>JBANSL010000002.1:32963391-34213391 GCA_037127255.1 Persicaria tinctoria
AGAGAGAGAACACAATGCTGCAAGATCAGGTTAACATGTTGCTGAACATGTTGCAGGAGAATGAAGCCATGGAAGAAGAAGAAGATGCCACATAAGAGCAAGAGCCCTACCCATAGTTGCCCCTCTATGTTTATGCTTTCATCAAAGTAAAGAAAAAGAGAAGCTTTTTTCCCCTTTTCTTTTGTTGGACTCTTTCCTGATTTATTCTGTATAGCTAGCTATCCATGAAAGTTGGAACATCATACATAGAATAGGGTATCAAACTGGCCAAGTAGTTGCTACTGTACAACTTCAATGTTTTCATTATTGGTGTGTATTTGTCAAAATAAAGATGAATGTACTCAAGTTTGTGATGTTTTTTTCTTGCAGCTTGCAAATACACTGATATTTTATATGCTGCAACATAGAAATCAAAATTCCACCAAATTAAAGCCAAAACTAGCACAAAGAGGTTCCAAAACTAAGAGATGAACTACACAGATTATTGTGGGAAGTACCTTACCACAAAGCTTAACATTACAAAAGCATACAACCACCTGCAATTAACATTATCCACACAAAGGAAGGCCGTCTGGCTTTGTATTTTACACTAGAGAGAGTTTAAAAGACTAACCATGTCCATCAAGACTGTGCGCCGTGATCTTCCCAGATATTGAACAAAAACTGAGGCAGCGAAGCTATCCTTGGAAGGTTCATAAGCAAGTCTCCCACGGAGTCCTTCCTTGACATGGCCAAAGGCTCTTTCCAGTCGTTTCTAACATTGGACTCGCAATGAGATTCTGGAATATCCTTGAGAATGTTGTCTCCACGGGATGCAGAACCAAACTTTGGCCCATCCATCCTGCTACCTGGGAGATTGAGAGCATCAGCAGATTTGACCTGCAAGTTTGTGGACGACGGGTCCTTGTGCAGAAGACAGCATAAGGAGTTGACTCTCGTCATGAGTTTTTTCTCATCCAAAGCGGGAGAGACTTGAGAGTCACTCAGTAAGTATTGGGCAATGTCCTCCAGAATATTGTTCTTCTCTTCTTCATTGATAGATACACCGGGATTAACAGTCGTCATCTGCTCTGAAATACATTGGCCAATGTGGCTTACTAGATCACTCATTGACATTGAAGGGTGAATTCCGGGAACCTTGATCTGGTCCAAAATCTTCATCTTTTCAATCTCCTTCATTCTGTTTCCAGTCAATCCTCCCACTATACAATGATCTGCAACCAGGAAGATATAAGTCTATTCTTTTCCTTGACAAAGTTGCAAGATACCATGATTGTGATTTGTGATATATAGATAGATCAAGATTATACAATTAATCAAGCAACTGATGATCAGTTTCCAGAAACATGTAATATAAAGTGCTTAAACAAAAGGCAAAATTACATAAAACCACCCTTTAAATATGGGTGTTTTCACTTAACCACCCCTTAAATTCAAAATTACATAAAACCACCCTTTAAATGGTATTTGTTTACAACTCACCACCCATTCAACTATTTTCGTTACTTTATCATTAAATATATTATATTTTAATATTTTTAAACTCAAATTTGATTGTAAATATATTCAAATTTTGAATTTAAGGGTCCAATTATATTTTAGGGATCATTGTATTTATTTTTAAAAATAATAATCAATAAATCCTAGAATTATTATCTTAATTTATATTTGAAAATGTTTAAAACATTATGTAAATTACTCTTATTGAAAATATAAATAAATAAGAGTAATTTCCATAATATTTTAAAATTTTATAAACATTTTCAACCATAAATCAAATAATAGTTCTAGGCTATATTTATTATTATTTTTTTTAAATAAATAAAATAATCCTTAAAATATGATTGAGCCATTAAATTCAAAATATGAATATATTTACAATCAAATTTACAATCAAAATATGAATATACTTAATCACCCCTTAAATTCAAAATATGAATATATTTACAATCAAATATGAATATATTTACAATTAAAAATATTAAAATATAATATATTTAATGATAAATTAAATAAAATAGTTGAATGGGTGGTGAGTTGTAAACAAGTACCATTTAAAGGGTGGTTTTCTGTAATTTTGAATTTAAGGGGTGGTTAAGTGAAAACACCCATATTTAATGGGTGGTTTTCTGTAATTTTCCCTAAACAAAACATATGGCTTTTCCAAAAGATATGCATTGGTAGTAAGTAGTAAAATCACTGCACTCACACTGTCTACTTTATCCAAAGTCACCATCAGATTGCATTATGAGTATTTCACAGCTTGAATATATTCATATTCTATAACAGCAAAAGTCAGAGATGACTTCAGACAGAACAATGTATAGACAGAAGAGTGCTTCGCTTCACAAAATAATCATTGATTGAAACGTCGAGGTAAATCAAGGAATTTACCTGAGGCAGGTGGAGGAGTTCCTTGAGAGTCCAGCTCGGAAGGAGTAGCTACAGAGTCTTCCCTCCCAATATGTGAAGCAAAAGCTGCAGAAGTTGATGCTTCCCCATGAAGATCAAACAAATTGGATCTGCTTTCTGTCTTTAAATCATATGAATTCTCAGATTCATCTGTTCCACCAAACAAAGAACTCTTTGGCTCAAAGTATGGATTATCCAACACTATTTCTGATTGTTGGCTCAAAAAGTTGAGGCGGGGGTCACACTGAATGAGCTTTTCAAAATGTCTTCCTAACAGCCCTTGTGAACACTGCAGAAAGTGTCGTCTGCAATACCAAATCAGAAAAAGAACATATTTAAAATAAGGAAGACCATATTTAGAGGATAAATCATTATGAGAACGGAAAATATACTCTTAAAAAGAGCATTGGAAAAAAAAAATGAAGTTGAATTTTGTCTTACAATAGATGTAAGAAGATGTAACGTGATACCTGTAAATAGTTGCCTGTCCGCCGGTAAAATCTGATGTTGCTTGCCATAGTGTGTGCTTCCTTGGCTGGGGATTAATCTCCCTGAAAAAAAGGGGCTGGCGAGCAAGCTGCACAACAATATCAAATCCTTCAATGTTAGATATATAAAAAGTCACAAAATGGAGTAAATCAAGAATAACTGGCAGGCGGAAGATGATCTAGTAAGAAGTCCAATTACCACAACATCAAGTGTTTCTGGTCCATCATCAGAATAACTTGCTTTGATAGCCATGACATCAGACCACTGAACTTCAATCTTATTCTTCAAACCACCATCAAGAACTTCCCAAACAAGCTTGTGTTTTGCAAAATAACACTTGGCCACCAAATCACCTTCGTATCTGGACTTGTACTGCAAAAGTTAAAATAAAATAAAAAAGTTCCCCATCAACACAAATGCACTCAAATAGCAAGAAAAAAACCGATCAAGGTGATGACGAAGGTAAGCAGTGGACAAAAAATGGCCCTCGGGCATATTAATCCACACTGCCAAGTGCCAAACCACATAGTGAAGTGATGATTTGCTTCAAATGCAAACCTATGATATTGACTACCATAAAAAACTGATAACTGAGGATGCCCCATACTTGGGATAGTTTATGCATAAACCTGAGCTTGGCATCACTGACACAGCAGTATTATGTAAGAATGATCGTATATGTAACTTTTTCAAGTAGTGGCTCCAAAAACTTACTGAAAGCTTTTAGAAATAAATGACATTAAAAAATGCAAACCCAAAGGAATTGACCTACGAGCAACTTCAATCAGAATTCCAGCTATAAACCATATTTTTTTCAAAAAAATATCAAAGCTTTGAAGATGTCAGAGAATATATGTATGGCCTAAACAGCAGGAATTGGAATATAATTGAGCTGGGTCCTGGAAAATAATTTATTGGAACCAAGATGGGGTCATCCAGCTAAGAACACAACAAGATGTTAAAGTGGCCATCAGGGTTATTATGGTGGTGATGGGACTCAGGGACTGCAAAATGAATTTGATTTCATCAAATCTGAAGCAGCAAGACAGATAACAACTAAGCTTTCCAAATCTTAAAGAGTAATGCCTCCTGTGTAGCCTTTGAACTACTACAGTAAGCATAATAAAGCTCATCTCCTAGACTCTTCCTATGGATTAGCTTATTCAGTCATCAAGATAGAAAAATTCAGAAACAATCAAGTAAAACAGAATGAACAAAGCAATGACAAAAATAGGCAAAAGCCCCAAATTTCCGAATAGGATCATAGTCACTACCTCCCAGGTGCCGATCTTCAAGAGTGTGGCGGGGAAATTAGAAGCTTTGAGCTTATCAATCGGCGCTGCGCCCTTCTGATTCTCCTTCTCTCTCCTAGGCAGCGTCTTCGCCAAAGAAGCGCTCCTCTCCTGGCAAAGCTTCATCTGGATCAAATCCAAGAACGAAGGCGTCTTCTTCAGCTTCAACCCTAAGGGACTCGGCTCCTCCAACGGATTGTAATCCACCGTCAAACTCCCTCCCGGGTTATAATCCTACCAAAACCGAAGAAAAAATCACTTCCGAAACCTCGATCGAAACAAAAATCGAGTAAAAACGAGAGAAAGAAACAGTACATACATGATGTGAGAGGTCGAGCTTGGGGCGTTTGGAGACAGAAAATCCCCGGAATTGCGGTTCCTCCATGTAATCGAGGGCGTCGCCATGGCCGGCGAGGTCGACGAGCTCCGGCTTGACACGGACCTCTTTCCGGCGAGGCTTTTGGGAGTGGAAGGAAAACTCGGCGGCATCCATCATGTGAACCATGATTCGGATCGGAAATCGGGGGCGAGTAGCTGAGTCGAATCGGGAGATCGCTGGTTGGGGAATTTGGGGGAAGGTAGGAAGGAGAAAGGGGAAGGGAAGTAGGAAACGACACTCGACCGAATTTGGGGCGGGCGAGAGAGACAGCGTAAGCATACAAATAGTGGTGGGGGAGTAGCTACAAAGGAGAGTGATGGCACGCGCTGAAGGAAAGTTGACCACGTGTACGGCTCTTCAGTCAGAGGTCGACTTGAAAATGCGGTAATGCGGTAATTTTAATGATGGTGGTGGGCCACATACCCGCCGCATACGACAAAACCTTCAAAGCCACGTTCAATGAATTTTTTTTAATTCGGATAAGCCGTCGCCCTTCGGCCGTCAATCGGTTTGAGCATATTCACTGGTGGTGCTCCAAGTATCATACTCCCTCCGTTCGGCAAAACTTGTCATTTTAACTCTTTACACAACTTTTAATAAAGTTAATAATTACACTCCTTTTTTACTAATTTACCCTCAATTATTACTCTACTTTTTACCTTATAAAAAACTATAACTCACAACACATCAATCAAATCAAGAGCATTTTAGTAAAGTAGAAGCAAAAATACCTAAAATGACAAGTTTTTCCGAACAAAAACAAAACTCTAAAACGACAAGTTTTGCCGAACGGAGTGAGTAATAATTAAAGAAAAAAAATGTAAAAAAAAGTCATAGTTTTGAAAGAATCCAAAATAAAAAGTGAGCTCAAGTATTATATATAGGAAAAATTTGGTCAAATATTCATCTAGCATATCTAATTAAGTAAATGTCCATATTGAAATGGTAATTAAGTAAATGTACATATATTTTATTTAATCTCTAAACTACCCTTGTTATAATTTAATCCCCTCCCTTTCCCTTTCAGCCCTAACATATTCAATTGATCGAAGAGCGACACCGATGGCGATACGGTTGAAGGTGAGGAGGAGGAAGAGAGCGACGCCGACAGGGGAGATGGTCGGATGAAGACCTACGTCGACGAAGAAGATCAGATCGAGATGGTTGGAGTGGCTTCAAGGCTGGATCTGCATTATCAGTGGTGCTTCCATGCCAACATTGTCCTTGTCGTCCTTGCCGATGAATCTCCTCTTCACAGCTCTGAAATTCAACCAAAAACGAGCCCGGAAGAGGAGTAGACAAAGCGCTGAAGCATGAGAGGAGGAGGAACGGTGAGCATCAAAAGACCTAGAATCGTTTCTCCCTGTTCATCGCTACTCGCTTCTGTTCGTTATTGCCCGCGCTTGTTCGTTGGTCGTCCTGCTGCTCGCACCTATTCATCTTGATGTTGTAATTGATCAGATCTGGTAAGTACTGTTGATTTTTTTTTCAATTGATTTTTTATTTCTACTACTATAGGTTAATTGATTGATTATAACTTTTTCTTTTGTTTTTCTTTTATAGGGAAAGTTCATGCTGAAGGTGGTGCCACTTTATGTTCTTGTGGAGTCAAGCCAAATAGAAGATTGTTGTTGTAACGGCCCAGAATTATGATTTACGGGTTACGTTTCAAGGGATAAAACCCCTTGTTCGGATCTTGCAATCCAGGTACGGGTCGAGGTTTCAAACTCATTTTAAGATTAGTAGAAAGAGGGATTTCAAACCCTAAAAACCTCGAAGGGCCGTTGGGTACCCTTAACCTGTCCTAAGACTATGTCGCAGAATCCATTTCAAACAAAAGTAAAGCGGAAGCAAAGTAAAGATACAAGTGCCACGGCAGAGCCGGGTCAAAATATGATCAACCATTCAAATTCGAGCCGTAATTAAATTGGTGAAGTTGAAATCTCAACTCTCTCCTTCCACCATGTTAGACCCAGCGGTCATGGACTCAAATCAGCATCAATAGTAGTAAGCATAGCGGATACCTAAAAAAAATTGATATGGGGCGGGATCAGATCGATGCCCACTTTAGCTCTGCATCCCAACCCTAAGCACACATATACGCTATACCTAATAAAGATGCTTCTAGATGCATTGCGAGATATTAACACACTAACATGCTCCTAAGATCAAGTGCATAATAATAATAAGGCCTTAGCACAGAATACCAAGTGGTATATCCCTCTCCTACCTCCACCCCCTTCCGATAGGGCGGAGACTGGCCAGCTCGTGAATGCATTCCATCATAATCGGGCGGCACGCATGCCTAACCTGCTCTACGATAAAGCCCGCATGCATCTCATAATATAAGGAAGTTCGTGACTCGATTGACTCAGGGTACCCGATGAGGCTGGGCTACCCTATGACCCTAGCAATGACTCTAGTTACTTCACAGATAACGGCCGTTCTGTTTACATACACATAGAGAAATAGAATGCTCAACGATCGATGCAACCTAGCATGGTACTACATGGCATGCTGATCATGAATGCAAACACCTAGTATATCATGCACCTAAAGCAGGGAATAGCTCTATTCAATCTGAGTAAGCTCCGAAGAGACTTACCCGGAGATGCAGAACAGCAAGATAACACAAGCAAGGGCCCAAATGTAAGTCCAAAGGAATCCACACCTATCATCAAGTCATTTCCATAAGCTACTGGTCCATCATTCATACACACGAATCCCGAGTTCTCAACATCCTCAAACCAATCGATGGTAAAATCATTTTTCCAAAACCTTTCTGATACGATAAACATCAACCAAAATCATTTATTTCCAATCAAACTCATTGATAAAATCGTACCAACCATATTTCCAAACTTGCTTCTCAAAACCAACATCATTAAACCAAGACAAGGAATCCCGACATTAGACATTTAACCTTAAACCAAATCTCTCGAAATCATACCATAGAAATAATTCCGACATTTTATTTCAAGACTTGACTTTAATGTTCCAAATAATTTAAGACACTGATAAATAGCTCCAGAATAAATCCATCTTTATTAAACCATATTTATAAACAACCTTACTAAATCACTTTATCATTTCTAAATCACATATTTAAACACCACGTAAAACATAACATACAAATATTCCAATTTAATACTATTTTTAAAATAATATATACTACTTTCCCATAAAATATATTTCACTAAAATCAGGATTAGAATACAATACTAATTTGATAAATAAGATTTTATAATAAAAACCACCATAATATAACACATATATAAGTATCAAGCAAATAACAACAACCACAACAATTAAACCCAAAATGAAGGCCCAAATGAAACAGCCCATACCCGAGCCCAGAATAGAAAAGGAGAGACCCGCCCACACACACAGAAGAGAGACGGGAGGCTCACCTTCAACCTCGAACAGACGCTGGGAACGGCAAACGAATGGGAGAAAGAGGAAGCTTAGGCCATCGGTGGTCCGTTCGCCCTGAATTTTCATCCAGAGACTCCAAATAAGAATCCGACCTCCCTTATCATAGAAAGGGGGAAGCGAGAACAAGAGGAAAGGGGAAGAAGAGCTTTACCGAGAATTCGAATTTCCGCCGGGAAGTCTTCGTCGAAGATCGATTGGATTCGCTGGAGGTTGGGATCTCGTCGGGAATGGCCTAGGGAGAGTGTGAGGACGTTAAGGTTCCACCTTTATGTCATTTAGAGGTGGAAGGAAGGGAAAGGAACGGAAATGGACCCTTACCGCTCGGGATCGGAAAAACAGAAGAATGCGGAGGAAGAGGGACGGCTCGGTGGCTCCGGGCTCTTCCTGGGCGGTTTCTAGGTGTCGCAGGACGTCGGTGGAGGTGCTGAGGCGCTCGTACAGTTGCAACTCGAAGGAGGAGGCGACGGTTGGGCTCGGCGTCTTGTTCTCGGGAAGCAGAGAAATCAGGACGGGGTGCTCGGAGATGGGCTGCGAGAAGCAGAGCCGGTGGTGCAATGGCAGCTTAATGGTGGAAGCTGGTGGTGTTCGGAAGAGAAAAGGAGTGACCTTTAGTAGTCTTGTGCTTGAGTCTAGAAGGGAGGAAGAGGAGCTAGTTAGGCTTGGTGTGTTGGGATTTCTCTGATTTTGCTGGCAATATAAAGTTGGAAGGGGTTCTGCAGAGAATAGAAGGAGGGAGAGAGAGAGATGGCACTCCTCTGAGCTTTCTGATGGGGTGCAGTGCGAGAGAGCCCAAATGGTTGGGTTTATGGTGTGAAATGGCCACAAGATAACAACAATTGCAAGCTGTCCTTGAGGGAGAAGAGGAATCTTGCCTCAATGTGCTTTCTGAGAACGAACGTGCTTACTGAGAGTGAGATAGAGAAAAGGGAAAGGAAAATAGGAAGAGAGTGGTCCCACAAAATAATTCAAAATAGCGGAAATAGACCCAAAACCCGCTCACTAAAGCAAAACCCGACAATATGAATTTAAATCGAATTTTAAATTATTAGCGGAATTAAAACCATTTATCACGACTCGAAGCTCGAAAGCGGAATCAAATTTCGTCAAAATTCAATTTCTAAAACAATGCCGGAAGGGTTTTAAAATCGACACTGGTGCTCGAGGATGAGTTTTTTTCTTAAAATATTCGAATTAAATTCATTTTCCTGAAAATTAGGATTTAAAAATCCGAGCCTTTATAGTTGTTAATTAAACAGTAGAATTCCCTTGCTGAATTGTGTTCTTCGTTGGCTATGTATCACGTTTCGAAGTTGTTTTTGTTGCCAATAGCTACTTTCTTATTTAAATTGGAACCACTAGATCATACACAACTTTGTTAGATTACTTATAGAGGTGTGTGTTAAGTGTCAACTTGATGCAGCCCTTTTACAGGATGGATTGTTGAGTGATTGAGGATGGGGTTTATGTAGCTAATTAAAGCCTACGGAATCTTCAATGACAACTTGAATCTAGATAAGTTTTTGTTGAATGATTGAGGATGGAGTTTCGGTTTGGTGACAATATTATGTCATTGGTGACAATAGATTACAGTTTGCTTAGTTTTAATCACTATAGGGTATAATGTTTTATCATTTGTGACAATAGATTATTGTTTGCTTAATTTTAGTTACTCTAGGGTATAATGTTTTGTCATTGGTGACAATAGATTACTATCTTGGTGATATTTAGTATAGTGATGACAGTTTTTTGTGATTACATGGTCTTGGTGACAAATATTTGTTAACAATAGGTTGATGCCACTATTTTATTGTTGGTGACAACAGATTACTAAAGTAGGTTGGTGACAATAGGAGGTGGTGATAATGCTATCTACTTAGGGATAATAGATTGGCCGGTGACAATGTTTTTTAGTTGGTGACAATTGGTTTGTGACAATGTTTGGTGACAGTGTTTACTTGTTGGTGAAAATAATTTGATGACAGTATTTCGTAGTTGTTGACAATAGGTTGGTGACAATATTTTGTAGTTGGTGATAGTATGTAGTTAGTAAAAATTGGTGGTGACAATATTTTATAGTAGGTGACAAAAAGGTGGTGACAATATTCTGTAGTTGATGAAAATGTTCTGTAATTGATGACAATGGGTTGGTGACAATGTTCAGTAATACCATAAAAAAATTACGTTAAATGCCACTATAAAAAAATAAAATGTCACCAAAAAAGTCAACTGTTACAAAAATAATTATCATAAATAACTGTCATCAGAAAAATATACATAATTGTCACCAAAAACTGTCACCAAATGCAGACATTTACCAAAATAGTCAAGGGTTTGTGTGTTCCTATCTACTTCAAATGGATCATCCAGTTTAGTGTTCTTCTTGATGAATCCAATTCGTTCTTACTTTATATGTTGTTCAATTTCAAAGGTTTATCATTGCTTGTTTGTTTTTGTGACAATTGCTTGTTTGGTGACAATTAGTATATGGCTGGATTATACATCATCAATTTAAATGAGACTATAAGGGGTTTGCTTCATTGTTTTATGAGAAATGGAATTTATGTTTTTATTTTGTTTTTGTTTTTTAGATTGGTGACAATTGGTAGAGTTATATATATTATGTTTTGATAACAAATGGAATTTATGGTTTTTTTTAGATTGGTGACAATTTGTGGAGTTATATATTCTGTTTTAGTGACAAATAGAATTTATGTTGTTATTTTGTTGTTTTTTTAGATTTGTGACAATTGGTATAGTTATATATTCTGTTTTGGTGACAAATGGAATTTATATCTCATTTAGCTATAATGTAATTTTCATTACCCTTCTATTCAATTGAAATGGAAGTTGTGGTATGCATACCATCAAATATATCGAGGGTCTTGCATTTCATTGTGGTATTGAAGCTATTTCAAACAAGTATATGGATGCGTATAGAGAGAGAGGATGGATATATAGAGGGTCTTGCTATTTTGGATGTTAAGTATGAATGTCTCAACTGTTCCTCTTTGTTTTGATATTTTTGCAAGTTGATGTAGTCTGACAATTAAGTATTACAAAGTTAAACTTTACATCAAATTTCATCTACTTAAGGTTATTATTGGAACAAAAATGTGTTAATATTAGATGACAAATGTGATGTCATTATAATATTGTACATCGAATTATTCGTTTGCTCAAGTTTAGCCCCTTTAGGGTCTGTGCTCCCCTAGTTTTAGGGTTTCAGTTTCGTAACAAAAATGCGTTAATATTAGATGACAAATCTGATAACATTAGTACTGTACACACATTTTAGGGTTTAGAGTCAAGGCCCTAAACCCTAAAGACTAAACCCGAAACCCTAAACTATATTGTACATCAAATTTTTCGTCTGCTCAAGTTTAGCCACACTTGGGTCTATGATCCCCTTGTTCCACGGTTTCAGTCTTGTAACAAAAATGTGTTAATATTAGATGACAAATGTGATAACATTAGCATTGTAAACATTTCAGTTTGATAAAAGTGCTTTGTAGTTGGCGATAAGGGCGGATGCTAGTGGAAGGTTTGGGATGCTCAAGCATCCCCACTTCCCACAAAAAATCATTAATATTAGGGTTAAATTTATTATTATTATTATATTCAAGCATCCACAATTATTTAGAAAAAAATACAAAGAAAATGGCTTGCCTGTTGCCTCACGTGACTCATTTTGAGAAAATGGGAGAAAGAGGGTCACATGACTAGGGAGTGAAGGGTAAGGATTCACATTTCACGCTCTGTCATCCCAAAAAACTCCCAATTGAGTTTTCCATTAAACCTAGACCATCGAGGGACTTAAGGAGGCGGCGACGACCGGGAGGCGCGATTGTGGAGGGCAAGAGGCACCGGCGACCGGAGAAGAACGATTATGGAGGGCAGGAGGCGCCGACGACCGGAGAGGCGCGATTGTGGAGGTTGGGCAAGAGGCGCCGACTGTCGGTGTCGGTGACACATACGGTGATACGAGGACTGAATTTTGCTAGTTGGTGATTCAAATTGATTCATTTAGACATTCAAATTGATTACTTGATTTCAGATTTGGTCCATTTGGAGGTAATCATCACTCATTCAATTTGATTCAATTCATTATTGCTGAAAGAATTACCAAATCTAAACTTAGAAATAAGATTGGAGATTTGGAGATGAGTTTCTTGGAGACTGTATGGTTCTTCATATTAAGAAAGAGTATGCCGAGTCTATAGAGAATGAAGACGTCATAAAAGAGTTTGAAAACTATCGACTCGTAGAGTTAAATTTAGTTAGTTTAACTATTCCTTATTGTATCCATTTGAGGGGTTAAGACTCACTAAGGTTCCCCTGACTAGTTGTATCCATTTTGATTTCGATTAATATAAGCTTTTCTTTTGTTTATCGAGTCTATTGTATACATTTTAGTCTGGTTAACTTTTGTTGTTATATGTTGCATTTTTTTACATCATTGCAAGTTAGAAAGTTTGACTTGATCTTTGAAGCATCCCCTATTACGTGGTCCAGAATCCGCCCCTGGTTGGCGACAATTGATTGTTGATACTCTTTTGTCGTTGGTGACAATTAATTTCTAAAAATAGGTGGTTGACACTAGATTGGTGATAAAGTTTTGTAATTGGTGACATTAGATTATTGACCAAAGCTTGATGAAAATAGGTTGGTTACACTGTTTTATTGTTGGTGTCAATAGATTACTGAAAAGAGGTTGGTGACAATGTTTTTTTTTATTACTGAAAATGTTTTTTTATAAGTTGGTGACAATACGGTTGATTAAACAATATGAAAACAGTGTTATGTAGTTTGTGACAATGTCTTGGTGATGTATAATGTTATGGTGATAATTTTTTTAAGGTTACAATACCATGCTGACAATATATTGTCATCAACCTCGTCACTAATAGTTGTCACCAACAATTGTCATCAGGAAAATCATCTATTAGCAGAAAAACCCCATTTGTTACCGAGGAAAAGTGTTACTGTCAATTGTCACTAGAAGAAAATCAACTGTCACCCAAATTTGTTTGTCACCAACAATTATCACAAGAAAAAAAAAAGAAAATCAATTGTCACTAGAAAAGATTTTCCCCTACCTGTCATCGGAAAAAATAAAATGTCACAAAAAATCAATTGTCACCAAAATAATTGTCACAATTAACCGTCACCAGAAAAATATACTCAATTGTCACCAAAAAATTGTCACCAAATTGCAGGCGTTGACCGGAATGGTCAATGTTGACTAGTCAATGTTAAAATTAAAAATGGTCAAAGGGGGAAGGAGGAAGGGTTAGGGATGGGGAAGGATGGATATTTTTGGAAAAAATAGACATTTACTTAATTATGTAAAAAAGTGGACATTTACTTAATTTTGACATGAAAAATGGATATTCACCAAATTTAACCTTATATATATGATACTCAATATGACACAATATTATACTCCCTCTGTTAATTAAAACTTGTCGTTTACTATTCATGCACGCTTTTTTAGAACGATAAAAACTATATAAAATATTAACTTTTTTTTACATTTGTTTTTATAAACTAATACTTAATAGTAATAAGTATGATATTATTTAAAAAAATTATTTAAAAAGTTAATATTTTATATAGTTTTTAACACCTAAAAATGTGTGCGTGAATAGTAAAACGTCAAGTTTTAATTAACGGAGGGAGTAGAATATTAGTCAATCAAACATTAATAGTGGGTCCTATTTAATTTTTACTTACAAAAAAAAATTGCAAAAAACAATTTTGATGCAATAGGTGAAATAAGATACTCATGTCAAATAAGGTTCATGAGAGAGAAATGACAAAAAGCAAGTTATGATACTCAATATGAGTATCATGGTTAAAGATGCTCTTACGAAGGTTTGGATCGGTGCTATAGAAATAGGATATCGATTTGTGTTTTTTTTAATGTCGAGGATAATCCATCTTTAGTGGTAAATTCTGAAAATATAGTTAAGTCGTCGAGAGTCGCATACTAATTAAAGTGGCTTGTACTGATTAAATTGATCCAATGATAAGAAAAAATATAATCTTTTGTTTTTCACCTAGCTGATTAACCCTCTCACTTCTTATTATTGGGTTATCCTAACAGGGTAAACGAATTATGTTATATCTATAATCTTATAAAAGAGCGAACGCTGGAATGAACAGTGTTTCGGTACGCCGTCGTTTATGGAAGGAGGGTATTCTGGCGCTTTGTCCCCATTCTCTCGCCTCTTTTCCAGATTTCGCCTCCTCCGTCGTCCCTTAACTCTCTTCTTCTTATTCGTCTATCTCCTCCATCGTCGCTCTCTCCTTCCCTGACTTCCCCTCCTCTCGCCACCGGTCTTCGATGCTCCCTGATTCCTCCGTGAATGGTGAAGAGGATGAAGGATAAGGGTCTGAATTACCACTGCTATGTGCAATGTAATGTACAAGAGGCTGCTTGTTTGCAACTCTTTTTTTTCCATTGTCCCGGGTTTGTTTGTTCCTCATCCTTAATCTATGCACTGCCTTATATCACTTATGATGAATTGCATTCGTTCATTCTTCGATCGATGTTGTCTTGTTCAGTATCAACATAAAGAGTGCTAATGTCTGGTTTTGAGAAATTTCAATTCATCTTTTTCAATTGAATCGTCCATCTCATTGCTTACTATGTAGGTAATTTCGTTTAGATTTTCCTCTTGCTGATTCGCTTTCTTATCTAATTTCTTTAGAACTTTATTAGTTGTCAAAAATGGTCTAAAAAATCAGATATAGTTTGATTCTTTAATGTCATAGGTATTTGTGGAATAGTTAAGAGCTTAGTTGGTGGAGCCATGGAGAGGCTTTATCCATTTGTCCAAAACAACATAGAGAGGGTTGCAAAGCTAAACTAAATAATAGTCAAATTGAATGGTGTGTAGTGTTCATTCATCATATAAAATCAAATTGATGGTATTTTTTTTTAATGGAGATGACATCTTCACTTTTATTGTTTGCTTTGTGTTAGAACGGGATGCTTATGTTTGTTTGTTTATTTCTTGAGTATGAATCATGGTACTTTTCGACTGTCGGCAAGTCTTTTTTATACTTCCTTTGAACAGATGGTCCAAATATTTGTTTCTAGCTTCCATGCTTGTTTAGAGCATCAATACCCAACTTTTGCATGAGCATATGTGTTTCGACAGAAGAAGAGGCATTTCAGGTAAGGTTATTTAAATTGTGTATTTGTAAATAGTGTATATTCATAAGCTCCCTTATATCAATTACATGAACGATATATGATGCTACTTCTTGGTTCAGATTCGCTCTCCCGGATATGCTCCAATCACACCTTTGAGTTGGCATATGACAGTGGCTCTACAGAAGATGTAGGAATATGGTGCAATCCTCGGCTACAAGAGGTAATCACAAGGGAATTATGGCTTGCACATTAATTTTAAGAAACTTGTCTAATCTTAGCTTTTGGGATAGTTATATATCCACACAAACATTAGTAGTAAGGCATGTTCTTATCCAACTACTTGCATTTCTAGGAGTGTTCTGAATTATGAAATTTTGGTTGATGATTTTTCCATTTTGGAGACTTGTTATCTCTATATATTGATTGACGGGGACAAAAGAATGTTCGACTGACATTCATGTGTGGGGATTGTGCTTGCTCGGACAAGGTGAAGATTAGAATAACAGGCGACAATGATTGTTTTTCTGCACCCAGCTCTCTTGGAAGGCGTTTTCGTGGTACGTGAATCTTCATCTTTGTGGTTGTGTGTTTGTGATTTTCCCAGGCCTGCATTAGGTAGGGTGTTTTTTGTTGTAATCTTTAGAGGACAACTCTTTTTTTTTTCTCTATCTCTGTGATTCATTGAATACTTGTTCAAAGAAACAATTCGCGCTAGACATTGATATTGCCTGCAAAGAGGAGGGCTTGTATTCTTTTGTTGGGGTTGGAGTAGTGTTGAAAATAGCTGCATGATCTAATGCAGTAATGATTATAATGTGAGTAAATTTTGTGTTAATTTATTCTGAAACAAGTCTTACTGTAAACTTTTCATTAGATTTTGCTTTTATAGAGAGTATGATTTACACAATCTTCTTTTGAAACAACCAAAACCCCAAAGACTAAATCCGTAAACAGTAAGATCATCCTAACCATTCTTACTCATTGAAAGGTGCATGGGTGCGAGTTAACTTATTGCTTTTCCTAATTTTATTCGGTGTTTTTTCTTATTTGTTGATGTTTTTTCTTTATGTTTTATGATGATTTCCATGATGATTTCGTCGTGGATCTTTCAATTACTTGACCCATTGACCAGTTCCATGCATCGAATTTTATTTTATTTTCTTTTTTATAGATAAAAAAAGGAGAATGCTTGTAAATGAAGCCAAGAGTAAGGCCCCGGTATATTCCCTCACCCAAAGTTTGACGCTTTATGTACTTCCATTATCATTTTCACCGTTGAAAGTGTAAATCAGAGGCTTCAAACTCCACCCATGGTGAACTTTAATTTGCCGTGAAGAATGATCAAGGTTCGTCTCCAATCCAAGTCAGATACTTTTTATCGCTCTTTCAAATCTTATATTTTGATTTATGGAGTTTTGTTTGTTTTCTGAATTCCGCTTCCTGCAGGAAACTGCGGCTGCTCAGCGAGCCAAGTAATTCACTTAGATTCTCTTCTCTTTAATTCAAATTTCCTCTTCTTCTAAGCTTAATTTTAGTCATTCAATTCATATCGGTTTCTTCCCAAGCTGCCAAAAAATAAAAATAAAAAATCTTGCTTTTTATCATGTTTGCTATCATTTTCCGCCTTAATATCTGTCTTCATGATTGTATAGAGTTGTAAATTTGATGAGATGAGATGAGATTGTGATGATTTTGTATTTTACTTGTAAGTGTAGCCCCTGATATCAGTGCATCTCCATCAGAGTAAAATATGCGGTACTTCAATTTCATGATCCTTGGCCCTACGCAATCTCCCTATGAAGGTTGAACAAAGAAATTATTTTGGATTATGTTAAAGTGATGAGTGATACTTTCTCTTTGGAATTTTGGATTTCAGTCATTTAGGAATGAATATATAAAAGGAGCTGCTTTTGGGATAAAAACTCAAAGCTATATTGGATTGGATTTTAATCTTGTTGTACTTTGTAGGAGGAGTTTTCAAGCTGGAGTTGTGTCTGCCTGAAGATTATCCAGTGGCTGCTCCAAAGGTACTTTCTGGCACTGAATTCAAACCTATGAACTGCCTGCAACTGATTTTTAACATAGTTGTGCTGTTACAGGTTCGGTTCTTCACCAAAATATAGCATCCTAACATTGATAAGGTACGCTTTGAATGTCTGGATATATGCTTACTATCTCTTTATCCTCACATAATATTTTTAATGTTGTATAAATTTCCTTAATTCTCGATCAGTTTGGAAGAATATGCCTTGGTATTCTCAAAGACAAATGGAGTCCGGCTCTCTAGATACACACTGTACTGTTAAGGTATGCGTTGTATTCCATTGATCATTGTAAATAGACTTGGCCAAAACCCTACTCTAAGACAGAGGCAAATTAGTCAGCTTCAGGTTGTTTTAGCACTTACTATACCATCCTGATTGGCAACTGCAGTATTCAAATCCCTACTGAATGCTCCAAATTCTGATGCTCTGCTTTCTAAGAACATTACTAAGCATTGGAATGCCGACGAGCATGAAGCTGTTGAAACAGGTTTTACATTAATCTAGGCTCTTGATTTTTATGTTTCTCACGAATGATTTGTTGTGAATCTCAACTTTCATACCTTTGCATTTCTTTGTGTGGTGTGTCATCTGGACCTGCAATGAAAGAGTGGACTCGTCTTTATGTAAGCAGTGAATGAGCAACACGAAGGGGAGACTCCCTTAACGAAATAACTTATATGTGACAGTTGAGCTCGTATTAGCGGTTTGCTTCACCATTATTGCTTTAATTATAGTTATTTGGGTCTGATCCATATTTCCTATTTGGGCCTGAGGGAAAACTAAGCCCATAGGGAAAACTAAGCCCATCGGATATATTATGCTTAGCAGCTAAGATTCCATAAGGTTACTAATTTTTTTTCCCTATATATACATATGTCATATCTCACCTACTCATTAATCCTTTTATCTTTGTTTCGGTTCTACTCTTTCCAAATTTCTCTCTGATCTACTCTCTACTTCTCTAAAGTTCTGACTTCGTTCCATTTGAGGTATTTTTCTTCTTTATCCTTTAATTTCTGATTTCGCTCTATAATTTTTGATTTTACTGGTTTAAAGTTTGTCCTCTTTTCTTCTCTGCATGTGTTCTCTGCCCTTGAACTTCTCCTTTTCCTCTTTACTTTTTAATTTTTGTTGTTTTAAAGTTTATGTCTTGTCTTCTTCTGCATGCATGTGTGAATTCTTTTTCATCTTTATGAAATTTTCTTATTTGTCTTGTTTGAAAGTTTATTTTGCTTCTTTTTGTTTCTGGATTTTAGTTTGTATTTTATATTCTTTAATTTATCATTTTGCTCTTTAATTTTTCAATTTGTTGTTCAATAGTTCATGTCTTGTCTTCTCATATGCATGCATGTGTGATTCTTGTATTTATTAATATTTATTTTTTTGTATTTTTTGTATGTTTATTTTTTTTGTTTTTATCACTATTTTAATTTTGTAATCATCCGTTTTTAAAACTGTGTGTTGGGTTATTTGTTGAATGGGTGTATTTGTGTGTGTGTTTTTTTTCTGCATGTGGAGTTTTATCATATTTCTACAATTTTTACATCTTTTTCTCTAAAAAAAAGGATTAGTTTTGTTTTGCTTTTTCTTGTATGTATGTTCTATTCTTTCTCCTTCAATTTATCATTAGGATCTGTAAATTTTAACTGTTCTTATTTTATGTTTGATATTTTTTTGGGCATGCACTTTTTTAATGTTTTTTAGTTTTCTTTATTCCCACGTTTATCAAATTGTCTATGTTTAATTGCTTTGCTGGGTGTGTCTTACTGTTAAATTGCATTGTTGAGTGTATTTATCAATTTGTACATGTTCTTAGATTTTATCTAAGGGATAGGATAGTCTCCTAATGCATTTAGGTAGTCTGCTGGTTGCTCCTTTTAGTTGTCAATTTCATGTTAAATTCATATCATTGTACATGACTCTATTTTTTTAGATGTATTCTGAACTGTTTTATGGAATTTGTACATTGCATTTGCAGTGTCTATTTAATGTTGTACTTTCAAGTAATTAACCTTTGCATTGATATGAACCTTTGCATTTGTAAATTGGTATAATTTGATCCTATAAAGAAATCGTAGACACAATGCCATAAAGTCCTGTTTCGATTATTCCTAAACATTATATGACTAAGGTTAACTTTTGCTTCTTTTATGAAGAATGAAGCGTAAGAGATTACTGCTGGATGAATTAGTATCGGAAACAAAGGACCATACTTTAAGGGTTAAATGTTCTACCAAATTCAGAGTTCGTGAAGAGCCTGGGAAAATGAAAACGAGATGTATGAAGTTTACTGATGAAAAGGTAAACACTTTGCTCGTAATTTTATTTTCATTTGTTTGTTTCGTATTATTTTATTTTATTTATTTATGCTTTGTAATATAATGTTATTTTATTTTATATATATATACACAGGGAACTGAAATATCTGCATTTCTCTTTGGAGTAAATGTTGATATTTTTGACTCAATCATCGAGAATGGGAATGAATATGAAATATCAAACGTCTTGGTACGAGATGTGAAGCTACAGTTCCTCCGTCAGGGTATGCACAAGCAAGAACTAATTATCACTGATAGCACTGTTGTCCATAAAATTCTGGGAGAACACTCTTCAGAACCTACTGTTCAGTGGTATTCTATTGAAAGGCTTCCAAAAAATACTGCTTCTACAGCCACATTTGGTACGTAGATCTCCTTATATACCTATATGAATAGGTCATATATATATATATTAATAGTTATCAATAATGCTCATGTAATTCTTTGTTTGTGATATCAGATGTTGTTGGTGTAGTGTTGCACGTTGAGCCACCAAAATCAGTTACCACTTTCATGATGAATAATGTTGAAGTTTGTGAAATATTTGTGACAGATGATAGGTATATATAATGGTTTTTAAAACATTTCTTCTGTTTTTTCAGTCATTGACTTATATGCATTTTAATTATTCATACTAATATTTATTTATTATAAATTGGTGAATTAGTTGTGACAAGGTTCTGCTCATATCTGCGTGGAGTGATCTAGTTGCAACTCTTTATGAGAAATTGAAGGGCGCAGACTCGGAGACACATGTTATTAGTCTAACTTTTTTAAAAGCCAGTACTTATAAAGGTTTGCTTTTGTAACAAAATTATCTACTAATTAAAATCATCTTTACTTACTGAGAGCAATTGTATTACTTTCCACTCATATCCAATGTTTAAATTTAATTTTACTATTTGATTTAGTAATACGCCTCATATGCATTGTTTTTTTTACCAATAAAGGTTACTCCTTGGGAACTACTCCAGCATCTCATTATCAGTTGGATGCTATGGATGAAAGGGCTGAATTTCTGAAAGAGTGGTATGTTATATGTTTTGCTGATTTAGAAATATATACATTTAAGAATATATCTATATGTATAGTATATATTAACAGAATATATTACCGTTGAATTTTTATGAAGTTACATGTTCTTAAATTGGCCTGACAATTTCTATTGAATTTATATTTTAGGTGTAAAGTGAATGCAGGAATAGTTGAATCTAGAAAAATTTACACTCGGACCAATCAGATTCTCCCTTCTCCGATTGAAATGGTCTCAATTTCTGAAGCATTGTTGAAGAAGGTAATTTTTATTTTTATATTGTATAAATGTATTTTACTTGTTCTTCCTCTATATGTATGATTTTACTTATTAAATCTACTTAATGTCAGGCCGAGGACATTAATCCAGGGATAAAATTGAAGATCACTGTGCGTATTGAGATGTTTAAAACTACTGAGGTTAGGTTCTCTGTTGGCTGCCAATTATGCAATAGAAACTGCGAGAATGGAATAGGAGAAGCTTTTAATTGTATTTCATGCTCGAAAATGTCGATAGCACAACCAAAGTAAGTTTTAAACTTGTATTTGTGTTAGATTTTATTTATGCCCAATTTATATTGATTGTCAGACATTGAGCCTTAATTATTAGTGTTACACTAAACTTTGTATTTAATTATCTTCTTTAGGCTTTATCTTCTCCTAAAAGCAAGTGACAATTCTGGAACAATTCAGCTTGCTGCATTTACAAAACATGTTGAGCAATTATTGGGTATTAGTGCTTCTGATCTGCATTTGAAAAGTAGTGAGGTTTGTTTGCACTCAAGTCAATAATAGTTTTAACATTCAAATGACTAAGCAAATATATTTTATTTAATTTTATTTCCCTTAATTTCCCTTACTTTCCTACTACAGGAAAAGATCCAGTTCATTAACACAGCAGCGTCAAACATATGCAGTGGATGGACTGACTTACTTATTGTTCCTGCTTTGTCGTTGTTGGTTGATCACAAAAAAGTCAAGTGGACTGTCAAGCAGCTTCTGAAATAATAAGACATGGATGGCATGTTAAAATATTCCTAATCTACAAACAAGTCGAATGATGCTTACTCTACCACTGAAGATGTTGTTTTTGGATAACATGTTGTGACTTTCTTTTGATTGCAGTAGATAAACTAAAACTGCTTTAAACATCCAAATACGTGTTGTATATTTTGGGAACAAGGGTGTGAATTTTGCTTTTTGTTGTTGTAATATAGTTATAAAGCACCCAGAAATTATGTAAATACGTTTCTATGGTTAATGCAATCCTACTTTCTACTTATAAAAATTTATAATTCTCTTAACCGCATTTTCTTGAAAATAATGAGATGGGAGATATCTGCAGTATTCAACAACTATAACAAGGCAAGCACATCTCCCTTCCTTTCTCCCCATCATACCAAGCAAGCACAAAAGATATAATTGCAGCACACAAAAGAGTCCTAACTAAGATCTCATTAAACTGATCTAAGATCAATGTCCACATCGAGGGCCCGTCATGCTTCTTCAACTCATTCCATCTATGGATCTTACGCCACTTCTCCACCTCCTCACTGGACAAATCACTATCACGGCTCACCAAATAACTGCATAATACTCTCTACATGCCTTATCAAAGAAAATAAGTGGTCAAATATCTGCATTGCCTAATTTGGGAATCCAACTACAAAGCTATGAAACAGCAACTTTGTCACATATAACAAACTTAAGCACACATGGATCAGAGCATTGTCTTGGCCTTCAAGATTATAGATTTAAACAATTGATTTTGATTTGTGTGTTGAATCCTAATATTCCCACCAATTTCCATAATTTTTTGCATCTTTGCTAAATGATTCGTTGGGGGATTGGTTGTGTAATGATAAGCAATGCTTTCAGTAGATCAATTTCCATGATTATTTATATAATTAGGCCTCCCCTTAATGCCTTTGTTGTTGTTCTTGTTTCTACTGCTGCTTCTAGCTATTTTTACTTTTTTTTTGTTTTATTTGTTAAGTGGTTTTTCATATTACTAAGCATTTTTTTATATAAATATGATCACATTCTATGCAAATCTATTTTTTTTAAACATAAATTAAAGCCTAATATGAACATTTTTTATTGTCTTTGTAGTGACCAATGGATTACACAGAAGTTCCAGAAACTTCAGCAAGAAAAAGGCGTAGATGTCGAATACCACCTCAGCCAGTATATGCAGCAATAGGGAATCAACATACAACAACTACTGCATTACCTTTGCCTTCACCAACAATTTGTGCTAAATGTGGAGCAAAAAAATTTGCATTTGAGGCACGCATGTTCTGCTGCCATGATGGTGAAGTACATTTAGCAAGCAATGATTTTCCAGAAGTGTTGCACAATTTGTTTACTGGGAACACCGCAGAGGCCCAACATTTTCAACAATATGCAAGACTGTACAACAATTTCTTTGCATTCAGCTCCTTGGGAGGACAGTACAAAGCCACTACTGAGAGAGGTATTTATGTGTTCCAGCTACAAGGCCAGCTATATCACTTTCTACCCAACCTCTTACCTAAAACAAATGGACCAAATTACTTGCAAATGTACTTTTATGATGGAGCTTTAGAACATGATACTAGATTGGCTCGGTTCGATAATTTAGATCCTGAAATAATTTCTACACTTATGACAATAATGAATGTGAATCCATATGCTCACTTTTTCCGTTCACTAAGAGAATTCAATATTATTGACGATTCAAAGATCAAAATCTCGCGTAATCCAATACTTGATCAACGCGTATATAATTCCCCAACATCTGACCAAGTAGCGGCTATTTTGGTTGATGGCACTAACTCTCTTGAAATAAATAGCCCAGATATTATCGTTGTTGGGAAATCAGATAACTCACGCCGAGTCATGCATTATTATGGATGTTATGACCCGTTACAATATCCATTACTTTTCCCAAAAGGAGACTCAGGATGGCATCAAGGTTTAAAGAGAAGACGTGATAATTGTAGAAGACAACAACAAAACATTACATTTCCAGTTGTTTCATGCTTAGTTCAAAATGAACAAGATTTAATACATCTAGAAATTGAAGGTAAAATCGTTTTCTTATTATGTTATAAACACATACATATGTCCATTATTTCGTTCAAAACAAATTATTCAAAGCTTCCTTATTTAAATTCATAATGACATTTAATAACTTTAATACTTACTTACAGGAGCAAAAAGGCGTCCCTCCAAAGACGGGAAAGAAATTTCATGCAGGGAGTACTATGCTTTTAAGTTTCAGATACGTATTAACAGTTATCTTATTTATACAGGACGACTGTTTCAACAATACATAGTCGATATGTATGTCAAAATTGAAAATACAAGGTTAGATTATTTCAGGAAGAATCAATCGACTATAAGAAGTGAGCTATATCAAGGGGTCGTCGATAGTGTTAACGAAGGTCATAGAAATGCTACTGAAATTGGCAAGCGTGTTATATTGCCAGCATCTTTCATTGGAGGTCCTAGAGACATGAAAAGAAGGTATTTAAATGCAATGACACTTGTCCAAAAATATGGAAAACCAGATCTGTTTATCACAATGACTTGTAATCCAAAGTGGCCTGAGATTCAAGCTGAACTTAAACCATACGAAAAAGCTGAAAACCGCCCTGATCTGTGTACTAGAATCTTCCGTGCAAAGTTAATGTTATTAAAATCAGAAATTGTAGAGAAGCGTATTTTTGGCTCAATTGATGCTAGGGTTCATGCCATAGAATTTCAAAAAAGAGGACTCCCACACGCTCATCTTCTTATTATACTTTCATCGGAGAATAAAATTTTCAATGCAGATGATTTTGATAAATATGTGTGTGCAGAAATACCAGGAAAAAACCAACCACATTTGAGACAGTTAGTCAAGCAACATATGATGCATGGTCCATGCGGTCAACTTAATTACGACTGTCCTTGTATGCAAAAACAAGGGTACAAGAAAACCTGCAAATTTAACTATCCTAAGAATTTTGTAGAGTTCACAACTTGTGCTGAAGATTCATATCCAAAATATAAAAGAAGAGAGAATGGAGACATGCTCACTATAAGAGGAGAAGAACTTGACAACAGATGGGTTATCCCTTATAATCCGTATTTGTTAACAGCATTTGATTGCCACATTAATGTAGAAATCTGTTCAACTATAAAAGCTGTGAAATATCTTTACAAATATGTGTATAAAGGACATGATCGTATAAGTTTTAACATGGCAGCTAACAATTCAATAAACGAAGATGAGATAGAGTCGTTCTAGTCTGGTACATGGATCTCCCCCCCTGAAGCTGCATGGAGAATATTTTCTTTCGAATTGTTTGATATAAATCCATCTGTCATTCCATTGCTAATACATTTACCTAATATGCAAACTATCAATTTCAGAAACTATGAAAGTCTCCAGTCTATTCGTGATGATCCAAACAGACAAAAGACCATGCTAACTGGATTTTTTGAAGCAAACAAGAAGCATCCTCATGAGAAGCACCTATATAGCGAATTCCCAGAGCATTTTGTATGGGATCCAACTGACAAATCATGGTCAAAAAGAAAAAGCAGATCAGCCCTTGGAAGAGTTGTGTACGTTAATATTTTAGAAGGCGAGCGTTATTATTTGAGAATGTTGCTTTCTCACATACGAGGGCCAACTTCATTCACTGATTTGCTTACAGCTGATAACCATGTCTGTTCAACCTTCAAAGAGGCAGCAGTTAAATTAGGATTGTTTGAAAACGATGGCTATGCTGAATCTTGTATGGACGAGGCAATATGTGTACAGATGCCCCGTACTCTGCGTCGATTGTTCGCAACATTGTTGATCTTTTGTAGCGTTCAAAATTCAAAATCATTATGGGAAAGTTATTATTCACATCTATCAGAAGATTTCAACTACCAACATCCTACAGATTCAACCAAAGTCTTACTGTTAACAAGCATGGAAATAGAAACGCATCTACAAGCCATGGGAAAAGGTTTAAGAGATTACGGTTTAAATGAATATCTTATTTCTCAATCTTGTACAATCAGAGCAACACAAGAGATCACAGATGCATTAAACAGTCCTATACCGGAAGAGTACGTTAGATCCTGGAAGTTGTTAAATAGGGAGCAACGTAATGCATATAAATGCATTATTCATCATATTAAAAGCAATAAACCAGGAGTATTTTTCATTGATGGCCCGGGTGGAACAGGTAAGACGTTTTTATATTGTGCACTTTATGCAAAGCTAAGATCAATGGGAAAAATTGTTCTCCCCACTGCTACATCCGGTATCGCAGCTTCAAATATTCCAACGGGAAGAACAGCTCATTCAAGATTTAAGATACCAATGGATGATACCACTTCAGCCACTTGTAATGTATCAAAACAAAGCAGCTTGGCAATGTTATTAAGACAAGCATCGCTTATTATTTGGGATGAAGCATCCATGGCTAACAATACTAATATTGAATCCCTAAATATACTGCTTCAAGATATATGTAGCAGCCAGGAATTATTTGGTGGAAAAGTTGTAGTCTTTGGTGGTGATTTTAGACAAGTGCTTCCTGTTGTACCAAAAAAAACACAGCATGAAGCTGTGCAATCAAGCTTAGTCAGTTCAAACCTATGGCCACATATGATAAAATTCAAACTCTCTGAAAACATAAGGGCAAGAGAAGATCCTGAATTTTCTAATTTCTTGTTACTACTTGGCGATGGTAAGCTACAATCTCAGGAATATGCTTCTGTTCATATCCAACAAAATTTAATTAAGTGTGTTAACATTGAAGCTAATTGCAATGAAGTTTTAATTAATGAAATATTTCCCGGAATAGATAAATCATCAATCAGCAATGATTTCTTTAACAAAAGAGCTATTCTGACTCCAAAAAATGAGGATGTTGACAAATTGAATGCTTCGTTTATCCACTCTTTTTACGGTGAAGCTACAACATACAGAAGCTTTGACACACTCCTAGATGGTCAATCTCACATTTACCCGTCAGAGTTCTTAAATACCTTGTGTCCTTCTGGAATGAGCCCTCACAATCTGATCCTAAAACTAAACTGCCCAGTAATATTACTACGAAACTTAGACCCCCCAAGAGGTCTATGTAATGGCACACGCTTGATATGCAAGAGATTCTTCAAAAACATCATCCACTGTCAAATAGCTATGGGCTATTATAAAGGCGAAGATGTGTTTATCCCAAGGATAAGTTTACGCCCTTCTTCATCGGTAAAATATCCATTCCAGTTTGAAAGAAAACAATTTCCAATCAAATTATGTTTTGCAATGACAATCAATAAAGCTCAAGGACAAACTTTAGAAAAAGTTGCAGTGTACTTGCGTCAACCCTGTTTTTCTCATGGACAACTTTATGTCGCTTTATCACGTGCAAAAAAAAGATCTGATGTGACATTGTTCACAAGCAAAACAGAAGATATCATAGATGATGAATCTCAAGTGAAAAACATGGTCTCATTTGAAGTATTACAGAAAGCAGAAATAATATAGTTCAAATATATGTTATCTCACATATGTTTCCCAACTCAAATGTTTTCTGGTAAGTTTAATACCATTTTTATTTTTAAATAAAACAACAAATGCACAATGTTATTGATGATCTCAATTAAAATGCATTATTTGCATCTTGCAGCATGACGTAAAAGGTATTCGCGCAACCAATATATCGACTTCAGGGTCGAGTATATCACCAACATGTAATGCCAACGGAGAAATGAAGGTAGGAGAGAGCGGACTAGCGAAGAAGATTACAAGCCTGACAGAGAAGAAGAAGATGTTGCAATTGGATGTTCGGTTGAATCTGAAAATTGAATATTAAAGAATGAAAATTGTACTTTGAAGCTGAAAAATAGACAGGCATTGTACTTCTAGGATTGTAATTGTTGTTTTTGTATTATGTTAGGAGTTTGCAGGTTGAAAACGTTAGTCTCCTATTGTAAATGCGGATTGTTAATGGTTAATTTAAGGAGTTTCAAACGAAATGGCTGATTTGATTTGATTTTTGTGGCTTTTAAGATCAAGTTCTGATGTACACTTTGGCCAATTGAATTTAAACTAATAGGCCTTTTATAGTTTGCTGCTGCTGATTTTTTTTTTGGGTATGTTATTTGCTGCTGCTGCTATAGTTCCAGGAGCTTAAAGTTGCATAATTTTAGTATGCTATTTTGGTCCTGATTTTTTGTGGCTTTTTTTATGCTTTTTAGTACGCTATTTGCAGAATTTACACTTGTGGCTTTTTTTGCTGATTTGTTATGGCATAATTTTAGTATGCTATTTTGGTCCCCATTTTTTGTGGCTTTATTGCTGATTTGTTATGGCATAATTTTAGTATGCTATTTTGGTCCCCATTTTTTGTGGCTTTTTTGCTACTGCTATAATTTCAGTATGCAAGTTGCAAGAAGCTTAAAGTTGTATAACTAATGTCATGAATAAACTTAAGCCTATGTGGGATTTGAACCCACATCTCTGTGTATAAACACACATCGCTCTACCTTTTGAGCTAACAGGCTTCAAAATTAAACATAAACATTTACGCACAATGCAAGATGTATATCCAAGCTTACTTCAATGCTCAGGTGGGTTGTATCTTGCCTTCAGCAGTGAAAAATTCAGATGAGGATATCAGAGCCTACTTAAATCTTAGTTTCACTTGTATATTGATGTTTGTTTACAGATAAATCAATTCAGCTATGAAAATGCAATTGTAAGTGTATAACAATGTAGTAGTTCAACTGTAAAATGTTGTGTAAATCTATAACATTCTGCAAAGATGCTTCAATGAATTCTTGCACATTAAATGGGATGCAGATATGAAATTCATTACTAAAAATGCAGCTATAATGAATTAGAATTCAGCTGTAATTAAAATTCAGCAACACAAATTCATCTTTCAGCAGTGAAAATGCATCTTTCGGTGGAAACAAAAATCAGATACTGTATAAAATTCAGCTGTAAAAAATGCATTTTTCAGATGTGAAAATGCATCTTTGTGCTGCAAACAAAAATCAGGCATATAAAACTATTGAGAAATTTAACAAAGTTAGCCAACTAATTGGGCCATCAAATATATCAGCATTCACCTGGCTTAATTCCTACAACTCTCCTCCACCTACGTGCACTTCAATTTCAAAACTCACTCTAATAATCAAAAGAAACGCCATAAATTTGGGAAATTTAACAAAGTTAGCCAATCCAATTTGCTACTGCAACCCCAAATAGACAAATTAAATCTCCAGCAATTTCAAATTTACAGATTAGCACAAGCAAAAGGTTTTGACAGAAAACAACAATTATCCTGAACACCTTACGCCCCCAACACGCACCTCTGCTAAAAATCCATAATTCAGAATCAAACACCAGTCACCACCAATTCTAGGAAAATAATCTGAACACCTTCCGAGGAAAAAAAAAGATTCAAAAGAACAAATCGAACAGTGGAACAATCCGATCCAACGACTAATTACGCAGTGCAATGACAGTAAACACGAAAAAAGCCAGATCTGAGTTCAGGCATCAGATCCAGAGTTCAAATAACAAATCTAGATCTAGAACAACTCTTTACAGCCAAAACCTAGCGATTTCCGCTTGGAATTTAACAAGCAGTAAAGATCCACCCCAAACCAAAACCAAGTTCCAAATCCAAACAAAAACAAAGTCTCTTAGCAGATCTGTGCAATCGATAGCAGAGAGAGGGGAGAGAGATACTTGAAGCAGTGAAGTGAGTCAGAGCGCGATTTCGGTCGGACTCCACCTCTCCTCTCGTTGCTTGGTCGGCGGCCTCAACATTGTGCGATTTCGCTCTCACAGGTTATACAAACACAACTACACCGCGCGCAACGCGCGCGGCAACTGACCTAGTACACTCAAATGTGTGGATGTATGATCTACTTGATTTTTAGATTGACATTAATTTGTTTCATAATTATTATAATTTTTATATAAAAAAATAAATTAATAAAAATCATAAATTTGTTCAACTAACTTAATGAATTTATAATCTGTTCACGTTAAATTTTATTTTTTTTTAACGAGTTTATTATGATCTGTCAACATGTAAGAGACGTTAAATTTGAATTCCTCTTAACTTAGTGACTTAAAGGTGTGTTTGGTAACTAGAGCTGAATGGGTAGCGGAAGCTGAACGGTTTATTGTGTAAAATATGTTAAATTAAACTAGTAACGTGTTTTGTAACCTTAGCTGAATGGGTAGCTGATAAAAGAGGAGATTTGTGTATATAAAAGGAAAAACTCCAAAAAACTTGGGGTGGGTAGCTGATGAAAATTCAATTCCAAAACGCTAATTAACAAATAATGTTAGCTTTATTTTATTTAAAACTATATAATATTAAAACGAAAAGCTCTAAAACGCTACTTGTGTTGCCAAACACACCCAAAATCACTTGAGATCTCATGGAGTTGTTAAAATAACTCTATGTAAAGTTGGTTAAATTTTAACACTTTTTTTTATAAGGAAATAATTTGAGGACCAGACATGTCTGGATCCTCGAAAGGCCGACAAAGTCGACAGACGGCGAATCGTCAAACATACAACGAAATAAAAAGAAAACGGTGCAATACAAGAACCGACAAATAAACAACCCAAATCGACCAAACAGTCCTACTCCCAAAAAGCTGAGGACATCATTTCAAATCAAAGGGTTAAATTTTAGGGTTATTTTGGTAAGTGGACTTTTGATGACCAAAATTTAAGACCTAGGACAAAAGAGTTGAAATATTATGTAAGTTCCACTTTTTCCAATTTTACCCCTACCTTAGTAATCCCGTTTCTTTCTTCAATTTCACTAATTCTTTCCCATTAGATCGGAGGGTGATTCTATTACACTAGTGTCATTTGACACTAGTGATATTTAAGGAAGGCTTTTTTTTTTTACTTTCCTTTTCGTTCATCTACTCCTTGTTTTCTTTTTTTTCCACGCCTGTTTTTTTTTCTTACTAATTAGGCTAAAATTAATATTTTAAACACTTATATTACTATTGTAATTTGTAAACTATGATTCTAATATATGTTTGACTTTGAACATGGTATATAGGAAACCTAAAAATGCTACAAAATATTATTTTTAAAAAACTTTATAAAATATTAACTTTATATTAATTTTATACTTAATATGTATAACATTATTTTAAAATTTTAATAATTTTTTTAATAATTTATTATAAGTATAACATTATATTAACCTTACTTTTAACATTGCACAAACTACCCATTATTTGCGAAAATTTAACACAAAAGTGACAAGACCACCCTTATTTTTAAAATTTAACAAATGCACATGTTATTTCCAAAATTTTAGCACAAAATCTCTCATTATTTCCAAAAAATTTAGAACGAAATGATTCGTTATTTTTAAAATTACTCAAACGATTTTTATTTTCCATCCGTTATTTGTAAAACTAATTTGCACAAAACCACCATCTTATTATATGTAAACAACAACATGCATAAAATTGCTCTTTATGCTTTTAAAATTGTACAAAACCAAATGCATTTCTTTTGTTTAGAATACACATAATATAATAAGACGAGAATGATTAATCTTTATTCTATTCTTCATCCACAAAAGAAGAAAATGAAGTAAATAAAGTTTACTTTTTTTTCTTAAATAAAATTATAATTGAGTATTGGATTAGAAATATCAATCATATTTACAAACATTTAACGTAAGTGAACTTATTACAAGAGTTATATGTATTGTATTCAATGTTTACAAATAACATATTCTCTATTTATGTTTGTTCTGAGAAGGAGAGGGTAAATTTTTTAATTCACTTATTGAAATTTTGAGATGGAGGATTAGGGAGAGTAGCGTTTTTTTTTATAAAGGAAAATATTTGAGATACGGAGTACCATACAATACATTGTCTGGTAACTACAGAAACCGATGTATCAAAAAATGGACTAACCGTCGTAAAACAAGATAAAAGTTTAGAAATATCACAAATAAAAATGAAATGAAACACAACAAATCACAATAAAGTTTTTGTATAAGTATGTTTCCTATATATTTTTCCAGGGGTGGGTACAAATTCCGCAAATTCCGGTCCCGTCCTAATCCCAGTGAAATTTCAGGGAAAAATAGTGAATTTTTGCGCGATAGGATCAAGACGGCAACTCCTCATCCCAAAATTCTCATATTGTCTCACATATATAATATAATATAACTAGTCTTTTACTCGTGCTATGCACAAATCAAAATCAACGAGTTTGAAAACATGCTTGTTAAAACAAAATCCATTCAATATCCATTCAAATAAATTCTGTGTTTTATTTTATTTTGTGATAAAGTTTGTGAATATTTAATTTGATTATTGAAGTGATATGTTTTGCTAAAAAATATTATGTCATTAAAAATAAATATTTTTTTATCTATAAAAATCATTAAAATTAGTACAAAAATGATACTTCTTTCGTATTTTTTTATCATTGCCTTAGTTATAATTGCTAATCATGTTTAAGGTAAATTAAAAAAGAAAAAAAAGATACTTCTTTCGTATAAGAACTTGTTCTTCTAACAAATTTCTCACTTTTTGAGATTAAAATAAAAAGAATACTAATTATCTTTTTAGCAATTTTTATTTTCATCGCAATAAATTAATAATGTAAAGATGGAACTGGCTAATGAACAAAGAAGAAGGATATGAGAAATTGGAGAATTAATAAAAAAATATAATGGAAATCAAAACTAATGAAAAGGATATTATTGAAATTATAATTTTTGGACATTAAATATATCTAGAAGAATAAGTTTTAATAGAAATATAATAATAAAACACATCAATATCAATAATAATTCTAGCTTGAGGGATAAGACTAGGCCTGTCCACGGGTCACGGGTCAACCCGTGACCCGACGGGTTTGGCGGGTCGGTGACCCGGCGGGTCCGGGTCAGACGGGTTACGGGTTCGGGTTGAAGATTTTGTGAAATTGACCCGTGATAGCATGCATTTAGAGAGTTATAATAGGTTGCATTTAGCTTAGTTATGATGCATATCATGCATGGTTTAAGTATAATTTGCATATTTGTTCTCTGTGTGGTTGGAGTCGGAATCTACATGTTTTTATTGATTATTTCAGGTAACTGTAGATCCGAGGAGAAGACATGAGTTGATAACGCATTGGATGAGAATTTCTAGTTGATCGAAGAAGCTTACATGAAGATCTCAAGAGGTCTTGAGAAGAAGAAGCGAACCTAAACGAAGAACAAGTCTGCAGAAGTTGTCGCCAGACATGCTGAACTTGTTTTGCACTTTCTGGAGGCCTCGGTTGTCCGATCGACTATTATGACCATGCGTTGGAAAGCTCTTTCAGAGAGCTACAACTTTCATGTTGACGTCGAGAGCTAATTCGAGACGGAATTTTCGGGAAAACCCAATGCAGCGGCCGCCGCATAATTTGCTGCGCCCGCCGCCAGGGGCGGTATTCATGCTGCGCCCGCCGCATAATTTGCTGCGCCCGCCGCAGCTGCCACCAGCGCACAGCGCGTTTTGGAAAAAACCCTAGTTTTCTATTATGTTGTTTTGAGGCCGACTTGGATGTTTTATTAGGCCACTTTTATGTTATTTTTCATTAACTTCCATTCTATTCTTACGTTCTATCAGACTATTAGAGAGAGAAGCGATGTTCGCCATGGGCGACTAAACTCTCTTCGTTCTACTTGCAATTTGAAGCTTTATTTGGATTGATTGTGAGTTTCTAAATCTTGTTCCTTATTTCCTATATTGAATGCTTCAACTTCTTTGTGCTTGATTGTTTATTGTTTTGTTCTTTCTCGTCTGGCCAACTAGTTTGATCAATTCAATTGCTAGGGTTTTGTAGATTCCTGATTGCGAACCTTAACCCAAGTGGCAAACTTATCCCTTTAGGGCTGATTGAACTAATTGGATAGGTAGGAAGTTGAATGTGTTGTTAAATCCCTCTTTAGGGACTGCAAATACCTTGGTTAATCTCTGAACTTAAAGCTATCAATTGGGTTAAATCCTTCTTTAGGGACTGTTCGATTGATAAGGGTTTCTAGGACTGATTGGACTAGTAACTATATTAGGTCGGGACAAGGGCATTCATAGGAAGACTAAAAGGACAAGAGGAAGTTACAATATCAATTCAACCAAATAAAGTGGATAGTTGTAGGTAGAGCGATCTTCTCTAATTTGTTTTGCATTATTTGTTTTTATTTTATTTTGTTTTCTTTTCAATCTCAATCAACCAAAACCCCCCCTTTCTACTAATTGGTAAATACACATTGCTGAGAAATACTTGATTCTCTGTGGGATCGACCTCTTACTTGCTTGCTATACTAGTTTGTAGGTTTGAGTTTTATTTTGATACGGTTTATGCGACTAAAAACCGCTCATCAACCCGCCGGGTCGACAATTTTTTTTTTTTAAATGGCTGATTTAGGGTACAATTAAAAAAAATGATTTTTTAAAAAAAAATTGATCTACCCGTTGACCCGGTGGGTCGACCCGTGACCCACCGGATCAACTGACCCGCCGACCCAGCTATTCCCTCCTGGGTTCGGGTGCGGGTCATGCCTTTCCCGACCCGTGACCCGACGAGTCGGACCCGTCGACCCGGCGAGTCCAACCCGTGGACAGGCCTAGATAAGACTTGTCCCGTCCCAGTCACGTTCCATCCCGCGAGGAACGAGCTCGGTACAAGATTAAAAAAAAAATCGTCTCTTAAAAATTACATGGGTGCGATCCTTCCTTTCCCATATATGCCCACCCCCTACATTTTTCTTTCATTATACAATATTTATTTAAATTTAATTATAATAAATACAGAGTATAGTTTTTGTGTACTTCACCAATATAATTTTAAAATTTTATGAATGAAATATTTTTGGCTGGCTTAATGAATGAAGTATTTTTTGGCTCCATTTGCGTTTTTGTGTTAAAACTTTTTTTTTGTAAGCCAATTCAATGTGGTGGGACCCGTCAAATTAAAAAAAAAAAAAACGAGTATTAACCGGTAATTAATTTAAGATAGTAATCTATAATTATATAGAGGGAGTATTAGGAAAGAATGGCTAGTCTCAAATGACACTAGTGTCATCCAATGATTTTCCCATTAGATCCCGGCACTCTGGCTCCCATGGCTCCTCCTAATTCACCGATTTGAACGATCGATCGATCCGCTCCCATGGCTCCTTCTCCTTCCCTCGGATTTGCCTCCCAGATCCCCTCATCACGCTCTCCCTCTCGGCCTCTCCTCCGGCATCCGTCGCGACCTCGTTCTTGTGGTGGAAGAAGAAAGGCTCCATCTGGCGCTTCCTCCTCCTTAGGGCCGAAGCCGATGCCGACTCAGGAAACCTATCGCCTAGAGCTGTGCTCCTCGAGGCCGATTCCAGGCGAGTCCAACTCACCGCCGCCTGGATTCCAGCTACAGCCCCACCACCGACGCCAGAGCTGCGATTGTTGAGGATGAAGAGCGGAGCCTCGCTCCCGAGAGTATAACTACGAGGTCGCGCCTGAGGTCGAACCCACACCCGACACTGTGAGTCTCTCTTCCCCCCTCCGCTTTTCGGTCTCTCAATTCAGTCAATTCGAAGGTTTGTTGTTAATTGGACTCGCTTATGTATAGTTCCCTGTATTTTCCAGCTTTCTCCATCCTCAATAGCAAGATTGACGAAAAGCTTCTGTTAGGGTTTGGAGCAGTCTCGAGGTGCCCAGATCTGGAGCGAGAGGGAGATCTGGAAGGTAGGGCTCTGAGGCGGCAAGTCCGAGATCTGAAAGGTAGGGCTCCGAGGCGGCGAGTCCGATGAATCATAGTCGGTCTTGGTCTGAGAAGTTGCTGCTGAAGGTGTCTACCGTCGAGGAAGATGATGAAACGGACTTGGCCTGTGTCCAAGTCTCTTTGTTCTGTACTTCTATTTTGTTGTTTCCTGGAGTACGAGTTATTGATTTGATTCGCAGTACAGTACTAAGTCATCATTTGTTTCATGAGATAGCTTTGTACATTTAAATCCAATTGATTCCTGCAATCGTCAATTTTAAATCGAATTGATTCCTGCATTCAGATTGCTTACACCCCACACCCCCTCCTTTTAATTTTTTGATAAATCTTTCAACATGGAGTAATTATCACTAGTTTAAGGCAAAATTCCACTAATAATTAATTATTAACATTTGATAGTTTTAGACACTGTAATCAAATGAAACCCCTATAAAAAAGGGTGATAGACATTGTTATTACTATAAATACAAGGTCATAGACACTGTAATCAAAGGTCATAGACACTAACACTCAAAATACATGTGGTTACATGGTCATAAACACTGCAATCAAAGGGAAATCATATGATAAGGGAAACACAAACTCTATAGGGGCTAATGAGAAGCCAAAATAAATGTGATGACAGTTCCCCTCTAATACATGAATGGATAAAAGGGTCATAGACACTGTAATCAAAATAAAAACAGTGGCAGAACCACTGTCACCACTATAAAAACAAAGTCATAGACACTGTAATAAAAAAAAACTCTAGGCGCTGTAACCAAAATAAAAACAGCTTTATAAACAGTGTCACCACTATATAAAAGGGTCATAGACACTGTAATTAAAGAAAAAACATAGAAAAAGAGAAGCACAAACCCTATTGAGGCTAATGAGAAGCCGATATTCATGTGGTGAGAGTTCTTCACTAATATATGAATGGGTAAGATGGACATAGACGTTGTAATCACTGTTAAAACAGGGTATATGACCTTGTATTCACTATAAAAAGGGACAGAAACATTGTAACAACTATTAAAATAAGGTAATAGACAGTTGTAACCAAAAGGAAAACCCTATGATTAGGGAAGCACAAACCCTAAAAGGGCTAATGAGAAGCCAAAAGAACATGTGATGTACAAGGCCCTAAACCCTAAATCCTAAACCCTAAACCCTGAAATGTTAAGTACAGTACGTCGTTAAGAGATGATTATTGTCACCAAATGGAAAACCCTAGGACAAGGTAAGCAAAAACCCTAAAGGGGCTAATGAGAAGCCAAAAGACATGTGATGGACATTTCTCCTTTAATATATGAATGGTTAATATGGACATAGACGTTGTAACCACCGTTAAAACTGGGTCATATATACTGTAACCACTATGGAAAGAAGGGAGTAGACACTGTAATCAAAGGAAACCCTATAGATGACGTAACCAAGATAAAAAAAAAGGGGGCCATATATACCGTCACCACCATGAAAACATGGCCATAGACAATGTAACCAAAAGGAAAACCCTATGATTAGGGAAGCACAACCTTAAAGGGGCTAATGAGAAGCCAAAATACATGTGGTGACAGTTCTTCTCTAATTTCTAATTTCTAGTTTTCTAGATTTTTTTAAAGTAGTGTCACCACAATAAAAAAAAAAATTAAAAATGTAACTCCTGCTGTAACCACTATAAAAAAAAGTCATAGATACTGTCATCACTATAAAAAGATGGTCATATACACTGTAATTAAAGGGAAATCATATGATAAGGGAAGGACAAACCTAGGGGCGAATGAGAAGCCAAAATAAATGTGGCGACAGTTCTCCTCTAATACATGAATGGGTAAGAGGATCATAGACACCGTAATCAAAATAAAAATAGTGTCATAGCCACTGTCACCACTATAAAAACAAAGTAATAGACACTTTAATAAAAATGAAAACCCTATAGACTCTGTAACCAAAATAAAAACAGTTTTATAGACATTGTCACCACTATGAAAAAAGGATCATACACACTGTAATCAAAGGAAAACCCTATAGGCGTTGTAATAAAAATAAAAATAGAGTCATAGACATTGTCACCACTATGAAAAAAGGTTCATAAACATTATAATCAAAGGAAAATCCTATAGACGTTGTCACTACTATTAAAACAGAGTCATAGACACTGTCATCACTATAAAAACATGGTCATAGACACTATAATCAAAGTCTTAGATATTGTCGACACTATAAAAAAAATGTAACTACTATTGTAACCACTATAAAAATAAAGTCTTAGATATTGTCACCACTATAAAAACATGGTCATAGAAACTGTAATCAAAGGGAAATCATATGATAAGGGAAGCACAAACCCTATAGGGGCTAATGAGAAACCAAAATAAATGTGGTGACAGTTCTTCTCTAATACATAAATGGTTAAGAGGATCATAAACACTGTAATCAAAATAAAAATAGTATCATAGCCATTATCACTACTATAAAAACAAAGTCATAAACATTGTAATCAAAAGGAAAATCCTATAGACGATGTAACCAAAATAAAGACAGCTTTATAGACACTGTCACCACTATTAAAAATGTCCATAGACACTGTAATCAAAGGAAACCCCTAGGAAAAGGGAAGCACAAACCCTATAGGTGCTAATGAAAAGCCGATATTCATGTGGTGACAGTTCTCTTCTAATATATGAATGGGTAAGATGGACATAGACGGTGTAACCACTATTAAAACAGGGTCATAGAACCTGTAAGCACTATAAAAAAAGGGGGGGGGGTAAAAATATTGTAACCACTATTAAAATAAGGTCATAGACACTTGTAACCAAAAGGAAAACTCTATGATTAGGGAAGCTAAATCCTAAAGGGGCTAATGAGAAGGCAAAAGAACATGTGATATACAATATGGTTTAGAGTTTAGGTTTTAGGATTTAGGGTTTAGGATTTAGGGCCTTGGCCCTAAACCCTAAATCCTAAAACCTAAACCTAGGACATTGTAATCAAAATGAAAACAGGGTCATAGACACTGTAACCAAAGAAAAACAAGCTCATTGGCACTGTAATCAAAGTAAAAATAGGGTCATAGACACTGTAATCAAATAGAAAACCTAGGACAAGGGAAACACAAATCCTAAATGGGCTAAACCTAACCAAAACAAAGTCATAGACACTGTCACCAATATAAAAATAACTCATTTTGGTGATATAGTCATAACTGATGATTTATTTATAGTCATAAGAGTACTAAACTTGTAAATATAGTGTAATCAAGTATATTATAACCGAAAATAAAAAAGAACATATTATTTTAGGAAAAATATAGTGTAATCAAACACAATATCTCCGAAAAACATAGTGTAATCAAACATTAATGGGTATCCATTTAATCCACTTAACCAAAATCTCTGAACATACAATATTTTAACACTGCATTACATGGACAATTAATGGGTAATCAAACATTAATGGGTATCCAATCACACTTTTCTCTAAACTCATCCGTATTTCAAGCGGAATTTCCACAAACTATGTAATGTAGAAGACATTTCATAATAGGACTACATTAGATAGCTTCAAAGTCTCAATTAAAATGGAGAAAATTAGATATTAGTCCTATAACAGTACGAGCGTCAAAATAATGCAGAAACTGAACAATTAATGTCTCAGGAACCTAAACTAGTTAGAATTCAGCCGATCGTGAGCACGATCATGTACTTTAGACGGATGATTGAAGTTCAGAGCGAAAATAATGCTCTATATTGCCCTTCATATAGAGTCGGTCTTGATTTTTACTTTTTAGGATGCAGAGTCTCTGTGATGACATCTGCTGGAAGTCGGAAACAGTCCAAATCTCATCGACGTCGTCGCGAGAGCGAGAATCAAGGAAACCAAATCCCTCAAAAACCTCGTCTAGATCTAGATCGGAAGAACCTAAACCATTTGAAATCCCTAGATTCCCAATTCCCATGGATGGAATAGAAATTGAAAGAATCAGATCCGATTTCGATCTCCCGAAACTTGGAATCAAGAAGAAAATGAACGAGAACCTGTGCTTAAAGGACAAGCTCCCATGGGAGACGAGCATGACAGTGTGGGAATTGAAGAATAGAAGCACGTATATGTGGATTAGGAAATTCGTGATCGATTGCTGGAACGGAGGCGTCATGGGAAAGGATTCCGAGAGCTCGAGAGGGAGAACATAGGCACCATAGCTTTGCGGTTCTCAGATCTGGAAAAAATTGGGTAGAGCTAAATACGAGGAGGGAGTAATAGGCAGGGGTAGTGTTGGTATTATGAAAAAATAATGGACATTTACTAGCAATGCTCAAATCTTAGGACATTTTTCTAAATTTTAACCCTTTGATTCTAAATAAATGGTTTAGATTTAAATTAGTTTGCCCTTTTCTTATTTATTTCTTAAGACCGATAAATTTCTATAGGAAAATCATTTCAAATCCACAGAATTTTAACTCCACGGAATCCATATCGGGCTTAAATATGTACGAATTTTGCTAAAATATCACTCAATTATTTTGTAAGGGGCGAAGAGAGAGTAGATAAAGGAAATCTTATGGAACCCTTCTATTTTTGGAAGGTGGGGCTGGTGGGTACTAAAGGATCCTACATATTCGCCAACTAGTTAAAATAAAAATAAAAATTGATCAACTAGTTAGCAATGGACAATAACAAACACACCCTTTTCGGAGGATCGAAAATCCCTCTTCGGAGGTTCGAAAACTCCCTCTTCGGAGGTTTGAAAATCCCCTCTATGGAGGTCTGAGGGAATAGTAGTGTTAGAAAAACGTGGATTCATCCCTTCTTCCATCTCCTCTTCCTCTTGTGTGTGTTTGAGTTGAGAAAACCTTTGTTCTTCAGAGGTCGGAAAGCGGCTTCGCCGGACCTTGGCCGGTTGGCCTGACTACCCCCTACGCCTCCGTCCTTCTCCTTTCTGGCTGGTGAAAAATCATCCCCTTGGTGTCGAATCTGGCTGCTTCGGGTTGTCGTCTGTCTTCAACCCTTGTTTTGCCCGGATTTCAGAGTGACTATCCCCCATAAGGTCAAATTGATTTGGGGCTATTTGCCTTGGTGTCTTTCCACTTTGGGCTTGGACGATTCCAGCGCCATTCTTGGCGTTCGTTGTCTTCTCCGGTGGTACTGTGGTGGGGTTTTAGGGGCGCCTTCCTCCCCTCTTTCTCCTCCAGTGTCGCCTCTGGTGTTACTCTCGGGCCGTTGACGCCCTCGGGCTTCTCCTCTGGGTTTGGGTAGATATGGTTCTCCGCGGTGGCGGTCTTCACTGTCGGCGGCCGAGCTTGGCGGTTGCCGACCCGTGGTGGGCGCTCAGTTGGTGTTTAGCCTTGTTGTGTTTTCCTTGGCTTCTCACAACAAAAAATAATAATAATTAAAAAAAAAAGAAAGAAAGAAAGAATAGAAAAGACTTGCACGCCACTCTTTGTTGGCTTTTTGCAGGTTTGGGTACTGTTTCACGCCACTTTAATCATCAAGTTTGATGCTTTTGTCTTCAATCTAAAAATTAATTAAAAAAAAAATTTGATCGTGATTATATATATACAGTGTGTGTGTGTGTGTGTATATATATATAGGGTGAGGTTAAAGTGAAAAAGGGGCTTAAGATGAAAATTTTGCTTAAAGTGAAAATAACCTAATTTTAAAACAAAACCTGCGTTCCATTCCAACAGTAGATCGAAGGAGGCGCGCTCTCGGACTCCCGCACCCACACCCACCTCGAGCCACCTCCGGCCACCAGGGACCAGCCGCCCTCGAGCCCACCGCTGTGCGCACCCCCGAGCCCAGACGTGGCCCCATTCGAGCCACCTGCTGCCCCCGACGAGCCACCTGCGCGCTCACCAGGATGGGTTTGCTGTCGGCCTCCCACGCCGCCCCGCGAGCCACCTCCGGCCACCAGCCACCACCTGCTCAAACCCCCTCCCTCAGCCGCACCCCTCGAGACCGGAACCCACATGGTTCGAGCCCAGCCGAGCTCACACCGAGCCCATCTCCCCATAAGTGTTGTTCGACATTTTTCGCTCGGAATACCTTCGAAATCCCGATTTTGCTCCTTGTTTCAACTCGAATTTGGTATGATTTCTAACCCTAAACTTGTTTATTACAATTATTTAGATTGTTTGAATGATTTAGGTTGAGATTGAAAACCTAGGGTTTGATTTAGGAGCGGAATTTGGGGCTTTTTGCCAAAAGCCAAATTGATTGAAATTGATGATATTTTTGTGTTGTTGGGTTGATTTTGAGCTAATTTTATGTTCATATCATTGTCAAATTGTTTATAGATCATTAGCTAATTGGATTTTAGAATTTTATATTGCGATATGTTTTATAATTTGAGGCTTTTTGCCAAAAGCCAAATTGATTGAAATTGATGATATGGTTGTATTGTTGGGTTGATTTTGAGCTAATTTCATGTTCATATAATTTTCAAATTGTTTATGGATCACGAGCTAATTGAATTTTAGAATTTTATATTGCGATATGTTTTAGAATTTGGGGCTTTTTGCCAAAAGCAAAATTGACTGAAATTGATGATATGGTTGTGTTGTTGGGTTGATTTGGAGCTAATTTCATCTTCATAGCATTGTCAAATTGTTTATGGATCATGATCTAATTGGATTTTAGAGTTTTATTGCGATATGCTTTAGGTCGATTAGGTTCTTCTATTTTAGCATGAAAATCATAATTTAGCCTATTAGCTCAACTGGTAGAGCAATGTGCGTTTGTACAAAGATGTGGGTTCAAATCCCACATAGGTTACATAATAGACAAGAGCGCAAAAATCGCAAATTGTTAATCATGCACATTATAATCTTAGTTATGCACAATTGTATACTACTTTTGCACAATCCTATCTTACTTTTGCACAATTGTATTATTAGATATGCACAACATAATGTTACATTTGCAAAACACAGTGTTATATTTGCACAACTTAAAGTTATATTTTGCACAATATAATGTTATATTCGCACAATATAATATTATATGTGCACAACGTAACATTATATTATTAGATATGCACAACATAATGTTAAATTTGCAAAACATAGTGTTATATTTGCACAACTTAAAGTTATATTTGCACAATATAATGTTATATTCGCACAAGATAATATTATATGTGCACAACGTAACATTATATTATTAGATATGCACAATATAATGTTACATTTGCAAAATATAGTGTTATATTTGCACAACTTAAAGTTATATTTGCACAATATAATGTTATATATGCATTATATCATCTTATTTGTGCACATTATCATTTTATTATTGCACTTTATAATCTTATTCATGACCGGGAACAAAAAAAAAGCAACTATAAATAGCTTATGCGGGATTCTGAACTCGAACCTTTGTGCATGGGCACATCACTATACCATTTTTTGAGCTAATATGCTTTTAATGGCACATGTTGCATTAAAGTACAAAACTGTCATAAAATAGCGGTCCATAAAGAAAATTTTTGGTATGACACATTATGAAAATGCACATTTATAAATAATAACATTTATTGTATTATTTGTTCACTTTATATATTGTAATCTCATCTTTTTCCCTTTTTAAAATAAAGACAAAAATTGTGATGTAACATTCTTGTTGTATTTTTTTAATATTATAGTTGCACCTAACAATATTATTTCAAATAAAAATTACGGGCTAAAATCTGTAGTTTTCATAATTGAAATAAGGGCAATATTCGTAAGAATAGGAAGTTTGGGGGGGCGTGTGAAATTTAACCCATAATTAGGGTCATTTAACCATTTTCCCATTTACTCATAAAATTAGGCCCATTTACACCAAAATTAGGCCCATTTAGTAATTAATCATTTAATTAGGCCCATTTTTTTACCTTTAAATTAGACCCATTTACATCCAAATTAGACTATTTTCACTTTAAAGGGATTTTCATCTTAAGCCCCATTTTCATTTGAACATTTACCTATATATATATAATCACGAAAAAAAAGATTAAATTTGCCCGAAAGGGCTTTGTTTAAATTCCGAAAGGGTTTGAGTAAATCCACCCGAAAGGTTATGACCAAATCTCGTAAAGGTTTTGACGATATTCTTGCAGGTAAAATTTTATTGGCGTTTTGTTCAAGCAACATGCCGTTCTGCTTCTGATGGTTCTAGGAGGCCTTCTGCTTGGTTGGGGGTGTGAAGTCTGGAGTCGAGACTGGCCGGGGTCGTGGTGGTGCGCTCAGTGGCGACTCTCTATCCGGGATTGAGTTTCCTTGGAGTTTCGTTTGCACTACCCACAGGAGATAGAGTCCTGCTGTGCCGCTGGCCCGCGGTGCCACTTTTCGGTGGTGCTTGGCTTCGTTCTTCGACGGCTTCCTCAACTTTTCTGAAGTTGGTCTTCTTGGGTCGTCGTGTTATAGAGTTTTTGCTTCTTTTGTTTCATTTCGCTGATTGTTTGGTTTTATGTATTTGGTTTCCTGTTTTTTAGGTTGTATGTTAGACGGTTCGCCGTCTGTCGACTTTGTCGGTCTCTCGATGAGTCAGGCCTGTCTGACCTTCGAATTTTTACCTAATCCAAAAAAAAAATTAACAATAACAACAACAACAATAATAATAATAACAATAAAAATTGATCATCTTTTGTGCATGGCAGCTGGTTATGGTTTCTTACCATTCTCCTTCTCTTCATTTGCGGAGTTAGATACGGATGTTGTTGCCTTGCTGAAGCGGATTCAGAAATTCTCGGTATCACAGGATGCTAGAGCTCGTGCCACTGCCTATATTTTTACTAGAGTTAGCTTTATTATCGCCAAGGGAGTGGGTGTCCAGATAGTATCTCGGCTGCCCACTAATTTCTTGTAAATTCATTTATAATAATAATAATAATAATAATAATAATAATAATAATAATAATAATAATAATAATAATAATAATAATAATAATAATAATAATAATAATAATAATAATAATAATAAGGAAAAATGACTAAAAATAATACCAACTATCACTTATGAACCAAAAATAATATGAACTAAAAAAAGTCTCAAAATAATACAAACTATCCACCCATAAACCAAAAATAATACAAACTTTAAATTCAACTAAAAATAATACAAACTATGAACTTTTAACTCAAAATAATACAAACTTTTGAAGTTGGACTAGAAGAAGAATTAAAACAAAATACTATTTACCAAAATTACAAAAATATGTGTATATAGTCATACTTTGCACAAACGCACCCTCTTTATTTTTAAATAAAGCAAAACCACTATATATTTATTCAACTTTACAAAAAAAAACAATTTTATTTTGAAATTAAATAAAATCACATCCACTTTATCCATAATTATTCAAAAAAAAAAAAAGAATCATATGCTAGAATTCATGTAATTTTGCGTAAATTCTAAAAATTGCGTTGTATTATACAAAGTTGGACAACCAAATTGTGGGTTTGATGCATTTAAATTATAAAAGGTGGATTTGTGCAAAGTATGAATATTTATAGATTTTTTAAAAAATTTTATAAATAAAATTTTATTTAAAATCTTATCCTAATTTAAGTTTAAAAGTTTGTATTATTTAAAGTCCAAATTTCATTGTTTGTATTATTTTTGGTTGATTTTAAAGTTTGTATTATTTGTGGTTTATGGGTGGATAGTTTGTATTATTTTGAGACTTTTTTTAGTTCGTATTATTTTTGGTTCATATCTCATAATTGGTATTATTTTGAGTCATTTTTCCTAATAATAATAATAATAATAATAATTGACCAACTGGTGGGTACTAAAGGTGGGGTTGGTGCTCAGTATCTCTTGGATTGTTTAGGCGGAGCACATGTTGCTATTTCAGATGATTTGATCACCTATATTACTCGGGTGATTAATCTTTTCCTTGAGGGTCGTTGTCCGTAGGCTCTGGGTGAGTACATTGCTAGTGCTCCGCTTACGCCGCTTATTAAACCAGGTGGCGGTATACGTCCTATTGCTGTTGGTGCCATTTGGAGACGCCTTGTCTCTAAAGTTAGGGCTTGCTTGGTCGGTTCTTCTTTGTCTGGTTATTTTGCAGGCCTTCAGTTTGGGGTCGAGGTATCCGGTGGAGGAGAGGCTATTCTGCATGCTCTGAATTAGTTTGTTGAGGCTCGTGGTGGTAAGGAGGGTCTTTCCATGTTGTTGGTCAACTTTCAGAACGCTTTCAACATGGTTGATCGTGTGACCATGTTACAAGAAGTCTGCCGTCACTGCCCGGTTCTATCCTGATGGGTGGAGTTTTGCTACTCTAGTCCTGCCCGACTATATTATGAGGAGCATAGCTTATGGTCTTGTCGGGGGGAGGGGGGTCAACAAGGAGATCATTTAGGCCCTCTGCTTTTTTCCTTGGTGTTGCATCTTTTGATGTGCAAGATTCGAGACTCTTTTGGCTTGAGTCTACAGGTTTGGTACTTAGATGATGACACTGTTATTGGGGACACTTTGGTTGTGGGGAAGGTCTTGGATCTGATTATGGAGGATGGTCCCCGCTTTGGCCTTCATCTTAATGTGGATAAGACCAAGGTTTTTTTGCCGAAAGAAGACCCCAGGAGTCGGATGCCTGGGGTTTTACCCCCCCCCCTATTGCTCGGTCTTCGCACGGTGTCAAAGTCTTGGGTGGGCATGTTAGCGCGTGCCCTGTTTTCGGCAGTGACCTTGTGGCGAAGAGAGTGGCTAAGACCATAGAGCTTATGGATTCTGTAGCGAGGATTGATGATCCACAGTGCGAGTTGCTTCTACTTCGGGCCTGTACGGGTATTTCTAAGCTTTACTTTGTTTTGCGTACTTGTTCCCCGCGTGTCTTTGGGTCGGCCCAACTCTCCTTTGATGTGGCACTCCGTGCTAGTTTAGAGTGTATTGTCACTGCATTTGGTCCTGGGTTTGGAGATTGGCAGTGGCGGCTTGCCACCTTCCCTTTTCATTTTGGTGGGCTCAAAGTGTATGCTGTCGGGGATGTCCTACGTTATGCCTTTTTGGCGTCTCGTTTGCAGTCTGCTGAGTTGCAAGCTAAGCTTTTACGTCATTCTGATATCATTTCTGTCGGTCCCACTTTTGATTATGTCTGTCGTGCTTTTAATGAGACTACGAGTTCTGATCTTCTACGCGATCCTAGTGAAATCGCTGCCTCAAAACTTATGAATAAATTGGCAGATATCTATTTGCTTCATGTTATTTCTTTATGGCATTTGCTTCAGTCGTTTGCTTTTGTAAGTTTTTTGGTTGTACATGATGGTTAGTCCATCTACAGGCTTGTCCGGTCTCTAGGTTTCTCTAGGCTTGTCTGGATAACCGAATTCTTATCTTGCTTCCAAAAAAAATTACATTAGTTTACTAAATATCTATGCACGGATATATTGTGGCTACATATTATATTATGGCTACATAATATTTTAATAATTTATTTTGGCCTAAAAAATATAGATATAAATAAAAATAACAATGATTAAATAATTAATTTTGATATAAATAATTCTCTCCACCGAAAAATAATCTAGATATAAATAAAATAGCACCTTTCAAATACTACATATTTATCTATTAATATTTTAATTTTGGTAAGTATGACAATGAACTGTTTTTTGTTTATATTTTTTGTCAACTAACTAAAATATATATAGATAAATTTTGGCTTATATAATTTTCTATAAACTATGACAACATATTATTTTATTCATTTTTTCCACTAGGATAAACCACAACGTGCCACATAGGATATTTTTCCTATGATCAACCAAAATGCATCACATAGGACATTATACATCGGTTTTAATATATGTATATAGATAGATTAGGAATAAGATAATATTTAAGAAGGGTCAAAACTTCAAAAACCAACGAAAACAAGAACAATATACAAAATGTTACCTATCACAATGGAAAGAATCCAAAAAACTCTTATGGGAAGAGGAGGAAAGCAAGGTAAAAACTAAACAACTTACCCAAATGAAAAAGAAGAATTTGAGGAGATGGAAAAAATTGGCGGAAGGATCCATTAAATTGAACTTTGATGGGGCGGTGTGATCTCCGGGCGAGGCGACTACAAGAATTGTGATTCGGAATCATTGTGACTCGGTAGATTTCTGTCAAGCTTCGCACTGCGGGGAGATGTCTGCGCTCAAGATGGAGGCTCTAGCTTTTCACCGGGGTTTGGTTGCAGCCCGCCAGCTCGGGATCTTGAGGCTCGATGTTGAAGGTGATTGCCTAGCGATTATTAACGCTATCAATGACATTTGGAGATGTCCTTGGGAGATCGAGATCATCGATGGCCGGCCGATTCTCGGAAGTAATTGCTCCAAGACTTCATTGCAGTTTCTTGCATTCATTTTTTCAGGGAGATTAATTGGGTTGCGGATAAAGTGGCACACCTTCGGCACATCCTTAACCTCGATCCTTCGGTATATCATCATGAGATTCAGATTCTCGTCCGAAATGACGCTCTTAGGTGGTTGCATTGGTCAGCAGGACCTGACACCACCCAAACAAATACCTTGTATCACTTTGCCCCTGGAATACTATCCCTGTCCTCGTGGAGGGAGTCACTTTGCCCCCATCATCGTCCCCATCCCCATCATCGTCCCCATCCCCATCACCATTCCCGTTTAAAATCTCCGTCTTTGTCCCCGTTATGGGGATTCCCCCGCCCCATTGACATCCCCCGGTGAAGATGGAGTGGGTGGATACAAGGGTTCCGGAACTTTCCGGGGGGTTAGAAAGGAACGTGGGGATAAGGTGAGGACGGCGACGATTAGATAAAGTAGACACGTGTTGAAATCAGGTAAAGTGGATGACACGTTGGAATCCATGTGGTTTGGAATTTGTTCGGATGTACACGTCAGCTCACCCGCATCACCTGTCGTCTTCTTCCTCCATCTATTTCTGCGTTGGCTACTGGATAACGTTTACTGTTTCTTTCTTTTAAAAAAAAAAAACAAAGAAATTAAAAAAATCCACAAATCACTTCATTTGATTCTCCGCACTAATTTATTCACCGTAATTAATTATATTATATTTGGACTAATAAATATACGCAGCGGCAGCTGGATAGCTAAATTAAGACGTACTGTTTAAAGGTCAACCCTAAACAATTTTGTGATTGGGCGCCGGTTGCTTCCTACTGGTGTTGCTCCTATGACAGTTCATTGAAAGCAACGTTTCATTCAATTTTTCCTAATTCGTGTGACGTGAATATCCCCATCCATCCCTCATTAACTTAATTTTATAGGATAAATAATTCTTGACTGTCGATTTTGTAATTACACAACTTGTCAACCTACTTGCTTTGCATTTTCCATTTAAAATAGATATAAAAGCTATCTATTGCTAGAAACTTGCAGAATTTTTTTTTTTTTTTTAACAGATCGAGTACGTCTCCTCTCATTAACGTACGTAATCTCTAGTTATTTTGAATAAATATACACATTTATACCGACTAAAAATGCACGTTTTGTTGTTAAATTCAAATGTATATTTTTTTATGCACGCTAGTTTTTAAATAAAAAAAATGAAGAAAAATCAACCAATATTTGTAAAAGTTTATACATGTAAAAGATCGATATATTTTGAGAGATTTGATGAATTGAGAATCAAGGAGAGAAGAGAGGGAATTGCCGAGATTGCTCAGCTGTGTTTTCTGTATTATTAAGAACTTGACAAACTCTAATTACAGCAAAGCTATTTATACTAAGTAAACACAACTTGTTGCTCAAGCTACACATTCTAGAATGTGGTGACATCACAATGTAACGGAATTACATCACTCCCCCTCAAGCTGGAGTTGAGAGGAACTGGTTTACTACTCCAAGCTTGCATATAAGTTTCCTATGTTGTTCTTGACTCAGAATCTTGGTGGACAAATCTGCTGGTACGTTGCTATTTGGTGTTGATGTACCTTGCTTCAACTTCTCTCTTGATCACCTTGTCTCGGACTTGTAACGGCCCGGGATTATGATTCCCGAGTTACGTTTCGAGGGATGAAACCCCTCGTTAGGATCTTGCGCTCCGAGTACAGGTTGAAGGTTTGAAACCGAAGGGTTGTAGTTTAAAGCGGGATTTCGCACCCAAATCTGGAAGGTCCGTTGGAGACCCCGGGGTAAACCCCTGTACCTGTCCTAAGTCTACAACGCGAGAAATCCTTTATCATGCAAGGGCATAAGTTCTGAAAATGATACAACCAGTTCCACGGCAGAGCCGGGTCAAAACAGAGTATAAGTAGGGAGAATCCCAAAAGCATGAATCTGGTGAAGTCAAATTTCAACACTCACTCTCCGCCATATGAATAGACCCCGTCATAACAGCACAAAATCAAGTAGTGTATCGGGTACCTGAAACTATACCACCAAGTCAGGCCAAGAGTCCGCCCGCGGGTCCTCTGACCGCGCTGAGGACATATAATACGCCTATACCTAGAATAAAGATGCCTTCATGCAGTACTGGAATATTAACCACACTATCATGTTCCTAACTCATATGTGCGAAATATTAAGTAGGGCCTTAACAAAGAATACCAAGTGGTATATCCCTCTTCTACCACCACCCCTCTTCCAAACAAGGTGGAGACTGGCCAGTTCGATGCTATAATCATACCAAATATCATCATCATATCATATCTCATCATCGTATCATATCTCATACCCATCTCGTATCTCGTGATATATATAAATGACTCGAGGAGGACAACACCCGATGAAGCTGGGCTGCCCTATGACCCTAGCAAGGACTATAGGACTCACAGATAACGGACGTTCTGTATTCAAACGCATACAGAGTAAGGATGCTCATTCGTAAATGCAATTCCTAAGCATGATACTACATGACATGCTCTTATGTATATGCAACACCTACATACTATATGACACATCAGGCAGGAGGTACTGGTTACTGAGTAAGCCCCGGAGGTACTTACCTGGCTAGCAGATCGGCAACAAAAGAATCCAGCACACAGTAGTCACAATCAGATAGCATCACCTAGTACATGATTGAATATACACAAGTCTACATCCAACTATTAAGTACTCAAGCACACCTCAATCAATAGAACAAGTAACACATTATGGAAGTCATTTCATCGCATCATCCGCCCCACAAGACCACATCGTTTTCCATAAATCATTCAACCAATTCCGCATTTTCATATACATCATTTCCACATACACCTCAATGGTTCATCAAAATCATAAGACATAATTTGAGTTATATAAAATCTTACTACCTCGTCATAATTATCCAACATTTAATCTCTTAGAATAATTCACCACAAGTCATGCTATTAGTCACACATATAATACTGTTAGTCAAACGATCATATATATATATATATATATATATATATATATATATATATCATATGTTAGTTAGTCACCGAACAAGTATAATTCCCAAGTTAGCTTCAAAACCATTTCAAATCCCAGTTAAATAGTTAAGTATTCCGGCCATTGAAAATACTCGCCAAATTCTCTTTTAAATTTATTTATTAGATTACTTTTCAACCTTGAAATTCTTTTTCAAATTACTTTTAAAATCTATAAGTTCAAATGATATATTTTAATCCCCGATAATATTATATTTTATTTTAAATACCATTAATTATTTAAATAAGTAAACGGTTAAATCCGAACCGAATCAACCCCATTTAAATTCAACCGAACCGAACCGAACCGAACCGAACCGGAGCCAATTAATTAATCCCAACCGGTAACAAATAACATAAATATAAGTTAGTAGGGCCCACATGCTTCTTCTTCTTCCGAATTCAATAGGAGAGTCCCGCGCCATGGCCTTGCTCCCGTTCCCGCCGGCAAGGATCGACGCCGGTAGCCTCCCGTCTCCTCGTCTGCTCCTGCGCTCGTTCACATCTGATCATCCGCGCCGGCGCTCGCCCAGCCCCGCTTCTACTCGCTGCTGCTTGCCCTCACGCCCGCTGCTCTGCCTCGCGATCTCTCGGCCTGCCTCGCTCACCGCCAGTCGAGCTCGCCGGAGCTCTCGTCGGGGCTCACGAGCCCAACTGACTCCCCACACCCAGTTCACACACTCTCACACTCGCCCACAGCCCGACCCCAATTAGAAATCGATTAGAAACAGAGGAAGGAAAAGGTGGAACTCACCGAGGAAGTTCGCGACTTCGGAGCTCTCGATCGGAGGTCCGAGCATCGTCGGAGGCTATCGATGGTTCGTCGGACCTGCATCGGACACGGATGAGCGCGATGGTAGGGCTCGAGAGGGGTTTGGATCGGAAACAAAGGAGAATGGCTTACCGAAATGTTGGTTCACGATCAAACGGACGGGGGATCTTCGGAGGCTCGTCGATGACGTTGGGCGGCTCCTGGGCGGCTCCGGTGTGGCGTTGGACGTCGATGAAGGTGCGGGCTAGTGATGCTGCTGCTGCGGTCTCAAAGAGGAAGGTCGAAGAAGGTTGGGCGGTGCTTCGAAGGTGCAGCGACGGTGGAGTTGTAAGATGGTGATGGAGATGATGAGAAAATGATACGGGGATGGTAAATGGCAAAGATGATGAATACAGATTGAGAGGGACGAATGATGGCCATTCAAATAGAAGGGGAGGGATGGGTTTACAGAGGCCACGGGGGTAGGGGTGCAGTAGGGCTAGGCGGGAGGGTGGTTGGGGATGTGAAAGGATGTGACGGGGAAGTGACAAGGATTAATTACGGGCATCGGTCAAATTGAATACCCGGTAATAAATACCGAATACGTGAATTTCAAATCCTGAAATTAGTTTCTGAATGTTAGTTTCCCAGAATCACGCTTTCTCGATCAATGAGATTTTAAAAATTGTCAAGGATATCGCCATCTGATAATTATTTTCAATTTTCGAGGTATAAGGACGGAAATCATTCGTCAAATTTTATATTACAGTCGGAATCCGCTAAACATGCTTTTAATTAGATTTAAATTCATTTTTAATTTCCTTTTTTCCAAAAAAATTAGGATTTGAAAATCCGAACCTTTACATCATCCACCTCTAAAAACAAGTCTCGTCCCCGAGTCTAAAATCATTTTTAAATTAGGGGATGAAGTTTGAAATTGGTGAGTCCAAAGATCATGTCATTGATCCCGTAAGTATCTCATAAGTGCCCCTATGAGATCCTCACCGTATCGTTGACGTGATCATAATATCCCCAATAGACCGTAGCAAGAATGTGATATGGGCCCCTACCAAATCCTTACTCCGACTCCTCGGTCATATCATAACTCAAATACTTGTATCCACTTCGTGGGGCGTTATAATGAAAACTAGAGCCACATTAGTTTCTTAAAATTCAAGCCAGGCTCTTTTGAAGCACCATTCAAAATTTCAAGTTCGACGTTAGACAAAATCATTTCCAACTTCTCAATTCATTCTATCATCCACCTCTAAGGGATAATCCCATATTTCCTTCCTAGGTTCCAAGTCAGAATCAAATCTCATCACTTCGTTTCTATAATCCTAGCAATTCCAACTCAAGGCATCATATATCATAGCAATTATTCAACATAGCGATCGTATCACACGTTCATAACCAGTCATACTCATGTCACGAACAGTCACATACCATAACATATCTAGCATCGTATCGTTCATGGTAGGATTTATCACGTCATCTCACAGAAGTTACACACCATATCAATCAGATAAGCACGTCATATCAAACAGATAAGCACATCATATCAATCAGGTAATCACATCATACTCATGCTACTGCCAAGCGTCATCCCATTAGAGGCAAATAAGTACTTCTGTACACTAGCATTCGATCGAGTTCAGCTATGTTAGTACTAACAGTTCACTATTGTCAATGGCAATACATCATAGAATCAACATTGTCTATAACATAAAATTCACACCACATTCGTCCCCAAGTAAAGCATAAGCTAGATCACATCATCAAGAGAACCTGCCTATAACCACCAATCATGACAAGACACGACCACTACCCATCAACTCTTGCACTAAGATCAACTTCACCGAGTACTACCAACTCAATTCACTACCAGTTCTAGACATTATTGCATCCTGTATACATACAACCTTTCTGGCCTCATAACTACCCGCAATCAAGGCCAATTTTCCAAACCAACTACTAGGTATTCCAACTCCTATGCCAACAAGCCATCTAAGGGTCAATCCACTTCGACATCCCGGTCTCAACTCCTACCTTCCATTCGACTATTTAAAACTATCTCTCGGAGTTCCCAAATCACAAAATTCCCTCATTACGACAAGCTGAATAATTCGATCTACTACGAAAACTCCATATAGAACACGTCCTTACCCTAGAGGTCCTCTACAAGTCCCATATTTACCCTCTAAGAGAAATTCTGAGTCCTCAACCGAACTGCTCTGACGATTGATCTAGATGCTTCTTAACAATCTCACTTACTCTTTCTAGGCTCTCAAGACTCCGCCGGAACATAATCTCCTAAAGAGACATCTCGAATCACCTTGCTAACCTGATCAAACTCCACGCACCACTAACCACTCTCACTAACCATCCACCTCTAAGGACCCAACTCATGCTGACCGTCTCACACTTGACACTCCCTACCAATTCTAACACAGAACCCAATTAGTGGTAATCCCAACCACGAATCACCATGACCCTCAAGCCGACCTACTCTAGATCCTCTTCCCAGCATACTCTACCTAGACTAGTTCCCTCAACTCTGCATGTTTCCCCAAATTGCCTCAGATCACGCTTCCTTAACTTCAAAATCTCTACCACTTAAACCCATATGTACCGATCAACATTTTCACCGAATTCCTATGACATCCTCGTTCGAATTTCCTAAGCATCGCAACTTCACCAACCTAAAAAAAATCTCTTCTCCTCTAACGTCCTCAATACCTTCTGCTTTGCCTGGTTCCCAAATCCCTTCTCATAATCTCTCTATCTCAACCTTAAGCCCACAGTCTTACCAGGGATCTCAACTACATCCTTGCCTAGCTACCATCCTTTCCTCGAAGATTCATCTCACATCCTCAATTACCCCAATAGCCACAATGACCTCCACTCAAAAATCCCGATTCATTCCCTATGACAAAATCCTCCAATAACACATCTAGAGATCATTCACTCATAAATTCCCCAAGCATTACCAATCCTACCTAAATAACCCCAAATACTCATCACACGAACAACCTTGATATGAACAACCTAATATCCCGATTCACTCGGCTCTACTCAAGCTAAAACATCATTCATGCACCCCATTTCACACGACCAAAGACCTAATCCGAATACCTTAATCCACCTGCCACTTTCCAACCCGTCTCACTGAAGAATCTCACAACTCATGCCCAAGAAGAAGCACTACCAGACATATAACCCATAACCTACTCACCCGTAAGTCAGTATACCAAGCACCAAGGCACATCGTCATAGAAACAAGTTAGTCAGGCAATCATTGCTACCAATTCAGCACATCCTTCATCACACATTCAATTATGTCAGTTCTAGGCCTATCACAAAACATCAATTCCGATTAGTATAGAAGAATCCACGATTTGAATTAAGAACGTCCTTCCTTGAGTCATCTAAGAGAATCACGTACGCGGCTACCATCTTTCAAATGTGTTCGTCCTTTGTATACTTTTGGCGACATCAGTCTTGTGGTCTATGGGTCATGGACCCATCACACTTCCGTTGCGCTGCTATGGTGCCACTTGGTCGTCGGTCCTTTCTTGCATGTCGGCGCTCATCGAAGGATTGCAAGGGTTATAAGTTACAGAGATAGAGGAGAGACAAGGGTGGACGACACAACTTCCTTAAGAGTTCAGACATGGACCAGGACTAGGGACGACGAGACCAAGGAGAAGATCCTAACCCGAGAGTTACAACGATGCCCGTATAATTTTGGCACACAAGCACATAAAAATCAAGAGATATCATCACATTATTTCACACTAGTATGCACCTATCTGAAGGGATATCAATTTATGCATTCATAACATGTTCATATAATCATCTTTATGTGTGCGCAGAACAAGCTAGCAACCTATCATTTCATTCACCAATCATGCTTGACAGACTAAGAACATGTATGCACAGACTGACATGGGACATATATGTCATAAGTTATGCAAGACCTAGCAAACATCACAAGATATCCTATGCACGACTTATCACTCAATTTAGATACACACATAAGCAAGTCATAATATTGCGAGATTGAGGCAAGCATGCTAAGATGCACCCTAAAATCATGCTAAGGGTATAGTCAGTTCATGCAGAGTTGGTATAGCAACTATCTCATCACATACATCCATATTCACATACTAAGACTAATATGTCACACAATCATATGAGGGCTTATAACTAGGAGGTATATATCCTACATGATACTAGCAATACTTTTTAAACATGTACACAATCATGAGGTCCAATGAGGTTCATCTGGCATGGTAAGTCATCCAATTCACGTTTTAACATACAACGAGAGTTGAGCACACTATCATGGACCTAGTTCATAGGGAGACGGTAATCATGGGGATTCAATACATACGACACATACATCTACTCATAAGTGCAACCATGCAAGGTACCAGGCAATTCATGCTGAATTATACCAATATACAATTTCATGAAATCACAAGGAGACTATCATTATAACTTGACAGAATTATCTAAGGGCAATCACCGACTCACCACCCCGTTTTCCCGTGGGACGCTTGTATGACTTGCTGGGTAGGACACAAGGACATTCACGCTGTTTCTGATAGATGAGGGTAGAACTCGTGTTTGGACTCTTGTTGCAAGAAGACATGGTTGGCCATTACGAGGATCGAAAGGGATTACTACATAAGACAACTCACTTCTATCTCGAAACGATTTAAATCCTCACTCCCACTAATATACTCAGGTAACCCTCACAACTGACACGATGGTGGGATACGAAACAAGAGTCGAAACAGGGAGAGGGGGTGCTTCTCGACCCTTGCTAACATGCCTAAATGTTTTGGTGGGGGCAGAAGACGGAGTTAGAACCATCAGGGTGTTTGAATTATTGCAAGGCTATTCCGACAAGACAGGAATTCCGATTACATAAGAACAAGGTTTTCTCCCAGTATCCCGTTTACACAGCTATTCAACATATGATTCAAGTTAGGGCATACCGATTAGTTCTCTAGCATAAGCATAATAGCTCTCAACACGGAAGCAATCAACGGGATAATATGAACCACTTCAAGGAGGATCGCCCTCGGGCCCAATTTAGAAAGCACATAGACGATCTATGCTACCCTTCGAGGGGCAGCTGACCGGAGGGGCAAGAACCTCACAGCCTCCTAACTCAATACTCCAACCTCTGTGGTGTTCCTTGGAGTCTTCTAGGCCCATCTATAAATAAAAGCTAATATTTTGCCTACCGTTCCCCGAATTCTACATCCATAAGGAATGTCTACCGCTTGGGTCTCTACCCACGAGATTATTTCCCCTTTATTCATTTTAGGTTTTAAGTCCAATTAAATTCATTTTGCCCTTTATAAAATATTTTCCAAAAACATTGGGCGATTTTGAAAACCTCTTCAACCTATTGTACTCGGACTGCAAAACCTTGCTCTGATACCACCTTTGTAACGGCCCGGGATTATGATTCCCGAGTTACGTTTCGAGGGATGAAACCCCTCGTTAGGATCTTGCGCTCCGAGTACAGGTTGAAGGTTTGAAACCGAAGGGTTGTAGTTTAAAGCGGGATTTCGCACCCAAATCTGGAAGGTCCGTTGGAGACCCCGGGGTAAACCCCTGTACCTGTCCTAAGTCTACAACGTGAGAAATCCTTTATCATGCAAGGGCATAAGTTCTGAAAATGATACAACCAGTTCCACGGCAGAGCCGGGTCAAAACAGAGTATAAGTAGGGAGAATCCCAAAAGCATGAATCTGGTGAAGTCAAATTTCAACACTCACTCTCCGCCATATGAATAGACCCCGTCATAACAGCACAAAATCAAGTAGTGTATCGGGTACCTGAAACTATACCACCAAGTCAGGCCAAGAGTCCGCCCGCGGGTCCTCTGACCGCGCTGAGGACATATAATACGCCTATACCTAGAATAAAGATGCCTTCATGCAGTACTGGAATATTAACCACACTATCATGTTCCTAACTCATATGTGCGAAATATTAAGTAGGGCCTTAACAAAGAATACCAAGTGGTATATCCCTCTTCTACCACCACCCCTCTTCCAAACAAGGTGGAGACTGGCCAGTTCAATGCTATAATCATACCAAATATCATCATCATATCATATCTCATCATCGTATCATATCTCATACCCATCTCGTATCTCGTGATATATATAAATGACTCGAGGAGGACAACACCCGATGAAGCTGGGCTGCCCTATGACCCTAGCAAGGACTATAGGACTCACAGATAACGGACGTTCTGTATTCAAACGCATACAGAGTAAGGATGCTCATTCGTAAATGCAATTCCTAAGCATGATACTACATGACATGCTCTTATGCATATGCAACACCTACATACTATATGACACATCAGGCAGGAGGTACTGGTTACTGAGTAAGCCCCGGAGGTACTTACCTGGCTAGCAGATCGGCAACAAAAGAATCCAGCACACAGTAGTCACAATCAGATAGCATCACCTAGTACATGATTGAATATACATAAGTCTACATCCAACTATTAAGTACTCAAGCACACCTCAATCAATAGAACAAGTAACACATTATGGAAGTCATTTCATCGCATCATCCGCCCCACAAGACCACATCGTTTTCCATAAATCATTCAACCAATTCCGCATTTTCATATACATCATTTCCACATACACCTCAATGGTTCATCAAAATCATAAGACATAATTTGAGTTATATAAAATCTTACTACCTCGTCATAATTATCCAACATTTAATCTCTTAGAATAATTCACCACAAGTCATGCTATTAGTCACACATATAATACTGTTAGTCAAACGATCATATATATATATATATATATATATATATATATATATATATATATATATATATATATATATATATATATATATATATATATATATATATCATATGTTAGTTAGTCACCGAACAAGTATAATTCCCAAGTTAGCTTCAAAACCATTTCAAATCCCAGTTAAATAGTTAAGTATTCCGGCCATTGAAAATACTCGCCAAATTCTCTTTTAAATTTATTTATTAGATTACTTTTCAACCTTGAAATTCTTTTTCAAATTACTTTTAAAATCTATAAGTTCAAATGATATATTTTAACCCCCGATAATATTATATTTTATTTTAAATACCATTAATTATTTAAATAAGTAAACGGTTAAATCCGAACCGAATCAACCCCATTTAAATTCAACCGAACCGAACCGAACCGGAGCCAATTAATTAATCCCAACCGGTAACAAATAACATAAATATAAGTTAGTAGGGCCCACATGCTTCTTCTTCTTCCGAATTCAATAGGAGAGTCCCGCGCCATGGCCTTGCTCCCGTTCCCGCCGGCAAGGATCGACGCCGGTAGCCTCCCGTCTCCTCGTCTGCTCCTGCGCTCGTTCACATCTGATCATCCGCGCCGGCGCTCGCCCAGCCCCGCCTCTACTCGCTGCTGCTTGCCCTCACGCCCGCTGCTCTGCCTCGCGATCTCTCGGCCTGCCTCGCTCACCGCCAGTCGAGCTCGCCGGAGCTCTCGTCGGGGCTCACGAGCCCAACTGACTCCCCACACCCAGTTCACACACTCTCACACTCGCCCACAGCCCGACCCCAATTAGAAATCGATTAGAAACAGAGGAAGGAAAAGGTGGAACTCACCGAGGAAGTTCGCGACTTCGGAGCTCTCGATCGGAGGTCCGAGCATCGTCGGAGGCTATCGATGGTTCGTCGGACCTGCATCGGACACGGATGAGCGCGATGGTAGGGCTCGAGAGGGGTTTGGATCGGAAACAAAGGAGAATGGATTACCGAAATGTTGGTTCACGATCAAATGGACGGGGGATCTTCGGAGGCTCGTCGATGACGTTGGGCGGCTCCTGGGCGGCTCCGGTGTGGCGTTGGACGTCGATGAAGGTGCGGGCTAGTGATGCTGCTGCTGCGGTCTCAAAGAGGAAGGTCGAAGAAGGTTGGGCGGTGCTTCGAAGGTGCAGCGACGGTGGAGTTGTAAGATGGTGATGGAGATGATGAGAAAATGATACGGGGATGGTAAATGGCAAAGATGATGAATACAGATTGAGAGGGACGAATGATGGCCATTCAAATAGAAGGGGAGGGATGGGTTTACAGAGGCCACGGGGGTAGGGGTGCAGTAGGGCTAGGCGGGAGGGTGGTTGGAGATGTGAAAGGATGTGACGGGGAAGTGACAAGGATTAATTACGGGCATCGGTCAAATTGAATACCCGGTAATAAATACCGAATACGTGAATTTCGAATCCTGAAATTAGTTTCTGAATGTTAGTTTCCCAGAATCACGCTTTCTCGATCAATGAGATTTTAAAAATTGTCAAGGATATCGCCATCTGATAATTATTTTCAATTTTCGAGGTATAAGGACGGAAATCATTCGTCAAATTTTATATTACAGTCGGAATCCGCTAAACATGCTTTTAATTAGATTTAAATTCATTTTTAATTTCCTTTTTTCCAAAAAAATTAGGATTTGAAAATCCGAACCTTTACAGGACTAGATGCCAATCAGCTTCAATATGCTTGGTACGTTCGTGGAATACAGGATTCCTAGCTATGTGAAGATCAGCTTGGTTATCACAGTACAGCTCAACAGGCCCTGCAGGCCTCATGTTCAAATCACTCAATAGATTCACAAGCCATGTAACCTCACAGCAAGTGGCTGCCATGGCTCTATATTCGGACTCAGCAATGGACATTGCCACAAATGACTGCTTCTATGTTCTCCAGGATATCAAAGATGATCCTAAGAATATGCAAAAACCAGTTAAAGACTTCCTAGTCATGGGACATGCAACTGCCAATCTGTATCACAGTAGGCTCTTAATTTCAGATCAGTTTCCTTAGCAAGGAGCAGCCCCTGTCCTGGTGCTCCCTTTAAGTACCTAAGCAAGTGTTTTACAGCTCTCTAATGTTCTACACATGGAGTTTGCATAAACTGACTGAGTACCTGTACACTATATGTAATGTCAGGTCTGGTGACAGTCAAGTAGATCAGCTTCCCAACTAACCTTCTATACAGATGTGGATTTCTCATCTGCTCCCCCTCTCTAGTGAGCTTGACATGTGTATCCCGTGGCGTGTGTAAAGGCTTGGCATTGCTCATTCCAGCTTCTTCAAGCATCTCCACAGTGTACTTCCTTTGGTTTAGGAACACTCCGGCTTGAGTTCTGTCGATTTCTATACCCAAGAAGTACCTCATGTCTCCCAAATCCTTTATCTGAAACTTACTTTTCAGAAAGAGCTTGAGCTTTTGTATCTCATCCGAATTATTCCCAGTGATTACCATATCATCTACATACACCAATAGTGATGTAAATGCCTTGCCATTCTTCCTTGTGAACAAGGAATAGTCAGCTTTGCTTTGTATGAACCCTGCTTCCTGCACAGCACTAGAGAACTTTGCAAACCACTGGCGTGGTGCTTGTTTTAGTCCATACAAGGACTTCTGCAATTTGCACACCATAGGTGATCCATTGGCCTCACTGTATATCTCCCCCTGAGGACAAGCACTAAGAGACTAGGCAGGAGGGAGAGTCATGTACACCTCCTCATCTAAGTCACCATGTAAAAAGGCATTTGTGACATCCAACTGACACAATGGCCAGTCCTGGGTTGCAGCAATGGCAAGAAGTGTCCTCACTGTGATCATTCTAGCAACTGGAGCAAAGGTTTCTGAGTAGTCAATCCCTTCCACTTGTGTGAAACCCCGAGCTACCAACCTGGCTTTGTGACGATCAAGAGTGCCATCACTGTGATAATTCAGCTTGAACAACCATTTACAAGACACCACAGACTTCCCTTCAGGTAAGGATTGAACAATCCAGGTACCATTTCTCTCAAGAGCATCCAACTCCATAAGCATTGCATCACACCAAGAGGAACTTGTTAAAGCATCACTAACAGTGGTGGGTTCAGATAGTGCAGTGGAATTAGTAATAAAGGCTTTATAAGAGGGAGAACAAGTAGAGTAAGAAAAAAGAGAAGAAATGGCATGAGGATGAGTAGAGGGAGAAGATGAAGCAATGGGTATACCTGCAGATGCCATGTAAACATAGTCCCTCAACCAAGCAGGGGGCCTGTGATCTCTAGTAGAGTGTTTGGGTTCAGGCTCATCTTGTGGAGGAGAGTGAGGAGAGTCTTCAAAGCTAACAGAGATGGGTGTGGGCTCATAATCAGCATGGGAACTGACATTGGATGGAGATGGTGATGTGTCTGCTAGTGGATAACCTGAAGATATATAATCAAAGGGGAAATGATGATCCATAAATTCACCAAGGGATGGTGAGGTATGGCTAGACTTATGAAATTCAGAGTAAGCCTTGTAAGGAAAAACATTTTCAAGGAACTTCACATCCCTGCTGATCATGATTGAATGTGACTTGAGATTGTAAACTTTGTAGCCCTTAATGCCATATGGATAGCCCAAAAAAATACAGGGATCGGAACGAGAAGAGAACTTCTTTACTCCTGGATAGGGTGTCATGGTAATGTATCCCAAGCATCCAAACACTCTCAAGTGATCATACACAGGTGGTGTGTTGAAGAGGAGTTCACGAGGTGTTTTGTGGTGTAAAAGGGGATTTGGTAGGCGGTTTATAATGTATGTAGCTGTCAAGATGCTGTCACCCCAAAAATGGATTGGAAGATTGGCTTGAATCATGAAGGATCTAGCCATCTCAAGTAGGTATATGTGTCATCTTTCCACCCTTCCATTTTGCTGGGGTGTGTAGGCACAAGTTCTTTGGTGGACAATGCCAAGAGACTGAAGAAAGGTAGTCAATGTAGAGTTAAGAAATTCAGTCCCTTGGTCTGTACGAATGGTTTTGACATGGGCATCAAACTGATTCTGAGATCGAAGAATGAAGGTTTAAAGGGCTGAAGCAACATCACTTTTGTGTTTGAGGAGAAATGCCCACACACTCCTAGACTTATCATCTACAATGGTTAGAAAAAATCTAGACCCCTCCTTAGTTGGAGTGTCATACGGCCCCCATACATCACAATGCAACATTTCAAACACATGATCAGCAGAGGTAGTACTTGAAGTAAAAGGCAAACGAGTTTGCTTAGCTAGAGGACAGATAGTACATTCATTTGAAAAAGATGATTCAATACTATCATTTATAGCAGCAATGTGTTTAAGTTTCACAATAGGAGCATGTCCAAGTCTCAAATGCCACAAGGCAGTACTTTGAGTTAAACTGGAAACCTTATTTGTTGGAAGAAAGAAAGGTAAAGAAGATATGGATGTAAGACTGTGATAGGAAGACAGCTTGAGATGACTAGGCACCACTCCATTAGTTTCAGGATCCATGTAGAACATGCCATCTCGATATCTACCATATGCTATCATCTTCATCTTTGTGTGGTCCTGAACAACACAAAAATTACAGTCAATAGACACATGAAAGTTGAAATCATGCACAAGTTTAGTGAGAGATAAGAGATTGAAATGGAATGTTGGGACAAACAAGACTTTGTGAAGTGTGAGATTGGAGAATTTGACAGATATGATCCTGTATGTGTGATGTTACAGGAGCTACCATCAGCAAACTCGATAGTAGATGGAGAAGACAATGGAACAAGATCAACAAGTAAAGACCAATTTGAGGTCATATGATCTGTAGCTGCACTATCCATAATCCACACACTGTTTGAATGAACTGCATTAAAACAAAGATTACCTGCAAGATGTGACTCATGTGTGGAATTATCAGCTTGCCTGAGTAGAGTGCTGATAGATCCAAGCAGCTTCTGATGATCTGCAGAGAGTCCTGAAGCAGTTCCACCAGATCCACCACTAAGGAATTCCTGAGAAGCATTCACATCTGCATTTGCTTTGGACCCTCCAAATGAGCCACTGGATTTCTTGTTCTGGTCAGTAGTACTTGGCCTCTGAATCTGAGGCTTGTACTTGCTCTTTGAGTGTCAGCTAGGGTAACCAATCAGCTCCCAACACCTCTCCATTTTGTGATTGCCTGAGCAATGGCCACACTTCAGACGCCTTGGCTTTTCCTCATCCCGCCGAGGAGTAAGAGCAGATCTCTTTGACTCTTCTTCCTTCTGCTTGGACATGAGTGTAGTAGAGTTAAGATCGGGCTTGTTCATCCTCTTTTCTGAGTATTTCTGGCCCTGGTCTCCTTGCATAAGCAGAGAGTGTGCAGCACTAGGTGATGGCAATGGTGTGGTCATCAATATCTGCCTGCGAGCCCCATCATACCTCTCATGAAGTCCAATAAGGAACTTCATGAGCTTGTTCTCCAGATCGGCTTCTTCAGCTTGCTTCTGAAGATCACACTCACATTTTCCACAGCGACACTTGATTGAAGAGTTCACCAGTGACTGGCGTCTCCACAATCCTTTGAGCTTTGTGAAATACTCAGTTAACTCAAGATTGTCTTGTTGACAATCGTGAATTTCTCGCTGGATTTCAAATAACAGAGGGCCATTTTTCTGGCCATAGCTCTCTTCGAGATCAAGCCACATCTCTCGAGCTGTATCATATTCATCTATGGTATTATAGATGTCTTTAGACACCGTGTTAAGCAACCAGGAACACACCATATCATTGCATCTGTCCCATTGCAGTGCATTTTCCACAGATCTAGCTATAGATCCATCTATTAACCAGATTTTGTTCTTAACCGACAATGCTTTCGTAAATGAGCGACTCCGGCGCCGATAATTCTCACCAATGAGCTGGATAGAGCAGAGATTCATACCAGAGTTGTCTGACGGATGAATGAAGAGCGGATTCTGGAGATCAGTCATGGTGATCTGAGTTCCGCCTCGACGTCCATCAGAGTTGCTTGAAATCGGGGAAGACACAGTCGTCATTTTCCATCGATGACAATTAGAGAGAGCTTGGGAGCAGAGAGCAGCTCAGATCTAGATTAGATCTCAGAGAAACACAACACCTCGATGAAGAATCGATTACTGCTCTGATACCATTTTGAGAGATTTGATGAATTGAGAATCAAGGAGAGAAGGGAGGGAATTGCCGAGATTGCTCAGCTGTGTTTTTTGTATTATTAAGAACTTGACAAACTCTTATTACAGTAAAGCTATTTATACTAAGTAAACACAATTTGTTGCTCAAGCTACACATTCTAGAATGTGGTGACATCACAATGTAACGGAATTACATCAATATATAAAGATATTGTATAATCAAATTTACATATCTCGTATATTCACCAAAAAAAAAAAATTACATATCGGGTAAACAAATGTGTAGATTCTTAATTTCTTATATAAGAAAAGACCTAATGAATTACATTTTTTCAATCAAAATTAATTATACAAATTTAATTATCGGAAATTTTCTAATGGATCACTAATGTTTCACATTCATATCAAATACATCCCTAACTTATATTATTAAATGACTCATTCACGTCACCAAGAATTTACACATGTATCGAATAGGTCTTTAACCTATCACAAGATTCATTCACGTTACTATATCGATCATTTCTACCCAAGTTCATGGATAATCCTTTTATTAAAAAAATTTATCATTTATAATGATCCGTGTCAATTCTATTTTGCCCCAGATTTGAGCTATGTTGTCTGTCTTTTGCCATCGTGCAAAAGGTCGTGGATGTGATCAAAATCTGACGGTTCACTAACGATCGAATCCAAATATGAGGTTTTTACATTTATTTTAATTATTTTTTTCACAATTTAATACTTATTAGTAATAAATATTAAATTTTGAAAAAATTAATTAAAATAAATAAAATTTTATATAGTTTTTAGCTCCTAAAACGTAACTACATGCACAAAAGTCAAACATCGTTTATTTCCGACCAGAGAGAGTATAATATTAACTTTATTATAATATTTTTTTTAACAATTTGATGTTTATTACTATATATGAAACTGTTCATATTTTTTGGTAAATATATATATATATAGTTTTAATTATTTAAAAAATATATATTAATAATAAATGTCATGGTTTGCTGAATGAAAAGAGTAAAATAAAAAGGATGAACAAACAACTTTTTCAGAAAAAGATTTCATCCTAACGAAAAAGTATAACTTTACAGGCACGCCACAAGACAGTGTATATATATCTTCTGCTCCAAAACCCTATCTCATGACCCGTCCCACAAAAATATTTCACCCTTAAATTAATATTAAAAAAGTTATATATATATATATATATATATATATATATATATATATATATATTTAACATCTACATAATTATTATAACCTATTTAAAAAAAAATCTAAAAAAATCAACTTACAAAAATTGTAAAAAATTACATAGTAAAATAACATGTTTCTATAACTTTTAAAAACCTCTCTATCTCTATTAAATTATTACTCCGTATAATTTTTATAAGTTGATTTTTTTAGATTTTTTTTTCAAATATGTTATAATAATCATGTAAATGCTAAATATATATTTTTTTAAAAATAATATTAATTTAAAGGTGAAATATTTTTGTGGGATGTGGTCGTGGGGCGGGGTTTTGAGGCAAACACTAGCCACAAGAAGGAACAAGTTGTTGGTAGAGTAAGTGTCAAGCTTTTATACGGACGTTGGCCCACATAAATACATAATCCAAGTTGGGTTACATTTGACTTTGAGAATGCCTAATCAGTACTCCGTGTACCCCTATTCACAAAAATCATACTCCATGCAATTTTTTAACTTGGAAAAAAGTGTGTTTGGATTTCCAATGGATTATGCTTATAAGCATAATTACTTATACAATGTTTGGTTAAAAAAATTATAAGATATTTAAAATAACATAATTTTAAAATAAAATATCTTATCAATTGTATGAATCAATTATATTAAGTTTATAAGATAATTATAAACTTAACACAACATTGAGTATTTGATTTATAAAATCCATGCAATTTTTTATTTTAAATTCATATTATTTGAAATAGGTTAATATTTAATTAAATAAACATTTGAAAAGTATTTATATTTATAAGTATAAACACTTTGAATTCAAACCCACCCCAAGTTTTGAAGGAACTGGGAATATGAAGCAATAGTAGATTAAAAAGTGAATAGATAGATAAATATTTTTTAGACCTGAGCAAACATGGGCCAACCCACTCGACTCGCCCGGAAAAATATGTGGGCTTAGACAGAGTAGTTGGTCCAGGCGGGCTGACGAGTCCGGTCCATCGGGCCGGGCTTGGGCATAGGGTAAAGCCCAAGCGGACCCAGTGGCGAAGCCAGCCCATAACATAGGGGTGGGCGAGATTTAGGCTAAAAATTAAATAATAATGAAACGAGTTTTGCTAAACTTTAAATAAATTTAATTGTGAAGGGTTATGTAAAAAAATTTCAAAGATTTATCCATATTATAATTAGAAGTGAATAAAATTTATAATTAGTTAAAAAAAAATTCAAGGAAACCCTAATGAATGACTAAAATAGAATTCAAACAATACTAATTGAAATTAATTATTCTCAATTTAAAAAGATATTAATTATTCTCAATTTAAAAAGATATTTGAACTTATATATAAAAAGATAGTTAAAATTAAGTGAAGAAAATGTTAAAAGTGGGAATTGAACTTTGGGCTCTAGACAAAGAGGAAAAAGTTCCCCATTTATACTTTACCAACTAGGCAAAGTAAACTTTATGATCCATTTTCACATCTAAATTAATTTAGACTTTTTTATTTTTTATTTTTTATATAGTTACTTTCGTATTTTTTTCCCAATCCCGGTATTGGGGTGGGCTCGCGCTCATACGAGCCCACCCCTAAATCCGCCAGTGAGCGGACCAACATGCCCGGTCCGGTTATATTAGTGGCGGAGCCAGAAAATTTTCGGAGGGGGGGGCACCGTCAGAAATGTACGATATTGTTTTGGATTAAATTTACATGAAGAATTATATATAATACGATAATTAATGATGTTATTTTAAGATAAAATATCACCGGTTTATGATAAAACGCTATTATTATTATTTTGCGCCTAAAAAAAGGTCGAGTATGAGCTCAATTTCAAATATAGGTTCTAATCGAGCTTGACTTGTTTCTAAATGAGCTAAATATAATCAAATATTAATACTAAACTTGTTTGGCTCAAATAAAAACCCTAGTTAAGTATAATTTATTGTACTCAGAACATATAATATATGTGTAACCAGATATAAAAAATTTAAATTTGCGTAACTTTTTATCTAATTGTCGGAATAATTAGTATAACCTCTCATTTCGAAGCTCTCGAGATAAAGTATAGTATATAAATGTTAATTTAAGTAAAATATAATAACATTATAGCCTATTGAAATAAAATTAAAGTGATTAATATGCCCTGAATTTTTAAATATTCACAACTTTTTACTCAGATATCGGATTAAGGCGTATTATATATCAAAACGAAGCTACCAACGAGGAGAATACACCTAGGTAGTTCGTCGTGTGAGAGAGGGGGCACGTGCCCCCCTAGTCCCCCCTCAGCTCCGCCCCTGGTTTTATATATATATATATAGGTAAGGGTTCAAATGAAAATGGGGCTTAAAATGAAAATTACTCTTAAAATGAAAATGGCCTAATACTATGCGTTTTGCCCATCCCGCTTCAAGGATTCCTCATTCGTCCATCTCTCTTCCTCCCTCTCATCTTGTCATTGCAGTCCGTCACTCTGATCTCTGTGCTCTCTCTCTTTGAGATCTCTCCTACTCGATGGCGTCGGTGATGCTTCAGGTCTCCCCGCACTTCGACTTTGTGCTCTCTCTCTCTCTCTCTCTCACCGACTCCTCGCCGCCGCACAGAGACGCGCGCCCTCTTTCCTTCCCTCCTTCCTCATGTTGACGACATCGAAAACCCCTCCGATGCCTCATCTTATTCATCTCCACCGTTGTATTTATTTCTGGCCACCTGTGTATCTATTGGTCTAGTGTGTGAGGATTAGGGATTGATTTAGGTTTTTGGTGTCGGATTTTGAATTCCGGCGATTCTAGGGTTTCTTCGATGGATTGATGTGAGATCTCTAGTGTGAATATTGTTTGATTTTGGGTGTCACTGGCCGTTCCGTTATTGTTTTATTCGAATTTTTCTGCTTTGAACATTTCATGTTGCTGGCTTTTGGGGTTCTCGGGATTAGATTTTACTTTTGAGCATTTCCAATATCTTCTGATTGCAATACTTGTAGTATTTGAGGATTAGTGTGCTATTAATGTGTCTCCATCTTGCCTGGAAAGCTTGATGAGTCTTTGTTTGTAGTCAATACCCAATCTACTTCCTTTTAGAACATTACACTATCTACTCATTGTTAGATTAGGCTTAGAAAAACTTCACGGCCTACTATTTTCAGTATGATTATCTGTCTTATGATTAGAGTATCCTCACATCCCTTTCTGCCAACCTGAAGTTGATTAGAGCTTCCCCAATCCTATGGTTCTAAGCTTTTCCATGTTGCATTTTCTTAGAAAAGCTTCAGTTTATACTAGGTATCCCTAATCATTGCTCTCCATGTGAAACCCCCTATTCTAAATTTACCTACTAGAGTTTTGTGATAAAGGGTAATAAATTGTAGTAGTTACCACTGTTGCATGGTTCTATCTCTTTATATTTGCTTTGAAACTATTTTGCATATTAGTAGTTACCACTGTTGCTTTTGTTGTCTTGAGAATGATGTCAGCATGCCCCACTTTAGAGTTGTGCCTAGCTTAACAAACTGCTCCTTTAATTCCTATTGCTATATCTATGATTATATTAGTTGTTTAAATCTGGATGCTCTTACTGATTGGCAACTCCGTAGATTCTTCTACGAGTTTCCATGAACACCTAAACGTGTTCGTCTTTGTATCCGAATTGAGCTCTTTCAACTCTAGGTCTTAATTCAACGTAATTATATCTACTTTGTTACTTTGATCTGGATAGAGCTTCTGTGTAGTGTTTATTATGTCCTGGAGTTAATTGGCAATACTAGATATTCGAATCACTGTCCAATTGGATTAATGTAGCCAGGGATAATGTTTCTAGTTAATCCGATTCTTGATTTTGTGCTGCTGTACTTGTTTCTCTTGGTTTAAGTTTGATACTGATTTTGATTTCTATGTTGTGGTGATTAATTTTCTGTGTTGATGTGAATTAAGAAACTGGAGAGTGATAAGGTGGTGAAAATGAAAGAAAAGGCGGAGACGATGGAGGAGACGGAGAATGAAACCACAGAGCAGGTAAAATTGACCTGGATTTGTATGTTTATTAGCATATCAATTGTTTAGGAAGTTTTCGTTTGCAACATTGAACTGACACTGAAGCATTTATAAGCTTAAATAGTTTAAATACCACAAATTGTGATTTGCCACCATGGCACTGGTTGTATTGAATAATGAATATTGTATTTACAAAATGATTTCCCATAGGTAGAAAACCAATTAAATGTGAGCAAAACTTGTATATATGTATTTGCAGTCACCTGGATTTTCCTTGTACCTGATATATGCATAGAGAAATTTCAGTTTCCCAACTGTCAAGGATTCTTGTCCATGCTTCAGACGACACAGCTCCCGGTCGGTACCAGCCAGGTCAAAGCAGGATTCGGTATCCCCTAGTGTGACTGCAAAATAAAGGTATACAGAGCACAAGAAAGCCAAGAGAACAAGGGCTGTTAGGAGGAACTGGTGTTGATGAGCGGTTTTTAGTCGCATAAACCGTATCAAAATAAAACTCAAACCTACAAACTAGTATAGCAAGCAAGTAAGAGGTCGATCCCACAAAGAATCAAGTATTTCTCAGCAATGTGTATTTACCAATTAGTAGAACCAATTAGTAGAAGGGGGGTTTTGATTGATTGAAATAGAAAGAAAGCAAAATAAACTATAAACAGATTGATGCAAAACAATTTAGAGAAGATCGTTCTACCTACAACTATCCACTTTATTTGGTTGAATTGATATTGTAACTTCCTCTTGTCCTTTAGTTTTCCTATGAATGCCCTTGTCCCGACCTAATATAGTTACTAGTCCAATCAGTCCTAGAAACCCTTATCAATCGAACAGTCCCTAAAGAAGGATTTAACCCAATTGATAGCTTTAAGTCCAGAGATTAGCCAAGGTATTTGCAGTCCCTAAAGAGGGATTTAACAACACATCCAACTTCCTACCCATCCAATTAGTTCAATCAGCCCTAAAGGGATAAGTTTGCCACTTGGGGTAAGGTTCACAATCAGGAATCTACAAAACCCTAACAATTGAATTGATCTAACAAGTTGGCCAGACGAGAAAGAACAAAACAATAAACAATCAAGCACAAAGAAGAAAGAACAAAACAATAAACAATCAAGCACAAAGAAGTTGAAGCATTCAATATAGGAAATAAGGAACAAGATTTAGAAACTCACAATCAATCCAAATAAAGCTTCAAATTGCAAGTAGAACGAAGAGAGTTTAGTCGCCCATGGCGAACATCGCTCTCTCTCTAATTGTCTGATGGTTCGTAAGAATAGAATGGAAGGTAATGAAAAATAACATAAAAGTGGCCTAATAAAACATCCAAGTCGGCCTCAAAACAACATAATAGAAAACTAGGGTTTTTTCCAAAACGCGCTGCGCGCTGGCGGCAGCTGCGGCGGGCGCAGCAAATTATGCGGCGGGCGCAGCATGAATACCGCCCCTGGCGGCGGGCGCGGCAAATTATGCGGCGGCCTCTGCATTAGGTTTTCCCGAAAATTCCGTCTCGAATTAGCTCTCAACGTCAACATGAAAGTTGTAGCTCTTTGAAAAAGCTTTCCAACGCATGGTCATAATAGTCGATCGGACAACCGAGGCCTCCAGAAAGTGCAAAACAAGTTCAGCATGTCTGTCGACAACTTCTGCAGACTTGTTCTTCGTTTAAGTTCGCTTCATCTTCTCAGGACCTCTTGAGATCTTCATGTAAGCTTCTTCGATCAACTAGACATTCTCATCCAATGCGTTATCAACTCATGTCTCCTCCTCGGATCCACGATTACCTGGAATAATCAATAAAAACATTTAGATTCCGACTCCAACCACACAGAGAACAAATATGCAAATTATACTTAAACCATGCATGATATGCATCATAACTAAGCTAAATGCAACCTATTATAACTCTCTAAATGCATGCTATCAGGTGTCGATGGATGACCACAGCGCAACTCAAGTCATTCTGCGCAAATGCTTTACTAAAGCCCTGAGGCCGCCTATGAGAAGGAGAAGTCAGACCCCATCTGCGGCCATATATCGATCTCCCCACCTAATATGTCTTCCATCCGAGCTCATGGGATACTCAGCTTCCATCTCTATGTAAACTCCAAAAAGCTTTCTTATTGTGCATATATTTGGTGGACTTCTTATAATGACGCATGGCAGTTGTGGTGATTTGTACGTGAGGAGCAGATTTTTGTATTTTGTCGTGTGTTCTTAGGTGGTGTGAATCTGTTCAATTTGGTCTTCCACTTCTCCTAGGATGTTGTTCTAGCAAATCAAACACCCAAATGCCTCTTTGGTCTTACACTTCTCTTGATATGAGTTCATTTAATTAAATTTATTTTCTTTTGCTTATATTCCTTATGACTCTATCTTAAAACTACTCTAAAACAACAAGTATTGCGTGACGGAGGGAGTATAATTGAATTCATCTCTCACTTGTATATGCACATATTGGTTCCTTTCATTCAACGCGGAGACTTAAAGTGCACAATTAATAGTTTAAAATGCACAGTTAACATTACACAGTGCACAATTAATATTATAAAGCGCACAAATAAAATTATAAAGTTTACGGTTAATATTATGTTGTGCAAGTATAACTTTAAGTTGTGCAAATATAATATTATGTTGTGCATTTAAAATAATAAAGTGCAAGAGTAAAATGGTGTATGCATAATAATATGAAGTGCATGAATATAATTGTAAAGTGCACAATTAAGATTATAAAATGCATAAATAAAATGATAAAGTGAAAGAATATTAATATGAATTGTGCATGAATAAGATTATGAAGTGCACGCTTAAGACTATAAAGTGCATAATAATACTATGAAGTGTATGATTAATATTATGAAATGCACAATTAAGATTATAAAATGCAAGAATAAGATATAACGTGTATAGTCAAGATTATGAATTTCGACTTATGCTTCAAGGAGATATCTATGCAGCCCAAAAAATTACAAAGTGCGAGAATAATAATATGAAGTGCATGAATAATATTATGAAGTGCACATTTAAGATTATAAAGTGCATAATTAAAATGATAAAGTGCAAGAATAAGATTATGAAGTGCACAATTAAGATTATAAAGTGCATGAATAAAATAATAAAGTGCAATAATAAGATTATAAAGTTTAAGAATAATAATATAAAGTGCATGAATAAGATTATGAAGTGCACAATTAATAATATGAAGTGCATGAATAAAATGATAAAGTGCAAGAATAAAAAGATAAATTGCAAAATTAAGATCATGAAGTGCATGAATGAGACACGCAATGAGTTTTTGAAATCGATGTGTTAATTTTGCTCTTTTACTTTTGAGAGAACTCTGACATAGTTTATGCAGAAAGATGCGAGTTGAAATCGATTTTTTTCTGTATAACAATTTCAAATTAAAGTGCATAATTAAGATTAAAAAGTTCATGATTTAGGTTAAAAAGTGCATAACTAAGATTATAATGTGCATGAATAACAATTTGGTATTGTTGTGTTCTTGTCTATTATGTAACCTATGTAGGATTCGAACCCACATGTTTGTGCTTCTGCACATCGCTCTACCAATTGAGCTAATAGGCTTTTAAATCTCATCTTGTCATGACCCGGATGTGAGCTTTACGCCCGGGCTATTTGTATTGGTATATAGCCCGGATATGTTAGATTCGGGATATTATGTCAATTTATTTTATTTTTTAAAAAAAATAGACTTTTAGCCCGGATATGAATAGGTTCAGGCTAAAATGTTACTCTATTTTCAAGAAAAAAAATATATATATCCGTGGCCCTCCCCACCAGAATCCATTAATAAACAAATTTCCAATTACATGATCTGTCTTAATAAGATGTTCATAACCATCCATAACCATAACTATACTCCAATAAACATATACATATCCATACATCATAAACATATACATAGCCATGGCTGTGAAATGTGAAAGCACTCCTCCCTGTCTTGACAATTTTAGGACAGCACAACAACAACAAAAAGGCTACCTGTTTGCCTGGTCAACCGGAAAAAAAAAGAGTTGCGAATGAATGCTTAGTTGTGGGAATTTTGCACATAATTGAAAATTAAGGCACAAAAAGGAAAAAAGTGGGTTTTGAAGGGAAACAAATCATTATACCTTAGAGAAACACATGGAATCTGAGAGTTTTGGGGAGCCCATGGAATTTGTTGTGAGTTGGTTATCTAGGGATTCAATTCAACTTTGTGTTGAGATTCCACGCTAGGAATGAAGGTTCAAATTGAACAGACTGACCTATCAAAACATCAGCCAATCCTACTAATCTGTGCTACTTAACAGCATCTAGGGCCATTTCCTTTTTCTAAGTATATGAATGTAGATCACAAAAAAAATTAAGAGGAGAAAACCCTAATGACATAATCAATTTTATCCTCGCTATCTCTATCAGCCAAAACTTGAACCATTATCAGACATTCTGGGTAATTAATACATACCCTTCTATCTTCAAGATCAGCAATGACATAATCAATTTTATCCACGCTATCTCTATCAGCCAAAACTTGTTCCATTTTGATATGTTATAAGATAAAGCAGCATCTTCAAATCAGAAAATTTAAGCAGATTATTTCACCTTTAAAGGGTAATATTATCAACCTAATGGTGATATAACAGCTACCGAACAAGTAAACAATATAGAAATCAGTATCCAGGACTGGGAGATGCATAATTTAGAGTCTTAAATAGCAAAGAAGATACAACAATCACCTTCCCCAAAATACTATGACAAAATACACATCAGGATCTAAAAATAAACCGAAACAAAATGAAATGGAAGAGCAGGGCACCACAGTAGCAACAGAGATGCTAATTGTGAGTTCGATTATCTTAAATCCAAGTAAAAAAACTCTCAATCAATCTATTTGAACAACAAATCATTCTAAATAAGTTTCAATTTCACTCTTTCAATTATAAGATTCTACAAATTTATTCAATTTAGCAAAACCTAGAATTTGGGGGTTTATTAGAAACTTACCTTGTGGATTCAATGGAGGAGACGAAGAGGAGGAGAGGCTGATCGGACAGCGGAAGTCGGTGTTCTGGTCGGAGGCTAGGCTCTATTTGCCTGGCAATGGCTCGGAAGGAGGTTGTCGGCACAACCGCTGGCTGCTCGACGCTCGGGAGTCTCGGACGATCGCTTTCGGCGGCAAGCGAGGTCGGCGGCAGGAGCCAGGCTTCGGGACTTTCCGTCGGCGGCAAGCGAGGTCGGAGAGACGGCGGCAGGAGCCAGGCGGATTCGGGAAGGAAGGAGAAGCAAAAGAGGAAGAGGAAGGTCGGGTGGACTACTGGACTTCTTTCTTTTGCTTTTCCCTCTTTCTTTTTATCCGGTTCAGACCGGTTCGGTTTTTTAAAGTAAGACCCGTGAACCGGTTAGTCCAAAAAAAAACCATTTTCACTTTAACCAAATTTTTCATCTTAAGCCCCTTTTTCACTTTAACCTCACCCATATATATATATGGGTGAGGTTAAAGTGAAAAAGGGGCTTAAGATGAAAAATTTGCTTAAAGTGAAAATGGGTCTAATTTAAAAAAAAAAGAAACTGATCGGCGTTTAATCCCTTCTCTCTATTCGTTCATCTGCAAAGTCGGAACGGATACCAGGTCGCTGGCGAGGCTGCGGTGTAGAGAAGCCAGACGCCGTATCCGGCGCCGATTAGAGGGCTTCTCTTGCCGGAGGAGATCTCGGAGTCCTGGAGGAGCCTCCGGGCGACGGCGGAACGGGACTTGGCAGCGTTGTCATCCCAGACGGACTCAAGGCGGCGGAGGGAGGTGAGTGAGAGGAGGTGGTTGGCGTCAAGTCGGATTAGCTCCCGGACGAGGCCATAGTGTCCGTTGGCGGCGGCGCAGTCGATCGGCGTCGCGTACCACCACTTTTCGCCGGTGCTCTCCCACTCGAATTGTTTCCACTCGAATTTCCGCCATTTTTACCCCTTTAAGATTGTTTCCACTCGAATTTGGTATGATTTCTAACCCTAAACTTGTTTATTACAACTATTTAGATTGTTTGAATGATTTAGGTTGAGATTGAAAACCTAGGGTTTGATTTAGGAGCGGAATTTGGGGCTTTTTGCCAAAAGCCAAATTGATTGAAATTGATGATATGGTTGTGTTGTTGGGTTGATTTTGAGCTAATTTCATGTTCATATCATTGTCAAATTGTTTATAGATCATTAGCTAATTGGATTTTAGAATTTTACATTGCGATATGTTTTATAATTTAAGGCTTTTTGCCAAAAGCCAAATTGATTGAAATTGATGATATGGTTGTGTTGTTGGGTTGATTTTGAGCTAATTTAATGTTCATGTCATTGTCAAATTGTTTATGGATCATGAGCTAATTGAATTTTAGAATTTTATATTGCGATATGTTTTAGAATTTGGGGCTTTTTGCCAAAAGCAAAATTGACTGAAATTGATGATATGGTTGTGTTGTTGGGTTGATTTGGAGATAATTTCATATTCATAGCATTGTCAAATTGTTTGTGGATCATGATCTAATTGGATTTTAGAATTTTATTGCGATATATTTTAAGTCGATTAGGTTCTTCTATTTTAGCATGAAAATCATAATTTAGCCTATTAGCTCAATTGGTAGAGCAATGTGCGTTTGCACAAAGATGTGGGTTCAAATCCCACATAGGTTACATGCACATTATAATCTTAGTTATGCACAATTGTATACTACTTTTGCACAATCCTATCTTACTTTTGCACAATTGTATTATTAGATATGCACAACATAATGTTACATTTGCAAAACATAGTGTTATATTTGCACAACTTAAAGTTATATTTTGCACAATATAATGTTATATTCGCACAACATAATATTATATGTGCACAACGTAACATTATATTATTAGATATGCACAACATAATGTTACATTTGCAAAACATAGTGTTATATTTGCACAACTTAAAGTTATATTTGCACAATATAATGTTATATTCGCACAAGATAATATTATATGTGGACAACGTAACATTATATTATTAGATATGCACAATATAATGTTACATTTGCAAAACATAGTGTTATATTTGCACAACTTAAAGTTATATTTGCACAATATAGTGTTATATATGCATTATATCATCTTATTTGTGCACATTATCATTTTATTATTGCACTTTATAATCTTATTCATGAACGGGAACACAAAAAAAGAAACCATAAATAGCTTATGCGGGATTTTGAACTCGAACATTTGTGCATGGGCACATCACGATACCATTTTTTGAGCTAATAGGCTTTTAATGGCACATGTTGCATTAAAGTACAAAACTGTCATAAAATAGCGGTCCATAAAGAAATTTTTTGGTAGGACACATTATGAAAATGCACATTTATTAATAATAACATTTATTGTATTATTTGTTCACTTTATATTTTGTAATCTCATCTTTTTCCCTTTTTAAAATAAAGACAAAAATTGTGATGTAACATTCTTGTTGTATTTTTTTAATATTATAGTTGCACATAACAATATTATTTCAAATAAAAATTACGGGCTAAAATCTGTAATTTTCATAATTGAAATAAGGGCAATATTCGTATGAATGGAAAGTTTGGGGGGGACGTGTGAAATTTACCCCATAATTAGGGTCATTTAACCATTTTCCCATTTACTCATAAAATTAGGCCCATTTACACCAAAATTATGCCCATTTATTCATTACTCATTTAATTAGGCCCATTTACCTTTAAATTAGGCTCATTTACATCCAAATTAGACTATTTTCACTTTAAGAGTGATTTTCATCTTAAGCCCCATTTTCATTTGAACCTTTACTATATATATATATACATAATTTCTAGGGGTGGGCACAAATCCCGCGAATCTTGTATCCGTCCCGCAAAAATTATGTGAAACGGAATGCGGGACAAGGATACACACATATATATGTATTTACAATGTGTATATATATTTACAGCCACACACACATATTTGAAATTATATATTTAGTGTATGGGACATACACATTTACCTTTGATATATACACATTTACAGTGTATATATACACTATAACTATAACATATATACACACGTTAACATGTATATATAACTTTCTATACAGGATACCTATCACTTTGTATTACATTATATATAACTTTGTATTGCATTTGTTAGTAAGCTAATATTGTATCCATATTTGCCTCACATTTGAAAGTATTGGTATAATTTGTGATTTGACTCTTTTTTTAAAAAAAATTAATTCGATTTCGGGAAAAAAAATTGAATTTGAGACATTAACCCGCTTGGCCCGTTGGACGGCCCGACAATAAGGGCGGACTTGGACAAGACACTAAGCCCAAAAACCGGACATGTCCCAAGCCTGGCCCGTGTAATGGACTGAAATTTTGATTAAGACCCGGCCTAGGCCCGCCCAGGCCGGTCCATGCTCAGGTTACTTATGAATAGAGTAGCCAAAAACTCATTTTAGCAATAAAATTGCAATGATATATGTGGGCCGTTAAGGCCCATTAATCCCCCAATCCAAAATAGATGTCTTCTGATTTGCAAATTGGCCTTCTTGTACTAATTGGGCCTTAGTGTTGTGCAATCTATCACGTTAAATGCCCGATTATAAAATTTGTTTTAAAAAACAGCTTAAAAAATGGAGCCGCTCACTGAAATTGAAATTGGGAGTTCATTCTTGTATTGGTTTCTTTCCTCTCTCTCCTTGAGCATGTCCAACAGGTTCAAGATTTTTGAAAAATATTGAGAATATTTTTGGTTCAATCGCTTTTCCGTTACATTTTTCAAAATAGAGAATGAGGAAAAAAAAATAGAGATCATTTTCTAAATTTGGAGAAAACTCTTATATATTTTGAGGTAAACTCCATAATAGAGAAGCTGGTGTATTTTGGCAAAAAAAAACTCATAATGTGATTTATAATTCGCTATTTTGCAGATTTTTTTAGGAAAGTTATTGGGCATGCTCTTACCATATTTCACAATCAGCAACCTATATTGCACGGACATGTCGTCGGCCACCGTTTTATATGTCAGATACGGGATGACACGACGACACGGGATGAAACAGCTGCGACACGACGGATCAACGTCGAACACGATCATTGTGATGGAGACCGGGAAGAAACGGGCACGGGCTGCTAGAATTGCCTCCAATGCGTCTCCGATACACCGCCTCTGCAATTGTCGACACAGTAGGAGGGAAGAACGGAGAAGAGAGCAGCACGACAGGGAAGAAGAGATAGGAGAAGGAGGAGAACAGCTAACAGTACGAGACGACTGATTGGCTGAGTGCTTAACAAAGAAGAAGACGAGGGAAGGAGGAGGGTTTGCTAACTTAGGCCCACTTAATTAGTTAATACAACCCAAATAAAAACCCTAAATTTGGCCTAATAATTAAAAACAACTCAAAACCCACTAAAAATAATCACTTCTCTTATAAAATCTAAAATTAATATCTATATATTCAATTTATAATTTAAGAAATATACCCTGCTATATTCTAGTTATCGAATTCAATTGATTTAATATCTATATTCAATTTATTGATATGTCTATTAGTAATATTTAGACCTTTAAAACAACATATTATTTATTTTGCAGTATTCTTGATCTATCGTATCCTATAATTTTTGACATGATGTTTCTCCGTGTTTGTATCGTATCGTATCCCTGTGTCCGTGTAACATAGACAACAACTACTTCTCCTCTATTATCCAAGTCTGTGCAAAAGATACTTCTTCCAATTTGCAAAGAACATTTAATGTTTCTCCTCCAAGAAGGCCTTCTAGATCACATCTTCCGCTAGCCAGACCAAGTCACCATGTCAATCTTTTTTTTTTTTTTATCACAAGTATTAATTAGGAGATACATCATATTACTCAGGCACGGAAGGAGGGGCCACCCCATTTTGAAAATAGAATAGGTAATATATGGTTGAGCATAGCACAGAAAGTGGGAATTGTCCTACTGGTGTAGGTTTTGCATTGTAACCCCAAAGGCTTAGGTTCGAATCTTTCCAACAGCCCACACTTTCAATGACTATTTTCCCCCTTTTTATCACTAACCTATAATACACAACTATATATCTCTGTTTTTGTTCAAAAATTTTCACATTAATTTTTTTTATTATATACCAATAAATTATATACGAGATAGTAAATCTAATTATATCAATTTTAGTGCTATATGTCTCTATTTTCATTCAATTTTTTTCACAGTAATTTTTCTTCATTGCATAAGGGAATCCAGCATACCCAGACTTTCATTCCTGGTTCCGTGTCTGATATTACTCACAATTTTTTTTTATGTCCTTGCCAACTTGGTTCAAATACCTGAACCTCGTACCTATGCACAAGCTAAAGACAAACCCTCAATGGTCTTTGAAGCAATGAGAACGGAGTTGGATGCTTTGGAAAGAATCATACACGGGAACTCACTCAGTTGCCCGAAGGTAAAACAAATATTTGTTACAAGTGGGTATTCAAGTTAAAACACAAGCAAAATGACTCTATTGAAAGGTACAAGGCTATGCTCGTGGCTAAAGGATACAACCAAACCAAAGAAAAGGATTATAAACTCACTTTCTCTTCGGTTGCAAAGTTCACAAACATTTAGGAGTTAATTACTAGTTGTAGCTACTATCAAGAAATGACCAATTAATCAGTTGTACAATTAATACTTCATTCTTGCACGGATACTTGGATGAAGATATCTATATGACCCCCTCCATAAGGTTATGATATACGATAAAGCCTGCTCAAGTTTGTTACTATATATCAATGTAGGATTGTTTACTTTTCCTTTTCACCTCTTCAGTTGTCAACATTTGGTGATGGAAATTGGATTGCTTTTCGGTTCTATGCTCATTCCCTATCAGGATATTGCATATTATTGGGTGATTCTCTTGTATATTGGAAGACAAAGAAGCAGCTTACCATTTCCAAATCATCAACCAAGTCTTAGTACATGGCCATGTCCTTTACCTCTAGTGAAATGATATGGCTTGAAGGGTTGTTTCATGATTGTAACAAATCCTATGTTTCATGAACGCACTAAACACTTGTGTATTGATTGCCACTTTGTTCAAGAAAAATAACAAGAATGCCTCCTTCGTACCTACCATGTTCCAACAAGTTTACAACTTGTACATGTGATGAACAAGCCCTTAATTAGGTGAACAACAACATAAACATCTTTCCTTTAGGAGAACACAATAAAGCCTAATAAAAGGTGTGTAACAGAATCTCTTTTGGACAACTTGTTCTGTAATACTCCATTCGTTCGGCAAAACTTGTCATTTTAACTCTCCACACAAATTTTAATAAAGCTAATAATTACACTCCTTTTTTTACTAATTTACCCTCATTTATTACTCTACTTTTTACTTTATCAAAAACTACAACTCACAACACATCAATCAAATCAAGGGCATTTTAGTAAAGTAGAAGCAAAAATACCTAAAATGACAGGTTTTTCCGAACAAAAACAAAACTCTAAAACGACAAGTTTTGCCGAACGGAGGGAGTATTGATTTTGGTTTCTTCTTCTTGAATGAAAAGCTTGAATCTCTTACTAAGATTTGTCAAGAGTTATAAGTCTGCAACATCTATCAATAGTCCAATTCCATTGTTGATGTTTTAGCTCAATGCACTTTGTCTTTATAAATAATAGTTATACTAACACGACCATCTATCTTGATGTATACTATATTCTAGGCATTGTTCTAAAAAGTGTTATTGGCATCCGCCTAGACATTGTTGAGACAATTGGTGTAGGCTAACCACCAAGACGCTGGCAAGACACCACCAAAGTGCTTGACGTTTGACACTTTGACGGTTTATTTAGAATTTGAGATTAATTTTTGTTATTTTATTTTGTTAATGTATAAATTATGGATTGTGATGTTTATTTGAACATGTTTATGTGATTTTCTGTTTAAATCTAACAATTGTAAAAAAAAAAAAATTGGTTACAAGGCGAAAATTTGGGGTGTGTCCACGGTTGTACCACCACCCAATGGTTAAAATAATCATGATGTTTATTTGATTTGTAAGATTTTTATTTATTTATTTAAAGATGTCAATAACTTTAAAATGCATATTTTATTACATTATATGAGTTTTGGATATGCTCAAGAAATAAATATAACAAAATAACCAAAATCCATTTTATCCGCCAATTAATAAGGACGTTAAATCGTCTCGACACTCAAGTATCAGCCAAGTGTGTTAAAAAAGAGTGATTCTATCACTATATAATAAAATCCTAATTACAAATTGGCCTACATCTGCTTGGCCGATCGTTTTGTTTCTCTCTTAACTTGTGATTTACAGCGTAGGATGGCTTATACGTTCCTTGTATTTTTTTTTATGTCATTTGCTTTTATATTTTCTTTTCTTTCATTTGATTTTTGTTCATGATGGTTAGTCCATCGGTCGACTTGTCCGCTCTCTCAGTTTCTCTAGACTTGTCTAGATAACCGAATTCTTATCTTGGTTAGAAAAAAAATTCAGCCGGGAATAGTAAGTCATAATTTATGTTCATGCTCTAAGCCTTATTTGTGAGTCGACCGGTGGATCCTTTCATTTTCTTGTGTTGTGGGCATGTTAACCATGTTGGTCTATAGGATGCCGCACTTAAATAATTTAATTTATTATCCGATTCCTAAGAGTGAGGATAGTTGAGTACGTTAAGGGTGTGTTTGGATTCATTGTATTTTCATTATAATGCAATTATTTTACTTCATTTTATGTGTCCGTTTGGTTGTAAAAATAAAAATATCGTAAAAATCGAGGTAAAACTGTAATTTAACCAAATAATCACATAAATCGAGATAAAAATAATTGTATTTTAATTAATATATCACGGACTCCAAAAATATCATAATTTAAACGTCTTAAAATTTTTATTAACCAAACACCGCCTTATTATTTTGCATTATAATGATAATGCATTTGGAATCCAAACACACCCTACATGCCTTTGTGAGAGAGGGGCCAAGTAGGTAACCAGTTGGTTTTAGGCCCAATGTGTCGCATTTGCTCATTTACCAATTGGGGAGGCCCACTTTTTACTTGTTCACATAATCACATACCACTTGAGTCTTGAACACTCCCAATCCCATCATTCATTCATTACTCCATACTCCTAACTTTAATACATCATTGTTAAGTTATGCAACCTTCATTGTTAATATGTTATGAAATGGTCAATCGTTTGTAGTTCATCAAAGTGGTTATGGATACTTTTTTCGTCAAGTTTTGTGTCATTATCTAGCCATTTGTCCTTTCAGAATCTTATGGTTTTCCCGTTTCCTACCTGCGAAATTAAGCCTAAGCAAAATTCCTCTTTGATCTCTATCATTTTCGTCTATTGCCAAGAGGTGTTCTTTTTTCTTTTGTAGTCCCAGGTATTCTGGTCCTTTAGGTATTTGTTCCTAATAATTTTAACCGATTCTTTTTGTGGTTCCGCAATAATTTTCTAAAGTAATTTCATTTGGAGCGCTTTATTAATGTATTTTGTCTTATGTAATCCTAAATCGCAATCACTCTTTGGTTTGCAAATTTTGTCCCAACCAATAAGAGGTTTGTGGTTTTGGTCCTTGTTCCAAAAGAAGCATCTGTTTAGTCTATCGAGATCGTTGTGAATACTCGCAGGGAGCATGAAGTTTTGCATGATGTAGTTCGGTTTGGCTACTAGGTTTGATTTTACTAGTACCGCTCTTCCTTGTTGGATTCATTTGCTCTCCATGTTTTTTATAAACGAATAAGTATAAAATTATAAAAAAAAATACAAAGTTAATATTTTGTTTTTGTTTTTTGAGACAAGGTTAATAATTTATATAATTTTATTATTATAAGAAAACATGTATGAATAATAAAAGACTTATAGAGGGAGGGAGGAAGTAATTTTTTAAATATATTTATAATGAGTGAAATTATTTCAAAGGAAAAATAATTAAAAAAGTTTATATTTCATAGTGTTTTTAAAATTTTAAAATAACATACTAAAAAGCCAACTGAATTATATTTTGAAATGAAAGGAGTATCAATATATAGATATGAGATTCTTGCTTAATATTCAATCGGTATAATATCAATCTCCCAACATATGCGTTGTTGGTTTTCGACCAAAAAAAAAAAACATACGCGTCGTTGGTTTTAACCTTGTGTTTATTACTATAAAAAATTGACTTGATCAGGCATCGTAGTCATCATTTGTCGACGTTTTTTTACTTCATATTCCCGGTATTCTTCATTCCAATTTCCAGCAAATTGAGTCTTTAATTAATTAGTCACTGAAATAAATAATAATAAAAACATTTTTTAATCAGATGTACTAATACACCTAAAAAAAAGCTAACTTACTATAGCAGAAGAACGAGATCATACTAGTTTTTATTGAGACCTTGCAAAATTTGCAGTCATAATAACATTAAGCATGTTTTGAATTTTGTGAGCCACATCAAAATCATTTAATTTTCATTTTAATTGCAACAATTTATTTAGAGAAAAAAAAAAGTGATAAAATGAAAATAAATAAAAATAAATTAAAAAGCGTCAACAAAGAAGATGTGCACCTTCTGAAAACCAAACCCCACAGGCCCACACCATAAACCTTTTAAGTCCTCACCTCCCTTTCTCCGCTTTTAAATGAACCTCTCCCAACTCCCTCTCTCCCATCCCCATTTTGTCAGCCTTCGATCCCGCATCCATTAGGTTTCCCCGATTTCATGGCCAAAATGCCACGCAACCGCAAAATCCAGAGCAAATTCGGCGACGCCAAGGTGGAGGAGGCGCCGACCAAGCCGAAGCGCAAGAGAATTCGAAGCGACGACGCGGATCGCGACTCGCCTGTGCCGCGCAGCTCCGCCTACCGCGGCGTCACCAGGTAGAAATTGTGTGAATTTGTAACGGAAATTAGATATCATTCCGCGCGTCGGTGATCGTTTGATCGATCTGGAAATTTCGTATTGGATGATGGCAGGCATCGGTGGACTGGTCGCTTTGAAGCTCATCTCTGGGATAAGGATTCCTGGAATGAATCTCAAAATAAAAAAGGCAAACAAGGTTCAATTTCTTTTATTTTTATCTCATCTCATGTATTTCCATCCAAAAGTGTCTCTTTTACAGAGTAATTAGTCACAAACATAACGATTTGGTTAGATATGAAATGGAGTTTTCCTTAATTGGCATTGGCATGGGATTTATGAATGAATTTTGGAATTGTCTTAATGATAAACTACAGTAGTCCGTATATTTGAGCTAATGTGTATATACATTGTATGTTTGTATGGCGCGGCGGTGTGGGTCCTGTCCTGTCATGGGAATGAATGGGGATATGTATCATGTCATTCATGTATGCGTACAATAAACAACACAACAGTGTATCTAGGTGAGTTGTGGTATCACTCATCCCTCTTTACATTCATTTATTGAACCCATCTGTTTTTATCTGCAATTTAATCCTTTCACCTCCATTTTCGTCTATAACTACCTCTCATCATTTCGCTTTCTACCACTATTCTCTCTCTCTCTCTCTCTCTCTCTCTCTCTCTCTCTCTCTCTATATATATATATATATATATATACACATACATATATATATATATATATATATATATATATATATATATATATATATATATATACACATACATACATATATATTCTGTATTTAACACCTACATTCCCCAACCTATTGTTTTTTAATTTCCTTTATATGGCTTCGTTCCTGATATTGTCATCCAAATCCAGCCCGTCCCAATTAACCTTTCATTTCCTGATAATAGAATTCGATAATCAAATCAAGGGAATTAATTTAATAAAATCAGTTATCTATCTATCTATCTATTTAAAAGATGAAATCTAATTAATGGTAATTTGGATGTTGTGATCGAAAGGGGCATATGATGATGAAGCAGCAGCTGCAAGAGCTTACGACCTAGCTGCTCTCAAGTATTGGGGTCAACATACCACCCTCAATTTTCCAGTTAATATTTTTCCCTTCAATTCTTTTGTTTTGTTTCCCCTAAATTTAGTAAAAGTTGTGCATAATGTATGTGCTTATGCAGTTATCGATGTATGAAGAGGAGTTGAAAGAAATGGAGGGCCAAACTAAGGAAGAATATATTGGATTCTTAAGGAGGTAATTAAGATTAAGTTTGGCTAATTATAATTTATAAATCTGGGTAAATACTTAATTATATGATCTTTTTTCTTATGTTTATTTATTTATTTATTACAGGAAAAGCAGTGGCTTTTCCAGAGGAGTTTCCAAGTATAGAGGTGTAGCAAGGTATATATGCAACTATTACCAATATATATATAGGCCATTGCCATATAACAAGTATTTTCATTATGAAACTATATGAAAATGTAATAATTGTTTCATATGTAAAATATATATACTACAGTAGTTAATTATGTTTTAACTCACATACAAGATGAATATTTTCAAACCAAGTAATAAAATATATGTAACCGTCCGTCGGTGTTATTTATCACAAGAGATGAGACCCATAAATACAGTACCTCCTAGTTTCAAGGAACTCATGCTGTGTCTATCTTTTTACAACTGAAAAAAAAAAAGAAACCGTACTAATCGGTTTCATGTACAATTAATTGTACATATCATATACCCATCCACAAATATATACTCTGTGGTGTGAATTTAAATCATATATTGGGGGTTACATAACTTATCTATCTCATTAAGCATATATACTGTTGACTATATGTTTGTGGGAGATCCTACATTGATTAGAAAGTGAATCCAAGTCTTGCATATGAGTCGGTGATCGAACTACTCCACCTAACACCAATTGGTTTTAGGATGGAACCCCACCCAATTTGTGTGCTCGATTTGATTGGTGCAGTTGATGCGCTTGGTTGTGCGTGGCCCCCACGTCGTATATGACTCACCGTTATTTACATATATGTATTAACGGTGAATGCATTGCAAATATGACATATGTAGGCACCACCATAATGGAAAATGGGAAGCCCGGATTGGAAGGGTGTTTGGCAACAAGTATCTATACCTTGGCACATTTGGTAATACACTTGCTCTTAATTATTACCTTTCATTTTTATGTCTCCCTATATATTAAACACAATTTGCCATAACGGGTTCGGATCAATCCGATACAATTTGTTTATCATGTCGTTTGTTTCCGCTAATAAAGTTTTTTTTTTAACCATTGAAATAAATTTTAGGGACTATGCTAGTTAACATGGGAAAAAAAAAATATGAAATTAAACAAGCTTAGTATATAAGTCAACGAAGTCTAATTTGTTTTAAAAACGCGTGTACACAACCCAATAAAAATCAAGGTGAGGCTTTCTGGCCGGGAACCAAAGCTTTATATAATGAACGTTAATTGTAATAAGATGGATAAATAACCCTGAATAATCATCCCGGTTAATCCGGACCAACCGATTTATTTGGTTGTAAACAATATTGTGTGATTTGATAACGTGTAAGTAGAAGCCCCCAAAAATGACAAGCGCAACGGTGCAAATGTGCAGGATTCAAGCTACATCTACTTATTTTGGAGTATTTAAAGGTCAATTAAGTTATAAGTTGACATTTGTAGGTGGCAACAAAACATTGGTAGTGTGTGTTTTTATTTATTTTTTAATTAAAAAAAAAACTAGAAGTTTATAATTAGTTGGTAGTTAAATTGGCACAGCAGATCACCTAACTTCCAACTGCTCTACTTTCAATTCCATTATTTGAACCCCATAGAGTATTAAAATATATACGCATCCTCCCATAAATGTAAAATGTAATCCAAGTGTGTAAATTGGTTTTGAATTACTTAATTGCTGCGGATTATCTGGGATCATCCTATCTTATATATTAATGATATAATATAGTCTATTTGATAACTAAAATATGTCATCTATTACTTTAATATAGTTTTTAAAAAGACTAAAAATAATATAAAATATTAATTTTTAAAATATATTTTCATACTTATTCTAATATAGAATAATATAGAAGTAGAAGTAATAGTATTGCGACGAGGCTCAATTAAGTAGGAGAAAAATGAAGAACTACATTTAATTTGCAATCAAAATTGTAGATTTCATTTTTCTTATTCGTAAATCATTTAGTATCTATTCACAATTTATATATACATAATAAGTAGTAACTAATGTATTTTATATTAGAACCCGTAGTAAAATATTCAAATTACAAATATACTCGGTATTAGTAAATTATATACTAGATATCCGTAAGTCATAATTAAATTGGATAGTTCACACTAAGAAATTTTATTGAAGAGGAATTTTCACATTTTTTCAAGATACATTGATCAGAATTCAATTGAATTTTGTTGAATATCTTTATGGTAGGATCAGAAGGAGGGGTGGATCAAGGAGTTTAGATGGCTGAATCCCCCTAACCTGGAACAAAATATAGGGAAAAAAATGTTAGGCTTTTTTTTTATTTTTTATAATTTTTACTAATTTTTGAAATAAAAGTGGGTAAAAGGAATAGTGAATAAGGAGTATTAGCAAAATAAATCGACTCAATCTTACTCAACAAAAAATGATATATATATATATATATAGGCTATAAAAATTATGTGCAATTAAATTAAATATATAAAAAAAGAAACCTGCCCTCCGTGGAATCTCAAACCGTTAAACGTTACTAATTCCAGCCATTGTCCCAAGCAGCCACCCAGGAAGAAGCGGCGACGGCGTACGACATGGCGGCAATCGAGCACCGTGGCATCAATGCCGTTACCAACTTTGACATTAGCCGCTACGTCAATTCCAACACCACCGCCTCCTTGACGCCAGAAATCCAACCTTCGCCGTCGCCAGAAGATCCACCTGGCCCAAGCTGTCGTCGCCCAAGAAAGGGTCGGTCCCGACCTAACGCCACCACGCAGCCAAGCTCAGATAATACATCGGAGAGCAAGCCGGACTCGCTGGTCAGCGACGCTGGAGGAGGAGGGGACGGTGAATCACCGACATCGACACTTCTGCCAGAGACGGAGCAGCCTAGGAGTAGGAGCTTTCCCGATGACATACAGACGTACTTTGGCTTTCATGATCCGACCGATTGCTCCCCCGACATCTTTGACGAAGGAGTTATTTTCGGTGAATTGAGTTCATTTTCTACTCCTTTTTCCTCATTCTGTTTTGAGTCTTTCGACACGCACATAAACGGATTTTATGATTCAAATTTACAGCGGATATAGCCATACAAGAGAGATGCTTTTCTTTCTTAATCAGAAAAGGAAATTGGGAAATTATAATTTATATATTTTCATTTGGAATCTGTTCCATTCCATATAGTAACTGTTGTGAAATCTTTTGAGAGGTTAATTACTGCAAACAAATTGGAAATGCAATTTCTGAATCATTCACAAATGAAATTTGCATTGCATAGTTCAGGGATCTACAACTTCAACACAACTCTGAACAATGAGATATTGCTTACACTGGGAAATACTGGGAAAAATAAATCAGTTAAACTGTGCAGCAGAGTTTTGGGTCAATTGAAGCCAAGCATATGCAGAAAGCTTGGTAGCCGGTCAACGGGTACCTGGCCAAAACAAGAACAAAACAGCACCTAATTACAGTAGTTCATTGCTGATGTGCACTGTGTTGTTTAGGGTTTCTGATTTGGGTGATTTACTTCCTAAAACAAGAAGTTAGGGTTTCAGATATATTCACCTGTAATCCATCAGATACTTTAACTCCCCCACCCTTCCAAGTTGAAGGATTGTCTGCCTTCCATTTCCCTGTTTGGAAACAAATACAAGTCAGACTCTACACTGACATCCAACTTAATGTAAATAAATGCAAAGGCAAGCTAAATTAGCAGATGAAATTGACCATACCTCCATTGTCAGCTGGAAGTTCTTCACAGAGCTTTGAATTCTCAATCCAGCTCGCGCTCGTTCTCTGAAATCTAGCTCGTACTGCTTTGAAACCTATGAGATAGGCCCGAGAAACCCTGTGATATTAAGCTCGATTCCAATACTTTGCTATGACTATGAGTAAACATATGCAATTTTGAACTAGGGAGTCTATTGAAGACATACATTGTTATAGTAGGGTACTCTAGAGAATAGTTGGTGCACTTTTTCGATCTTTCCACCCCAATCCTTTGGAATCATCTTGCTGGACTGAATCTAGGATCATTTGTTGATACAAGTCAGATTTGAAATGCCATTGAAATATACTATCTATGAAGAACCATCATCCTGTGAGAGATTCAGACCTCATTTGTGTTCTTAGTTTGTGAGGTATGTTGTTGGTGCTTCGGAATCCATGCTTTCATGCTCCTGTAGCTCCCGGTCCATGTGGCTATGGTTGGCGTAAAACTGGAAAACATTGAAAAAAACATATCACAGATAGATAAATAGATAAATGGAGTTTGTAAAAGTAAGTGTTTAAACGCCCACCGTGGGGCGTTTAAACACGTCTAATAGACTTAAAATGAAAGAAACATACGCTACGATTCCCTGAAGATGATCACGCTGTTTAAGGCCATTAGAAGAGGCTCCCTGCAGGAGAGAAACAAGCAAGTTAACGGCATGTTTTATTTTCCCAGGATTACAGCATCGAATAATTGAGTAGGCAAAAGTGATTCAACCTGATCCCAAATGCAATATCTTGTCCCTAAAAGGTTCGCTTTCACGGACCCAATGAAACTATCCTCCAAGTTACACAACAACCCTTTCAAGTTTTGAGCAACAACAAATTCTGATCGTCCACCATGACGCTTCCGATAAGCAACGGCTAGTTTCCGATTCTCCCGCCCCTGCCCTTCCTATAATCATTTCCAGAAAAATTCAGTGCCACTCAAGAAGAGCATGATCACTAATTCATTCAAATGAATATGCAATTGATTCATTAACAAACACCAAATACTTACATAGGTATACAGGGAAAAAAGGGTGCCAATACCCAATCCATCTGCTGCTCTTTCCTTCACTATGATACATGTACATCTTCCAATGTCAACAGGCAACGGTCTATACAACAAAGCCCTAAAATTTGCCCCAAAACAAGATACAAAAAAAAACATTACAAAAACAAAATTTCAACCCAGAAAACAGTAAAAGAAGAACCCAATAAAGAGCGGTGATCAGGAGGAGGACCTGTTAGGCAATGTGGTCCAAGAAGAAGCAGGAGCAGCCTCAGAATCTGAATAGTCCCATACATTACCCGAATGCGAGGTCTCCGACTCAACTGGGTCCCATACCCTCGACCCGAAACCCGAATCAGGGTCATTCTTGAGCATACAGAGCTGCAGCGAGGTGGGCTTCAAGGCCCTGTCTTTCAGGTAGGATCTCCTGTCAGGGAACAGCTTCTGTGACTTGGCAATAGAAGAACCAGCAACGTTGGGCGCCAAATTCTCCTTGTTCTGGGGCTCACCGACATGGGATTTGATCTTTATAGCTTCCTGAATCTCCTCACTGTGCTTGGATAAGTGGGTTCCAAGAGGAGACATTTCGTCGAACAAGTTGCCTGCACTGTGGCTCCGGCTGTGTTTGGAGTCAATCAGAGGGTTGGCGTGGTGGGAATCGCGTGAATTTTGCCGGGCAATTAATGGCTTCCTCTTTAGCGCAGCCATTGGAGGAGGAGAGGGCGAATCGGGATAAAAAGGGGGAAGGTTGGAAACAGAGCAATATGTACTGTAGGTGAGGTTTTTGAATTTGGAAGAGGAGGAAGAAGAAAAGGAACGATTTGGGGGTTTGTAGACTTGTAGTTTGTGACTTTGTGTCTTTTGCCATTCCGAGTAAAGAATGGATTCAGGAGAAGAGGACGAATCCGGGTGCCATTGGATACGGGTGGGTCCTACCGGTTCTGACGGAGTGGACAGAGGACCAATGATAAGAGTGGGACCCACGGTGGTGGTAGCCTGTATGCGAGTCCATGGAATTGGAAGCTGGTGACTGGTGTTGTGTTGGGTTGTGTCGGGGGTTGGTGATTTTGAATTTGAAACGGCATAGAAAGCTGGGATTTGTGGGTTTTCAAAATTTGGCATATTTTTTTTTTTTTTGTTTGTTTGTGATTTTATTATGGTATTCCAATTTGCTTTCCGTGTTCGAAATTTGTAACGGTAACTTTTTGGGGTCTCCATTGGTTCAAATCTTAGAGCATGAGCAACGATGGAAAATGTTTAGGCTATCATGGTGGTATCAAAAAGTTACAAAATTATTTATATGACTAGGCAGTAGATGGATGGAGATTAAGAAAAGTAGACGTAATTAATACTTGCCTTGGGAGTAAGATGTGCAAAGTTAATTAATGCATGGACTTAAATCGCTTTTTAAAAATTTTCTTCGAAACCCTGTTCGGGTCTTTTAATTTGTTGCTTAATTCCCGGGTAGACATAAATCCCGTAAATTCCGTCTAGTCTCGCATTTTATCCTGATCTCGAAGGAATTTGAATAAAAAAAAATCATTCCCGTTCTAATCCTATCTTCAAAAAATAGGCGGGACGGGAGGCAGGAAGGAGAATTCTTATCCCGCAAATCCCGATTTGTCCCACATATATATAAAATTAAAAAATATATATATTTAAATGTATATATAATTAAAATTAATAATTTATATTATATATTAACATTTATTTAACACCACATTAGGATTTCAGATTTTATTTTATATAAACAATTAAACGTAATAAACTAATTAATAAAAGAATAATCTTACTCCAAGAATTTGCAAGGCGGCAGACACTCCAATTCGGGTTATATCGGACCTCAACTCGGGTTCTTATATGGATTGACTCAAATTCAGGTTATATCGGGTCAAGTTGGGTCAATTCAGGGTTTGACTAGCTAGATTGGATAAAATCGGATTATTGGAAAAAAAAAATGATCAAGTTAAATAGGGTTTCGGCTTAATCGGGTTTCGACATAATCGGGTCGGTAGAGTTAGGTTTCGATTGAATCGGAATTAGATGAAATCGAGTTCTAGTTGAAATGGACATTGACATATTCAGGTTTAGGATTAATCGGATTTCAGGATGATCGAATCGTGTAAAACCAGGTTTAGGTATATCCGGGTCAAGACAAACATCGATCCAGTTACAATTAGCATATATTCGGATCTAGAGTGAACCGAATTGCAATCAAACATAAACGAAAATGGACAAGACGATATGTTTACGGGGTTCGGGAAAATTCCCTACGTCCCCGGCTCAAGAGAGCGTTCCACTATGCTCTAAGGCCACACGAAAACATACAAACAGTCCTAAGAGGGCAGTCTAAGCAAGAACTGAGTACAAGTCTCAAAGCTAAAACAGGGAATTAAAGCTACGGAATACAAGAAAACAGATTTAAGAAGAAAACTCCCTGAACTTAAGACGATGCAGCAACATCGTCGGATCGGAGTCGACATTCACAATCTGGATCTTCTTTCAGATTCCTTCGTAGCCCTTTGAACTCCTGTGGCTTCGTCTTGTGTCAGTTGCAGATCGAGCCCAAGAACTCTCGACCTTTCTTGCCGTCGTTCTTCGAACCTTCCTCTTGTTCAGACCTTGTGATTCGCATTCAACACCTCCTCGGAATCCCGCTCGAAGGTAAGCTCTGTGAGATCGTTCAAGACTGAGTGCTTTCGTTCTCTCTCAAGCACTTGAATCTTCTCAGATCCACGAGCTTCCAAGGCACAGCAATGGCGCCGACTCTCTCTCTCTGTGTTATGGTGTCTCGCCGGAATGCTCAGCACCTATTCATCACCGGAGTAGCCATGGAAGACGCTCCCAAGCTCTCTCGGCGGTGCTCGAGCTTCTCTTCCGAAACCCTAGGCCTCTCTCTCTCACTCTCTCTTTTCGCCTCTGAAATGCCCTTTTTGCTACAGTGGCTGGATAAGAAGAAAAGGAGGCTTATATAGGAGATGCTTACCAAAGGTCGAAACGACGCGTCGAGGTAATGGTGAACTCCGAAGCTGTTGCCAAGGGTGCACTGCAGAGAGTTGGACTTGACCAAATTGATGGGCTGCAAGCCCATTACAATTTAAGGCTACAGAAGACATTATAAGATATATATATAATACAGTTTAGTAAACTAGAATTATACTATCTCAACAATTGCCCTCTTAAGTCTAGTTTACGAAAAAACCACAAGGAATGAGGAAATCCTAATTGCACAGTGGAACGACGTCCGTCATCGCAGTACCTGCACTTTCTCCACACACATGGTTAGTAATAACAAGTATTAATCCAAAGTAAAACAGAGACAGAAATCCACAAATTTCAGCAGGTCTTTTTCATAGGAAAAATCTAGCATATAAAGCATGAATTCAGCACATAAAAGATGCATAAAGAATTTTAGCAAGCTAGAACAACCAATGAAAGCAAGTTTCATATAGACTAAAAGACATGAAAGTCTCTAAGGGAAAGAATCCCTCTAGTCAATGAGATGCAAGAGAGGCAATATCACATAATGCCTTCTTGAGGCTATCAACACAAGCTTTTGACAAAAAAACAGTAAGCACATAAAACAGTGAATGGAAACTGTAAGCAAACTGTTTAAAGCACATGTTAACCCTTGGATAGATCAAAGCATCTCAATCTCGTATAGCTTGACCAAGTACCAGACTTAGCATCTCAATCTCGTATAGCTAGTCATATGTCAATGCTCATTATATCCTAAACATGTAGGAAAGAACTCAAAGACTTAATTAGTATAGCATGTAGCCACACAAGTGAACAAGCACCAATGACCATGGAAACTAAAGAGTCTATGAATCAAGAGCACTAGACATCAAGGGAGAAACAACCATGACAACATCCAGAGTGTAAGCAGATAAAACATATATACCACGCATTCTAACTTGAACTAAAACATCCAAGTGTAAGCAAATAAGATATGTATACCACGCATTTTAACTCGGACTAAATCATGATGAATGTTAACCCAAATAACAGCAAGCAAGCAACAAGCAAGCAAGGGAGAAACACAAAACATGCAAAGATCTAATAAGAGCATGAAATTTCTGAAAAAACATGATCAAAAGATACATATAAGCATGCTATCAACAACAACAAAACAAACTCCACCAAATTTATAGTAAACATCTACCAAGATCATGCAAGTTTCTAGAGGGGAAAATAAACTTAGCCATAAAACATGACAAGCAATTCAGAAACTGGACAAGCATGACAGATAGGGTAGAAAATACTAACTTTTCCCCACCAAATTTGGTGATTGTGCAAGTTGTTGTACACATCCTCCTTTCAACTTTGGTGATGGAGGTCCTCAACCTTTCAACGAGCTTGAAGGTGCTCTAAAGAGACCACCATGAGCTTATAGTTATTGGGAAGGGACTCTGGTCACTCAATTTTTCCTTTCAAAACAGAGTTACCTATCAACACATATAATAGCACACAATGCTCAGTGCATCAAGTAATTCTCTTAGGAAAAATTCCAAAGTATAGGAGTAACTCTCTCTATGATCTTATAATAGATTTAAAAAACTCATGAATGAGAAATTAATCTATAAGAGTGCATAGGAAAGCTGTAGAGTGTGATAAATGCTACTGAAAAGGAGCAAATGCAGCACACAAGGCAGGCAAAAAAGCTCATACACAGTAGGCACATGCACAAGTATAAATCCTAGAGTCATGAATTCAACATTCAACAACTAACAAATAGTTGATGCAAAACATTGATATCTCAAAGATAATCATGTAAGCATAAATGAAATCATAGACAATAAGGAAAAATATACATCACAAAGTAAAACCTACTAACATGACTTCTAAACCTAAACATAGTTCAGGTAAGAGCATATGAACACAACGATGACATATATGTCTCTTTAAATAGAAATCAATAGAGGACTCAACATAAAGCCTGCAGATTTTGCACTCAAGAGTAATACAAACAACAAGGTTTAAAATTACAACAGTGCAATCAACAGAGAACATGGTACATGCAAGGAAAAACCAAATCAAGCAGAGATGATCTTTAATAAGTAAATCAAGCATGGTTGTAATTCAAACACATCAGAGGTGTCTTAAGAATTTACAACAAGCTCAGAAATACTTATGAGAGCAGCAGTACCAGTTTAGCAAAGAAAAACATAATCTTATCACTAAGGCATAATCTAGATAAGAGAACACAACACTCATGAAGGAGACATGCAAAAGAACAAACTGAAATATGAGATAAAGGTGCAAGGAAGACTCCCTTTGGTCCCTTTTAACAAATCTTTGATGAAGCAAGCATGTCCAAGGATACCATCGTCATGGTTTCCTAGTCCTCTTGACATTTGATGCTACTTTCATCTTGAAGGAATGCCACCTGGCAGATTCCTAATTTCAACGTACACCATCCATTTTCAGTTCTTCTAACACTTTGACATGTCCTTTTAAGATTTCCTTGCAAAAGGAAACATAGAGTAAGTTCTCATGAAATAAACCAAGTAAAGATCACAAAGTTCTCCTTTAAACTGGACCATACAACCAACCATAGGAAGAATTCCACACATTGAGAACATCATTTCATCTCAAGTTATATGTAAAACTGAGAGGTAGAAACTTATCTGAACTAAAACCTATAAAAACCACATATAACTACCAATAACGAGCATGAACGCTTCTGCATAGATACATCATAAATGAGTATAAAAACAGCAGTACAAAACAGCTCAACATAATAGGTAGATATGCAAGGGTTGAACCAATTTTAAGGCAAGCAGGAATTCACAACAAATATATCCATATATATGACAGCAAAACTGAACCTAATACTTCAAAAATAGGTCAGAAAAACACATTATCAATAGAAGACAAAGCAAGCAAGGTAAGCAATCTAAATCCATGTCATAATAGACAAGAAAAGAAAGCAACAACCAACTGCACACAAGCCTACAAGAATGGGTTTACAAGTTTAGGCACTTCAACCATAGCATAGGCAAGAAATCAAGCATCAATATTACCGTGATCAAGAGTAATAAATAGCAACAAATTCTAGCAAGAATACCAATGGCAAAAACTTTAAGAACCAAACTTAACCAACTGAATAGGCAAAAGTCTCAAGTCATGATAATGTAACAGTCACAATGGATAATAATGAGAAGGCAGGTTATGCTTGATAACAAAGCATGATATACATGAGAGAAGATAGGGCACTTAAAAACTTCATCACTTAGAAACTTCAAGGGAAGAAACCATATACATTCCATATCAAGAGGAAATCAACAAGCAACAGTAAGATACTTTAAGAAGCTGAAAATTACATGATGAACACATAAACAATTCAGCAATCAAGTATCACATGCTAGGAAGACTCTTAACACAGTCAAGAACTTTAATACAGATTACACATAAATGGAATAACATGATAAACATGGCAAGAAACAGCAAACCTGAGTACTGATTCAGTAGGCATGGTTTCAAAAGTCTCAAAGCTTCAAGTTAGCCAAGATATGAGAGAGAAGAGCATATAAAAAACCTCACACCAGAAACCCCAAAATCAGATATCATAAACCAGAAAATCTGACAAAGGCACACATCCATATAAACGAAGATGAATAGAGCAACAAATGCTTCATACAAAGATGTCACAAGTGATTATACGCATGATTTATCAACTTTAAGATGTAGTGCATAAGGGTTCAAAGAACACATATCAGTCCAAGGAAGAATGACCAAGAAACACAACCAAAAGTGAACTGTACAGCCATCAATTTCACATAGAAATCAAGAGGCAAATCAAAACACATAATTGGTTGACCAAAAATTACCAAATAACCGGCCAGGATCAAAGTTTCATGTTCAAGAGTTATAAACAACAAAGTTCACTGATCATAATTTCAAGAAATAGCAAGGATACATCTTAAGGCAACTAAACAGGGTAGTAACCAAACAGAGTAGTAACCACTTTTCTTGAAACATAGTCAGACAAGAACTTATAGAGTATGCAGCGGAAACCAGTAACTCATATAAGAACATGAAGAGCAAAAGATTTCAAGCATAATCAACAAAGAAAACATGCCAGAAACCAAAAGCAGAGCCACAAGCTCTGATACCAATCTGTAAAACCAGGTTTAGGTATATCCGGGTCAAGACAAACATCGATCCAGTTACAATTAGCATAGATTCGGATCTAGAGTGAACCGAATTGCAATCAAACATAAACGAAAATGGACAAGACGATATGTTTACGGGGTTCGGGAAAATTCCCTACGTCCCCGACTCAAGAGAGCGTTCCACTATGCTCTAAGGCCACACAAAAACATACAAACAGTCCTAAGAGGGCAGTCTAAGCAAGAACTGAGTACAAGTCTCAAAGCTAAAACAGGGAATTAAAGCTACGGAATACAAGAAAACAGATTTAAGAAGAAAACTCCCTGAACTTAAGACGATGCAGCAACATCGTCGGATCGGAGTCGACATTCACAATCTGGATCTTCTTTCAGATTCCTTCGTAGCCCTTTGAACTCCTGTGGCTTCGTCTTGTGTCAGTTGCAGATCGAGCCCAAGAACTCTCGACCTTTCTTGCCGTCGTTCCTCCCCCTCTCTCCCATTCAATGCGTACGCGGGCTCCCAATGGAGGTTCAACGTTCTTCTTCTCCAACGTTCCTCCAATTCAAAACAGAGAAAAGCAACTCGGAAAAACTCCAAGCAACTATCTTCTCCAACGTTCTTCGATTAAACTGCAACTCTCTTCCACCCAGATTCAAAGTGCGATTAAACTACGAGATCGAAGAACAAGGTCAGTTTTTTTTTATAATTATGTCGTTGATCCATGCCCAGATTCAAAGTCCATATCGCCTCCATTGTATGTCCTTGGATCGATTAAACTGTAATTCCCTATCTCAATGGATTGTTAATGGATTGTTAATTAGCGTTCTGGGTGGTTTAGGGTTAATTAGGGTTCTGGGTGTGGTTTAGGGTTAATTTGAAATCGATTGTGGTTCTGTAGGGTGGTTTAGGGCAATTTCGGTTTATTTGCTTGATTCCAAATCTAGATTGTAAATTAAGATGATTAAATTGTATATTTTTCGTTTATTTGCTTAATTCGAAATCGATTATCTAGGGTTTATGTGTGGTTTGTGTTGTTTAGTTGCAAATTTTGCACCAGAATATTGAGTTTTATGTGTTGTTTAGTTGTAAATTTTGATCTGAACGGTATTTAGGCTTCGATTTTTAATCATCATATTCATTCTTCAGTGATCAAATCGAATTGCAATGGATCATTCATTTGACCTAAACATCGGGTATGCTACCGAAGAAGAAGGTAATTTTTCACTCATACACTAAGCTTCTATTCCTTTGATTGTTGTTGTTTGAATGTGTGAAGACAACCAAATTGAACAATTGAGTGATTGTGTTGTAACAGGTTCTGTTGGCGTATACGGTGACAATTTCGATGATAGAGATTCCATCAGCATGGAGGAAGAGGATCAAGACAACGAAGGCAACGAGGATGAAGAGGATCAAGAAAACGAAGACAACGAAGGCAACGCGGATGAAGAGGATCAAGACAACGAAGACAACGAGGCTGAAGGTTTTACTGAGATCCTTCCTCCGCATACTGGGTTGGCATTTGCACATTCAAGAGAGGTTTTTGAGTATATGCATGCATACGCGAAGGCGGTAGGATTCCAGTACATGATCAGGAGTTCTGAAAAACATCCTGATCCCAATGGACCAAAGAAGTACAAGAAGCTGAGGTTGGCTTGCTCAAAGTTTGGAAAATTTGCGTCGAAGGGAAAGAAGCCAGCGACAGGATCGTTAACTTGTGTTACCGGATGTCAGTTCAAGGTAAATGCATCAGCTCATGTAGACGGTAGATGGGTGATTGCTGGGGTCAATTTAGACCACAACCATGAGTGTGTGTCTACCAATTCGAGACTCCTTCCGAACTATAGGATCATCAGCGAAAGAAACAAGAACCGGATTCTGAACTCGGATAGAGCTGGAGTTCCTATAGCCAAGAACTTCGGGACTTTTGTGATTGAACATGGCAGCCATGCGGCTGTTCCTTTCAACAACAGAGATTGTCGCAACTTAATCAGCAAGGCTAGACGAAGTCAAATGGAAAAAGCTGACTTTCTTGCAATGCGTAAGCACTTTGAAGAGATGAGCTCAAGCAACTCCAACTTCTTTTTCTCCTATGACCTGGACCACGAAAACAGATTGGGGAACGTGTTTTGGGCTGACGGAAGGAGTAGGGAAGCTTACGAGGAGTTCGGAGACGTCGTATGCTTCGATACGACATACGTATCAAACAGATACAAGATGCCTTTTGCTCCATTCGTAGGAATCAACAATCACGGTCAATCCGTGTTGTTCGGGTGTGCCCTACTCGCTCAAGAGGAGATTGGGAACTTCGTATGGCTATTCCGCACTTGGCTCACATGCATGTCCGGAAAGGCTCCAAAAGCAATCATAACCGACCAGTGTCGGTCTATAGGTGCGTTATTACAACTACCATCATACATTATTATTATTACACTTGCGAATGATATCACACTTTTACTCTTGATTAACTCTTGATCGAATTGTTATGCTAGGGAATGCGGTGGCACAAGTGTTCCCTAACACTCCACACCGGTGGTGCATTTGGCATGTGATGCAAAATGCGCACAAGCATTTGGGTAAAAAGGAGGACTGGAAGGCCATCAATAGGGCGCTCCAGAACTCACTTCACGATTCCTACACTGTAGAGGAGTTCGAGACTGCTTGGAAGGAGATGTTAGACTGCTACAGTCTACATAGCAACAAATGGTTGTCGAAGATGTACGAGGTTCGCCAACGATGGGTTCCTATCTACTTCAAGGATCATTTTTGGGCCGGGATGTCCAGCACCCAAAGAAGTGAATGAATGAACCACTTCTTCAAAAGGTATGTCAATAGCAACACTACCCTTACACTCTTTGTGGAGCAGTACGGAATAGCGTTATCGGACAGGGTGAATGCTGAGATAAAGGCAAACTTCGAATCCCTTAACTCCCCACGTCGCTGTTTGACCGAACACGGATTTGAAGAAGTCTTTCAACGTCTGTACACAACTGTGAAGTTTACGGAGTTTCAGGCGGAAGTGGGGAAGCTGGTGTACAACAACGCCACAAAGATTCTAGATGACGGCGTCACTTCACACTACGACATTGTCGTTAAACAGCCACGACACCACCGGACCCACTGCGAAACATTGAGAGTCGTTGTGGACAACGCGTCGAAGGACATGAAATGCGAGTGCAAGAACTTCGAATTCAGAGGGATTTTGTGTACTCATATACTGCGCGTCTTCACTGAAGAAGAGTTGGATGTCGTCCCCGAGAAGTATATTTAGATAGGTGGAGGAAAGACTTGCCTAGGCAGCACCTGAAGGTCTCGGTTCCTTACTACAAATTGCTCGAGAAGAGACCAGAGGGAAGCCAACGAATTGCGAATATGCATGCTGCCTTAGATGAAAGTTCAGGGGTCGCAATGAGTGACCCAGAGTTGTATGCGAAGGTGATGTCAACACTAAATACACTCAAGATTGAGATCAAGAATCTGGCAAGGGAGAAGCATGGTGTACAATTTCACACTATGGACAACATCGGCAAGGTCTATGGGAGGCGAAAGCCTCATCGCAATGAAAACAACGATTCCACTAGCCACAATCCAGCGGAAAGTGCTTGCAATGTGGTGAAGGACCCAAAAGACCAAAGGAGAAAAGGTAGAACATTCACGAGGAGGTTAGGGTTTGGAAGGGATAGTGCTCGTGGTCGACAAGGGAAGAGACGGAACACCAATTCGGTTACCGGAGGAGATCAGCCATCGCAGAGTATGCAAACAAGTTCGGTGAACCATCATATGAACCTCAGTCCCCATCCGAATCTAGTCTATCCACAGGTATGTTATGTTGTTCCAATTTTTTTATCTTCATTCGTTTCCACATACATGTTCTCTATATTGACAATCCCTCTCTCTATTGATAATTAGATGCTACCACCTTATGCCTTTGATCAATATAGACGGATTAATCCACCACTACATATTACTGAGGTACATATCGATGCACACTTTTATTTTCGTCAAAACATCACTTGAAATTAACAATGTCAACATTCACCAATATGCAGCAGGCGCCAACAGACTCCGTCTTCACGCCATTCATGAGACATCCCGGATTTTAAGCTTCTGTTGTTCCACATCCAACATATAATGTTATGTCTTGTTATACATTTTTTTATCACTTTGTTACAATGTCAAAGTTATGTTTTTTGAAAGAAAATATTGTGGTTTAGTTCTGCGGATTGTTATGTTTGTTGTTATATTTTTAGATCACTTTGTTACAATGTAAAAGTTCAGCTTTTTGAAAGAAAATATTGTGCAAAAAAATTCTGGAAATTTCTTACCCCATGACTCAAACGGGCAAAAAAAGGCAGGCTTTCTTTAGCCCAGGATTCGAACTCGGGTTCTTGCAGTATATTGATAGAGGAGTAACCGTGGGGGCGTCTGATCCCCGTGGTAACCTACCCACCTAAAATAAATATCTCATTACTCAGAAAATTTGAAGAGAGAAAGAAAAATAGGGCTATAAAATTTAGAGCTTTGATCATTAGTCCAGGATTCGAACTCGAGTTGTTGTAGTGTAATGACAGGAGAGAAACCGTGGGGGCGTCTGATCCCCGTGGTAACCAATCCACCTAAACATTATATGGCATGAATTAAATTTTTTTGCCCTATTTTAATTTCTTCCTTTCTTTCTTTGTTCTTTCATTTTATTTTTTTTCCCATTCATCAACCTTGTTCATCATTTAGTCATTGTATATAATTATAAATATTTAAGTCTATAAGATATATATTGATTACATAAACAAATATATAACAAGATTAGTCTCATTTTAAATAAATATTCGTTGCATATAAAAAATTTCTTTCATTCATTTTATTTTATCCGCATTATTCATTATAGGGCCTCATTACCAAATACATAAAATATTGTGCAAAAAAATCTCGAACTTACCTACTAGGAATCGAACTCGGGTTGTTGCAGAGTATTGATAGGAGAGTAACCGTGGGGGCGTCTGATCCCCGTGGTTATTTATCCACCTACACAAATACATAAAGCATTAAGAGGTTGTCCCTCCGTGGTTATTATCCACCTAAAAATTATATGGCAATGGCATGAATTATATTTTTTTGCCCTATTTTAATTTCTTCCTTTCGTTCTTTGTTCTTTCATTTTATTTTTCCCCATTCATCAACCTTGTTCGTGATTTAGTCATTGTCTATAATTATAAATATTTTAGTCTATAAGATATATATTGATTACATAAACAAATATATACCAAGATTAGTCTCATTTTAAATAAATATTCGTTGCATATAAAAAAATTCTTTCATTCATTTTATTTTATCCGCACTATTCATTGCATAAAACGTTAACATTATAGGGCCTCATTACCAAATACATAAAACGTTAAAATTATAGGGCCTCATTACCAAATACATAAAAATTCTTTCATTCATTTTATTTTATACCCTAAAAACCTAAGTAATATATAATTATGATTGCACAAACATAGGTTTAACTAGTGAAGAGAAAGTTGCTCAAACAAAAAAAAACTAATGCAGAGAAAGTTATAAAATAATAATAACAAGCTGTATAAACTAGAAAGGTTCGATTTCATTAGGGTTGGTAGAACAAAAAACATAAGCATATATATGGGAGGTTGTCTCTCCCTTGCAACACAAAAAAAAAAAAAAACAAAAAAAAACATAAGCATATGGGAGGGTGTCTCTCCCTTGATTGAAACTGGAAATAAAAAAACCTAAGCATTGGGAGGTTGTCCCTCCATGGAATCGGGAAACACACGGAGCCTAATCATCTAGGTTAATAACCTCCTTCTGGGTGCTTCCTTCCTCCCCTCCGTCGATAACCATCTTGGACAGTGGTGATTTCTCTAGATCCTTTTGAGCCCCGGAGCGGACAGGAGTAGTCCTCGGCAATGGGATATCAGTCGCCAGCGTCGCCTTCAGAACGGGACTCGTCACCATGGCTTCGGATGGGTCTCTTTGCGCTTCACGATTGAACATCCAAAGGATGTCCACCAATGGGACATCAGTCGCCAGTGTAGCCTTCAGAACTGGGCCATAGCCGGCGTTGATTAGCCTCCTCAGTAACACCTGCACTTCAAACTCCATGTTTGTGAACTTCGCGGCAATGCTCTCGTTGTATAACGCCATGCCATTGGCTGATATTTGTGTATGAGGAGGAGGGGTTCTCGCAGGAGATTGTGAGGTAGGGGTTTTGGGGGTTCTAGGTGTTTTCGGGGTCCTTGCCATTGGGTTGGATTGTGGAGCTAGTGTTTCCGAATTCGAAGAGTGAGCGGGAGAGTTCGAGAGAGAAGGGGAGAATTTAGAGTGTGGGGAATATACCAGGTCACTCATCCCTTTATATAGGCTCGTCTTGGTGGGTTTAAAGGGCGATTAGGGTTAGGGATTTCAAATCCGGCCGGCGGAGTAATTAAGAGGGGGAGCGGCGCGCGAGTTTTCCTAAGCGTCACTGTTACCCCAGAGGCGCGCGCCATTGATGATCGATCATGATGAGGGATTTGGGGGAAACCGGGCCTCCTGGAAATCGTGCTTAATTTTCTTTTTCCTAAGTGTTTAATTCGAATTCCTTTTTTTTTTTTTGGTAGAAACCGTTCTTTTTCTTTTTGATTATATGTAACTATATTGATTATATATATGTAACATTAACCTATGTTCGAATATAAGATAAGTTTGCTAAAAAAAAATATAAGAAAATTCACATATGTTCTTTTTCTTTATATTTTTATGTAAATATAAGATAAGGCACATAAGTTTTTATGTGTTATAATTCTCTTATTTCTCTAAGGGTAAAACGATCCATATTTCTCTAAGGGTAATTCTCTTATAACTATGTTTACTACATTTTTTTTTTCTCTAAGTTTACAAGGGGATCAGATGCCCCCATGGTTAGACTCCTCTCAATATAATGTATCAACCGAAGTTCGAATCCTGCAATGGGCGAAATCTACATTTTTGTTAACCTATTTTTCAATTTCATTCCTTTTAATTTTTCCACGACTTTCAATATTCATATTAAAATTTATTTTTAGTAGCATAGATTTATATTCATAAATTGACTATTTGTCAGTGTAACACATTGATCTTATATAGATTGACCATTCATAGATTGAGATCATTATTATCCGATCTTATATAGATTTTTCAATTTCATTCCTTTTAATTTTTTTGACCTATTTGTCAGTGTTTCATTTAATTATAGAAATAGTATCGATCATAGATTTTTATTCATGTTACATTTTAATTGACAAGGTTGTGCTTAAAATGACTAGTACCATAGGTTTATATCATTATTTTCCGATTTTATATAGATTATATTCATGTCACATTTTATATATGTTTTAACCAAGTAAGAGAAAGGTGTAACATAATAACAAAATTAGGGTTTCATTATAGAAATAGAAAAGTAACTAGGATACATATCGATCTCCCTTAGGCCTTAACAAAGAAAATTCAACATAAGCATATGGGAGGGTGTCTCTCCCTAAATTGAAAACTGGAAATAAGGAAAACGAAATAGGATTATGGGAGGTTATCCGAATTATCTTCTAGCTTGATGACCACCTCCGGCGCAGTGCTTCCTCCCTCCCCTCCGTTGGCGACCATATTGTTCGTTGGGGACTTCTCAAGGGTGAGTTGCTTCTGAATCCCGTTGCGAAGAGGTGTAATCCTCGCGCGTGCCTTGCCTTCGGCGGATGGGAATCGTAGCATTTCACGATTGAACATCCAGAGCATGTCCACCAATGGGACATCAGCCACCAATGTCGCCTTCAGAACGGGGCCATATCCCGTGTTAATTAGCCTCTTAATTAACGTCAGCACTTCAAACTCCAAGCTTATGTACTTGCCGGCGATGCTCGCGTTGTAAAACGCCATTCCACCGGCCGTTATTGGAGTTGATTGTTTACGAGGCGGGGAGTTGGCAGGAGATGAGGTAGGAGTTTTGGGTGTTCTTGGTGTTTTCGGGGTCCTTTCCATTGAGTTGGCTTGTGGAGATTTTTCAAAATCGAAGAGTGAGAGGGAGAGTTCGAGAGGCCGGGGAGAATTTAGAGTGTGGGGAAAATTTACCTCTTCACCCATCCCTTTATATAGGGCAATTAGCTAGGGTTTTGGGAAACTAGGGTTTTGGAAATCGATCGACCAGAGGAAAAAGGGACCGGGAGCGGGGAGCGTTGTAATTATACGCGGCGCGAGTTTTCCTAAGCGGGGGCATGTATACGGCGCCATTGATGATCGGGGAAAGCGTGCCATTGATGACCTTCCATCTCACATATTTCCAAGATATAACATAAGCCTTTGGTTCTTTCTATTATTATGTCTTGCACTTAGTTGGAAGAGTCTACATGTGGATCAGACGCCCCCTTAGCCAGCCTCCTGTCATTATATTGCACCAACCCGAGTTCGATTCCCTCCATTGGTTTGAAAAATCCCATTTTTGCTCAATTTTCAACTGATTAATAATTTTGTAGGTATAATTTTTTTTTTGTACGTATACAATGCTATTTTTGTATATTAATGTATAAACAAGACAAGACAAGTCTCATAAAAAATTTACCGGTATAATTTTAATTAAAAAAAATTAAGTACATATAACATATTGATTTTATAATCATATCATATATATATATATATATATAACATCAAATTTAAGTTAATATAACATAATTAAATGTTTTGGTCAATTAACAATACTTATAATTAAGTGCTCCGTTAATATACCACATTTTGAAACCATGTTTTTTCCAATAAACAAAACTTAATATGTAATTGAACAACACAGGCAACATGACATATAAATTAAATACATATATTCATCCCTACTTAATAAAATCAACCATAAGACCATATATAATTAAGTCACCAAAATATCAGAAACATAAGTACCGAAAGTATCATGAAATACACAACCGACCATTCACAAACAAAAAGATCATAAGTCCCGATAAAATATAGTACTATTACATAACGGAATCACCAACCCATCCGGGATGCATCCAGTCTTTGTGACGACGTAGAAGGGTTGTGTTGACCCATCCTCCTTTATCGAACAAGTCATACTGAACTTGGTAGGCATCTCCTGATCTCAAACGCTTGGTGGCATGTCCGTGCCACCACAAGTCGCCAACCCAAGCATCAACTTCTCCATAACCGTCTGTGGGTTCCACTGGGATGAAAGGCGGATCAGGACGTAGCTTGCAGTGGTGCACGACCTCCTGCAATGGTGTTCTCCCACTGTCCTCCAACAAAGTTTCGAACTCCACCCTAGCGTATGACTCTCCCATGAACGACAAAATATGTGCTGGTTGGTAAGTGTCAACTAACCCATCCTCCATACCCATCACCTCCACCTTGTCACCGACGGTATAGTGTGCCATAATGTCCTCCACACATGCTACATATAATGAGACACAAACAACGAATCGGTCTTATATAAACTTATTGATCAAATTAGGTTTCTATTTAGTTTTCTACAAGTCAATCTTATAGATCGCAATCAATCTTATAGTTTTCTACAAGTCAATCTTTAAACTATACTAGTATAACATTAAATTAAACTATATTAGTATAACATTAAACTATACTAGTACATATAACATTAAATTAAAATTCGCAATCAATCTTATTGATAAAGTTAAACTAGTATAACATTAAATTAAACTATACTATTGTAACATTAAACTATACTAGTACAACATTAGATTAAGATTAAACTATACTAGTATTATAACATTACATTAAACTATACTATAGTATAACATTACATTAAGATTAAGATATAGACGGGAGTTTTAGTTCCCAATTCACTTCTTGAATTCATTTATGCTGTAACAAACCAGAAAACTCCAATGAATTAACGTTTCAAGAGTTTTCTTCCTCCATTTTTTATTGTTCATATATCTTCTTCGATTCACATTATTCCAAAATAACATTAGACTATATATATTAGTGTATAACATTAAATTAAGATTTGCAACTTACAGTGTGGTTGAGGAAGGTGCCACCGGTTAAGTTGCCACCGATTGACTATCCACTCGTGGTGCACACGAAGTTGATGATGGTAGAACATGTCCTCTGTACCATCGACTGAACTAGCAACAACATAGACGTCACCATTCACGCGCCGGACACGTCCGTGCCACCACCCGCCGTCTCTGCGTACGTCGACTTGTTCCCCAGCATGGTATTGGCGAGGAGCTATCATCGGAGGAAGTGGTCTCACCTTGCATGCAGGCAGCTTCTCCGACAGAATCCCGCCTGATGGTGCTACTCTGTGGCTGTATTCCACCTTCACGTAAAAGTCCCCAGATAAATCGGAAATCGCCCCTTCATAGAAAGAGCCAAGCATATCCTCCGTTCCAATTACTTCAATTGGTTGGCCAAAATAAAACTCGAACCTTGACATGGCTAAAGGCCGGAGAGACTGTAAAACGATCAAAGGAGGGAGGAAGGTTAGAAGAGAGAATGGAGGCTAGAGAGCCGATCTAAGATGGAGTAACTTCAATGGAGGGGTTGAGGCTAGAGCCGAAGAAGGAGAAGATAGGGACGAATTGGGATGTGGGTGGAATCCAGCAGGTTGGGTGGGTAGAAATTAATTAGGGTTGTTTTTACCATAAATGGGTAGGTGGTATGGGGGTTAATGTTTGACCGATTAATTTTTTTTTAAACAACTGTTAAATGGTAATATGTTAATCAATTTTTTGTAACATACCGTGGTTACTTAATTTTGTATTAATAAATAGTTTAGGGTTTAACCTGCCGTGGTTACTCAATTTTATAACATACTACTTACGTTAAAAAACATTAACCCTAAACGAAGTTATGAAAAATATATTATTAACTTTTTTATCAAATTTGTAAAAATATTTTCAGAGTACTTTGTTATCGACTTTTTTCTATCGATCGAGGTAGTTTAAACGCTAAACTCTAAGCCCTAAAGTATTACGTAGTTTAATGTATAGTAAAATAAAAATTATTTCGAGAATAATTTATCAAATTTGTACTCATAATTTAAAGATTATAGTAAAACATACAATTATTTTCACATTTTCCTTTTATATATCTTTTTTTAGTAATAAAAATTATTTCGATTTATTAAACTAAAATGTGAATCAATCTCACACTATATATATAACAAGATTTTTTAAAAATATTTTCAGAGTACTTTGTTATTGACTTTTTTCTATCGATCGAGGTAGTTTAAACCCTAAACTCTAAGCCCTAAAGTATTACGTAGTTTAATGTATAGTCAAATAAAAATTATTTCGAGAATAATTTATCAAATTTGTACTCATAATTTAAAGATTATAGTAAAACATTCAATTATTTTCACATTTTCCTTTTATATCAAATTAGTACTTATATATTTTTTTCCAAGGTGATTAGTAAGCAGTGGAAGCAGATGCCCTAGTGGTTGCAATGTTTGTGATAGACTACATAAGCCCGAGTTCGATTCCTCCTAGCGCGGCCTCCTTTTCTTTATTTTTTCCTTTTGAAACGGTGCGTTTTGATTTGGAGCAAAAAATCCAAAACCCTCCCAAGCTCCCACTCTCACCAAATTCTCCCCCTTCTACCATCGGTAAAAAAAAAATAAAAAAAATAACGAGAGGTGGGCCCCACTGACACAGAATGCCAAGTGCCAACCGGCTCCCTCCCATAGGGCAATATTCATTGCACACGTTTTAATACTTTTTTTTTTTTTCGAAAATACCTGCTCAGGGAGAGAGAGAGCCAATTTTTTTCTTTTTTTCTCATCCTTGGCCTTGAGTGTGGCAAATAAATGGAGACTATGTTATATATAAACAATCTTATCATCAAATATATTTTCTGCATGAAAATATATATTTAAATAAAATTGAAATGATTATCATCAAATAATAATTTTTTCAATTTTAATATTTTTGAAGATATGTCTTTTCATGAGAAAACAATATAAATATATATTTATGGTGATTTATGGCATAGGAATATAATTTTTTTTAAAATACCATAAATATCTAACTTGCTATATTATTTTTGTGTCACCGATGTAAGGTTGTATTTTATTTTTTACCATAAATGCATATTTGCAATTATCTATCAATCTTCATATATAATATTTGAACCCTAAACCCTAAACCATAAACCATAAACCATAAACACTAAAACCCTAAACCATAAACCATATAAAGTATTATAGTCCATCAAGATAGTTTGTTTCATAGTACTTATATCTATTTTCGATGGATTAAACTAAACTTTAAGGTTTAATCTTGTATGCCATTTCAACCTCACATTATATATATCTAACCTCATTATTTTTAACGAAAAAAAATCTAACCTTATTATTTATAAGTCAATTGAAGATATCACATAGCAAGATTCTTACCGAAAATAAATTGAAGAAATAGATAATTTAAGAAATATATTAATTAATAGATTAATTATATGAAGTAAAGCACGACAGTTAATTAGGGTTGAAAATCTCTTCCACTTCCACATCCACATCCAGTATCCACATCCACATCCAAACTGCACACGTCTATTCCTCTATTCCTCTGAAGTACATTGCACACGTCTCGTCTCTTCCTCTTCCTCTTCCGGTGGCAGTTACGTTCTCCATCGCATTGTTATATATAGCCAACCCATTCTCCCTTGAATTGCATCATCCTTCCTTACCAACTAGAACCTAAATTAAGAGAGTTGCAATGGATCAAGGTAGAAACGTTAGGGAAAGGAAATCAGAGGCATTGACGCTACTAACACTACCATTCGATCTCCTATTGGAGATTGTCGGTCGATTAGCAAGTGAATCTATAGAAGATGTCTTCAACGTACGGTTAAGATAGTGCCTCCACTTTTTATTTCGTGATTTGATGCATTCGCAAAAAATTTGATTTACTTAATTGTGATGCAGCTGCAAACTTCTTGATTTGGTTGGAAAACACAATTATGTGCTTGCGAAGATGGCAATTGAGTACCAGGATGACTTGAGAATTTCGCTTGTAGTCGCATCGAGAAATGATAGTCATGCCAGGAGCTTTTTAAATCAATGCATCAACGCGGGAAACCCGGAGGCAATCTTTCAGCAAGGAATGGTAAGATATGTTGATTGTGGATCATTGGTTCGGTGTGTGCTTGATCATAGTTCTCATAGCTTCATTTCAAATTGCAGGTTAAATTATTCACAAAATGCGATCACGATGCAGGCATTCAAGATCTTCTAAAGGCGTCGGAGTTGGGACACGACGTGGCAAGCTATGCCACAGGCATAGCTATGTGTTGTTGGGGATCTGAAGAGCTCAAACCCAAAGGCTTTGCATTACTTAATAGTGTGAAACATAAGTTGGGCTATAAAATAATTTCGTGTCGCCGGAGAGTTGCTGATCTACTTCATGATATTATCGTAATTGCTCGAAGACCTTCCTTCAACTGGAAGCGGAACACATGTACAAATATCACCAATGGAACATCAATTCGGAGTTGTCGAAGATCAAACCACTGGAAAGCATCTCAGCTCCTTGATGAAGACAAAGATGATGCTCTTTCTTGTGAGGAATGCACGTGCACAATTGAGTGTGGGTTCGTCGAGGGTATGATTCGGTGGATTACACGAAATATGGTGGAATAAAAAATTGCTTTAGTTTGGTCAATTAATTTTGGTTAATTTTGATACTATATCTAATGTGTTATTATAACATATAAAGATATTATTGTTACTGTATCCAAATATGCTCAATTGGGAGCTCGGAAAAGAATGATCAATTGATAAACTATATGTAAATATATATGAATAGTATTTATCCCATAATTAAATAAATTTAACAATGTCATACGGTAAATATTATTAAAAAAATTGCTAAATAACAAGAAAGGTAAAAAGAGATTTGCACCCAAGGATAAATCTTTTTTCTTTTATCCAAACACAAGCATAATATTCTCACCAAGATTGTTGCACCAAACCCTAAACCCTAAACCCTAAATATTTGCATGTGTATTAAGTTCTTTTTTTTTTTCTGTGTAATGTATATATATTTGTGTGTTCAGTAACCACGGGGATCAGACGCCCCCTTGGTCACATGCCTTTCACACAACTACGCCAACCCGAGTTCGAATCCTCCAGGGGTGATGTATCCCAGCTTTTTTTTGCTCCACAATTACCAACGGCAAAATTTTTTTAAGCAAATAAACTAGCCACACGGCTCTCTCCCATAGGCCGGATTCAGAGCACACGGATCACGAAATGCGGACCGTTGGATTGAATTTAATCCGAGGGCAATAAATGCCCGCGTGCTTTTAATTTTTTTTTCTTTTTCGAGATCAATTTTAATCTTATAACTATGTTTGCTATATATTTTTTATTATAAATATATAAAATATTTAAGTTCAAATATTATATATTATGAGATTATCCGGATTCATCACTGTCATTATATATTTTTGCTTTGTTTTATTCAATCTTATAATTTAAAGTATTTCATCAAAAAAAATTTTAAAAGTATTTCATCAAAAAAAAAATTTAAAGTATTGATTTTCCTGAATAAAAAAAATAATTCGATTGTTTCATATCAAATGTGAATTACTCTTGTATGCATATTTGCAATTATATATCAATCTTGATGTATAATATATGAACGATCAAATATCTTAATTCTAACATATAAGTCAATTCAAGAATACTAATCTAGTAGATCGACATATAAGAATAGTATTTAAAAAAAACGTTAATAAAAACAATAGAATAACTTGCATATATCGTTCGGTTTGAATTGTTTTGTAACATTGTTAATAAAAAGATTTCCTCGATCGATCGAGATAGTACTTTGATCGATCGAGATGGTTTAACCCTAACCCTAAACCCTAAACCCTAAACCCTAAACCCTAAACCCTAAACCCTTAACCCTTAACCCTTATAGTCTACCGAGATGGTTTGTTTTGCTTGTTTAAACTAAAATGTGAATCTTACACACATGTGTCCAAGTGATCTATAAGATTCATCGAAATAGTACTTTGATCGATCGAGGTATAGTTTAAACCCTAAATCATAAACCCTAGAGTATTATAGTCTATCAAGGTAGTTTGTTTCTCTTGTGTAAACAAATTGAAATGTGAATGTTATACATATGTCTAATTCCAATTATAAATCTTATGTCTCGTTTTCAATTGTTTCGCTTGTGTAAACGATTCAAGAAAGTCATCCGAGTTATTTTCTCTCGAGAAAGCCTCCTTAATCATGAAGTGAGGGTTTATACATTTGTTTCCTATTTTTATATCACGAGATTAGAAGTTATAAAATGTATTTCATTGTTTAAATATTATATATAGTGTATAAAAGACTAAAAATATTTGGATGTGTATTAAGTTCTTTTTTTTTCTGTGTAATGTATATATATATTTGTGTGTTCAGTAACCATGGGGATCAGACGCCCCCTTGGTCACATGCCTTTCACACCACTACGCCAACCCGAGTTCGAATCCTCCAGGGGTGATGTATCCCAGCTTTTTTTTGCTCCACAATTACCAACGGCAAAAAAAATTTAAAGCAAATAAACTAGCCACACGGCTCTCTCCCATAGGCCGGATTCAGAGCACACGGATCACGAAATGCGGACCGTTGGATTGAATTTAATCCGAGGGCAATAAATGCCCGCGTGCTTTTATTTTTTTTTTCTTTTTCGAGATCAATTTTAATCTTATAACTATGTTTACTATATATTTTTTATTATAAATATATAAAATATTTAAGTTCAAATATTATATATTATGAGATTATCCGGATTCATCACTGTCATTATATATTTTTGCTTTGTTTTATTCAATCTTATAATTTAAAGTATTTCATCAAAAAAAAATTTAAAAGTATTTCAGCAAAAAAATAATTTAAAGTATTGATTTTCCCGAATAAAAAAAATTATTCGATTGTTTCATATCAAATGTGAATTACTCTTGTATGCATATTTGCAATTATATATCAATCTTGATGTATAATATATGAACGATCAAATATCTTAATTCTAACATATAAGTCAATTCAAGAATATTAATCTAGTAGATCGACACATAAGAATAGTATTTAAAAAAAATGTTAATAAAAACAATAGAATAACTTGCATATATCGTTCGGTTTGAATTGTTTTGTAACATTGTTAATAAAAAGATTTCCTCGATCGATCGAGATAGTACTTTGATCGATCGAGATGGTTTAACCCTAACCCTAAACCCTAAACCCTAAACCCTTAACCCTAAACCCTTAACCCTTAACCCTTAACCCTTATAGTCTACCGAGATGGTTTGTTTTGCTTGTTTAAACTAAAATGTGAATCTTACACACATGTGTCCAAATGATCTATAAGATTCATCGAAATAGTACTTTGATCGATCGAGGTATAGTTTAAACCCTAAATCATAAACCCTAGAGTATTATAGTCTATCAAGGTAGTTTGTTTCTCTTGTGTAAACAAATTGAAATGTGAATGTTATACATATGTCTAATTCCAATTATAAATCTTATCTCTCGTTTTCAATTGTTTCGCTTGTGTAAACGATTCAAGAAAGTCATCCGAGTTATTTTCTCTCGAGAAAGCCTCCTTAATCATGAAGTGAGGGTTTATACATTTGTTTCCTATTTTTATATCACGAGATTAGAAGTTATAAAATGTATTTCATTGTTTAAATATTATATATAGTGTATAAAAGACTAAAAATATTTGGATGTGTATTAAGTTCTTTTTTTTTTTCTGTGTAATGTATATATATTTGTGTGTTCAGTAACCACGGGGATCAGACGCCCCCTTGGTCACATGCCTTTCACATTGCCGTAGTATCCCGGGTTCGAATCCTTCCAGAGGCGCGGAGTCCCTTTTTTTCTCCTTGTTTTTTTCTCCATTACATCTTCCCGCCTCTTGTTCAAAGGGAGGGAGTTTTATAAGTTTTTCCCGCCGCGCCTGTTTTTCAGAGGGAGGGAGTTTTTTTTTTTCACAACAATTATCTCCCTCATCATCCTATTGAGCTTTCACTGACAGCACAAGCACTCCACCTCTTCGAAATTCGATTATTGAGTGAGAAAAAAGCGAGAGATTTGAGATGTCTGTGCAACCTAGCAGTGGGGACTCAGCATGGAGTGCGAATTCTCGGAGAAGAGGTTTGTTGTGCAAACATCACTGCCCTGCCACACTTCAAACTTGCAAGAACGGAGAAAATGCCGGTAGACAGTTTTACGGTTGTTCCTTGTGGAAGGTAGGATTTGGGGCCGATTAGGATTTATTTGTTTGTACTCCCGTTTAGCAACTTATCTGGCCAGTTTATCAATATCCAATGCAGTTTGGTCAAGGCTGCGAATTTTTTCAATGGGTCGATGGTGGAAAAGGGACATCGAATGTTGGTCGTGCAATGGAAAACCCGAACGTGTTCCATGGAGGTCAGGCTCAGGCTGTTACTTGCGAACATCATATCAGATTGCAAGTAGAAAATTTTGTGTTGAGAGTGGTGGTTTGTTTCATGTTTGTAATGCTAGTGATACTGCTGTTCAAAATGTAATGGTCTGCATTTTATGATTGAAGAGGGTATGATCGAACCTTTCTTCTAGTATTAAGTCCGATGAATGACAATGGATCCTCATTTGCTTTTGTATGAAATTTGTGATTGAAGACGTTAATTTTATCATATGCTTATGAATCAAAATGATTCCTCATATGCTTATAAAAATCTTGTTATAAGATTTTATCAAAAATGCTTATATAAATCTTGTTATAAGATTTTATCAAAAATGCTTATAAAAATCTTGTTATAAGATTTTATTAAAAATGCTTATAAAAATCTTGTTATAAAATTTTATAAAAAATGCTTATAAAAATGCTTATGAATGACGAATCCTCATATGCTTAAAAAAATGCTTATAAAAATATTGTTATAAAATTTTATCAAAAATGCTTATAAAATGCTTATGAATGTCGAATCCTCATATTCTTAAAAAAATGCTTATAAAAATCTTGTTATAAAATTTTATCAAAAATGCTTATAAAAATCTTGTTATAAAATTTTATCAAAAATGCTTATAAATATGCTTACGAATGACGAATCCTCATATGCCTAAAAAAATGCTTATAAAAATAGAGTTAGTTCTATGCAAAAAAACACTTTAAATAAGACCTTAGATCACTAATGAAGTAATGAACATTTAATTGGTAACACACAAAGCCGGCCCATTAAAAATCCGGCCCAATATGCGGTTTGGATTACAGTTCATGAAGGAGAGTAACAACTTGCTCTTTGAACGCCATAAGTTGTGTGAAATTGTATGTGAAGTTCATGATGAAAACTTGCTCTTTGAACATGAAATCCCAAACATTTAATCAACTAAACATATAATCAACAAAAACATACAATCAACAAAAACATTTAATCAAGCAGTGCTGGAAGAGTAACATTTATTCAACAAAAACAGTTATGGAGAGTAACAAACTTGGAACATTAGCATACATATCAAAGTATCCAGACATGCCATCGATACATTACACACCTGGAAAGAAAGTAGTGGAAGTGGATGCAGTATCATCAATCCGTCCAACATGGCTCTCTCCACTGGAAACTTCCGATGTGTTCAATTGATCTTCAGACACATCTCGTATGACGGGCCTTGCTACAAAAACATTTTGCAAGAAACGACATATAATCAATAGTGTGCTAGTGAAAATTGTTTGATAGAACGAAACACACATATACTTTGAAACCACTAACCTTGGACTCCCACCACCATTCGAGTGCATTAACCTCACAGTTGTGGAGGGATATATTGACCATTGGGTCATCAAAAAGAGAGAGCCACACCGCGTAATCTTCTCGAATCGCCTCGAACTTGTGTCGTATGATCGTTGGAGTAGCCAGTATCCTTTGTTCATAACGAAGTTGGTCGTGGATGACATTCCAGTCTATGGAGTTGATGTTTCCATCATTGCTTCTATTTACTGCGCATATCTCTAGCAAAGCCTTGGTTTCTGCAGTTGTCCAAGTGCTCCATGGGTATGTCTTTATCATCAACGACATCAGTGGTTGATTGAAGAAGATGGGGGTTGATTGAATGAAGAAGATGGGGGTTGATTGAAGAAGATGAGGGAGATATAGGAGGCTCCAACAGTTGGTGATGCTAGGGAGATTCCACCCGTGAAGCCCCCTGTTGTAGTAGCAGCACCACTGATGGCGTGAAGGTAGAGCTGCAGCAGCTGAAGACGTGAAGGTAGAGCTGCAGCAGCTGGCCGAGAATCCTCCACAGTCCACCCGTGATCACCTATGCAGGCCTAGCTAATGAAGGGGGAATAACTATACAACATATATACACAATGCAATACACAAACATATATAATATACATTATGAAGATTGCAACAAGGTGAAATTGGGAGAGAAAGAGAGAGAGCTGTTGGATTTCTTGCACTTATCCGAAACATATATACAAGTTAATTTTTGATCATATACATTAAACATATATCATATACAAGTTAATTTTTGATATCAAACATATATCAAACATATATCATATATATATATACAAGTTAATTTTTGATATCAAACATATATCATATATATATACAAGTTAATTTTTGATATCAAACATATATCATATACATTAAACATATATCATATACAAGTTAATTTTTTATATCAAACATATATCATATACATTAAACATATATCATATACAAGTTAATTTTTTATATCAAACATATATCATATATATTAGATCTTAATTAAAAACATACTTTACTAAAAAAAAAAATTATAACACAGGATACGATTTTATATATATATAAAAACATATTATATTGTTAGGGTATATACCCAAGGGTTATTGTAACCCAAGGGTTACAATGGGTAATAACTATATATACTATATATTATAGGATTATAAAATTAATAATATTTATAATATAATGTAATCACATTTTATTACATAAGGTAGATTATAATGTAATAACTATATACTATGTTAATGTAATCACATTTATAATATATTCTAGGAGTAGTTAGACATAGGGGGGGGGGGGGTATTCTAGTAGGGGTGATATTAAATAAGGTAGTTAGACATCCTAGAAAAGCAATTATCACTTAATCATGCTTCTACCTCATTAACTATCTTTGCCCCCCACTACAATTACTTTTGTTTTTTTTTATTTAAAAAATAGGGGGGGTATTCCTACCCGGGTGGTAAACGAAGATTTGTCCTATAAATAGGGGTGGGCACATCCGGGTATCCGACACGAACCGGGTAATCGTGTCGGATACCCGAAACCGTTTAGTCCGAAACTGCCGAACCGTACACGAACCATTTATATCCGGGTATCCGACACGATAAAGGCCATCGGATCCATGTCGGGTCGGCGGTTATCTGACACGAACCAACAGTGCACACATTTAGCTCTATTGAGAGCAAAAATAAATTGCCACTGCAAGGATTCGAACCTGGGTTGCAAGGGAAATGCATGGGGTTAATACCAACTGGGCCATCAAACGTTTTTTATCCTTTTGGGGTTGTAATTTTACTAATACTATTTTACAGTGAGTATTGTTAACTACAAAAATTAAATGCTACCGTCAGGAATCGAACTCAAGGCTTGTAGGCAGGTGACGCGCATGGGTAATGGGCCTAATACCAACTGGGCTATTAAAGCTTGTTGATACTTTGTTGATTTTATTTATACTAATACTATATATGACCAGAATTCTAAATTAAAAAAAAAAAATTAAACGGTTCGTGTCGGGTATCCGACAAGGGGATATGCCCGATCCGAACACGAACCGTTTAATGTCGTGTTTTCTCGGTTCGTGTCATTATCGTATCGTGTTTTTTCGTGTCGTGTTGTCGTGTTTTCGTGTCGTATCAGTCGTGTCGGGTTTTTCTGCACACCCCTAGGTATAAATAAATGAGAAAAAGGGAAGAATGAGGTAAACTTATGGTTGTGGAGTAAAAATATGAAAACCTTAAAGAAAGAGGTTGATAAAGTAGAAAATTATTTAAAAGAAAAAATAAATGAAGTGTCAAAATATTATAGGGAGAGAAGAAAAAAATTGGATAAGAGGTAACCTTATGGTTGCGGATGGTCTTAGAGCACGAGCAACCATGAGATTTCCTTACCTTAAGGTTAGTAAAAGGTAAGCTCATGGTTGTAGGTCTTGATGGAAGGGGTTACCTCGGTAGAAAGAGGTAACCTCTTTCCTTTTCTAATTTTGTTTTCCTTTTTCTTTTATGAAAAAGTAACATCTTCTCTTTTCCATCCATATTTATTAATTGTAAATATGTGTAAAATGAAATAGAAAATATATTTATATTTCATTATTTTTTTAAATAAAATATCTCATTGGTTTAATTTTATTTTTCTCTATAATTTGAGCTCAATTTTACCCTTTATATACCCACATCTTGATCTATTATAGTTGCATTTATTCTCACTATGGATCACAATAGTCCAAATAACCCACCCATTCCAAATATGCCTTTTGATTCAAATCTTCTAAAAAATTCTCAATTTCACGTAATGTTACAAATATTTAACAATCATTCAACACCCGAATGCCCAATGTTATGATCCGAATTTATAGGTAGCTCGAGTAGTATTTACGCATGTTATAATATTTCGAACTTTGTTAATTTTAATCTAGATGTAATAAAATATATTTATATCAAGTACTTGCTATTTTTATTTATTTATAAAACTATAAATAAAAATAATTGACAATAATATATGATGATAAAAATATAATAAAGGAAAAGATATGTAAATGAAAAGGAAAAGTGAAAATAAATTTGAAATGGGGTAAAAGAGGTTTCCCATGGTTGTGGAGAAAACCTTTTAGAAAGAGGTAGAAAAAAGTGAAAATAATTTTAAATAAAAAAATAAATGAGGTGTAAAGTGAGGATAGGAAGAGGGAAGAGAAAAAGGGAAAGAGGTTTCCCCATGGTTGCGGATGGTCTTATATCCCCATTTATGTCCCTTCTGCTAGGGGTGTTATTCGAGTCGAATGAGCCGAGCTTAAGATATTCAAGCTTGGTTCATTTAGTAAACGAGCTCAAGCCGAGCCGAACCCAATTTTTAAATGAGTTTTCTTTTTTTTGTTCAAGCTTAGATTGTTTTAGTAAGTGAGCGAGCTCGAGTCGAGCTTTTTTCGAGCTTTAAGCCGTTTTATTTGGTCATAACATATTAATTTAAAGGAGATTGTAGAAATTCCATAGAATTCAAGTTATTCGAGCCTAAATCGAATGAGCCGAGCTTTCAACCGAGCTTAAAATGATGTTCGGGCTCGACTTGTTTAGGTAAGTGAACGAGTTCGAGTCGAGCTTTTTTCGAGCCGATCCCGAGTCGAGCTCGGGCTGCTCAGCTTATATAACAGTCATACCTTCCGCCGATGTCTTCTCACAAAATTCTTTATTTCTTTTGTTTTTTTATTTTATTTTTAATTTAAGCTACTTTTATTTATTTTTACATGAGGACTGTGAAGAGGGAACGAGAAGAGTACAAGGAGAAAAGACAGAGGATTTGATTCCCTCTATAGGAGGCATTAAGTTGAGTCAATGTTTACAAAAAAGATTATCAAATCTATTATGTTATGTATATTACTGGGGGCATGACGCGATTATAAAAATCAATTTAGATCGTCTTACGATCATTCAACAAACTTGGATGAGAATCTACAGGTATTAAGTCATGAAGTGTCGGGTGATGATAATTTGCAATTGATCACTCCAGTTACCAACTCTGAGATTAAAATACCGTTTTCTCAATCGCTGCGGATAAGGTTATGAGGTCAGACGGCATGCCGGCGGGTTTTTTTTTTTATCAAAAGTACTGACCGACAATTGGTTTATATATCTATCATCAAAGCTGTTAAAAGTTTCTTCTTTTCGGACAAGATTCTGAAATAAATCAACCATACCTTTATTACATTACTTCCAAAAATCGTCGACTCAACTATGGTTAACCACTATAGGCCATCAGTCTTTGCTCGATGGTACATAAAATCATCTCCAAAATCATTACAGTTAGATTGTCCTCGATAATGGACAAGTTAATCCATCTATTACAAGGGGCATTTACAAAAGGCCAGTCTATACATAATAATATACTAATCGTGCATGAGGTTTTCTACTCATTCAAAGCCAAGAAAGACAAAATGGGTTGGATGAATATTAAACTAAATATTGAAAAGGTATACAATTGCATCGTATGACCTTACATCATTGGTGTTCTAAAAAATGGATTCCATCACAAATTTGTTAGCTGGATTTCGGAATGTATTGCGACCATTTCGTATTCAATTCTAGTAAACGATGGTCCCACGAACCAGTTCTTCCAGGGGAGACGGTTAAGACCAGGTGATCCTTTGCCTCATCTACTGTTTATCTTGTTTGTGGAAGTACTTTGCTAGATCTTCACAACGAGAGGATTTGACCAATCATGACGTACATTGGCTTATGTTTTACGAATAAAGGTGTTAAAATTCCTTTCCTTGCATTCATTGACGACATCTTGATCTTCACTAAAGTTTCAATTTATTTGTATGTAGTGCATACTTGTTTGTTAGTTGTGCACAAGAGTTTGACAGGTTGCTGAGGGCTTTGACTGTGTCTGATTAGTGTCTTAAGCTTCAACACAACGTCGAGCCAACAAAAAAAAACAATGGCGCTTCTCGGGAGGCAACTCGAGGTAAGAAGGCTAAACTTTCTTTTGATTATTAGTTCATTTATTTTCGCAGCATTTCTAGGATTTTCTTAGAGATTAGGTAGTTGTTTTCGGTATATTGGACTAACGTTTCAGGAGAAGGACAAAGGACAAGACGATGGAAGAATGTTAGGGAAAGGCCACAGCCGAGGATACCAAGGCTGCACCCACGACAATTACAACAGGTTCACCAAGCCAAGCCAAGCTCGCAGCCTCATCTTTTAGCCTCCTTTTCGCTCGTTGTCAACGCTCTTCCTTTCGTTCCCACCTCCACCTCCGTCATACCAGTGAGCTAGTGAGTATTGTTTTCCTTCTCCCCCATTCTTTCTAATTTTTTGTTGTCTTTGATTTCATTAGGACAATGAAAGTTTCAAGTGTGGGGGAGGGGATTAGTGTACATAGTAGGTTGCATTGCATATCAAGCATGTTTAAATTATTCTGCATAATATTCATATTTTGCATCTTAATGTTTTGCATTTTAGTCTTATTTTAAGAAAAATAGAAAAAAATTTGAAAATTTTGAAAAAGAAAAGAAAATATTATGCATTTGCATAGAATATTACATTGTCTAAACAACCACCTAGCCTAGTTAGTCCTCAAAATCTTTTTGAAAGTATAATCATATAAGTCCCATGACATATTTGAATTGTTTTAGCCTTATCCCACTTATGGTTTTTATGTGGAACATAGCTAAGTGAACATAATTGTGCTTGTATGATCTAAGTTCCTAGCATGACTGAAATCCAACAATTATTTACCCTTGTGAGTTGATTTTTGGCCTTATTGGGACTACACTTGATTGAGTCCTTTTGCTTTTGTTCATGTGTGCGAATACTCTCCAATGTTTCTACCTCTTGGAATTGATGTTGTTATCTATGCCAAGGTTGTACTTATATGCTTGTAATTGGTGAATTTCACATTATTGAGGCATGTTCCTTCTTAGCCTTATATTTTATATATCTACCTTATATTGTTCCCATTTCTTGAAGCCATTTTGAGCCTATTAGCCTATTCTTTGTAGCTCCACAAAAAATTTCCCTAGCTAATTGTAGCCTAACCCATCCGGGAACTAGGATAGAGTTGGTTATAGATCGATTTATTTGAGCAATGAGTGAGTGTGCTTTGAGAATGGAAGGATATGTAATGGTAGTCTTGCTTTGAGCTTATAGTTGAAGTTGGTTCTATTTCTAAAGAAAAATAAAAGAAAAAAAAAATAAAAAAAAAAGAAAAAAAAATCAGAAAAAACAAAACAAAGGAAAAAGAAAAGAATACATTCTATGAAATAAAAGAACCATTTCGTTTGCTTTTGATTGTAAGTTGGAAGATATCTTGGTTGAAAGGGAAGTTCTTTACATGAGTTGTATTTGAGATATGAGTTTGATGGTTAGAGAGTGTTGAGATTATGGAAGTGTAGTAGATTCTAGTTCTTGGATTTACAAGCACCACATGGCCAAAATACTCCCTACTTTAATTTTCTTACCAGACCCCATTACAACCCATAAAAAGACCTCATGATGATTTTTGTCGGTAATGACATCCACGGTGGAGATTGTGATTCATTTTCAATTCTTATGTAGCTTAGTTGCATTTTGAATAGAGATTGAATGTTCATTGATAAACCTACACACTTGAGTGAGAGCGAAAACACTTTATTCCCGGTGAGGTTGGATGGATAAGCATGCGAGACTTGATCACATAAATACTTGCTAGGACGTTTGGTTGCTTTGTCTATGTTTGCACTTTGTTGAGATGTTGCTTTTGATGAGGCTATTGCATGAAGGATTGTGTTTGTAGGATGAACGATTCACAAATGATTTGTTTTGCTCGAGGACAAGCAAAAGGCTAAGTGTGAGGGAGTTTGATAATGCATATTTAGATAGGCATTATAGAGTAGGTTTAGGGTCATTTAGATGTATATATTGCATATTAATTAGTTAGTTTACTTGTTTGCTCATTTGGTGTTTAAGTTCGGAATCTACACAAGTTTAATGTGTATTTGTAGGTTGTGGATTCAAAGTAGTAAGGAGTTCAATCATGAGAGTGTTATGGACCATATGGAGGTGAGATCGAGCTAGAGAAGTCAATTGGAAATTTGGAATGCACAAGGAAGAGGCAAGGAAGTACATGGAAGAAAAGCCGCAACCAGCGGCCAAATAAACAAGAAGTCCAAGAAGGCCGCACCCGTGGCCAGCATTGGACAACTCTCTGGAAAAGCCGCACTCGCAGCTTTTCAGGTCGCGCCCACGGTCTTGTTGGGCCAAGTCAACGCTGAATCTCTATCTTTCCTTAATTAAACTCTATCTTTTAAGAACGTCTTCTAGGGTTTTTATGACGATATTTAGGGTTATATAAAGACTTATTTTAGATGGTTTTTAGTTATCTTTTATCCTTTGAAGAACTAAGAAGCGACGTTTGGAAGCATGAGCAACTAAACTCATCGTGTTTTGCCTACGATCAAGACTTGGTTTTGTTGAATTGTGAGTTTGGAATTCTAGTCGATTTCTATTATCTACTTCAACTTCTTTGTGCTTTAATTACTTGATGGTGTTGATTCTATCTTTATTCGCGACCTCGTTAGAATTGCATCATTGCTAGGGTTTGATTCATACGTTTGTGAAACCTAATCCAAAGTAGCAAATACAATTGAGTAGATCTCATAGAAAAGCTTGATTGTATAGGAAGTTGACTATAGGTTAAATGTTAGTTCTTTAGGGAATTAATATTGCTTATAAGCTTCATATATCTTGAGACTTAGTGCTATTCCTAGGATTAAACCTTAATCCGTGTTAAGATTGCCTAGGAATTAGGGATTAGGACTAATAGTCTGTTTAAATCAAGATAAGAGTGGATGATAGAAAAGATACAACTAGAATGAAGAACTATGATCAAGGAGACGAACCAAAGTTGAGAATCGTAGGTGAAATAGCTCATTCATCATTGTTTACAACCATCACCATTATTTACTTCTTCAATTCTTTGCATCTTTACATCTCTACAACCCCCTTGTTTACTCTTATTGGTGATTATAACGCATGAAGTAATGGTAGTTCCCTGTGGATCGACTCCGGACTTACTAGCTATACTAGTTGGAATTAGTTTGGATATTCTTTTGATAGGAATCCGATGATTTTGTCCTGTCGGATAGCCTAGGAGTAATCTCCGCAATTAACAAAAGAACTACAACACTTTGGGAGATCCTAAGAACGGTTGAAGAGATCCAGGTGCTTAGTCGGAATTTCTATAATACCATATTCAAACAATGCTACAGAGTCTCAAATAGTGTTACTGATTCAAACAATTTCTACAATATCATAGGCAAGTCTTCAATCACTTGTAAATTTGTAATATGAAAACACCCCCATGTGCGGGGAGCTTTGTAATACCATTCAGATGATCAGTGTTGAGCTTTGTCTGATAAAGATGACCATATATACTATTTCTTCACTAAACTGGTAACAAGGGCTCTAGCAAGAGTCCCCCCCCCCCCCAACCAAAAAAAGAAAACTCGATGGTGTATTTGTTAGTGTTGGCACAAATCCAATAAATCTTATGCTTTAGATGATCGATCTATCTCGCTTACTCTTTGGATCGACCTTGATTGAACATATGTGAGTGCATGTTTTACCCTTAGTCCCTTATTGAACATATCTTCGTTTTTTTTATTAGGAAAGAATTCGGGCGAGGGCACTCTACCCGGCAGCATCCTTGCGGATGAGGTCTAAAAGACTAGAATCATTGTAAATATCGACACCCCAGGCAGAGTGGCAAAGATGTGCAACCTTATCAACCACTCTATTGCCTAAACGGGGAATATGAAAGAAAGAAACTTCTTTCAAAGTTGATAGCAAGAGTTTAATATCTGATAGAATGAGTTCAGTTTCCCAAGGACATTTAGTATGTTTGTTTATGTGTTTTATGATTATGCTCGAGTCGCCTTCGATGTAGATTTTATCTATGAAAAGTTGGATAGTGTGTTGGATTCCAAGTTTCAGGGCTAGCGCTTTTGCTTTAAGAGGGCTTTGCTTCCCAAGTTTTTGATAGCAAATGTGTATTGGTCTGCCTTTCCAGTCCCGAATTATGGCTCATGCTGAACTGTCATTATTTAATTTTGTAGACCCATCAAAATTAAGCTTAAAGGTTCCCCTTAGGGGTTTATGCCACTTAGTCTTGTCGTACTTCTTTTTGGCACTTGGATAGTTGGAGTCGTGTGTGAGCACGGAGGAGTTCTCATCTAAGCTCTCCTCATATTGAGAAGTTTTCTTCCAATTTTGGATGTGCATTTTAACTATACGAAAGGGATTATCTTTCGTAGGGATGGGAACCTGACTAAACACATGTTGGTTTCGAATGTACCACGCTGACCACCGAACAAAAGCAAGCTCCGCCTTTGCCGCAAGGCAAAGATTATTCCCTATGACATAAATGATAGATTTTATATCTCGAGAGTGATAATACATGCTGGATATAGTTGCGCTTAACTGTGGAGGAAGTTGATAGAGAGAGCGCACAAAAGGGCATTTAAACAGAAACTGAACATCATCCTCGGCAGCACCATTGCATAGACTACATGTGGAAGGAACCGAAACTCCTTGAGTGGCAAGCCTTGTTGCAGGCGGAAGACCATTCTGACAAACCTTCCATAAAAAAAAATTTATATTAGGTGGAACGTCTACTTTCCAGATCCAGGCATTGACGTCTAAGTTTACGGATGATTGTGATGTGAGTAGTTTGTATGCACTTGAAGTAGTGAGCCAGCCAGCTCTATCAGGCCACCAATATAACCAATCCTCAAAGGAGGACACAGGTAGAGGAATGTCCAAAATTTGTTGGACTATGTTAGGAGGAAGCACATTGCTTAGTTTTTCCCTCCACAATCTCCCTCCCATAATGTAGTCACTAATAGTTTCTTTTGTGTTACCAATTCGGGGACAATCAACTCTAGAATGCAGAGCTGAGGTTGTAATCCAGTTATCTGTCCAAAATTTTATAGACTTTCCATTTCCAACAAACCATATAAGTCCCGACTTAAATTTCTCAATGAGAGGTAATCAATTTGGCCATTGCCAAGAGGAGTCACCACCTTTCTTGTACTCAAGGATGTTAGCTGAGTGTAAGTATTTATATTTGATCAACGTGACCCAGACGTTGTCTGGTTCGGCCAAAATCTTCCACCAAAGTTTCATTTGAAGGGCCTCATTCATCTCTTTTGATTTCCTAAGCCCCAATCCTCCACATTTTTTTGGTCGATAAATCTTATCCCAACTTATAAGAGGCTGGTGTTGAAGATCTTTATTCCAGAAGAATGTCCTATTAATTTGATCAAGTTCTTTGTGTATTGAAGTAGGTAGCATGAAATTTTGCATTGTGTACAGTGGTTTTGCTGATAAGTTCGAATTGATAAGGATTGCACGACCCTGTTGTGATAAGGCGTTTGCGCGCCATTTACTTAGTTGGTCTTTAGATTTACAGATGACGTCTTCAAAAGTATGTTTGTTAACTTTTCCATTAATAATTGGACAACCAATATATTTTTCCAATGAGTTCTCGTTTGTAATATTCAAGCAGTTATGAAGCTCAACAATTCGGCCTGGCTTGCGGAATGCCTCTTGTGGCTTGAAAGCTTGATTTATGGTTTGTTGTGAGCTGAATCTGTCATGTTTTACAGTAACTTTTATATTGTTTTCTGCATACATTTCATGCATCTGGGCTAGTATAATACAGAATCTATGTAGTTTATGTCTATTTGCCAAATTATGGAATCTACACCAGTTTCTGTTTAATTTCGCAGAATTCGAGGCAAATTACAGCAGTTCTGAGAAAGGTCGGAAAAGCTCGAAAATCAACTACAGAAATCCAAGGCCAAGAACCAGCGGAACCAGTCGAATCAAGCTAGGAGCCCATGATTACTCGATCTAGAGTAATCTAACTCGATCTCGACGAAGGTGTCCGAGCTCAGGCCATGTCGACTGAGCACTGATCGAGAAACTGAGTCAGAGACAACCCGACTCCCGGAACCCTACTCGATCTCGAGTTACCTAGTCGAGATCGAGAACAGTGTGATGCCATGCCCGGAGTCGACGAGTTATGACAAGTCGAGAAGCCGAGGACGGAGACGTCGAACCAACCCTACTCGATCTCGAGGAGGCTTGTCGAGATCGAGGACCACCACACGCCAGTCCGAGTCCATGCCGAGGAGGAGCTACTCAACATCTCCAGCAACACATCCTCGATGAGAACCCAACTCGATCTCGAGTTGCTTAGTCGAGATCGAGGAGCCAGGAGCCAAGATCCGAGCCATGTCGAGCAGAGCTACCCGAGACGTCCAGCCAACCATGGTCGACGACAAACCCTAGTCGATCTCGAGGAGGCTTAGTCGAGATCGACGAGCCGCGTCCTGAAGCCGCGTTACGCGGTTTGACTATCGTACTCGGTTAGGGAATCCTTGGGGCCGAAGGAAGCCGAGTCTATCCGAGATCCATCAAGTTCTATCTATGGAAGACAAGATCTATCAACATGAGAAGACTTACCTATTTAGATAGTATTTCCCTTTTTTAGATTTAATTCCTAAATCACATTTATTTGTCTTTTAAGTTTTTTAGATATAGATAGATATCTTCTATCCTTGATTAGCAAGGAATAGAAGGCTATAAATAAAGCCCTAGGGGCTGGTTTTTCATCATCCAATTTCAGAGACATAGTTACATATAGAGGTTTTAGGAGTTCGAAGGTTTTAGGGTTTTGGCATTCAGCGAAAGTTGGATTGCCGGGATTGTAAAGGCTTTGAATTTAGTTTAATGCAAGTTTATTTTCATACATCAATGTCTGCTATTGCGATGAAGAGCGAGTAGTCCACCCACTTCTGGGGCTGAGGTGAGTCCGACGGTGGCCATGTGAGGTGATGCGGTAAAGGTCAGATCTTTTGATGCAATTTGTCTTCTATCCCTATAAGCATGATTCTTTTGCGAGAGTTGAGGGTGATCTTTGTTTGTATTATTGAAGCGAAAGTGATCTTAATGCAACTTGGATTAATTATGTGAAAAGGGATAGTAACAATTAGGGTTTATGCGAAAGCCTCTATATGCCTATTTGTTAGTAACGAAAGTTATTTTGATGGAAAGGATGATCTTTTATGCCTTTATATGTTACTTTGCATGGTTATCGTTGTGGCGTTGATACCCTGGCTTTGGAAGTTCTTTATATATTGAATTTATTTCTGTCGAAATCTGAAATCTGTGTTCGAAATTGCAATTTATACTTTCTGCATTTTTAATCGATCTAGAGGAAAGCTTCGTCGATCTCGAGTTGCACCTTGTCGAGATCGAGTAGGGTCTTGTCTAGATCGAGTTGTTGTTGTCGTCGATTTTTAGTTTCTGTCTCTGTTGTCCTTTGTCGATCTCGAGTATTGCCTTTGTCGAGATCGAGTTAGTTGCTGCCTTTGTTTTATTTCTTGTTTTCGTTTATTATTTATGTCTTTCCTTCTTTGTTCCTTTGTTTCTGTCTTCTGTTTGCTTTTCTGTGAGATTTACAGCTGCCTAGGATCCGCTGACACGCTTCCTCGTGGATTCGATCCTGACTTTCTCTTACTGCATTGGAGGGAGTCTTGTAATTATTTGCGTGGGCCTAAATCTGGTTTGATTTATTTCGCTATATTTCATGCTCGATTTCCTCCTTACAACAAAATTGGCGTCGTTGCCGGGGAAGCTATCATTCGCGCTTTAGGTAGTCAGATCTCATTTTTTCTTTGAGTTACTTTACAGGTGTATGTGTCGTTCTGCTCAACCACCTGAGTTTGACGGCTTAGACGCACCAGAGCGTCTTCTACACATCAGAGCTAAACTACAAAGAGCCATGACAGCCGCTGAAACACAAGAGCAGCTGATTGCGAGGCTTACAAGGGATTTGCCGCTAAAGATGCTGCTATCGCCACTGAGAAAGCAGCAAGGGAACAAGCGGAGGCTGAGCTTGCCCAGTACCCAACCACGACAGAGGATTATATGCACCCAACTCTCGTCGTACCTGAATCGGCGATTCTAATCCCTGAAAACTCTTTTGAAATTCGCACTCAATTCCTTATAGAGCTTAAAAATAATGCCTTTTTTGGTAGATTTAATGAGTGTCCTCTTGAACATATTACCAATTTTTCTGACATGTGTCGTACTCTTGCTGAAGGTACAACTCTGGAATATGTCAAGATGAAGGCTTTTCGCTGGTCTCTTGCTGGGCCTGCACTGAAATGGCTTGAAGGGATGAAACCAAGATCACTCACAACATGGGCCCAAGTAGAGCAAGAGTTTCTGAATAAATTCTTCCCACCCGCCAAGACAGCACTCCTTTGCCAGAAAATCACAGCTTTCAAACAGAAGCCTGGGGAACCACTGGCAAGGGCATGGGAATGCTAAAAGGAACTCCTGCGATCTTGCCCTACTCATGGACAGCCACCCTACGTCATTCAGGAGATCTTCTTCAACTCTCTTGATCAAGTCACTAAGGACAGGATCAACCAGTATACTCGCTATGAGTATCTGACGATGGCACCAATTGACGCATGGGGAGTGCTCGACAAGCTCACTAACTATGAGAACAAGTATGGGTCTACTGCAAACTATGAAGAGAACCCCTACGACAGGCCAGCACCATCCATGCCCCTCTATGAGCCCCCTAACGAGATTGATCTTGATGTAAGGGAGGAGTACTACAGAGATCAGAACAAGAAGCTCCTTAAGCAAGTAAAGTATCTTTCTGTCAACCAGCCTTGCATTGAATGCGGATCGCAGCGGCACACCACTATTGAGTGCCCACACACGGAGTAAGTCAGGCTGGCAGAGCACCAAGAAGAGGCGGCTTATGTAGGGGGTCCCAATCGCTACATGGAGGACCAAAGGTTGCAGCAACCACAATGGAACCAAGGTGCCCCTAGGAACCCCCCGCCCTATAGAGCTCCAGGACATCCGGAAAGAGACCAGAAAATGGATGATAGACAAACAGTCCTGGAGGAAATACGGAGGAATCATTCAGAAACTAAGCAGTCCTTCAACTTCGTCTACACTCAGATGCAAGGTGTCAACTCTAGACTTGGGGAAATTGATATATGGCGGAAATCAGTTGATACACAGATAGGCCAACTAGCAGCAGGAATCCCCAGACAGTCAGGTTCGCTCCCTGGATCTTTAGAACCAAATCCTAAGGGAAAGACCGGACACATCGCTGCTGTAAAACTCAGAAGCGGCCATCAACTACAAGAGCCAGAGGTCGGAAAGCAGCAGAACAAAGGAGAAAAACAGGTCGACCAGCAGCAAGTCGACAAGAACCTAGTTTATCTCGACGAGGGCCAACTCCATCTCGAGGAACAATTAGGCCAGCCTTCGTCTGCACAGCACAGCAACTCGACACCACCCAATCTGGTCGAGATCGAGGAAGGCGTGGTCGAGATCGAGGAAGAGCAACCCGAGATCGAGAAAACTGCAGCAAGTCCGACATCTTTTAAGTTTTTTAGATATAGATAGATATCTTCTATCATTGATTAGAAAGGAATAGAAGGCTATAAATAAAGCCCTAGGGGCTGTTTTTTCATCATTCAATTTCAGAGACACAGTTACACATAGAGGTTTTAGGAGTTCGAAGGTCTTAGGGTTTTGGCATTCAGGGAAAGTTAGATTGCCGGGATTGTAAAGGCTTTGAATTTAGTTTAATGCAAGTTTCTTTTCATACATCAATGTCTACTATTGCGATGAAGAGCGAGTAGTCCACCCACTTCTGGGGCTGGGGTGAGCCCGACGGTGGCCATGTGAGGTGATGCGGTAAAGGTCAGATCTTTTGATGCAATTCGTCTTCTATCCCTATAAGCATGATTCTTTTGCGAGAGTTGAGGGTGATCTTTGTTTGTATTATTGAAGCGAAAGTGATCTTAATGCAACTTGGATTAATTATGTGAAAAGGGTTAGTAACAATTAGGGTTTATGCGAAAGCCTCTATATGCCTATTTGTTAGTAACGAAAGTTATTTTGATGGAAAGCATGATCTTTTATGCCTTTATATGTTACTTTGCATGGTTATCGTTGTGGCGTTGATACCCTGGCTTTGGAAGTTCTTTATATATTGAATTTATTTATGTCGAAATCTGAAATCTGTGTTCGAAATTGCAATTTATACTTTCTGCATTTTTAATCGATCTAGAGGAAAGCTTCGTCGATCTCGAGTTGCACCTTGTCGAGATCGAGTAGGGTCTTGTCTAGATCGAGTTGTTGTTGTCGTCGATTTTTAGTTTATGTCTCTGTTTTCCTTTGTCGATCTCGAGTATTGCCTTTGTCGAGATCGAGTTAGTTGCTGCCTTTGTTTTATTTCTTGTTTTCGTTTATTATTTATGTCTTTCCTTCTTTGTTCCTTTGTTTCTGTCTTCTGTTTGCTTTTCTGTGAGATTTACAACTGCCTAGGATCCGCTGACACGCTTCCTCGTGGATTCGATCCTGACTTTCTCTTACTGCATTGGAGGGAGTCTTGTAATTATTTGCGTGGGCCTAAATCTGGTTTGATTTATTTTGTTATATTTCATACTCGATTTCCTCCTTACAACGGTAATTAACCTTTTATTCCGAAACTTTACAGTATGTATCAATAATTGTTCTAATTTTATTTCCAGCCTCCACACTACCTGTTGTGAAAATGATGATGTCGTCAGCAAAGGATAAAAAAGGAACCCAAGGGTCGTTTCTGCCGAAGGTAAAGCCAATAGGGCTACCACTCAGATTTGATTCCGCTGAGAGTTTTCGTGCAAGAATTTCGGCACCAAGAATAAACAAGAAGGGGGGCAGAGGGTCCTCTGTCGAAGACCCTGAGAGGGGAGGGACAAATCAGTGGGACCATTGTTTACTACAAGTCTACAACTGAAAATGAAACGGACGTTACACATTCCATAATCCAAGATATAAAAGTATTGTGAAACCTAAAATTTCCCAACACTTTTTTAGTGAAGTTCCAGTCAACTCTGTCATACGCCTCCTCCATATATAGTTTTATCGCCAACCAACCGTCACGACCCCTACGTGATCGGAAAGAGTGGAAAATTTCGTGAGCTACCAAAACATTATCTTGAATAGCCATGTCAGAGACGAAAGCGCTTTGTAAGGGGTGAATCAGCCTACCAATAATTGTTTTGATTCTTTTTGTTAGGATTTTTGATATAATCTTATATAGAATTGAACATAAACTGATAGGACAGTAGTGACTAGTAGTGGTAGGATTGTCGCACTTTGGAAGAAGTGAAATAAACGAGTGGTTTATTTGTTTTAGAATTTTACCCGAGTGGAAGAAACCCTTTACAGCCCTAATTATGGACATACCAACAATATCCCAATATTTTTTGTAGAATTCAGCAGTGAAACCATCAGGTCCTGGGGATTTATTATTACCCAAGTTGAACACTAAAAACTTAATTTCTTTATTAGAAGGGTGTCGTATGAGGAAATCATTCTCCTCCGTGGTTATTGAGGGATGAATAAGATTTAGCATTTCATTTAAAAGTCTATCATCAATAAACTCCTTCTTAAATCTTCTTTCGAAATCTCTTTTGATTTCATTTCTGGCATTTTCCTCACCTATTATTAATGTGCCATCGGTGGTAGTTATATTACAAATTTGTTTCCTATGTCTTCTGCCAGTTCGGTTGCTACGCGATGAAAATACGAAGTGTTAGAGTCCGAGAGCTTTAGATGCTTTGTTTTGGCTTTTTGATTCCAATAGGTTTTTTGGAAAAGAAGAACCTTTTCCTTCTTTCTAATAAGACACTTCTCTCTACCGTTGTTTCCTTACTGCACATATCGATGGCAACACAAAATGAGTCACCGTTGATTTTAACAAAAATTAAAAAAGAAACATCTATTTATATATTTATATCTATATAATAAAATAGAGACCTGAAGTTTTACCTGATGTAACTCGCATATGTGTCGCTTTCTAGTGCAATCTGACGTGATTCATCAATTAATGATGATCCAATATATTTAAGTTACGTTAGATAATGACATCATCTATTTTATCCACATATCATCCTATGTGTCCATCTCATATCGTAAGTGGTAACAAAATCTATCATTTTACCATGAGTTATTTTATAAATATTATACCTTGAGTTATTTTATCTTTAGTCATTAAGATTGATTATTTTAGTTCATTATATCTAATGGTAAGATTTTATTACTAATTAATTATCTATGGAACAATAAAATCTTATCATCAAAATATTTATATTTATTCTCAACATCATATCTTAAGTCATTACCAAACCTATCATGTTTACCACAATTAAAATTATTTTAAGTTATGATTGCTTGAAATTTTTTATTAAAAAAATTTAAAAAACTACTTTAATCTTCACATAAAATTTATTAAAAAAATAATAATTTTAATATAATAAAATATAATTTATTAACAAAACGAGCAAAAACACCGATAACACAGATGCTAGTATCAATGTAAAAAGAAACAGGAAATCTTTTACAGTAGTTTGCAAGTGATTTTTCAAGAAGTAAAATTTCCCAACATAAGCACATAAATATTTGTTTACTTGAAATTGAATTTCCATGTAAGATCAATTGGTTTCATCTCAAATTATGTTAAATAATGCATTATTTCTCAACCACACACTTCTGAGATCCAAATTTCCAGCAATCGCAAATTCATAATGAAGTTTAACAATAGGTAAAAGTGCGAAAAAATGGTAGTCGGTAGCAAGAAGCAACCAAAACGAGGGAAACACTCGTTACATCGGGCTGGGCTCGCTACCGGATGTGGGTGTGTTGTTTGTAAAATTGGTCGGCCACCGTACAGGCTCCGGCCACTCCAGTGTAGCTTTGTGGCCCAGGTGGATGAAATTGAGCATATGTAATGTATTATTCTGAACCCGGGATTCAAGTTCATAGCTCAATCTTATTATATCATCGAACCCAATTGCAAGTACATGTTTTAGGAATGGCAGTTGAAAGCCTTATTCGAAATTCAGAAACAAGGTTTACAAAGACATGCATGGTGGACTTATTGCCTGGCCCTCAATGGCAAGCCGAATGCAGTACAATTTAAACTAGCTAGCTAGCTAGTAGTTGAGGTAGTTGAGGAAGACTGAGGCAGTTGCTAGAGCTCCTCCTGTAATGGCGTTGGTAACGATTTTGTCTTTGTTGTCGTGGTTGAACACAGCCGACACCACTGCTCCTGCTAATGCGCCCCCAACCATTGCGGTCTTCTGCGCATCACAAGTAATAAGATTAATTGATTTAGCTTCGATCAGCATAAAAAGAGTGATCATATATAATTCATATCGATGAAGAATGAAGTTACCCAATCAGATGTCCCATACGTCTTCGCAACTCCATATTCAATTCCTATATAAACTCCAGCAACTGTCCCTGTTCCAGATCGAATGATGCAGGCCACGGAACAATTGTTCAATTCTAATAGGTAATGATCCTTTTCGGGAAGAACATATATTATACACACAATTCGTAAGGTAATATGGGCAAATTTGTTTAGTGTATGTGATGATACTTACCCCAAAGTGCTCCTTCCTTGCACATCCTTTTCAGCTGCAAGGTTTATTCACAGAGGAACGGTAAGAGCAAGAGAAATCTCACATCGATTATCAAAGTGAAAAACACGAAATATACAGGGGATGTGCAACTCTATGTAACTACGGATATAAACTTTTTGTGCTAAAAGATGGATAGATCCATAACTTATAGAGTATTCGCACCCAGATACAATCTTTAGTTATTAAGAGTGTTTCAAATGCAAATAAAGGGCTAATTGCACTCAAGAAGAATTTCTAAACATGAATATGTGTAGTTAAAACTCACTATCTTAATGTTACATGTGAACAAGGCATAAAACAATATTCAACTGCTAGCAAGTGCATTTGAGTTCGAGATAACTCAAGGGAAATGAGATAACAACGTACAAATTAAGAACAAGATCTTAGATCTGGTAAAGAGATTGAGTAACTTACCGAGTTCTCAACCCCGTGCTTAGAAATACTTCCTGCAAAATCATTCAGGCTAAAGTTAGAACAAGTACCACATGAAACTAAGATCTTTCTAATCTATATGTGACTATGTGTATTTAGAAGCTTGCTTGATTTGGAAAGATTCCTTACCCAACAGTTACAAATTTGAAAAAGCTAATTAAATGACTAAATCTAGTAAATCTTTATGAATAAAGCTTCTTACCCTATTAGGACACAGATTAGAACAATGGAATGACGGAAAGTATAACTAAAAACATACACCAATGAAAGATGAGATGGAGACAGTTTCCATATATATATATATATATATATATATATGTCAATATCTATGTTTTCTCCTTATCCTCTCTTATTCAAGGTTCTAAATTATGAACCTTAAAGGCAAATTTGGAACAAATTAAACACAAAATTAAATTTGGTCAAGCAAGAGAGAAATGGATGAAGCCCAACCATTTTTGGTGATATGCCATACCTCCTCCATAGCACCCTTGGCCAAACCCACCTGCAAAAATAAACCCATATATATATAGCAACTCGATCAAACAACCCAACAAAATCCCTCAACAAATCAAATCAGAATACCCACAAAAGACCAATCACTGAATCAATCAATTATCAACCAAACCACCACATACTTCAAACATAAATGAGTATATATATATATATAACAAAATTTTAATTACATATATATACCAACAAACAAAGAAAAGAAAAGAAAAGAAAAGGAAAAAGATGCAGGAAGGGTTTGTGTGGAATAATACAGTTCCAATCTTCAAGAAGCCATCAACTGTGCTGTTGAGTAAAGGGTGCCCCAAGTCGAAGCTGAACGACGACGATGAGAGCTTCCCTGAAACGCTTCCTATCGGCATACTGTTTTGTTTTCCTCTCTTCTGAATCTCAATCTCTCAACAATTTTGGTGGGTGTGGGTGTGGGTGTGGGTGTGGGAGTTGTGCTGTGCCTGTGGATAATAAATCCATCAATAATAAGGGGAAACAATAAATAAAATAAAATAATAATAAAAAGGAATCAGTGTGTGTGAATACTCCCCCGAAGTAGCAGCGATATGATCACGCTGCAAACGAGGCTTTTATTTAAGTTGGTGGGGGCTTGAATTGGGACCGAATCCAAAGTACAAAATTGTGGTTATGAAGAAATTGCAGTACGTTATGGGGGTTCCAAATGGGGTAATGCCAATTTTATAATAAACGGGATGACTTGCTAAATTTGGGTGTTGGGATATTTGTTGGACCGAAGGAGGAAAGAAGCGGTGTAAAGGTCTTTTTTTTTTAAAATAAAATAAAATAAAATAATACTCCATCCTACTCCACGTCCTCCGAGTCACTCTCGGCTCCGGCCTCCTAGCACAGGGTCGGCTTCCCTAATTTGAAATTCTTCTTTGGATTTCGAAATTAATTGAAACTGATTTAGGTCTTTGGGTGCTATCTGTTCCCTTTCCCCACTTCTTCAATCTCCCGGGCATACTATTGCTTTATCACCTCGGATTTCATACTTCGGTTTTGGTTGCTCGTGTCGTTCTCGAACTACAGGCCATCGTCTCTTAAACCCTTCAATGGAGGTTCCAAACCCGCCTTTGGTCACTCCCCTCCCCCTCGGCTCATCACCTCACCCTCAGTCGGTGGGTGGTCGGGCTCCGTCGCCGGGTGCTTAACCGTGCCCAGGACTCCACCGATGAAAAGCTTGAAAATCAAGCTATGAAACAGAAAGATCAAATGAAGACGATGAAGTGGAAAAATGGAGCCCTCTCGGGTTTTCTCCCTTTGTGATTCAATTGTCTGTGTAAAAACTAAATTACAAGGTGATAATACACATTTCTAATGGGCATTATAGGGTAGTTTAGATGCATTTGCATTGTAGAATATGCATGTTTAGTGTCAACTTAGATTAAACTCTTTTCGTGGAAAAGTTCGGAATCTACGCTATTTCGGTTGAATTGTGCAGAATCGTAGATCCGCCATGGTTGAAAGAAAAGGAAAGGTGAACGACACGTCCAAGTGAATTCAAGAAAGCAAGCTAAGGAAGGAAAGAAAAGAGGCAAGAAAGAACGAGGGAAGAATGAAGAGAAAACAAGCTTCTGGGCATCTGTCGCTGCCGGCGAATGGGATCTCGCTGCCAACGAGTGGAGTCAGTGGGAGCAGGTCCAGGAGCCAGCACGTCTCGATGCCAGCGAATTGAATCTCGCTGCCAACGAGTGGAGTCAACGGGAGGATGTCCTGGAGCCAGCATGTCTCGCTGCCAGCGAATGGAAACTCGCTTCCAGCGAGTCGAGTCAACCCAGAGTCAACGAGCAAGCAACATGAGTCGCTGCCAGCGAATGGTGACTCGCTGCCAGCGAATGGAGTCGCTTCAGCGAACAACTGGATTCGCTGCAGCGGATGTAAGCTTTCGCGACAGCGAATGGAGACTCTCGCGGCAGCGGAAGGGTGGACTCGCGGAACCGAAGAAGCTTGAAATTTCTAAGGCATGGACATTCGCTAGCAGCGAGCGTGGTAGCAAAGTGCTAGCGAAAATCCAACAGTAGCTTGTTTAAGGTCATTCGCTGCTAGCGGAAATTTTCACTGCCAGCGAAATCTGACGCCGAACTATACATTGAAAGTCTATCTTCTATCTAGTTAGTTTAGGAAATTTCTATCTTATTTGTTTATCTTTTACCTTGTTTATTCAAGACTTTAGGCTTATGTAGGATGTTTAGGGTTAGTTAATGGGAGGATTGAAGTATAGCAATCTCCTTTGAAGAGAAGAAAGCTTAGGTAAGCCATGTTTGGTTAATTTTGTAGTTTCCTCCTACACTTTCGAGACTTGGTTGGTGGTTTGTGAGTTTCTAATTTATGTTATTTTTCCTCTATAATTCTTTCAACTTCTTTGTGTGATATTGATTATGTTATTGATGTTATCTTGATTAGCTACCTTGATAATATTGATTTCATGCTAGGATTTAATACTTTCGTATTTGTGTTATTTCCGTAGTAGCACGCATAAGATTGTGGATTCCGTGTTTGAAACATGATTATGTAGGGAGTTGACATATATCTTAAACATTGATTTACCGTGTTTAATTGGTGTTATTTATATGCTCAAGTTCATGGGATTAATTGCTATCTCTTTGTTAAATCTTGACCGTGTTAAGGTTGCATTGAGGTGTAAGGGATTAATTGGACTCGTACGACTTTTAATCTACTTAAACCAAGACGAGAGGAATTCGTAAGAAAAGATAATAACTTGAAAAGGATTCGATGATCAATAAAACCAACCAATGTCGAGAACTTGTAGGTGGAAACGCTTTTCTTCTATCCTTTATTTTCTTTTGTCAATATTATTTTATTTTATTTTTATTCATAAAAATCTTTTCTTTTATATTGATCAATACACAATATTTAGAAATACTTGATTCTCTAGGGTTCGACTCCTTACTTGCATACTATACTAGTTTGTTTGTTTGGGATTTATTTTTGACGAGGTGAATCAACGACTTTTCCTCCGTCAAAATTGGCGTCGTTGCCGGGGAATCAAGTTTATTTCTTTGTTTGTGTATTTATTAATATTTGTATATATATCTAACCCCGTCATGGACCTATCTTACGGTTCACGACACCCTAGTTACTAATATTTCAAAATGTTGGAGTTATGGCAATACGAGGGAGAATATTTTCACCATTACCTCACAAGAGTGCAAGATTTAGTGGACGACCGTGCTTCACGAGGTATCCAAGATAATTTGAAAGAACGAGTACTTTGCGTTCAAGATGGCATGTTTCTCGAGATACGAGAATTCGCCCAATCATTGAAAGATGAAGGCTTTTACGGTTTGGATTGATCGGAATTGTGGGATCTTTTCCTTTGCGTGGGTGACATGGCAAAGGTGGAAGAAGACTACAAGTTGACATTAATACCTTTACCTTTTAAACCAATGGTGGGCGAGATACATGAGGGAAGCCAAGACGCAAGCATCAATGGTTCAATCGAAGATGGAGAAGAGAGCCCGATGCCCCTTGACATGGAGTCTCATGAGTGCACGCTTGAGGAACCGTGTATTTTGGCACCTACTCCACCAATAGAAATCATCCCCAACTCATCAATTAAGGAACCAAGTCCTGAGCCGATTTCTGTGGCTCCCGAGCAAGGTAATGATATTTCTTACACGTTTGTGGATTTTGGTGAATATGTAGATCCTTGGGAGCATTACTTCAACAAGCCACCAGCGGAACTGTGTTGGTGCTACTACATACCCTCGGCGAGAAGTCACGCTCGAGCATATGAAGATAGAGTTGGAGACCTTCTTCAACATCACATCATTTGACTTCGGCTTCTTCATATGTGGTGCTCGCCTACCTAGATGGTGTGCACCGGAGTTTGATTTGCTAAAGAGGGCGTTGGCGATGTCCGAGTGAGTCTTGAACACATGGACGAATAAACCGTCGAGTCTATGACGATAAACAAGGACGCTTCTCGAGAGGCAACCCGAGGTAAGTTTTCTTAAATTAGTTATTTCAATTCGTAGTTATTTAATTAGTTTTGTTGTTTAATAAATTAGAAATTTCCTAATTATTCTATATGGTATATAGATGCTTTCGAATATTTTGAGATAACCATGCAGGAAAAAAAAAAGAAAAAAGAAAAGATCGAAGAATAGAGATTCTGGGCTTAATTCGCTGCCAGCGAATCATGATTCGCTACCAGCGAGTCCAGCAACCCAGATGACATAAGAGCTGATTTCATTCACTAACAGCGAACCAAAAATCGCTGACAGCGAATCCAGCAGCTCACGCCCAATCTTCGCTCGTTGTTGTCGCAGCCCATTTTATTCATTCTTCATTCATCCATGCTCGTGGTTCTTCAGTCTTTGTCATTGTCGTTCTTCATCGTTCTTCTTCCAAGCTTCTTCATATTTGCCATTGAAGTTTTTCCACAATGTGAGTTATTCTTTGCCCTCTTTCCTCTCATATTTTTATGATTTGTTGTCTTTGATTTTCATTGAGGACAATGAAGAGTTTAAGTGTGGGGGAGAGTTGCATTTATAGATTCATGCATCCATTCATATTTATTTTTTCCGTTATGCATTCATGTTTATTTTTCTGTTATTTTATTGCATTAGAAAAAAAATTAAAAAACAAAAATCCAAAAAGATCATGCATTGCATATATGTGTTATTCAAATACTCATCTTGCCTTAGTTTGTCCTCTATTTTATTTTTATGAGTTTTACCATATATGCTCCATAATATGATTGAATTGCCTAGACTTGTCACATACTTGAAATGATTTTTATGGGAGCATGACTTGTTAGTTCAATTGAGCAAAGTATCATTCTTAGTCTTGGACATTATTGAAATCCAACAAAAGTTGTCCTAGTGAGAAATTTTGGCCTTATAGGGATTTTCATCATATTTATTCCCTTTTGCTTTCGTGTGTGATATTATGCTCTCCTTATGCAATTACCTCTTGAGATTGACATTGTTATCTATATTTGAGGCCGAATTTATATGTCTAATGCTTATGAGTTTCAAATGATAGAGGCATGATTTTCTTAGCCATGTTATTATCCATATCCACCATACATATGTGTTCTTTGCTTGTAGCCAATTTGAGCCTTAGCCTTTTCTTTGAAGCTCCACAAAATTTATCCTTAGCCGATGATAAGTCTTACCCTATCCAGGAATTGGGATTAGAGTTGGTAAATGATTGATCTAGTTGAGTGGAAAAGAAAATATTGTTAAGAGAGTTACAAGTTTTGGATTATTATGTAATTTTTGTTTTATTCCTCGCATTTTGGATTATTGTATTTTTGGCACTAGAAGAAAAATTGAGAAAAAAAAAAGAAGAAAAAAGTCAAAAGAAAAGAAAAGAAAAGAAAAAGATGAATAAAGAGCCTTTTATTTTATTATGTATGTGAGAGTTAAAAAAAAATGTATGGTTGAGTGAAAGTTCTTTTGTTGAGTGTTTTGAGAGTGAAAGTTTGAGTTATTTTGGTTTTGGAAGTATTTAGTTTTTTATGTTCTTCCGGTTGTTCTTAGGGATCCCCTTTTCCCGGATTTTTAGCACCACAAGCCTAAATATTTTCCTACCTTAATTCCTTACCAAGCCCCATTACAACCTTGATAAAAGACCTCTTGATGTTGCTTGTGAGTGATGGCATTCGCGGTGGAGAATATGTGATATATGTGTCAATTTCTATTTAGCTTTTTGCATTTTGGATTGAGTTGACAGATACATTGTTAAGCCTAAACACTTGAGAGTGAGAGTAAACACATGATCCCGGTGAGGTTGGATTAGATCGATATGCCTTGGAATTTGAATCGCTCATATACTTGTTATGATGTTAGCTTTCATGCTCATGGCTTCTACCCGTTGATGTTGCTTTTGACAAGGTTAGTGCTTGAAGAACATATTTGTGGTATGTTGGTTTTGCTCTTGTTTTTCCATTGCTTGAGGGCAAGCAAAAGGTTAAGTGTGGATGAGTTTGATAATACACATTTCTAATGGGCATTATAGGGTAGTTTAGATGCATTTGCATTGTAGAATATGCATGTTTAGTGTCAACTTAGATTAAACTCTTTTCGTGGAAAAGTTCGGAATCTACGCTATTTCGGTTGAATTGTGCAGAATCGTAGATCCGACATGGTTGAAAGCAAAGAAAAGGTGAACGACACGTCCAAGTGAAGTCAAGAAAGCAAGCTAAGGAAAGAAAGAAAAGAGGCAAGAAAGAACGAGGGAAGAATGAAGAGAAAACAAGCTTCTGGGCATCTGTCGCTGCCAGCGAATGGGATCTCGCCGCCAGCGAGTGGAGTCAGTGAGAGTAGGTCCAAGAGCCAGCACGTCTCGCTTCCAGCAAATGGAATCTCGCTGCCAGCGAGTGGAGTCAACGGGAGGATGTCCTGGAGCCAGCATGTCTCGCTGCCAGCGAATGGAAACTCACAGCTAGCGAGTCGAGTCAACCCAGAGTCAACGAGGAAGCAACATGAGTCGCTGCCAGCGAATGGTGACTCGCTGCCAGCGAATGGAGTCGCTTCAGCGGACGACCGGATTCGCTGCAGCAGATGTAAGCTTTCGCGGCAGCGAATGGAGACTCTCGCGGTAGCGGAAGGGTAGACTCGAGGAAGCGGAACCGAAGAAGCTTGAAAATTTCTAAGTCATGGACATTCGCTAGCAGCGAGCGTGGTAGCGAAGTGCTAGCGAAAATCCAACAGTAGCTTGTTTAAGGCCATTCGCTGCTAGCAGAAATTTTCGCTGCCAGCGAAATCTGACGCCGAACTATACATGGAAAGTCTATCTTCTATCTAGTTAGTTTAGGAAATTTCTATCTTATTTGTTTATCTTTTACCTTGTTTATTCAAGACTTTAGTCTTATAAATAGGATGTTTAGGGTTAGTTAATGGGAGGATTGAAGTATAGCAATCACCTTTGAAGAGAAGAAAGCTTAGGTAAGCCATGTTTGGTTAATTTTGTAGTTTCCTCCTACACTTTCGAGACTTGGTTGGTGGTTTGTGAGTTTCTAATTTATGTTATTTTTCCTCTATAATTCTTTCAACTTCTTTGTGTGATATTGATTATGTTATTGATGTTATCTTGATTAGCTACCTTGATAATATTGATTTCATGCTAGGATTTAATACTTTCGTATTTGTGTTATTTCCGTAGTAGCACGCATAAGATTGTGGATTCCGTGTTTGAAACATGATTATGTAGGGAGTTGACATATATCTTAAACATTGATTTACCGTGTTTAATTGGTGCTATTTATATGCTCAAGTTCTTGGGATTAATTGCTATCTCTTTGTTAAATCTTGACCGTGTTAAGGTTGCATTGAGGTGTAAGGGATTAATTGGACTCGTATGACTTTTAATCTACTTAAACCAAGACGAGAGAAATTAATTCGTATGAAAAGATAATAACTTGAAAATGATTCGATGATCAATAAAACCAACCAATGTCGAGAACTTGTAGGTGGAAACGCTTTTCTTCTATCCTTTATTTTATTGAGAAATGCTAGCAAATAGACCAAATAATGGGCCTATTTGCATAATTAGACCACAAGGCCAAAAAATGGGCCAAAATAACCCCTCTACCCCAAGCAAATAAAACTTCCGGTTTTTTTGCACTGTTTGGAACCGGCTGTAGAGGGTAAACCAGTGCAGGAGGCAACGCCATTACCGCTGGCTGGAGAATTAGGGATTAGGGGGTGAAGATGAGAGAGAAACTCCCAATGCCGAAACCCTAGATCCCGGATGCCACCGTCGACCAAGCAGATCCAGCCCCAAACAGCAAGCTCCTTGCTCCTCTCCACATCTAAAATAAGAGGGCAAACCTGCTGCCATGGATCCTCTACTCTTCAGTCTTCACGGGGCTTTCCTCTGCTTTCGACGGCGGTACATTCAGGATCTGAGGGCTCGGGCGCCACCTCTCTCCGGGGCTCTCTGGTCGACACGGGCGAGGTTGGGTTTGCTCCTCCTCTGCCTCGGTTCCCTTCTGAGACAAGTGCCCGGTTTCTTGAAACTGTTGGAGATCTCAACATCTAAAGTCATCGCCTCTACTACAATCGCACAACCATCCGACCTCAAATGTCTAATGAATGCAGGTGCTTTTTTCCTTTATTGTTCGATCCGCTTTCTCCAAGTTTTCATTCCTGGTTTTGGTGTCTAATTTTGAGCCCCCTTTCCTTTAACCAAACAATCCCCTCGAACTTATGTCTGTCAACCTGATGTCTAATTTCTATTATAGAACAAGAACAAGAAAAGAAGAACTCTAGAGAACCTTTGTTCATTGAAAGAAGCAAGCCCGATTGAAAATTTGTTGATGCCTTGTAAGGCCTAAGAAAATGTTGCTGTCTGATATTATTACCAATTTGTTTTATTTTTCCTGAACTTCATCAGTAAGTTAGTACTCATTTTCGGCGAGTAAATCTCAAAAATGGAGTTCAATGCTCATCCTTTTAGGTATTCACCTCGCGGTAGGCACACTATAGAAGAAAACATATCGTGGGATAGGCTTAGAGCACCGCCGCTGGATACTCCTCCATATGTTCTTCATGTATCTGACTGCTTGGAAGACTTGAAACCCGGAGATGACTTTGAGATTCAGTGGAGGAGAAACAAAGATTACCCTTATGGTTCGTTTCTAAATTGTTCATATATGCTTCTTATTGATAAATTTTATGATCTCATTATCCATACCATTTCCATGTGGTTGAAGGTTGCTGGTATGACGTTGTTGGTCACTTGGATTCATGCATCAGGAACGAAAACTAGTGCCGATGCCATGATAGTGGTGAGTGCCTCAAGATCTTCAAATCCATCCAACCCTGAAAATGGCTTGCAAGTTGCAAATGGCTTCCTTGAATTTGTTTCTGATCCTTATTCAGTCGAATTGACATGTTGAACTTGTTGTGTCATTTCTGGTCAGATACGATGATGCTGGAGTTCAACCAGTACCTTGTGGACTCGCGATGGAGCAGGACAACGGTGAACAAAAGGAGCCACCGCGAACAAGGCAATGAGTCTGATGGCTTCTACGGAGGCATCAGAAAACTATACGAAGAGAAAGAGATATCGACATGGAGGAGCATCTGGCCAAAGAACATGGATCAGTAAGGCTGAAAACTGTAAATAACAAAGTGTTGTTGAGCTGAGGATTGAGGCCATATTAGTTTGGTAGAGTTCAAATTTACAGTACTAGTTTAAATGATATATAGATCTTCTGTCATTTAGTTTATTAAAGCAAGCCCGAACAATCCATGTTAGGGTTCCTAGAGACGATCAGCGAAGTCGAAGACAAATTGCACGCCCGATTGAAAATAGTCTATTAGCTCAATTGGTAGAGCGCTGTGTTTGCACACAGAGATGTGAGTTCGATTCTCACATAGGCTAATACAGAGTGTGTGTTCATAAGTCTCCGATATATTGTGTTTTGGTAAATCCAATTATGCATTTACATATTTCCAATAGTATAAATATATCTTACTATTAGTGTGTATCTATCCTACCATTAGTGTCAAGTTATACAGAAATTATGGGGTTTTCATTCTGATTCTACCAAAATCGTTGTTTTCTCCTACCATTAGATTCCATCTATCTTACCATTCTGATCCTACCAATATCGTTGTTTTCTTCTACTAATATTGTTGTTTTCTCCTACCATTTTTGTGCATCTATCCTACCAATTTAAATAGTTACTTTCACAACAAATAATTGGCAAAGTGGTGGAAACCTTGAGTCAAGCAATTCAAGCCATATTTTGTTTCAAACACTATGCAAATGTACAAAGCAAATTTACTTCCACAACAATCAATTGCCTATTATTTGCAAAACTAGACAATCTCAATTTTAGGGCAAAAAAGAGTCGGTTGCAAGCAACTGTTGATGATCGACTTCAACAGGTTGATATATACACTAGTGATAGAACAAATTTGTGAACCTGGTAGGATAAATATACGATATTGGTATGATAATAATGTAATCACCAAAATTCCTATGTGTAGAATTAACTCAAAAAGTACCAGAAAACTTGAAAACTAATAGTAGGATAGATGAAAACTAATGGTAGGAGACAATAACGATATTGGTAGGATCATAATGGAAACCCAGTAATTCTTGTATAACTTGACACTAATGGTATGATAGATGCACACTGATGGTGCGATATATTTATACTATTGGGAAAATGTAAATGCATAATTGACTTTACGAAAAAAAAAACGAATGATGATGAATCTCAGAAAAGTAAAAGGAGAAGGCAGGCTCCACATGCAGAAACTGAAGTTATATGAACCACAGATGCAAAAGCTATGCATGGATATATCATGTGTGATGATGAATCTCAAGCTATGGTCCCTATCCTGGATAAAGTTAGTGCTGCACTGAAAGACAAGATCCAAGTAGTGAATATTGACACTCAGAAGTACCCAGTCATCGCTGACAAGTTCATGATCATCATGTGGAGAAAGAAAATTGAGTAAAAACCTAGTCTGGAGAGATTTATGAATTTGTCTTACCATGTTCACAGATTTGTCCTATCACCAATGTATATATTTCTTGTCATGTTTATAATCGTATAAGTTCAGAGAGATTTATGAATTTGTCCTAACATGTTCGTAAATTTGTCATACCATTAGTATATATATTTTCTCTCAGGATCATAATTGTATAATTAAGTTCGGAGAGATTCATGAACACATACTCCGTATTAGCCTATGTGAGAGTCGAACTCACATCTTTGTGTGCAAACACAACACTCTACCAATTGAGCTAATAGACTATTTTCAATGGGTCCTTATGATCGTCTAGTCATCAACAAGTGATAATTTCACAGGAAGCAAAAATAGCGCTTGAATTTGTAATCTTAATTTGCAAGTTATGCAATTGATCAAAAAGAGAGAGTATAAATTACGAACTCTCTACAACTGGTCTTGTGAAACCGTCACCTTGGGGTAGTTCTGTTATAAGAAAAAGGAACAACTACAAAGGATAGATACAAGATCACTTACCCATCGCTGCCACTGTCATCGGACAAACTTCTTGCACTTTTTCAGGTATGAAAGGACAGTTGTACACTATTGGTAGGACGGAAATATTTTATTGGTAGGATTGGGACTGTATCGTTTCATGGGATGAACGGGTAACTGTTTCCCCGTCCTTTCCGCTCCTCTCCTATTTTGCCTCACTCTTTGCAGAGCATGTTATGGTGTTTCAGATCATCCTCTCAAGCTTATATATGTTTTTGGGGACACCCATCAATGCAATCATTGCATTTCCCCCTCATAAATGCTCCCCCTTTTCCCCAAAGGAGGAACCCTGTTTTGGCGCCAAAACTGCACTGATAGCCCGCCAAATCAGCTACAGTGAATCCCTTTCAGATTCTCTCCAAAATATCTCCAGGTATGGAAAGACAGTTTTAGCCTATTGGTAGGATCAATTCATTACATTGGTAAGATGGGCAGTGTACAATTTTCTGAAATGAACGGATGATGCCTTTTGGTGCCACGTGTCACTGACAGCTACTGATAGTTACAGTGTAGCTACAGTGTCCCTACCCTTCACCTGCAACTTCTTCTCCCGGTTGCATTTTTTATTTGCAAAAATAAACCACTTTCTACCCCTAGCCAAAAAAACAAGGACATGTCTAGTTGTGCAAATAGGCCCATTTTTTGGTCTAGTTATGCAAAATGGCCTATTTTCTTTTGTCAATATTATTTTATTGTATTTTTACTCATAAAAATCTTTTCTTTTATATTGATAAATACACAATATTTAGAAATACTTGATTATCTAGGGTTCGACCCCTTACTTGCATACTATACTAGTTTGTTTGTTTGGGATTTATTTTTGACGATGTGAATCAACGACTTTTACTCCGTCACAAGGCAACACACTACAAGCTATTTATACAATCAACTTGACATAACAAAACAACATTACACCCAATCGTTTCATGTAACAGCTTCTAACCAACTAACTATCCGGCTCCCTTGTTCACTGAGCTATGGCTTGATATGTGAGCCTTGTGTGGTATGTTCTCCACCAACACCCCCCCCCCCCACCCCCCTTCAAGTTTGAGGGTGACGAGTCAGACCCAACTTGGACAGAACCTGTTGATGAGCAATGCCAGTTAAGGGCTTTGTAAGAACATCCGCCAGTTGCTCAGTAGTGGGTGTGAAGAGCAAAGAGATAAGACCATCATTGAGTTTTTCTCGAACTAAATGACAGTCTAACTCCACATGCTTCGTCCTCTCGTGGAAGACATGGTTACGAGCTATATAAATTGCCGCTTGATTGTCACAATGTAGAGGAATAGGAGTGAAAGAGGGGACCTGAAGCTCATGAAGAAGACGAGAAAGCCAAGTGAGTTCAGCAACAACTCTTCTCATAGATCTATATTATGCTTATGCAGAAGATAAAGCAATAGTATGTTGCTTATTTGATTTCCAATATATAGGATTGTTGCCAAGGAGAATGAAATATCCACTACCAGACTTGCGAGTGGAAGGACAAGAACCCCAATCGGAGTCACAATATGCTTGTAAAGCAAAGTCAGAACTCCTGGAGAAGACCAAACCAAGAGAATGAGTGGAAGAAAGATACTTCAATGTGTGTTGCAAGGCCTTGTAATGAGGAACACAAGGTGTCTTCATGAATTGGCTTAAATGTTGCACAGAAAATGCCAAATCATGCCTAGTATTTGTCAAAAAAATTAACTTTCCAACCAACCTTCTATACAACAAAGGGTCTTCAAATAGATCACCTTTATCGGGATGCAATTTTAGGTTGAGTTCAAGAGGAGCTGCTACCTTTTGAGAAAGATGAACACCAACTTCTTTACGAAGATCTAGAGAAAACTTTCTTTGGGAAAGGATCACAGCATCCCTTTCTTGAAAGACCTCCATTCCCAGAAAATAGCTCAAGGGCCCAAGATCTTTGATCTTAAACTTGTCACGAAGCTGCTGTTTTAACAGTAGAATTTCCTTTTGATCATTGCTAGTGAGCAAGACATCATCGACGTATACAACAACAAAAACCACTGAAGAAACAGTTTATTTGATGAACAAAGAGTAATCATTCATAGAGTAATTATACCCTTTGTCTTGGACAAAAGTAGACAACTTTGAGTACCATTGACGTGATGCTTGTTTCAAGCCATACAAAGACTTATTGAGCTTGCAAACAGCAAATCCAGGAGGCAATGAAGGAGGAGTGTAACCTTGTGGGAGTTTCATATAAACATCCTCAAACAAGTCACCATGCAAAAAAGCATTATTGACGTCAAGCTGGACCATAGACCATCCATTCTTAGCAGCTACAGAGATCAAACATCTGATTGTAGTCATCTTGATGACAAGTGAAAAGGTCTCAGAGTAGTCAATACCTTTCTTCTGAGTATTTCCCTTGATGACTAACCAAACTTTGTACCTTTCAATAGTACCATCAGCCTTGCATTTAATTTTGTAAACCCATTTGTTGGAGATTGGTTTCTTACCAGCAGGGAGGGAAACAACATCCCATGTATGATTGGTATCCAAAGCAACAAACTCTAAGTCCATGGAATCTCTCCATTTATCACTCTGAACCGCCTCTTTGTAAGAAAAGGGCTCATCATGTGCAGCAACAGACATTGCCAGACCTTTATTGCTGATGGAAAAGGGCACTGAAAGCAATCGAATGATAGGGATGAATGTTTGTAAGCAAGGAGCATTGATCGTGATCTGAAGTGACAGAGCAACAAACATAATCATTGATATGCTTAGGAGGATATGATTGTCTAGAAGAACGTCTTAGTGGGACAATGGGTTCAGGTGGGGAAGGATTTAAGTGTGGTAAATCATGGGTGGGAGAATCATGGGTGGAATCTTGTGGAGAAACTTAAGGAGAATCATGAGGGGAATTTTGTGGATGAATAAGGGTAGGCATTTGAGGAGGGGGAGAAGGAGAAAATATGTCATGAATAGGATTAGGCAAAGTCTGTTGTGCATGAGATGAGATGGAGGCAAAAGGAAGAATTTCCTCATAGAACACCACATCCCTGGAGACTATAAACTTCTGAGATTCAAGATCAAATAGCTTGTAAGCCTTCTTCCCAAATGGATAGCCAACAAACACACATGGCTTATCTCGTGGTTTCAACTTACCCACGGACTTCCCAATGACAGCAGTGTAATAAAGACACCCAAATACACGCAGATCAGTGTATACTGGCAGCTTGTTGAATAGAATCTCATATGGAGACTTTCCTTGCAGAATTGGAGAGGGAAAACGATTGATGAGAAAAGTAGTTGTCAGTAAACACTCTCCCCAGAATGAAATAGGAACATGAGAGTGAAATAACAAAGCTCTACATGTCTCTAATAAATGCATGTGCTTTCTTTCTACAACTCCGTTCTGCTATGGAGTATAGGCACAAGAAGTGTGATGAATAATCCCCATAGAAGAGAAAAAATCTTTGCCCATATTACTTAAGCCAAGTTCTAGACCATTATCATTGCCGATCACCTTAACTTTGAGAGAAAACTGTCTCTCAACAAGAGCAATAAAAGCCTTAATCAAATCAAAAGCGCATGACTTAGATTTCATCAAATGTGTCCATGTAGCTCTACTAAAATCATCAACAATAGTGATAAAATACCGGTGACCACAATGTGTAGGAGTGTGATACGGGCCCCAAACATCAATGTGAACAAGTTCAAACAAACCATTAGATTGTGCAATAGAAATAGTAAAAGGCAGTCTGTTTTGTCTAGCTTTGTGACAAGTAACACATGCTTCATCTAAAGCACTTTGACTAGACTGATTTATTCCTAAAAGATGAAAAAGAGGTTGTAATTTGTATCTTGGGAGATGGCCCAATCTGTGATGCCAAGTAATGCCAGAAACTGATGCCAAATTGTAGCTTGCAGAAGAATCTTTGTTGCAGGAGGTGGAAGACAAATAGTAAAGGCCATTACGACCCTCACCAATTACCACTGGCCTCTTCTGAGAAGGGGCCAGCATCAAGCAATATTCCTTTGTGAAAACCATGATGCATTCTAGCTGTGAACATAGCCTCTGCAATGATAATAAATTGTAGTGGAAACTAGGCACCAAAAGCACATTCTTAAGAGAAATATTATTACTGAAAATAGCATCACCACAGTACTTAACCTCAACTCTATGATTATTAGGCATAGAAAAAATGCACTAAGATGCAATTGGCCTAATGTTGCTCAACATAGAACTGTCATTAGTCATGTGTTCACTTGCTCCTGAATCTATAATCCATTTTCTTTTGAAAATGTCAACAACACCATTTTCTGAATGTAAACAATGTGAAAGAATAGAAGCAATACCAGCAAAGTTGACTGAATGACCAACATCTGAAGCTGGAGCTTTGAAGCTTCCTAGAAGGTTCATGATCTGCTAGAGATGAGTGTTGGAAAGAACCGAGTTTCCCGTGACAGTGGATGATCCAACCTCAGTTTCAACCTCAGCGTTAGCAGCAACCTTACGACCCTTGTTGTTCTTGAAGTTTGGAGGGAATCCAATGATTCTGAAGCATCTCTCTTTAGGATGACCTTGCTTCTTGCAATGGTCACATATAACAGTTGATTGAGATGGAGCAGACGGACGTGTCTGCTGCTTATTCTCATTCGAAGTCTTGGACTTCTGAGCATTGACATTTATGGAGGCTGAATCGTTACTGAACTGTGTGATTGCCTTCACCTCCCTCTGCTGCTCCTCGTGATAAATCATCGAGTAAGCCTGGCTTACACACGAGAGAGGCTCTTTCATCAAGATGCTTCCTTTGATTGCCGTGTAAGACTCGTTGAGTCCCATAAGCAGTTGCATCAACTTCTCATCTTGCTCTTTCTTGAGCATATCTCATTGCGCACCACAATTGCAGACCTGAGTCTTCCTCAAACTAGCGAGCTCATCCCAGAGCTTCTTGATTCGAGTAAAATAGGCCGGGAAATGATCAGATCCTTGATTGATTGTAGCAATATCCTTCTTGATCTGATAAATGCGAGCGCCATTTGATTGATCAAATCGCTCAGCAAGATCGTACCAGAAATCTTTCGCAGTGGTGAAATAGAGAATACTGCTTATCATCAATCGGCCTCTCAATAGATCCATCGATGAATCCAGATTTGTTCTTGGTGGAAATCGCTATTTGCATAGCTCATTTCCAAGATCCAAAACCACCAGATCCATCAAACACCTTTGAAACGAGAATTGCACCAGGATTGTCAGACGCATGCAGATACAGCGGATCATCTGCATCCATGGATCCATGTCTCCGTGCATCATCAGGCGGGACAACAAGCTCCGGATTCATGACGAATTTGTGGAAGAAAAAAAGGGAAAATAGAAACGAAAAGCATAATCAAATGATAATCTGCTCTGATACCATGAAAAGCTTGAAAATCAAGTTGTGAAACAAAAATATCAAATGATGACTATGAAGTGGAAAAATGGAGCCCTCTCGGGTTTTCTCCCTTTGTGATTCAATTGTCTGTGTAAAAACTGAATTACAAGGCAACACACTACAAGCTATTTATACAATCAACTTGACATAACAAAATGACATTACACCCAATCGTTTCATGTAACAGCTTCTAACCAACTAACTATCCGGCTCCCTTGTTAAAGCTTGATCCGTGAGCCTTATGTGGTATGTTCTCCACTAACAACCGGTTTGTGTACCCCTGTTTCGATCTCGTCCATAGCCCTCCTCATCGATCTGCCTAGCTCGGTCCGTTCTCCTCTTGACGGCTCCGCCCTGGGTCGTCGATACCTTCTGCTCTGCCTCTGGCCTCCTGCACCGACTCCTTTTTTGGTAGCGTTTCATGCTTGCGAGAGAGAACAATCACAATCAGAACATGCCTCTTGGCCCTTGGGTTTTCCCTTGGGCCCGAAGAGGCCCAAAAATTGGTGTTTTGGCCCAAGGTTTTTGCCTTGGGTCGGGACAGTCCGAAAAATAACAAAAATAAATAAATAAATAAATGATATATTATATATACAATCTTTATAAATTTAACCTGCAAGGGTATCAAACGCCGCTCGTTTGAACATGTACTAATTTCCGTTATGGTTGACTAAACCCCGAAAGGGTTTCCAATGCTCATTACTCAGGCGGTTTGCAGCTCTACGGTGGCATGGTTGGACGATCTTCTCCATGGAATTGGTTTTGGCTGTCGGAGTTGGGATAATTTGGGAACTCGGGATCGTGGTTGTGTGTATCGTGGCGTCTCCATTATTCAGGTTGACTGCTTCCCTGGAGTTTCGTCCTCACTGCTCATAGGATGATCGGATCTTGATATATCGCTTACCTACGATTTTAGTTCTGTGTGGGGCTTGGCTTCGTTTGTCGTCGTCGTCCACTTTCTTTTTCGGTTTAGGTCTGCTTCGTTTCGTTTTTCTTTAGAGTTTGGTTACATGAGTTTGCACTTTTATATTTTTTGTTGTATGTTATGTTTGTAGACGGTTTTTTCGTATACAAACATATATTTCTTCGAATTGTTTTCTAATAAAAAAATCAAATAAAAAATAAAGCATGTCTTTTATTATTTATGTATGTATTTTTTAAATAATAAAAATATATCAAATATCAATTTTTATTAATTTTTAAAAATAATTTCTAACTTTTATTACTTAGTAACTCGTCTATTTTTAGCAATGGATTTAAAATTTTTTTTATATTTAATGAGAAATGAAATTAAAATACTTTTTAGGTTAACAAAATATATGTGGATATAGGTTAAACTTTAAAGACCATCTCTAAAATTTCTTAAAAATGGAGAAATAAAATACACATTCTCTGTATTATTTAGTTTTGGAGAATGTTGTAGATTTATAAAAGTTATCTATTTTTTCTTGCCATTACTTTTTATTTTGGAAAATGAGATGGAGACTTTGTTGCCTATTGGACAAAAAACACTTAAATTCTTTAAAAAATCTAATTTTTAAAAAATGGAATAAAATCCATTGTTATAATTGTGTTTTCAAAAATTTTGGGTTGTTATAAGAACGGTGATTATTTCATTAACTGTATAGTAACTAGTATCCTTAACATCCGATGTTTAGAAAATTCCACCGTCCTTGAAGGCTGGTGTCGACAAAACTTTCACCAACATAGCCAACTAATGTCGACAAGCGCGACAAGTCTACAACGATCACATCACCACCACCAACTTCCATTGTCTCCGTCATTGACATCAAAAACCGATATTAACATATCCATGACACACCCTGTTGACACATACATCCGATGGCGATGAGCTTTCCCTGCAAAGCTGCCCAACATTCCCTTGTAGACATCGATATCTAGGGGCGGTGAGCTTTCCTTGTAAGATGCCCCTACAAGACGCCACCGCATTTCCCTCTTGCGGTAACCTTTGCTGGCTCTAGAACCCGTGTTGATTAAACCTCTGCCAACCCTAAAAGTTAAGAACATACCATGTATTTGACGATACATTAGCGGTCCTAATAACAAACTGACAGATTTTATATATTACTTTTCAATTTCTTTAACTATAAACTTATAGTCTATATATATGATTATTTATTATTTATATAATAATAATAATAATAAATTATAATATAATGTGGATACCCACCTTCCCAACCAACAGAAAATACTACAGTAAAATAGATATGGGTGGATTCTATCTATCTATCCAGCAGGTTGTATAAAGGGCTGAGTGCTTTCATTTTCTTTTCCATCTGTCAACCCCATGCTTGAAGCTGTCTCTTCTATTCTTTGCTTCAAATGGGCTTTGTGCTTGTGGTTGGGGCTGTTGGCATTTGGCAAGATACCAAATATAAAATCCGTAAAATTGACAATATGAAATCCGTAAAATTGTGCAATAAGTCATATCGCATATCCGTCTAGAAAAGATGAAATCCGTAAAATTATGCAATAAGTCATGTCCCATTTCCGTCCAGAAAATGGATCACCGACTATGAGTGTCCTAATATGAACCACACCCTACCTAGTTAATCTTTGGTGTATTAAAATATGGTGACAATAAGTGCTACCGCATTTTTTCCAAATATGTACAAGACGTGCAATACACGGTGTTTTATTTCAAAATCAATTGAAAATAAAATAAATAGGTCATCAACATGTTGTTCAATTTATTTATTTGTTTTCGATATATGTTATATATTTATCACATGAGTAGTTGCAATGGCCCTAATGAAATTTTTCTAGAATCAGAGCGCATCATTCATACCCAAGCCGAGCACACAAGACCAACGGGGTCCATCTTAAAACCAATTGACAATAGGAGGAGTGGCTCGCTGACGTATGTGAAAAGCCCGGGGTTTCATGTTTTTCGATGTGGGACAATCATCCACACATCACAACATATATAACATACATGATATATAGCTTGGTGGAGGAAGCTAAAGAAAATATCACTTGACTGTACAACATTGAACTGAAACTGAAGCTTACAAGCTTAAATAGTTGTAAATACCACAAATTGTGATTGTGAGTGATTAACTAACCCTTGGAAACAAACTAATCTGGCTACCACCATGGCAGTGCTTGTATTGAATAATGAATACTTAGTTACAAAATGAACTCCCATATGTAGAAAACCAATCAAATGTGGGCAAAACTTGTATATATATGTATCTCCAGTCGCCTGGATTTTCCTTGTACCTGATATATAATGACTAGAGAAATTTCAATTTCCCAATAGTCAGGGATTCTTGTGCATGCTTCAGACGACACAGCTCCCGGTCGGTACCAGCCAGGCCGAAGCAGGATTCCGTATCCCCTAGTGTGACTGCAAAATAAAGGTATACAGAGCACAAGAAAGCCAAGAGAACAAGGGCTGTTAGGAGGAACTGGTGTCGCTGGATGACCACAGCACAGCTCAGGTCATTCTGCGCAAATGCTTTACTGAAGCCCTGAGGCCGCCTATGAGGAGAAGTCAAGACACCATCTGCGGCCATATATCGATCTCTTCCACCTAAAGTGTCTTCCTTGGAATATTCTGTGCAATTTGCAAACGGTGAGAACAAAGTGTCTAGGCATCGATTTTGGAAAATATAGCAATTTGACATATATAGTTACAGTTGACACAATAGATATATCTATATCTATGAGGCTGCATATATATTAAAATTGGAACCGGTGCAATTCACAGAATTAGAAGCCTTTGTACAAATTGCTTTTGATCTCGATCAAGCCATAACTACATGAATTGATCAATGGTGAAGATCCATCTTCCCACGTTGATATCCCAATAACATTATTTTAGCTTCAAATTGATATTAAAAAAATTCAAAAAATTATATTATATTCATCTTATAATTAAATGATAATTAATATACATTTATAAAAATAAGATGCTATTTTCAACCTTTTAATAATGATGATTTTATAAAATTTATTCTTTTACAATTTTCACAACGTATTCGATTTTTTAAAAATAAATGTATTCCAATTTGCAAAACATTAGCAGCTTGGCAATGCAGATGATCATCCCTGTAAAACCTAATCTTTACACCTATAAAGCAAAGAGAATTGCACTAAACAAACTCTCAAGTTACATTCATAGCAAATGCAAAAAAATGGCTAAACTATATATCAATGCAAAGCAAATCAAGCAGCTCAAGTCCTCCAATTTTAGGATTCAGATTTGACATATTTGGCTTACAAACCTATGAATCAAATTAGCCTCCTAATTCTCTCTCATCGTTTCCGATTCCCCGAAAAGACAAATCCCCAAATCAGCACTCGAATGGGGCGGATATTGAAACTCAATTTCAATCACCCTGCAACTGCATGCACATCGATATCAATGATCGAAAGCGAGAGAAATCGGAAATTGGAAAGGAAAGTCGAACGGAAACTTACAGGAAAGTAAGCGTCAGGAAGGAACTGGGGATGATTCCGCTGGGAGAGACAGAAATCTAATGCCTTTCAAAGAAGAAACTGGAGGAAAAGAGAGGCCGCTAATAAGTGTGTTTCGGGGAGGTGTTACCTATTCGACCTTTCCAGTAATGGGTGGCCAATTTCTCTGTCTTCCACTCCATGTATGTCAATTGTCAAAGTCTTTTATGCACTGCTTTTTTTTTTTTTTTTTTTTAGCAACAAGGCCAATTTGTTGGAATTAGTTGATGGCTAATTTGCTGGATATACCAAAACCTTGCCAACTTTGCAAAAATTACCCCGGTCTAAAAAATTTGCAAAGGAATGACATTATGTCATTCTTGCAAATTATTGGGCAAATGTTAGAATGGGTTGCCGGTTACACATTGGAAAAGGAGGGAAAAAATTGGGCAGGTGTCGATTGTATAGAGGGAGGGAGGTAATCATTTTGGCCAAAAAAAAAAAAAAAAAAAAGGAATGGCTGCAGAGGAACAGTGATGTATGTGAGAAAGGGAGGAGAGAGGGTGTGGAAGCATGGAATGACAAGCATTAAATGCTAGGAGAGAGGATGTCACATTTTCACAAAAACAATTCCCGTCAAAACCACAAGGAGGGAAAACACATGGGGAATTTCAGAGGGAGTATAAAAGGAGATGGGGGAGCTCGCCAGGACACAAAAAGTGCAAAACATCTGCTTCTTCTCTATGGCTGCCATTAACGTCTAGTTGGAAGGATAAAACCCAGAAATTCTGTTACTAGCCAGGCAAAAAGAATTCCTAGTCATCAACAGAATATATGTAGCCATAGACAAGGATACACGTGACATCTGCAAAATCCAGACCTCAACGAAAATGGGTAAGTACGGTTTATGTTTTGTATTCACATGTAGTAAATTTTCTCCATCCTTCCCTTACCTCTAACATATACTGAGAGGACCATCTTAACCTCATAATTTCGCAGGGGAGAAAGGGGTGGTATTACTTACTCTCGTTTGCAATGGTCGATGGGAGCATCTCGAAGGAGGATGGGTGTATCAAGGTCAAAACGCCCACAAAATAATGCTCATAGAGGAGACCATGTCGTTTGGGTCCGTCAAGAGTAAGATAATGGAGAAGCTCGCGGTTGGCCCCCAAGGTGCTCTGAGTTGGAGTTGAAATATCTACTCGATACGAAGACAGAGGGATGTTATCCGATTCAAGTGGATGATGAAAGTGATTGGGATGCTTTCAAGTACTGCAACTCAAGGGGTGGCGATGGCACATGACCCCTTCCTTTGTACGCATCGGTGAACGAAGGTCACAACCAACATGGAAGTCTGTCCATGTGTGGGAACATGGAACAACGCAGCAAATCACCAGGCGGAGACAACAGAACACTCGTGGTGGAAGAGGGTGGTTTGGTTGATATGACAGTTGATGGGTCCAACTCGCATCTTCTTCTGAATTCGGATAACGGCTCGGATAGCACTATTGATGGCAAGGAAAATACCGCATCTAGCAAGGAAAACCACACTGATGGCAAGGTCATCCAGACAGCTAGGGCAGAACCAACAACCGCCACGGAGGAGACGAGAGGTAAAGTGCTGGACGTGGACCGGGGGAAACAAATCGTATGTCTGAGTAGTGATGAGGAGGATAATATAAATGTGGGAGGGCATAAAGGGAGTGTTGTGGCAGTCAGCTTGGCGAGCTCGCCGGAGGAGGAGTATGGAAACATCGGAGTACTAAAATTGGAGTCGATAGAGGAAACTTCATCAATGGGTTGTATATCATCTGATGATGAGATGTACGAGGCCGAAGACAAGCAGGTATCATCTCGTGGGGAGTTCCTTCACCGGAAGCGTTAGAGGACATACGGATGCGTGGCGTGTAAAGACAATGATATGAATGTCTAGTGGGTGTGGGATGCCTCTTCTTTTGGGTAGACGAAGGTAGTATTTTGGTAGCTTGCATGTAATTAATCAGGGAAACTTTGGGGTTTTGGTCGTTTATTTTGCACATAACTGGTCGTCTAGTTTACTGACGATGCAAAAGACATATGTACGGGGTTTTTTGCTTACTAGTCAATACATGATTTCCCCTAACCAATAACATAAAAAACTAAGCCGATAAAAGGCAATCCCCTTGTAAAGGCCCGGATTTTTAAATAATAAATTTTAATAAATAATATAAATGGATTTAAGTCGGATAAAATAATAAGATAAAATAAAATAAATAATTCGGATATTTTAAAGAAAACTCGTCATAAATTTAATAAATAGAACTCGAAACTCTTAGAGCGGGTTCTAGAATTTGTTTTCGGGTAATTTCGAATCTCATTTAGGATAGTTAGAGATAAAGTTGAAATGGATGTTGGGATATTTAGGGAAGAAGACTGGGTTGAACACGTTAGTGCACCCGTGAACCAGGCAAGCTCATACCTTACCCTTGCCTTTCCTTGTCTTCTTCTGAATTCCCAGTCAAACCACTGTCCACCCCCTCCTGTTGATTCTAATTTCATACCTCATCTCCTTATCCTTTATTCAAATCCAGAAGAAAACAAACCCCCCCCTTTGGCCCTTCTCCCCCATTATCTTCCCTCTTCCGTGAGCTTTGCCCGCTCCGACACCGCTACTCCATCCCACCACCACCACTGAGCAGTAACTCATTCTCTGTCCCGAGCACCTTGGTTCCCCATTCCTTCTCCTTCCTGTTCGAACAGAAGCAACAGCAGTAGCGGCCTCCCGAACCTCCCCCTGACGTCCGTCGTCGGTGCCCAGAAGTTGTCCACGAGCAGCAATCGCTGCCCAGAAGCCGCCGCCAAGCCTCTTTCTCTCTTCTTCCCCCTGTTTTCTGTCCAGAGCATTCGGCGAGCTCGATCGATCCCGACACCGACGACGCCCAATCGAGCCCGACAGCATTTTCCGACGAGCATCAAAGTTCAAAACCCCTCCCTCGATGAGCTTGAAACCTTCTTCCTTTCTTTCATTTTGATTCCAGTCTCTTCTCTTTGCTTGATGGTTGTCGGAGAGAGTTCGGAGAGAAATGGAGAGGTCGGGCGAGGAGCGAGAGCGGGGTGTGCAAGAAATCGAGCGAGTGAGATCCGGCGAGATCGAGCGGAGCGTGAGAGTGAGTGCGAGCGGCCTGGGCGGGGAGGGACCGTGGCGTCGGAGAGGAGAAGCCGGGAGTTGAAGGGAGGAAGGCAGAGGAGGAAGCCGGCGCCGGTGGGGATCTGCTTCTTTCGAAAACGCAGATCTGGAGGTAGGAGACGGGTCCGGTCTGTTTTTCTTTCACTTTGGGTTCGGTTCACTGGTTTATTAAAATAAAAAGAGAAATCCGGTTCGGTTCAGTAAAATGCAAAATCAGATTTTAGCAAGGAGTTGGGCCTATGTGGTATTTTGGGCCTAATTTTTCGGGTTTGGGTCTTCCATCCGGGTTATGTCTTTGGGCCAGATTTCTTTTCTTGGGTTGAGTTTTGAAAGGGGTTTGTGTTACATATGTATGATTTTGGTTAATTGGTTGAGTTTATTATTATAATTATTATATTATGAGATTTTGTGAGACAAATATATTTTTGGGAATTAGTATATATTATTTAATGTGTTAAGATAAGAAAATGAGTTTTAAAGGGGTTATATATTTTGAGTTATTTTTGTAAATATTATTATTTGGGAAAAGGTTGTTATATGATGCTAAAATATAACTTTGGTGATTCTTATATTTTAAATATTATTTGGAGTATGTTGTTAAATGTTGTTTATAAATGGGGTTTTTTAAGATAGATTTATTTTGGAAATGTTATCATTGTCCTAAATTACTCGAAACATTTAAAGTCAAGATTTTGAAATAAAATGCCGGAATTATTTCTATAGTATGATTTGAGAAATTATTTTGAATATGAGTTGACTTAATTTAGGATTTAAGAGTTGGGAAAATATGGTTGGTACGATTTTATCAATGGGGTTGATTGGAAGTAAATGATTTTTGGTTAATGTTGATTGTAGCGGAAAGGTTTTGGAAAATGGTTTTATCACCGTTTGGTTTTGAGTATATTGAGAACTTAGGTTTCGTATGTATGAATGTTGGACCGGTAGCTTATAGAAATGGCTTGATGATAGGTGTGTATTGCTTTTGGATTGCTTTGGACTTACATTTGGGCCCTTGATTGCGTTATATTGCTGTTCTGCATCTTCAGGTAAGTCTCTTCGGAGCTTACTCAGATTGAATAGAGTTATTCCCTGCTTTAGGTGCATGATATACTAGGTGCTTGCATTCATGATCAGCATGTCATGTAGTACCATGCTAGGTTGCATCGATCGTTGAGCATTCTATTTCTTTGTGCGTATGTAAACAGAACGGCCGTTATCTGTGATAGTCCTAGAGTCTTTGCTAGGGTCATAGGGTAGCCCAGCCTCATCGGGTACCCTGAGTCAATCGAGTACTTCCTTATATTATGATATGCATGCGGGCTTTATTGTGGAGCGGGTTAGGCATGCGTGCCGCCCTATTATGAATGAATGCATTCACGAGCTGGCCAGTCTCCGCCTGTCGGAAGGGGTGGAGGTAGGAGAGGGATATGCCACTTGGCATTGTCTTGGGCCCTTTACAGTATTTCTGCACAATATTATGAACTAGGAGCATGCTAGTGTGTTTGAATTTTGTACTGCATTAGAGCATCTTTATTAGGTATAGCGTATATGTGTGCTTATGGTTGGGATGCAGAGTTAAGTGGGCATCGATCTGATCCCGCCCCAAATCAATTTTTTTAGGAATTATTTATGTTCATCCTATCGGTGTTGTTTGCTTATTGCGCGGGTCATTTTGTCGGCGGAGAGTGAGCGCTGGAGTTATAGACTTCACCAGACTCTGATTATATTGTTTTGGGATTTATACTTTTGACCCCGTTTTGACCCGGCTCCGCCGTGGCACTTGTATCTGTATTTTACTTCCGCTTTACTTCCGTTTGAAATGGTTTCCGCGACATAGTCTTAGGGCAGGTTAAGGGTACCCAACGGCCCTTCGAGGTTTTAGGGTTTGAAATCCCTCTTTCTACAAATCTTAAAATGAGTTTGAAACCTCGACCCGTACCTGGACTTCAAGATCCGAACAAGGGTTTTCATCCCTTGAAACGTAACCCAGAAATCATAATTCTGGGCCGTTACACCCCTACCATATTTTATATATCTCAGAAACTTCCCAACATAAGAACAACGACTATTAAACCCAAACGAAATGCGTCATAATGCAACATTCACAACAACCATCCATAATAAATAGAACCAAGTGTCCACAACATACCTATTCATTCATCAAACACAAGGATCTAAAAGGTGGAAATGATTACACGTTTAGCAGGTGAATCAGACACTACGAATAACTACATTTCCTAACCAACATAAGTCCACAAAACGTTCAGTTCAAAACAACATCAACTAATAACGTTCTCAAAGTCCCGATTCCTTTCGGCACATTTTAGGCCAATGACGAGGCAAAATTCATTGATGGAGAACCGGAGGAGTCACCCCTGAATCTCGTACCATGTCTCTCACTTCTTCAATGTTTTCAGTTGCCTCTCTAGGAAGTAATGGATAAGGGTGCAACAATACGGCACATTGGATTCGATCATTACAATGCCCCCTAGTTTGTTATCCTTCAATATTTTCAAATCAGCCACAGCCCGCATATAGGACGTCGTCCATTCCTTTCAGCAAGCCCCTCTTTGAGAAGTGACTCGACCTCCCTCTGAAATACTTTTCCGAAGGAAGGGCTAGTGTTGACTGCACAAATATCACACGACACGACACGGTTAACATCACCAAGACAAAAAGAAGGCCCTTAATATGTCTGAGAAGTGATTACATTTAATACCTTGTTGTTCGACTGAATCGCGACTTTTTTTCCTTTCATTTTTCTCATTGTTTCCTTAATCTGTCATACATGTGTTCAAATCATACACATGTTAGCAATAATCCTTGCCAATATATACATATATCTAGCCAGTCCAAATAATTTTTCTGCCAAAACATATAACATTATACAAATGACACAACTACACAAATGTCACGAATACAAATGTTCACATATTCATATGTCCCATAAATACACATGTTGATCAAATAATCTCAAAATGGTAACTGACACAAGTAAAGAATGAAACAAACACCACACGTACACAACTACTCAATAATGTTAACCATAAAAAAACTTATGTAATACACATATGACAACCCTAGAAACAAACCTACATTACTCTTAAATGACATCGTCCAGTATAACATTAATGGTTTCAATCACAACATATTTCAACACATAGAAACAAACTTACAACGATGTACAAAGAATTCAACAAATGCTCAAAGGCACAACTCACGTGAATAAAGAATGTAACAAATGACACAACTATACAATAGTCTCAAATATCACAACCTTATGTAATACACATATCACAAACTTACAACACTCTCAAATGGTATCGAAGTGATGTAGTGTATTTTTACAACGTTTGAATCACAACATACTTCAACACTAGCAAAAACTTGCAATGATGTACAAATATCACTAAATGTGAACATTATATTTAGTTGTCACTATTTACAAATCAACCCCAATCTCCAAATTCTCTCAAAGTTCTCAATTTTCAAACTCGTAAGCACAAATTCCACATTCTCCCCAAATTCCCCTTTACCATATCCAACATCATTTGACACCAAACTCTTCCCAACTTTCGTAATTCGAAAAGCAAAACACAAATTAATAAATCTAGCCACCCAAACGTTTCACTAAGCCAGACGAACAAATCTGCCTGCCCTTCTCAAGTTTCTCGAATCCGACCAGATTCGAAACAGTAATGGAGGTTTTCAAGTTTTCCGAATCCAGATTCGAAACAATAATGGAAGTTTTCAATTCTTTTCTACCCTATTTGGACCTTCAATTTCATCATCAACTTTCCATCAATGGTGATTTCTCAACGATATCTCAAACTGCCCAACACCAATAAGGTTAGGGTTTGTATATCATTTCACTCCATTCTCCCCAAAGTCCCAAATTCCATATTCAAGACATTAAACCCTCGAAATAACTTTTTTCAAGAGAAGAGAGAGAGGATGAGAACTTACTTTTCACAGGGGGTTCTTCTTCTTCGACTGTTATCGACCCAGAGGATCCCTTCGCACTCGTCGTCCTCCCTTTTCGACTTGCCTAGTCCCTCGCTCCTTCCCCTCCCCCCCCCCCCCCCCTCTTTCTCTCTCTCTTGCGGTTCCAGTGTCGCCCTCGATTGCTTCTTCAATGGTGTTATCTCTCTCCTCTCTTGAAGGTCCTTCAATGGTGGTTGATTCCCTCCTCTCTAACCCTCGATTGCTTCTTCAATGGTGTTCTCTCTCTCCTCTCTTGAAGGTCCTTCAATGGTGTTCTCTCTCTCCTCTCTTGAACTTCCAATTGAAATAAAAGGAGTGTTTTTTACCCTTGATTTGATGGCTCCCTCCTCTCTAACCGGCTACCACAGGTTTTGGTTACTGGTTGTTTTTGCAATTTTTTGAGTCATTTTGACATTTTTGCAATTTTGGGCAAGGGGGGGTTATTTTTGCAATGGCCCGATCAAAGTGGTATATCCACTACCATTTACTCTTAGTTGATCTTATAAAACCCTAATCTATACTGTACTATATATATAAAGTTGGGTGAAGCCCAATTAATTGCATATATTAAATGCTTACATATCTATCTAATATATATTTAAAATTAGCATAAAAATCAAAATGTTGTTGTAGCTTATTGGTTTATGGTGTAGTTATCATCCTTTTGATCATTGGTTCAAATCCCCCTAACTACACCATTTTTTTTATGTCTTTTATCTACTCATTTTGTCCCATTTTTTAAACGGTTTCTTATATAATTGCAATAAATAAAAATAATAGAGAACGTGAAAGCATGTATTTCTTATGTTTAATATTATTTAATGGTTTCTTATATAAGTGCAATTAAAAAAAATTAGATGTAGCTTATTGCTTTTAGGTATAGCTCTAACCCTTTATGTCATGTGATTAAATCTCCTTAACTAAATCATTTTAACTTTTGTTATTTTTCACGCATTTTATCTCCTCCCTTCATCCCATTTTATTTATCGTTACATTAAAAATTTAATGGTGGTGCAATTAAAGAAAAATATTTTATAAAAACACAAAAACATATTTTTTATGTTTAATATTATTTTACGGTTTCTTATATAAGTGAAATTAAAAAATAGATATAAGTTCAGTTAAATAAAAAGATTAGAGAGCACAAAAACATGTATTATGTCTGTTTAATATTATTGGATGAATACAAATACTCAGTACCTAACTTTGTATTAGTCTAAAACATTCATCTAATGACACATAAATTTTACTCTTCTTATATTTCTTTTCTCCTTTTTGTATGCAAGTTTTGTTTCAAATGATTTAAGCTTTAATATAAGGAATATGCTAATAGAATCTATAATTGTATGTTACTTTTCTTTTTCATTATTTACAAAATAAATATTATTTACATATTTTTTATGTTTAATATTATTTAACGGGTTCTTATAGGGGTGGGCATGGGACGGCATGGGACGGGATTAAGGTAATCCCGCGTCCCGTCCCTCGTATTTTTTGCGGGACGGGATTGAATAATTTTTTTTTTAAATCCCGTCGGGTCTTATCCCTTATGGGACGGGACGGGATCGGGACGGGACGGGACTTGTCCCTCGTAAAAAACTATTCCAAAATAATCTAATAAATTCCAAAAATAAATTATTAACTATACCAAAAAAATATTACATAATTAATAATTAATAATTTCCTATATAATCCTAAATAGGGAATAAGTGCTACTGTTTTTTTAGGAAAACCCCTACTGCTTATATTAGATTAAATCATAATAACCTACATGCAAAGCCAAAGGGAAAAGGGGCGTTTTGCAAAATGGCCACCAAATTGGACCTAATTTGCGAAATAGCCGCGTTTTGGGACAAATTAGGGAAATAGACGCAATATAAACAATTTTCTCTCTCCCCTCCTAATTCTCTCTCCTCTCTCCCCGTTCCCCGGACGTCTCTCCTATCTCGCTCTCTTCAGTCTCAGATCCGCGAAATTAATCGGATTCATTGGATCTCAGAGTGCTCGAGACGCGAGCGAGAATGCTCCAGAGCGACGGAGATCTCGGATCTCAGATTGCTCGAAAGTGCTCAAGAGCGCCGGAGATACGTCGGGAGGAGGAGTCGATGGCGAAATTGGAGCATCTGGAGCGCCGGAGATACGTCAGGAAGAGGAGTCTGACGAAATTGGAGCATCTGGAGCGCCGGAGAGCGAAGGCCGGAGCGGCCGGAGGCGGAGCCGGAGGCGGCGAGGCCGAGCGAGGCTGAGCGACGATGCGAGATTCAGATCCGGCCTGGAGGCCGAGCGAGCGAGGCCGAGCGAGATCCGAGCGAGGCCGAGCCAGATCCGAGCGAGGTCGAGCGAGATCCGAGCCGGAGGCCTGCAAACGTTGGATCTGGAGAGACGAAGGTTGAAGAAGGACTTAGCGAGCGAGGGAGGGAGGCGGTGGTGAGCAAGCGTCGGAGCGAGGGAGGGAGGGAGGGGCACCGGAGCGAAGGAGGCCGGATCGAGCGAGGGCGGGGCGAGCCGCCAGCGGTGGCGCGCGAGCGCGGATGTACCTGGTCCTTCTTCGCAGAAATTGGAGGAAGAAGAAAGAATTTTGATGAAATTACAAAAATCACCCTACAAATACGAGAAATTAAAAAAACTATCTATAATTTATTATGTGATTCATAATCTATATTTTTATTTTTATTTTTGCACAAAAAATGTTATATTTGCACAACATACGATTATATTTGCACAATTTACGGTTATATTTGCACAACAAAATGTTAAAAAAAATAAAAAAATAAAAAATAAAACTAGACTTGCTTCAATTTATTCTGAATCGCTTACAATTTATTGAGAAAGTATGAAATTATATTGAGATAAAATAAGATCATATTGAGTATAAATTCACAAGCTAGTCTCGATTGTTTGGCAAAAATAATATATAGTTGAGCAAAAATAAGAGCACGTTGAACAATAATTTATTGAGAAAGTATGAAATTATATTGAGATAAAATAAGATCATGTTGAGAATAAATTCACAAGTCTAGATTGTCGTGCAACTCTTACAACAGAGTCGTGTAATTCTTACAATAGAGTCGTGCAACTCTTAAAACAAGAGTCGTACAGCTATTAAACCCGAGTCGTGCAACTCTTAAAACAGAGTCGTGCAACTCTTAAAATAGAGTCGTGCAACTCTTACAACAGAGTCGTGCAACTATTAAAACAGAGGCGTGCAACTATTACAACAGAGTCGTGCAACTCTTAAAACATGGTCGTGCAACTCTTGCAACATAGTCATGCAACTCTTACAACATAGTCGTGCAACTCTTACAACATAGTCGTGCAATTCTTAAAATAATATTGAGAGAACATAAAATCATGTTGAGAACAATTTCAGAAATCTCGATTGTTTTGCAAAAAGTAACCTATTGTTGAGCAAAAATAAGAGTAAGTTTTGCAAATATAAGAGGACGTTGTGCAAATTTAATCATAAGTTGTGCAAATATGACCCTAGCTAGTTTTTTTTTTTTTTTTTTTAAACTTTTTATTGTGCAAATATAAGAGTACTTTGTGCAAATATAACCATAAATTGTGCAAATATGATCCAAGTAGAGTTTAGAGTTGCACTTTTTTCCGTGTCAGCACTTTTTTTCCCATGTCAGCACTTTTTTTAGAGTTGCACAAGCATGGATAACAATTTCACAAAGAATCGAAGAAGCAAATGACAAAATGAATCATAAGCCGATCAAATGATGTCGAATAATTCCATCAAGCCTGGATAACAATTTCACAAATATGATCCAAATCTAGTTTTAAGAGCCGTGCAACTTTTAAAACAGAGCCGTGCAACTCTTAAAACAGAGTCGTGCAACTCTTACAAGAGAGCCGTGCAACTCTTACAACAGAGTCGTGCAACTCTTGAAACAGAGTCGTGCAACTCTTAAAACAGAGTCGTGCGACTCTTAACACGGAGTCGTGCAAAAATAACCTATAGTTGAGCAAAAATAACCTATAGTTGAGCAAAAATAAGATGACGTTGAGCAAAATTTCACCAATCATGTTGTGCAATAATTTATTGAGAAAGTATGAAATTATATTGAGAGAAAATAAAATCATGGTGAGAACAAATTCACAAGTCTCGATTGTTGTGCAAAAATAACCTATTGTTGAGCAAAAATAAGATGTTGTTGTGCAATAATTTATTGAGAAAGTATGAAATTATATTGAGAAAAAATAAAATCATGGTGAGAACAATTTCTCAAGTCTCTATTGTTGTGCAAAAAATAACCTATTGTTGAGCAAAAATAACATGATGTTGAGCAAAATTTCACCAATCCCCCGTGTTGTGCAATTTTACTCTATTGATGAGCAAAAATAAAACCGTGTTGTGCAATAATCTATTAAAAAGTATAAAATTATATTTACAAAAAATAAGATTACGTGGAGACACAATTTCACAAGTCTCGATTGTTGTGCAAAAATAAAGAATTGTTGAGCAAAAATAAGAGCATGTTGTGCAAAAATATTTCATTTATTATTAGGTTGGATTATTTTATGATGATAAAAACTATAAAACAATATCAATTTTTTAATTAATTTTTTTTATATATAATTTCATGCTTATCAGCAATAAGTATGAAATCCTATAAAAAAAGTTTATATTATATAGTAGCTTTTAGTTTCGTGTAAAGCAAAATTTCACCAATCCCCCATGTTGTGCAATTTTACTCTATTGATGAGCAAAAATAAAACCGTGTTGTGGAATAATCTATTAAAAAGTATAAAATTTTATTTACAAAAAATAAGATTATGTGGAGACACAATTTCACAAGTCTCGATTGTTGTGCAAACATAAAGAATTGTTGAGCAAAAATAAGAGCGTCGTGCAACTCTTACAACAGCGTCGTGCAACTCTTACAACAGAGTCGTGCAACTCTTACAACAGGGTCGTGCAACTCTAAAATTTAATAGTGTTATTCATGAAATTTATAGTTTTATTCATACAAACTAAAATCTAATTTGATTCTTCATAAACTAAAAATCTAATTTGGGCATATTATAATATTATTCTTGCACTTTTTAATCTAATTTGGTTCTTAAACTGGATTTTAAATTTATAGCGATTCTATCCCGATCATCTCTCCAATCGCATCAAAACCGTGGATTTCAATGTTTCTTCAATAGAATCATGGAAAATTTGCGCCTTCGGCGCAAATTTTCTCTGTGCATTTGACTAGCATCTAACGTACAGTAGTTCTTAGCTCAGAAATCTACTAAGGACATTACATTGCATTCCCCTTATAAAAGCTTTGTCCCAAAGCTTATTTAAAAATGTAAAACATGGAAAAGCTAAATGAAAAAAATATTACAGTACCAACATGACTGTCACAACGTGGCTCAACACAGTTGCACATATGGCGCATCATTGTGCCTAAAGTGCCTCACCCGGAAGTTTATGTGGTGTTGAGAACAACCTATAGCAGAACAATCTACCATCACAATCAAAGGAAGCATATGTACAGGTGTAAAAGTCAACCCATAGAAGCTAATTTCCTCATTCTATCAAAAGGCATTCAAAATGGGCTAACTTGAGTGAACTTGAGACTAACAACAAAACACCATCAACTAAGTGGTAACCCAACTGATCAAACAGGGCATGGCTTGTTTGAATTGCTGTCCAGAAATAGAATTGGCTGAACCCAAAAAAATAAAAAATCAGCATAATCTCCCACTGAATTGATTGAACCAATGACAGCAGCTCAAGCATCCTTTAGTAATCAATCCCAGCAGCCCACAGTTCACACCAACAAGTCGCAGTAGTGCTGGTGCATTCAGTCCGCTTCATCACTTGAACTGAAATGTAGCTCTCCATAGCCACTTTTAAGTGTCAACCCATGTCCATTGTCCTGATATATATGCACTCGCATTGGAAAACTTGGTAAATCCCTTGATCCTTAGTGCAACAACACCTCCCCACTGACATGCCAACACACATCAGCAACCATTTATCACAGCAACGCAAATGTTGGAGCAATGACATCAATAAAATGATCTCAGGACAGCAGCGCGCTTTCGCCCAGAAAATTTGCAAGCTCGGCGTCAACAGATCCCATGAATCAAAGATTGCTCCTCCAAGTAGACTGCTCGTCTAAACGAATCAAGAAACTCATCAGTACTTTTGCACAAATATAATTAGCATGCTCAGGTTACCATGAAAAGAACATGAATGAGTAAAGGAATCCAAAAACAAAGAGAGACAATATGTGCTAGTTAGCTATTTTCTTGTTGACAATATGCATACCTTACTGTCAAGTTCATATCAAAAGACCAAAACAATGAGCTAAAATCATATTTAAAAATAGACATGAATATGAAAAATAGACATGAATTCATTTAAAGTTTTAAGAACACTTGATCACTTCAAATTCATATCAAAAGAAGCTACAAACAGCCAGCAGTTCACACATATTCTCATATACACACACACTAGCAAAAATCAGATATCCAAAATATTCAGAGAATGATATAACAAAACCAATCAGGTTCTGCTCAATATGACATTCAGAATACAGCATAAATCAAATATACAAACAACTTGATCCGCCAATTAATAGACTTCCCTCTGTTAAGATCGGAGACATCATCAGGTTTGGCAATCACTTCTAAACGATATTGTAATATATGAATTGCCTTTTTAAGAGGATATCTTGCTCTTCTGATATGATGAATCAGAAATTTTCTTTGAAGCATATTCTAACTTAAGTTCCAATAGACAGGACAGTAATCAGAGAGTTAAAACAGAGAATGAACATAAAGTCACTAACTCGTCTGTGATTCTCTGAAAACTGAACAAGGCCTGGATGATCAGCCATATAATGCTTATCCTCACAGAGAGCTGCATATATATATAATTAAAAAATAAGAAAATTGACAAAAATTTGTAGGATAGATTGCAGTTAAACAAAATATATATCATGCTTGGATGATCTGCAAATAAGAACTCAACCAAAGCTTCAAAATTCAAATGCTAACAGCTCAAGGAACTATGACAGCTAACAATTCAACAATATCTGTCGTATGTTAATCATTTAACTCGGTCCTAGAGTTGCACAACTCGGTCCTAGAGTTGTGCAACTCTAGGACAGCAATAGGAAACTCACCAGACATTGATACCAAATCCACAGATTCCAATCCAACAGAAACAACAACAGCAGATAAAAAGGTCAGCAAGGGTGAAACCTATAAGCTCTCAAATGTATATAGGATAGCAAGTGATCATTAGCTTATACATCTCTCTCAGCAATTCATGACTAACTGATTTTATTTTCCTACTCTTTTTGTTTGAAAAAGATAAATTGAAAAATGAAGTGCAGCACAACTCGGTCTTAGAAGTTGCACAACTCGGTCTTAGAAGTTGCACAACTCGGTCTTAAAAGTTGCACAACTCGGTCTTATGTGAGTATCTAAAATGTAAATAGCATACAAATTTGGTAAAGGAAGTGTAAAACTGAAAAGAAAATAACCTGTGCTTCAAAATAATTTGATGCCTTACGAGAACCTGTGATAAGTTTGCCTCCATGATCAAGCTGACTAAATGTAACTGGATAAGAGAATACCTTAATTAGAGCAAGGAGATTTGCAAATCTGCTGAACTAGAAGCATACCAGTGTCACCAAAAACTAAGCTGCTTTCAATAATAAATCTGCTGAAACATGTACTCAAGCCTAAAACTTGTTGAAACAACTATCTACTAAATTTTCAATGACTAAATGTGAGGTATCTATCAATATGAGATGCAAAGAAAAATATTAGATCTTCCCATCACAGTGCACAACTCTCTCTTGGAGTTGCACAACTCCCAGATGTCATCCATCTAAAATCACATTCAATGAAATCACAATCCCATAACATGAATCAAGAAATAGTGTTCAGAAAAGTTGAGCTGCATGACATAATATCAGGAGCTGCATGACATATTTTTGTGTTATGAAGCATACTGATGGAAACACCATAACATGAATCAAGAAATTTTAAGAGCATGACGCATTCTCTAAAGCATTAAAGTTGCAAATTCGCCCCATCTAACCAACTTGTTCGAGTTTTTTGGGGGGTTTCACTATCAATTCCAGGTAAACTCAAATCCAGCCAGTCCTGACTTGGGACTACATAAACTAACAGTTTTTAATCCAAATAAGTATAAAATTATACTATAATGCATTATGATCCTCTACTTTTTAATAAATTCTAATGGTTTGCAGCTGTAAGTTCGATGAGCACATTACCTTCCCCAGAAGGAGTTCTCCGGTTGGTATATTCATCACGGGGTGACTCAGATTTTCCTCTTCTGTGTCTCAATTTGTGTCCTCCAGAATGATTATCTGAACAGGAAGGAAAAAAATGTCATACAGTATGATGATAACAGTCAAATACAAGCTAATTAAAAAAATTTAAAAAAATGCACATATAGCTTCAAGTTATAAGAGTCAACTATATGTTCTTGTTGAATCAACACTTATGTTTGGATAACTCTCAAGAAGGGAAACAGGAAGTAAAGAAACACCAGGACCATGAACCTTCATTTCTTCGACTAAGAGATGTTATTTTTGAAGTCATGTCTATCAAAGAACTAAAATTACTTAATTACAAACCTGTTGCAGGCACAAAATCTAAACAGGGAAAGGTAATGATTCAAAGTTTTAAACAGTAGGAATTTTGTGTATTGCCTGATGTTTGAGTTGTGAACTGAGATTGTTCTCCCTGAGTTTGACTAGCGCAGTCTTCATCTGGACACAATCTTTTGTCTTTAACAGAGCTTGCGGACAAGTAAGCTTCTTCGATTTCGCACTGTACTCGAACCACTGCTGAAGGCTAGGGTTTTGAACCGAAGTGACGACAAACCAAATAGGAACAACTGGTTAGGTTAATCGCCACTCGATCAAACCTTTCGAACAATTGATAGCAAGATTTCGCGAAAAGACATCGAAGATTGTAGGCTGATTTGAAGCTAAATCGATAGAAATTGAAGGAACGGATGAGAGAGGGAGGGAGTACCAGAGTTCGTGGAAGACATGGCCGCAAATGGAGATGGATTGGAGATCTTCGGCGACGGGGTTGAGTTCTTCGTAGCGGATTCGGATCCAGGCGGCGAAAATCAACGCCATCCACCAGGAGGAGGCGGATCTGGGACCGGGAGGATGAGGCAACGGCGGCAGGTGGATGGAACAGTTGGAGGGAGGGAGGAGAGCGCTGGAGACGGCGAGAGAGAGAGGGGGAGGTTAGAGCGAGATTTTTAATTAGGGTTATATAGCGGCTATTTCGCAAAATTGTCCAAACACGTGTCTATTTCGCAAAAATGTCCAATTAATGTGCCTATTTCGCAAATTTTTTCAAGGGAAAACAACCGAAGAATTTGAAAGAAACCACACTGTTTTTTTGTGGGCACTGGGCATAAAGTGGTATTCTGGTATGTATTACATAATTTCCTACATAATTAATTTTAATATATACTATTATCTAATAGTATAATATATACTCAGTATAATATAAATATATATTTAGATGTTTTTTTTATTAATTTTAATTATATATATATGCGGGACGGGACGGGATTTGCGGGATGAGAACTCTCCGTCCCGCGTCCCGTCCCTCGTATATTTTGCGGGACGGGATCGGGACGGGATTGAATTTTTTTTTTACAAATCCCACCGGGATCGGGACGGAATGCGGGACGGGACGGGATTTGCGGGATTTGTGCCCACCCCTAGGTTCTTATGTAAATGAAATAAAAAAATAGATATAAGTGCATGTAAAAAAAAAGATTAGAGAGCACAAAAAGTGTATTATTTATGTTTAATGTTATTGAATGATTACAAATATTGAGTACCTAACTTTGTAGTCGATCATCTAAAAACAATCATCTAATGAGACATAAATTTTACTCTTTTTATATTTCTTTTCTCCTTTTCATAGGTAGGTTTTGTTTCAAGCTTTAATATTAAGAACATGCTAATACAATCTATAATTATACGTTACTTTTCCTTTTTCATTATTTAAAAAAAAAGACATGTCATTGTGATTAGATTAATGTTGTTAGAAAATATAACTCTATGCATATTAATTTAGTGGTCATCAATTCAATTAATTTAAGTTTTAATATAAGGAACACGCTAATAGAATCTATAATTACATCTTACTTTTCTTTTTCATTATTTAAATTGTATTTTTAAAATAAATACATGTCATTGTGACTATACTAATGTTGATACAATTAAGAAAAATATATAATTCCATGCACATTAATTTAGTGATCATCAATTGCCAAAATAAAATTTATATTTTTTGGAAGATTACAAAATATTTGAAATTTTCATAAATTGATCAATTCTTTTAAATAAAGTATAAAAATAAATTTGGGTAATATTAAAAATTATAAATCATTGATCATGATTATTTAACGTACCTATTAAAACTAATATTGGTATATCAAATATTACAAAATAGGTCTAATAAAATAAATTGGTATAAAAAACAATGTCCCGCGCGTAGCGCGGGATTGCCATCTAGTTACTTAGAATAAGCCAACAAAGAATTATTTTTTGTACATTCATTCTTACATCAACCTCATCGGCAAAAGCCTCAACGAGCATCCCACACTCCCACTAGGTCTCCTTGTGTTGAAGATAATTCATACGTTTTTTTTAAAACATGTCCTTTAAAAGTATGATAAAATTTGCGCCGAATTAGGGATTGTCCTACTTTTTAAGCTATTTTGTAAAATGTTCATTCCTCTTAGCCTATCCAACCGCCTTTCGTATCCTCTCTCTTATCCATCATCGTCTCCGTCTTCTTCCATTGACGTCCGGAGATGCTTCTTTTGCCTCCCTCTCTCGATCTCTTCCTACCGGCCAATTCGACCTCTCCCCTTCCAATTTCTCAGATCTGGAATCGATTCTCGTTCTCTCTCGAGCTAGCGATCTCTCCCCTTTCAATTTCTCAGATCTGGAATCGATTTATGTTCTCTCTCGAGGCCGAGGACGGAGACTCGGAGCAATGGCACGTGGCGGAGGCACTGAAACAGAATTGAAGGATATCGGATGAGAAATTCGAGAAGAGGCTTCAATCTCTCCTCGAGGTCTTGAACCAAATCTCCTCTCTCTTTTTCCGACAGCTCAGTCTTCTCCGATTACTCCTTCTGGTTTACCAATAAAATCGATTAGTAATGATTGATAATGATATTATACCACATTTTAAGTTTTAAGAAAAAAAATCATAGAACTTAATTAAAACTTAAAAGCTATTACAATTCAAGTAGCAACATAAATACTTATATAATTCATGCATTTCAGCACTAAAGTAGAAATTTAAAAACTATAATTCAACATAAATAGACCCGATAATATTCAAAATAACATGAGAACTTACTAATAATGCTTTGGTATTGGTGTGAACTGAGGTCGAGCTAGTATTCATTGCTTGATTAAAAATAATTCTAAAAATAACAAGGTATAAAAACTAATCAACACCAGTTGGAATCAGGATCCTCTCCTAATATCTTTTACCCAATATCTTCCTAATATACAATCTCAACCAGTCAAATAATTCAATGGCTAAGATCATCTCTCCCAAACTTAATTATCCTTAATCTTCTCAATCTCCTCTTTCTTTAGCCACAGTAACCCTTCTCCATTACAACTCCTGTCGTCGTCCACCCATAGGGGACCTCCTCTTCGACCCTCACCGTCTAGCCCATCGGAGGTCCACTGCCTTCAACCTCCTGCAGCAGTGAAGAGGATCTTCGGCAACCACCGAATTGAACATGCTAATCCGATTGCCTTTGGGTGCATCTTCGGCCACCACCGACGTCTCTCACTCGCTGCCCATAACCTACCACCACCATCACCTGCTCCGTTGTCCACCACCATCGCCATGAGCGCATCTTCGGCATACGTTAATCTCTCTCAATTAACACGCTCCCGGTTGCAAAATTAAATCCTCTAACTCATAAGAGGAAGACTAAATCAACCGATCAAGCAATTGAATCGGCGAGTAATCAATTAGACCACAATTCTGCTCCTTCGGCGACGGGAGTCGCCGCTGCGAGGACCAATGGCATTGCCAGGAACGTCAGTTTATCATCGCCGGCCATGATGACAACGAACTCCGAAACCATAACGGACATGCCAGTGAAATCCGTTCCCTTGACCGATTTCTGACTGGATGCTCTCACCGCGGTGTGGTGGTGGATAGCGGAGCAGGCGATGGTGGTGGTGGTGGTGGTGGATGGTGGGCACTCCAATCTAGGCGGTGGGGAGAAACGTGGGCGGTGGGCTGTGGGTTAAAGATAGGCTGAGAAAAAAGAATTGAGATAGTGATTAATTATTTTTAAACTAATTAATTATAAATATTTAATCTAAGCCGTTGATTTGGTTCAATGGCTGAGATTGATTCCTTAGGTAATTATAAGGAAGCCTCCCATTAGGAGAGGATCCGAATCCCACAAGTTGAGGGGTTAGAATCTGATGTCCCCGATTATGTTCCCTTCCCGTGTCCCCTCTCACAAAAAATTAATTTTTTTATTCTTTTAATTTATTTATTTTATTTTAATTTATTTTTGTTTTTTTTAAGTGAAGTTTGTGAGGAGAAGGAGGTTGGGGAATAGGAGGAGGGGTGGGGAGCTTGAGGATAGAGTATGTGGAGGAAAGAACTACGAAGGAGATGAATTCTCAGATTTTGGTGGCTGCCATTAAAGCCGAAGGTTAGTTTTCAACTTTTCAAAGTTAAAAAATCTTAGACCATCCGCATCAATGCGGGTTTCTTGAGTTTCTTAATACCACTTTATCACTTTCTCTCTCCTTAAAAACCCCAACTTACTTTTTCGTCCACATCCATATGAGTTTCTAGAGTTTCTTAATTTACTTTTCAACAATTCTTAATTTACTTTTATTTAATTTTATGTTAGTGTCTATGAATAGATAATTTTTTTTAATAATATCTAAAATAATTTTAAATTGTTTTATAATACAACATGCATAAAAATATTATGTTGTACATTATTTATGTATGTATTATATTTTTTTCAACATATATAATATTGGTGTTTATTAATAGCTTAAAATAAATTATGAATTTTAATAAAAAGATTATTTTTTATTATTTATATTTAATGACTAAAAACTAGCTAAAATTATATAAAATTATACAATATAGGTAGAAGGGCTCATCCAACAAAAATAAAAATAAAATACAAAAATCACCCATATATATACATGGGACCCACTTTAAGGGGTTTTAGTGGAGTTTGGAAGTTAGAAACTCAAGGGTGGGTTTTTAACACAATCCCTCCCTCTCTCTTCCTTTCCCCTGACACAAACCCACTAAAAACCCACTAAATCCCCTTGATGTCCATGCTCTTAGATCTAACTATATGCGTTTCAAGGGCAGAGCTTTTATTTTCCTCTAATTTTCCTAATTGTCTTGTTTTATAATTTCACATAAAAACTTAAAAGAATTAGAGAATAAAAATAAAAAAACTAAATTAAATATATAATAATATAAATATAATATATATATATAACTGGTATAAACTGGTTACCATTACCAACCGGGTTAGTAATGGTAATACCAATTTTTAGTTTTGATTATTGTTACTGTAATACCGAATTAATTAATGGTTAAATTTGGTAAATATCCATTTTAGATGTGAAAATCAAGTAAATGTCCATTTGTTTTTACATAATTAAGTCAATGTTCATTTTTTTTTCCAAAAATACCCCTCCTTCCCCATCTCTAACCCTTCCTCCTTCGCCCTTTGACCATTTTTTATTTTAACATTGACTAGTCAACATTGACCATTTTGATCAACGCCTGCATTTAGTGACAGTTTTGTATATTTTTCCAGTGACAGTTATTTGTGATAATTCTTTTGGTGATAGTTGCCTTTTTTTATGACATTTTATTTTTTTCTAGTGAGATTTAAAGAAAAAAATTTCTAGTGTTAATGAACACTATCATCAACTTATTGTCATCAATTACAGAACATTATCATCAACTACAGAACATTGTCACCAATTTTTTGTCACCTACTATAAAATATTGTCACCACCAATTTTTACTAACTACATACTATCACCAACTACAAAATATTGTCACCAACCTATTTCAATAACTACGAAACACTGTCATCAAATTATTTTCACCAACGAGTGAACATTGTCACCAAACATTGTCACAAACCAATTGTCACCAACTAAAAAACATTGCTACCAATTTATTATTCCTAAACAGAGAATATTATCACCACCTTCTATTGTCACCAACCTACATTAGTAATCTGTTGTCACCAACAATAAAATAGTGTCATCAACCTATTGTCATCAAAATATTGTTTCAACAAATATTTATCACCAAGACCATGTAATTACAAACAAACTGTCATTGCCATATATACTAAATATCACCAAGATAGTGTCACTAATAAAAAAAATGGAGATCCCTGGGTATATCATTAGACTTGAGCTAGTTTATAAACCACGCAGTTACGCTTTCATCAACTAATTAAGTGCTAAATTTGATTTTAAATTGTAATAGAACAAAGGGTACTATAAGTGCAGCAGCTTCAAGGGGTGTGCAACTTGGAAGCATGTAGAGAGGAGCTGCTCCGATCCCACCCTCCTCCTCGTCACTTACTCCTACGACCACAACCACTCCTTCTCTGTCTCCTGCAACCACTACCCCAACGCCGTTTTTGCTTCCACCGCTACTTTGCCGTTGTTGCTTCCATGTCTATTTCTCAATTTCAAAATGGAATGCTATCCAAACTTCATAATCAATGGAGTCTTTTGTTCCTCAATGTCAAATCCTATTCAAATTTTCATTCAATCAGACCAAATTAATTTAAATGGCAAAATAGGCAAGCAAATCCATCTCAAATTCGAAGCAAGCGCATCATCACAAAAAGAAATCAAGAAGCCAGAAACATTCATATTCATAGCTCTGATTCGGAGATCAATTAATCCACATCCGTAAACAAACAACAAATTTGTATAAACATAAATTACGTGGGAGATAGAGAGAGAGGACCTGTCACTGATCATTCGTTGATCGACCATGGAGGCCACAGGGGAATCAACCTTGACTATGCAGCCTCTGAGCATAAGCTTCCAAACGACGATCTGGCCGATTCGGCTGGTGGCTCTAACGACATGCACAGTGGTGTTTTTCTTCTGTCTGCAGATGTTGTAGGTTCAAGGTAAACACAATAAAAACTCACATCTAGAGCAAATTGAATTTAGGGTTAAACAACGAAATTCCTCAAATCAAAAGGGGAAGGGAACCAACACGGGGGGGGGGGAGGGGGGGGGGGGAGAGAGAGAGAGATTGAGAAGGATGGGAAGGAGCAAAAGAGTGGAGATTACCAGTAGGAGCGAATGTCGGCGACCACCGGTAGGAGCGAAGGAAAGAGACGCGAATGAGCGAATGAGAGGTACTGAGCGAAGAAACGAGGGTTGAGAAATTTTTTATACCAATGGTAAAGTTGGTATTACATAAAAATTGTAAACACTTACTTAATATCCATTTAAATATGGACGTTTACCTAATTAGCTTTTCTAAACGAATATTTGACCAAAATTTTCTTTATTATATTGGTAACCAATTAACCCTAGTGGAGATCTTCTACACCATCTTCCCTACTTCCCTTCCTACATCACAAAAATATTTTAATATCTAATTAATCTTAAAAAAAATTAAAAAATTTATATTTATATTACTATCGTCTATTTTTATATATTTATAAAATCTAGGAAAAATTTGGTCAAATATCCATTTAGAAAACCTAATTAGGTTAATATCCACCTTGAAATGGATATTAAGTAAATGTCCATAATTTTTTCATAATATCCATCATACCCTTACCTCTACCCCATCGGCCCCTTCCTCTTGTACGTTCATCCGCTTCCTCTTATACCTCTATCCCATCCAATTGACCCGTAAAGAAACAAATCGACCCATATTCACCATCCGATCCCACTCGGTGGACATCGACCACCCTCTCTTCCTCTCTCCTCCCTCCACCTCTGCCGTATCGTGGCACCGTCCATCTCTTCCGTACCCTCTCCTGCCTCCCCACCGTATCCCACCCGTTCACCGTCGCCACCCGCTCCGATCACTCTCCTCTTCATCGTCGCCACACAAGTAAGCAATAGAAATTGCAGTGATTCTACAAATTGTAATTTTTTAAATAGGGTAATTGTGGGGATGGGCAATTTCTAGGAATAGGAAGTAAATTTGATGTCGATTGAGTACTTATTCAACAAGCAATTAAGCAGCACACCAAAAGTCTTTCTAATTCTACCTACCAAAACTAAATGGAATTGCAAATTTCAATTTGAAGGAACTGAATAGTAATTTTTAGTAATTGGCCCAATAATAGAGTATAAGCAAAGAAACCAACTTTGAAACTTTGATTTCAAAGAAGGTCAAAGTTGTCGATAAGCATTACTAATTAGAAGAAGACATGATGAGATATTTTAGAACGAAACCAAAAGCCGAACCTGTTGTGAGCTTTAAGGAATTTCGGGTTGAAATTCTATAAATTGAAGATGTCCGTGTCTCATCACTTTCAAGCTGTTGATGGGGAAGAAAAGCATGTTGGTTATGTTTTGGTTGGTGTTGATTCTAGAAACGATGCGATGGAAGATCGATATAGTTTTCTGATTAGGACGGAAAGCCAGGCGCCTGCGGATGCCTTTTACTGTCATTTCAATGGCAATCGATTCTCGCCGCATGAGGCATTTGCTCAAAGCTCTGATAATTGGGTGCATTTGTATTCAACTACTAGATAATTACATCAATGTATTTTCATTAATGACAAAACATTATTTTGTCATTGGTGACAATAGGGTGGTGACAATGTTTTATTGTTGGTAACAATACATTTGAGAAAGGAATATGGTGACGGTGCTATGTAGTTAGTGACTAAAGAGTGGTGACAATGTACTGTAGTTGGTGACAATAGGTTGGTAACAATAGGTTGGTGACAATATATTACTTACAAGAGGTTGATGATAATAGGGTCATGACATTGTTTTGTAGTTGGTAACAAATACGTTCGAGAAAATAATATTGTGACATTGTTATGCAGTTGGTGACAATATGGTGGTGACACTGTTTTTTCATTGGTGACAATAGATTACTAACAAGAGGTTGGTGACAATAGGATGGTGACATTTTTTATCGAACTAATGGTGATAGTTTTTGTAGAGAGTCGATGTTCAAAATTTGAAAACATGGATTGATGACAATATGTTGATGTTAAATAGTGTGGTGATGTTAGTTTTTGGAGGATACGATACCATGTTGACATTTTGTTGTGGAAATAGTATCATGATGACAATTTTCAAATAAAGTTGACGGTCAAGTTTTGAAAATATGGGTTGGTGACAATATCTTGGTGATATTTAGTGTGGTGGGGACGGTTTTTTTTGTGTGGTTACATGATCGTGGTAAAAAATATTTGTTGAAATAATAGTTTGATGACAATTTCAAGGGAGAGAAACTAGTCAAACTTTTAAAATTTATTTGGTGACAATGTTTTCAATGATAAAAAATGGTGTGGTGGCATTTGTTGTGGGGATAGTATCATGATGACATTTTTTTTTATGAAATAGTGTTATGATGACCTGTTTTTGTGAGTGTTAATGGTTCAACATTTTAAAATATGTGCTGATGACAATGCCTTGGTGATATATAATGTTATGATGACAATTGTCATCAAGAAAATCATCTTTTAGCAGAAAAACCACATTTGTTACCGAAGAAAAGTGTTATTGGCAACTGTCACCGAAGAAAATCAACTATCACCCAAAAAATTTGTCACCGACAATTATCACAAGAAAAAAAGAAAATCGATTGTCACTAGAAAATATTTTTCCCTAACTGTCAACGGAAAAAATAAAATGTCACAAAAAATCAAGTGTCACCAAAATAATTATCACAATTAACTATCACTAGAAAAATATACTCAATTGTCATAAAAAACTGTCACCAAATGCATGCGTTGACCGGAATGGTCAATGTTGACTAGTCAATGTTAAAATTAAAAATGCTCAAAGGGGAATGAGCTAGGGAGGGTTAGAGATGGGGAAGGAGGGGTATTTTTGGAAAAAAATGGACATTTACTTAATTATGTAAAAAAAATGGACATTTACTTAATTTTCACATCTAAAATGGATATTCACCAAATTTAACCTAAAATCAATTATTATATATAATAAAGGAGAACTCGGCTGAGACACATGAGTACATGGCGGCTTCGCCTTAAAAGTAGTCATATAAACCAATCACATTTTTTGAAATTTTTTGAAAGAAATAATTATTATATGTATAAGATAAAATTAGACTCAATTTGATTAGATATGATATATTTTTGGATAAATTATTCTAACTCTATTTAATCAAGATATATATATATATATATATATATGCATAAGATAAAATTAGACCTGTAAAGGCCCGGATTTTTAAAATAATAATTTAAAAAAAAAAAAAGGATTTAATTTGGATGTTTAAAGGAAAACTCGTCATTAATCTACTAAATCGAAATAGAAATTCTTAGAGTGAATTCCGGCCCGAATTTTCAATTTATACAAACAGATTTTATTCCGCTTTTCAGGAATTTCATTATTAAAATGCAGATTGGAAAATTAATATTTATTTTGAACGAGTCGAGATAAGATCGAAGAGCGGGTTTCAATATTTATTTTTAGGTATTTTAAAATTTGGGTCGGGACCACTTTCTATTCTTACTCTTTTGTGTGATGTGCCCAGTCAACTCTCCCCCTCTCTGAATTCTTCTGCACAACTAATCCTATTTTATGCAAGTCTAGCCTAGTTCAGCTCTTGTATTCACACATCCCCCTCTCCTGTTGTCTGATAGTTCAGAATTAAACGCCCTCCTCTAGTTCCCATCTCCTCCCTCCGTTCCCGTGAATATCCCATCCCCAAGACACCTCCCTTTTGCTCAGCTCCTCACCATCACCGCCGATCCTTGCTGTCGTCGGAGCACCACCGCACCTCGTCACCACTGGAAACCACCACCCGCCACCATCTTCCTCCTCCATCTCCCCCGTGAAGCCGCCGCCGCCTCCAATTCCTCTCCTCTGGTTCTGCCGAGAGCACACAACAGCATCACACCCCTCTTTCTTCAATCCACCTACGCTAAGCAGCAGCCGCCGTTTGGACTCTCTTCTGACGCCGTCCGAGCCAGTGGCGGTCACCCAGGCCAGAGCCGACCACCGCCGAGCTCTCCTCGCTCCTTCTTCCCTAGGTTCCGATGTAGCTTCGGTAAGCCACCCTCTCTCCTCCTTCGCTCAATAGGACAGTAAAGATTCTCCTTTTGACCCCCCATCCTCCAACCCAGGCCAACCGAGCGCTGATTTCGCTTCCGACGAGCGCGGACGACACGCGAAGCACCTCCGGCGAGCCCTAGGAACCTCGGAGAGCACTCCTTCCTCTCCTTCCTTTTCTTGCTCGTTTTGTGGCCTCTAGTGTCGGGTTGGGGTGGTCGGGAAATCTGGCGTCGCCGGCGTCCTCTCCCCTCCTGTTTCTCCGTCGAACAGAGCTCTTGAATGAGGGAGATGAACAGGGTCTTTCACTGAACCGGTTTTCTGTTTTGAAATGTGGGTTCGGTTCAGCAATTTCTTTTAAAACGAAAATCAGTGAACCGGGTTCTTTAAATGAGGGTTGGGTTGTAAGATTGGGCTGGATCCGAATTCTAAAATCAGTTGGGCTTATCTCTCCATTGGGCCTATGGGTGTTTCTATTCTTAACTTGTTATTGTTGTTATGCTATTATATAGTTTTAGATAATTATTATTTGACTAATATATTATTATTATTATTATATGTTAATATTCTAAGTTTGGGTGATAAATATATTTCTGGAAATATTAATTATATTATAAGTGGTTTTTAAAAGAAAATAATAGTATTAATTGGAATATGTACTTTGTGGTGTCTTAATATGAGATTTTAGAAAGGGTAAAGTGATCTATTGGGGATGATTTATCAAATAAACTAATTATTGAGTTAGAAATGAGGATTTGTAAAATGGATTGATTTGTTGGTGTTTATTTTAACATTGATTGATTATTACTTAAAAAGGTTTCGAAAATAATCATGCCGGAAATCGTTTTAATAATATGATTTTGGGAAATTGGTTAAGAATTTAATGATTGATGTCGGAATTTGACCAAGTATGATTTTAGAAATTATTCTGAATATGAGTTGACTTAATTTGGGATTTAAGAGCTTGTAAAATATTTTTGGTAAGATTTATCAATGGGTTGATTGGAAATGAAATGATTTTGGTTGATGTTGATCATATCGACAAGGTTTTGGAAAATGGTTTTACCATCGGTTGGTTTTGAGCATGTTGAGAATGTGGAGGCTGTGTGTATGAATGATAGCTCGGTAGCTTATGAAAATGGCTTGATAATAGGTGTGTACTGCTTTTGGATTGCCTTGGACTTGCATTTGGGCCCTTGCTTGCGTTATTTTGTTGTTCTGCATCTTCAGGTAAGTTCCCTAGGGGGCTTACTCAGGTTGGACATTTATGCCTGTTGTTGCATTTTATGTTAGGTGTTGCATATGCATAAAAGCATGCCATGTAGTATCATGTTTAGGTTGCACTAATTGATTGAGCATCTGTTTACTTTATGCGTTTGAAACAGAACGGCCGTTATCTGTGATAGTCCTAGAGTCTTTGCTAGGGTCATAGGGTAGCCCAGCCTCATCGGGTACCCTGAGTCAATCGAGTCATGACTTCCTTATATTATGCCTGCGGGCTTTATTGTGAAGCGGGTTAGGCATGCGTGCCCCCGAATATGAATGAATGCATTCACGAGCTGACCAGTCTCCACCTATCGGAAGGGGTGGAGGTAGGAGAGGGATATGTCACTTGGCATTGTCTTGGGCCCTTTACAGTATTTCTGCACATTATTACGAACTAGGAGCATGCTAGTGTGTTTGACTTTCGTACTGCATTAGAGCATCTTTATTAGGTATAGCACATACTATGTGGCCTCAGCGAGGACTGCCGGTCCCGCATGAGTGGCTCGATCTGACTCCTTTCCCCGTTCTTCTATTAAAGGTATTTTTTGCAGATTTGAGTGCTCGATGTCTATATGACGGGGTTTCCTTTTGGCGAATTGAAGAACATGGCTAATTCTCTAACTTGGTATAAATGGTAACCCTATGCTTACGATTTGGTTTTGACCGGCTTGCCGTGACACTTGTATATTTACCTTGCTTCCGCTTTACTTTTTGTTTGAAATGGATTCCGCGACATAGTCTTAGGACAGGTTAAGGGTACCCAACGGCCCTCCGAGGTTTTGAGGGTTGAAATCCCTCCTTATACTAATCTTAAAAACGAGTTTGAAACCTCGACCCGTACCTGGATTGCAAGATCCGAACAAGGGGTTTTATCCCTTGAAACGTAACCCGGAAATTATAATTCTGGGCCGTTACAAGACCCAGTTTAATTAGATATGGTCCATATGGATATATTTTTAAAAGATATTAGCCAACATTAAATACTACTCCGTATTATATAAGATAATTTCCTATCTTGAAGTTATTCATAAATAAGATATATTTTTGGATTTTATATATCTACAATTATGGATAGATTTTTTTAGGGAAATGCACAAACTAACCCAAAAATCCGATTTATTTGCAAGGTTAACCCAATCTAGTTTGAAATTATGGACATTTACTTAATTATGGATAGACTTCCTTTCTCTCTCTCTCCCTCCCTCCCTCCCCCCTATCTCTCTCTCTCTCTGATTTTTTTTTTATCGAAAGCAAACTTACCAATTTTCTATCCGAAATCGATGGTGAACCTGTTTCTTCGATAACTCTTGTCCAGTCGGTTCCAATAGATGACAAGTCGTTTTGCTTTTGGTGTCCAGTTAAAACCAACTGCTTACACGTCAAACTGCAAATAAACGTCATCCCACTTGCTTCTTCTTCGATGGTTTTTATCTGAAACTTGAGATTTAATTCAAATTATAGTAATGCTTCGATGATTTTTCTATGAAACTTAAGATTTAATTCAAATTATATTAATTCTCCCCTACCGTCACTCTTCCCCCTTCTATCTCTATCTCTGCCTTATCACATATGTCCTCTCTCTTTTTACCGCCTAGGCTTAAGGGTAAGAGCGACACTAGAACCAGGGAAACAGTGAACAACATGCAAAACAAGAAACAACCATAGGGTGTCCAGTAGGAAATCATTGGGTGTCCAGTAGAGTACGAAAGGGTGTCCAGTAACAAACCATAGAGTGAAAAGTTGATATATTGTTAATTCATCAATAAAAAAACAAAGTGGTTCACCAAGCATCTGCAAGGGCTCTTCCACTTCGATTCCACCTTCTCTACTCCAAATCTGGCCTCTACTCGCCTCGAATTGACCTGGAAAAGCCATCAGGACGAAGGTGAAGGACAAAGACATCAAAGCGGTGCTCTGGCGGCGATTCACACCAACGGCGCATGCTGAGTTTGAGCTCCTATGGAGATCCCGTCACCCTCAAAGACAGAGAGATAGAAGATGGAGAAATCAAAGAATAAATAAGGTCTTCAATTGAGAGAGGTGGAGGGTGCCATAGAGAAAAAGAGTTTTGAATGGGTGACAGTGATGGGCAATTAATGCCTTGTTGCCTCTCTCTCTCTCTCTCTCTCTCTCTCTCTCTCTACTAGGTGCAGCAGGTGAGGTAACGAGAGGTTTTGAGGGGGGAGGTTAGATTTTGCAAATTGTATGGATAATGGATAGGGAGTGCAAAGGAGACCGGGTATGTGGGTTACTTCTACAAATGCCCCTAGATTTTTAGATTTTGACCTATATATAGTTTAGATTGTTAATGTTATTTCACAAACGTTAATTTCTTTTCTCTTCTTTTTGGTGTTGTTATTATAGGTTGTTTGCTTCAATTTTTCTGCGGTGTTGTTTTTTTAATTGTTATTTAATATAAAATATATTTAAATTAAAAGAAAGAAAAGAATATTTAAGTATATATTACAAGAATTTCATTTAATTTTATATTAATTATGAATGAAGAGGTATTAGAAGAGATTGACTAATTATTTAATAAATGGGTTTTAGTATCAAATTTATTTAAATTGAAAAAACCGCATACAATGTGGGTACTGAACTAGTTTATTGCCTTTCAAAAAAATTTAAAAAATGTGATTGGTTCATACGACTACTTTTAAGGATGATTTTAAAAAATCATCTTTTACAATTTTTAAAAATTAAAAAGGCAATAATTTTCAACATCTAATTATTAAAAAATATAAAATATGAATTTTCAAAATAAAATTTTATAAACATGCAAAAATAGATGTTAGAGATATAAATATAATTTAACCATTCCGAAATGGCTCACTGGAAATGACTTGCATGTAGTAACCAAAGATCCCCAGTTCGAAGCCCGGATATGGCCGCTCTTTAGCCGCTCTTTATTTACAAATTCAAGATATAAATATAATTTTTTTAAATTAAATAAATGTTAAAATAAAATAGTGGAATAGGGACAAGGGAAGGGTGTAGGGAATGATTAGAAAATTCGGTTTGAATTAACACGGTTGGTATTTTTTTTTATTAGGAAAGAATTCGAGGTCAGACAACCCTGAACCTCGAGGGCCGACAAGTCGGCAGACGGATAACCGTCTAAACAAACATAAAAATATAAAGAAGGTGCAAAATATAGACCAGAGCTCTACAAAAGCGAAACAACACACAACTAAACCGGACAAGACGAGGACATAGACGAAAGACGAAGTCAAGCACAACTTAGAAGTAGCACCGTAGGCTAACATTAACCCGGTTGGTATGGGTTGCCGGGTTGGCACACCAAGTTTCCCTTTTTTTTTTTTTTGATTAGGTAAGGATTCGGGTAAGGACCCTACCCGATGGCATCCTTTAGATGAATTCCTGCAATATAAGATCCTGAACGTTCTTAACTCCCCGGACATCGTGGCAAAGGTGTGAAACTTTATCATCCACGGAATTGCCCTCACAGGGAACATGAGAGAACGAAAATTGCTCCATTCCATGGAGGAGAACTTTAATCTCGGATAAGATGAGTTCAATTTCCCAAGGGCACCTGGTATTGTCTCGGCCGAAGTGCTTGATAATTATCTTTGAATCCCCTTCAGTGCACTGGCTAACTTTTGAATTCTCAATTCTACTACATTTTGTACCCCTAATAATAAAACACGAGCTTTTGCCATTAACGGCGATTGTTGCCCTAGGTGTTTGTATCTAATTTTAATTGGTTTACCGCGCCAAACACGGATGATGTAACCTCCCGAACTAGAATGTCCTGCGAATGAGGAACCATCAAAATTAAGCTTAAACGTTCCCAGCGCAGGCTTTTTCCAGCAACCTTACCTGCATTTTTTTACCACTCTTTTTACCCTTCCTGGTGTTACAGTGAAACCTTTTTAAGTCGTTAAACTCGGAATCCTTTTTCCATTTGTTAGAGACCATGGTTTTTAGGATTGGGATCCTACGGTGGGATCGAGACAAGGGCATAGGATCGGATCGTAAGATCCTAGACAAAAATTAAAAATAAAATAAATAATAAAATAAAAACAAACCATCCTACACAAATACCTTAATTTTAAAATAAAATAAAACTAAGCTTTTTCTCCATTAAACAAATTAAGTAACTAAAATAGTCCAATAATAAGCACTTAACATTCATAATTTGTCAAGAATAATGTCTCAAAAGGTGACAAACAGACAAGGATAATGTATTAAAATATGACAAACATACAATAGATAAATCACACATCCAAATATCCAATGTCATCTCTAGTTTCAAATGTTTTCATCGCAATTAACCACATCATGAACAATTCCAGACAGTCATACGTGGATTTGTCGAGTTGAGTAACAAAACAAAGGGCTTAGGCTTTCAATTCAACGCCTTCACTCAAGCCTTCAATTTCTAAGGAGATGGGCTGCCAAAAAAAATAAAAAATAAAAAGGCACATCGTATCCAGAAGACCTAATATCCAAACAAAAGAAACACAATTACACAAATATGATTTTTTTCTAGGATCGGATATTTTTTCTAGGATCGGTAGATCATACCGATCCCACACGATCCCATAGGATCCTAGGTAGATCCTAGCATGAAGGAGTCTATATGCCCGATCCGGATCAAAACATTGGCTAGAATCGTAGGATCGTAAGATTCGGATCGGGATCCTAATAACTATGATAGAGACCATGTTTGCCATCTGAAAGATATTATTGGTTGGCAGATTGTTGTTACCAAAGACTAGTTGGTTTCTGTAAAACCATAAACTCCACCATCTGTTAGCAATGATAGTTCTGGAACTTTTGTTCACATTTTCCCCTATATATTGTAATATTTGTTTGAAATCCCTAGATGTTGTGATAATTTCTTGAATCCTGTCTTTCTCGGCCCTCGAAAGAACGTCGGATACAATCTGGGGTTGACATGACCATGAAGAGATGCGTGTATCTTCCACGACATCTCCACATATTGAGTACGTACTAGGAATCTCCCTATCACGTTGGGCAAGTATGGCTTTCGTTGGAAGTCCATTTTGACGAATTTTCCACATGAAGTCTTCACTTTAGGCAATGTGTCCAGTTTCCAAATCCAATTATTGCAATCATTCTCAATTGCCCATTCACGAGAGAGGAGATTGTATGCACTCTGTGTTGTGAACCATCCGTGTCGGTTAGGCTACCAGTATAGCCTGTCTTCAAAGGGTATACTTGGAATATGAATTGCGCACATGTCTTTTATAATTGAGGGGATAGAGTCCGTTCTAGCTTTTTCACCCACCATCGACCATTTATTATATAATTACTTACCCGTTCCTCCAACCTGACGGTCGTCGGGCACTCTGGGTGAGACGAGATGGGCTTAGGCCAAATCCAACAGTCGTCCCAGAACTTGATAGAATGACCATTACCCACAGTCCAAATCAGACTATTTTTAAACTTAGGGATTAATGGACAAAGTTTAGCCCATTGCCATGAACATACGCCCTTCCTTTGGTAATTTAATAAATTTTGTGACCATAGGTATTTGTATGTAATCAGTTGAACCCATGCGTTTGACGGTTCAACCAATATTTTCCATAGAAGTTTCAACTAAAGTGCTTCATTACTTTCACAAGCCTTTCTAATCCCCATCCCACCCTTCCTACAGGGTCGACACACCTTGTCCCATCCAATCAGTGGTCGATACTACAGGTCTTTATTTAAAAAAAAGTCTTGTTGATCTAGTCAAGCTCCTTATGGATTGAAGCTGGGAGCATAAAACTCCGCATCACAAAGAAGGGTTTCACCGATAGGTTTGACTTGATAAGTATTGCTCGACTCTGTTGAGACAACGAATTAGGGGTGAGTATGGAGATGGAAGAGGTTGACATTTTTTTTTAAAAATAATATCGGTAGGATGTTTGGTGGGTACAAAGTTATTTTAGGGTTATCTATCTATATACATATACTAAAACCTATGCATTGAAGCCTGCGTGGCGGCATGTGAGTGAATCTGCCTACGTGGCGGCGCGTGAGTGCGTCTCGCAAAACTTTCTCCCTTAAAAAAGGAAAGCTAATAAAAATAATAAGATAGTTCTAATCTATATAATTAAAAATAATTATTTTATTTTACCATTAATTCATATAATTGAATAGATGGAATATATTATACAAGAGTAAATATTATATAAGGAAATAATTATATCAATATAATTAAACACAATAATAGTAATAAATTTGGCATATACAGATATACAAATTGCCATATAAGTGTATCTTCATCTGGATTATAAATAATCTTTCCAATGGACGGTATATATATAAATTTGGCATATGGACAGTTTATATATCGATTATTTAGTGTGGAAAGAATTATTTATATCAAAATTAATTATTTCATAGTTATTTTATTTATATCTATATTATTTTTTAGGAGAATGAGTTATTTAGATCTAGATTAATTTTAATCTTATATTTTCACTTATTAGTTTAATTATCATAATGTAATTCATATTTATTTATTTATTTATTTTTATATTTATAATAGGATTTTTTTTATAAATAATAAGTGAAGTTTTATAATATTGTATTAATATATTCCCGTGCAGGGAACGGGGCATACACTAGTTTGATATAAAAAGACAAAATTACCACCTCCTACCTTCTCCTTCATCCCCAATTCCAAATTTCAGATTTCAGTCTCCCGCCTCCTTGCCCTATCCTCCCTCCGCCGTCTCCCCGCCGCCTCCTCCCCAAGGCTTCTCACCACCTCCGTCCGCCCTCTTTCTCCCATCTCCCCTCTTCAATCGACATTGAGACAGAGGCCGCATCTCCACCGCCCCTCCGCCTCTTCCCCCACCACCTCCAACGCCTTTCTCATCTCCACCGCCCCCAAAACCGCCGACGCCACCACTAGCCCACATAACCTCTTGCCGAGCGCGCCTTAGAGTAGCAGGCTTGTTGTCACTCAACTCCACTTTGACATAGTTTTGATGTGCCAACTGATACTATTACTCCAGTGGAAGGTTCTAGTTCGCATTGCAGCCTGATGGAAATCTTGTGTTCTACACGCTACACTCACGAGGGGCTTATTACTTGCCTGTATATGACGCAACTGAGACTTTTGGCGTTGATTTCCAGGTGCTGTTCAACCAATCTGGTTCCATTTACGTAGCAGATAAATACACATCAACACAAGCTGTAGTTTTGGAAGATCACACTGAGCCCACACTCTATTACCGATGAAGTGGATGTTGAAGGGCCTTAGACCACGAGTTATCTGAAGCCTAGTCACTTCAGGAACAGGAATATGTTTTGTGAACAGCATCTGCAAAATCGGAGATGATCAGCTGCAAACACCCAAATCTGCGTGCCCACTGCAGTATATATTCTTGGATCAGATGGATCATATGAAAGGCTGCAAGCTAAATTTCACCCAACAAAGCTGCTTGAAGGATCCACAAGAAAAAAACGAGTTTCGACTTGTAGAGATGCTTGATACAAGTTTTCCACATACATCACATTATGAAACGTACTCTGACCAGAACATCAGAGGTCCCCTGCCGTAACTCTTGCTTGTGTGATTGTGCAGCTATAGTCTTTCAAGATGTCACTGGCTTTTAGTTTATGAATACATGCCAAATGGCTCTTTAGGCTTTTGCTGATATCCTTCGACAAGTTCAGAGGCCAAATCTGTCGAGAAGAATGAAGTTTACATTGGCAACAGCAAGAGGTCTCAATTACTGGCATGAATAGTGCAGTATCCAGATCATTCATTGCGATATTAAGCTCCAAAATATCCTCCTAGACGGCTCCTTCACAGCCAGGATCTCAGATTTTGGAATCGCAGAGCTTTTGAAGAAGGATCAGGCTCATACAATAACAGGTGTAAGGGGAACAAAGGGTATGTTACAAAGGCGGATGTTTACAGCTACGGAATTTTGCTGCTGGAGCTCATTTGTTGTAGGAGATGTTTTGAGTTTTGACACAGAAATGGAGGATGAAAATCAAATGCTATTGGCTGATTGGGCTTATGACTGCTACGAGGAAGGGAGAGTAGATAAGCTGGTGGAGGATGATGAAGAAGCACTAGCAGAAATAGAGAGCATAAAAAAATTTGTATCGATTGCACTATGGTGCATCCAAGAAGATCCATCCCTTAGACCGTTGACGAATAAGGTGGTTCAAATGATCAAAGAAGCATTCAAGGAGACTCTGCCTCAAGATTATGCATTGTCAATCAGTCCCATGAGCATGGGTTATGGTAATTCGCAACCATCCAGTACTGAAGTCTTCTGGAACACACAAGGATGTGAGTTCAGTATTTGTTTTTACTTTGATCTCTCAACCAAGACATACTTATTTTGTTTGTGCATCTAGACAAAATTCTCCTTCCTTGGAGGCTATAGCCTCTTCTGCCCTCCTAAAGAATCCGCACCCAGTATATTGTAGCATTTTCAAAGTGTTACATTCAAGTTTAGAAGAAATTTCAGCATAAGAAAAATCTATTGGACAAGTTAGGTACACTGTATTTCAAAAAACTTATCGATGTTTGAATTAGTCCATCTACCATGGTGAACTTTTACAGCCTTGGAAAAAGTCATATTTCAATTTCTCCATATTGAACTTGCTAGCTGTAATTTAATTCGGTGTTTTAATGGTCCCATTTTAACTACTCTATTGGCTTCTTCCATCTACTTTGACTGAATTATCTGGACCCATAATCTTCAACACTTAATCAATCTGCCAGTTAAATCAACGCAGTGTTCATATTCTAATTTCAGTGGTCAATACAAGCAAGTCTTTACTTCTCCTTTACAAGTCAATGAAGACTCAAGGCAATGAATAAGCCAGTGAAGATTCTGAATTTACAATTATATATTAGGATCCAGAAGCTAAACAATATCTTTCACTTTACCTACATGTTTTTGCTTCTTACATTACTTCCATTGCTCATTACTGCTCAAAACAACAAAAACATAACCGCTTGTTAAAAGTAGACGATGCCTTGTTGTTCATTACATCACCGTCTTTGTTTCTTATGTTTGCTTCCACTCGCCATTGCTGCTCAGAAGAGTGGAAACATAACCTTGGGTTTATCCCTGATTGCTAGCACTGAATCATCATCATCATCATGGGTGTCTCCATTGGGCGATTTTGCTTTCGGGTTCCAACAGCTTGTTGGGACTGATGGCTTCCTACTAGCCATATGGTTCAACAACATACCAGAGAAAACTGTGACCTGGTCAGCAAACAATGGTGGGTTAGCTCAAAGCGGTTCTAAGCTGCAGCTAACTGTAGATGGGAGGCTTGTTCTCAAAGATCCAAGTGGAGTGGAGATATGGACACCGCCAGTGAGAGGAGCTGCCTATGCAGCCATGCTAGACACCGGCAACTTTGTGCTTGCAGATGGGAAATCCAATGTGATTTGGCAAAGCTTTGATTCGCCAACCGATACCATCGTGCCTGCACAGATATTGAGCAGTGAAGCTTCACTTAGATCTCGGGTTTCAGAAACAAATTACTCAAGTGGAAGGTTCCAGCTCCGAATGCAAAGTGACGGTAATCTTGTTTTCTACATGATGTTCTCGCCAAATAATTTAAATCAGTACTTGCCTGCATATGATGCAACCATGGTTTTCGGCACTGATTTCCAGATGGTTTTCAATCAATCTGGCTCCATCTACGTAACAACACAAAACGGATCAACACAAGCTGTAGTCTTGGAAGAGAAAACCGACCATTCACTCTACTACCAAAGGGCAATCTTAGAATTTGATGGTGTTTTTAGGAAGTATGTGTATCCAAGACCCAGCTCAACAAGTTTGCCAATGAACTGGACTGTGGATGGCCTTAGACCTCGAGGTATCTGCAGCAGAGTCCGCTCAGGAAGTCCTGGGGTCTGTGGCCTCAATAGCATCTGCCAAATAGGAGATGATCAGATGCAGAGACCCACATGTGAGTGCCCGCCAGGGTATGTATTGTTGGATCAAACAGATCAAACGAAAGGATGCAAGCCGAATTTCACCCAAAAAAGCTGCCTGGAGGATCCTCAAGAAAACAGTCATCAGTTTCAGCTTGAAGAGATACTCGGTGCAAATTTTCCAGATTCATCTTATTACGAAATTTGGAATGATACTTCACAGGTTCCCTGTCAAAACTCTTGCTTGTCTGATTGTTACTGTGCAGCTGTTGTCTTCGGAGATGATAGATGCTTCAAAATGAAGTATCCACTTTCTAATGTGTGGGTCAACCAGTCTGAGACTAGCTTTTCATCCCAAACTTTCATCAAGGTGAGAATCAGAAACTCGACAAGTACTGTTCCTGATGAACATAGCACAACCATACAGCAAACAAAGACGGCCCATCGAGATGTAATCCTCACTGAATCAATTTTTCTTGGAAGTTCAGTAGGCATCAACATCCTCCTCCTCACTTTAGTGGTGTTTACAGCAACTTTCTGCACATACAAAAGAAAAGAAAGAGTCCGGGATGACCATGATATTGCAGGAACAAGCATGAAGATTTTCAGTTACAAGGAACTAGAAGAAGCAACAGATGGATTCAAGGTAGTAGTGGGTCAAGGGGCTTTTGCTACCGTCTACAAGGGATCGCTTGATTCAGACGAGGGTACTGTTATTGCAGTTAAAAAGCTGAATGAGTCGGTGAAAGATAACCAAAGAGAATTCGAAAGTGAGGTCAAAGCAATAGCAAGGACCGGTCACCGGAATTTAGTACAGCTCATAGGGTTCTGCAATGAGGGGCAACACCGGCTTTTAGTTTATGAGTACATGCCAAATGGCTCTTTAGCTGACATAATTCTCCAAGGCCAGAAGCCGAATCTGTCGAGAAGAATGAAGTTTGCCTTGGAAACAGCAAGAGGTCTCAATTACTTGCATGAAGAGTGTAGCATCCAGATCATTCATTGTGATATCAAGCTCCAAAATATTCTCCTAGACGAGTCCTTCATGGCCAAAATCTCAGATTTCGGAATAGCGAAGCTTTTGAAGAAGGATCAGGCTCACACAATCACAGGTATCAGGGGAACCAAAGGGTATGTTGCGCCTGAATGGTTCAGAAGTGTACCCATTACTTCCAAGGTGGATGTTTACAGCTACGGAATATTGCTGCTAGAGCTCATTTGTTGTAGGAGATGTTTTGAGGCAGAAATTGAGGATGAGAATCAAAGGGTATTGGCTGATTGGGCTTATGATTGCTACCAGGGAGGGATAGTCGATAAGCTGGCAGAGGATGACGATGAAGCACTTGCTGAAATAGAGAGCATCAAGAAATTTGTGTTGATTGCACTATGGTGCATCCAAGATGATCCATCTCTTAGGCCTTCGATGAATAAGGTGGTTCAAATGATCCAAGAAGCACTCATGGAGACTTTACCTCAAGATCTTGCGTCAGTCATCAGCGCTACCACCAGTACTGACATCTTCTGAAACACACAAGAATAAGGTAGCGAGTTCAGTTCTTTGATATTTTATAGTTTGGTATTTGTTTTTCCTTCTCGTCTCTCAACCAAGACAAACTTATTTTGCTTTTGCATCCAGCGTCCCTCATAATTTTTTGGTGAATGGTCCAGTTTTCTAGATATCAGAATTTTTTTACGTTATCATGATCACCTGATCGGTTTAGCATTATTGATTGAATTTTTTGTGTTTTGATTAATTTCAGATCCTTAATGAACAAAGGCATACATCAGACCCTAGGATTACTCAAGGTCCAGTTTTTTATTCCGTGAATGGTGTTTTTAGAAGCTCACTTCATAGCTTTGACTTCTATACTGTACGTGTATGTTAGCTAGTGTGTTCATTGTTCATATTTCTTTATGGATCTCAGCTGAGGAACATCTTTGTATGTTTCCCTCTTTCATGTTTTGTTTCAGTTGTGAATTTTGACGCATGTAAGTGTATTATTTGTTCCACGATTCACAACTCGATCAGTTTCTGATTTGGAAAGCAGTTTGTTCAGCTTTATTATTTCCCATTTGCTGTTTAGATTTGAACAGTTCAACAGAAAATAGTTCTAGTCTTGATAGATTGCCCCTTCTGAGTTGATCCTTTTAATTTGTGTGTCGTTTATATTTATACTTAGCAAAGTGGTCATTATCAGTAAATATCAGATGAGTACAAAATTGCCAGCTTATTGTGAGGGTAATAGTTTGATGTAAACGGATTGGTCCTCTATATAGTTATCGAGATATCAGTGCTTATCTTCCATGCTGTATAATATTCGTGCAATTCAGACTCGATATGCAATTGCCAGTTTATGAAAAGAGGAAAAAGTTAACGATAATGGCGATTCCTACTAGTGTTTTCGTTCCTGAAGATATGTCCTGAAACTATCTTCAAGGATAAGACTGTCACTGAGCTTGGTTGTGGGAATGGGCAGACAGCCATTGCAATTGCAGACAAATGGTCGCCTTTAAAGGTTTGATTATATCCGATTGCTCTTATTTGTGATTTCAATGTACCATTTTGCTATAGCCTTTGATATTGCCCTTTGAATGCTATAATACATACACCATCCAACACATCTAAGACCAACCTTTGACTTATTGTATATGATTATGAGCAGCTGTATGGCCTTGATATCAATCCAAGAGCAGTAGAGATTTCATGGATCAATTTATACTTGAATGCTTTGGATGAGAATGGTCAGACTATTTATGAATCCCATCTATTAGCTTACTAAAGAGGCAATAAAATAATGCTAGCGGCTACCCAATGAACGACGATTCATATGAAAAGGGTTTTCCAAGGGAGGGAGAAAATTAGGAAGTAGAAGAACATGTACATATGAGCGTGACAATGAATGAATAATTTTGTTCTATTCATAACAAATTAAATTAAGGTTTTAGAAGTTTTTAGAAGTTAAATTAAGTTATTAGAATTGACATTAGAATAACTTAGCCTTGGTAATTTTGTTCTATTCATAGCAAAGTGGAAGTTTACGGCTTCGGAATTTTGCTGCTGGAGCTCCTTTGTTGTAGGATATGTTTTGAGGCAGAAATGGAGGATGAAAATCAAATGGTGTTGGCTGATTGGGTTATGACTGCTACCAGGAAGGGAGAGTAGATAAGCTGGTGGAGGACGATGATGAAGCACTAGCTGAAATAGAGAGCATCAAAAAGTTTGTATCGATTGCACTATGGTGCATCCAAGAAGATCCATCCCTTAGACCGTTGATGAATATGGTGGTTCAAATGATCAAAGAAGCACTCGAGGAGACTCTGCCTCAAAATTATGCATTGGCCATCAGTCCCATGAGCAGGGATTATGGTAATTCGCAACCATCCAGTACTGAAGTCTTCTGGAACACACAAGGTTGTGAGTTCAGTTTTTTTATATTTGTTTTTTACTTCTGGTCTCTCAACCAAGAGATACTTATTTTGTTTGTGCATCTAGCATCTCTCTTAATTTTTGCTCAACCATTATACGTTTAATCGAGATAATACAAATAATGCAATCTAATTCCAGTGTTCTTATTTCCTTTTTTTTTGGTGGAAGGTCTAGTTTTCTTAGTTATTTATGTACGTTATCATGATCGGTTTAGCAATATTGATTGATTGATTGTGTTTTTTTTTTGTGTGTTGTGATTCATTTCAGATCCTCAATGAAGAAACCCTATACACTGGAGTAACCAAGGTGCTTCTGCCTCTTCATCTGGTCTCTTGTACCAACTCCATGAGCTCATTGATCTCGGTATGCCTGGAAACTTATTTTGTGTCTGTTAATAAGCTCATGTGTTTGTTGTTCACGTTTGTTTATATGGGTCTCAGCTGAGGAAGATCTATGCATGTGCTCGCTTCAGCCAAATAAATGTTTGATTTATGAATCTTGTATTTTTTTTTCAGGTGTCGCTAAGTTCAGTATTGCTTTGTCATCGCCTTGCCAAAGTCACAGTGTTATGTAAGTTTAGAAGAAATTTGAGCATAAGAAAAATCTAGGGGATGCCCCAGATTTGAAATAAGCCTTGGAAAAACTCATATTTCAATTTCTCATAATGAGATTGCTGCAATAGTCCCATTTCAAAAAGTCAGACAGTCATATGAGCACTGCATAGATTGAAAAAGTCTCACAATCTATGAAATGTCCATATTCTAACGTTACAGTAAGTTTCTCATTTATACTAATTTATTTCTGAATTAGTCTACTGAGTCTAAAAAAAATTCTTTTGTCAAATTTGTTTCTGAATTTGTCAAAAGAGAGATTGAAGACATAGCGGATTTAGGAGTTTTAAACTTGAGTATTCAAATTAGCTAGAGAGGAGTGAAAATTCTCCTTTTCCAAGCCAATGAAGATTGAAGACTTTGATTTTTATTTTTGTTATCCTATCTGAATTTATGAGTATATAAGACGTAACAATAAAAGAAGTACAACATAAGGAGGCTTTATTCAAAGCTAAACAGCAAATTGTTCCAGCAAGTGAACCAATGTCTTTCACTTTACCTTCTTGTTTTTGCTTCTTAGCTTTACTTCCATTGCTCATCTCTGCCCAAAACAACAAAAACATAACCTTGGGTTCATCCCTGATTGCTGGCACTGAATCATCATCATGTGTGTCTCCATCAGGCGATTTTGCTTTCGGGTTCCAGCAGCTTGCTGGGACTGGGGGCTTCCTACTAGCCATATGGTTCAACAACATACCAGAGAAAACTGTGACCTGGTCAGCAAACAATGGCCAGTTAACTCAACGCGGTTCTAACCTGCAGCTAAATGAAGAGGGGAGGCTTGTTCTCAACGATCCAAGTGGTGTGGAGATGTGGACACCGCCTGTGAGAGGAGCTTCCTATGCAGCCATGCTAGACACTGGCAACTTTGTGCTTGCAGATGGGAAATCCGATGTGATTTGGCAAAGCTTTGATTGGCCAACCGATACCATCTTGCCCACACAGATAGTGAGGAGTGAAAATGCACTTAGAGCTCGGGTTTCAGACACAAATTACTCAAGTGGAAGGTTCCAGCTCCGAATGCAAAGTGATGGTAATCTTGTTTTCTACATGATGTTCTCCCCAAGTTATATGGATCAATACTTACCTGCGTATGACGCAACCGCAACTTCTGGTATTGCTTTCCAGATGGTGTTCAATCAATCTGGCTCCATCTACGTAACAACAAAAGACGGATCAACACAAGCTGTTGTCTTACAAGAGCGGATCAATCATTCCCTCTACTACCAAAGAGCAATCTTAGAATTTGATGGTGTTTTAAGGAAGTATGTGTATCCAAGATCCAGTTCAACAACTTTGCTGATGAACTGGACCGTGGATGGCCTTAGACCTCAAGCTATCTGCAGCAGAGTCGCCGAGGGAAATCCTGGGGTATGTGGCCTCAATAGCATCTGCCAAATAGAAGATGATCAGATGCAGAGACCCACATGTGAGTGCTTGCCAGGGCATGTATTGTTGGATCAAATGGATGAAATGAAAGGATGCAAGACAAATTTCACCCAACAAAGCTGCTTGGAGGATACACAAGAAAATAATAATCAGTTTCAGCTTGAAGAGATGCTCAGTGCAAATTTGCCGGATTCCCCTTACGAAACTTTAACTGTAACATCAGAGGTTCCCTGTCACAATTCTTGCTTGTCCGATTGTTACTGTGCAGCTGTAGTCTTCGGAAGTGGTAGATGTTGGAAAATGAAGTATCCACTTTCTAATGTGTGGATCAATCAGTCTGGGGTTAGCATTTCATCAAAAGCTTTCATCAAGGTTAGAATTGGGAACTCGACAAGTGATGGCTATGATCAACATAGCACAACAATACAAAAAAGGGAGACAAACCACAGAGCTGTAATCCTCATTGAATCCGCTTTCCTTGGAAGCTCAGTTTTCATCAATATCCTTCTCCTCACTTTAGCGCTGTTTACTGCAAGTTACTGCACATATAAAAGAAATGAAAAAAACCGGTATGACTGTGATATTGCAGGAACAAACATGAGGAGTTTCAGTTACAAGGAAATAGAAGAAGCAACAGATGGATTCAAGGTTGTAGTGGGCCAAGGTGCTTTTGCTACTGTCTACAAGGGATTACTTGATTCAGAAGAGAGTAATGTTATTGCAGTTAAAAAGCTGAATGAGTCGGTGAAAGAGAACCAAAAAGAATTCGAAAGTGAGGTCAAAGCCATAGCAAGGACCGGTCACCGGAATTTAGTTCCAGCTCATAGGGTTCTGCAATGAGGGGCAACACCGACTTTTAGTTTATGAATACATGCCAAATGGGTCTTTAGCTGACATCCTTCTCCAAGTCCAGAGGCCGAATCTGTCGAGAAGAATGAAGTTTGCTTTGGAAACAGCAAGAGGACTCAATTACTTGCACGAAGAGTGCAGCATCCAGATCATTCATTGCGATATCAAGCTCCAAAATATTCTCCTAGACGACTCCTTCACAGCCAGAATCTCAGATTTTGGAATAGCAAAGCTTCTGAGGAAGGATCAGGCTTACACAAGAACAGTTATCAGGGGAACCAAAGGGTATGTTGCGCCTGAATGGTTCGAGAATGTACCCATTACTTCAAAAGTGGATGTTTACAGCTATGGAATATTGCTGCTAGAGCTCATTTGTTGTAGGAGATGTTTTGAGGCGGAATTGGAGGATGAGAATCAAATGGTATTGGCTGATTGGGCTTATGACTGCTACCAGGAAGGGAGAGTAGATAACCTGGTGGAGGATGATGATGAAGCACTCTCTGAAATAGCGAGCATCAAGAAATTTGTAATGATTGCACTATGGTGCATCCAAGATGATCCCTCTCTTAGGCCCTCGATGAATAAGGTGGTTCAAATGATCAAAGAAACACTTGAGGAGACTCTACCTCAAGATCTTGCATTATGCATCAGTCCTATGAGCATGGGTTATAGTAATTCGCAACCATCCAGTACTGAAGTCTTCTGAAACACACAAGGTTGTGATTTCCATTCTTTGAAGTTTGTTTTTACTTCTGGTCGCTCAAACAAGACATACTTATTTTGTTTGTCCAATCAAAGTCCAGTGTTCTTTTTTTATTTTTTTTGGTGGAAGGTCCAGTTTTCTTAGTTATCAGATGGAGTAATTTTTTTTTTTATGTTGTCATGATCATATTAGCAATACTGATTGAATTTTTTCTGTTTTGATTCATTTCAGATCCTCAATGAGGAACGGCATACAGCTGCCCCTCTGGAGTAAATCAAGGTGCTCCTGCCTCTTCATCTGATCATTTTAGCAATATTGACATCTACATTGTATTAGCTCATTGCATCTTGGTATGCATGGATATCTACATTGTGTCTGTTAATTAGCTCGTGTGTTTGTTGTTCATATTTCTTTATGGGTCTCGGCTGAGCAAGATCCTTGTATGTGTCCCTCTTTAATGTTTTGTTTCATTTTTGAATGCATTTAAGTGCATTTGTTCCATCTGAAGCTTCTCAACTCAGTTTCTGATTTGGAAAGCCTTAACTTTCTTCTGTAATCATGCTCGCTTCAGCCAAATAAATGTTTCATTTGTGAATCTTGTACTCCCTCCGTCACCAAAGCTCTACAAGGTTGCTGTTAGGCCGACCTTATTGTATGGTTCAGAGTGCTGGCCCGTCACCAAAGCTCAAGAACAGAAATTGGCAGTGGCTGAGATGAGGATGTTGCGATGGATGTGTGGGCATACGAGACTTGACAGAATCAGAAATGAAGACATTAGGAGTAAAGTTGGAGTTGCAAGTATTGTGGACAAGCTGAGAGAGTCCAGATTGCGGTGGTTTGGGCACGTTCGGCGGAGACCTGGTTCGGCGCCTGTTCGTAGGTGTGAGAGTTTGGAGTTTGGAGCTATTTGTAGGGGTAGAGGTAGACCGAAAAAGAGTTGGATGGAGGTTATTAGGCAGGATCTTAATCTGCTCAACTTATCGGAAGAATTGACTTTGGACAGAGACCGTTGGAGGAGGGCTATTCGGGCTTCGGATGTGTAGCAGTACTAGGCTGGGGTTTTGTTCTATTGTGGTTGCTTCTATTCCGCCTCCCTCTTTGCTTCTTCGTGCCTCTTTTTCTACTGTTTAGCGTGCTTTGATGGGATTGATATGTCTACTATTTTGGGTCTATCGGAAACACTCTCTCGATGTATTCGGGGAAAGAGTGCGTACATCCTGACCCCCCAGACCCTGCTTAATTGCGGGATTTACTGGGTAGTAGTTGTTGTTGTTGTTGTTGTACTCCCTCCGTCTCGTAAAACTTGTAGTTTTAGAGTAGTAAACTTGTATCAAAAAACATGTTGTTTTAGCTATAGTTATTATCTTTATATGTAATGATTGCTCTTTTTATAGGTAATAATTAGTGATTTTAGGTATTTTATCCTATAAAAGTAAAGGAAATATAGGTATTATTAATAAGTGCGCATAAAGCTAAAACTTGTACAAGTTTTGCGAGACGGAGGGAGTAATTTTTTAGGTGTTGAATCTTTTCTATGTCATAGCCTTGCCAAAATGTTACTTTTAAGTTCGGAAGAAATCTGATGATAAAAAAAATAAAAATTCTAGGGTGTGCCCCAGAGCAAAAGTTAAGTTTATTTGAAATAACTAGTGATGTTGAATCAGCCCATCTTCTACGGCAAACTCATACTGCAATGGTCCGTTTTGAAAAAGTCCCAACATTCCTATCAACAATGAATAGATTGAAAAAGTCTTACAAAATATGTAGGTTTGTTCATATTCCAACTTTATACAGTACTAATTTACTTTCTGATTTAGTCTACTGAATCTAAACTTTTTCTTTTGTCAATTTTGCCTCTTCTGAATTGTTTCTACAGTAAACCGAAAGGAGAGATTTTTGGCAGATTTAGGAGCTTAGTATCCACTTATGTGATGTAAAATTGTCCACCATTATATACTGGACTGGTATAGATAGTCAAAAGTCTAATTAATATACAATGGCCAATATAAACAAGTCTGTACTCCTCCTTTTCCAAGTCAATGAAGACGTTTACTTTTATATTTTGTATCCTATTTGAATTTATGAGTGTATAAGAGTCATAAGATGTAGCAACAAAAGAAATACTACACTAGGAAGCTTATTCAAAGCTAAACAGCAAATTGTTCCAGCAAGTTAACCAATGTCTTTCACTTCACCTGCTTTCTTTTGTTTCTTAGCTTTACTTCCATTGCTCATCTCTGCCCAAAACAACAAAAACATAACCTTGGGTTCATCCCTGATTGCTGGAACTGAATCATCATCATGGGTATCTCCATCTGGTGATTTTGCTTTCGGGTTCCAACAGCTTGGGACTACCGACAATTTCATACTGGCCATTTGGTTCAACAACATACCCGAGAAAACTTTTACATGGTCAGTTGAAAGTGTAGCTCAACGCGGTTCAAAGTTGCAGCTAACACTTGACGGGAGGCTTGTCCTGAGTGATTCAAGTGGTACGGAGATCTGGAGTCCAATAGGTGGTGGAGCAGCCTACGCAGCCATGCTCAACACGGGCAATTTTGTTGTAACTGGCAAGAATCTTGTCGTCCTTTGGCAGAGTTTTGATCACCCAACTGATACAATCTTGCCAACACAGACACTGAATCCAGGTACTTCACTGATGGCTCATTATTCAGAAAGTAATTACTCTAGTGGAAGGTTTAAGCTTAGTGTGCAACAAGATGGGAGTCTTGTGTTGCATAAAATAGATGGCCTACAGGATTTGAAGTATTACTCGGTGTACGAGGATACTTCAGCTGCAGGCAGTGGAAACCAGCTTGTCTTCAATCAATCCGGTTTGATATATTTTAGAGTGAAAAATGGAACAAAAATTGTAGTTTTGCCTGATTCAGGTACTACAGATGATCTGTACCAAAGGGCAATCCTAGAATTTGATGGTGTCTTTAGGAGATATACTTATCCAAGATCAAATGCCACAAATCTGCCAATGGCTTGGTCAATGCAATCATTTGTGCCTCAAGATATCTGCAAGCAGATACAAGGCAGCACCAGCACAGACGGAGGGGCGTGTGGCTTTAACAGCTACTGCCAAATAGGAGATGATCAAAGACCAAGGTGTAGCTGTCCACCAGGCTATTCATTCTCGGATCCTACAGATGAGATGAATGGGTGCAAGACGGAGTCTGTGTTAGAAAGTTGCCAGGAAGGAACGCGTGAAAGTAGTCAATTTCAACTGAAAGAGCTGGCTTATGCCGATTTTCCTGGATCAGATATCAAATCTTTTACGGGAGTGTCTGAGACTTCGTGTAGGAACTTTTGCTTGTCTGACTGCTCTTGTGCAGCTGCAGTTTTCGCGGGTGACACTTGCTGGAAGAAGGCATCCCCACTCTTGAATGGGGTGGTTGATCCTACTTTTGGAGGCAAAGCTTTGATAAAAGTAGCAGTTGGCAACTCATCAGGGAAGCAACTACCAGCTGAACTGCCAATTGGTGGCCATCATAACAAGGATCACAGCACCTTGATTATCATTGAATCAGTTTTCCTAGGGAGTTCAGTTTTCCTTAACATACTTCTCCTCTCTTTAGCAGTGTGTACAGCGAGTTTTTGCGCTTATAAACGAAGAAAAACAGAACCAAGGGAGAGCCAAGATATTCCAGGGACGAACATGAGGAACTTCAGTTACAAGGAGTTGGAAGAAGCTACAAATGGATTCAAGGAAGTGGTGGGCCGAGGTGCTTTTGCTACTGTCTACAAGGGAGTGCTTGATTCCGAAGAGGGTAATGTTATTGCAGTTAAAAAGCTGAATGAGCTGGTGAAAGAGAATCAGAGCGAGTTTGAAAGCGAAGTAAGAGCTATTGCAAGAACAGGACACCGGAATTTAGTGCAGCTCATAGGGTTCTGTAACGAGCAGCAACACCGGCTTTTAGTTTACGAGTACATGCCTAATGGAGCTTTATCAGGCATTTTGTTCCAACGTCAGAGGCCGAATTGGTCAAGAAGAATGAAGTTTGCCTTGGAGACGGCGAGAGGTCTTAATTACTTGCATGAAGAGTGCAGCATCCAGATCATACATTGTGATATCAAGCCCCAAAATATTCTCCTAGACGACTCCTTCACGACAAGAATTTCAGATTTCGGTTTGGCAAAGCTTTTGAAGATAGACCAGACTCATACAATGACTGGCATAAGAGGAACCAAAGGGTATGTCGCACCTGAATGGTTCAGGAGCATGCCTATTACTACCAAGGCGGATGTTTACAGCTATGGCATTTTGCTGCTAGAGCTCATATGTTGCAGGAGATGTTTTGAGGCGAATATGGAAGATGAGAGCAGGAAAGTATTGGCTGATTGGGCTTATGATTGCTATAAAGAAGGGAGAGCTGATAAGCTGGTGGAGGGTGACAATGAAGCCATGGACGACATAGAGGGCGTCAAGAAGTTTGTACTGATTGCACTCTGGTGCATCCAAGAAGATCCCTCTCTAAGACCCTCAATGAAGAAAGTGGCACAAATGATCCAAGGCCCAATTGAGGAGCCTCTACCTTCTGATCTGGCCTCTGATATTAACTTCATGAATTGTGCTACAATTTAGATTGAATGGACTTTGGAATTGAGAACAACTTGCATATTAGAACAAATTCAGTAGGCTTAATTGTGTAAACTCCTACTCTTTTAGCAATTTTTGTTCAAGTATGGAATCAGACAGTCTTACAGTGTAATTCCAATTGTTTTTCATGGTTTAGCTTGTGAACTTGCAGATTGCAGTTTGGTTAGGGTCCTGGGCTCCTGCAACGCCTTGATTGCGTTGTATCTCGGCAAAGCTTCAAGATAGGCAAAGCTTCAAGATACTGAACGAATTAAAATTGAAACAAATTCACAATTTATTTGAAGGAAGTGATCAAATCAAGCTTACATAAGCAAGCTAAATTTTAAGACCGAAACAGATGCATTTAAATGTATAGAGATTTATGCATAACCCCACTGAGATATCTTATGCCGAAACGGTTGGTGCCTTCCAATATGTCACCACCACTCGTCCGGAGATATCTTATGCCGTCAATCGGGTATGCCAATTTATGCATGGGGGATTTGCAAAACATTTTTTTTTTTGGATAAATTGGTGAATTGTCCACCTTTTTGGACAAATTGGTAAATTGTCCGCTATATATACTAATTAAATCAGATCCTCCAATTACATATCTCTCTATCTCTCCGACCGCTCCCTCGAGCTCGCTCTCCCTCTCGCCGGATCTGGAGGCGAAGCCTTCGACGTCGCTGCGAGATCTTCCTCCATCTCCGTCCATCTTCCTTCTCTCCTCCCGTTCACCGCTATCGCGCGCTCATCTTCTCCTCCTGTTCGCTGCCGCTCTCGCTCGCTCCGCCTCGCAAGCTCGCCGAAGAGGCCGAATGCGACGGGATCTGGACACACGGATCTCGGATCTCAGAGGAGGAAGGGGATCTCCAGTGATCGAGGAAGATCCAAGGGAGGCCGATCTGGATCTGGTATCCCAGGAAGATCAATTCCTCGCATCAAATTGAGTTGCTGCAGTTCGTGGCCAGATCTGAAATTTGCTGATCATCTGAATCAAGAAATCATATCGATTGGTTTGGATCCATTGCTGAGGCGGATGCCGGAGGCCGACCAGCTAGAGCGAGGGAGCGAGCGAGGCAGCGACGAGGTCTCCGGAGCGAGGTCGAGCGAGCGCCGGAGAGAGCGAGCAAGCGAGGGAGTGAGATCGGAGGCGGAGGCGACGAGGCGCAACGGCGAGGCGGAGCCAACCGGCCTTTCGATCCTCTTCGCAGAAATCGGGAGGAAGGAGATAATTTATTGAGAAAGTATGAAATTATATTGAGATAAAATAAGATCATGTTGAGAATAAATTCACAAGTCTCGATTGTTGTGCAAAAATAACATATAGTTGAGCAAAATTAAGATGATGTTGAGCAAAATTTTACCAATCCCCCATGTTGTGCAATTATTGTCTATTGATGAGCAAAAATAAGACCATGTTGTACAATAATCTATTAAAAAAGTATAAAATTATATTTACAAAAAGTAAGATCATGTTGAGACACAATTTCACAAGTCTCGAATGATGTGCAAATATAATAGTACGTTGTGCAAATATAACCGTAAGTTGTGCAAATATGACTCAAGTCTAGTTTTTTTTTTAATTTTTATTTTGTCGTGCAAATATAAGAGTACGATGTGCAAATATAACCGTATGTTGAGCAAATATGACCCAAGTTTAGTTTTTTTTTTTTACATTTTGTCGTGCAAATATAAGAGTACGTTGTGCAAATATAAGAGTATGTTGTGCAAATATGACCCAAGTCTAGTTTTTTTTAAAAAAAAAAGAATTTAACATTTTGTCGTGCAAATATAAGAGTACGTTGTTCAAATATAACCGTAAGTTGTGCAAATATGACCTAACTCTAGTTTTTCTTTATATTTTTTTTTTACATTTTGTCGTGCAAATATAAGGGTACGATGTGCAAATATAATCGTATGTTGTGCAAATATAACATTTTGCTGTGCAAAAATAAAAATAAAAATATAGATTATGGATCACATAATAAAATAAATATAGATAGTTTTTTTAATTTCTCATATTTGTAGGGTGATTTTTGTAATTTCATAAAAAATCCTTCCTCCTCCCGATTTCCAGAAGAAAGGTTGGTCGACCTGCGCCTCGCTGCCTCCGCCTCCGCCTCCGATCGCACTCACTCCGGCCGCTCGACCCCAGTTTCGTCTCGAGGAGATCTCGGATCAGAGATCCCGCGTGAACTCCGGCAACCAGAGGAGGAGCGACAACGGCGACGACAAGGAGGAGATCGGCTTCAGATCGAACGATCAATGGGGCGCCAGATCGAGCGATCGATGGAGTCGGAGATGATGATGGATGAAATCGATCTCACGATCCAATTACTCTCCGAATCAGATCGCGAAATTCATCCCCCCCCCCCCCCCCCCCCCCCGAGGAGATCGCCTGTTCGAGCGCTTCACGAAATCGCCAGTTTCGAGCCTCTCGCCATCTCTCGATTTCGGATCCGAGCGGATGCAAGATCTGGAGGATCATCCCGAGGAGATCTCGGATCTGTATCCACCGAGGAGATCTCGGATCTCAGAGGAGGAAGGGCCCCCGCGCGAGCTCTGGCGATTGCAATTCACCACGAGATAGTGGCCGATTCCGAAACCGAACTCGACAAAGGGCAGCATCTAAACGCCGATTCCGTGAACTCCACCGGATCTGCACACCTCCACCGAGATCTGAGCAGAACCTCCCACAGAACTCCACCGGTGGAAGCACGACGACGATCGGAAGTGGTGCTGATGAGGACGACAGAAGGAGAGGAGGAGAGAACACATCGAGAGAGCGAGAGATCTCGGGTTAGGGGATCTGTTGAATTAGTATATATAGAGGACATTTTGCTAATTTGTCCAAAAAGGTGGACATTTCACCAATTTGTCCAAAAAAGTGCATGTTTGGCAAATTTTTTCTTTATGCATAACCCCACTGAGATTCACTGGTCTGCTGTTAAGCGCATTCTGCGCTCCCTCAAAGGCACTTTATCTCACGGTATGCGTCTCCGATCAGCCGCCGATGCCGGTTTGGTTGCCTTCACCGATGCTGGATGGGCCTCAGACATGGATGACTGCCGATTCCAACACGGCTTCGCCATCTTTTATGGTGGTAACCTTGTCAGTTGGTCTTCCCAAAAGCAGAAGGTGGTAGCTCGTTCTAGCACTGAAGCCGAGTACCGCGCCATCGCTTTCACTGCAACCGAACTTCTTTGGCTTTGCCAACTTCTAGCTGAGCTTCAGGCACCGGTAGTGGGCTCTCCCATTGTCCTATGTGACAACCTCAGTGCCACGTACATGTCTGCCAATCCTATTCTACATCAGAGGTCCAAGCATATTCGCATTGACTATTTCTTCGTTCGTGAACAAGTAGAAGCTGGTGACCTTGTTGTCCGTCAAATTCGCTCCCTGAATCAGACTGCAGACATCTTCACCAAGGCTATTGGGAGTGGCCGGTTCATTACACTTCATGACAAGCTTCATGTGCGTTCTCCGCCATGAGATTGGAGGGGGGTATTAGGATAGAAACATATCTTTTTTATCTTTTCATATCCTTTTATGTATATCCCTTCTTGGGAGATCCTTAATCTCCAAGCATTGTAACCCTATATATTTTCACATTGTCAATGAATACAATCAAGCTTTCTCACAAACATTAAATCTCTATAAAATGCATTAGTGTATCACACATAAACACCTATATTTATTTGCTCGTTGGATCAGTTGTGCAATGCACAAGCACTAGTCGAGTTCCCGACTCTTCCCTTGATGAATCATGTTGTTGCAGTAGACTTATCAACCCGGCCATTAGAAAGCGGAAACCTCATTTTCCAGCAGATGACATCGCCGAAGACTGCAGCTGCACAGTAGCAATCAGAAAAGAAAGATTTGTAACAACGAACCTAAAATTCGCCCTTCATGGTTGAATTCCAAACCTTGTAGAGACAAGCCTCTGCGTAGCTACTAGGTTCAGTAGAAGGTTGAACATCAAACAAGTGTGAATGACTCAAATTGAGAGTGGACGTGAGTGTGTGACAGCAAACGCAGGCAGAGCTATCAACATGGTTGCACACATAATCTTGGAGATAGTGGGGAGTTGTGGTGGTCCGAGATGATCGACGAGGCTGATGAACCACTGCACGCTGGTCGTGGGAAGGTTCAGCATTGGAAGAAACATGCCCATCAGAGAGGATTTGCTCAACATCATCCCAGGTGTGAGGTTGAGAAGGGAATAAACGAACAGAGTTGTCAAGATCCTTATCTTTGTATGGAAATAAGGATTCATGGAACACTGCATCCCTAGAAACTTCCACCTTATATGTGTCTAAATTCAGCACTTTGTAACCCTTAGTCCCTGGTGGATATCTGAGAAACACACACGGACTAGCTCTTTGCATAAATTTGTGCCGACCACCTTTGAGAGTCGAAGTATAGCACATGCACCCAAAGCTTCGCGAATCATCATAGCAAGGTGGCCTGTGATTCAACACTTTAAAAGAGCTCTTACCATTCAACAAGGAACTCGGCAAACGGTTGATGACATATAATGCAGTCAGAACCGATTCCCCCCAATACTTCATGGGCAATTTGGATTGGAAGAGCATTGCTCTAGCCACTTCGAAGATGTGTCGATGCTTGCGCTTGACAACACCATTTTGTTGAGGTATGGCGACACAGGAGGTTTGGTGGACAATCCCCTTACTCTTGAACAGTGACGGAACCTCAAGCTCAACGATGAGGGGGCCGAACATTACTACAAGAAAAAAAAATTGTTTAGGATTTGGAAAAGAATCTACCGATTTAAGGGATTGAATTAGAACTCGATCTAGTGGAACACATTCAATGGAATATATAAACTCAATGATAATAAAATGAACATGTAATGGAACATATAAACTTAGAAATATAAAATCAAAGATAATCAATATTCTTATACTCCAATACTGATCTATGGAATATTTCCTCAATTCCCAATTCAATCAATTGCAAAAACTAAACAATATCTCCTTCGCAAATCACAACTCAATTAGTTGCAAAACCAATTTTTTATACCCCTGCTTAAATTCAATGAATTTAGTAAGGAACTTAACAATCAAGCGGCATCCAAACTATGAATTCAACGCATTCTTGCTCAAATTTCCCTCACTTTACATATTTCTTTACTGATATTAATGAAATCAATTTCAATGATTTGCCAATTTAATTAAGAAACTCAACCCGGAACTTGAGCAAGAATTTCAAAGATTACTTCAATTTAGGGGAAGGTGATTCATGAATCATGAGTAAAGAGGAGAACGACTACAGTTGACGACGGATTGAGGAGTCGACGTCACAGTACCGGTGAAGGGAAGCAAGGCGACGAATGGGCTGGAGATCGGAGAAATGAAGAACACTCAAGGCTGGCCGTGCTTGATAAATTGCCGTTTTCCAATTTGCAATTTATGAGCTAGAACAACCGATTCCATGAATTGAAGATGAAAGTATTGGAGAGTGGGAGAAGTGGGTGAATTGCGGTTTTCAACTTTGAAAGCGGTCACCTTATTGCGTGGGAGACGAGGAGTTTGAGTAAATGAGGGGGCCAATACCTCTGAAACTGCAAAAAAAAAATCCCTAATTCTAAAAACACATTAATTACTAGTATTTTTTTTTGTGGGGGCCAAGGCCACCCCTGGCCTCCAAATAGTTCCGCCCCTGCTCTTGAAAAACTCGGATGAGACATTACTAAGTCCCAACTCCTGAGCATTGTCAGACCTCATCTTCTCTACACGACATCCAAACTATGTCTCAGCCATGGCTAAAAAAGCCTGGAGCACAGAGAAGGCATTCCCCTTGCATCCCAACAGATGGACCCAAGTAGTCCTGCTGAAGTCATCTACAACAGTAAGAAAATACCGAAAACCATTGAAAGTATGAATTTGAAAAAGCCCCCAAACATCAACATGGATGAGTTGGAAAGGACTATTGGAAGTAATGGAGCTTCTGTGAAACGACAGCCTCCACTGTCTAGCTCTTGCACACACCTCACAGGGTGTCAAACTAGAAACATCATGAACATAAGGAAAGAGTTTACTAATCGAGTTTATAAACTGGAAAATGCCTGAGTCTCAAGTGCCATGTATTAGCATTTATTATCGCAGCAGCAGCTGCAACTGGATTCCTCTTCTCTGGTGCAACACCAACTTCTAGCTCTCGAACCTTTTCTTCAAGGAACTAAAGACGCCTACTGCATCTTCCAAGAAGAAGCGGCTTCCTCATATGCACACCCTACATCAAACACATACGAGAAGTGAACAATACTGAGCAGTTCATGTCCTTGATCAGTTTTACCACAGAAAGAAGGTTGCACTTGAAATAGGGCACATAAAGTACCCCTTTCAGCACCAGCCCTTCTGCTATCTCAACGCTTCCCATGGTGTCCACTATCATTGAATAACCAGTGGGCAACACCACAGAGAAAGGACGCGGTAAGGGAACCTGAACGAAAAGGATCAATTCACTGGTACACATGTGGTTATTAGCCCATGTGGCCAGTATCCAAGTGCGAGTTTGATCTCCTTGAGTATGAGACAAACCTGCAAAACCAGCAAAAGCTTGACTAGCCCCAGACATAACATCCCTAGCCTTCTGATCCTTCACACTTAGTAGATTGATAGAGTCTATTTTACTTATATATTTACATATTATATTAGGTTATTTTTATGCACCTTTCACATAATTTATAATTAATTTATATTATTTGATTTTCGGAGTCTACACTAGTGTTTTTATATATTTCAGGTATTTATGGACTTAATCGTATGAAATTTGGAGGATGATCATAATTTGGGGATTATTTGCCAATTAAAAGGCGAGATGGGCCGGGCTCGGATCGATACACGGGCAAGATGAGTCACCTTGTGCAATTGAAGTTCTGAAGCTGCAAATGTTAATCATTACGTAGCATTACTTTCCGTTAATACAATCCATTGACAAGATTAGATATATAGAATTAGATATATTTATTATATTAAGGATAGATTAGAATTAGATAGAGGGAGATATTTTACACTATATATTCTTTCATACGGCAAGTGCAAAGGAGAGCCGACTTAGAGACGTACCGACCGACCGTAACTTTCCACCCTAAACCCTAATTGTGTTTTGTCTTATTTTTATGGAGATCTAGACTCTTTCGTTTCGTCTATGGATTGAAGCTTTGGTTTGATAAAGTTGTGAGATTTCTATTCTTGTTCTATTCTTATTGATTCGTATTGATTCTTTTGCGAATATTGTTGATTTCTTTTAGTCCGTACAACTAGTTGAGATTATTGCTAGGATTTTGTAGATTCCTCGTAGCGAACCTTAATCCATAGTAGCAATCCAATCATGCCTTTTTAGGACTCGTAGGACTAAACTGGTGTGTAGAGAATCAATTATATGTTAAATGCTGACTCGTAGCTGGGTGTTGCATGTATCCTGGTTAATCCTTAATCTTAATGCTACTATTAGGTTAAATCTTGACCGTGTTATAGGGTTATCTAATTAGTAAGGGTTACTAGGACTCGTAGGACTAGTAATTTACACAAGATCAGGACAGGAACAATAATAGGATGAAAAGAGAACTTGAAGAAGAATCGAGGATCAACCGGTCAAATTAAAGTGGATATTTGTAGATGAAATTATCTTCCTAATTGTTATCTCTGTTAACTTGTTTATAGTTTATTTTATTTTCTTACTTATTTTCACCACACCAAAACCCCCTTTTGTTCTCCTAATTGGTAAATAGACACTACTTAGAAGTAACTTGATTCTCTGTGGGATCGACTCGTGCTTACCACACTACATTAGTTAGTAAGTTCGAAGTTATTTTGATACAGTTAACGCGATTAAAAACCGTCTATCAAATTGGCGCCATTGCCGGGGAATCAAAGTTTATTTCTTTGTTTTGTGTGTTTGCCGATTATTGTATATAACTTAACTTTTTTTGTGAACCTATCTTACGGTTCACGACACCCTTATTACTAACATTTTAAGATGAGATTAATGCAGTGTCAAGGAGAAAATTTTCACCATTATTTCACAAGAGTGCACAATTTATTGGATGCCCGTTATGCAAGGGGTTACCAAAATAGTTTGCAAGATATGGTTGTTTGTGTACTTGAGGGCATGACTCCTGAGACCAAAGAACTTGCCGAGTCTATGAGTAACAGAGGCTTGGCAAGTTTCAACTTATCAGAGATGTGGGATTTTTTCTGCTACATGGGTCACCAGTTGGAGCAGGAAGAAACTTTCACATGCCAAGTTATGTTGAAGCAGATGCTTAAAAAGATGGAGCGAATTGAGGAACAATTGAACCAACTTAATCAACCAGTGAGTGAGTTGGTAGTAAGGCAATGCTTTATTCCTCAAGTTGATGAAAGTCAAGACACAAATAATGATGGTTTGATCGATGAGAGCCCGATGCTCCCTTACATGGAGTCTCATGAGTGCACGCGTGAGGATCCATGTGTTTCGGCTCCTATTTCATCCGAAAAAATCATCCCCGACTTGCCTATCAAGGAATTATTTACCGAACTGATTTCTGTGGCTCCCGAAGAAGGTATTGATATTTCTTACACTTTTCCCTTGGGAGCATTACTTTGAGACGTCACCAACGGAACTGTGTTGGTGGTATCACATTCCCTCGGTAAAAAGTCATGATAAATTGAAAAGGATTTTAACTTTTATAATATATAATTTCAGTTTATCATTATATTATATATGCTTCATTGATAGGTGTGCACAAGAGTTTGATAAATTACTGAGGGCTCTAACAATGTCTGATCTTAAAAAGGTTGGGTAGAAACCAAGGTATGTTTTTTTCCCTTTATTCCTCTTCTTTTATGTTAGGATTAATTTATTCTATAATTTTTTATTTATTGATATATTTTCGTAAAAAAAAATAAAAAATTCAGAACCCTCTTCCTCTTTCTCGTTTCTGTCACGGTCTCGCCCACCAGACCTGTTCCATCCCCGACCTTCACCACGCCGCCGTCCTCCTCTGATCCGTCTCCTTCTGATCACCACACCACCGCACCGGCCACCAGACCATCAATTTTCCAATTTTCCAATCACCATCCCTATTCTCGCCGGCTGCCATCACCCATCGCCTCTCGCCAGACCAGCCGCCACCCGCGCAGCAGCAGCCCCCTCCGACCTCCTCTTCCCTCGCCTCCGCCGGCGAAACCATCCGCCACCAATGCAATCCACCACCGTTCCGCACGCCCCTCTTCGCCTGAGAAAGCCGCACTGCTGGAATTTCTCGCCTTCGCTCCGCAACACTGCTTCTTTCTCGCCGCTTCTGCACACCACCGCCCCACCTACATCCCACCTCTGACCGCCACCTAAACACAGCACCTAAAGCAAGGGAGAGAACAGATGGCGAAGCATCAGCGGCGGCCTGGTCCCAGCACACATCCAATGCCACCCGACGCCGCCTCAATCCTTGCCGTTGCCGGCTTCGATTGCAGTCCCTGAATCTGTGCCCTTGATTCCAATTTCGGTTCGGTATGTGCAGATATCTTCCCCTGAGCTAGTTGTTGATGAATTTCAATTTTGGGGCTGGATTGATTTTGTGCTTAATTGAGGTTGAACTGATTGAGTCGACGATTTTGTCACTTGTAATCAGATTCTATTCTGGATTTGGTAAATTTGATTCTCAATTAGTGGCAGAGCTTATTTGTGTTGCGTGATTGTTACCGCTTAAGTGTTCTTTTGATATGGGTCAAGGGATTGTTGATAATCTGATATGGTATTGCCGACTTAGTATGCTTATCGCTTTTAATTCGTGTGTGTTTCATGCTCCCTGAAGTCACCTGTATTCATTGATTTTTAGTGATGTATATGACTGAGCATGACTGCAAGAGTTAGAATTGGTTTCACTTGTGCTAAATACTTGCTGTTGAGTTGGGTTTTTCTTGATTTATGGAGTTGGTTTGGCTGAGAATATGTGCTTGGATATGTTGTTTAGCTACTCATTATTGGTTTCACCTGGTGATAGTCAGCTCGTAAGTCTAATTTGGAAAAGATCAATGCTTTTCCCAAATTATCGAGCAAATCCTCGATGTGAGGAATGGGGAATTTGCCTTTGATGATGAGGTCGTTCAACTGCCTGTAGTCAACACAAAATCGCCACGACCCGTCTTTCTTCTTTACCAGTAGCGTGGGGGATGAAAATGGGCTCTAACTCGGCCGGATAGTCCCTTGTTTAAGCATGCCTGCAACCTGTTTCTCGATCTCAAACTTCTGGAAATAAGGGTAGCGGTAAGGCCGAGCACACACTGGGTTGGTGCCCTTTTTCAAGGTGATGGTGTGCTCATGGCCCCGTTCCGGTGGCAGACCCGTCGGCTCCTCGAAAACATCAGCAAACTCATCCAACAAATCAAGCACACACCTCTGCAAAGGGGGTGAATCCGCCTCTATCATGGCTACCTGAGCAAATTGGGAGATGAAACAGGGCGCCCCTTTCCTCAACCATCTGTGCACCTTTCTTGCTGACATCATTTTCAACGAAGCTTCTTACCTGATTCCTTGCAAAATGATCTTTTTGCCATTGATGACAAAAGAGATCAAACGCTTCTTGAAATCAAAGGTAACGGGGCTCAAATCTGTCATGAAATCCACACCCAATATCATATCACAGCCACCCAATTTGAGAGTTCTAATGTCAAAGGCATACGAATGACCCTGCATTTCCCAACGAAAATTCTTGAACTTTTGTTGGCTAAACGTCTGGTTGTCATTGGCCACATGAACCTCCATCAAAGATGTCGACACCAACTCACGACCCAGCTCCTTTGCTTTTCTAATGTCCAAGAAACTGTGGGTGCTGCCGCTATCAAGCAATACTGTGAAAGGGCATTCATGATTGACCCCTCACACCTTGATGCTCGTCTTCGGGCTACTGCCTTCAAGGGCGTGGACGTAAATTTCAGGCTCATCATCAAATTCCTCTTGCAATGCCTTGTCACCTTGATCCTCGTCCACATCCACCGCTATCAGGCTATGCAACGTCCGTTGTCTACACTTGTGACCCACAAAATAGCACTCGTCACACTTATAGCACAAGCCCAAGCTTCGGCGTTGAGCCAAACTTGATGCAGGTAACCTAGAATCAGTTTCTTGTCCAAGACTCGGGGACTTGACTCTAGTGACCCCATCAACTGGTTTAACGCTACTGTTGGAGATGGTCTTCATTGAACCAACACTGCCACCCTCTCACCAAGGAGGTTTACTTAGCTTGACAATTGCCTGGACAACCCCTTAGTGCAGTCTCGCTTACTCATACACTTCAATCAAGGAGTCCGGCTTTCCTAGTTTCACCAGTGACTTGATCTCCGGTTTAAGGCCACGAGATGAAGTAGGCCTCCGGTAGGTGCGAATTATAGACGAGCATACACGCCTTGAGCTCCTCAAACTTTTCCGTATATTCCTCCAAATCATCACCCTGCTACAATTTGTTGAAATCTTCCACAACCTCGGGACCTTGTTTCTCTCCAAACCTTAGGGGTGTGCAGAAAAACCCGACACGGCTGATACGACACGACAACACGACTCAAAAAAACACGAAACCGAAAAGACACGACACGAAAATGACACGAACCGTTAAAACACGACATTAAACGGTTCGTGTTCGGATCGGGCATATTCCCTTACCGGGTACCCGACACGAACCGTTTTATTTTTATTTTTTTTATTTATAGGTAAATTTAATATAGTACTAGTATTATAAAATCCCTAGAATACCATAGAAGTCTGGTAGCTCAGTTGGCTATGCCCTCCGCGTGCGTTCAAAGCATCCCAGGTTCGAATCCGGATCTGTTTTTTAATTTAACTCTTCCTTTTTTTTCCCTTCAAGTATATAAAGATCTTTTAACTTCCAAAAAAACCCTAGAGCTTCTGGCAGCCGCACAGGTCTCCCTCTCTCTCTCGGTCTCACATCCTCTGCTCTCCAAGTCTCAGATTCAATTTTTTTTAGAGAGTGAAATCTCATATTCATTCAAGCTTCAATCTGGTTCGACCTTTTTATGCTAAACGGTTTCGGGTACCCGACACGATTAACCTGTTCGTGTCGGGTACCCGGTTATGCACACCCCTACCAAACCTTGCACATATTGCTTTACTCAATTCAGACCAACTCGCTCGCGAATCTTGCATCATGAATCCCTGCATCCATATATCAGCCCTGTCATTCATATACATTGAAGCGATTTCAACCTTTTGCCACTCTGGAATGTTAAAACCCCCCAAAAAAATTTCGCACTTGCGGATCCAGCTTCTTGGTTTCTTCCCATCGAACACCGGAAAATCAATCTTGGGTGTCCGATTGAAACCACCCCGTCCTTCCCAAGTTCCCTGTCCACCACCGCGAGAGCCACTGCCCTCCCTTGTTTCCGGCAACTGTCGCTCCTCCTCACGACGCGGCTCCACCGATCTTGAATACTGACCAATAGATCGGTCTTCGTTTCCCTTTGGTGAGGACGAGTTACCGTCCCTTCCTCGCATATACTCCATCAGTGCATCGAGCTTCTTGGAGAACTCCATCGTTGCTGATTCGTGCTGATTCACCATTTCCACTCTCAATTTCTCGATTCTCTGATCTGTCAAGTGTCGCTGCTCGTTAATCTGCTTCCGCGTATCGATCATGAATTATTGCTGTTCGTCGCGGAATTGCTGAAATTGCGACTCCGGTGCCTTGTAGCGAGTTCCTTCGGCCATGGTGGGTTGATCGTGCTCGCTCTGATACCAATTGTTACGAATTCGGTTGATTTCTCTATCACTAGTAGTGATAGAGAAAGTAGGTAGAGTAGAGAGCGTAAGGAGAAAAGGGAATTGTTTTCGTATTCATTTCATGCCCCATCTACATGGAATACATCCCTTATTAATACTCCCACTACTGGATCTACTAGGAGCTTGGCCACAATCGGCCTAAGATCCAAAATCTAAGGAGAAAAGGGAATTGTTTTCGTATTCATTTCATGCCCCATCTACACGGAATACATCCCTTGTTAATACTCCCACTACTGGATCTACTAGGAGCTTGGCCACAATCGGCCTAAGATCTAAAATCTAAATTCCTCCACTTGGGCCTTTGGCTCATAACATAACATAACATATATATATAAAGTTGGAAGAAAGCACCATTAATTGCACTAATTAAATGATAACAAATAATATAATATATATTCAATATTATCATGGAAAATAAAAAAGACATTCTAGCATTGGTTGCATGCATAGTTATTATACATGAAGTTGGAGGTTCAATTCTCCATATTTGCACTATTTTAGTTAAAAATCGTTATATAAAGTTCTTTTAAAAAAATGAAAATATTCATTTCATTTGTTTTAAACCTAAACACTTGCATTTCTAAAGCATTTTTTGTATATATAGTTGAATTGCATGTATAAGTGAGTAAGAAGATAAATATAGAGCCAAGTTAATATATTTATCAAATTTCTAAGATAAATAAACATATTAAAACTTTTAGAGATAAAACATATTAGTAACAAAATTACAATGATAATATATATTTAAAAGAAGTCCTCTATAACTACAACATTTTTCAATTAAGTTTATACTATATTGTATTTTTATTTGTTTTAGATATATACACATGCATTTCTAAAGCAATTATCCTTTTTTTTTGTTATATAGTTGAATTGCATGTAGAAGTGAATAAGAAGATAAATAGAGCCAAGTTAATATATTTGTCGAATTTCAAAGGTAAATAAACATATTAAAACATTTAGAGATAAATATTATTTTTAATAAAATTACAATGATAATATATTAATTAAAAATATATTTAAAATAAGTCTCGTGCGTAGCACTGTACGCATGGGCATGCTCACTAGTTTAAAATAAAGGGTTTTTATTTACACTCGAAAATTTTACTATTTACACCCAAAATCCAAGTTTTTTTTTTCAAATAAACCATACGTCTCTTGAGTCATAGGTGTGTGACTCAAGAGGCACAACTATTTTTTTTCTATATGGATACACTGCTCTTCTTGAGTCACACGTCTATGACTCAGGAGACGTAGAATTTATTTTTAAAAAAAAAACAAAAACTTGGATTTTGGATGTAAATAGTAAAATTTTTGGGTAAAAAACAACACCCTTGAAATATAAGGATAAGGATGAAAACAAATTGAGTGAGACTAGAGACAAGATAACCGAATGACTACTAACAAGACACTTTCCGCTAAATTTAATCCTATACAATACTAAAGCAGAAGCTGCTTCTGCCACATGGAAGCTTCTGGTGAAAAGTTTTTCCGCCTAAATTTTGAACCAAGAGTGTTGTGCCACATTTCTTCTACAATGTCACAATAAACTATAAATATGTTAATATGAAAACCTACACTATGTGTTGAATATATATTCAAAGTAGATTTACTTTATTTTTGGAAAGATTATATATTTTGATTTTGGCAAGTATATATCAAATTGATTACCCACTTGCTTAAGTATTTAGTTGATTTATAATTTTAGTTTTTTAATCATTGTTTTTTATAATACTTTTCATTATTTATTTAATTAAATGATCAATATTATATAATACAAAAATAGAAGTTGATTTACTACACGTTAAACTCGTGGTAAAAAAAACATTTCTCTACTCAAATGTTTAGCCACTACTTTGTAATATAACTTATATCATAAGATGACTAATATTTGTTAACTCCTTTGTTTTTTGCTTTGCAAATCAAGTTTCGAGGGATTTAAACTATATGACCCTCGCCCCGGTTTGGTTTGCACGCATAACCCACTATCCGATTCCATTTCCAAAGGTTAACCCTCCCCCCTTGAAAAATTGCACCCAGGCGGTAAACATTACCTGGAGTAACCGGTGGTACCTCCCCTATCCTTTGCCTCTCTCTTGCCCCAAATCGATAGCAGAAAACCAGGGGGAGAGAGATTGAGAGTGGAGGGCCGATCGAGTCCACAAGAAGGACAGGGAGGAAGGCGCGCAGGCGTTGGTGCTCGACGGTGCAGATGTGAGGGAGAGCTCGGGGCTGGAGCGGGATTTGAGTGAGAGTAAGGGAGCAGAAGAACAGGGAAGCCATGGGAGCTCGGAAAACCTAAGAAAGCCAGTGTGAGGGCTCGAGGACAAGAAGGGAGAAGGAAGGGGATCGAGACGCGGCGCAGGCGGAGGCTCCGGGCTCAGTGGGAGGGCAGTTGCTGCTCAAATTAAATCTGGTGTTGGTCTCTATTGATTTGAAGATGGCGAAATTGAAGGCGTCAATCGCAGAAGTCGAAGGCAGTTCCAGCCTGCGATTGTCAAGGTCTCTCCTCTCTCTCCTCCTCTTTGTTTTTCCTGCAATTTTTCAGATCCTTCAAATTGCGAATTTCTTTCTTTCTTTTTTGTTATTTACCGTTCAATCTGAACATGAAGGAATTTAGCTTGCTTTGCGTGACTTCAATTTTCCAGATAATTTGAATTCGTCAAATTCTGAAGAAGTTGTACTCTGTCGAATTGGAATCTGGATTACTTAATGCTGAGCTGCTGCGGATGGTGATCCTCGTGTCCATTATCCCTAAGACTGTTAAAGCCTCTCATAGATTCGATCATCTTATCTCCTCCATTGCTAAAGGTTGCCATTCAACTAGTTGTTGGATTGGAGTTCTTGAGATATGGTAGTAAATTCAGAATAGAAAAGTGGCAATTCAGCGTGCTGTTGATGAGAGTCCAGGAGAGTTATCTGATGAAGACGAAGATGATGATCTATGTCCTGTTGAGTGTGTTTAACAGTCTTAGGGATAACAAATAAAGTTGGAAGAAAGCACCATTAATTGCACTAATTAAATGATAACAAATAATATAATATATATTCAATATTATCATGGAAAATAAAAAAGACATTCTAGCATTGGTTGCATGCATAGTTATTATACATGAAGTTGGAGGTTCAATTCTCCATATTTGCACTATTTTAGTTAAAAATCGTTATATAAAGTTCTTTTAAAAAAATGAAAATATTCATTTCATTTGTTTTAAACCTAAACACTTGCATTTCTAAAGCATTTTTTGTATATATAGTTGAATTGCATGTATAAGTGAGTAAGAAGATAAATATAGAGCCAAGTTAATATATTTATCAAATTTCTAAGATAAATAAACATATTAAAACTTTTAGAGATAAAACATATTAGTAACAAAATTACAATGATAATATATATTTAAAAGAAGTCCTCTATAACTACAACATTTTTCAATTAAGTTTATACTATATTGTATTTTTATTTGTTTTAGATATATACACATGCATTTCTAAAGCAATTATCCTTTTTTTTTGTTATATAGTTGAATTGCATGTAGAAGTGAATAAGAAGATAAATAGAGCCAAGTTAATATATTTGTCGAATTTCAAAGGTAAATAAACATATTAAAACATTTAGAGATAAATATTATTTTTAATAAAATTACAATGATAATATATTAATTAAAAATATATTTAAAATAAGTCTCGTGCGTAGCACTGTACGCATGGGCATGCTCACTAGTTTAAAATAAAGGGTTTTTATTTACACTCGAAAATTTTACTATTTACACCCAAAATCCAAGTTTTTTTTTTCAAATAAACCATACGTCTCTTGAGTCATAGGTGTGTGACTCAAGAGGCACAACTATTTTTTTTCTATATGGATACACTGCTCTTCTTGAGTCACACGTCTATGACTCAGGAGACGTAGAATTTATTTTTAAAAAAAAAACAAAAACTTGGATTTTGGATGTAAATAGTAAAATTTTTGGGTAAAAAACAACACCCTTGAAATATAAGGATAAGGATGAAAACAAATTGAGTGAGACTAGAGACAAGATAACCGAATGACTACTAACAAGACACTTTCCGCTAAATTTAATCCTATACAATACTAAAGCAGAAGCTGCTTCTGCCACATGGAAGCTTCTGGTGAAAAGTTTTTCCGCCTAAATTTTGAACCAAGAGTGTTGTGCCACATTTCTTCTACAATGTCACAATAAACTATAAATATGTTAATATGAAAACCTACACTATGTGTTGAATATATATTCAAAGTAGATTTACTTTATTTTTGGAAAGATTATATATTTTGATTTTGGCAAGTATATATCAAATTGATTACCCACTTGCTTAAGTATTTAGTTGATTTATAATTTTAGTTTTTTAATCATTGTTTTTTATAATACTTTTCATTATTTATTTAATTAAATGATCAATATTATATAATACAAAAATAGAAGTTGATTTACTACACGTTAAACTCGTGGTAAAAAAAACATTTCTCTACTCAAATGTTTAGCCACTACTTTGTAATATAACTTATATCATAAGATGACTAATATTTGTTAACTCCTTTGTTTTTTGCTTTGCAAATCAAGTTTCGAGGGATTTAAACTATATGACCCTCGCCCCGGTTTGGTTTGCACGCATAACCCACTATCCGATTCCATTTCCAAAGGTTAACCCTCCCCCCTTGAAAAATTGCACCCAGGCGGTAAACATTACCTGGAGTAACCGGTGGTACCTCCCCTATCCTTTGCCTCTCTCTTGCCCCAAATCGATAGCAGAAAACCAGGGGGAGAGAGATTGAGAGTGGAGGGCCGATCGAGTCCACAAGAAGGACAGGGAGGAAGGCGCGCAGGCGTTGGTGCTCGACGGTGCAGATGTGAGGGAGAGCTCGGGGCTGGAGCGGGATTTGAGTGAGAGTAAGGGAGCAGAAGAACAGGGAAGCCATGGGAGCTCGGAAAACCTAAGAAAGCCAGTGTGAGGGCTCGAGGACAAGAAGGGAGAAGGAAGGGGATCGAGACGCGGCGCAGGCGGAGGCTCCGGGCTCAGTGGGAGGGCAGTTGCTGCTCAAATTAAATCTGGTGTTGGTCTCTATTGATTTGAAGATGGCGAAATTGAAGGCGTCAATCGCAGAAGTCGAAGGCAGTTCCAGCCCGCGATTGTCAAGGTCTCTCCTCTCTCTCCTCCTCTTTGTTTTTCCTGCAATTTTTCAGATCCTTCAAATTGCGAATTTCTTTCTTTCTTTTTTGTTATTTACCGTTCAATCTGAACATGAAGGAATTTAGCTTGCTTTGCGTGACTTCAATTTTCCAGATAATTTGAATTCGTCAAATTCTGAAGAAGTTGTACTCTGTCGAATTGGAATCTGGATTACTTAATGCTGAGCTGCTGCGGATGGTGATCCTCGTGTCCATTATCCCTAAGACTGTTAAAGCCTCTCATAGATTCGATCATCTTATCTCCTCCATTGCTAAAGGTTGCCATTCAACTAGTTGTTGGATTGGAGTTCTTGAGATATGGTAGTAAATTCAGAATAGAAAAGTGGCAATTCAGCGTGCTGTTGATGAGAGTCCAGGAGAGTTATCTGATGAAGACGAAGATGATGATCTATGTCCTGTTGAGTGTGTTAAGGAGTTGAAGACAGATGAGGAGTTCACCAAAATTTTGGAGAAGGCCAATGAGACTTAAGACCTTGGTTGTGGTGAACATCCACGAGATCCACCAAGAGGGTGGATGGTGTATGGAAGCGAAGACTTGGTATCAGCTAGGTTTTGTATCTTTCAGTGGACCAATAGTATGGTCTACTAGTTTTGTATTTTGCGGAGAACTCTTTGTATGGTCCTCCTTCACTACTTTCGGGGATTTATACATTTACAAGTTCAGAAGAACCATGAGATATCATTTGATCTGTACTGACCCTATGCAGAATCCTTGTGCCATCTTATATTTTTTTTATTCTATTTGTTTGGTCAAATGATGTCCAGAAGCCTATTAATTAATAAGTCTTCTTCTAGTCTTCTAGTTACATTCAAGTTTTCTATTTTATAATGATTTTGCTGTATCACTTACTCCATGACATTGATTTGTAATTTTTCATATTGCAGAAGTGAAGGCTCTTGATTTGACTGGTAATCTGCTTTCAGAATGGAAAGTAAGTTCCTTCTCATGCATTATAATGAATTATGCGAGAACTTTAACCTTATACTTCGCTGTTACTAAAAATTTGTTGTTGATTTTTTAAGTTAATGTTTGGAACAACCAAGTATGGACTGTTGTCAAAACAAGAGGGTACCCTGTTGAGATGCAGGTTTCACTTTGTACATTAGACTAGTCCATACTTGGGCGTTTCTCTGCGAACTTTTTTTTCAATTCAGTTCTGGTCAGGACTCTTTTCTTTTTTGGATAATCTTCAGAGTCCACTGTTCTTAAGAGGAACCAAGGGTAATTAGGTTTCAGTCTTTGTTTCATTTAAATTTCTAGCAGTACTAGCAAATCGTCAATGGTTTGGAAACCTCGTAACTATGGAATGGTGGACGCACTTATGGTTGAATGAGGGTTTTGCTAGTTGGGTATTTTTCACTACACCCATTTCGCTTAATGTACCAAGTTGTCTTTTACTTTATATACAGCTGATGAGTAATGATGTATTGTAGGTGTCATACTTGGCAATTGATGGCTTGTTTCCAGAATGGAATATTTGGACTCAGTTTATTGATGAGACGACCCAGGGTCTTAGACTAGATGGACTTGCAAAACCACATCCCATTGAGGTATATAGTCAAAATTTGGATATCTTTCCCAAACTTATTGCACACAAAAATATATTTGATGCCAGTACATGCACTGAGTTCAACTGTTGATTCTTTGTCATCCCAAGTGGAGGTAAATCATGCTTCTGAAGTCGATGAAATATTTGATGCCATTAGTTTCTCAAGAAGTGATTAATACATGTTCTTTCTTTAGATGGTAGGATCATGGATCATGGATCATGGATTCTTTCATTAGATGATCTACTAAACAAGTATTAGTAAATAGCAATATATAGCATCACAATGTTAGCCTATTAGCTCAACTGGAAGAGAGATGTGCTCATGCACAAAGATGCGGGTTCAAATCCCGCATAGGCTAATCTAAAATTATGTATAAAATTTTTCTTTGTAAGCTGATTTTTAGGTGTCAAGTAAAAAGGAATATAATATGTCTGAAATTCAGGTGTCAAGTAAAAACATTCATGTGTCAAGTAAAATACATTATGTGTCATGTAAATCCGGTATGGGTGACATGTAAATTCAGTATGGGTTATCGGTTATCGGTTAGATTTCTTAACCCATAAAAGACATCGGAAAGAGATCGTACTGTCTGAAATTTTGTTTTATGTTATTAATATAAGATGAATGCCTAAAACAAGAACACTACCATCTCTTACAACACTTTGTTTTCTGAAAGAAAATAAAGTTCTGAAAGAAAAAAACATGACACTTAATGCTATTAACATGACAGGTTATATTCTTTAACATGACAGGTAATGCAAATCGATCCTCTTCTCCTTACTAAAAGAAAATAACATGTCAGGTAATGATATTAACATGACAGGTTATACCCTTTAATATGTCAGGTAATCGATCAAAGGAAATCATGCATATACATGACATGAACTGCTATTAACGTGTCATTCAAAGACGATTTACATGACACGAACTGCTATTAACATGTCATTCAAATACGATTTACATGCCTACTTTAACTCGAACAATGTCTCTCTTTTACCGAATAAGCTTATAGATTGCAGATTAGCAAATAACCTGTCATGTTATTGGGTATAACCTGTCATGTTAAAGGCATTACCTGTCATGTTATTTTCTTTCATTAAGGAGAAGAGGATCGATTCGCATTACCTGTCATGTTAAAGGGTATAACTGTCATGTTAATAGCATTACCTATCATGTTATTTTCTTTCATTAAGGAGAAGAGGATTGATTCGCATCACCTGTCATGTTAAAGGTTATAACCTGTCATGTTAAAGGGTATAAATTGTCATGTTAATAGCATTACATGTCAAGTTATTCGCATTACCTATCATGTTAAATAGTATAACCTGTCATGTTATTTTCTTTCATTAAGGCAAGTTTTTCACCATCAATATCTTTTTTAAATGAAGGAGAGAGAAGAGTGATTTCTGATTGATCATCAATTGGGTTTGTTAAATGAGCAATTGCCCTTTTATCTTAGCTGACAAAAGTTGTTACTAAAGATGAGATCAAGTTGTTACTAAAGATGGGATTAGAAGAAGGAAGAGGAAAAGGTAATGTATTAAGAACACTCAAATAGCATGATCTGCCTTTGGCTTCTGGTTATCGTATGAGCCTTCATTTGATCATAAATCGTGATCGGGCGCTTAAGAAACTCAAAGCCAAGGCCGTGCAAAAGGGACAATTTGGAGGTCCGGGTCTGAAGAAAAGCGGAAAGAAATGAAATCCCTCTGAGTTAGCGTACACGACATTAGTGTGTGCTTGTGACTTGATACCGTATAAGCTAGATTAACTTGGTTTCAAATTCAGCCTTGGATGATTTCTGGGGTAAGTCCGCTCAGTTTGACTGTCATGTGAAGTGACGTAGGTGACATGTCAAAGTTGTTACCTGTCATGTTAAAAACCCGTCTTATGATGAATTCAACAGGAAGATGAAGTATCTTGGCTTTCGATTTATTTTGATATGAAACTGCCTATAATTTGGTGATGTAGCAAGATTGACTTGTTCTAAACATAATTTGATAGTCGGCATTGATTCATGAATAATAAGCCTATGTGGGAATTGAACCCACATCTTTGTGTATGACCACAATGCTCTCCCATTGAGCTAATAGGCTATATGAGCATTTTTTAAACAAGGAAAACTACACGAATCTCACAAAAATTCTATGACATGAACTTGAGGACCTCCATGAACACGAACACAAAATTCAGGATTGTTTTATCATCTTGTATGTTCTGGAGATCACATATCAAATAACAGAATCAAAATTCAAGATTATTTCGCTTTGCAGCTGGATACATGACAATGTCATACAACTTACTGTCCCAATGGTCCAGATTAGAGGAACACCACTAATGAGGATATCATGGAAAATGTACCTTATACTTTTCAAAAATTGGGCGAACTCTTTCGAAGATCTCTTCTTCAGACCCAGTTGCACTAATCTGTGGAAGAAAGATTCATTGGAATTAGCATCATAACAAAGCTCTGAAATAAAATATTTGAATGAAAAATCAAGCTGCTTTTTTAGATTGTCCTGCAATGAGCTGAAATTGCATGGTCTATATCAGAAGCTGAATGCTTTCAGCATCAATTCAGTACCATGTGAAGTATCCCCCTCTTTGAGTAATGGTTAATGACTGGCAGATTCAGTTCTTCGAAAATTTTGAGACGCATCTTGATTGTCTCAGCATTATCATCAACCCTTCCCTATCCAAGAATATCTCTCTTTTACCGAACAATGTCTACTTTAACTCGAACAATGTCTCTCTTTTACCGAATAAGCTTATAGATTGCAGATAAGCAAATAACATGTCATGTTATTTTTTTCTTTCATTAAGGAGAAGATCGATTCGCATTATCTGTCTTGTTAAAGGTTATAACCGTCATGTTAAAAGCATTACTTGTCATGTTATTTCCTTTCATTAAGGAGAAGAGGATCGATTCGCATTACTTGTCATGTTATTTGCATTACCTGTCATGTTAAAAGGTATAACTGGCATTTTAATAGCATTACATAGGGGTGGGCACAAATCCCGCAAATCCCGATCCCGTCCCAGTCCCGTTCCGATCCCGTCCCGATCCCGATGGGATTTAGGACAAAATAGCGAATCCCGTCCCGATCCCGTCCCGCAAAAATTATGCGGGACGAAACGCGGGACGATCCCGGTGGGATCCCGCAAATCCCGTCCCGTCCCGCATATAATAATAATAATAATAATAATAATAATAATAATAATAATAATAATAATAATTTTTATAATAATAATAATATTATAATATTATAAAATAATAATAATATATTATTAGTATTATTATTTTGAGCAAATATTATTTATAACTATAATAATAATTTTCAATTTATAATAATAATAATAATAATATTATAATATAATTTAATAATAATATTAATTTATAATAAAATTATTATTATTATTATATCATATTATATTTTTTTCTTGTAAAGTATAATTATAACGTGGGATTATTATTCTTATTATTTATTATTTATTATTATTATTATTATTATTTATTATTATTATTATTATAATAAAAACATATTACAAGAAATTAGTGGGCAACCGAGATACTATCTGGGAACCCACTCCTTTAGCGATAACAAAGTCAACTCTAGTAAAAATATAACGTGCAACACGAGCCCCAGCATCTTGAGATACCGAGAATTTCTGAATCCGCTTGAGCAATGCAACCGCATCTGTATCCAACTCCCCCAATGAAGAGAATGAGAAGGGTAGGAAAGGAAACCATAACCAGCCGCCGTACACAAATCTCGATACTTGACACACTTACGTCGAGCAGCATCAACAACAGCACGACCAGGCATAAAGTCAGAAATTCCAGACTGAGTCAATGGAGAGGATCCCGTCAGATCGACACACACATCCCGCCCATTTAGAGTTACAAGAGGCAAATAGCTAATTAAATACGGTATTCTTCCTAACTATCAATCGATAATTAATTAGACAATATTGGTAAATCTCGTCTCAATTCCTTTCCGTCCTGATCTAGTAAGATAATGTAGCCAAATATGTTGAACATTATAATTAATTATACAATCACTGTATGAATTAATAATAGTATTATAATATTAATATTATTATTATTATTATTATTGAATAATATAGTTGAGAATAATACCGTATTCAACATATTATACTAAATAATGAATTATGAAAGCATTTTTCACTTTGCAAATTTATATAATATTTTATTATTTTTATATGCGGGACAAGGCCCGTCCCGTCCCGATCCCGGCCCGTCCAGACACCATCCCGTCCCGATCCCGTCCCGAAAAAAAAATGTCAATCCCGTCCCGATCCCGTCCCGAAAAAATCTCGCGGGACGAGTCCCGTCCCGGCCCAATCCCGTCCCGTCCCGTCCCGCGCCCACCCCTAGCATTACATGTCATGTTATTTTCTTTCATTAAGGCAAGCTTCCATCTATCAATAATTTTTTGGTTCAGGAACACCAAGAACTCTTTCATTTCTTGGTTCATGTCATGTTATATATAAGGCAAATAAATAAAGCTATAGGATAAAGAAGGAATAACTGGAATAGATAAAGAAGGCAGATAGATAAAGCACTGATCAAACAAGTTTTGGTTCAGGAACATTAAGAACTTTTGGGTCAAACCACCTGTCATGTTAAAGGGCATAACCTGTTTTGTTAATAGCATTACATGTCATGTTATTTTCTTTCATTAAGGAGAAGAGGATCGATTCGTATCACCTGTCATGTTAAAGGTTATAACCTGTCATGTTGAAGAGTATAAACTGTCATGTTAATAGCATTATCTGTCATGTTATTTTCTTTCATTAAGGAGAAGAGGATCGGTTCGCATTACCTGTTATGTTAAAGGGTATAAACTGTCATGTTAATAGCATTACCTGTCATGTTATTTTATATCATATGCAAATAGATAAAGCATTGATCAATCAGATCGAGAAACGAAGCACTGAAATTAGTGCAGCCATGGAAGAAGAAGAGACAGAGAGAGCAAGACGAATGAGAGAGAAGAGTGATTTCTGATTGATCATCAATTGGGTTTGTTACAATGAGCAATTTCTGATTGATCATAAAAGGGCAATTGCTCATTGTAACAACCCCAATTGATGATCAATCAGAAATCACTCCTCTTTCCTTCGTCTTGCTCTCTCTTTCTCTGCTTCTTCCATGGCTGCACTAATTTCAGTGCTTCGTTTCTCGATCTGATTGATTCGCATCACATGTCATGTTAAAGGGTATAATCTGTCATGTCAATAGCATTACATGTCATGTTATTTTATTTCATTAAGGAGAAGAGGATCGATTCGCATTACCTGTCATGTTAAAGGTTTTAACCTGTCATGTTAAAGGGTATAACCTGTCATGTTAGAAACTGCTCAATCTTAGAAGGGATGGAGAAACTGCTCAATCTTAGAAGCCTTGACTTATCTGTCTGTAAGTATCGTCCTGTGCAATGCACAAGTTTTGATACGTTTTCAGGTGATCAAACTTGAAAAAAATGATTGTCTGTCTTGTTTCTGCCCTTTATCTTGCTGACTCCACTTACGCTTAGCTACTTTCATTTTCTTCAGTTTGTCTAAAATACTTGAGCGCTACCATGCTTCTGTCCAGATGGAAGGGAAAACTTCTGCTGACCTACTAAATAAGGTGATATAATATCTAGATCTACTTATGTACCTGCGGTTCCATGCTGTTTATTTACGTATATCTGATCCTTGGTAAATGACTTCTATGTTGTGTTGTGCTTAAAACACTTTTCAGTCCACCGAAGAAGATGAAGGAAGCACCGGCTGCAAACAGCAGGATGAAATTCTACTTGCTAATAATATTCAGTATACACCTTTTGGTTGGATGTTGTAGAAATCAGAGACACTAACAAAAAAAGAAAAATCCCTCATTCCTTAATAGCCTATGTGGGAATTGAACCCACATCTTTGTGACTTTGTGTATGACCACAATGCTCTCCCATTGAGCTAATAGGCTTATGTGAAGAATATTTCTGTCAAAACATGCCTAACTTGGCCATTACAAACAAGTCACAATGCTCTCCCATTTATTAATATGTAATACGACATAATAAGAATGACAACACATGAGCCGACAAAATATTTAATTTAGCATAGGTACTTCCATCCAAACTCAAGCTCACAAAGCTTTCATAAAGTGATGCCAATTTGCATTGTAAAAAAAGAACACTGAGTGCACATCATAATATCGCTAAACAATTAATAGAATCTTAGACAAATATGCACTCAAAAATACAGTCACTGCGCATTAAACATTCATAAACATTGAATCAACATGAATTATGAGAAAAATGCAGCTTGTTAACTGAAGTGAGGCTGGAAAGGCATAAGACAGGAGTACTTGGAATTCAGAAAGTTGTTCTTTGGCCAGCTTGTCGGTCTTGGCTGACACAAGAACAGCATTGTTGAGCTCTTGCAACTTCTGAACACAAGCAAGGGCTCTATTTTTCCCAACATCGCTTTCAGAGAACACAAAATTGCTAGATAGATCCTTTCACAATGCCAACTTTTCAGTCCCTTGATCCTGCAATTCATGTTTCATGGGGTCTTAACTCATAACTGAACATGCTTGGAGTAATTAACAAAATCACACACAAAAACACACAAACACTCAAAGTGTGCACACACAAAGAGAGGAAGAATTGTTAAAAAAATGTAATTGGTCTTACTTAAAAACATGTATATATTTTCCAGAATCTATAGAATATTACTGCTGGAAATTGGCCCAAGTTTAGCACTAAAATTTGCTACAAAATCCAATGATCTTAAGATGGAGAAGTAAAGCTTCCCTATTTTTGAGAGCCTGATCAAACTCAATCCAATAGAGACTGGAAATTGTAAGAGGCAAAAACAAGCACACGAGCAATGCTACAGGATAAAAGCTTGGACAAATTGGCCTCTAGGGCATTTTAACAAACACCTTATGAGCATTCGAAAATCGCTTCCGCAAAAGCTTTACCGGTTCCAAAAAGATGCAATCTTTTTTTCAAAATCATCACGCTCCGCTCACACAGCAAACTTAATAGTCTTAGATGAAATTGAAACTGAGAAGTAGAGATACCTTTAACGAAACTTCTTCTGAAAGACGTCAAATTTGGCGAGGTTGATGGAGTAAAGAGAGGGATTTCAAAGTAGGGGCTAGCAAGCTATAAGTGAATTAAAGAGATCACTCCTCAACAGAAACGATTTCCTCAACCAAAACCATCTGTCGCACATTGAGCTTCCAGAATTGATTAAAAAAAAAAAAACCGAAATGCGTACACACGATTAATGAATGAAGCTTCGTCGGAGAAAAAAGAAAGCGGCTTGAAATTGGCGTACCGGGCATAATCTGGAGACGATCGGCGCTCCAACCTTCAATGAGATTACGAATATCATCTCGGAGGGGTTCTTAGATCTAACCTCGGCGTAAATAGCCTCTCCCAAAACCTCCTTATACATGGCCTGAAAATCGACAGCGAGGGCAGTTAGGGTTCCGTCCATGTCGAACACCACGCCCCGTAACTGAGCCCTGGGGCAGGCCGCCCTCCCGGCATGGCCGCCGTCCCGGCATAGCCGCTCTCAGGCCACGCCCCTGTGCGATTCCAGCTCTCGCCCTTTCCTCCTCCGTTTCCCCTCTTCCCTTTTTTTTTTCCCTCTTTCCTGAATCGCTAGATTACTGGCTACCGCTTGCCTCTCAATCCGGATATCCACTTTTTAGCAAAAATTTTTCGGATTGAGTTAGGTATGCAAAGCTTTCGGATAATAGGGTCATTTTAGCAAATTTGCCTCAAGTTTTTGTAGGCTTAATCGAATTAAATTTTATATTTTGATCAACTTTTAAATAGAAAAATAAGTTTCAAATCGTGACTTTTTTTTTATTTTACAACATTTCAATCATTTTTAATTTAATTTATATTATTTTCTAAATATTTTGATGCTTTATTTGATCTAATTTATTATATATGTGAATAAATATGTAATCAATATTATAATTTTAGTTTTTCTAATGTTTTATATATGTGTTTATAAATAAAAAAAACTATATATAGAGATATATAATTAATTTTAATCTTGAAATGAGTATTGTGGTAGTTTTTTTTTGTATGAGAACCACTTATGTTTTATTCTTTAAATTGTCAAATAAAAAACAGAGGATTAGTTATGGTTTTTTTAACCTAAGACGATTTTGAAGGGGCGAACCATGAGCTATAAATTCCTATAATGGCCAATGGGACATGCATGCATGATACTTATGAGATAAGTCATAAATTCAATCTTTCAAAGAGAGCCACATTATAGGGTTGGAAATAACCCGTAGGTATTCGATCCACCCACATTAATATTATGGGCGAAACCTCGCACTAAAGTGGGTGGTGGTGTGGTGCAGGTGAGGCGGGTGATGGATGGAAGCCCACGTATCATACATTGTCGTTGAATATCAGGGGAAAATATTGTCAAACGGCACAACCCCATGAAAAGTGTCATAAAATTCAATTGTGAAGCCTCGATTGATAAACAAAAAGGGTATGATATTGAAATTATTGTTCTAGATGAGGAAGGTTAGGGGTGCATTGGTGATGACGGTTGTGAGAGTTATTCAAACGAGCTCAATCGTATCTTCGACGTGGCAGAGGCAAAGACAATATTCCTTTACGTTTTTTCAATTGGTATGAGATGACGGTTTGCCATATATTTTTATGGATTTTGATTGTCAGGGTGTTAAATTCATTATCTGAAGAATAAAAACTCATTTGAGGAATGTGTTGAGTTTTATTTTGAAGAAGATGATGTCTGAGGCTTGATATTTTTATAATTTCATGATTGATCTTATGTTAGGAGGGCAAACAATTCAATGCCATGCTCATTTTCTCACTCGAATTATATTTGTTTCTACTTTCTAATATGTGAAAAATATGTGAAAATTTGAGAGAATATACTTTTTTCAAGTTTTTTTTGGGTAGTTATACCCTCTAGTTTTTCTTTTTACTATCTATACCTTTTTAGGGTGGTTTTTACCTAAATACCCTTAAAGTAATACTTTTTCTTTTTAGAATCAAAAGAATAAATAGATATTGATAAGATTTGTGTAGGGTTTGTCAAAGGAGACGCTACTTCACCCATGAGTTTTACGCTTTGAAAAGAGAAGACTCTACTCTATCTATCAATTATTCCGTTCGTAATCTTGTGAATCGTGTAGGATTGAAGGTAATTCTTGTACTATGTTATTTTCTTGAGTGAATGGGGTTTATAGACCTTATTCAATGTTTGTAGAAATAAATAGACCCCTATAATGTTTTTATTGTAGTGAACCCTTCTAATTTATAATGACATAAACACCCCTAGTTACAAATTTAAAGCATTAATTAGTTTTTCCATCACAATACTAAATTTAAAAAGAGATTTTAAAAAGATACTCTACAACTACCAAATCTTTTGAAATTGAAAGTAAAATATTTATTTAGTCATTAGCCGATAACTCCATATGATCTCCATATGATCATTTTTCCGAAACATGAAATCTGTGTTAATTAAAACGTACTATAAATGTACAATGGAGTTTGGGGTTGAAGGAACGAGGTCTATTATACAAATTGTATATTATAGGGTAAAAGGGACTGGTACGAGGGTTAAGGGGATGATGGTTGCATTACAATAATGGTAACCTAATTCTAGAGAGTAATAGAAAAGAAAGACTGATATATTGTCTTGCAAGATATTATTGTAATGATGTAATGTACGTAATGTGTTACAAGAAATACAATGTGTAGTGGATAATTTATTGTAATTATATATATATATATATTATTGTATTACAATAAATAATAAGACAGGTAAAAATATAATGTAATAGTTACTGTAAGCATTTAGATAAATTGTGATAAATTTAGATATGGTGTTAATTAAGATATAACTATCTTCTTATATACTTAAATATTTATATAGATAAACTCATAAACCGTTTAATTAGGGAATAACATATTTTCAATTTGATGGTAATCTTATCCTTTAAGATTTTTGTGAAATACAGTAGTTTCCATATATGTATATTTATTATTTAATTCTATTAATTTTTTAAACAAAATTAGTTAAGGGTAATTTGGTAATAACACCATTAAAAAGGTCTATTTAACTAAAATATTAATCATGGGGTCTATAAACCACTAAATTTATTGAATGGGGTACTAATCCTCCAATTCTCTCTATTTTCTTTCATCGATCGATCGACATCGATTCTACCTTTCATCGATATCTCTACTATGCTATTTTCTTTCATCGATTCTACCTTTCATCGATATCTCCACTTTTATTCTTGTACTATGCTATTTTCTTGTGCTAATCGATATCTCTAGTAGTGTTATTTTGACCGTATCACGTATGTAACATATCTTTTATTGTATCCCACTTTTATTGTAACATATGTAAATCAAATAGTAAGGTTTCAACTTTTACGGTAAACCACTTTGTTGTAACCTATTGTAATCGACCTTTGTTGTAACCGACCTTTGTTGTAACCTATTGTAACCTACTTTTGTTGTAACCTACTTTTGTTGTAACTTATTGTAACCTATCTTTGTTGTAACCTATTGTAACCTATCTTTGTTGTAACCTATTGTAACCTACGTTTTAGCACTATTGTAACCTATTGAAGCCTACGTTTTAACAATATTGTAACCATCACACGATAGAGTGTAGCTAATAATTGTAACCTAAATAAGCACGATAGATTGTAACCAATTAATTATACCTGTCATTGTAATTGTTAGAATTTGAGGGATAAACGGATTACCTCAAATAGCGGAAGCGGAATCTAGATCGTCTTGCCTTCGAATTTGATCACCGGGTAGGTTTCCATAGCCCTAAATCTCGTTAGAGATTCAGGAGCAGTGGAGAACCTACGATTCACAGCCTACACACCATGGGAGAGCGTTGGAGAGGAAGAAGACTCTCTCCACGAAGGAGAGTTCTCTGTGGGTTTCTCTACGTGAGAAGAGCGTCTGACGAACAGACTATTTCTCTAGGGTTAGAGATCAGAGAGAGATGAGTCTCTCCTTTTTTCTCTTTTATATATTAGATAAATTAATATATAACGAATATATATTATTTATCCTAATATTACTTAATTCTTAACGAATAAGAATTACTTACCTAATTACGTAAATTAGGCTTTTATATCTTTTGGGCGTATATATAAAATAATGTACGAATTATAAAATAATTCTAACAGTAATAAATATTGTAACTATTTTGTTGGCGCTTGTAGACAATTTTATTCTTGTAATTAATTAATTGTATCAAGTTTATATCGTAACTAACCTCATTGATAGCGTTTTTATAGGTTACAACAAATACATTCCATATATTTCAATAATAATAGGGTCACAATACACAAAATAATTAGTTGATGATTATTGTAATCAATGGCGGCAACAATGCTTATTTTCACATAATCGGACTCAAACTTTTATCGATTACGGCACTAGGTCTTCTATCAATTACGGCTAATCGATTAATTGTCCAATTAAATTTCACCCCGTATAATATTACGGATAGCAATCTAGTAATAATCTCAAATAACTATGAACTATACGGCAAGAATTATAGCACAAAAACATAACCACATATCTTCAATCTTGAAGCACCAAAATAAATTGATGGTTGAGAATAACGTAGTGAGTGATTGTTAAGAAGACCGTATTGACCGATTAACACTACTTGTAATCAACTTGGGAAGAATGAGTCAGGTAGAAGTAATTTAAGGAAGATATCTCTCTAGGGGCAAATCAGTCATCAAAAACCAAAAAGGTACAATTAACAAAACAAAACTTCCATTGATATAATTACCCATTAAAAATTTGAAAATAGTATATTAACCTAATTATCCCTTCTAATATTTTTATAGTTCTTCTTCATCTAACTAATTTTTTTTTGTTTTATTAGAAATTTATGGTTGTTAATTAATGAGGGAGTTTTAATTTCATTTCAAAAATAAGTATTTTTTTATTAAACTATATAAAAATTATCATAAGATTTAGATTATCATTTCTATTTGTAGATGAATTAACTTTATTTATTTCCACTGTTGATATTTTTATATTTAAATATGAAAAATATATATAATTTGACACTAAACAATACTACCTCTGTTCCATAATACATGTGCTTTTTCTTTTTTGACACGTTTTTTAAGGAGCGAAAAACTCTATGAAATATTATTTTTTTAATCAAATTTTTTATATAATTTGATACTTGTTACTAATAAGTATCAAGTATCAAATTATATAAAAAATTTGATTAAAAAAATAATATTTTATAGAGTTTTCCGCCCCTTAAAAAGCGTGCCGAAAACTAAAAATCCATGTATTTTGGAACGGAGGGAGTATTTTACATTAAATCCGTGCAAAACACGGGGAATGGACTAGTGCAAATCTGAACAAATTGCCGCAAGCAACTTGAAAGGAGAGTTGAAAGGACTGTTGTCGTTGATTTGCAGGTGCTGTTCAACCAATCTGGTTCCATTTACGCAGCAGACAAAGACGGATCAACACAATAGACGGAAATCCATCCCCGGGCATGCATCTTGATTCTTAAATCCAGTCTATTACCGTTACCGATGAAGTGGACGTTAGACCGCGAGGTATCTGAAGCCTAGTCACTTGAGGAACAGGAGTACGTGTTGTGAACAGCATCTGCAAAATCGGAGATGATCAGGGCCCAAATCTGCGTGCTCATCGTTGTATACTGAAGCACTCGAGGAGACTCTGCCTCAAGATTATGAATTGGCCATCAGTCCCATGAGCATGGGTTATGGTAATTCGCAACCATCCAGTACTGAATTGAAGTCTTCTTGAACACAAAAGGCTGTGAGTTCAGTTCGTTGATATTTGTTTTTACTTGTGGTTTCTCAACCAAGACATGCTTGTTTTGTTTCTGGCCTCCGAAACCGAAAGTATAATATAGCCTTTTCAAAGTGTTACATTTAAGTTTAGAAGAAATTTTAGCATAAGAAAAAATCTATTGGATTTGGACAAGTTAGGTACATTATATTTCATAAAACTTATCGATGTTTGAATTAGTCCAGGTGAACTTTTATAGCCTTGGAAAAAGTCATATTTGAATTTCTCCATATTGATCAACTTGAAACCTGTAACCTTCAACACTTGATCTCTGCCAGGGAATAAGCCAGGTCAACGAAGACTCAAGGCAATGAATAAAGCCAGTGAAGATTCTTGATTTACAATTATACAAGATATGATGTAAAGTATAACAAAAGAAATAATACTATATTAGGATCCAGAAGCTAACCAATATCTTTCACTTTACCTGCTTGTGTTTGCTTCTTATATTACTTCCATTGCTCATCACTGCTCAAAAAAAACAAAAACATAACCACTTGTTAAAAATAGACGATGCCTTGTTGTTCATTACATCACCTTCTTTGTTTCTTATGTTTGCTTCCACTCGCCATTGCTGCTCAGAAGAGTGGAAACATAACCTTGGGTTCATCCCTGATTGCTGGCTGTTGACACCATCACAACTACAGGCCCAAGGATACAAGAAGCAAGCCCAACAATTAAACAAACAAGCCCATCTGCACATCATTAGCTGTCTTGCCTTAGGACACCCTTGAAAGCCTTTGGTTCATTTTGCTTTACTGTATTATATATATACAATGTAACCAACGCTTTCAAGAGGAATCAATCAAGAAGAAACAGCAGATGCTTTAATCCTTTAAACATAGAATGGTATCAGAGCCTTTCTTGACCAACGTCAATTAGGCAATCTTATCACCATGGAAAGTGACCAGCTTGCATCCATTGTATCTCAGCTGCAGGCCTCCATGGCATCCTCTAGCCAAAACCCAAATCTTTTTCCTTCTACCCCTAGCTTCCACACACTGAACACCATCAAGCTCTCTGCAGACAACTTCGCCATTTGGGTTCGGCAGGTCACAGCCTACCTCCGTGCCCAACGTCTTTTTCCCTTTGTCGATGGTTCTCAACCTTGCCCTCCTCTTGATCCTGCAAACCCAACTGCGCACAACGATTGGCTCTCCAAAGACCAACTGGTCATAGCCCTCCTTTCTTCTTCATTTACCGAATCTGTCATGGTTCATACTCTTGAGTGCACCACTTCTAAAGAGATTTGGGACCGTGTTCATGAGCTATATGCTGCTCGGTCTCATGTCCAGGCTGTTCAGACCCGATTTCAACTTGCAAGTCTCAAAAAGGGGTCCGAGACGGTGACAGAATACTATGACAGAGGTAGAGCCCTTTTCTTATCCCTACAAGCAGCAGGGCAACCGATTACTGATGAGGAGTTCATCATCTCCCTTCTCGCTGGTCTTGGCACTGAATATGACGCCATGGTCACGACCATCACTACCCAACCCGCGCTCCCTCAACCCAGCACTGTTCTTCATTATATGATGATGCAAGAACATCGGATCAACCGCCAAACTGCTGCTCTCCAGGCCACGACCCAACAGGCCCTTACCAACAACACTCTGCCGGTTCCGGAGGCTAACCACACCACCACCAGGGGCGATTCAAGAGGTGGCCGGTCCTCAAACAGAGGCCATGACAACAGGGGAGGAAGATCTTCGGTCCCCAGAGGAGATTTCAGGGGTGGTCGAGGCTCTCACCGGGGAGGGCGATCGACCTTTACCTTCACCGGTGCCCCCGACACTCGCCCTACTTGCCAACTATGCAACAAGGCTGGGCATTCTGCAGTGACTTGCTGGCATCGATTCGACAGAGCTTACCAAGCCCCGCCGCCGCCAACACTTCAAGCCCACAACACTGCCTCCAATCTCTGGTTCCCGGACTCAGCAGCAACTCACCACTTCACCCCAGATTTGGCAAACCTGAGATTCGACAACTTACCCTATCACGGCACTGAGAGTGTGGCCCTAGGCGATGGCTCTTCCATACCTATACACAATCATGGTTCTTCTTCTCTCTATTCGTCTAACCGTACTTTCCGATTATCTTCTCTTCTTCATACTCCCGCCATTAACAAAAATCTTCTTTCCGTGAATCAATTTTGCCGTGATAACGGCGTCTATTTTGAATTCCATACTGATGGTTTTTGTGTGAAGGACTCGGTGACGCAGGGGCTCCTCCTCAAGGGTTCCGTTAACGGAGGCTTGTACGTTCTGGATGCTTCAACAGCTGTCCCATCATCACCATCGCTGCACGCCACCACCGTCAGATCTGCATCCTTTGTCCCTTCTGTCGACCCCTCTTTTGTCTGGCATTACAGGCTAGGGCACCCATCCCCTAGAGTTACTCATCAAGTATTGGGCCGATTCTCACTTAGCCCAAAACCAACTGCCAGTTCTGGCCCCTTTTGTGAATCTTGCTCATGGGCCAAGGCTCATGCTTTGCCTCATCCCTTAAGTCCTACTAAGTCCAAGTCTGTCTTGCAACTCCTATTTTGTGATGTATGGGGTCCGACTCATATTAGTTCGGTAAATGCAAACAAATATTATTTGTCTATTGTTGATGATTTTTCAAATTTCATTTGGATTTTCCCTTTTCAAAACAAGTCACAAGTCACACCTATTATCACCACATTCATCCGTTTAATCTCAAATCAATTCTCCAAAAATATTGTGTCCATTCAAACCGACAATGGTGCCGAGTTTGCGCCCTTAAAACAGCTCTTTGCTTCCCTTGGTATCACTCATCGTCTCACATGCCCCTACTCCCATCAACAAAACGGGAGTGTTGAGTGTCGTCACCGTCGGATTGTTGATACCGGGCTTACACTTCTCAAACATGCCTCTCTTCCCCTTATCTATTGGGATTTTGCCTTCCAAGCCGCCACATTCCTTATCAATCGACTCCCTACCCCCACCCTCCACCACATTTCTCCTTTTGAGGCCTTGTTTCATCACCCACCCGATTACAAGTTTTTTAAAGTTTTCGGGTGCTTATGTTTTCCCAACTTACGCCCTTACAACAAACACAAACTTGATTTTCGATCCAAACCCATGGTCTTTTTGGGGTATAGCTCTCAACATCGGGGTTACATTTGCTTAGACGTGAGTGTAAACCGTACTTATATCTCTCGAGATGTTCTTTTTCATGAGACCAAGTTTCCTTTTGCCTCCTTGACAAATCAAAACCCCCATCCAAATATTTCTTCTGAGGTTCATTTACCTCTTTTTCCACTATCAGCCTCCCTTCCCACCACTTCACACCCTCCTCAACCACCCTATTCTGCCAGCTCAGATGAACCCCAAATTACTTCTTCCCCATCTAATTTCCACTTAACCCCTAACTCACCCACCCAGTCCCCGTCTACCTCCTCATCCTTGCCCCCGCTATCGTCTCCCACCCATCATATGCAGACCCGTTCAAAGAGCAACATTAGCCGCCCGCTTATACGCACCGATGGCACCGTTCCATGGCCACCACAAGCCCACTCCCTTACCACCTCTCTTCCAATCCCTGAGGAACCTTCCTGTTATACAGAGGCATCCAAGTATTTGCCCTGGCGAAAGGCCATGGAGAATGAAATCCGAGCCCTCATTGAAACCAAAACCTGGGTTCTCGTTCCTTCTTCTCCGCACTATAATGTTTTGGGGGTTAAATGGGTTTTTAAAACCAAGAGACGATCCGACAGGTCCATTGAGCGTCACAAGGCACGACTCGTTGCCAAAGGTTTCAATCAAATCGAGGGCGTCGATTACCATGAAACCTTCAGCCCGGTCGCCAAACCCTCTACTGTTCGCCTCCTTCTTTCCCTTGCAGCCATGAACGGGTGGTGTGTGCGCCAGCTCGACATCCAGAATGCATTTCTCCATGGAGCCCTTCACGAGGACGTCTACATCAAGCAGCCACCAGGCTTCATTCACCCGAAATTCCCCTCCTTTGTCTGTAAGCTCCAAAAATCTCTCTACGGATTGAAACAAGCCCCCCGGGCTTGGTTTTCACAGCTCAGTGATGCACTAATTCAGTTTGGTTTCTCCCCTTCTCAAGCTGATTCTTCCCTATTTTATCATCGCCTTGGGTCCCTCTACATCTTCGTGCTTGTATATGTTGACGATTTATTGGTTTTTGCCTCTAATTCCACACTTTCTGTGAAGTTTGTTGATGCTCTCTCCAGGCGCTTTCCTGTCAAGGATCTGGGACCTGCTCGGTTCTTTCTGGGCGTCGAACTTCTGCGAACTCCCGTTGGCTTCTATCTGTCCCAAACAAAACACATTCGGGACCTTGTGCATCGTGCCAATATGACCAATTCCAAGCCGGTATCCACTCCAATGACACCAGCATTTGATGCGTCGGCACCATCGGAGCCTTTCGAGGATCCCCAGCTCTACCGAAGCATTGTCGGAAGCCTCCAGTACCTTCACTTCACTAGGCCCGATGTCTCTTTTGCTGTCAATAAGCTCTCCCAATATATGCATCAGCCCAGGGTGTCTCACTGGCAGGCCGTGAAGCGCCTTCTCCGTTACTTGAATGGCACGGCTGATTTCCATCTCCATCTCTCCTCGGCTAAGGATCATACACTATCTGCCTTCTCGGATGCTGACTGGGGCAGTGACAAGCTTGATCGGCGCTCCACCAGCGCGTATTGCATTTATCACGGCAACAACCTTGTCTCTTGGTCCACGAAAAAGCAGCCTCATGTCTCCCGGTCCTCTACCGAAGCGGAATATCGTGCCCTAGCCAACGCCACTTGTGAGACAATCTGGCTTCAGCTGTTGTTTGCTGAACTTGGCATCTTTCTTGCCCATACTCCTACTCTATGGTGCGACAACCTCGGGGCCACTTACCTCGCCGTGAACCCAGTCCTCCATCACCGTATCAAGCACCTCTCACTCGACTACCATTTCGTGCGTGAGAGGGTTGCTAATGGCTCTCTCCGAGTTGCCTTTGTGTCCTCCAAGGATCAACTGGCTGACATGCTTACCAAGGCTCTCTCATCCTCTGCATTCATCAAAAACCGATCCCATCTTCGTCTCTGTCAGATTGGATCGCGGGGGGGTGTTGACACCATCACAACTACAGGCCCAAGGATACAAGAAGCAAGCCCAACAATTAAACAAACAAGCCCATCTGCACATCATTAGCTGTCTTGCCTTAGGACACCCTTGAAAGCCTTTGGTTCATTTTGCTTTACTGTATTATATATATACAATGTAACCAACGCTTTCAAGAGGAATCAATCAAGAAGAAACAGCAGATGCTTTAATCCTTTAAACATAGAACTGGCACTGAATCATCATCATCATCATCATCATCATCATCATCATGGGTGTCTCCATCAGGCAATTTTGCTTTCGGGTTCCAACAGCTTGTTGGGACTGGGGGCTTCCTACTAGCCATATGGTTCAACAACATACCCGAGAAAACTGTGACCTGGTCAGCAAACAATGGCCGGTTGATTAACGCGGTTCTAAGCTGCAGCTAACTGAAGATGGGAGGCTTATTCTCAACGATCCAAGTGGTGTGGAGATGTGGACACCGCCTGTGATAGGAGCTGCTTATGCAGCCATGCTAGACACCGGCAACTTTGTGCTTGCAGATGGGAAATCCAATGTGATTTGGCAAAGCTTTGATTCGCCAACCGATACCATCTTGCCCACACAGGTAGTGAGGAGTGAAAATGCACTTAGAGCTCGGGTTACAGACACAAATTACTCAAGTGGAAGGTTCCAGCTTCGAATGCAAGCTGATGGTAATCTTGTTTTCTACATGATGTTCTCCCCAGGTTATTATGATCAGTACTTGCCTCCGTATGACGCAACCATGACTTTTGGCACTGATTTCCAGTTGGTGTTCAATCAATCTGGCTCCATCTACGTAACAACAAATAACGGATCAACACAAGCTGTAATCTTACAAGAGCAGACTGATCATTCCCTCTACTACCAAAGAGCAATCTTAGAATTTGATGGTGTTTTAAGGAAGTATGTGTATCCAAGATCCAGTTCAACAACTTTGCCAATGAACTGGACCGTGGATGGCCTTAGACCTCAATCTATGTGCAGCAGAGTCGCCGAGGGAAATCCTGGGGCATGTGGCCTCAACAGCATCTGCCAAATAGGAGATGAACATATGCAGAGACCCACATGTGAGTGCTTGCCAGGGTATGTATTGTTGGATCAAATGGATCAAATGAAAGGATGCAAACCAAATTTCACCCAACAAAGCTGCTTGGAGGATACACAAGAAAATAATCATCAGTTTCAACTTGAAGAGATGCTCAGTGCAAATTTTCCGGGTTCCTCTTACGAAACTTTATATGTAGCATCAGAGGTTCCTTGTCACAACTCTTGCTTGTCCGATTGTTACTGTGCAGCTGTAGTCTTCGGAGGTGGTACTTGCCGGAAAATGAAGTATCCACTTTTTAATGTGTGGGTCAATCGGTCTGGGGTTGGCATTTCATCAAAAGCTTTCATCAAGGTTAGAATCGGGAACTCGACAAGTGATGGCTGTGATCAACATAGCACAACCATACAACAAAGGGAGACAAACCAAAGAGCTGTAATCCTCATTGAATCCATTTTCCTTGGAAGCTCACTTTTCATCAATATCCTTCTCCTCACCTTAGCGGTGTTTACTGTAAGTTACTGGCCATATAAAAAAAATGCAAAAAACCGAGATGATCGTGATATTGCAGGAACAAACATGAGGAGCTTCAGTTACAAGGAACTAGAAGAAGCGACAGATGGATTCAAGGTTGTAGTGGGTCAAGGTGCTTTTGCTACCGTCTACAAGGGATTACTTGAATCAGAAGAGAGTAATGTTATTGCAGTTAAAAAGCTGAATGAGTCGGTGAAAGAGAACCAAAGAGAATTCGAAAGTGAGGTCAAAGCCATAGCAAGGACTGGTCACCGGAATTTAGTCCAGCTCATAGGGTTCTGCAACGAGGGGCAACACCGGCTTTTAGTTTATGAATACATGCCAAATGGGTCTTTAGCTGACATCCTTCTCCAAGTCCAGAGGCCGAATCTGTCGAGAAGAATGATGTTTGCTTTGGAAACAGCAAGAGGACTCAATTACTTGCACGAAGAGTGCAGCATCCAGATCATTCATTGTGATATCAAGCTCCAAAATATTCTCCTAGACGACTCCTTCACAGCCAGAATCTCAGATTTTGGAATAGCAAAACTTTTGAAGAAGGATCAGGCTCACACAAGAACAGTTATCAGGGGAACCAAAGGATATGTTGCACCTGAATGGTTCAAGAATGTACCCATTACTTCAAAGGTGGATGTTTACAGCTATGGAATATTGCTGCTAGAGCTCATTTGTTGTAGGAGATGTTTTGAGGCGGAAATGGAGGATGAGAATCAAATGGTATTGGCTGATTGGGCTTATGACTGCTACCAGGAAGGGAGAGTTGATAAGCTGGTGGAGGATGATGACGAAGCACTTGCTGAAATAGAGAGCATCAAGAAATTTGTAATGATTGCACTATGGTGCATCCAAGATGATCCATCTCTTAGGCCCTCAATGAATAAGGTGGTTCAAATGATCAAAGAAACACTTGAGGAGACTCTACCTCAAGATCTTGCATTATGCATCAGTCCTATAAGCATGGGTTATGGTAATTCGCAACCATCCAGTGCTGAAAATCTTCTGAAACACACAAGGTTGTGACTTCTGTTCTTTGATGTTTTTTTTTACTTCTGGTCTCTCAACCAAGACATACATTTTTTTTTTGTGCAATCTAAGTCCAGTGTTAGTTTTTTTTAGTTATCAGATGGAGTTAATTTTTTTTTTTTTTTTATGTTATCATGATCATTTTAGCAAGATTGATTGAATTTTTTTGTGTTGTGATTCATTTCAGACCTCAATGAAGAAAGGCACACAGCTGACCCTCTGGAGTAAATCAAGGTGCTCGTGCCTCTTCGTCATGTCTCCTGCCTCTTCATCTGATCATTTTAGCAATATTTATATCTACATTGTAGTAGCTCATTGCATTTTGGTATGCATGGATATCTTCATTGTGCCCGTTAATTAGTTCGTGTGTTTGCTGTTCATGTTTCTTTATGGGTCTCAGCTGAGGAAGATCCTTGTATGTCTCCCTCTTTAATGTTTTATTTCAGTTTTCATGCATTTAAGTGCATTTGTTCCATCTCAACTCAGTTTCTGATTTGGAAAGCCTTTTACTTTCTTATGTAATCGTACTCGCTTCAACCAAATAAATGTTTCGTTGTGAATCTTATAATTTTTTAGGTGTTGAACCTTTGCTATGTCATAGCACAAGTTAGGTATATTTGATTCATTTGAAATAACTAGTGATGTTGAATCAGTGCATCTTCTACGGCAATCTCATACTTCAATTGCTCTGTAATGAGCTTGCGGCAATGGTCCCTTTTTAAAAAAGTGTAACATTCCTATCAGCAATGGATAGATTGAAAAAGTATATGAAGTGTTGTTCATATTCAAACTTTATACTATAGTAAATTTCTCATTTATACTAATTTACTTTCTGATTTTAGTCTACTGAATCTAAAACTGTTTCTTTTGTCAAATTTGCCTCTTCTGAATTGTTTCTACAGTAAACCAGAACGAGAGATTTTTGGCGGATTTAGGAACTTTAAACTTTAGTATTCTGAGTTTTTTTCCCCTTTCTCAAGAAGACAATTAGTTCCAGTATCCACTTATGTGATGTAAAATTGTCCACCATTATATATTGCACTGGTAAAGTAAAAAAGTCTAATTAATATACAATGATATTTGGTGAATGGTGTTTTTAGTAGCTCACTTCATCTTGGTTCACTTTGACTTCTATACTGTACGTGTATGTTAAGTAGCTTGTGTGTTCATTGTTCATGTTTCTTTATGGATCTCAGATGAGGATGATCTTTGTATGTTTCCCTCTTTCATGTTTTGTTTTCAGTTGTGAATTGTGATGCATTTTAAGTGTATTTGTTCCACGATTCCTCACTCAGTTTCTGATTTGGAAAGCAGTTTGGTCAACAGAAAATAGTTCTCGTCTTGACAGATTGCTCGTTCTGAGTTGATCCTTTTAATTTGTGTCTCATTTTTTTTAGATTGTAAGGTTAAAGGAATAAATATTTACACATTTTCCCCAACTGGTTCCAAGTGTACAAAATGAGGGGTTGACCTCGGCAATGGATGGATGCCATGGGCAAGTGTGGATCCTGTTACCTCAACCATATGCTATCAGAGATCGGACACACACACACACACAGTAACCTACGGCTATGCCGTCGGCAGAGATCCTTCCTTCCTTCCTTCTGTTTGGCCTACTCCATTGCAAGAAAGGTACACTTGGAACCTGGGCATGTACAAAAGGATTCAATGTAGAAGAGCTGCTATTTGTGGGAACCCTGGTTAAGGAGCAGGTCTTCAAAAGCTTGTAATCTGCCTGCTGGTTCTTCATCTCTGTCCTCCTTTCTTGGCTGTTCATGGGTTGACATTGGTTATTGCAATCATTGTTCTTCATCGTTGCTGTCCAGTATTGTATAGGACCCTGTACACATGAGTTTTCACTAGATGCACTGTCTCATCTCATCTATACTTGTCATCTTGTTTTCAAACAGTTTCAAGTTTCTGGCAATCCATAAGTAATATGTTGCTGCTGCCAAGCTAGTTTTCCTAGCCTTAGATTTCCAGTTTGATCCCCTGCTTTCTTTCTTTGTCCATTTCAATGCACTTGCAATTGCAAGGGTAGTCATCTCTCTTCTTGAATGCAACCAATCCTTTATCTGTGACCACAGTGGAGCAAGTGCAGGTGAAAAATAAATGCTGGAGTGTTTCAGCCTTCAGGTAAGCAATTGCAGAGTAAGCAAGTGGTGCTGATCTCCCTGTAGGTTAATCTTCAAGTGGTTAATTACATTTCAGGTGGATTTTAAATTGTGGACTCCTAGTTCGAATCCTCAGTAGTCTTGAAAGGTAATCTGCACAGAGCACAAATAAGAGGGGTGAGAGCATCCCCAACCGCTCCTCTATAAAATCTCTAAAATAGAGAACAAAATAACAAAATCTCTAAAAAAATTACACCACAACTCCAACGGATTCTCTATTATACAAATTGTTACATTTATTATACACTATAATAGATGCATAAATTCATTACAGCTATGGAATTTTGCTGCTGGAGCTCAATTGTTGTAGGAGATGTTTTGAGGCAGAAATGGAGGATGCAACGCCTCTCTAACACAGTTACCAGGGAGCAAAAACTGGTGATTGTGTCTTACTGAAGTCCGTCGGGACTCGCGGGGTTCCATCCTAAAACCAATTGGCATTAGGTGGGGTTGCCCACTAGGTTATATGCTAAGGCTTTATGTTTCACACTTTCAATGTGGGACATTTTTGTCTCTTCACATTTCATTCTCAACATGTCTGACGTTGACATTGACGAAGATAGCAATTCTAAGGTTTTATTGCAAAAAATATAATCCAATGGTACATGATATGCAAAACTTAGAGATACCAGATAAATTACAACTGAAACAAATTCACAATTTATTTGAAGGAAGTGATCAAGCTTACATAAGCAAGCTAAATTTTAAGACCGAAACAGATACATTTAAATGCATCAGTGCATCACACATAAACACACAGATTGATTAATTAGCTCCTTGGATCAGTTGTGCAACGCACAAGCACTAGTTGAGTTCCCGACTCTTACCTTGATGAACGCTGTTGTTGCAGTAGACTTATCAACCCGGCCATTAGAAAGCGGAAACCTCATTTTCCAGCAGGTGACATCTCCGAAGACTGCAGCTGCACAGTAGCAATCAGACAAGCAAGATTCGTAACAACGAACCTCCGATACTTGAGTCAAAATCTCATAATGTGAATCCGGAAAATCCGTATTAGCCATCTCTTCAAGCCTAAACTGATCCTTAACTCCTTTCGGATCCTCCAAGCAGCTTTGTCTGGTAAAACTCGCCTTGCAGCCTTTCATATGATCCTTCCCATCCAAGAAGAAATAACCCGGTGGACACTCACACTGGGGCCTCTGAATCTCATCATCTCCTATCCGGCAGATCCCATTGAAACCGCACACTCCGGTTCCTGAGGTGACGTGCACTTTGGTGCAGATGTCTTCAGGCCTAACCTCCCTCACAGTCCATTTCTTCGTCAAGCTCGTCGAGCTTGTTCTTGGATACACATACTTCCTGAAAACACCATCGAATTCCAAGATTGCTCTCTGGTAGTAGAGTGCAGGATCAGTTTGATCTTCCAAGAATACAGCTTGTACTGATCCGTCTTGAGCTGTCACGTATATGTTGCCGGATTGATTGAACACCATCTGGTAATCATCGCCGAAAGTGCCAGTTGCGTCATATGCGGGCAAGTAGTGATCCGTATCCCTGGGCGAGTAGATCATGTAGAACACAAGGTTTCCATCGGTCTGCATCTGGAGCTGGAACCTTCCGGTTGAGTAATCCGTGTCTGAAGCCCGAGATGTAAGCGAATTGTCTTCGCTGATTATCTGCGCGGGCAAGATGGTATCCGTCGGAGAATCGAAGCTTTGCCAGACTATGTTTGCATTGGTGCCTACAAGCGCAAGGTTGCCGGTGTCGAGCATGGCTGCATAGGCGACTCCACTGGCTGGCGCACGCCAAATCTCCGAGCCATTCGTGTCGGTGAGAATGAGCCTGCCGGCTTCAGTTAGCTGGAGCTTTGAGCCTGGTTTAGCTAATGCGTCTCGGTTGGCTGACCAGGTTATGGTTTTTTCATGGATTTTGTTGAACCATATGGCTAGAAGGTAGGTTTCGGTTCCGATTAGTTGGAAGCCGAAGGCGAAATCTCCGGATGGAGATACCCATGATGATTGGTGACCTGCTGTTAGAGATGAGCCCAGGGTTATGTTTTGATGCTTTTGAGCAGCAATGAGCATAGGAAGCAGTGACAAGAGGAAACAGAGATGATAATGGTGTGATGATGAAGCCATTGGTGTGTTGGGTGTGGTTAGATCTTCGAATGGAGTGCATTCTTATATGCGATGGAGAGTCTCAAATGTTCCTATTGCTCATTTGATTATTGAGAGACGGGAATGAGATAAAAAGAGTTTTCACGTCAAATTAGTTTCATGATAGAACCTCATTTGATTTGTTAGACTAGTAATACATGTGTGTGCGTCCGTGTACACGACTTCGAGTACTAACGGAGTTCAGTAATGATTCAAAGGGTGAGTTGTGCTTCATTGAATTCCAAAGGCAGAGTTGAAAGAAGACTTTCAAAGATAATAATTGTGTGATTATTGTCTTGGAATTATGTGATGAAGCCACTTCAAATGAGATTTTAAAATCTAAGGATAAGGCTGAAAACACATTTAATGCAAATCTGAACAAATTGCGTAGAATGGGACAGAGGAATGTCACACAGTGTGGACTTATCAAAATTCTTCATTTTGGCAGTGCTCCCACAACATGATCAACATCCGCAGAATAAGGGGCTCCGCTGACGGGAATAGGATTGGATCCTATGAATTTGGCTATGAAACCGTTAAAAAATAAACTGATTAAATCGCATGATCATTTTGGTGGTCTACATGGTATATTAGAAATCAATATTTGTTTCAGCGGGTGGCCATTCCGCAAAAAGACAAAGTATTACGTCTGATTAAATCGCACATAGACAACTGGAACAAGACATCTGTGGTTGAGACTGATTTTGAGGAGTTTAGTCATTTTATGCCCAAAACTCCAAAACAAAATAAAAGACAAAAAAAATGTTTCTTGGCGCAAGCCACCGTGGGGGACGCTAAAACTCAATTTCGATGGATCATCACTTACAAATAACGATAGCACTGTTGGGGTCATTATCAGAGATTGGGAGGGACAACTAGTATCAGTGTGTCACAAGACACTAGGCAAACAACGTCCTCTCACTACGGAAGCTCTCGCTCTTAAAGTGGGAATCCAACACGCTCGCCAACTCAATATAGACAAAATTCAAATCGAATGTGACTCTAAGATAATCATTGATCACTTAAATAGGAAAACCAAATGCCCTTAGGAAATTGAAATGATCCTTTCTGATGTACAAATTCTGCTATCGACTATGAAAGAAGTCTCATTCTTTCATGTTCCTCGTATGGGCAATAGAATGGCTGATAAGGTTTGCACACCTTTGCCACTCTGCCAGAGGAGTTGATATTAAAAATGATTCAGGTCTTCTGAATCTCATCCACAAGGATGCTGCCGGGTAGAGCCTTCTCACGAAATCTTTCCTAATAAAAAAAAGGGGGGTCAAGGCTCAAGTGAAAATGGGTCCAAATCCTGTTCTATTTTTATCTCATTCTTTATGCCTAATCACAAAAGTACGAGCTCTATCCCTAATCGCAAAAGTCTCGTGGAGACGGAGAGGGGAAACAGGATATGGCTCCATGAGAAAGCCTTAATTGGAGTTAAAGTAATGTGGAAGAAAAGAAAGGGAAAAAAAAAAAAATGAAGATTTTTTTTTGTGTGTTTTTGTTTAAAGGGATAGAGATGAATAATTAATTAAAGTACAAATTTAGTTTAGTTCAAATTTCTTTAATTTTTTAGTAAAAGGATTACACATGGGTGGCTTACGAGCAAAACAATTAGGTATCGTGAATCATCTCATAGAAGGTGATAATTAAGTAGTACTCCATCCGTTCGGCAAAATTTATCAATTTAACTCTCCACACAACTTTTAATAAAGTTAATAATTACACTCCCTTTTTATCAATTTACCCTCATTTATTACTCTACTTTTTACTTTATCAAAAACTACAATTCACAACACATCAATCAAATCAAGGGCATTTTAGTAAAGTAGAAGCAAAAATACCTAAAATGACAAGTTTTTCCGAACAAAAACAAAACTCTAAAATTACAAGTTTTGCCGAACGGAGGGAGTAATAAAGACAGTAAAAAAAAATCTTGGGAGACTGTCAGACTTGAAGTGTTTTTGAAACATAGAGCTTCTACTATTGGATATGAAAATAGATTTTTTTGGTTTATTTAATGTTGTTATTCGCTATATTTTTAAAGAGTTTAATGATGTGATAGATATGATTGCTCATTTTACCTATAGTAACCCTGTCGACGGTAGTTTGGAGGTAGAAACCACTAGGGGTGTGCATGATTCGGTTCAAACCGAATTTTTGGGCCGAACCAACACAAACCGAACACAAATCTAACCTAACCGAAATTTTTCAGTTCGAGAATTTTCATTTTTCGGTTTCGGTTCGGTTTGTGTTCGTTTAGGTTTGGTTTTTGTTAAACCGAATTTTTTTATACACTACATAAATACATTGTATATATATTTGTATACTTTATATATACACACATACTTACTGTATATACATATATATATAGTGTATATATACACATATATACAATATATTTGCAATTGTATATATATTTTAATCTTGAATATTTATAAAGCATACAACTAGAATGTATATATATGTACACTGTATTTCACCAAAAAATATATGTCCACTGTATTTGTAATTTTGTAGCTAGCGTATATATATATATATTTCATATTTGTATACTTTCTATTTGTATACTTGGAATATGTGTATATATATTGTATTTTATATATATTTGTATACTTTAAATTATTATTTTTATGAAAATTTGGTTCAATTATATTAAAACCGAACCGAACACAAACCGAACCGACAAATAACCGAATCGAACCTAATACTTTTGGTTCGGCTTTCGGTTTGAAATTTTGAGATTTTCGGTTTCGGTTCGGTTCGGCCCGGTTCGGTTAGGTTTTAGACCGATGCACAACCCTAGAAACCACACGGAGAAAAGCCGACTTCCTTCCTAATCCACCTCTTATACTTATTATTTTAGAAGCAGACTCTTTGTAAAAGAATGAGCCACGTGTCCTCCTTCTCTAAGCAAAAATAAAAAGCAGTTTTCCACTTTCTCTCACCCACATTCTTTTGGTTACCAATACTGAAAACTGAAATTGTTTCTCAGATTACTTTCTCAACCCACGTTCTCTTCAAGTGCTCAAATCCCCTTTCTGACATTGAAGTAACCATGGATTTCACCTCTTACAATTGGCTTCTTTTCTCTTCACGTTATATTTTCTTCTTCCTCACAATCGTTATTTCCATCAGTGGCTGGTGGTGGCAGTCGTTGCTAGAGGCATGGCGGTCGGAGGAGGGTGAGTGGCAGGAGGCGGCTTCGTCGGCGACGGCGTGAGGCGGCAATCGGTTGGAGGCATAGCGTAATCGGATATGTGGATGGTGGCGGTAATCTTTGCCGGAGGTGTGGCGCAATCGGGCGGCGACCGAAGAAGGCTAGGGCAAGTGGTTTGGGTGGTGTGAAGAACCCGACGACTGTGTGCGTGGTGCGAAAAAACCCAATTTCTCTCCCGGTATGTTTCTTGAATTTGTATAGGGGTGGTTCGATTTGAGAATTAGGGTTTTGATTTGGGGCTATGTTTTGATTTGAACTTGATGAATTTTGCCAATTGGATTTGAATTTGAGGAATTAAAATTCTTACTTTCTCAATTGGAACCTTATAATTTGCTTATGGCTTATATTTATCGCATATTCCTAAAGTATTCTCCCAATTTGAACCTTCTGTCATATTAGCAAAGCATCTCAGTTCTCTTTCATTATATCTAAATTTGCAAGTTTTGAATATTTGATCTATCATCATTAGTTCATAATCAATCATGTACATATGAAATATCGTTAGTGCCCTAGAATATGGTGTTTTGATGGGAATTTATATTGTTCATGTCCAATCTACCCTAGAATATAGCGATAGTTCAGGTTCTTCACAAAAGAAGTTAGGAGAAACCACTGACGATTTGTCTATCTTCAATGTTGAGAATTTGCTGAAGAACACCAAAGCTATTAACTACATGTATGTCTTTGATTCCATCATTTGCTGAAAGTAGGAATTCCCTGCCTTAAAGAATGTTGAATTGCAATTGTTTTGTTAAGTGCTGAACTAGAATATGGAGGCTAGGACTGATTTCGATTCTTTTTCGCTTGCTTCTGAATTTCTGATTTTTATTTCGAATATGCTTCTGAATTTCGATTGCTCTAGGACTGATTCCCATATGTTGCTTCTGATTTCGCTTCTAGGACTGATTTTGCTTCTGATTTCACTTCTGAATTTTGAGTGCTCTAGGACTGATTTTGATTCTAGGACTGATTTTGCTTCTAATTTCGCTCTATGGCTGATTTCTCTTCAAAATTTCAAGTGTTTTCGAGTGCATTGTTGCTGTTAGAGTGCTTCTGAATAACATATGGATTATAACTTATAACCCATATGTTGCACACATTTTGTCAATTGGGATGTGCTTCGCTTATATTTGTTGATTTGTGTACATATTTCAATCAAAAGTGAATTTGACTGTGAAATGTGCTTAATAAAAGTCATTATTTGGTGTTAAACACCCGAATTGTTTTAGGTCATGTGTATTTGTAATTTAATGTAGCTCACATCTTAAATAAGATATTTGGTTATAGTTTATGTTGAGTTATTATGTTTGATTACTGTTCTTATAACCATAATGTTTTTCACGGCATTGCTGTTAAATCTGTTTAACACATGTCATTGCTGTTGTTATGGCCATATTTGTTTTCATGCCTGTGTTGTGAACTGTGCTGAGTAAAAGTCATTAGTTAGTTGTTAAGCACCAGAATTGTTTTGGGTCATGTGTATTTGTAATTCAATGTAGCTTGCATCTTAATTAACATAGTTTCATATAGTTTGGGAGTTTCATATAGTTTGGGTCGAGTTGTTATCTTTCATTAATTACTGTTGTTATAACCATACTTTGTTTCATGGCATTGTTGTTAAATCTATTTAACACTTCCAAGGATAGGATGCGAATTTGGGGGGGGGGGGGGTTGTTGCTGCTATAGAGACTAAGGCAAACAATGGGCAGAACGTTGATTGCGAAGAGAAGAAGCAAGTGAATGGGAATCAAGCAGAAAAGGTGAATGAAAAGGAAAATGTTAAAGGGATAACACAAGAATTGGATGAGGCTGCTTGAGATGTTGTGAATGGACTATAGAGAAGCAAATATTTAATTCTTTAGTAAATAGGTCAATCTGGATATGGATGTTGAGGTTAAGATTTTAAAATGAATGATTAATGAATATTATATAGACTCAAATATCTCAGTGGCTTAAGTATTGGTAATGAATTTAGTTATTTCATCATCTCCTTCACATTCTCTAATGCAGACAGTTTTTTAATCTATAGAAAAGTTGTGTTTGCTTGTGCTGCAAATACTTCTATACAACTAGAGCTCCTTATCATGTGCTTAATGTGGAACACATGTGCATATGCAAATTCAATTCATTTATATAGTTTAGGTTGATTATTCTTTCTCCATCAGCTTATTTATGTAAATCCAATTCCCATTTCTTTTACTTTCTGTGTTGTATCACTATTTAATGTTTTGTTGTATTTTATCAGTCTGATTCACAGGTAATGTGTGAACTATATTATGACAATGAAAAATGAGGTTTTAATATTACACACAATAAAATTAAGAATATCTGAAAATAAATAGTCTATTAGATGTCAGATTGAAATGAGGGGTTACTCATTTGTTTGAACTTAATTTTATGATTCCATTAGTTTAATTTTAGAGGGTTCATTCAAATTTTAATGTATTTAAAATTGTTATTGAATAGATTTAGTTGGTGCTTATGAGTCTATGGTAGGTTGAGTTGGAGTAATTGGACTACCATGATAACACACGAACTTAATACGAGTATAATCATAAAATAATTATTTTCTTCAGCCCTTTTCACAGTCATGGTATGAAGTATATTATAATCATGAAAATCAGGTTTCAATATCAGCTAGATAGGTTTCTTATTTTTTTGTTTAAGATTGACTAATTGGTTAATAAACTAACTAGATAGGTTTCTTTTTCCCTTTCTCTTTCTCTCTGTTTGCATAACAAAATCGCTCTTTTAGGTAAAATTGATGAAGCTTCGGTAGATAAATAATTCAATGCGAGGACGTCATCTCTTCATTAGAGAATCAATATGATGTCCGGCGATGAAAAAAGCACTGCGTTGGAGATTCAACCTTATTACAACAGAGAGAAGACCGACAATGACCACAAAAAGATGTCACGCCGACCAGTACGCTTCCACTCTTCATTTCCCTCATGATGCAAGCTTTACTTTGGTTGTTTCTTCATTTATTATCACTGTTTTCAACCAAATTCGATTTTTTAATGTTGATTTATTACATTTTGAATTTGAGCTAATATCCCCTGATGTGAGGTCTCTATTTTTCTTTTTGTCATTGGATTTTAATTTACTAAGTAGTGAGATTGGTATTACTTTCTATTTTGGATTGGAGCTAATTTTTTTCTCCTTATTTTTGGGCTTGATTAAATAGTAAATTCTCCATTGAGTACCTGCGTCATTGAGAGAGAGAGAGAGATCTAGCCAAGCTGAATCTCCACCACGAACTCTGCCCCAATCAATCATCTGTCGCCACCCTTACGGATGTCTTGATTCTGAGGCAATCTCCATCTCCACCACACTTCTTCCTTGTGATTGTAGTCTTATTTGAATGGATCTCATAACCACATCTTGTGGATGCTGAATTGAATCGTTTCCTTCGATGATTATTAAGCGTGGGTATGGTGAAAATGGAAGAAATTGAGAGAATTTGATAAATTGCTTTTACAAATAAATTGTGAACATGGTTTCCTAATAATTCATTGAGAACGTGGGATGATAAATTGATGTAAAAATAAATGCTTAAATTTTTTTAAAAAAAGGGACACGTGGACCCTTTTTTTTTTGTAAAGAATTTGCTTCTAATTTTATAAGGATGCAAAAAAAATTTCCTTATATGTGCGAGTCTTTTGTCAAATCTATCATACAAAACACCAACTATAAGAATGTTATTTTGATTAGTTATCATTTACGATCTATCAATTTCTTGCATCTCAAACCTAACCGAGTACTCATAATTTTTTTTCTACATACACAAGTCATGCCCAACTAATTTTCACATTCCATCAATTTGAGAGGTATAACATTTTTTTAATGTTTTGGCCTCTTTTTTTTTTTTTTTACAGTAGGCAAGAAGTAGATCGACTCGACGATCTAGAAGATCGACCCAGCGATCTTGAAGCCATCAAAAGATGGCTTGAATGACCCTACACAGAGGGTTGCCAGTAAAAAAAGAAAAAATTTCTAAGATTACAGTTACAGAAATTTAAAATTAAAACTATGTTTCTTCCGATCTATAATTGGAGCCTTGATTCTTGATATCTATAAATTTACTTAATGTTTTGGCCTCTTAATGTTTATACACTTACAAATAGAGTTCCTTTTTTTTCTAATTAAGGGTCTAAGTATTATAAAAACACACACTAAATATCATTTTTAAAATTCTTTAGCTATATAGGGTTTATACATTTAAACTTAGGGTATCTTTATCAAATTGGTTTATAATTTAGATCAATTTAAAAAGTGTAGAATGATGTGTAATAGATAAAATACCATAAAGGATCCGAATTCGGCTTTCTTAAGCTAAAAACTATAAGGTTTCTTTTCTTTGTCTTCAATTAGGATGGATACTAGGAGAAGCGTAGAAGCGGGTGATTTACTATTTTTTTGTCAAATTTGAAGTATCGATTGTCTCAATAAAAAAAAGTATTTCATCATGATAATCAAAGATTTCGAAGAACAACATGACAAGAAGCAAGAGCAATATGTTAGTAGAAAATTAATGTGTCGAATATTTTGTTTAAGATATCAAACTTAACCGTAATTATAAGACTTTTGTTTGTGATTGTAAGTGTTATTGTATTATAACGAGGGTTATAATTGATAACATGACAACAATTCAAATGAAATGAAATATATTCATAGTACGAGGGGGAACTAAAACGATAAATTTCAAAAAAAATACTCACCCGTACAAGGTACGGGAAAAATACTAGTTTCTTTTATTTTCTTTCATTTCATTGCTTCCAAAAAACATTAGCTTTATTTATTTATTTATTTATTTATTTGACTAAAACGGACTACGGGACCGTTTGGATTCTCAATGTATTTTAATTATAAGCAAAATACATGTATTAAATTGATAAGTAAATTATAAGCTTAATTAATTTGATTTACTTTATAAAAAAAAAGGAAATCCAGAAGTTTCTTTCTTCAACCCTTTCTCCTCCCTCTAACCCTCGTCCTTTCTCATGGTCACCGACCACCAGTTCTGCCGCACTCTTGCGATTCACCGGTTATCGCCGGCGTAGCAGGGCCATCGACACCAACCTGACCACCACCACCCTTGCCTTTCTCTGTCGGGCTAGATGTCCACTTTCGACCTCCACCTTCCTCCCTCGCCTTCGGGAACTACTCCCCTCGCCGGAACTCTAAGGACGACGGGCGCTCCTCCTCCGACCACCACCTCGCCGGAGCCACACCACCTCTCTCTCTCACGCCGGATTTCGGATCGAATTTCAGTACCCGGATCTTATTGTTGAAGGTTGAAATCTTCTCTTTGCAATGGGTGTTTATCCACAAATCAACATCCATAAACCTCCAGATCTATAAAATTTGAGTGCAAATTCTACTCTTCACATAGAAAGTGGGTGGAAGCCATTGATGAGATCTCAAAATTAGATCTAAAAACAAGTTAGAGAATGGAAGCCTTTCACTGTACATTTGGTTTTGATAGAAGTGGGGAAGAAGAACCCAAATAATAATAATAACTTTTAATTCATTTTATAAAGTATCTTCCAAACACTAATTATTTTTTAAATGCATTATAAACTAAATACATGTATTATAAATTAAATACATGGGAATCCAAACAAACCCTACAGTTTCACTTTCAAACTAACCCATGTTGGTTTCTCAATTGAACAAACACAGGACTTGTCAAAATACTTCATTATCCAATCACATGACTAATCTCTCCATCACATCCTTTAAAGTTTGGCCAAATGAACAAAAAAAAAAGTGTCTAGAAATCAAAGCAATGGTACCCCAATTTAGAAGAAAATTCAAGGAGTGATGAACAACTTGTTTCCTAATTCTATATTGCATATGAGCTGCACCCCACTAGAAACGGTGGCAGGGGGTTCGGGTGGTCAGACAGAGTCAGGATTTTAGTTAGGGGTGTTAAAAAAATTCGTAATTTTTTTTTTTGTGTGTATACCTATTAAGAAGATTTAAAAAAATAATAAAAAACAATAAAAATAATTATTTATTTATGATATTTTTATTTAAATAGTTAAGAGAAACAAAAAATATCGAAAAAAAATAATCAAGAACTATTACATTTAAAACAATATTAAAAGAAAACATTAAGGGTGTGTATGGTTAGACACTTTAGTAGTTAAAAATTAATCTTTTGTGTGTGTTTATATTTTAAACAACTTAATTGGATGTATGGATGACAAAAATAATGAAAAACGTGTTAAAAAATAAGCTAGAAAACGGAGGTTATTTTGATGTTTATTTTGCAAAAGTATTGTTTTACCCATTCCCTTTTATCTTATTTGGTTTGAAAGTACAACAATACCCCTACTAACAACCAAATAAACTCCACTTTTTACAAATAAACAGTTTTTAGTCTCATACGGAGATTATCTTGTTGTTTAAAATTTTAACTACTTTTACCAACAATTTATAAACTTTACCCTGTTTATAATTTTAGTCAGTTTATTAACCTCGTCTCATACGAACCCTAAATATATCATTTAAATATAAATGTGATATTTTTATTAAAATAAGAGAAACAAAAAAATATAGAAAGAAATCAAGAAGGATTATTTTTTAAACAATATTGAAAGAAAATGTACGATGAATACACCATTTTTAATTGAAATAATTATGAGAAATAATGATATAATAAAACAAATGAAAAGTAAAAACGTTGGGATTCGAACTTTAATACCTTTTGATTCCCTTTCTTTCTTTTATCACTTGAGCTAGATACCATTTTTGTTTCAAATATTGCTTAAAGGTCTTATTACCTTAAAATACTAAGTATATGGAAAAAAATGATTTTTTTTGAAAATATTCAAGAAAAAATAATTATTTAACAAAATATTCACACTTTTAAAATATTTACAAAAATATTCATTTTTTTGCAGGTTTGGAAGAAAAACGCGGTCTGACGCGGTCTCAGACCGCGTTTTATTACTAAGATGACACATTCGAAATTGGAAGAAAAGAGGGGGAAAATTAATGAAAGAAACGCGGGTTGAAACCGCGTTTCTATCGGTAATTTTATTTTGTGATAAAATTTATTTTTTTAACCTAAAAACGCGGTTTAGAACCGCGTTTTTAGTTTTTATTATTATTATTTTTTTCTTTTTGCAATTTTTGGTAAATGGGACGGTTTTGGATTTTGCAATTGCAGGGAATTGGGATCGGGGAGGTCGAGCTCTTCGGAAACTTCAAAAACCCAGAGTATGACGGAGGGGAGGCCTAGCTCTTCGGCGACGTCGGATGTCGGAGGAGAGAGGAGGCCGGAGGTCAGAAGTCGGAGACCCAAAGCATGGGCGAAGGAGAGACCGACTGGACCTGACCAAGCGGAGGGAAGGCCGAGCTCGTCGACAACGTCGTAGGTCAAAGGAGAGAGGAGGCTGGAGGTCGGAGGGGAGTGGAGGCCAGAGGTCCGAGCTCGGCTTGGCGGCAGAGATGTTGAAGAAGGATAATGAATGAACAGTAAAACTTCCCAATTCCCCATTTCCTAAAAATTTATCACAAAATAAAAATAAAATAAAATTACCGATAGAAATACGGTTTCAACCCGCGTTTCTTTCATTAATTTCCCCCCCTTTTTCTTCTGATTTCAAATATGTCATCTTAGTAATAAAACGCGGTCTAAGACCGCGTTTTTTTTCCAAACCTGCAAAAAATGAATATTTGTGTAAATATTTTAAAAGTGTGAATATTTTGATAAATAATTATTTTTTCTTGAATATTTAAAAAAAAAATTCAAAAAAATTGTATTTTTTTTTTCAGAACAGGGAGTGTTGTAGCACTCCCAAACACCCTCTAGCCCCACTATGGGTGGATAGTGGGGCTAAAGTCTCCCTAACCCTTTAAAAATCAAGAATTTTTTTTATATTTTTTAAAGTAATTTTTACTATTTTTGAAGATAATATAGTTTAAAAAGAGTAAAAAAAACAATGTAACATAGTTGTTAAAAGAGTATTTATTATCTTATGCCAATGAGTTCTAACGTCTTTAGTTTTATTTTTTTAATAACTTTTGTTCATCTTAGTTTTCTTTTACTAAAAATGATTAATTAAATAAAAAAATTCATATTTTTTCCAATATATTTAAAAAATAACATTCTTTTCCATAAATACATACAAATGTTTTTTACCTTTTTTGATAAATTTTTCTTTCAGGAAATGACATTCAATATAGAAAAAAAAGTGGCATTTCCAAATTTAAGCCCCCTCTTACAAATTTTGCAAAAGTGATGATTTTTTTTTTGCTTAATTGTAAAAGTAGTGGGTGTTACAACCCGAGATAGCCCGTGGAGAGAAAGGGAGGAGAGAGGGAGAGGAAACAAAGAGGAGGGGCATTAAATGAGATGAGAGAAAGGGAAGAGGGTGAGGTGCATCTTTTCAAATAGGAGAGAGTGAAAGTGGAAGTGGCGCCATTGAAGGAGGATCGGGAATACAGACAACCCAGTGATCAGTACTTGTATGTTAGTCAATGCGGACAGCAAATTAATATTGCTTGCTGACCGAACAATAAACCAAGCCATCATCATACATTGTATAATAACGAATATTGGTAAGTCTCCTTGTAGTTTTAGTTGTACTCCCCTAACTACTCATCATCCTCTTCATATCCCCAACTGAAAGTGATAAAAATCGTCTTCTTCTCTTTCATTCGCAAGAGAGAGAGGGTTGGATTTCGTCATGGACTTTGCTCACAATTGTTGTTTTTAGGACTACACTTTTTTTGTTGGTTTTAAGATTTGACAGTACAACTTTTGTTGGTAGGACTCGTAGCTTTGCTTGCTTGACTCGTGGACTTCATGGATTTCTTAGCAATTCGTAGACGTCAAAACATCATTGGCATGAAATTTTATTTTGATGGCACAAGTTTACTTGTTGGTGGCACGTAAAATATCTAATCTGGCACGTCATTTTTTTCTGGCATTTATGTTTGGACTTAGATGCATTTTTGAGTCTCAATCAGTTATGACACGCATTTACTCGTTGATGGCACATTGTTTACTTGTTGGTGGCACATAAAACGTACTGGCTGGCACGTTAACATTTTTCATGTTTTGCATATTCATTGAACTTAAAAGCGTATGTGTTTTAGATTGTTATACTTTTCCTACAAACTCCACCCATGATCAAAATAGAGCCCAAATTTGAATATTGAACGCAAAGTATCTGGTTTGCATGTACACATAGTCGCACAATGGACCTAAAAGTTCGGAGACACATGTGTGTCAGAGAGAGTGTGTGTGTGTGTGTGAGAGAGAGAGAGAGAGAGAGAGAGAGAGATTGCCACAGTGGGCCGATTACATAATTCAAAGCAAAATATCGACATCAACACAATATTCAAAATACTCGACCTTGTTCTTCATAAACTTGGAACACGGGTGGGTTATGTCTTCCAACCCTTTTTCCTGTGCAAAAGAAAGAGAAGAAGATGGTCTTATCACTTTCGGTTGGGGATATGAAGAGGATGGGGAGTAGTTAAGGCCGTAAAATTAAAACCACGAGGAGACTTACCCATATTCGTTATTATACATTGTATGAGAGACACGGCTTAGCGTTCGATCGACATGCAACATTAATTAGTTGACACGTATTCAACATTGGCTGGCATGCGGCTGATCACTAAGCACCTCATCAGTTTGGGGATATGAAGAGAGAGATTGACTCTTTTGACCACCTTTGTTGTTTTTATTACTCTTAGGTTTGCCTTTCACAACCAGAACACCAGTTTTAGTCTCAGATTTTTCACTTTTAGAATCAGATTTAGACTTAAACAATTTAAGCACCTCATCTTTTTCAATGATAACCTCAATAATTTTATCTTTGATCATCTCTTCTCGATTGTACTCAATAATATCTAAAGTTGTCAAACTCTGAAGGCAAAGAGTTTAACAATATTACAACTTGGTGTGTGTCTTTAATTTTGTCATCACATTTTTCTATCTCTTGTGTCGTTTTCAGAAATTTATCTAAATTTTCATGCACAGTGAGACCAACATCCATCTTGAATGTAAACAACCTACATAACAGAAAAATCTTCCTAGGTAGAGATTTTTTCATATAGGGTACCCTCTAGGATTTTCCAGAGAGTTTTAGGGTCAGAGATCATTACTTGTCGAGCTAGCTACCTCATCAAACAACCTGATAACGATCTCAGAGTATGCTTGTTCCTGAACTTCCTTCTTGTCAGCCTCAGACATACCAGGAGGAAAATCCTCAATAACAACATTGAAGCATTTTTACTTTATAAGTATGGCCTTCATCTTAAACTGCCACATCGGGAAGTCCATGGTTCTATCAAAGACCTTGATTTTCAAGGAGTTTTAAAACATTTTTTATGGTACCTATTGCAAAGGGAAAAAAAATTTCTTGAAAAAACTAAAGATTAAAGAAAACACTAAAAAGAGGAAAGAAACAATGGAAAAACAAAGAACATGAGTTAAGGTTTAGATCTTGAAGCCAAAGCTCTGATACCATATTATAAAACCACTTCACTAACAACGATCACAAGTTCAAACCAAGATAAAAAAATAGAAAAATAGTAAGAACACGAGAGTTGTTAATGCGGTTCGGTTTTCCTTATCCGCGGGGTCTCAAGAGGGGAGACCTAATCCCGAGAAAACCACTAACTTGAACAAGAATACAAGATCCGGTTACAACTTTGGATACTCATAATAGAAACGTACACCACTAAGCTAGCAATCAAACACTCAGAAAATGTAAAAGGTAAGGGTTCAGAGAAATCAAAAGGGCAAGAACATGGGCTCTCTCTTATTCTTCTTCCTCTCCTCTCTTTCTTTCTAGTTTAAGGATTTGTGCTGCTAGGAACGTCTTTCTCACCTCTTTCTCGAGTGAACAAGAGAGTGTATGTATAAAAGAGTATGAAGTTTGGGTTACCAACGTTCTAAAATAGCTGGACCAATGGAGCTGACCTTTGGGCTGGATTACTCCCCCGATGAGAATGTCATCCATTTTTGGATCGGCCTATAGTCCACATGAGATAAAGAACATAAGCGAACACACATAACACACACACACACATACAAAAGAGTAGCCTTCAAGGCTCTTGGTGCACCCTGAGTCCGAACCAAGAGTAGATTGGGGTTCCTTAGGTGTGTCCAAAAAACCGAGGCCATATCTATGCACCTAGCTAGGCTATGGGTGATTCTTCAAGTCCTTTCAACCAAACTTGTCTTCCTAAATCTAAATAAGTATAAAATAAACTTAGAATTACATTTACAACAGTAGGTTTCAAACTTGGTTAAATTGGCCATTGTATAATAATTGGACATTGGACTATATGCCAGTGTAGTAGCAAGTCATTACCAATCTCCAATGAAGAACAAGATGAAGAGCTGAACTCTAAAGTCCATTCACATAGTGACGAAGGCCCAAGTGCACAAGCCCAACAAGCTGCAAAGGATTAGTCCATTTCCTCTATGTTCATAGACGTAAGAATGATACAGCTGTAATTGGCTTCTTGCCTTATCTTCTAGAAGAATACTGGTGTATATATATCCTGTGAATTCAGTTATCAGAATCAATGAAAAGCACTACAATTTTGAGCAATTCCACTATGGTATCAGAGCGCCCGTAACACGACAAACGTCGCACTACCAACAGGCTCCCACCATGGAAAATCCAAATCTCATAGAAGCCCTTACCCAACAGCTCCAAGCCTCCATGGCTGCTGTTTCTATCTCATCCCCAAATCCTCCTTTACCAAATTTTTCGAATCTAAACACCATCAAATTAACTCCTACCAATTTCCACACATGGCTCAAGCAAATCAGCCCCTATCTTCGTTCCCGGCGGCTTATGCCGTTTGCAGATGGGTCTTTGCCCTGCCCATCTCTCAGCACCACCGGAGACAATGCCTCCGCCATCGCTGATTGGCAAGCAAAGGACCAGTTGGTCCTCGCTATTCTCTCGGCTTCACTTACCGAGCCTGTCATGGTTCAGATCTTGGATTGTGAGACATCACATCAGGTTTGGGAGCGCCTTCACCGACTGTATGCTGCTCGATCTAACGCCCAGGCTGTTCAAACTCGTCTCCAATTAGCGAGTCTGAAGAAAGGTGATGAAACCACCTCCGATTACTTCAATCGAGCAAAAGATTTGATTTTACAACTTAAATCTGCTGGTCATTATGTATTTGATGTCGAATTCGTCGCATATGTTCTTGCTGGCCTTGGATCTGATTATGAGGCCATGGTGACCACTATTTCTACCCAGCCTGTTTTACCTGAACCCCATGAACTCCTCTCGTTTCTTCTTCTCCAAGAAGGCCGTATCAATCGGCTCAATTCCAACACCCTTAACTCCTCTCAAATGTGCTTAAACACAACCTCCTCAAATATGAATCCACACCAGATCTGGATTTTACTACATCCGAGCAAGGCAGAGGCAGAGGCTCCTTTCGTGGTGGTCGGGGAGACTCAACTCGAGGAGGTCGTGGTCGAGAAGATGACCGTGGCGGTCGCTTATCCTCAAGAGAAGGTCGCAGTGGTGGCTATAACAATTACCATAATCAATCCTTCTCAGGCACACCAGACAACATACCCGTCAGCCAAATCTATGAGAAGCGAGGCCATACTGCTCTCCGGTGCTGGAGCAGGTTCGATCAAGCTTACCAGGCGCTCCCCCGTGCAACTTTCAGGCTAATCACACGACGTCCCGGTTCCCGGACACAGGGGCTACTCACCACTACACACCAGATGTCAGTAATCTGAGGTTTGATAGGTTACCATATGAGGGCAGTGATTCCATTTCGCTTGGAGATGGCTCATCCATTCCAATTCATCACCATGGTTTCTCCTTTTTATCTTCTCCCTCTCGTCGTTTCTATTTGTCTAACCTTCTTCATTCTCCATTACTTACCAAAAATCTGATTTCTGTCAATAGGTTCTGCTGAGACAATCATGTCTATTTTCAATTCCATGACAACTGTTTTTTTGTTTGTGATGCTCGTACACAGGTTCCACTTCTCAAGGGGGCCGTTAATGGTGGCCTTTATGAGTGGCCCAGCAGTTCTTTCTCACCTACTCCGTCATCAACACCACCACCAAACCTGCATTCCACTAGTCTCCATTCACAGTCTTCTGTTTTGTCTGCTTCCTGGCATGAGAGGTTAGGGCACCCTTCAAAAGATGTCACCCAGCTTGTGGTTCATCAACACCGACTAGCCCATCTCAGCCCACATAAATTTCCATGTGTTTCTTGTTCTTGGGCTAAAGCCCATGCTTTACCTCACAAACCAAGTGTGTCAAGTTCTAGTAAAGTTCTTCAACTTTTGTTTATGGATGTTTGGGGCCCGGCCCATCACCAATCTATCAATGGCAATCGGTATTTTATTTCTATTGTGGATGATTTCTCTAAGTTCATGTGGTTGTTCCCCTTTCAAGCTAAATCCCAAATTTCATTTCTAATCACCAACTTCATTAACCTTATTACCAATTTCTTTGGTGAAAATGTAATATCCGTTCAAACGGATAACGGAACGGAATTTAAACCCCTTACTCATCTTTTTCAAACCCGAGGCATTTCCCATCGATTGTCATGCCCTTATTCACACCAACAAAATGGAATGATTGAATCCCGTCATCGGAGAATTGTTGATATGGGACTCACCCTCTTAAAGCATGCATCACTTCCAATTCGGTTTTGGGATTTTGCCTTTCAAACCGTGGTTTATCTCCAAAACCGTCTTCCCACCCCCACACTAAATAACCATTCCCCATTCTCTACCCTATTTCACAAGCCCCCCGATTACTCATTCCTCAAAACATTTGGTTGCTTGTGCTTTCCAAACCTTCGACCTTACCTCAAACACAAATTAAATTTCCGTTCCACACCGTGCATTTTCTTGGGATATGATTCAAATCACAAAGGCTATATTTGTTTTGAATGGGTGAACAACAAGTCTTATACATCTCGTGATGTTCTATTTCATGAGACATTATTCCCTTTTGCCTTACCACAAGATAAGCCACCATTACTTGCCTCTCCTGTTGCTCCATTGCCTATTTTTACAACCCATGAGGCTTCGGCTCCTTTGATCCACACAGGCCCAAATGACCCCCCCTTTCCCCTCAAACATGCCCATCAACGTCAACAGCCTCCTCCACCACTATACCTGCCTCTCCTACATCCTCCACAAATAGCCCTCAACACACTGCCGATGCTCTTGTTGTTCCTCCTCCACAAATAGCCCCGTCTCACCCCATGCTCACACGGTCCAAAACAAATGATTCCCGACCTCTCATACGATCAGATGGGACAATTTCCTGGCCTCAATTGTCACACACTACTGTCATACCAGAGGAACCAAAATCCTATACCGAAGCATCCAAGTATGCAGATTGGAGAAAGGCTATGGTCACTGAATTTCGGGCACTTCTCGACACCAATACCTGGACACTTGTTCCTGCCTCTTCCTCCTACAATATACTTGGTGTTAAGTGGGTTTTTAAAAAAAAGCGCCGAAGTGATGGATCGATTGAGCGTCGTAAGGCTCGGCTAGTGGCCAAGGGTTACCATCAACTTCCCGGGATTGACTATGAGGAGACTTTCAGCCCCGTTGCCAAACCATCCACAATTCACCTTCTCGTTTCTCTTGCGGCTATGAACTGCTGGACCACCACTCAATTGGACATCCAGAATGCCTTCCTTCACGGCTCCCTTGACAAAGAGGTTTACTGTGTGCAGCCTCCAGGTTTTGTAAATCCTTCTTTTCCTTCTCATGTTTGCAAACTCAATCGTTCCTTATACGGTCTCAAACAAGCACCTAAGGCTTGGTTTGCTCGTCTCACTGATGCCTTAGTCTCAATGGGCTTCAATCAATGCCTTGCTGATAGCTCTCTCTTCTCCTATCGTTATGGGAATCACTGTGTTTTCATATTGGTATATGTTGATGACCTCTTGATTATTGCATCTAACCCCTCTTTAGCCACCAAGTTTGTGTATGCCTTGTCTTCACAGTTCCCAGTCAAAGATCTCGGCCCCGCTTCATTCTTCCTGGGCATTGAAATTACTCGGAATTCTGATGGCTTTGATCTATGCCAATCGAAACACATTTCTGACATTGTACAAAGAACTGGAATGCTCCATGCCAAAGCTGTGTCTACTCCTATGGCGCCCAACTTTGATCCCACCGAGAGTTCCCCTCCAATGGCGGATCAAGCCCTATATCGCAGCACTGTTGGTAGTCTGTAGTATTTGGGATTCACGAGACCGGACATAGCTTTTGCTGTCAACCGTGTTAGCCAATTCATGCACAATCCGAAGGAGGTTCATTGGCAAGCGGTTAAACGCATCTTGCGTTACATCAATCATACCAAATTCTATAAATTTCATATTTCTTCTCAGGGATCGAATGAATTGTCTGCCTTCTCAGATGCGGATTGGGGAAGTGATCGTCAGGATAGGCGTTCAACCAGTGCCTATTATATTTTTCATGGACCCAACTTAATCTCTTGGATCTCCAAGAAGCAACATACTGTTGCTCGATCGTCAACCGAAGCCGAATACCGTGCTCTCGCCTTAGCAACTTGTGAGACCTTGTGGCTCTAATCAGTTTTGGCGGCTATCGGCATCAACCTTCCCCATGCTCTGACACTCTGGTGTGATAATCTTGGTGCAACCTATTTGGTTGTCAATCCAGTTCTGCATCATCGTATAAAACACCTCTCAATGGACTTTCATTTTGTCAGAGAGCGGATAGCAAATCGCTCTCTCCGGGTTGCCTTTGTTTCTGCCAGGGACCAGGTGGCTGATCTACTCACCAAGCCCCTATCCTCTGCTCCATTCATCTCCAATCGCTCCCATCTCTGCGTTCGCCAGATTGGAGCGCAGGGGGGTAGTAGCAAGTCATTACCAATCTCCAATGAAGAACAAGATGAAGAGCTGAACTCTAAAGTCCATTCACAGAGTGACGAAGGCCCAAGTGCACAAGCCCAACAAGCTGCAAATGATTAGTCCATTTCCTCTATGTTCATAGACGTAAGAATGATACAGCTGTAATTGGCTTCTTGCCTTATCTTCTAGAAGAATACTGGTGTATATATATCCTGTGAATTCAGTTATCAGAATCAACGAAAAGCACTACAATTTTGAGCAATTCCACTACAGTGCACTACAAGTTTGAGATAAACGGTGGAGAATTTTGAATCACATTAAGTGGAGTGTGGAACAAGATGTTAGCTCGTCTATTTTAGGTGACAGTTGCATTAGAGTTGAAACGGTTTTAGGAGCTTCATCATTTTTAAGAGCTAAGCACCTTCTAGAGAAAGGTAAAATGATAAGGAAAACTAGGGGTGGACAGAAATCCCGAAAATTTCAGGTCTGTTTCGGATCCGTCTCGATCCCGGTGGAATTTGAAAAAAAAAAAAAAAATTTGAGTTCCTTGCCGGACGGGACGCAGGACGAGGATTCCTTATCCCGCAAATCTCGTCTCGTCCAGCATATATTATTATTATTATACAATATATCCCCACCAAAAAATTAGGACGGATCTAGGATCCGTTTCATCCTCATGACAACACGTGTCCAGTAATAATTACACGTTAAAAAAAAATACACGGACTGATCTAGCATCTGTCCGTTGTAAAAATTTAAAAGCAAAAAAAATGATCCGTCTTTGTAAACTTTTTGTAATAAAAAAGCTGCAATTTGTAGCTTTATCTCCCATCTCTTTTTTTTTTTGTAATTTATATAGGATGGATCTAGGATCCGTCCTTTGTAATTTTTTTACGGAAATTTCGCGAGGTGCCCCTGAGGTATTGCAATTTTCGCGAGGTATACAACTCTTTTACATATTTCGTGTGGTGCCCCTGAGGTTTTGATTTTTTTCGCCATATGCCCTTCCACGTTAAATCTAACGGATTTAGTATATGCTCCGTTAGTTTCATTTTTTTTTAAAAAAGAAAGAAAAAACAGAACCAGAAGCGAAGAATTGAGAGCAAAGAAGAAGAGGCCGCTCGTTGCTGCTGCTCGCAGGTGGTCTCGCCAAGCCAGTCGGGTCGGAATCAAACTCCATCAGCACATCTTCCAACTGATGGGCCCTAATCACCCTCTCATCCTCGCCAAATCAGCGCCTCCGTTCAAAACCCCCAAACACACCACCCCGTCGCCGACAACCACCATCGAATTCCGGCTTGGGCATGGCGATTTCCCGGCGAGGATAAAGTCGTCGCCTTTCTCGTTTCAAGACAGGCAGATGGAGAATTTACCGGGGGAGGTCCAATTGATGGGCGAATTGGGAAATCGGAGAGATTCGACTGGATCTTCCGAGGCCAAATACGCCCCTTGCCCCACCGGCCAAGCCCTGGGATAGGAATCGACGGAAGCAGATGAAGAGAAACTCGTCGACGACGCCGATTTGAGTTTGATTCGGTTCATTGAGGGAGATCGAGTCAGAGACGATTTCGCCCTTGACTGGGTTGGCTTGGCGACCCCCTTCAAGCAGCAGTAGCGAGCGTCCTCTTCTCCTACGCTGCTCCTCCCGCCTCTGCGTCGTCGGCCATCTTGTGGCAGCCTACCGCTGCTCCTCCCGCCTCTGCGGCCGCCGCCGCTCCTCCACCTCCCTCTCTGTCTTCCAAGGCGGAGAGCGTCCCCTCTCCTTCGCTCTCTTCTCTTCATGGTTATTTCTTTCTTTTTATTTTTTTTTTTAATAATTGAAACTAACGGAAAATCATCAAATTGGTTAGATTTAACATGGAAGGGCATATGGCGAAAATATTGAAAACCCTAGGGGCACCACGCGAAATATGCAAAAGAGTTGTATACCTCGCGAAAATTGCAATACCACAGGGGTACCTCGCGAAATTTCCGTTTTTTTTATAATGGACGGATCCTAAATCCGTCCGTATATTTTTTTAAAAATTTATAACGGATGGATCTATGATCCGTCTTAAGGAGTGCATATAGCACATGTCATGAGTGTATATAACCACCCCGTAGAGTTACAGTAGATACTCTATATGTACAGTGTATACTTTTTGTACTTACACTTATATACACACTTACATACTGTATATATACACTTACATGCATGCACTTATATACAGTATATATAAATAATATAATATATATGTATATACATATTCACATTGTATATATTTTTTTATATTATGTGTAATTATATGTATCATACATATAATTACACACAAAAGACGGACCACACAAGAAAATCGTAAAATATGTATCATACATAATGTATGATATGTCTAATGTGTATATATACAAGAAAATCGTAAAATATAAAAATATTATGAATCTATGTATGTTATATTGTTATGTCTTTGGAAACTGTAAAATATACAGGAATTTTAGATTTTTTATAATGTGTTTTTATTTGAGGGATAAGGTCCGTCTTTTGTGTGAGATTGAAAAAAAAATGGCGAATTCCGTCCCGTAAAAATTACGTGGACGACTTCCATCCCGTCCCGTCCCGCTCCTACTCTGGAGGAAAACAGTGCATATATAGATTGACCAAAGCCAAATTTGACAAAAGATAACTACAGTAATTCTGAAAATAAAGTAACACTTAGACACTGTAGATTTACCATACTGGGGTGTTGAACATGGGTCCAAATAGCTCGGTCAAATTAGAAGGAAGAAGCCACGAACCTTCTCCACTAGAGCTGCAGCATTGCATTTGCATCATTGATAATTGTCTGTTGAATATAGGAGCAATCGTAAATTCGTAATGCGTTGCAACTTGCAAAGATGGGTACGTTACGTACAACTGATATGTAGCAATTAAAAATAAATAATACAGTATGTCAGTTGTCAGTATCAGTTGCAAGAGGTGTAATACTGTATGTTGCAATGCAGAGCAAGCCAATAATGGAGGCAGAGTTTTTCTCCTTTTACGTTTTGCCGGCCACACACATCCAAAACGACGTCGTATTCTATGGAACTTCCCACTTGGAGTTATTGGAAGGAGATTTTCAAATCCAAGGATAAAGATGAAAACAATGTTAATGCAAAAATCTCAACCAAATTGCATAGAATGGGACCAAGCTAGGGATGTCTCACAGTGGACTTGTCAAAATTCTTCATTTTAGCGGTGCTCTCACCACATCCACTGATTGATTTTGCCTCTCTATCCTTTTTTCCCTCAGTTTCTCGATGTAGTTGGTATTTCAAATTTCAAAACCAGATCGAGGACTTGCCAAAACCCTTAATTTTATATCCAGGGTTTGAAATCACAAGGCTAATCTCAACATCACATCCATACCAGTTTTCATTCAAAGTACTGTAGGGACCGGAATTAATGGCTGAAAAACCGAAAAAGGAGTCTACAAATCAAAGCAATGATACCACCACAATTTAGAAGAAAAATCAAGGAGTGATGAACAATTTAGTTTCCTATTTCTAAATTGCATATGAGCTGCACTCCATTAGAATTTAGAAGCTCTCTTTATATACATAACCACTAATTCACTCTTTCTTGTAAGTTATAACCACTGATTTCCTTACAAACCAATGTCTTCTGCACTTTGTTTTACTCTAATTAGTTTCTTGTGTTTACTTCCACTGTCTGTTTTTGCTCAAACCACCAAAAACATAGCCTTGGGTTCCTCTCTCACAGCAGGTGAGGAATCATCATGGTTATCTCCATCCGGTGATTTTGCTTTCGGCTTCCAACTTGTTGGGACCGGAAGCTACCTTCTAGCCATATGGTTCAACAAGATCCCTGAAAGAACCATAACTTGGTCAGCCAACAGAGATGTGTTGGCTCAGCGCGGTGCAAAGCTGCAGCTAACTGCAGGCGGCAGGCTTGTTCTCACTGATACAACTGGCGCGGAGATTTGGAGTGCAACAGCCAGTGGAGTAGCCTATGCAGCTGTGCTTGACACCGGCAACCTTGTGCTTGTAGACACCAACTCTGTCATACTCTGGCAAAGCTTTGATGCTCCTACGGATACGATTTTGCCACTGCAGGTGATGAACCAAGGCGCTGCACTAGTGTCTCGGTTTTCAGACACGAATTACTCTAGTGGAAGATTTCAGCTCATCATGCAAGATGATGGAAATCTTGTGTTCTATACACTAAATTATCCGCAGGATTCGATTGAGTACTATGCATACACCGCGACTTCAACTGTAGGTAGTGGATACCGGCTGGTGTTCAATCAATCCGGTTCCATTTATGTTACAGCGAAAAACGGATCAGTAGTTGCTCATGTGTTATCATATCAGAAGCCGCAGGGAGATCTCTATGAAAGAGCAATCTTGGAGTTTGATGGAGTTTTAAGGAAGTATGTTCATCCGAGATCAAGTTCGTCAGGGACGCCTATGAAATGGGCGATGCAAGACTTCGCTCCTCAAGACATATGCAGCCAAATGCATACGACCGTTGGAGGAGGAGCCTGTGGATTGAACAGCTACTGCCAAATAGGAAGCGATGAGAGGCCGAAATGTGGGTGTCCACCAGGCTACTCATTCCTTGATGAAACGGATCGAATGAAAGGATGCAAGCAGGACTTCGCCCCGCCAAGGTGTTCAGAGAAGGAGAGCCAGTTTCGGCTTGTTGAGATGGACGCTACGAATTTCTGGGGATCGGACTATGAAACCTTTCTTACAGAAGCAGAGGCTGCTTGCCGCGAATCTTGCTTGTCAGATTGCTTATGCGCAGCTGCAGTGTTCAATGGGAAGCAGTGCTGGAAGAAGAGGCTTCCGCTTTCGAATGGGTGGGTTGGGCCTAGTGTTGTAGGCAAAACTTTCATCAAGGTAAGAGCCGGGAGCTCGGCAGCAAATCACCAGCCAGCTCGACTCGAACCAAAGGCTCAACCACTAACAGGTGGAGGTGTTAAAGAGAACAAACACTGAGGTGAAACTAGCTATGATTTCCATCTTTTAATCAACTGTTGTGAATTTGTGCTGTGTAACTGTGATTCATCCTGTTAAGTGAATCATGAAGATTAATCCTTTAATTATGTCTTTCTTGATTATGTGTGAAACAGAAACAATATGCAGCTTTATATTTCTAGATTTTAATAATTATGAATGCATGTAAGATTCTTGATTGATTAATTGCGACTTCATTTTTCTAATGATGTTCACCATAGTAGGGAATAAGGGATCCTATAGGGTTCATGGCTTACCGTACGTTTACTGTTGGAAATGGTATAAACAGATGTGTAGACATCATATAATGATAGGTTGATCCTAAGTTTACTTAGGGTTAATGTTGCACACAAATATAGAGCTATATATGATGAGGATTAAGGATTAAGTAAGGTACTTGGTTGATCTAAGGTGTTGAGGTTTATTAATGCAGGCATTATGGTGGTGACTTGTATTTGGAAATATAAGGGAACCAAGTTGGTTGTATGTCCAAGCTTATGGAAGCTTTAGCCCAAATATAAGATGCTGAGAAGCCCATTATAACCCAGCCTTAGGTTAAAGCCATGGAACTCACTTTTATCCATCCGAGCTCACAAGGCTGGTACATATAAACTCCTTTTTTTAGTACTGTTCAACTATCATCTTCAGAACCCTAAGACGCCACCTCCTGAGAGCGAAGTTGAGAGCAAGGATCGAAGAGTCTTCCTTACGAAAAGAGTTCGATAGGCGCCTAAAGAAGAAGATCGTCATCAGCTAAGAAGATCTCCCATCTGCAGAGATCGTTGGCTGAAGAAGAAGCAAGTCTTGGAGATTTCAATTAGAGAAGAAGAAGACGGTGAAGCCTCGATTCGACATCGGCTTCATCCAGATCAAATCTTCTAAACTCTAATCTCTATTTCTCTTCTAGTTTGTATTTATGTGTGCCTCTTATGTGATGTTAAACGATTGCCCTCTCTGTACTCTTTCTGATATAGTGGATTAGGGCCGATCTTGAGGCCCCGGGGATGTAGGATCTTTGAATCCAAACCTCGTAAAAAACCGTGTTCTTGCGTTCTCGTTCTTGTGTTTGTCGTTTGGTTCACACCTGTAACTTGTTCGTTTAGGCTGTTAGGCTTCGATTTGTTCGATTAACGCCTTACAAGTGGTATCAGAGCAGGTTCGCTCTTTGATACTTCGATTCTCGATGTTTTGGTATATGAAACCCTAGATCTAAGGGTTTCCTTGTTTCCGCTGCATAGATCTTGCTTTTCTGTTTGGATTTCTAAAACTATTTCCTGTCTCTGTGCTTCTGTTGTTCAAATTCGACGGTTACTGCTTGAATCCGACTGTTCTCTTGCTAGATATGGGTTTTCTGTTTCGTGTCTTGCTCACTAGTTTGATAACTTTTCTTCTGACTCTTTCTTGGATTATAGGTACCTGTCAAGGAGAAATTCTGGGTTTGCTAGATATCCGGTACTTTATAATCATCAAGAATGGGTGACAATAAGATCAAGCCCTTCGACTCCAATTATGATTTTACGATGTGGCAAGTGAAGATGAAGGCGATTCTTGTCAAGGAGAAATGCTGGCTGGGTTGCTACTGAAGGAAAATTTCCAGTTGATATGAAGGATGATGATGCAAAACTCCTAGGTGCTCAAGCTCACAGTGAGATAATGCTTCGTCTCTCTGATGAGGTAGCGAGACAGGTTCTTGACTTTGAAACAGCTCAACTGTTATGGCAAGGTTTAAAGGACCTGTATCAGGTTAAAACTCTCCCTAGTAGAATAAGCTTGTTATGTAGGCTTTTCACTTTTAAGATGGATATAAACCTACCTTTAAATGAAAACTTGGATAAATTCCTTAAAATGACTCAGGACTCTAAGTCCTGCAAAGACAAAATAGCTGACACCCACCAAGCTGTTATCTTACTTAATTCTCTGCCATCACAATTTGATAATCTGAAAGATATTATTCAGTTTAGTGGTGATGATATAACTAAAAAGATAATTGTTGATGCTATCATTCAAAAGAATGAGATGGTTTAAACTGGAACAGAAACAAGCTAAGCAGGAAGTTTTCTATTCTCAAAATAAACCCAATAAAAGGGGTAACAATAATAAGAATAAAAAAAAGGACAAACCTACTGAAGTTGATGCTAATGCTAAAAATAAGTCCAACAGAAAGAATCTGAAATGCACTTATTGTAGTAAAAAGGGACATGTGCAGGAAGAATATTGTTACAAGAGATTGAGGGAGGAGGCCAAGGGTAAAGGTAATGAAGGTAAGTCCAGTGGGACAACAGCTCTACTGGAATACTCTCCCTTCTACTCGAATGAACTGCTTTGTGTCTCTAATACCGCTGAATGTGATAAATGGTTGCTTGATTCTGGTTGCACAATGCGTGCTACACCCAATAAGAAACTCTTTGATTATCTGCATGAAAATGATGAAGGGGAAGTAAGACTTGGTGATCACTCTAAGTTAGCTATAAAAGGCATATGTACTATCCCCTTTAGGATGCATGATAACACTGTTAGCGTTATACAACAAGTTATATGGGTTCATGAATTAAAAAGAAATCTATTACCTGTTTTCATGTTTGATGACCAGAAATGTCATATTAATACTTATGATGGGAAGAAGACCATTTCCAAAAATGGTCAAGTTCTGATCAAAAGTGTTAAGGTAAATGGTTTGTATCATGTTATTGGTTCTCCGGAGATAAATATTGCTATTGCTTCTGCTGTGCATATGAACCTTCATGATACTTTGACATGGCATGCTAGATTAGGGCACATAGGCAATAAGGGTTTGCATTACTTGTACAGAAATGGACAACTTAATAGCAAACCTTCTGACATCAAGATTTGTGAAATTTGTGTTCTTGGAAAAAAAACAAGATCCAGCTTTCCGAAATCTGAATGTGAAGCTTCCACGCCACTTGAGCAGGGCCGTGCGGATACTTTTGGGGGCCCTGTACGAAAAAATAATCAGACCTTATTCATATATTGTGTTAACGATCTTATCTTTTATATATATATAAGTTGCATTATGTAAATTGTTTTGCTATTATAAAATAATATATAATTATGTTTTTATTTAAAAAAAATCAACAATGACTCTATTGTTGTAATACTACTAGTGGATTGTCCATCTCCCAAACCCTTCACATCCAAAACTCCCACCATGATGGCACATATTTATGTTTTTCTCCTACTTTGCCTATATAAGGCTTGTAAGCTCTCTTGAGAATGAACACAGATAATCGATCTCTTCTTTCTCTGCCTATTTCTCTGGTCACTTTATCCTTTGTATTATAACACGTTATCAACACGATCGACTCGATTGATAGATAAACCTATATCCGTACACGTATGTAGAGTCACCTCTAACCAGCCTCCGCTCTCCTCCTCTAGATCTCAAATAATTTTCCTCTGTGCACTGCACAACCAAATTTTCTTCAGTGCACAACCCAACCTAGATAGCCATTTCAATTCAATTCAATTCAATTGAGGGCTTCCGAACCCTCGATGGATCTACAAACTCGGAGAAGCCGAGATTACAATTGTGCATCTATTTGTCGTATTGAGGGTTTGAATAAGATCTGGAATTGAGGTAATTTTGAGGATGGATTGCTTGGACTGGGTTCAAACAGTGGTGATCCGATCCAATCGAGAAATTGCAATACCCGTTGTTGCTGAATCGGTCATCCACGATGTCGATGAAGGCCAGAGGCGGATCTGTGGGGGGGCTTGGGGTGGCTGAAGCCCCCTCCCCCCTATCCTAAAGAGGGGTATTTGTATATTTTTATATATCTGTTAAAATAGTAATATATATAAATGAAGGAGAATAAAATCAGAAAGACGAGATGGCTCACTGGTATAGGCGCGGGGCGTTTCCTACCAAGAACGCTACCAACCAGGGTTCAAATCCCCTTTCCTTATGTTTTTTAGGGTAATCGTCAGAAAACCATCCCTTAAATGGGACCTTTTGCACAAAACCACCTCTTAAAATCAAAATTGCAAAAAACCACCCTTTAAATAGCATATGTTACCAAATCACCACCCCACACCAATTTTCTGTCAAAAGATCCGTTAGAAGTCAGGGGTGAGTTTACTCAGTGAGTCCACTCGCCCAACTCGACCGAGTCAACTCATTGTCTTCTTCCTCCAAATTGGGTGGTAGGGGCTTCAATGGGGGTTGGTTAAGTTCCATTGTTTCACCTTCAAAATACCTCTATTAAGTTCTAATCACTCCATTCATCTAAAAAACGTGTTCAATTTGTAATTTAATCCAATGATTCAACCTCAATTTCATTCAAGTTCGTTTTTGCCCCAAATTGAAATTGACGTCATTTTGGATGATTTTGAAGCCGTTTCTTGTAATTGAATATACAAAATCAATCAACAAATAAAATGAAAAAGATTGGTGTATTCAATTGTGGGTTTTATGGACTCCATCCACTCTCCCTACAAAAGGGGATTTCGTCCTCTTTAGGACCTTATTCCACCATTGTTGGCTAAAATCCAAGCTCTTAATTTACTCTATCACGTTCATTATACCTCAAGTGTTGTTTTAGTATAAAAACCCCTCTCAAAACTCTGCAAAATAATCGGATTCCATTTCCGACATAAACTACCGGAGGTTGCAGCCTGCCACCCTGTCGTTGTTTTCGCCGCCTTCTTGCACCACCAGGAGATTTTCCGCACCACCAGAAGTCCGTAGCCTCCGACCTCTTGCCTTTTCGTGCCTACAAACTCCACCGGGAACATACCGAAGCCTCGTCGAAGTATATTGCCGCCGATGTCCTCTAATGGTGTCGATTTGGGGAGGAAGATGAATTAATTGTACTCTTCTTCTCATACTTTTTATTTTTATAAAATATGCCCTTATTTCAATGATAAAAAAATAGGGGTAAAATAGTCATTTCACATATTTAACGGAACTTTGACAGAACAGTGGTGTGGGGTGGTGATTTGGTAACAAATGCTATTTAAAGGGTGGTTTTTTGCAATTTCGATTTGAAGAGGTGGTTTTGTGCAAAAGGGCCCATTTAAGGGGTGGTTTCCTGCAGATTAGCCTTTTTTTTAACATCAAATTTAACCTCTTTTTTTCACTGTTCCTTTTTTTTTTTACAGCGACAGTTCACAGACAAACCCTCACCCTCCCCGACTCTCAGCGAAACCCCAAACCGCTGTCTGTCTCAGCCGCCTCTGCGTGAGTGCGTGACTGCGTCCCTGCTACCGGCGCCGGCGCAGCAGCTCCTCCGGGATCCGGCCGACTCTGCTACTAGTGGCTCAGCGCACCGGTGCGGCGGTGACCTGCTGTCTCTCGGTCTCTGTGACTGCAAAGGAGCAATTCCGAATTTCCGATCGACCTCTTCTCTTCTATAGCCAAGCCTTGTTAGTTTTCTTTCTCAATTCATCCTTTTTGAATTTATTTGTTTTTAAGTTCAATTGATTGATTGAGAATCAGTTTAGATTGGAATTTGTGAAATTGAGAATCAATTTGGGAATTTGATTAGGGTTTGTGATTTGTGAGAAATAAATTTGTTCCTTTGTGATTTGTGATTTAAAAATTGATTGTAATTGTGATTGTGGTTGTGACTTGTGAGAAATGAATTTGTAAATTTGTGATTTGTGATTTGAAATTGTGGTTTGTGGATTTGTTTTGTTATAGGACTATAAAATATGGATAAGTTTGTTATTCGATCCAAGTCATCGGTTCGAGTTAGTGGATCTTCACTTCCTTCAACCAACCAGATTCAAACTCCATCTCAGAATGTTGATGATGTGATTTCAGTTGAACAAAATATTTCTAGAGATGATAGAAGAAGCGAAAAAAGAGCCCGGTTGGAGAAAGAATGGGTTATTATTAGTGATCCTGCATTGCGGAAACCCATTGATGAATATGATCCTTTGATTAGAGATGATGTCAAGAGAGATTATATTCTTAATGGTCCTTGTCAACCTATGTCACATGATTTCCCACAACGTTCTTTTGGAAAACAAAAGAGAAGTTTTCAAAAGAAGTGGTTCAAAGATAGAGAATGGTTGGAATATAGTGTGTCTAAAGATGTTGCTTATTGTTTTTGGTGTTATCTTTTAAAAGGTGACTTAGGACCAAGATATGGAGATGGGGTGTTTGCCAAGGAGGGATGTTCTAATTGGAAGAAGGCTCTTGAGATGTTTGAAGAGCATATAGGGAGTGCTAATAGCCAACACAATGATGCAAGAATATTGTTTGTTGGTTACAAAAATCAAGCGCAAAGTATTTCAAGATGTGTGTCTACTTCAACAGAAGTACAAAGTGCTGCTTACCGTCTTCGTTTGACTACAAGTTTGAGAGCGGCTAGATTTCTACTTGCGCATGGGATGGCTTTTCGGGGGCATGATGAGAGAGTTTCTTCAAAAAATAGAGGTAATTTTATGCAATTGCTTAAGTTATGTGGTGATCTGAATGAAGAGGTTGCAAGGGTTGTGTTGGGTAATGCTCCTGGAAATCATCAGCTGACTAGTCCTTCCATTCAGAAGGATATTGCTAAGGCATGTGCTTCAGAGACGATAAATGTCATTATCCGAGAACTTGGGGACAAGTTCTTTTCTATATTGATTGATGAGTCCCGTGATGTTTCAGTGAAAGAGCAGATGGCTATTGTTGTAAGATATGTGGACGACCAATGAGTTGTTATGGAGCGGTTTCTTGGGGTAGTTCATGTTCGTGAGACCACTACAATATGTTTGAAAGGTGCTATTGATGTGTTCTTTGCTCGGTATGGATTGTCATTCAGTAAACTGAGAGGTCAAGGATACGATGGAGCTTCAAATATGCGAGGCGAGCATAATGGGCTGAAGATTCTTATTTTGAAGGAAAATCCATATGCAAGATATATTAATTGTTTTGCTCATCATCTTCAACTGGTTATTGTGGGATGTGCAACCAAAATTAGAGATGTGGCAGATTTATTTAGTTATTTGATGTTGATTACGAACATAGTTGGGGCTTCTTGCAAAAGAAGAGACCAATTGCGACAGTATCAACATGATGACTTGGTGGAGAAGTTAGAAAAGGGAGATGAGGAATTTGGAACAGGATTGCATCAAGAAAGCACTTTAACTCGACCGGGAACCACACGTTGGGGGTCACACTATATCACCATTGTTCGTATTCTCACGTTGTGGAAATCCGTCACCAAGGTGTTGGAAAACTTAGTTGATGATGGAGGTGATTCAAACATTCAGGCAAATGCCGCTAGCTTGGGTGAAAAGATGGAACATTATCAGTTTGTTTTTATTGCTCATTTGATGAGACTTGTGTTAGGATGGACAAATTCTTTGTCACAATTGTTGCAACAAAGAGATCAAAACATCATTGCGGCAATGAATCAAGTTCAGATTGTAAAGGAGAAGCTTCAAGATTTGAGGCAGAATGGATGGGATCAGCTCGTACAGGAGGTCAATGAGTTTTGTGCTGCAAACAATGTGATCATCTTCAAAATGGAAGATAATGTGGCAAGTCGATTTCGTTCTAGAAGTGGAGGAGAGGAGGTGAAGATGACAAATTACCACCTTTTTCGAGTCAACATATTCTGTCAGGTAATTAGAGTATTGTATTATTTATCAATTGATTAAGTTTTTGTTTCATTGTTAGTATTAGAAGTATACTTAATATGGCGCTTCATTTTTAGGTTATTGACCAAATTAATCAGGAGATGGAGAATCGTTTCAACGAGACAAACACTACATTACTCACATGTAGTGCAAGCCTTAATCCTCATAATTCTTTCTCCAGTTACAATCAGTCTAAGCTACTTCAACTTGCAGAGTTATATCCAGAAGACTTTTCAGAGGTTGACAGATCTATACTCAAGCAAGAATTAGAAGTGTGGATTACAACCATGAGGGGAACTGAAATATATTCTGCATTGGAAGATCTTGGAGATGTTGCTAAGAATATGGTTGAGGATGGCATTAGCAAATGTTTTCCCTTGGTACATCGTCTTATTGTGTTGGTTTTGGTGCTTCCTGTCGCAACTGCAACAGTTGAAAGAGCCTTCTCTGCAATGAGTTTTGTTAAGACAGATTTGCGTAACAAGATGGGTGATGAGTATCTAAATGATTCTTTGGTATGCTACATCGAGAGTGATATTTTCGAGAGCATTGACAACGAAGTTATTCTGCAACATTTTCAGAACATGAAGACACGCAAGATGGCTTTACCTCCTCTACCTCCAAAGTGAACTTGTTTGTAAAATTATAGTATTGAACTTATGTCTAGTATCAAACTTGTTTTTAGTATTAAACCTATTTATAACTGCAAAATGAATTTATTAAATGCCTTTGTAATTTTTAGCCCCCCCAAACAGAAATCATGGATCCGCCACTGATGAAGACCATGGAGAGCGGAGGGCTGCGGAGATTGCAGCGGCGTGCACAGGTGCGACCTCGGCGTCACTGGGATGCCACATCCGTCACCACACGACCGGGTTCCTCCTCTGCAGGACCGGATCTGCCGATGGTGAGGCGACGCCGCCGACCTCCACGCGAGCCTCGACTTGAGCAGTATTGGGGCAAGAAAGGGCGGACGGTGAAGCATAGTCGGAAATCCGGTAGCTTGGTATCGGGTTGGATATGTAACGCAAGGAAAAACCCAGTGAATTCAACCGACCGTCGATCACCGCCACTGTGAATTCAACGAGGAAGAAGGAAAGGTCTGCAATATTTTTTTTATTAATTACAAAAGCAGCCTATAATTTCTTTAAAATCGCAGATTGACCCATATATTTTATATAATTATGTAAAACGGCCTAAAACTTCCAGGGTCACATAGTTTACCCAATGAAGTATATAAACACATCCCGAAGATGATGTGTAAACATAAATTATATCAATCCCCGAAGTGGTTGAATCAATTGAACAAATTTCATTCCCCGAAGTGGTTGAATCAATCGAATAAGTAATTTCGATCCCGAAGTGGTTGAATCAATTGAATAAATTATCCCCCGAAGAGGATGTGTATACATAGAGTACTTTATATCCACTAAAGTTCATCGATATGATAAAAGCGATGACCAGATTAATCTCATCCCCGAAGCGATGAACCGATAAATTGATCTCGTCCCCGAAGCGATGAAACGATAAATCTCATCCCCACAGAGATGATCAAGCCGATAAATTTCATCCCTGTAGTGATGAAATTATATTTATTGTTTATGTTTATTTAATTCATATGTGTGTTATTTTATTTTATTTATTTAAACTATATTTGTTTTCCCTTATCTCCCGAATTAGATGGACGAAACCATCACATCTCCCGAAGTAGATGAACGGGTACATACCTCGAAATAGATTAATGTTCTCATCTCCTGAAGTAGGTGAATGAACAAATCGTATCTTTGAGATAGACCGAGTAATTTCATCCCTTAAGTGATGAACCAAATATTTTCATCCCTGTAGTGATGTGTCAATGATTAGCATTTTATTTTATTTTATTTGTATATATTATATTTTTATTCTTCATCTCTCGATCGAAGTAAATGAACACTCTTTTCTCGAAGTAAATGAACATATTCATTTTCCGAAGTAAATGAACAGACTCGTTTCCCGAAGTAAATGAACAGACTCATTTTCCGAAGTAAATGAACGGACTCATTTCCCGAAGTAAATGAACAAACTCATTTTCCGAAGTAAATGAGACTCATTTCCCGAAGTAGAGGAATAGACAAATAACACCCTCGTAGGGATAAATTGGTAAACATCATCCTTGTAGTGATGATTCGTATATCCAGAGAAACAAATCAACTATGATCATTAATGTTTTCTCCATCAATTTCCCGCAGTAAATGATAAAATTGCATATAAGAATACCACCTCTTGACGTAGGTGATAAAAAGGTCTCGAAGATCTATGTTAAATTTTCTTGTCACTCGAAGTTGACATTAATTTTATTTATTTAATTAAGATTATTATTGTTGTTATACATGCTTCTTAACATACTTTACTGTTTAGTATTATCTTTTACATAGTTTTATTATTATTCCCTTAATGCACCATATTGTGAGTTTTTATCAAAGTATGCATAAGAGCTTGAAGACTCTAATTTCATATTCTTATAAATTCTAGAAGAGTATAAGATCTAGTTTTAAACATTTGTACTCTTGAAGAAGTACATGGAATATGGGTTATGTTATATTCAGAACTATTTTTTATTTGGTTATTACAACCAATATAAATAACCATAAAACATGATCTGGTTTACAAGGCCACTTCCTGACAATCCTCTAAGCATTGCCTGAAGCATGCCCCTCTTGTAGAGGGTGTAAAAGAGGTAATGGTTAAGCGCGCAACCAACAAAGTTATTGTTGTGGCTTATAACTAGGTCATCTTTGTAAGGTTAATTTCTAATGTCCTGAAAAATATTATGAATAATGGTCGTTAGTTTTATACCTGTAGTATGACACCAACAGAGGTTCTGAAAATACCCAGTTAACGACATCTGATTAAATAAATGGATCACCATGTACAAAGTTCAATGGTTAGTATGTTTTACCATTGAAACTTATTATGTCACTAACCAAAAGATATCTGATGATAAAATCTTATTCTTTGTGGCATTTGGTCACTCAAGTGAAACGATGATTTGCAAGATCATTGAAATTCACACGAATACCCACCAAAAGGACTAGAAGATCCTAGGACCGGAAGATCCTCATTAAGAGTGACAATACATGTACGGCTTGTTCTCTTGGAAAAATAATGACAAGACCGTCTATAATAAAGAGTAAATGCAAAGTCTCTTATGTTTCTTGATCGAGTTCAATGAGACAACTACGAACATAAAACATCGGCATATGGACCAATGTTATTCCAATATAGATGCCTTAACACGTTGGTCATATGAAAAGGTAGAGAATGTTTGAGGAGCATATAGTATCTCACAACGACCTAGAAGAGTCGTTAGTCAAATGGGCCCATGCAATTCTACATTTCGAATTTGACACAATAACTTCTCTCAAATTATCTCCAGAAGAGAGAATATGTTATGAGGCCTCCTCCACAATTAACTTAAAGACCACAAAGAAGTTGAATGATACATGGGGTTTGAATCCCTAATGATATCAAATACCTCGAGCTTTATAAAGGCGATCAAATGCTCGGTATTTAGGGGGAGAGGAAATGAGACTGTATTAAGAAAGAGATTGCATGAAAGCAACTTCTCTATACATCATTTGGGATCCGCGGATAAATTAAAGTGAACCAGAAGTTCAACACTTATGTACACCAAATGATAATTACATGGTTTAGCATAAAACCATAAAATGCATTTACTAAGGCCAAGAGAGTGACTAAGTCACGTATATTGCACTAGCTAGATCATTTGGAGGTTCCAGAAGTAACTCCAAAACCAACAAAAATCAAGTGAGTTGCAAATACACCAGAAGTGTTGAAGATCACTACGCTTTTACTTTAAGGATTCCCCGGAAGTGGAAAGAGCGTATGGAAATATGATGATCATCAATCAAATAATGAATGTTGACATCGAAATGATGATCAAAGAGATAGAAAGAAGAAATTCATGCAAAGATGAATTCTTTAAGTATGACGATATTGGACCCGTAGTTCCAATTCAACATCGGAAAGTATAACATCATTGGTTTTAAGTGGGTGTTTATACCAAACCGCAATAAGCGAAATGAAGTTGTAAGATATATAGCAAGATAGATTGCATAAAAGTTTTATAGTGGATGATATGAAAACATATTCACCAGTAGTGGATATAATATTTGGTTGTCGATGAACCGACTCTAACCGTAATTGACAGGCATAGTAGTTGTATACTCAAATTGATCATTACTAAAAGAATATAAGTGAAAATGATCGATTAATTTGAAATGCCTGAAGCATGAATATGAAAGCCTCGTCATATGTACTCGATTAAGCCAAAGGGTGCTTATAATACTTGAAGTATTGTGTACGTGGTGACATAGTGTATTGAGTCCTGAAGTACTATACACAACGTTGTACTCTTTTCCTTAATCTTGGTTTTTATCCCACTGGGTTTTTCCAAGGTAAGGTTTTTAATGAGGCAACTTATACACCATCTATACATCAGATCCCCCGTATCAAACGATGAAAGGCACACTAGGTCTTGAGGTACCTTATATATGTGCATTGAAAGCAGCTCATCGCCGAAGATAAGGAAGTCTGTTGCATCGAAGCCGAGTGTGATACATGAAGGCATTTTATTTGCACACATCGAAGATAATATTCAGACTCGACTATGCAGCTCGTGAAGTCGGCATCATCAAGAAGTTTGAAGTGCTTATCAGAATGAGAAAGTTGTTGATTTGAGGGGGAGAATATACGCACTGCACTCTTTTTCCCATTGATCAGGTTTTGTCCCACTGGGTTTTCCTGACAAGGTTTTTAACAAGGCAGTATCACCAAAAGCGTATCAAACGATATATGTACTCTTTTTCCCTTAGTCCTAGTTTTTGTCCCATAGGGTTTTTCTAGGCAAGGTTTTTAACGAGACAGTTTGTAATGTAAGAGGTTTACATCCAAGGGGGAGTGTTGTAATACTACTAGTGGATTGTCCACCTCCCAAACCCTTCACATCCAAAACTCCCACCATGATGGCACATATTTATGTTTTTCTCCTACTTTGCCTATATAAGGCTTGTAAGCTCTCTTGAGAATGAACACAGATAATCGATCTCTTCTTTCTCTTCCTGTTTCTCTGGTCACTTTATCCTTCGTATTATAACATCTATTTATATTTATAAAATGCATAAAAAGAAATCAAAATGCCAAGGACCATAAGGAATATTGTAATTCAAAGTCAACTTTAATCAAAATAGAAATAAGGTAAAAATTTGAAGTCTTTGAACATTCGTTTAAACATAAAATGGTTGTGAATGATTCTTTAAAAATGATAAATATGATTTTCTTAAATTTTTTATTTAACTTTCATAATAAGTTCATTAAATTTTTAATTATTTTGGGGGAAAGTCCACTAATTTCTCTAAGCAATGGGCTTTGTATGTTTTTTTAAAAGAAAAAGAGAATAATTTTTTTTAATGATTAAAAAAATAAATTAAAAGACGAAAATTTCTTGAAAAAGGGGCCTCTTAATAAGTTAAAAATGAAAAAAGAAGATATTTGTATACTTAATATAACAGAATATTATTGTTTATTTTATGAAAGAAAATATTATTGTTTATAATTTTATGAAAGAAAAAGAAGAGCAAATTATACAACCACAAAAAAAAAATCTAAGTCATGTAGCTACGAGGATAGTGGGAATCGAACACGGGAGGGTTGACAAATGTTGGGAAGGGTTGTAGCACAGATTGCCAGTAGACCACATTAGGAATGTGTTTCATTAACATACTTTTTTTTTATTTAACCTAAAACTAAAACGTTATTGGGCCCCTTAAAAATTGGGGGCCCTGTTCGACCGATCCACCTGAACCACCATGGGGCACGGGCCTGCACTTGAGTATGTGCACTCAGACCTTTGGGGGCCTACCCAAGTAGAGACCATTGGAGGAAAGAATTACTTCATTTCCTTCATTGATCAATACTCTAGAAAGGTTTGGGTGCATCTACTCAAGCATAAATCTGATGCTTTTCAGACTTTCAAAGTCTGGAAGGCCAGAGTAGAAGCTGAGTCAGATTATAAGCTAAAGTGCCTTAGGACAGACAATGGACTTGAATTTTGCAATCATGATTTTCAATCTTTCTGTGATTTACATGGCATTAAAAGGCATCTTACAATCCCGAGATTAAGAATGGTACTGCTGAGACGATGAACATGACCTTGCTTGAGAAAGCAAGGTGCCTGCTCAAAAGCTCAGGGATTAAGAAATCTATGTGGGGTGAAGCAGTTGTTACTGCTGCATACCTCATTAATAGACCCCCTCCTCTGCTATACTGTTTAAAACCCCCCAAGAATTGTGGACTGGTCACAAACCCAGCATAACACACTTGAAACTAGACATGGCCACGGGTCACAAAACGAGCGGGTCGACACGTGACCAGGGCCGGCCCATGGGGAGTGCGAAGGGTGCAACCGTACATGGCCTCAAAATTTTGGGGGCCTCGTATAGGTATTATAATATATATATATATATATATATATATATATATATATATATATATATATATATATGTATATATATGTATAAGTAAATTGCGTAGTGTAACATGTTGAGGACTTGCTTGTGACGGGAAGGGCGTGGGTTCGAATTCCTGTGGCAGCAAATGCTGGAACTTTTTTTTATAAAAACAGTACAGCAGGGATAGCCCATTCTCATATTTTTAGGCCCAGCCCATTTCGTTTCTTTCTTCCCTAAAAAATTACACAAGTGGTCGCCTTTTTTTTTGCCCTAACAATTTACAAAGAAACCCTAATATAGGTCAAATCAATTCAACTTATTCAACCATTGCAATCGTCTCTTCAAACTCAACACTTTCGATAGGTAGTCTCAAATTTTAACTATATTCTTTTGTTAGTTTTTACTTTTTAATTTCTTAGATTATCATATTTTTTTTGTTATTGTTTTGAACCTTTCTACCTTAGAAATCACTAAGTTCGAATTTAAAAAGATAGAATGCCTCCTACAAGATTCGAAAGTGGTCATGCCAAGCGCAAAAGAAAAGAGAGATAGAAAATTGGCTGAAAGTAAAAAAGAAGATATTCGCAAGTTTGTAGTCCTACAACCAACTGAGTCGATACATAAGGAGGATGAGAGTGCTAGATTATCATGCTCTCCGGTAAAAGTTTAGTTTTAGTTAATAATTGTAATGACTTTACATCTACGAGAACATCTCTTTTGTATGTTAGTGGATTTGGTGAATTATTTTTTCCCTTTGAATTAATTAAAAAAAAAGTCTCAACATGTAAGTTGCACAAGGCCTCAAATCCTAACGGAACGGCCCTGCACGTGACCCGCCGGGTCTAGGTCCACGGGTCTGAGGTTCGGCTCGGGTTGAGGGTTAGGGTCGAGGAAAAGATAACTCGTGACCCGACAGATCAACCCGGCGGGTCCGACCCGGTTCAACCCGCCGGGTCAACCCGCCATTTTAAAATAATTTTTTTTGAAAAATTTATTTTTAATAAAATAAATTTATAATTATTATGTAAATTATTCTTAGAATAATTCTTAGTATTACATAAACTAATATGCAATGACAATGTGAGACAAATGAACCCCATGCTTATCCTTTTATAGACTTAGGACCCCCCTTTCCTCCAATTTTCAATGTGGGACAAGAACAAGGTTAGAAACTCGAAACTACACCTATCTTCAATCTCTACCATTCGGTTTTTTCATGTCAATCCATACTTATAAATTTTTATCATATACAAACACTAGTACTACACTTTATATAAATATTATTTAAAAAAAATATTTTACCTATCAATTATGAAAAGTTAATATAACGAACGAGTAACAAGAAAGTGTGAAGTTCAACAAAATACCTTAAACATTTGTGTTATTTGGTGGATCCACTATTAAATCATTCTATATCATTCTATATGATACTAAGTTAGAAATCTTTATGATATAATTTCAAATCATACAAATATTGTTGTTGATAAAGCCGTTACACTTGTATGGTATCCTTAATGTTGAAATATAATATTGGGTAATACTTTTTCAATGTGTCTTTTCATGTCATAACAAGCAACCCAAGTATGTAATTTCAATAACATCATCATTATGTGTATTCACAAAATGTGGCTAATTCAACTTTAAACGAGAAAGTTTAACATACCTATATGAAGATGAACCTAGATTTGAAATCATTGATCAAGAAATTAACATAATAATACATGTAAAATATAACACTTATGATTGATTAATGGATCAACACAACTATCAATTAAATTAAATAGAAAGATTAATCCAACATAACTTGATATATTGTATCATGATGTTTCATCACCATGTGTTATTCCTTTCATTAAATCCTAAGAGGTAAACGCTTTAATTATATTATATGTTACATCATATAATCCAAAGACTTAAATTACATTATATTCCACCATATAATATAAAGACTTTAATTACATTACATTTTACATCATATAATTTGATTCGTCGAAACATCAATTTCTCACAATTTCTTTCATATCCCATATTTCTGTCCCACATCGAAAGTGTGCTATCTACCTCTATTTTCTCTATATATAGATCCTCATACCCCTACTTGTCATTCCAACAATCCAACCTTTTCTTTCCCACATCTAAAGTGAGATGAAATGATGGAGTGGAATATATATATCTTCTCACATGCCATGTTTTGTCAACCTTAAATCTTTCCATTTTGAAAGTTTGGTGAAAGACTTGGGTTGAGTTTTATTTTAGGTTTAAAACCATTTTTTTTTAAAAAAAAAAAATAGTTGACTGACGGGTTGACCCGCAAAACCCGTCGGGTACCCGGTTTGTTGCCACGTGGCCGACCCGCCACTCCGACCCGTCGACCCGCCGGGTGACCCGAACCCACTAACCCGTCGGAACCCCGGGTCAGGGTTAGGGTCGTACCCCCCGGGTTGTCGACCCGGCGGGTCGGACCCGTGGCCATGTCTACTTGAAACCATTCGTTTGCACAGCATATGCTAAGCAAGATACTGGAAAACTCGAACCTAGGGCATTAAAGTGTGTTATCATAGGGTATCCACAAGGGGTTAAGGGTTATAGATTACTTGTAATTCAGCCTGGGGGTTACAAGGTAATCAATAGCCGAGATGTGACCTTTAATGAGGAGGATTTCCATTTTAAAAAGCTGCTAACTACCTCTTCTGAGCATACAGGTACACCTCAACATGAGTTTTATACATCTGAGGCATATACTGAACCAGAAGAAGAGGAGTTTGATATTGGATATATTCCAGCAGCCAGGAATCCAAGTGCTGCACGGACTGATGAAATGCAACCCCAACCATCCGGGGATGAACACCATGATCATGAATCAGCAGAAGAATCATGGAGTTGCTCTTCCTCTTCCTCCCCTACTTCTACTGAAATTTCTTCTAATTCTAGCTCTTCTGTCTCATCCCATGAACCTCCTCATGGGGAGGATAATTCTGATGTTGAGTCTGTTCATGATTCTGATAATGTGAATGTTCTTGATGTTCTTGTTGATGAATCTGCGAATGACTTGAGAAATTGGCAATTATCTGTAAATAGAGAGCCTAGAACTAAGATACCAAACAAAAAATTCATGAGCTTTCTTGTTTATTTTGCTTTCAATGTTGATGCTGTTGTGAACTCTTATACTCTTGATTTATATGAGCAAGCAGTTAAGTGTAAGCATGCTACTGATTAGATTAATGCTATGCGTGATGAAATTGCTTCTATGCATAATAACAAAACTTGGTAACTTGTTCCTAAACCTGCTTCAGCTAGAGTTATAGGATGTAAATGGATCTATAAGCTTAAGGATGGTTTGAAAGCCACTGATCCACCTTGATACAAAGCTAGGCTAGTTGCTAAGGGTTATAACCAAAGGGAAGAGGAAGATTACAATGAGATTTTCGCACCTGTTGTAAAATATAAGACTCTAAGATTGCTTTTAGCTATGACTGTCGTGTACGATTATGAGTTAGAGAAAATGGATGTTAAGACCGCTTTCTTGCACGGTTATTTGAAAGAAACTATCTGCATGTCTCAGCCTAAGGGCTTCACTGATAAGTGTCATCCTGATCATGTGTGCCATTTGAAAAAGTCTATATATGGTCTCAAACAATCGCCTAGACAATGGAACATTAAGTTCAACTCTTGTATACATCAGTTACGGTTTTAGAAAAGCAATTATGACACTTGTCTATATTTCAAATGTGTTGAATCTCGTTCTCCTCTGTATGTGTTACTATACGTTGATGACATTCTTCTTATATGCAAAGAGAGATCTAAGATCCTTGAAATCAAAGCTGAACTCAGTTTAAACTTTGATATGAAGGATCTTGGACCTGCTCAAAGAATCCTTGGTATAAAAATCAAGAGAGATAGACCAAAACGGCTGATATATTTGTCTCAATCAGATTGTATAGCTAAGGTTTTGGATAAGTTTCATGCGAGCAATTGTAAACCAATTGCTATCCCTCTAGGAGGGCACTTAGACTTGTCCAAAACCCAGCTGCCTATGTCTAAAACTGAGATAGATCGCATGAAAAATGTGCCTTATGACGCTGATGTAGGTTCTATTATGTACTATATGATTTGTACCAGGCCTGATATGGCTTTTACTTTCAGTGTTCTTAGCAGGTACATGTCACACCCATCAAAAAAACATTGGCAAGCCATGAAGTACGTACATACTGAGATACTTAGCAGGCACCAAGACACATGACCTTTGCTATGGGAGACACACTTCTCCTTACCAGCTGATGGGCTATGCCAATTCTGACTATGCCTCAAATAAGGATAACCGAAGATCCACCACTAGCTACATGTTTACGTGGCGTGGAAATTGCGTGTCCCGGAAAGCCCAACTTCAACCTAGAGTGGCTCTCTCGTCCACTGAAGCAGAATATATAGCTGCAACAGAAGCTTGCAAAAGGTATACTGTACACATCATATAAAAGCTTGTACAAGGATTGCTGAGAGAAATCGAAAATAAAAGGTATACTTCTGTCGTAAACATGGATAGTCAGAGGGCTATTTACCTCTGCAGGGAGCCAATGTATCACGAAAGGACGAAGCATATTGATGTTCGATGCCACTTTATAAGGGAAAAGGTTGAAGATAAAGTGTTCTTGGTAAAGAAGATTGAAGGAGATAAGAATCCTTCTGATTTTGGGACCAAGATAGTCCTAGCTAACAAGTTCTTGTACGTATTGTTGTAAGTTTCTTTATGTCCAGGATATAACGTAGAAGCTGGGATAGGGTCGAGGATGGAAAGAAGTTCTGATCTACTATATCTGTTTTCATTTTTTATATGTAAACTTAGAATCAGGAGGGCATATTGTAGACATCATATAATGATAGGTTGATCCTAAGTTTACTTAGGGTTAATGTTGCACACAAATATAGAGCTATGATGAGGATTAAGGATTAAGTAAGGTACTTGGTTAATCTAAGGTGTTGAGGTTTATTAATGCAGGCATTATGGTGGTGACTTGTATTTGGAAATATAAGGGAACCAAGTTGGGTTGTATGTCCAAGCTTATGGAAGCCTTAGCCCAAATATAAGATGCCCAGAAGCCCATTATAACTCAGCCTTAGGTTAAAGCCATGGAACTCACTTTTATCCATCTGAGCTCACAAGGCTCGTACATATAAACTCTTTTTTTTTGGTACTGTTCAACTATCATCTTCAGAACCCTAAGACGCCACCTCCTAAGAGCGAGGATCGAAGAGTCTTCCTTACGAAGAGAGTTCGATAGGCGCCTAGAGAAGAAGATCGTCATCAGCTAAGAAGATCTCTGATGCGGGACCATCATCTACAACACCAGACACGCCAATTATACTTGGAGAAGTACCTATGACTCGAGCCCGAGCTAAGAAGCTTCATAGAAACTCATTCATGTTTGTGAGTCACGCATTGTTCTCGAGCACGGTTCAACTCCCAGAGCCAACATTGAAGACCTATATGTGCATAGGACTTCAAGAAGCCAATCCACCTTATGTTATTTCCTATTTTAGCAACTTTCTTTACTTAAGTTATTTTAGGAAACTTTTAGGGTTATTTTAATAATTTCTTTAAGTTATTATTTGTATTAATTTTTAGCCAAAAATGCCTTGTTAGGGTTATATTAGTCGGCCATCTTCATTGTAGAACAATTCACGTCTTCTTGATTACAGAAATCTCAGTTTTGTGTGAAACACAACGAGTGAAAGTCAGTCGATTCGTAGCATGGCTCATTGATTGGAAATTGGTATAGATCTTAGCTTGGTTTGCCTTGTGTTCATCAACCTCGCGAGAGCTTGGTGATCATGGTATATATCCACAAGTCCCCTCCTTGTGCCTCCAAGTTGTCCGCTTGGTTGTGTAAGGTTGTAGAGGCGGGCTTTATAGTCGTTGGTATTTGGTTCCTACCCTCTAAGGAGGCCTGAGGTCTTTATCTTGTTCTATTTTAGTTCGAATCAGTCCTTATCGGTCGTGTCCTTGTCAATTTCAAGTCTTTGTTTCATGTTCTAATCGAGTCTTGCATCTTCTTAGTCGATATCGAGTCTCCATTGAAATTATCGAGTCTTGCTGCGTTTTGTGTTGTGTGTTCTTGGTCGATACCGAGTTGGTTCTTGGTGTTCCTGAGTCTTCTTGCTTCCGTTCTTTAGTTTCTTGATTGATTGTCGAAGATCGGGCCATCCTGTGGCTAACCCCGTATCAAATTGGCATCAGACCTTAGGTTTTTGACATCAAAAGTTGTGTCTTTTATTTTGTTCATCACATAAACATAAGACCCCACAAAAATAGAGTCTTTCTTTGTTTGGTCTTTTACTTATTGCATTCTTGAATTTGATTATTGCACTAACCTTTCTTGTTTGTGATTGATTGTGGTTGGTAGTCTAAACACCAGCCTTACCCGAGACCCCCTTTCCATCGACTAACCTTTGTGTGCATCTCCTTGTTCAAAGTCAACGGCATCAATTGTTCTTCCCAGGCAAGTTCGGCCAAGAGGTTCACAAACCCTAGTTGTTGCTTTCTATCTTTGACCTATTTGTTTTATCTATTCATTGCCTTATTTAAATTTTGATTTTTGGTATATTAAATCACTTTTTATATATCATAGATTATAAAAGGCCTTAGATATATCTACTTACCAAATATAGCCAAACCTCAACTATATATATTGCATTAGGGCAAAATTTTATTTCATTCACCTTATTTTATAAAATTTTCGAGTCCTCTATTTGTTGTTTGGTTTTCTTGCATTAGGTTAATAAAAAAAAAAGAGTCCGGAAATATTCAAACAAAAAAAAAAAAGAGACATTCAAACTTAGCCCTAGGAGAATAAAATTCACTAGGGGCAAAAGTAAGTTAAAAAAAAAGGTATTTTGATCTAGTGCAAGAAAGCTTCAAAGGACCAACATTGGTGAATCTAGGAGCCCTAGTCGACATACATACCAATTCAAACACATTGCCTCTCAAAACAAAAAATTTGAAACCCTACCTTGCAACTACAACATCCTAACTAAGGGTTAAATCAAAAAGAGGTAAATTTCCAAGCTTTTCTACTATTTTTTTTTTCCCACAAAAATCAGTCCTTTGTATGTGTTATTTTGTTGTCGAGTGCCACTGTTGTGCTTGTCGAGTGCCTTTCACACCCATCGAGTACCTTTCTTGCAGTGTCGAGTGCTCTTCATTCCTTTCGAGTGCCACTGTTGTGTTTGTCGAGTGACCTTCACACCCGCCGAGTGTCTTTGTGTCCAATGTCGAGTACTTCACACCCACCGGGTGTCTTTGTGTCCAGTGTCGAGTACTCTCTTGATAGTGTCGAGTGCTCTTGTTGCTTTGTCAAGCACTCCTTGCTTTGTTTTACTAAGTCTCTTGATCTAATACCTTCTGTTGCTAAGTCTTAAGCTTGAGTGTTGATTTGCCCAAGGCGGATTGAAACAACAAGCGCGCCATACCAATTAGAGAAGGAGTGTGAGCGAAACACTTGCGAGTTATTTATAATTTTCTCTAACCCTTACATAGTTTTTTGTTTGATTTATTTGTGATGTCTAATCCGGAGAACAACGCCAACAATGGCAATAGCCCCTCGGTCACGTCGCCTGAAATCCTCAATATGATCAACAACCTCACGGCAAGCATGGCGTCAATGAATGAGAGCATGGCGGCAATGGCTACACGATTGACTGATGTGGAGGCAAGGCCGAGCGGTTCTAATACCGTAGGTGGTCCAGGTAATCCAAGGCGTGACGAAGCGCCTCACGATGAAAGGGAAGTAGACAATCCTAACCCTAATCCTAATTCTAATCCTAATGTTGATAACCCTTTATTTGATGAGAACAACTCTCCACGAGGGGAGAGGTATGGTAGGAATAATGGGTTTGTTAATGCGCAGGGACAAGGAAGAGGGAGAGGGAGAGGCCGAGGGTTCCAAGAGGAACGTCATAGGCAGAACGATAGAGGAGGTCGATCGCTTCATGGGATCAAATGAAAGCACTAATGAGGAGGACATTTGTTCCCCAACACTATGGTAGAGAACTTAGACAACGCCTAGAAAACCTTAAACAAGGTAGTAAAAGTGTTGAGGAAACTTTTAATGCAATGCAAGAAACCATGGCTAGAGCTAATGTAGTAAAAAATGATGAAGATACAAATGCTAGGTTTCTTAGAATATTGCATCCCGCCTTAGCTCATGAAATTGACTATTTTCCTTATTCTACGCCTACTGAGCTTTTACATTTAGCTATGAAGGTAGAAAGGGGAGCTAGATACAAGAGCCACGGTGGACGAATGTTGAGTGGGCAACCCCAAGGATGGCGCCAGAACCGACCACAACATCCCCAAGGCCGATCTGATGGAGGCTTCAGGGAAAGAACGTACCAAGCCCAAGGAAGAGGAGAAAGCCGAACCATCCAGCAGGCTCCCGATAAGGGAAAGGCGCCTATGTACGGACGAGATTCATCTGGGGTATCTACTGGCCCCAAAGGGAGTAATCGTAACCCCCCTACTACTAGATCTAGGGATATTGTGTGCTTTAAATGCCAAGGTAGAGGTCATGTTATGAAGGATTGCCATAATAAGAAAACTCTCATGGTTAATCACTTAGGCGAATATGAATCTGAAAAATCTTGTGATGAACATGAAGAGTATGCTAATGATAATGATCAAAACATTAACCTTCTTACTTATGATGAAGATGATGATGGCATTGATTATGAACATGGTAAATCATTGATTGTTAGGAGAGTTTTAAGTGTTGTTCCTGCACCTTGTGATGACAATCAACGTGAAAACTTGTTTCATACTAGATGCTTAGTAAAGGGAAAGGTTGTTAATGTGATCATTGATGGAGGAAGTTGTTGTAACTTAGCTAGTCAGGAAATGATTGATAAATTCCAACTTCCTACAATTCAGCATCCTAGACCTTATAGATTGCATTGGATGAATGACTGTGGAAATTTGAAAGTGAATAGGCAAGTTAAAGTGCATATCAAACTAGGACATTATGAGGATGATGTTTTATGTGATATTGTGCCTATGCAAGCCTGTCATATATTATTAGGTCATCCTTGGCAATTTGATCGTAAGGTCTTGCATGATGGATTTACTAATCGCTACTCCTTTACTTTTCACGGAAAGGACGTAATTCTCAAGTCTATGACGCTTACACAAGTAGCTGACGAGATTGAGAAGCGCAAGGTAAGTAAAGGTGAGTTAGCTAAGGAGGCTCAGTCGAGCCAAGTGGCATCCCAATCTCGGCCTATAGATGTATTCTTGGCATCCAAGAGTGCATTTGTAGACGACTTTGTGAATGGGGAAACAACCCTCATGATCCTATGCAAATGGTTGAATATGTTGAGTGATGAGCTTAGACCTACCCTCCCTCCCCACATCCTATCTCTTCTTGAAGAGTATAAGGATGTATTTCCCGATGACATACCAGCAGGTCTACCCCCTATTTGTGGCATTGAACATCAAATTGATCTCACTCCAAGGGCTTCTTTGCCTAATAGGCCTGCTTATCGTATGAATCTCACTGTAAGCCTTTTACCAATCTACTCCTATTTAAGCTTAATTAAAGCCCTCTTGATTATTAATCCTTTGTCACTCATGAATTGTTTTTTCATAACCCTCTATTTTTGTGTAGATGTTGCTTTTATTCACATGCATGGATTTGGAGATATTAGTACCTTTTCGAGGATGGTAATTGACTGCACGGTTATATAAGAATGAATCTATAATGTTGAGAGTTTAGTTTCTTCCCTTGTATGACCATTAAAAGTATTGCTTGAGGACAAGCAATCTTAAGTATGAGGTGTTTGATGTGCGCCTATTTTGTCATGTTTTGCATTAACATTTATATCAATTTTTGTCTACATTTCATATTTCTGGGTTTGATTTATACAGAATATGTGTAGTTTTTGCTTATTTGCAATATATGTAGGTCTACACAAGTTTTTATTTAAATTCGCAGAAATCGGATGCACTTTGGAGCTTAAAAGAAAGTCATGAAAATATTGGAGAAGCTAAGGAAGAGCACAAGATGGTGCAGCGGGAGAAAAGCCCACTTTTTTCCATTCATCATTCTGAATCAAATTCTGATGTCTTCATGAGATTTGTAGCCCTCGAAAAGAGATTTCCAACGCATATTCATATGTATCAATCGGACGAACGAGGACTCAGAAAAGTGCGCTTCAAAACGGATGCATAATTCTGGAAACTATCAAAGAGGTCGTAACTTGGTCGATATTGAGTGGAGCGCGTCGAGCAGAAATGCCAGAAATCAACCAGAACACTTGGAGCAACACATAAAAGGTCAATATCAATCACCTTTGGTCGATATCGAGTCAAGATAGGTCGAAATCCACTCCAGAGGCCGAGATCGAGTGAAGCCGAGAAGACAGGTCGATATCGCCTTAACTTGGTCGATATCAAGTGAACACTACAAGCCGATTTCGAGCAATCCGAGTCCGAATTCCGAGTGGGCTTTCTTCCACATGAAGCAAATGATATTCTATCAAGATGGAAGATATTTATCTACTTTAGTTACTTCCAATATTTACCAAGGGGAATTTATTTGTTTTATTTAAGATATTTATCAAACTTTTATCTTAGGAAAGAAATAGATAGATTTAGATATAGATAAGATTGTTCTTTCCTTGATTAGCGGGGATTGAACACTATAAATAAGGCCCTAGGGGCTGAGTTTTAGGATCATCCAAGCCACAAGCAAATGTGTTTACCAATGGATAGCGAGTTTAGAGAGTTTAGAGGGCTTGGAGCCGATTGGAGTAGAGATTTGCGAGAGCGCTTTTGGCTTCGATTGGTTGTAATTTTTTTATTCAGTTTAATGCAATTAGTTATTTTCTTTATATTTTTGATGTTTGTTATGATGAGAAGAGAGTAGTTGCCCTACTTCTAGGGTCAAGGTGAGCCCGACGCTGGCCATGTAGGGTTAAGCGATAAAGGTATGTTTTTTTATATACGATTTCACCTTCTATCCCAATTTGTGATTCTTCTATGACAGTAGTGGGTGATCCTTATTTGTATTATTGAAGCGAAAGTGATCTTAATATGAATTTGGATTAATCATTAAAAAGGGTTAGTAACAATTAGTGTTTATGCGAAAACCTCTATATTCTTAATTGTTAATGACGAAAGTTATTTGATGAAAAGGCATAATCTTTTATACATTGTCATGATTTCTACATGGTTATCGTTATGGCATTGAAACCCCGATCTTGGAAGTCTTTTAGTTTATTGACTTCAAAACTCCAAATCTGTGTTATTATTGTTCATCATCTTCGCATCCATCTTTTATTCTCCAGACTTTATTTTCCGACATATTTTTATTATTTTTCTACAAATTTCGAGTTTTGGCACAGGTCGATTTTGACCACTTACAGGTCGATTTCGAGTGCCCTTTACTCAATTTCGACTCTGTTGCTTGTGTTTTACAGGACTCAACGAATTTCAACTGACTTCAGTCGATATCGACCAACCAAAAGGTCGATATCGATGGTCTCTTGGTCGATTTTGAGGGTGATTGGAACTTGAAAGGCGAGCGCTGACACGCTTCCTCGTGGATACGATCCTATTCCCTTCCACGACAACGGGATGAAGTCTTGTAATTTTTATTTGCGCGGTTCAGGGATTCGGTTTGAGATTTATATTTGATATTTATTTCATACTTAATTTTCTTCCTAACACCTGGGTCTGGCCTTTTCTCTGGAAGCTCAATCTTGCTTCATTCCTATGCGATCTCATCCATCGACCGCTTCTTGCTCAGGATGTCCTTGACGAACTTCACATATGAGGGAATCTAATGGAGATCTTCTATAAAGGGAATGGTTATATTGAGCCTTTGAAGCATCTTCACGAAATGCTGGAACTTTTTCTTCGCTGGGTCCTTCAAAGATTTCGTTGAGAATGGCAGCGTTTTCTTCTTTGGTAGGGTTGGAGTGTGGTCGACGTCGAGTGGTGTCTGGTCGACATCGAGTATATGGTGCTCGACGTCGAGTACATCCTGGTCGACATCGAGTACTCTCTAGTAGCTTCTTCCTCCGTATTCTGCTCGGGCGTTTGCAGCTGTCGCCCACTCCTTAGATTTGTAAAGACCGGGAAATTTTAGAATAATTAAATTATGAAAATAGTGATTTACAATCATTCCGATTCCTAAGATTGAGGAGATTTTCAATTTCTGTCCGTGAGCTATTGGATTTATTCTAAATCTTTCGAAACAAGTTCCGGCATTAATTAATTGAAAAATTAAAATATGTTTTACTCTGCTTTGATATATACCGAAAATTGGAAAAATAATGTTCGGATTCCACTTATTAAATTCGGATTTGGAAAATTGAGAAATATTTTAAACGCGTCGGGATAAAGTCGAGCGAGTGGGTTTTGAGTCTATTCCGCTAATTTAAATTCTATTGTGAGGGTCATTCCTATTTTATTTACCTTTTTTCTTTTCCTCTCTCTTTTCCCCTCTCTCTCTTTCTCTCCCGTGATGCTCCCTCAGACCCTCTCTCCAGCTCATTCTTGTCCCCTTCCTCTAATACAGCTCACACTGTCTCCCACACACACAATTCACACCTCCTATTTCATCCGGAAATCCCCCTATGATTTGGATCCACCGAAAACCCTAAAACCTATCACAAGAGCAGCCGTTTTCCCCTCCATTTCAGTCCTTCGTCCCCCACAGCAACACGAACCCAGTAGCCCTGTTCAAACTGCAAAACGGAGCCGTCGAACCTTGTTCATCTTTCCGAGACAGCCGAGCAACCCAGCAACAGCATCTTCCAGTCCTACCTTCCTCCGACGACTGCTAGCGAGTGGATAGGAGCCCCGGATCTAGGACGCGGAGCCCAAGAGCCACTCGAGCGTATACACCCCCGCTCCGTGCTCTCAAGGTCGGTTTTCATTGCGTTTCCATTTCCGACTTAGAAATTGCGTAAAGGTCCTCTTTTATGACCTATTCTGTCCACCCCAGGCCCCTCAGAGCTCCCTTCATCTCCGACAAAGCTCAAATCAACTCCGACGACCATTTTTCGGCGGAAACTTCGAATCTCGGTGAGCTCCGTTTCCTCCCCTTCCTTCGACTGTGTTTGGGTCTTTTCTGCTGATTGGGGACGGAAACAGACTTGTTATTCTGTCTTGGTGAGAGTTGGGTTGAATCGAATCTCCGGCGGTGGCCAATCCTTCTTCCTCCGTTCCATTTCCGTTGTAGCAGCGCTCTGTTCTTCTGCGAGAGATTGAAGATGTGTGTCGGTGTGTGTGAGATGAGCGTTGGGCCTAATCTTCCGGATAGTGGGCTTGACCCGAGTTTCCATTCCGGGTTGCGTCTTGTGAGTGTTGGATCCGGGTCTTGTTCTCCTCCTTTCTTTCATGTCAGATCCGGGTATGAGTACGGGCCGGTCTTCCCCTCCTCTCTTGGTCCGGGTTGGCTGGGGTGGGCCTCTTTCGGGTATTCATTGGGCTGAGAGTGTTAATTGTTGTTTATTTGTTATGTTATGTTATTTATATATGTTATGGTTATATATTGTTGTTGGTGGCTGTTAATATATAATTTTATATTTATATGTGGTTTAGGAAAGATTAAAGTGCTTTATTAATGTAATTTTATAGTGATGGTTTATTAAAAATGGGATGTTTCATGATTTTATTCGTTTAAATATTGTTGGTTTGATTATTAAATACGGTTTGTGAAAATAGGATTATTTTGGTGATTAAATGTGGGAATTTATTTATTTAATGATTTTGAAAGAAGAAACATGCCGAAATTATTTTAATGGTAAATTTGCAAGTTGATTAAAGATTTAAGGTTTTATAAATGGATTTTGACCAGATAGAATTTGAGAAATTGTTTTGAAAATGAGTTGACATAATTTGGGACTTAAGGGTTTGAAAAATATGGTTGATATGATTTTATCAATGGGTTTGAGTGGAAGAATGATTTTGGTTGGTGTTGATCATATCGGAAAGGTTTTGGAAAACGGTTTCACTATCAGTTGGTTTTGAGCATGTTGAGAACTTGGGTTCATGTGTGTGAAAATGTTGGTCCGGTAGCTTATGGAAATGGCTTGATGATAGGTGTGTATTACGGTTGGATTGCTTTTGGACTTGCATTTGGGCCCTTGCTTGCGTTATCCTGCTGTTCTGCATCTTCAGGTAAGTTCCTTAGGGGGCTTAATCAGGTTGGACATTCATGCCTGTTGTTGCATTTTATGTTAGGTGTTGCATATGCATAAAAGCATGTCATGTAGTATCCTGTTTAGGTTGCACCAATTGAATGAGCATCTGCTTACTTATTGTGTTTAAAACAGAACGGTCGTTATCTGTGATAGTCCTAGAGTCTTTCCTAGGGTCATAGGGTAGCCCAGCCTCATCGGGTACCCTGAGTCAATCGAGTCATGAACTTCCTTATATTATGCCTGCGGGCTTTATTGTGGAGCGGGTTAGGCATGCGTGCCGCCCGATTATGATGGAATGCATTCACGAGCTGGCCAATCTCCGCCCTATCGGAAGGGGGTGGAGTTAGGAGAGGGATATGCCACTTGGCATTGTCTTGGGCCCTTTACAGTATTTTTACACATTATTGTAACTAGGAGCATGCTAGTGTGTTTGACTTTCGTACTGCATTAGAGCATCTTTATTAGGTATAGCACATACTATGTGGCCTCAACGAGGACTGCCGGTCCCGCATGAGTGGCTCGATCTGACTCATTTCCCCGTTCTTTTTTAAAGGCATTTCTGCAGATTTTGAGTGCTCGATGTCTATATGACGGGTTCCCTTTTGGCGAATTGAAGAATCTGGCTAATATCCTAACTTAGTAAAATGGTAATTACCCACTCTTAATTTGGTTTTGATCGGCTCTGTCGTGGCACTTGTATCTGTACTTTACTTCCGCTTTACTTTCGTTTGAAATGGATTCCGCGACATAGTCTTATGACAGGTTAAGGGTACCCAACGACCCTTCGAGGTTTTTAGGGTTTGAAATCCCTCTTTCTACTAATCTTAAAATGAGTTTGAAACCTCAACCCGTACCTGGATTGCAAGATCCGAACAAGGGGTTTTATCCCTTGAAACGTAACCCGGAAATCATAATTCTGGGTCGTTACAAAGATGGTATCAGAGCTGAGGTTGTGCAATTCGGGTACGCAAGGGTCGATTGTATGTTTTGGAAAACTGCCCATGAATTTCAAAGGATTTGAAAGGATTTTAAGAAGGGCAAAATGAACTTAAGATGCCTAACCAAAATTGGATTAAGTAATGAACTTGACTTGTAATAAAAGAGGAAAATCGACCAAACGTGGACGCGAGTGGGTAGTAAAGGCGATAGACCACCCCTATTGGGTGTAGTTGGGAACGGTAAGCAAAATACCAGATTGTTCTTTACAAATGGGTTGGGAGGCTCTAAGGAGATCATTATGAGTGTTATTGACTGATCTGTGTAAACGGGATAGTGGGAGTACCCTTGTTTTGTATGATCAAACCCAGCTTGTGTGAAACAGCCCCTTCCACTATGTTGTTAACCCTTCGACGGTTCTATCGAGTCTTTTTCCCGTCCGTCAGTGTCTTCCACGGGGAATCGGGTTGGTAAACAAATTGTGTCGGAATCATGTATGGGTATGAAGGTTGTCTGCGTGAGTATTGAAAGGTGGTTCTTGATGACATTTTGAGTCAAAAGTAAGGTGTCATGGGGCTGTCTTTCTTGATTTTTATGATGATCAACCAGTGTTTTCTTACCACAAAGAATCATACTAGAGTCCCACGAGAAAGAGGGGTGATAAGTCAGTCGGGAAAAGTCAATGGTTGCCCTTAGGGATCTCTGTTCGGTTGTAATGGTGACTCTCTCTGAATTGCATGACATGATTTTATAATCCCCGCATGTACCTTGCCAATGATCATCAGTAAGAAGCTTCTCATGTTATTTCTTGCCTTCTGTCATGGTTTTATTGTTTAAGTTCATGTTGTGTTAGCTACCTTGCTCAAGTCTCGTGCTGTGTCTTGCCTTATATCATGACTGTTTGTTGTTATAGCATGTTCACCTGGCTTGTTGACCGCATGATCAATTGGAAGCATGAACCACATGATATGAACCTACGTGATCGTTATCTCCTCTTGAATTAGGTTCATGATAGTGTGATCAATTCCTCTTTGTATGAATGTTGATAGATGATCATCTTAGCATGTTGGATGATGACGTGTCAATGCCTATTATCCCTTTTGAGACAAGAATCAATAGCATGGCCGTTTGTTATGAATACATCAGGTTAATTATTGTTGCTTACTCTGCAATTTATACTGTTGTGTGATACTTGCACTGAATTGGGATTATGTTGGTGTAAATTGATAACTCCCTCCCTTGATGAAAATCGGAATAGATGTTTCAAAGGCTTTGACAGGATATTTGTGTCAAAGGCCTTGGAGCATTAACAGTTGATGAAATACAAAACCTATCTAAATTATTCGTATATTATTTTATCTTATTATATACTTCCTTTATATTATATATATTTGTATGCCTAACCATTTCAGGAAGTATATTCGAGATTATATCCTTCCTTAATACATATTGAGGAGATCAGTTCAAAATAGATCATGGCGATTCAAAGTGTCCATAAATAGAAGATTGAAGATCAAACTTATTCGAAGGAGCCGTTGGAGATTTGGTGGTGAAGATCCTCACGCTCCATGCTCTTTTATAAAGGAAAGGAAGGAGAAGACAGAAGACGAGTGCTACACGAGTTTTTCAATCATCAAGCGATTATGTCTTCCAAAGTGTCTCTCTGCTAAGCGCTCAAAGAGTTTGTTGTTTATTTCAAAGCCTTTGAGAGTCACTGTGAGCTTATAGGATATATTCATTTAAAGTGTTACTCAAGAGTTTATAACTCGGGAAGTTGCACTAGGCTGTTGATTTGTGAGAGTAAGAGGATTGTACTAGATAGCTGAGAGAGGTGGGGCTCTTCTAGATTGGTCTAGGACTCCAAGGGAACGTGAGTTGACTAGATTGCAATTGTATAGGAGAGAGGCTTCTCGGTGAGCTATTAGGATCCTAAGCTAAGCAATCAATAAAGCCTTTGAATCCTAGGGTTGTGGAAGAACCCTAGGCGGGGACGTAGGCCAAGTTGTGCTGAACCTCGTAAACAATTACTCGTGTTCTTTACTTATTTGCTTTACCTTATTTCCGCACTTGGTTCGAATTGTTTAACTTTGTGATTCAGGTTTATTCCAAAGGTTTTGGTACAAGCTCCAAAAGTCTTGAGACTTTCTGCGAAAACGGGCATACTCTATTCAACCCCCCTTCTAGAGTATTTCTTATTACATTGTTTTTATATTTTCGAACCTTCATAAATGAGTCTTGGAAAATGCATGTTTCATCCCAGTATGTGTTGATCTGCACTCATGCCCCGTATTCTAATCATATTGCCCATTACTTAGACTCGTATTATGCATCATTTAACTCTTCTCATGCTTCTATATCGTGAAATATGATTGAGTGATTTCTTACGCGTCGTCATGATTAGTTGCATGAATGTATCGCACGTTATATTGAGCTTTTAGCATCATGAAGGATCCTCGGTTGTGACTTGTGCGAACTTGTATCTTGCCTACGTTGTTGCTGATTTTCTCTTGAGCTAGGTCCTTGATAGTGTGATTCTCCTTTTTCATATCTTCTTAGGTGTTTTACTCATGATTAGACTGATGTTGAATTCGATGAGCGACTTGCTTTTCGTGATGGTTATCTTGGTATGCTTACATGTTACCTCTTGGTAGTGATTCCCTATTACTCTGTTTTATCATCTCGCACTTGCATGAATGTAAGACTTGGCACATCGCATGATCACACACCACGCTATACCATGATTTTACATACGCATAACACATGAATGTTAGGATGAATTTGGTCGAATTACCTTGATTGTGCTCATGTTCGATATATGCCAGTAGTGTCTTGTAGGGCTTATGATTTCCAATATGACTCGCTAAATGATTACATGTTGTACTTGTTCTATAATGTGATAAACTATTGTACATTTATATGTGTCATATGATGGTTCGTTCTTAGCATGATTATAATATGTTGCCCATGATGTCCTTCTTGTTACTTTTGATGATTCCTTATGTTTCGTGAACATCCTGTTAACCCCTTTTTAATGACTCTTGACTGTGCTTGTATCACATCATGTGTTGCTAGTATCATGTAGGACATTTGCTTTCTAAACGTATCTCGTCGTATGATTACGTGTCATGCTTGACCTATTATATGACCAGTGTGTTAAGAGGAGATAGTTACTATGATGCTCTTATATGTTCTCGCGTGATGCTTAATTTGTTTGCTATGATATACCTCATCATGCTATGTTTGAATTCAATTGTTGATGTGTGTACCATGCTCTTGCATTGTTCATATACATGATATTTGTCATCCTCATTAAATACCACATAACTTTGAATCTTGCATGATCATTACTGGTTCCGCATACCTTGCTTGAAGTTGTTAGGCATCCTTGCTTCCATGGAATAATAAACTGTTAGCTTATCTCACATGCATCCGTGTAGAATTCGATTATGTGTTTTGTAATGAATATGTATGTCGATCCCCTTGAGATAGGTACATGTTAGTGCGGATTAATGTGACTGATGTGCTCCATGGTGAATTCGTAATTGTTTGTCGCGATTGTAACCTAATAGACTTTCATAAGGGCATCGTTTCTATTCTCGGGTCAGAGTCTTGTCTCCAGTATTGTCATCCTTTTAGCCTTGGTTGTATTTATTCCGAAGTGAACATTGGGTTTCCCGTCCCTGTCACTCCCCTATCTCTGCTAACTTAGACGCCTCTGCGATACTTGGATGAGCGACCGCACGGGAAAGAGCACGAAAGGTGGGACGACGATAGAGCGGCGCAGCAGAAGCATGGGCCCCTAACCCACGGGCCTCAGGATCTATGGTGTAGGCAGAACGGGCTTGCATCAAGAATTACGGTTATTGTGTACAATATGACTTGCAAGCGGGAGTGTTATCTGTTCGAATTGCTAACCCTTTTGAATTTGTTGACGACGATATTGCACTGACCTAACGATGAGATTTCCGTGTTGATGTGCTGATTTGATGATGACATTGTACTGACTTGATGATGAAATTATGTGTTGATGTGATGGCTTGGTGATGAATATTTCCTAATTATCCATTGTCTATGATGATACGATTCGATTCCTTAGAGTTTTATCGTGCCATGATGTCCTAATGCGATGACACTCTGAGTTGCTAAGCATGATCTAAATTCCGTTACTTGAAAATGTGAACTGCAATTGCTGAGAACCTGAATTGTTAATTGATAAGGTTATGATGAAACTTGCTAGATTGAATTGACTATGCTCGTATATGATGTTTTGCGATAACTATTAAGCATGTCGGTACATTGGGACTTGTTGACATAGTTGCAATAATTGCTGATGAACCCATGATGCTATAAATGCTAGTTGATATGATGTGGTCCTTATGTGTAATAATGTCCATGATTGCTTATTCTTTGAATTTGTGGGTGTTGTAGGGAGGAAATCGAGAATGCAAATATAAAATATAACTAAAGTACAGCAAACCAGATTCCGTCCCTTGCAAATAATTACAAGACTTCCTCCCGATGTAGTAGTGGGAAGTCAGGATCGATCCACGAGGAAGCGTGTCGGCGGATCCTACGCAGCGGTGGAATCTCACGGTCAGAAGTCGACAACAGTGGTACTCGACCTCGACTAAGGGTTAGTCGACAGGGGTCAGGTTCAGTCGAACACAGTAGCAGCAACTCGGCACAGGCTAGTCGATCTCGACGAGTCGTACTCGATATCGAGTAGAGTCTTGGTCGACTTCGCTCTGTCTTGTCGAGTACCTACACAGGAGAAGCTACAGCGACCTTGGTCGAATATCAGTAGTCGAGCTCGACTAGGCTTGGTCGAGATCGAGTAGAGCAGAAACTTAAAAACGAAAGAAAATAAAGAACAAATGCTTTGGGGTTTCGACTAAACTTAATTTAAAAGACTTCCAAGATTGGGGTTTGCAACAACGATAACCAAACATGCATAAGGTAAAATCAAACATATAATCATGTGAATCGCATCAAAGGACTAAGCTTTCGCCTTTTCCAACAATTAGACAACTCTTTCAAGAAACCCTAATTGTCTCTACCGATTTTATGTTTATAATCCAAGTTGTTATCATGGATCTCCATTAGATGGGCAATAAACACATAAACAAGTAGGAAAATGCTCAAAACATGATAAAGGTCGGATCTTTTACCTCAATTATGCATGGCTATCGTCGGGCTCGCCCGAACCCTAGAAGTGGGTGGACTACTCGCGCCTCATCGCAAACTCAGACATCATTGATTTAAAAGAAACAACTTGCATTAAACTATATTCCAAGAATTTACAATCCCGGCAATCCAACTCTCGTTGAATGCCAAAACCCTAAAACCTTCGAACTCCTAAACTGTCTCTGTGGAACTACTTGTCTTCTTCTGAAATTGAATGAATAAAACTGAGCCCCTTGGGCTTTATTTATAGCCTTCTATTCCTTGCTAATCAAGGATAGAATATCTATATCTATATCTAAAACTATATCTAAGACTTTAAAGATAAATAAAAGCTATAATGAAATTAAATCTAAAAATAGGGAAATATATCTAAATTGTCTCAAGTGGATAAAACTCTCTTCTTCATGATAGATGTTGATAAATTGGATAGACTTTGCTTCTCCTCGGCTCCAAGGACTCTACTCCGAGTAGAACTGCAATCAACGCGTCACGCGGGTTCGGGAAATCTTCGTCGATCTCGAGTACGACGTACTCGATCTCGACTAGGAAAGTCATCGACTGGGCCGACTTCGTCGTCTCGGCTAGCTGATGCTCGACAAGCTCGGACATGACTCCTAGCGCTAGTCGATCTCGACAAGGGGCTTGTCGATCTCGACGAGTGGTGTGTTCTCGACTTGGTCTTCCGAGGTTGTCGAGTCGGATGTGGGCTCTCAGCCTTGTCGACCTCGAAGACGCTCCTCGATCTCGACGACAATGGGTCATCGACTTGGCCAGCTTGGTGTGTCGGGTAGCCCTTGTCGACATGCTCGGACACTGGCTCCTGGGCTTAGTCGATCTCGACAAGGGGCTTGTCGATCTCGAGTAGATTTTGGCCTGGTGTTGTCGAGGAGTATCTCCTCGACATGGCTCATGGAATGTCGTCTGGCCCTTGTCGATCTCGAAGAGACTTTAGTCGAGATCGAGCAGACTTGCTCTGCTCCGCGTTGTCTGGTCGGGTCTCTACTCGACTCCAGTGTATCCGGACTTGTCTTGTCGACATAGACGAGAACTTAGTCGAGATAGAGTAAGGCTTGCTGCTTCCGTCTTTGTTTCTTGGTTTTCTCCCAAAATGTTTCCATATTCTGCAATATTAAACAGAAACTTATGTAGATCTCCATTTCTAACAAATAAGCATATACTACATAAAATCGACATATTCCCAACCCGAAATATGAAAAATGTAAAGAATATGGAACTAAAATATGCATAAAAACATGGCTACTTTGGAGACATCAGTGGGGGAGATTATTTTGAAAAATGGTAGAAGAGTGGTGAGAGAGCTTGAGTGGTTAGGATGATTGATGATATTATGAGGTAAGTCGCGAGAGAGGAGTGTTTGCGTGGGTAAGACCAAGTGAGTTTTGGGATTTATGAGAGGAAATGCTTGGTGGTTCCGATGAGGTTTTAGGTGAAACTTGGGTGGGGATATGGTTAGCAATAGGTCGCCTAGGAGGTGATCGAGGAATTGCTAGAGGAGATTCGGTTAGCAGGGCATGGTGCTGGTGATATCTTGGGAAGTGTGGGAAGTGTAAGAAATGGCCTTAAGAGAAGTGAGGATATAGTATGAGAGGGTACTCGGTTGTGATGTTATAGATAGGAGTTGGATTCTTAGAGGTGGATGGCTAGTGAGAGTGCTTGGTGGAATGAGGAGCGAGATTGGAGTATCGAGATGAACTGTGACTCCTTTTAGAGGATATAATCTGAGCTGATGTGGGTGAATTGAGGTGAGGCGGGTCTTGACTTGGGAATTGGAAACGGGCGAGTGGGGATTGCGTTTCATTTTGAGTGGTGATGACGTGAGGATTTTCTTGCTTACGTGATATATTAATATGTGTTGGCATGATGTTAGATAGCAACCATGATGAATCTGATACAGAATGATATTACATGTTGTGCAATGTTGAAATCTAGTTGACAGTTACAAATGTTATCATGATATATTTATGCTCTGCTATGTTGCTTTAAGAGCATGTTAGGATGTGTTATATTATGTGAGAGCATGATGTATGTTATGTGGTGATAAGCATGATATTATGTTATATGATCGTTAAGCATGATTATGGATATATTAAAGGATGAATATGATTTGTATATATGAGATAATGATACCAGATTTCTAAATGATCGTTATATGACATTGTGATGAGTTAAGATGATGTTTGGTGAATATGCTGACATTCGATGAATGGTATACTGTTTGACCTCTCCTTTTGCGGAATCTTAATAGCATGACTTGTTGTGTTGATGTGTTGACAATGAGTTTTAATTCGTTGGCTCTATGATAAGGAGGTACCTTTTATGACTTTGGTGTGATATCGAGATGTGTGTTATTATTTTGGCATAGATGCATACTATGACTTGTAGTATGATGTGGGGATGTTGATATGACCTTGTGGCACTGTGTTGGCATATGTTGAGACTTGTCGTATTATGTACTCATTGAGGATCGATTGGTTATGTGGTTATGCATTGCTTATGGCTTGTGAATCTTGCTTGAATGGAGACCGATAGATTGATTTGATTCTGGAAACTAGGAAGAGAATATGGGATTAGCCCTTAGAGGTGGATGATTCCACCTCCGAGCTTCTAAAATTGATTGATTGTTATGCGGAAAACTGATTTGGTTTTGGAGGATTTTGATGAAATTTTGATCGGAAGGGTTTTACTTTTTTTTTGGTGTAAAGTTGTTTGGTAAACGCCTTATTAGAAGATTTTGAGCGGTTTGAAACGGTTTGAAAGGAATTACCCGAAATTTTAAAGAATACACGTTACCGAGAATTTCAACGATTTTGAGGCCAATCTTTTCCACTTGCGGAATCACTTTTGAGATTTTTTTTTACACCCGGGCTTATATTATAACGCCTCACGAAGTGGATACAAACATTTTATAGGGGCGCATATAGAATGCTTGCTAAGACCCAGTAGAGACGCTATGGTTGTTTTCGAGTTATGATGTGACCGAAAGGTCGGGGTAAGGGTGTGATACGGGCCCATATCACATACTTGCTACGACCAATTGGGAGTGTTATGATCACGTCAGGGGTGTTGTGAGGATCTCATACGGACCCCTATGAGATGCTTACATAATCAATGGCATGATCCTTGGACTCAACAATTTAAAACTTCATCCCATGTTTTAGAGTGATTTTAGTCTCGGGGACGAGACTTGTTTTTAGAGGTGGATGATGTAAAGACCGGGAAATTTTGGAATAATTAAATTATGAAAATAGTGATTTACAATCATTCTGATTCCTAAGATTGAGGAGATTTGCAATTTCTGTCTGTGAGCTATTGGATTTATTCTAAATCTTTCGAAACAAGTTCCGGCATTAATTAATTGAAAAATTAAAATATGTTATACTCTGCTTTGATATATACCGAAAATTGGAAAAATAATGTTCGGATTCCACTTATTAAATTCGGATTTGGAAAATTGAGAAATATTTTAAACGCGTCGGGATCAAGTCGAGCGAGTGGGTTTTGAGTCTATTTCGCTAATTTAAATTCTACTGTGAGGATCATTCCTATTTTATTTTCCTTTTTTCTTTTCCTCTCTCTTTTCCCCTCTCTCTTTCTCTCCCGTGATGCTCCCTCAGACCCTCTCTCCAGCTCATTCTTGTCCCCTTCCTCTAATACAACTCACACTGTCTCACACACACACAATTCACACCTCCTATTTCATCCGGAAATCCCCCTATGATTTGGATCCACCGAAAACCCTAAAACCTATCACAAGAGCAGCCGTTTTCCCCTCCATTTCAGTCATTCGTCCCCCACAGCAACACGAACCCAGTAGCCCTGTTCAAACTGCAAAACGGAGCCGTCGAACCTTGTTCTTCTTTCCGAGACAGCCGAGCAACGCAGCAACAGCATCTTCCAGTCCTACCTTCCTCCGACGACTGCTACCGAGCGGATAGGAGCCCCGGATCGACGCGGACCCCAGGAGCCACTCGAGCGTATACACCCCTGCTTCGTGCTCTCAAGGTCGGTTTTCGTTGCGTTTCCATTTCCGACTTAGAAACGGCGTAAAGGTCCTCTTTTATGACCTATTCTGTCCACCCCAGGCCCCTCAGAGCTCCCTTCATCTCCGACAAAGCTCAAATCAACTCCGACGACCATTTTCCGGCGGAAACTTCGAATCTCGGTGAGCTCCGTTTCCTCCCCTTCCTTCGACTGTGTTTGGGTCTTTTCTGCTGATTGGGGACGGAAACAGACTTGTTATTCTGTCTTGGTGAGAGTTGGGTTGAATCGAATCTCCGGCGGTGGCCAATCCTTCTTCCTCCGTTCCATTTCCGTTGTAGCAGCGCTCTGTTCTTCTGCGAGAGATTGAAGACGTGTGTCGGTGTGTGTGAGATGAGCGTTGGGCCTAATCCTCCGGATAGTGGGCTTGACCCGAGTTTCCATTCCGGGTTGCGTCTTGTGAGTGTTGGATCCGGGTCTTGTTCTCCTCCTTTCTTTCATGTCAGATCCGGGTATGAGTACGGGATGGTCTTCCCCTCCTCTTTTGGTCCGGGTTGGCTGGGGTGGGCCTCTATCGCGTATTCATTGGGCTGAGAGTGTTAATTGTTGTTCATTTGTTATGTTATTTATATATGTTATGGTTATATATTGTTGTTGGTGGCTGTTAATATATGATTTTATATTTATATGTGGTTTAGGAAAGATTAAAGTGCTTTATTAATGTAATTTTATAGTGATGGTTTATTAAAAATGGGATGTTTCACGATTTTATTCGTTTAAATATTGTTGGTTATACGGTTTGTGAAAATGGGATTATTTTGGTGATTAAATGTGGGAATTTATTTATTTAATGATTTTGAAAGAAGAAACATGCCGGAATTATTTTAATGGTAAATTTGCAAGTTGATTAAAGATTTAAGGTTTTATAAATGGATTTTAACCAGATAGAATTTGAGAAATTGTTTTGAAAATGAGTTGACATAATTTGGGACTTAAGGGTTTGAAAAATATGGTTGATATGATTTTATCAATGGGTTTGAGTGGAAGAATGATTTTGGTTGGTGTTGATCATATCGGAAAGGTTTTGGAAAACGGTTTCACTATCAGTTGGTTTTGAGCATGTTGAGAACTTGGGTTCATGTGTGTGAAAATGTTGGTCCGGTAGCTTATGGAAATGGCTTGATGATAGGTGTGTATTACGGTTGGATTGCTTTTGGACTTGCATTTGGGCCCTTGCTTGCGTTATCCTGCTGTTCGGCATCTTCAGGTAAGTTCCTTAAGGGGCTTAATCAGGTTGGACATTTATGCATGTTGTTGCATTTTATGTTAGGTGTTGCATATGCATAAAAGCATGCCATGTAGTATCCTGTTTAGGTTGCACCAATTGAATGAGCATCTGCTTACTTATTGTGTTTAAAACAGAACGGCCGTTATCTGTGATAGTCCTAGAGTCTTTCCTAGGGTCATAGGGTAGCCCAGCCTCATCGGGTACCCTGAGTCAATCGAGTCATGAACTTCCTTATATTATGCCTGCGGGCTTTATTGTGGAGCGGGTTAGGCATGCGTGCCGCCCGATTATGATGGAATGCATTCACGAGCTGGTCAATCTCCGCCCTATCGGAAGAGGGTGGAGTTAGGAGAGGGATATGCCACTTGGCATTGTCTTGGGCCCTTTACAGTATTTTTACACATTATTGTAACTAGGAGCATGCTAGTGTGTTTGACTTTCGTACTGCATTAGAACATCTTTATTAGGTATAGCACATACTATGTGGCCTCAGCGAGGACTGCCGGTCCCGCATGAGTGGCTCGATCTGACTCCTTTCCCCGTTCTTTTTTAAAGGCATTTCTGCAGATTTTGAGTGCTCGATGTCTATATGACGGGTTCCCTTTTGGCGAATTGAAGAATCTGGCTAATATCCTAACTTAGTAAAATGGTAATTACCCACTCTTAATTTGGTTTTGATCGCCTCTGTCGTGGCACTTGTATCTGTACTTTACTTCCGCTTTACTTTCGTTTGAAATGGATTCCGCGACATAGTCTTAGGACAGGTTAAGGGTACCCAACGGCCCTTCGAGGTCTTTAGGGTTTGAAATCCCTCTTTCTACTAATCTTAAAATGAGTTTGAAACCTCGACCCGTACCTGGATTGCAAGATCCGAACAAGGGGTTTTATCCCTTGAAACGTAACCCGGAAATCATAATTCTAGGCCTTTACAAGATTCATCAAAGCCACCTGACCTGCAGATTTCGATTTAGAGTTTGGTTTAGAAGATCCATAGAGCGTACCTGATTGTTTGGGGATGGATGTGGCCAGTTGACCCATCTGGGTCTCTATAGTTTTCCTCCAAACATCAATTTCTCCCAGTCTGGAATTGATGTCATGCAATTGAGTGTGGATGTAATTGATGGAGGAAAGAACTTGTTAAGAAACAAATCCCTTAGTTCATTCCACGTACGAATAGATTGTGGGGCCAAACCCTCAAGCCAATGTTGAGCTTTCCTTGCATGAGGCCAACGAAAAGCCTTTAGTTTTAAGTATTCTAGATTGGCATCATCTACAAAAGCTTCACACAAATCTAGAAAAACAGTTATATGCTCTATAGGGCATTCATTGGGTTTCCCCTGAAATTAGTTCCTCGTAATTTCAGAAATAAAAGAAGGAAGAATTTCAAAATTGACGCGGGGGAGAACGGTCGGTGATTCTGGAACTTCCAAAGTAGGATGCATATACTCCTTCGCGTTTACAGGGACGTGTTGGAGCTGTTCCTCGAGCTCTCTTATGGCAAGGACTTCGTGATCTACCCTTGTCTCCTACCTTTGTTGATTTTGTTGATATGCCGCCTCTCGGTGGGCGTATTCTGTCTGCCTAGTGGTGAACTCCTCTATCTGTCTGCGGAGTTGCTCAAGCTCCTGTGCTAGTGTGAGTTGTTCCTCGTTCTCGTTGTTAGCAGGAGTCGACATGAGTCTTCTCCTTAGACTTTGTTGAAGATGGAAAAAGCGTTCAAGCTCGAGAATAGGATTGATGGGTGTGTGATCAGTTCTTCGTATGCACCTGTAAAACAAAAATAAAAATAAAAGAGTAAAAAAGAACTAGAAAGGGCGCGATTGATTGCATCCTCGGTAGTGGCGCCAAAATTTGTTGTGGAGGGAAACTAGTTATCAAAATAAATATGAAATATATATAATCAAACCAACTCCCTGTCCAAGCAAGTAAATACAAGAATCCCTCCCGCTGTAGTGGTAGGGTATTCAGGATCGTATCCACGAGGAAGCGTGTCAGCGCTCGCCTTTTAAGTTCTAGAATCATTTCAAAATCGACCAGAAGCCTTACTCGACACCGAGTAATGTACTCGATATCGAGTAAAACTGTCGAGTTCCTGCAGACTGCACAACAGAAGACAAAATAGAGCCAATGTCAAGTAGCGAGTACTCGACGTCGACCAGGTTACTCGATGTCGACTAGTTTACAGTCTATGTCGAGTGTTAGTGCAGTGAAAAACTGCAACTTTGTAACGAAAATAAAAGCAGAAATAAACACGAATTTGATGGATTTAATTCAATAAACTAAAAGCTTCCAATGTCGGGGTATCAACATGATAATGCATATTTTATATAGGCATTATAGGTAGGTCTTAGGTGCATTAGAGAGTCACATTGCATGTTTAATAAACTTCTTCATATTCTTGGTCATTTGGTATTCGAAGTGCAGAATCTAAGGTTTCTAGTGTTTATTTGCAGATCCTATGCTCCGAGCTCGGAAGGTGGAGAAAGAATGGAGCAAATGGGCAAAGGAGAGCTAATGAACAAGAACAGAAATGGAGAACATGAAGAAATCTCATCTTTAAGGTTTTAAGAAGTTGTAATTAACTTATGAGGTCTTCATGAGAATCGTAGTGTTTGGAAAGATCTTTCCAACGCATATTCATATGTGTCAATCGAACAAAGGATGGCTCCAGAAAGTGCATTACAAGTTCAGTCTGCCGAAGCTGTCTACTGCATAAGCGGCGCCCGCCGCCATTTCCACGGCGCCCGCCGTCTTGATGTCCATGTTTTGTGCCATGTTTTATATCTACTTTTATATCGATTTCTGCATGCATTTCATATATTTGGGCTAGGTTAATACAGAATCTATGTAGTTTATGCTTATTTGCCAAATTGTGGAATCTACACTAATTTTCTGTTTAATTTCGCAGAAATCGAGGCAATTTACAGCAGTTCAAAGAAAAAGCTTGAAGTCAACTACAGAAGTCCCAGGTCAACTACAGCAGTGGAACCAGGACAAATCGAGCTAAAAGCAAGAAAATCGAGTCAACACATCTTGGTCGATATCGAGGACAGTTAGTCAATATCGAGTAAGTCACTCGATTTGCACCAAGGTTGCTCGAGAAGACAAGGACAAGCCAATTGTACTCGACGTCGACCAAATTGGTCGAAGTCGACCAAGCCTGAAAATCGAGCAAGAACCAGGAATCGACCAGGAGAAGCTGGGAGCAGAAGATTCAAGTCGATATCAACTCAGCCTAGTCGATATCGAGTAAACATTTGGTCAATTTTCCCTCCTGGAGTCGGAATCGAGTAGTTAAGCTGAAGACGCGAGAAAAGTTGGTCGATATCGAGTGAGGCTACTCGATATCGATTTGACCAACAGTGGCCGATTTCGAGCTAGTCCGAGTTTTGTTAAGGTTCTATCCCGAATCCGATAGAGATATTTTTTAGACGAGATTTCCAACACATGAAGATTTAGATATTTTTTATCTTTTTATCTTTCTATTTATCCTAAGGGTTGAACAATTAATTACCCTAGGATTTATCTAGTTTAGATATATTTATTTCCTAAGTAGAATTATATTTTCTATTTTAGATAGAGATATAGATAGAAATTCCTTCCTTGATTAGCAAGGATTGGAAGCCTATAAATAAAGCCCATGTGGCTAGTTTTTATTCATTCAATTTCAGAAGGAGAGAAGTAGGTAGAGAGTAGAGAGAGAGAGAGAGAGAGAGAGAGAGAGAGAGAGAGAGAGAGAGAGAGAGAGAGAGAGAGAGAGAGCGAGAGAGAGAGAGAGAGAGAGGCCGAGTGGAGCAAGGAGAGCGAAAGTGATAATGCAAGTTGTTTCTTTTCAATCAATGATGTCTGCAATTGCGATGAAGAGCGAGTAGTCCACCCACTTCTAGGGTTGGGGCGAGCCCGACGATAGCCATGCGTGTTTAAGGTAAAGATCCGACATTTGTTATGTTTTGAGCATCTACTACCTTTTATGTGTTTATTACCCATTCAATGGAGATCCATGCTAACAACTTGGATTGTAAACTTACATAAAATCGGTAGATACAATTAGGGTTTCTCGAAAGAGTTGTCTAATTGTTGGAAAAGGCGAAAGCTTGATCCTTCGATGTGAATTGCATGATTATCATTATTTATCTTACCTTATGCATGTTTGGTTATCGTTGTTGCAAACCCCGATCTTGGAAGTTTTCTTTTACATAGTTTATTCCACATTCCGCAAAGCCTTGTTCTTTATTTTAATTCATTTAAGTTTCTGTTCTCCTCGACTTCGACCAAATCTTGGTCGACGTCGACTACTCACCCTCGATCAAGCAGATCGCTGTTGCTTGTGTCTCTACAGTTAACTCGATTTCGACCAGAGTTCCTCGACTACGACCAAACAACTCGACATCGAGCAACCTTCTCGAGATCGACCAAATTCCAGTGACTGCTGCTTGATTGGATTCGACTTTCCTGGCCCCTGTCGACCAACCCTTAGTCGAGGTCGAGCACCCTAAAGTCGATTTCTGTCCGTGAGATTCCTCCGCTGCCTGAGATCCGCTGACCAGCTTCCTCGAGGATCGATCCTGACTTCCTGTTGCTACATCGGGAGGAAGTCTTGAACATTATTTGCTGGGAACTAAATCGGTTTGCTTTACTTTATTTATATTTTATTTGCAATATCGATTTCCTCCTACAACACGTCTCGTCATATCCGGATTTGTGATACGCGGCCCAGTCTATCTTTGTGGGAACTTTTATCTTCACTTATTCTAGGGTTTGACCGATGAAAGGAGGCTATATTAGACATATTTCAGTAGGTTTTATTAAGTTCTATTCATTCATAAAACTCATTACAATGAGAGGATTTAAATTTAGGGATTCAAGGTTTGTTATGCTTGCATATAATTCTTGTGGTTTTGCTATGATTCAAGACTTGGTTGATTAATTGTGAGACTTGATTTCTATATTATTCATGAGTTTATTTATCATCTTGTTCTTCGTGTTATATTTGTGTTTTTTTCCATGACTGGCCATCTAGTTAGAATTGCATCTATGTTATGAATCAGTTGTTGGTTTCTCGAAAGCAAACGAAGACATTGATTTAGTGATATTTATATGCTTTTTTAGTGGATGATAACAATTGATCTATGTCAAGTATATGTTTCTAGGGTTCAAATAGGTTGTTTCTTTATTTCCTAATTGCATTGAATTGATATGACAATTGGTCTTAAGTATTCGAATCGTTAATGCTATTCTTTAGTGGTATTGAATAAGGTGATTGTATCTCTGCGGATCGTCAAGTCGACATAGGCTTCGGAATAATATTGCAATCAACTCAAGGATAAAGTAAATCAATAAAGGTTGTGAATTATAGACAAACCACACTCTTATCATTTATCTTCTATTTGTTTCCACCCATATCTTTATCTTAGCTTATTTGTGTTATCTTTATTCATTTGTATTTCTAATATTCCATTGTTAGTGTCATAATTGATAAACACATATTGCATTGAAGTACTTGTTTCTCTGTGGGTTCGACCCCTTACTTATCCGCTATACCAGGTTGCTGGTTTAGTTTATTTGTTTGAGTTATTTAGTTGGCTAGGTGAAATCTAACGACGTTTCCATTCCGTCACAACGCCACAACGATAACCATATAAGAATCATCTAAAGGTATAAAAGATCATGTCTTTTCATCAAATAACTTTCGTCATTAACAAATAGAAAAATACAGGCTTTTGCATAAACCCTAATTGTTACTACCCTGTTCACATAATTAATCCAATTTTGCATTAAGATCACTTTCGCTTCAATAACACAAATGAGGATCACCTGCTACTGTCGTAGAAGAATCATGCAATTCAGGGATAGAAAATGAAATCGCAATAAAGATTGTAACTTTGATGCATTACCTTACATGACTATCGTCGGGCTCACCCTGACCCTAGAAGTGGGATGACTACTCACTTTTCATCATAGCAAACATCAATAATGTAAAAGAAATAATTACTTGCATTAAATCAAACAAAAGCTTACAACCGAACAAAGCCACAACGTCTCGTCTCTAGTCTAACTCCACTCGGCCAAAGCTCTCCAAAAAAACCTATAAATTGCCTAACTAGTGTTTCGCTCAATTGCTTGAGAATAGAATGACTAAAAACCAGCCCCCTAGGGCTTTATTCATAGTGATCAACCCTAGCTAATATAGGAAAGAACAACTCTATCTATCTCCTAAGATAAAAGATAAATTGCCTTAGATAAATTGTTCCAAATAAAATAATTAAAATAACTAAAATTCCCCTAGGTAAATATGGGAATTACTAATGTAGATAAGTCTTCTCTTCATGATAGATATCTCACGTGCCTTGGTCTAGAAGAAAGATCCTTCTCGGATTCGTCCTCGATCTCGACTCGGATTGCTCCTGGAATGTACTCGACATCGACCAAAGTGGTCGACGTCGACTAGACTTCGTGTCCTCGGATGATCTTGTGCTCGACCTCGGCTCCAGGAGGTGGAAATCGACTAGGTTATACTCGACATCGGCCAGGTTGGTCGACGTCGACTAGATGTGTCGAGTGACTTTCTTCTCTTCTTTTGCTCGATGCTTTCTGGCTCAACTTCTACTTTACCTCGAGTTGTTGTAGTCAACCTCGATCACTTTGACAGCTTTCTTCTCTTCTCCGAATTGCTCGTAAAGTGTCTCGATTTCTGCGAAATTAAACAAGAACTAGTGTAGACCTCCACAATTGGCAAATAAGCATACACTACATAATTTCTGCATTATTCTAACCCAGAGATATGAAATGCATGCATAAATCGATGTAAATGTTAATGCAAAACATGACAAATTAGGTGCACATCAAGTGGTTGAAAGGAAACATAAGCACTTGTTACATAGACTCATTCTAACTCTCAATTTTCAATGTGGGAGAATGCTCTTGTCCCACATTGAAAATGAGATAATAGAAGAAGACCTTCCAAAGCTATAAAAAGGGAGGGATGAGGGTGACTTTTGACCCACATTGCATATTAGTTTATATTTTTATTATGAATATATTATTTTAAGAATAATATAGGGAAATTTACAGAAAACCACCCCTTAAATATTGGTCTTTTCACTTAACCACCCCCTTAAACTTGAAATTACAGTAAACCACCCCTTAAATGCTTTTCATTAACAAATCACCACCCTTGGTCTATTTTTGTTAAGTCATTCTTAGATATATTATATTTTAATATTTTTAAACTCAAAATTTCTGTATAAATATATTTAAAATTTGAACTGAAGGGGTTGGATTGTTATAGATATCATTTTTAAAAAAAAAACTTATTAATATAACATAGAAATATCTTCCGGTTGATGTCTTAAAATAAGTTTGTAAACATTATTTAAAATATTTTTTAAGTATAATATGATTATAAATAATAATTTCCATTTATATAGTTAATAAAAATATTAAAATTATTTATATTTTAAAAATTGTATTTCAATAATTAACCTTTGGAGAAAAATTATAAATAACCTTTAAGAAATAGGTTATTACTCACAATTACAATAATTAAACGCGTATTTTAAGTTGAAAAATGTTAAAAATATAATTTATTAAACAAAAATATAATGTAAATTGGTGATGGGTGGTGATTTGTTAATGGAACGCATTTAAGTGGTGGTTTACTGTAATTTCAAATTTAAGGGGTGGTTAAGTGAAAAGACCAATATTTAAGGGGTTGTTTTCTATAAATTACCCAATAATATACATAATAATAATAATTATAAACTTTAAAAGAAATATTTTTTCAATTTATTTTTTGGAATGTCGGGTCAATCCATCGGGTCATAGGTTCACTTTCCCCCGACCCTAAGCATAACCTGCAACCCGCTTCGACCCTTTGACTCGGACCCGGCGAGTCATGGGTTGACCCGCCCAACCCGTGACCCGTGGTCATGTATAGACTGGCCCTTCTAGGTCACTCAATCATTATCAACAACCCTAACACAGATTTAGAACTGCAATTCTCATCCAAAAGAATACTCTAGGATGGACTACGAATCGAGCATAGTCCTTCCTAATCTCTTTTCGGTTTCAAAAAAAAAAGATAATAAATACACCACCTTACCAAGTAAGCTTAACTATCTTGAGCCAAATCCCAAAATTCAAATCCTAATTCAGCCCCATACTAGTCAAAATCTCAAAAGCAAAACTCCAGATTCTAAATGAGTGGTAGGGGATCTGAGTTTCTCCCCAAAAACAATCAAAAAAGAAGAAAAAAGAGATGCAAAAAATGGAAGATGAGGTGGAAAATTGAAAATCAATGGTCTTCTGTCCTCCTGGGGTGGATTTGTTGCCGGCAGCTAGGTTCTTGGGGGTCGGTTTACCCTAGCTGGCGACTGAGCTCGGAGCTCCGACCTTGCTCTCCTCTCTCCTCTCGCTCTAACTGTCTTCGGCTCTTTCTCTTGAGGAGTGAGGTTGGCCCTCCCCATCCCCGATGTCCTCTTTGGCGGTGTTTGGCTCCTCAAGGCCACCCCTCGTCCCCCTCAACCTCTCCTTCCCCCTCCGGTGCATGTGGTCTCCCTTCGGTGGCCGGCTACCCATCCTTGTTGTTTGGTGTGGATGTTGTCTCCCCTCGTGGGTGGACAGGAAATAAACCTTAGAAACATTGTTAAACATCAGGCGCCACTCAATCTCCCTCAAACTCTAAAAAATTACAAGTTCAAACCAAAATTTTCAAAACTAAACCTTCAGTACAAACCCTTTATCTCAACCCCTTATATCATTAAAACTATCGATACCAAAATCTTTTCATTTCAGGTCGGAATCTTTGCACGGAACCGTCAGTGCAGGAGCCCAACATTAGTTTTCCCATTACAGGCTGCTGTCAAGATGAACATCTCGGAGGGGATCTTGTCCAAGAAGAAGTGTATTCTCACTTCTTATCGAACTGCCTTAAGGATATGCCTTGCATATCCTTAAGGCAGTTCGATAAATCTATGTTTCATTATCGAACTGCCTTAAGGATATGCCTTGCATGCAACCGGAATGATCAGTACAACAACCCGACTCCTCTGCATGTGGCTGTCAAGATGAACATTATGGGGTGGATGTTGGCCAAGTTGGCCCTCTGCCTTGTACAAGCTAAGTATTTCGATGAACCCATTTTTCTCATTCTAATAAACTTAGACCATCCCAGTAGTTCTATAAAATTCTACTATGATCTTCATCTAGTTGAATTAGTAGTTCAGATTGATTACTCTATCTTCATTACTATAAACTGTTATTATATCAGTCTAGATTGCAAGCATTATATGAGCTCTCAAATGTATTTGATAGTCTACTCTTTGTTTATTCTCGCTTTATTAAGATTCAATCTGTTATATGATCGATATGAGTATTCTGATCTTATCTATCACTCTCTACAAATTGAGGCAACACTTGACGGGAGTCTCGGTTTGGTTTTATTTATGCAAATCTTCAACTTATCCTTATATTAATGCTTTCCAAGCTAATTCTGCTAATCTTATTCTTTATCTTCCTCCTGGGACTAACCTTGAGCTACCAATCCTATGGTATAACTCCTGTAAGATCACTGTTGCCAACTCAACTCCATTTACACCCATGGGATGGTTGTGTGAACACAGTAACACACATGCAATCCAAGGTAAGACCTCTTTCAAACTTACTCAACAACAATCGACTATCACCCCCATGAGGCCATCTTTTGGTTCCTTTGTGGTGGAAAGCCAAACCAAACTTTCAAACCAACAAGTCTCACACAAACGTTTTCTCAACCATTGTGCAACAAGTTACATACTAGACCATCAGAATTGCTGCCAACGAATCTCACAAGATGGAGATCAAACTAGACTCGGAACTGAAACTGCAAGCTTCATGTCAAGGAAAGTTCATTCAGGTAAAGGACCTTACTCATACTACTTTCAATATGTTCTGATTTGCAGAAACAACCAAAAAGATAAATCACATTATACCTCTGTTACCTCTATCACAAAATTTGTAACTGAACCTGATAACTGGTATAGAGTTTGGATTCTGATTGTTAAGCTATGTAGCATAGCTACAAATTGGTTTTATGATTAGGGTTGGCTACTGGAACATCAGGGGTTCCAGAAGGCCCCTTCTCTGGCATGAAATCAATCAAATCAGATACAACAATTAACTTGACATACTAGCGTTAACTGAAACCAAAACAGGTGAATCTCCCACTGACTACCATCTTAAAGAATCTGGCTTCCATAAGCCTCTAACTATTCCCTCTACTGGTGCTAAAGAAGGCATTTGGATCCTCTCCAAAAAACATAAAACCAATGACAGATACATAATCCTTGAACAACATCAAATATTCTGCATGGTTAAAATTACAATAGAACAAATGGATATTGCTATCATCTTTGTCTATGCCCCCTCAGTTGAATCTGATAAAGACACCTTCTGGCTTGAGGTCATCACTGTCGTCAATAAACATATGCTTCCTATTCTACTAATAGGAGATTTAAATGATATAGAAGATGACACAGAAAAGGTTGGTGGTTGCACCCCATCTTTACACAGATTTCGTAGAATCAGAGAACTTAAAGAAGAGTTTAATCTCCAAACTGTCCCATATATAGGCTCTCCTTTCACCTGGAGTAAAAACTCTAACAACAATCCGAACAATACTTATGAGCGCCTTGATAGAGTTCTTGCTCACCAAAATGTTATGTCTCACTTTAAAAATCTTAGAATCCAACACCGTCCCTTCTCATCCTCTGACCACTGCCCCATCACAGTACAATTAGGAACATCTGAATGTTTTAAAGGAGCCCCCTTCAGATTTGAGATGGCCTAGTCCACTATCCCCATCATTGAATCCATAGTCACTAAGGTTTGGAACAACAAGCTGGCTGGCTCCTTTGCGTACTCTTTCATGCAGAAACAAAAGCTTCTTAAAAAAACATCAAGAGTTGGTGCAAAAAAACACAACCAAAACAACATTCAAAAACAGCTCTCAGAAGTAGAAAACAATATTCAGAAACATCAGCTTCAACTACCATGGGGTACCCTGTCACCTGATGATGCTAGGAAACTCACTAGATTGGAAAAGAAAAAAAAAACTGCACTCTTAGACTATAGTCTTAAATTCTGGAAATAAAGATCTAAGATTAAACACCTTCAACTAGGAGATAGAAATACTAATTACTACCAAACCATTGTCAAAATCAAAAAATTTAGAAACTCCACTGCCACTTTTATCACAAAGGAGGGAACTCAACTCACAAAAAATGAAGAAATAACTAACCAAATTACCAAAGAAATGTCTGACAGATTTTTAGCTCAAAACAGAACCCCTATTTCCAGTGAACAAATTAAGCACATTCAACCACAAATCACATCCAATGATAATGTAGCCCTTTTAACTCTCCCAACTAACAAAGAAATTAAAGACACAATCAGTAGTATGGATGAGGACAAGACATGCACCTGGCCCTGACGGCTACCCTCCAGAATTCTATCTCAAATACTGAAAAATAATTTGAGCTTCTTTATGCAAAGCAGTGAAAACTTTGTTTCATTATGGTAGTATGTTAACACAAATCAATCAAACCTTCATTGCCCTCATCCCCAAGGTAGAGAATCCTCTGAATATCAATCACTATAGGCCTATCAGCCTATGCAACACCATGTATAAAATCATAACTGAGATCATAGCTAACAGGCTCAAACCAATCCTAAATAAATTAATCAACCCCTTTCAAGGTGCCTTTATTGAAGGAAGAGCAATCCAAGATAACACCCTAATAGCTCATGAAATATTTCATAACTTCCACAAACAAAAAGGAAAAAAAGGTTGGATGGCCCTCAAACTAGACATGGAAAAGGCCTATGACAGAATCAATTGGGACTATATACGAGCAACCCTTACCAAATTTGGCTTCGCCCCACAATGGATCAATTGGGTCATGAACTGCATTACTACGACCACCTTCTCAGTCCTAGTGAACAATTGCCCCGGAACCCCATTCAAACCAGGTAGGGGAATTAGGCAAGGAGATCCCCCTGCTCCCTATATTTTTATCTTGTTCATGGAGAACCTAGCCATAGAATTAATTGAGGAAGCGAGCTACGATGATGCTCTCATTGGAATCAAGCTTACGAAAAATGGTACGAGCATCCCCTTTCTTACTTTTGCAGATGACACAATTATTTTCTCCCGAGCTTCTCACAAAAGTCTTCACACTATCAAAAACATTCTCAACAATTTCTCAAACTTCTCAGGACTAACCATAAACTACAACAAAAGCTCTTTGCAAGTTTTAGGAAACATTAGCTCAAATCTGGCTAACTCTCTAGCTCGAGATATGAACATTCCTATATCTAAAACTCTAGAAAAATATCTAGGTATACCTTTGGTCAGAGGAAGAGTTAAAAATGAAATCTTTAACGAGGTTGTTCAAAGCCTTAAAAAACAATTATCCAAATGGAAGGCCTCCTCTCTTACTCAGGCCGGTCGTGCAACTTTAATCCAAGCCAATTTAAGCTCCAAGACTAATTACTTGATGCAAAACATTCTCCTCCCAAAAGGAGTTTTAAACCAAATTGACCAAGTACAAAAGAATTTTTTTTGGAACAAACTACATTCAGAAAAGTACACCCCCTTTATTAGCTGGGAAAAGATTTGTAAACCAAAAGAACAAGGTGGTCTTGGGTTGAAACTGGCTGAAGAAATGAACATAAGTCTCCAAATGAAACTCTTATGGGAAATCATTCATGAACCAGATAACATTTGGGTAAAAGTCATAAAAGAAAAATATCTTCAGCATGAAGGATTAATGGAAAAATCCCCGCAGAATACTTCTTGGCAATTTGGGAGACTTCCTAACCTCCGAGAGAAATTCTCCCATGGACTACTATGGCTAATAGGAAATGGTGAATCTATAAATGTTTGGAAAGACCCTTGGGTACCAGATCAAAATTTAACGAACTTCCAACAACACTTTGATCTCGATCTTAAGGTAACCCGTCTTCTTAGTACTAACAAACAGTGGAATATCTCTCTATTACATGAGATCTTCCCCAACAACATTGTCCTAAAAATTATAAAAATCAGAGTCCCACTTTGGAATACCCCTGACAAGTTAATCTGGAAATACAACTCCAACGGTCAATTTACAACTAGATCGGTGAGACAAATGACGACTAATAGCAATAACCATACGGACGATTACAAATGGATTTGGAAACTAAACCTCCCCCTAGAGTTAAGAACCTCCTTTGGAAAATAATCACTGACAGCCTTGCCACAAAAAATAGATTAAATAGATACTTCAATAGGGTCCCGTCAAACTGTTGTTTCTGTAATAACAATAACGAAGACAGTGACCACCTCTTTCTCTCATGCCCGTTCACGAGGGCTATCATTGCCTCTTACGGGCAACTTGTAGGTAAAAACAAGCCGCTAACACCTAACCATTGTAACAACATCAAAGACCTCCTAACTATAAATCAAAATAAGAAGGACATTAAAGAACTCTGTTTTATATAGCAAAAAATATGGGAATCAAGAAATGACTTGATTTTCAGAAACAAGAAACCAGGCACATCTCACCATTTAGCAACCCGAATTTTGTCTGACCTTGCGGACTGGCAAACTGCAAATAAACTATCCTCTCCTCAAGCCAACCATAGTGCTAAAAGGAAAAGAAACTCTAAATGGACTAAACCACCTAGGGATATCTACAAAATTAACGTGGATGGCTCGCTAAAACCCACGGGTGAATGCCATGGTGGTTTCCAATATCCTAAAAATGAAGACAGGGAACACGAATATTGGAAACCACCATCTCGATCTCCCAGTGACACCCCCATGTTCCACGGACAACATTCATCATGTTTAGCCAATCACCTTCAAACTGAACTCTCTTCAAGTTGATCGATCTTCCTTGCTGCTTCCACTGCCGCTTTAAGGGTCATCGTTCGGTAAGTAAGGGCGAATTTGAAACCTTGGACACAACATCCTAGAAGATCAAATGTCCAAGAGGATCTCGACAAAGGAAGGTCGAAGAGGAGGAGCCATCCTGCCTCACATATCCATCAAAATTAAATTTAAAGAAATTTGGTAAGGGTTTTTGCCATTTATTTTACCTTAAGCTTTGTCGTTATTTTTTACCAATATTTTGTGTTGTATGCTTTGTTTGGTCTAGATCTTTTTGCCTTTTTCCAAATTTAAAGACGTTGTCTTACTATCATTTCTAATTTCTTATCATCACTAGCATTTTTTCTTATTTCTATGGTTCCAAAAAGTACCACCAAATGGTTGTTGGTTATATACAGTGGCGGAGATGGGGGGTGTGTGGGGTGCTCGAGCACCCCTGGCCGAAAAGAAAATACAAAAATAAATTAGTTTTTGTATATATTTAGTATTTTTAAGGTAATATAACATCTTTAAATTATATTTAAAACAAGAGTATTATCTAGCTTATTTGGTAAAGGAAGGAAGGAAGTAAGAAGAATTACAAGGTCTTGGGTTCAAATCTCAACTCCTTCACTTTTTATTTGTTTTTACTATATCATTAAAAAAATGTTATATGTATACTCAAATTATACATTTAGAGCCGGAGAAAAAACAATAGAACCTCTTATCCTTTGGGTATGTTTGTTTAACATTGTTAAATGAATAATTACTTTTTGGAGCTCAATTGGATTACCCATTCTATTACCCCTCTTAAAATTAGGAAAATTAGGTGATTTCCACCTCACTTCTTTGTTTGTTCCCTCCCCGACACTGTAACAATTGTGATCGATTTTTCAATCATCTTCTCGATTTCTCAAATTCTTCTCTCCAATGGCGAATTTGCAGCCGTGAAGTATATTTATACATTTAACCTTTTCTTTCAATATTGTTTGAAAAGTATTTCTTCGTGATTTTTTCTATATTTTTTTGGTTATTCTTCAATTTAAATACAAAAAATCATTTAAAAAAACCACAATTGTTTTTCCAATAAATTTTTAAAAAAAATCTTCTTAATAAATATATACTAAAAAAATATTTTAGAAATTTTTTTAACACCCTCGGACCGAAATCTTGGCTCCGGGTTATATAAATATTTATTTTTTCATAATGTTTTTATGAGTTTATCATCATCTTGTGCTTAAATCCTTTGCGAAAGTTGAGGACAATTCCATGTTTATGATTATGAAGCGAAAGTGGATTTAATTATGAATTTGGATAGTAATTAGAGATCTTTGACGAAAGTAAAAGGGATCTAATTAATAAAAGGTAGAACAAATTTGTGGTTGATTTCCCATCGCAACAAATTGGCGCCGTTGTCGGGGAGGGTAACAATCGCCATCTAGAGTAGCTGATTTTCGGAGTTGGGACTAGCCCACCTCCTCCTTGTTTTCTAACGCTACTTGTTTGCTTCTTGTGTTTGTTTTGAGAGGTGTATGCGACGCGCTGATCGCATAATAGAGTTTGAGGCTTTAGACGAACCGGAGCGCTACTTTCATCTAAGAGAAAGGCTAAAGAGAATCATGGCCGACCGTGAGACCCTTGAGGAAACGGTGGAAAGGTTGCAAAGGGAGAACCAAGAGGCCAATCGTGCTCGAGAACAAGAGGCCGAGAGGGCACGTCAAGCGGAGGAACAACTTGCTAGGATTCCTCGCAATGCTCGGCAATATATGCACCCACCTCTTAGGGTGCCCGCGTCACCTATTGTCTTCCCCGACGCTCCCGCTAATTTTGAGATCAAGACAAGCTTCATTGCCATGGTCAAGAAGATCCAGTTTTCGGGGAAACCAACGGAGTGCCCTATGGAGCATGTGCGCGAGTTCTTGGATATTTGTGACACCATCGCTCATGGTGACACTTTGGAGTATGTGAGGCTTAAGGCCTTTCGATGGTCACTTGCGGGGAAGGCACTTCATTGGCTAGATAGCTTGCCAACCCAAACCATCACCACTTGGGAGCAATTACATGATTCCTTCTTAACCAAGTTCTTCCCACCTTCAGAGACATCGGAGCTAAGGAAAAAAATCACTACTTTCAAGCAATTGAGGGTGGAAGACTTGGCGGCGGCATGGGAAAGATTCAAAGAGCTTCAACGTCAATGCCCTACGCATGGGCAAGCGGAATATGTGCTCCAAGAGATCTTTTTCAATGGGCTGAATTCGGCAACAAAGGATCGGATTAATGTTCACACCAACCTCCGGTTCCTTGAGATGACTCCGGAGGAAGCATGGGAAGAGCTAGAGCGCTTGGTTGAGTATGACAACACCTATGGGACCTCCGAAGTTTCGGATGTGAGGCCCCCACCATCTATGGCTCTCTATCAACCATCTAAAGAGATTGATCCGGATGTTCGTGAGCAATTTAGGAAGGATCAAGTGAGAAAGCTACAAAAGCAAGTTCGACATCTATCGGCGAATCAAGCATGCATAGAGTGTGGATCTACTTCCCACACCACGGTCCAATGTCCTCACGCCGATCAAGTACACCTAGCCGAGACATATGAGGATGCTCATTATGTGGGAGGTCCTAGCCAAGGAGGAAACCAAAACACTTGGGGCAATCGTCAACCCCAACAAAACTATGGTGGACAAAACTTCTATCGAGCTCCAAGCCATCCGGAGCGTGAGCAATCACGCAATGATATGAGCATGATCCTTGAGGAGATGAGGAGGAACCAAGCAAAGAATGACCTTGCTAACTCGGCTGTCCAAACTCAATTGCAAGGTCTCAATGCTCGCTTTGGGGAGATGGACATATGGAGAAGAAACATTGAGACTCAAGTGGGTCAATTGGAGGCTCAAATTCCAAAGCAACCCGGCACCCTACCAAGCCAAACCACGGCTAATCCTAAGGGCCCTGCAACCGGGCATGTTGCTTCCATCAAGCTAAGGAGTGGACGCGAGTTACTAGACCAACACAACTCGCAAAAAAAGGACGACGAGCCCAAAAACACCCTCGGCTCCGACACCTCTACCCTCGGCGCCGACACCTCTACCCTCGGCGCCGACACCCTGACAGCTCCAAAACCTACTGCAGAAGCTGCTGGAAGTGCACAGCCCCTCGGCGCCGACCCCTCCAGTGTCGATGCCGACACACCTGTTCAAGAAACTTCTCCTAACACTGCAGACCCCTCGACGCCGAACCCTCCTGCCTCGACGCCGACCCCTGCTGCAGAAAGAACGAGAGCTTCTGAGGTTATTTCTAAGCCTAAGGTACCACTCCCATTTCCCTCCAAGGTGCCAAAGGACCCCACTGATAGGAAATTCAAGCGGTTTATGAAAATGCTTCAAGGCCTCAACGTTACTATCCCCCTCACCGAAGCACTTAGAGAGATGCCCGCCTATGTGAAATCTTTGAAAGAGATCTTGAGTAACAAGAGGTCTCTAGTGGATATTGCGGAAGAATGCAACAAGATGGACTTCCCCGAAAAGAAGGCTGATCCAGGGAAGTTCGCCATCTCTATTGGGCTTGAAAATCATCGTTACAAAGTCTTGTGTGACTTGGGAGCAAGTGTAAGTCTTATGCCTCTATCTATTTGGCACCAAGTCAAGCGAGGAGCATTGGAGCCGGTGGAGATGAAGTTGTTTATGGCCGACAACACATGGGTGAAGCCCACAGGGATTATGGATAATGTCCCCGTCAAGGTGGGAAAGTTCTTTGTCCCAACCGACTTCATTGTGTTAGATATGGAACCGGATCCCACCGTACCAATCATCTTGGGTAGACCTTTCTTGGCCACGGCGGATGCGAACATTAGCGTCAAGAATGGCCTACTTACTTTCACCATAGCCGATGAGGTAATTGAGTTTCGTTTTAATACGACTATGAGGGAGGTAAGAAGGATGGAGGTCAATGCCCTATATGCACGAATGGACGTCATTCCATGTGAGGAGCTTACAAAAGAGATAATAGCCAAGGAGCCAACGCCCACGGAGGATCAAATCAACAACCTATTGACTACTTTGGATAATGAAGAAGTGGAAATCAAGAGCACGACAACGGCTAAGTATGGGGTCCTCGACATCGACCCACCTCTGTCGACATCGATTCCACACCATGCTGAAAATGCTATAGGTGTCTCGGCGTCGACACCCCCTACCTCGGCGGCGACACCCCTGGAGGATAAAATGTTACTGCAGAATGTTGAAAAAGCTACTGATGCCTCGGCGCCGACACCTTCAGCCTCGGCATCGACACCTCCAGCAGCAGGACAACGTGAAGAAGATGGTTGCGCTACCATGGAAGGAAGAGTTGATGATAAAGGAAAGAGTTGGGCCGAAAACCACCATCCCGGTCCCAACAAGGTAAGTGAAGGTATGAATTTCTCTTCCCCTATTTCTATTAAAAACCTATCTATTACGAATGGAAGAGGTATGCCTTGGTTTGTGAGATTATGTAGGGGATACAATGAGGATCCAAAAGCCTATGAGGTAGGAGATACGGTGTACATCTCCAAGGCCAAGAATCAATGGTTCCCTAGCAAATTCAAAGAGAAGAAGGTTGGTCCATTTGAAATTCACAAGATTCGACCCGGCGCAATGGAGCTAAAGGACAAGGAAGGAGTCATATTCAAGGTCGAACTAGAGAGTCCGGAGGAGGAGGCCCGAGCCACATGGGCCTTGCGAATGCCCACATGAGCTTAAGAGAATAAGTCGGCCTAGCGACTTAAAAATCTAGAGCTTGTACATAGACTATGATTATTTAGGATTTTATTTTTGTTGGTTTTGGTTTGGATTTTGTTTTGGTTTTTCTTTAAACTTTATTTTTGGAGGTTTTGGTTTTGATTGCTAACAAAGTGGTAGGTGCTAAGCATGATGAAAGGACAACCTTGGAGAAGAGAAGCTTATCGACCACTCCATGTCGATGTCGACTCCTAGGCACAATAGTAGCACCTATTTCCGGTCGGAATGAGCTCCAATTCTATCTTGTAAGTCTTTGTTTACACCCATCTCTTATTTTTGAGCTTATACTTTGAGGACAAAGTAATTTTTTAAGTATGGGGTGGGGGTAACAACTTACTATATGCTTATGGTTTGAAGTTATATGCTTATGGTTTGAAGTTTGTTTTTGGTGGTGTTTTGCATTATTTTGTATTTTTGCATATTTTGCATTTTTATTGAGTCCATTAAAAAAAAATACAAAAAAAATACTGAAAAATGTCGAAAAAATAAAGAAAAAAATGCATGTTTATTTATTGTTTTAGCCTTTATTTTAGTTTTTAGTTTAGTTTGAAACACCTAACTTAGATGTCCAATGATGAAGCCTAATAATCAACTTGATCATGTAAACCCTATGATATGTTTGGATGGTTTAGCCTAAGTCTCCCGGAGAGTTTGATTTTTATGTGGTAATTTGACTTGCGATTATAATTGAGCACATATGATTCTAGGTAGAGGCGATTGAAATCCAAATCTATGTCCTAGTGAGAAAATTTTGACCTTATAGGGAATGTTCTTCATATTTTTATATTTCCCTCTATTTTTAATGTGTGATTTACTCTCCTTATGTGATTACCTCTTGACATTGATGTAGTTATCTATTTCTTGAGACCGATTATGAGATACTAGTTCATTGCTTATTAAAATTAGATGATGGAGGACTTATATTTTCTTAGCCATATTTTATCCATTCATTTACCTACCTTGCATATTATCTTTGCTTGAAACCCTTTGAGCCTTAGCCTATTCTTTTGTTAGCTCCACAAAATTAATTCCTAGCCGATTATAAGCTTGACCCTTTATCCGGGAATTAGGATTTAGAGTTGGTTGGAATTTGATTGAGTTGAGTTTGATGGAGAAGAAGCTAAGTTGTTGAGCTTTGTTGAGATGCTTTGAGTGAAGTTTGTAAGATGTGCTATATTCCTCACATTGTTCTTGTATTTTAGAGGCTCCGAAAATTTATATATATGTATGATTGCCGAAAGAAAGAAAGAAAAAAAGAATGAAAAATGTTGGCGAAAAACGAAAAAAAAAAGAAATGCACAAAAAAAAAAGTTTTTATTAAGAGCCTAGTTTATTATATGTGAGAGTCGGATGAAATTGTTAGTTGAGAAGTATTTTCATGGGTTGATGATCTGGATTGTTGATGAGTTTGGTAGATGTGCTGATTTTGAGATGAGTTGTTTGGTTGAGTTGAGTTGGAAGTTTAGGAGTCTTGATTCCCGGATTTTTAGCATCACTTTTCCTAAATAATTCCATACCTTTTATTTCTTACCAACCACATTACAACCCGGCCGAATGAAGTCTTCTATGAAGTCTTTCATTGAGCCATAAGTCCTCTTGATGATTTTAGTTGCTTTGACATCTCCGGTGGAGAGATTGGTGATATAAATAACAATGTCTATGTAGCTTTTTGCATTAAGGATTGAGTTGCGAGATGTTATTCAAAGCCTAAACACATTGAGAGTTGAGTGAAACACATATATCCTTGTGAGGTTGGATTTCGATTGCTTTTGCTTAGAGTTGCTTATATATGTGTGATGACGTTTGATTGCTTGATTCTTTTAGACCACTTGCGCTTATGATGTTGCTTTTTGACGAAGGCGAAGACTTGAAGGATGTGTTGTAGGTAGTGGTTATTGTTTGGTTATTGCTTGAGGACAAGCAAGTCTAAGTATGAGGTGTTTTGATGTCTGCATATTTAGTCATATTTTACATCGTGTTTTCATTCCATCTAAGTCATTTTATTAGCTTTTGTATTGGGAAAGTAAGGAAAATGTGTAGTTACGCTTAATATTGCAAGATATGGAGTCTACACAAGCTTTGGTGTGATTTTATAGGTATTGGAGCTGACTTGGAAGAGTTTGGATGCACTTTAGAGCTTAATGAAAAATCATGAATGCAATGGAGAAGCCAAGCAAAAGGGAAAAGAGGTGCAGCAAGAGAAAAGCCTTATTTTCGCCATCCATCGCTTTGATTCAAGATCTTGAGCCTTCATGAGATTTGTAGTCCTTGAAAAGAGCTTTCCAACGCATATTCATATGCGTCAATCGGATTAGCGAGGACTCGGGAAAGTGTGATGGAAGACAGAGACGAAAAGCTGGAGAAAAACAGAAGTTACTGCATTCACACAGGTACCTCGGCGCCGACACCTCAGACCTCGGCGCCGATACCCTGCGCACCAAAAGAAATTTCTGCGGGCTGTTTTAATTGATTTTGGGCTTTTTAATTAAGGTTTCTATTTAATTCCTTTTGAGGATATTTTAGTTAGATAGACTTGGAATATTTTATATTTCCTTAGTTAGATTTTTATTATTTTTCCTTGGAGATTAAGTCTAGAAATTCTATCTTTAAATAAAGCCTATTAGAGGCTAATTAGGGATCACTTTTTACACATCCATCAGACGGCTGAATTGATGGCAAGGAAGAGACGCTAAATTTACAGCATCTCAGGACGTACGTTTTGGAGTTTTTGTTGAAGGTTTTGACATTGGTTTTGAGGTTTGATTTTAATTGCAATTTCAGATTATGTTTAATTCAATTTTCATCATGTTTTCTATAGCTATGTGTGAGTAGTTTCTCTTCTTCTAGGGTTGGGGTGAGCCCAACAATAGCCATGTATGAAAGCTTGAATCTATGATGTTTTTATGAGTTTATCATCATCTATCTTGTGCTTAAATCCTTTGCGAAAGTTGAGGACAATTCCATGTTTATGATTATGAAGCGAAAGTGGATTTAATTATGAATTTGGATAGTAATTAGAGATCTTTGACGAAAGTAAAAGGGATCTAATTAAGAAAAGGTAGAACAAATAGATTTTATGCGAAAGCCTCTATTCTCTATTTGTGAGTATGCGAAAGCTATCTTTTGATGCTGTCAACACCTTCTTTGGACTTTCACCTCGTTATACAGAGTGGCCACTCGGAAAAAATGATGCTACCCATGATAATAATGCATTCAGTTTTCGTTTCAAAAAGTCCAAATTTCAGCACTTACTGAGTCGTTCGAAAATAAGATGTAAATATACTATAAAATATATTTTTTTAATAATTTCATATTTTTTATTAATAAGTATGAACTTATAAAAATAAATTCATTGAAAAAATAATATTTTATATATTTTTTACCTAGTTAAAATACGTTCAGAAAAAGTCAAACGGCTTTTATTTTGAAGCAACGGGAGTATCCTTTTAAATTTTTACACAAATGAAGGGTGCACAAAAGTACTTGTAAAAATAGTTTGCGTGACCATTAATTATAACTTATAATACACAAATATTATATTATAAGTTATAATTATAAGTTGTAATTATAATTTATAATGTACAATATTACATTATAATGTAATATTGTGTATTACTCTCTCCGTTCGGTAAAACTTGTCATTTTAGGGTGTTATTTTTGGGGTGCCACTATATACACCGCAAATCCGGATTAAGGATTTGCACGTCCTAAAGGACGTTCTTGCACGTTCTTAAGGACGTGCAAGTCTGGGACTGTGCACGTCCACTATTTCAGTCTTGCACGTCCTTAACAACGTGCAAGCCCGTCCGTAAGGACGTGCAATACTTTCACGTTGTTAAGGACGTGCAAACCCTAGTTAGGGTTTTGCGTTTAGGGTTTAGGGTTTAGGGTTAGGGTTTAGGTTTTCCGACGGTTTTGTAATGCTAGTGGATTTGAAGTATATGTCAAAAAAATGTCTTGTAGTATGTTCCACAAAGTATGGCAAGAAGCCACTTCCTTGGAAAGGAAAACATTTGGATTCACCTTAATCTTGGCGAAGATGGAAGATCTTGGTTCGTAAATTACAGCATTGAAGCCCCTCCAAAGAATCGAGTACATTTTCTTAAATACGGGTGGAGAAAATTTGTGAAAGAGAATCATCTGCAAGTCGGAGATGTTTGCGTTTTCGTGGAAAGTGAAACACTTACACAATGATAACATTTATTTCAGTAATATTTTAGGGTTGCACTTGCATATTAGTTTACATTCATAATTTTAATAAAGTTGTGGAATACAATCTAGGAAAACAGTAAAGGACGGCCGCACTCGGCACGCAAGGCTCTAAATCTCTCAATCTGAGCTTGAAACGGAGCATCCCATCCTTCGACGCTCGGATGATGATGTTCGACCCATTCTAGTAGAGGCGGCGGAAGAGGAGCGTTAGAACGCAACCAGATCTATTAGAACAAAAATTTAGAGTTAGAGTATTGACATATGTATGAAAAGCATGAATAGGTAATAAAAAAGACGTTTGAAGTCGTACCGCGGCAAAATGGTCTTGGTTTCCGATGCAGGCTACACCAAGAGTTGCTGATTGGGGAGGGTTGTTAGCAGATGTCGGCGAGATCATGGGAAGACATGTGAACGGATGATGTCAAGCTAGGACGACGAGAGGAATCTGATATACCGTCGCAAATACTAAACCCATAATGGGTAGCTCTATCCACCGTCTCCTATCACCATGTGTGGCTCCGGCCCATCTCTGGTAGTCGACGAACTGCTGAAATGGGTACTCTCCCGTATAACAACCGACGTACAGATCGGCGTGATCCTCAAAGTGATTGCATAGTAATGTTTTGAGTTCCGGGAAAGCAGTCTCGCCGATCGGTGATGTCAAAGCCGCCAAAGCACGGTAGCCACAATGACCATCTCCAGCAGTGTCCCTCACCCTCTCAATATGACCGAACATGAAGTGATCAACGTTGTTTTGACCCCAGTTGAACCCTCCGAACACATCATCACGTCCACGTCGAGCTGAGGTCGCTTGTGGACGAGGCCGAGCAGCATTTCGAGCAGCACGCGCTTCTTCTCTCACAAACCGTTCCCTTACCTCCTCGTATGGCAACGGGTTGGTTCTGCAGGCATTTCTCGACCCCCGAGGTCTCCCCTTCCTTCGGACGCTTGCTGATGAGGGTGGGTGCATCGCCGGAAGGATCCCAAGGTGGCATACCCGTCCAGAAGGTGTCGTTCTCGTCGACGGGGGGCGTCCCCATCGACGGTTGTAAGCGCTCTGCAGACGCGAGCAGATCGTCGGCTGTCTGCTCGGGGGGTGCGGTAGACTCATGTACCTGGCTGACCGCTGCCCGGTCGCCGAACCTAATAGGCCGAAGGGTACCATCATCCCTCATGAGCCTCCCTGCCTGTTATTATGATCCAGTTGAATATTAATGTCTTTTCAGTATATTTTAATATAATGTAATGTATTTTAATGTCTTTTGATGTATTTTAATATATTTAAATATATTTAAATATATTCAAATGTTAATTAAATAATTTTTAAGTATTTTAATATTTTTTTAATGTTTTTATTATCTTTCAACATATTTTTATATTTTAATATATTTTAATATATTCAAATATATTATATTTGAAGTATTTTAATATATTTAAATATATTTAAATATATTCAAATGTTAATTAAATAATTTTTAAGTATTTTAATATTTTTTTAATGTTTTTTATTATCTTTCAATATATTTTTATATTTGAATATATTTTAACATATTCAAATATATTATATTTGAATATATTGAAGTATATATTTTAATGTTAATTAAATTTATTTATATTTATTTGAATCTATTTTAATATATTCAAGTATTTATTTCTATGTATTATATTCTATCAAATTACAATTATATTCTCTTCTATCAAACTATATACTATAAAAAAACATTTTAATATATAAATAAATCAAAAAATCTATTTTCAATTATATTCTATTAAACAATATATATTATCTATCAAACTATATTTTCAATCATATTCTATCAAACTATATTTTATCAAACTATATTCTATCTAACTATATTCTATTAAACAATATATATTATCTATCAAACTATATTTTCAAAAAATCTATTTTCAATTATATTCTATCAAACTATATTCTATTAAACATTTTAATATATATACTATAAAAAAACTATCAAACTCTAAAAATAAATCAAAAAAAAAATAAATCAAATAACATACCGGTAGAGTCGGAACCGGGGACACCTCAATGGTCCGACACTTCCGCGGCGGCAATAGACCGGCGTCCGCCTCACCACCACCAACATCGCCGCCAATCGCCGCCCCACCACCACCACTCTCCTCCACCGCCAAATTCACCAGCACCACCAGCCCGGGAGCCACCGGAGCCACCGGAGCCACCGCCTCCACCTCCATCGCCGTCGCCTCAGCCTCCGCCTCCAAGGCCGCCACCGGCGCCACCGCCTCCGCCTCCGCCTCCAAGGCCGCCACCGCCGCCTCCAGGTCTCCCTCTCTTTCTCTCTCCATCTCTCTCGGTCTCTCTCTCTCTCTCTCGGATGGTCTCTCTCTCTCGCAAGCTTCGTCTCTCTGTTGCTCTGACGATGAAGACGATGAAGAAAGACGAAGAGGCACGTCCTCTTCGTCTTTAAAGGACGGGCTTGCACGTCCTTAAGAACGTGCCCTATTGCACGTCCGGGTTTTAAAAAAAAAAAAAGGGTACACTCCACTTGCACGTCCTTAAGGACGTGGGGATTTGCGGTGTATATAGCCGAAACGTATTTTTGTTTAAAAAAACTTGTCATTGTAGGTATTTTGCCCTTTACTTTACAAAAATACACTTGATATGATTGATGGTTTGTTAGTTGTAATTTTCGATAAAGTAAAAAGGAGGGTAATAATTGATGGTAAATTAATACATTTGTTAAAACTTGAAAAGAAACTAAAATGACAAGTTTTAACGAACGGAAAGAGTATAAGTTATAATTAATGATAATGCAAACGGACCCTAACTTCAGTCCCATCCTGCGTGCTGCACTAATCTGGCTGGAACTGCAAATCCCAAATTTGGGGGCCAAGTACATTTCAGACTCAATTCGAGTTTAATGGTACTAACTAGTACTACTAATTAATTAAGCAAGTTCGTTCTCTTGCATCACCGATGGGTGACTCCCTCCAGGTTGACATCTCTCTCCTGGTTCCCTCGTTAATTAGATACCTATATGCCAGCTTTGATAGAGATGCTTTTTTTAATTAAACTTGAAATTAAAAGTATTTTCTTGGATGGTTCCCCATGATCACAACACAAGCCCACCCCATAACTCCGATTTGAATGGTTGTAGTATAATTCATTGAAATCATTTTTGTTTCTTTGTTATCATATTTCCTTGTTGCTCAAGGAGCTGAGTGAATAATAAAAGAGAAATGGAAGTGTTGACTTGATCTTAATCTAATGCTAGCTGTATATATTAATTGTTATACTTGGTTGGTTCCCAAGTACCAAATAATTAAAATGAAAAATCCTTGTACTCCAAGGAATTCTTTGATCCATCCAATTCTCCTGCATTCATGTGGCCGGTCGATCGGAGTCATGGTTATGTGATTATCACATCTTCGTTTTTCTAATCACATATCTCTATAACTTTATCTCAAACCTTATATATTCTTCTTGTACCTGTTTTTTTAACACTCCTACTTTTTAATTGTAATGCTTGGTTTTGATCCACATTTTTAGGTGTTGACAGCAGGATGTTTTCGCTTGGATCTAGATTTGGTGAACGTGTTGTTGGATCGCCCGTCTTATTGAATTTGTGTTTTTGTCGGGTTTTTTTATTCATTTGTTTTTTACCTCTCAATAAATATTATTAATTATTTCAAACTCTTGCCTTATCTAAATAAATATTACAAAGATATAAATCGACCAAGTTAAAAATAAGAATTAGAAAAATTGGTTGAAATTATATATGAAATATGTCACTCAATTAGTTTGTTTTGCGCAACCACCTATGGACTACGTATTCTCAACGGTTTGTAGGGAGCAAGAAAATGGACTTTTTTTTGATGGAATATTATTTTGTGGGGCCAATTAATGTACCCCAAAAGACCCGTGGCCCGTCAACGGACTTAACATACACATAATGCACATTAAGCATAGTTTTTTTTGGTGGAAAACACATCAATTAAGCATAGTTAATTGAAAGTTTTGACCAAAAAAAAGAGTTAATTGAAAGTCAGGATTCCTTCCTATATATATAAGGCTACACAACAAAGGCAATTCCATCAAAGCTTAATTATATACCTTGTTTAGCAATGTCTACCTCTATTTGGCTGCTCATTTTGCCTCTACTCATTCTGGCTACATTCGACAGCGTCCGTATCGCCCTTGGCTCCTACCCACCTGCAACCAACGAGTCGCCATGGGATTCTCTGCATACCGATTATCTCTCCGAGTTTCACCAAAGTCGGAATTTGTTTGCTATCTTTTCAATGCTGTTCTTTTGATTGTATATATATTACTTTAGTTCAAATAACAATTGGTCAATATACCATCGATATACCTCTAGGTAGGCTCTTTAATTTATAGCATAATTTCGAATTTCGCCTCCAACAATACATTTCATTTTTATGTATCATCTGTTTTTGTAATTTGGTGTGTAATGTATTAATTAATACTCCGTAAGATTTAAGGTGATCCATTTTGTTGCTGTATTTATACAATTATAGCCATATAGGAGTACCAAATCTGGCTTCGGAGGATGTACGGCTATGAACTGAACTTTGTGGGCCGGGTTTAGTACGTTTGGAAACTAAACTTGCAGTTCAATTCAGAAAGAAAGGGGTGATTAATTTGTGGGGTTTATTTATTTATTTTGGTGCTGAAATATATAGTGAAATGGGCTATACGTCAATGAATAAAACTGGGTAGACACTAGACAGGTCGATCTGCTCAACATATATAGGCGGCCGGAACTAGTTAAGCTAAGTGATCAATTGCTCACTTTCACCTAGCTCCCAATATATTATATTGTTGTTATAGATGATAAATCCAGTGATATTGGTCGATCAAATGAAAATCAGAATGGGGCGGCGTAGAGTACCTCGTGTTGGGCCTAGGGCCCATAGAGTCCAGCCAAAAGTGAAGCTCTTGTTTGTTGGCTTCTTTCTACCATTTAAAAGGCATTTTGTTTCAGTAAAGATCCCCTATAACACAATATGTATCACTCGGTGTATAACAAAATTAGTTTACATGAAAATTATTGCTAAAAAAATTTCAAAAATTATAACGATATTGTATTTGATAATTCATACAGATTTGCAATTCATTTTTTTTTTGAAAAATCATTAGAAAAATTTTTATTTTGCTAAAATGTTGTTATTTTGTGACTTTCACTCATATGTATTTTTTAGAAAAATATTTTTATGATTTTTCAAAAAAAAAATTTACAAATATGTATGAATTATCAAATACAATATTGTTATAATTTTTGAAATTTTTTTAAGAATAATTTTTATAGAAACTAATTTTGTGACACACCGAGTGATACATGATGTGTTGTAGGCGATCTCCATTGATTTTGTTTGCCTTTATCTTGTGGAGCACTAGAGGTAATAGAAAGCTCCAAGAAGTACCGCCATTAGCAACGAGGAGAAAAGAGATAGAAAGAAAAGTGAAAGGAAGGAGAAAGGAGAGGAAAGATAGGAGATTTGAGCGGGTGTTTCGTCTCTTGATCCGATGATCCGTCTCCCACCCTTGGCAACGAGTGTTTTTTTATAGGTATTTTCACCTCCTGGAAATCTAATCTGATTACAAGTGTTTAGCTAGGTTTTGGAGAGGAATCCTTTCTAGATCGAGTTGTATTTAATTAGATTGGTGTTTAAGATCTCCATGTTTATTTGTCTCGGGCGGAGACTGAATTGTTAAACACTTGTACTAGTTTTTTAATTAGTGGATTGGTTGCTCTGGCGGGCGGAATGTGGGTTTTTTTATCCTCTGGTTAGAGAGAGTTTTTCCCACGCAAATCTTGTATCAATATTTGTGCTTTTATCTGTGTTTGTGGCTGCTTGGTTGTTTGGTTTTTGGATTGGATATTATCAGGTGGTCATTGGTTTGCTGGTTGATTGTTGTTGGTTTTCTTATTACGCGAATTCGCTTCTGGGTGCGGCTGGAAAGTGGTTTCTAGCCCAATAAGTGTCATTAGAGCCTTTGGTTGATCTTTGGTTGTGTTGTTTTTTGGGTAATAGGAGTAGAGATGACGACAAAGACTGAGGAACGGAATTTGCGAGTACAATGATCAAGCTAACGGCTTCGAATTTCTCTATCTGGAAGACGAAGATGGAGGATGTTTTGTATTGCAAAGACCGGTTTGATCCGGTTGAGTTGGGATCGAGAAAGCCAGCTGAGACATCCAAAAATGATTGGAAGAAACTGCACAGGAAGACGATTGGAACCATCAGAATGTGGGTGGATAATAATGTTTATCACCACATAAGCAACGAGACAGATGCACAGGTATTGTGGAAAAAATTAGAGGATATGTATGAAAGGAAGTCGGCCCAGAGTAAAGCTTTTGTGATAAGAAAGTTACTGAATCTCAAGTATAGAGATGGAAAGCCTATTGCAGAGCATCTGAGTGAGTTTTAGGAATTGGTGAATCGGTTAAACACCATGAAGTTAGTACTTGATGAAGAGTTGCAAGTGTTGTTGCTCTTAAGCTTTTTGCCTGATAGTTGTGAGACTCTAGTGGTGTCGATTAACAACTCTGTCGTGGGTGGGGTTGTGTCCTTATCTGTAGTGAATGATAGTCTCTACAACGAGGAGACTAGAAGAAAGGATATGGGCACGGATTTGTCACATGCTCTCGTGATAGTTTCAGGGAGCAGGTCTAGAGGAAGATCTCAGACTAGGGGGAGCTTTGTTTGCTATCATTGTGGCAAGGAAGGGCACATGAAGAGAAATTGAAATGTGTGGAAGAAGAAAAGAGAGGAAGAGGAAAATCAGAAGGGTACAACGTCAGTTCTGCAGGACAGTGATGATGATCGATGAGCAGGTTGTTCACATGCTCGGAGGAGTCTGATTCTTGTGTAGAGTGGATTGTTGATGGAGCTGCATCCTTCCATGCTACATCAAGAAGGAAAGCGTTCATTTCGTACCGAGCGGGATGCTTTGGAAAAGCAAAGATGGGGAACGGAAGCTTGTCTGATGTAGTTGGTATGATGTTTGTGTGATGACAAACACGTGTTGCAAGATGACATTGACAGATGTGCGACACGTATCGGATTGGCAGAAGAATCCGATCTCTCTCCAAGTCTTGGATAAAAAGGGCTATGATAACTTCTTTGAATATAGAAAGTGGAAACTCAAGAAAGGGTGAATAGTGATCCCTAGAGGTGATTTGAGCGGCACACTGTACAGGACTCAAATAGAAGAAATCAAGGAAGCTAAGATGTTGTTGCAGGAGGATGGTCAAGTATGAAAATACAAATAAATATAAAAGCAAACTGACTCCCTATCTCATCAAATAAATACAAGACTTCCTCCCGTTGTAGTAGAAGACAGTCAGGATAGATCCACGAGGAAGCGTGTCAGCGCCCGCCTTTTCAGTTCTAAAACTCAGCAGAAAATCAACCAGACAGACAGAAATAACAGAGAAGAGCAGAAAAGAAAGCAAAGCGGCAACTTTTAGTCGATATCGACCACTGTTACTCGATATCGAGTACGAAAATCGACCAATGGCAAGTCAAAATCGAGTAAAACAGAGACAGAACACACAGGCAGAACTTGGTCGATTTCGACCAAATAACTCGATGTCGACCAAAAATGTCGACTTTGCAGAACTCGATTTCGACAAGACAGTAACTTTAAAACCAAAATTTTAGGAAATAAATCAATGAAATAAAAAACTTCCAAGATCGGGGATTCAACACCACAACGATAACCATGTAAAATAACACATTAAGGCATAAAAGATCATGCTTTTCATCAAATAACTTTCGTTATTAACAAATAGGAATATAAAGGCTTTCACATAAACCCTAATTGTTACTAACCCTTTTTGACATAATTAATCTGAGTTGCATTAAGATCACTTTCGCTTCAATAACACAAACAAGGATCACCTTCAACTTTCGCAAAAGAATCATGCTCATAGGGATAGAAGACGAATTGCATCAAAAGCTCGTACCTTTACCGCATCACCTCACATGGCTACCGTCGGGCTCACCCCGGCCCTAGAAGTTGAGTGATTACTTGCTCTTCATCATCAATAGACTCATCAATAATAAAAGGAAATAACTTTGCATTAAAATAAAAATAAAAAGAAACTTACAACCACACAAGTCAAATCCGCTCTCGCCTTTCCACCTTACTCTCGCCACAAACTCTCTCTCTCTCTCTTTCTCTATGTAACTAATTGTGTATGAAAATTGAATGAATAGAAATCAGCCCCTAAGGCTTTATTTATAGGCTTCCAATCCTTGCTAATCAAGGAAGGAAATTCTATCTATATCTATCTATCTAAATTATTAAGATTAAATAATGGAAATAAAGAAATAAATCTCCAAATGAATTATATCTAAAGTAGGTAAATATCTCTTCCTCTTGATAGCACTTGATAGATCTTGATGGAATTTGCTCTCGAAAATATCTTCAACGGACTCGGGATAGAAACTTAACAAGACCCGGACTACTCGATTTCGGCTTCTGTGGTCCAACTCGATATCGAGTAGTTTACTCGATATCGACCAACATTTCCTCAGTTTCAGCTCAGCTACTCAATATCGACCAACAAGATGCATGTCGACTTGGTTTTTACTTGATATCGAGTAGATTAACTCGATATCAACTTCCATCTCTTCTTGCTCAGCTTCTTGACTCGATTCCGTCTTCTGGAGCAAAAGTCGAGTAGAATTTGGTCGACTTTGACCAGTTTGGTCGACTTCGAGTAACTCTGTTGCTTTCAGCATTCTACTCCATTCTTAAAACGCACTTTCCCAAATCCTCGTTCGTCGGATTTACACATACAAACATGCGTTGGAAAGATCTTTCCGAGGGATACAACTCTCATGAAGACTTCAAAGCTTGATTCGAAATGATAAATGGTGAAAAATGGAGTTTTCTCCAGCTGCACCATCCTTAGCTTCTTCATGACTTTCCTTTAAGCTCCAAAGTGCGTCCGATTTCTGGAAAATACAACAAAAACTTGTGTAGACCTCCATAATTGGCAAATAAGTGTAAACTACACAGATTCTGTATTATTCTAACCCAAATGTATGAAATGCATGCAGAAATCGATATAAAAGTAAGTGTAAAACATGGCGAATTAGGCTCACAACAAACACCCCATACTTAAGCTTGCTTGTCCTCAAGCAATACTTTTAATCGTCATACACGGGAAGAAATCAAAACTCTCAACATATTAGATCCATTCTCATATAACCTTGCAATCAATTACCATCATCGAAAAGGTACTAGTGTCACAAATCTATGCATGTGCAATTAAAAAGCAACATCTACTCACAAAAGGAGGGTTATGCAAAATGATTCATTCGTGACAAAGCATTAATAATCAAGAGGACTTTAATTTAAGCTCAATAAGAAGTAGATTGATAAAAGGCTAAAGGTGGGCAGTTTTTGGCCATGTGGTGCTAATGATCCAGGGAAATGGAGTATTTTCCAAACTTTCATACCACATTCCTTCTTTTTTTGATTTCTCACCTTTCGCTCATCGCTTATTGGTTTTTTTCAATATTATGTTTTTACCTCTCTATCCTCAGCACTGCCTTCTCGCGAGTCGCAAACATGGGTGTCATGAATGGCCCCGTATACTTAGTGCTTTGGACTCCTCACATGTGTGTCCCATCTCACTGAACTATTATCTCGGCGAGCAGGGTCGATCTACCTTTATCTCCTGAGGTGATCGGATTTTCTTTCACTCATTAAATTTTCCATATATTTCAAACATTCTTGTCAAACTCCAATAATAATGATAACAACACAACAACCATATAATAATCTCCATAATGTAACATCATTCTCAACATAATCCCCGGATTAGAAATAAGGTAAAGAATGGCAATATTTAGAACATGTGGAGCAATATTTGAAATAAGGCTCAATATGGATTCTGTGATGTATAAGCATAGGTAAGGCTAGGATATAACAATATGAGCATTATATGGAAATATAAAGTCCTCCATCCTCTTATCATGCAACATGTCAAAAGCAACATCAAATTTACATCCTTTCATGGTTTGCAAGAAAATATGCATTTCATTGTGACTTCCCTTTACTAGGCAATTTCATGCTATATCTCTAATGAATCCAATTTTGCATCGTCGAGTTCAATAAAGATTCCATGACATTTATCAAAATTTTCAATGGGGGTCATTTTTTCAAACTTTGGAAAACATGCATGTAAGCACATAAATCAAATATGAATTCCAAAATAGCCATGTATAAGCAATCCAAAAACTAAACTTTAAACATGCACACATTATGTCAAATATGCACAAAGTAAGCCCTTCTCCCACCCCATACTTAAACATTACAATGTCTTCACTGTATAAAAAAAAGGGTAAAGAAAGAAATTCACTAGACAGGTGTGCAGGATCGTTGGAAATCGAGTGACATTGTTGCTGCAGAGCTGGCCGACATCGACAAGGGCTGGTCGATTTCGAGGATATTGGTTGACGTCGACCAACTCTACTCGAGATCGAGTAACTTGTTGCCTCCAGGGTGGTTTTCCTCGACCACATGCTCCTTTCTGCTCGATGTTTTTGGTCGATATCGAGTAACTTACTCGACGTCGAGTAAGTCTGCAGCTTCTCTTACCTGCAAGATTCGTTAGAAAAGAAATAGCCACAATAGAAAAACTAAAAAAAAATGTCCAAAACCAAAAACCAAAAACAAAAATGTCCAAAAATCCCAAAAACTAAATGTCTATTTACAAGCTCTAGACTTTATAGTCGCTAAGCCAACTTTCTCCGTTAAGCTCAAGGTGGCATTTGCATGACCCATGTAGCTTGAGCTTCAAACATGACTCCATTTTTGTCCATCAGCTGCAGTCCGCCTGAATGGATCTTGTTCACCGTGAAGGGTCCCATCCTCTTCTTGCTGAATTTGTTGGGAAACCAATGATCCTTTGATTTGGCAACATAGACTTTGTCACCAACTTCATATTCCTTAGGCTAATCATTGGAAATCCTACATAATCGCACATACCAAGGCAAACCTCTCCCATGTGTAGATAAATCTTTAATGGAAATAGGCGAAGAGATGTCAGTACCTTGGCTTACCTTCGCATAATCGGATTTTGGGACCTCAGATTCTACTCGACTTCGAGCAAGATTACTCGACATCGAGGAGTCTCCTTCTTCTGGTGGGCTGCTAGTCGAGGAAGGCGAAGTCGAGGAAGTAGTGTTTTGGTCGATGTCGAGTTGTCCTCGGCTTCGAGTGGATTGCTTGTCGCTGCTGCTGTTGGTGGAGGGCTCGAATTTTGGTCGACGTCAACCAAGTTACTCGACGTCGAGTAACTTTGGTCGACTTCGACCCCATACTTGAATCCTGTCAAGGCATCCGAAAAATAATTAGTCGACGTTGACTTACCTTGGTCGATGTCGAGTAGATCTTCTGTGTCGTTGTTCAGGATGGCCATGATCTCCTCCACCTGGGCTTCCATATCCCTCTTTTCCAGCTCCTCGTGAGTCATATTTCTTACCTTGGGCTCTCCGCAGGTGATGTACCTAGCTGATATGGACTTTACCTCTTCCAAGGGACCTATATGTCTTTAAGTTTTATTGAAAGAATACTCAATTACCTCATCGCTTATGTTGAAAGTGAGCACTCCCTCCTTACGCTTATGTTGGCATCCACCGTCGCCAAGAAGGGCCTTCCTAGAATGATTGGACAAGCAGGGTCCCCAGCCATATCAATAACTAAGAAATCAGTAGGGACGAAGAACTTACCTACTTGTACTGGCACATTGTCCACCATGCCTGTTGGGATGACCACCGTGTTGTTCACCATGTATAGCTTTGCATCCACAGACTCTAGGGCACCTATCTTAATCTTGGACCATATTGATAGAGGCATTATACTCACACTGGCTCCAAGATCACATAATGCATTAAATCTATATTGACCAAATCCAATGGTTATAGCAATTAGCAAACTTACCTGGATCTGGCCTTTTCTCAAGTACGTCCATCTGGCTGCATTCCTCTGCGATCTCAGCCATTGATCGCTTTTGCTCAGAATCTCCTTTAGGAACTTGACATAGGATGGCATCTCATTAAGAGCTTCTGTGAAGGGTATGGTGACATTGAGCCTCTGAAGCATCTTGATGAAGCGCTGGAATTTCTTCTCTGTTGGATCCTTTGGAGATTTTGTCGGGAAAGGCAACTTTTTCTTCGTCGGAGGTGCGGAAGGGTGGTCGACAGGGGAAAAATGGTGGTCGACGTCGACTAGGATCTCCTCGATGTCGAGTACATTGGTCGACTTCTGGGCAGGCTTCTCGTTCTGGTCGACATTGAGTTGATGCTGGTCGAAGTCGAGTACATTTTGGTCGATGTCGACTGGCTTGCCCCGCAGATTTGCCCTTAGGGTTGGGGTCAGAAGATCCAGGGAGCATACCTGACTGTCTGGGGACGCCTGCTGCTAGCTGGCCAATCTGAGTCTCCATTGATTTCCGCCATATATCAATTTCCCTAAGCCTAGAGTTGACATCATGCAGCTGAGTGTGGATGGAATTGATAGAGTGCATGGTGTCTAATGATTCCTCCGCATCTCCTCAAGGATGGTCCGCATCTCTCTTTCCTTCTCTGTCAAGGTGACCAGGAGCTTTATAGGGAGGGGGATTCTGATGCTGGGGCTGGCGATAGTAGCTCCAGTTCTGATTCTGATGTTGTCCTGAGTACTGTCCCCCCGCATACCTTACCTCCTCGTGGGTCTCTCCTTGATGTACTTGATCGACGTGTGGGCAGGTAGTAGTGTTGTGCCTCACAGACCCACATTCCAAGAAAGGCTTATCCTTAGATAGAAACTTAACTTGCTTGGTGAGATGGCGTACCTAATCATTGTGGAATTGTTCCCTGACGTCTGGATCAACTTCCTTTGGTGGCACATACAACGACATAGATGGGGCAGGCCTTTCATATCTTTCGTCAGAGGCGGCCGCAGAAGTCCCATAGGTGTTTTCGTAGTTTACCAATGTCTCAAATACCTCCCATGCTCGGCGTGGAGTGTATCCAAGATACTCATGGTTGGTGTAGTTGTTGATCCTGTCTTTAGTAGGCGCATCCAGGCAATTGAAGATGATCTCCTAGATGACGTAGTGCGGCTGGCCATGAGTAGGACAGGATTTCAGAAGCCTCTTGTAGCGCTCCCAGATTTGTGCTAGTGGTTCTCCTGGATTTTGTTTTAAGGCCGTGATATGTTGTCTGAGAGTAGCTATCTTTGCAGGAGGAAAGAACTTATTGAGGAACAGGTCATGTAGCTCATTCCAAGTCCTAATTGATCGTGCATGCAATCCTTCCAGCCATTGTTGGGCTATTCCTGCAAGGGGCCAACGAAAAGCCTTTAGTTTTAAGTATTCAATATTAGCACCATCAGCTATAGCTTCGCATGCATAAGTCTATAAAAGTGGTGACATGCTCTAAAGGACATTCATTAATTCTTCCCCTAAATTGACTCCTTCTAATTTCAGTAATAAAAGAAGGACGAATTTCAAAGTTAATAGCGGGGAGAATGATCGTTGATTCTCGAACTTCCAGAGTAGGATACAGATACTCCTTTGCGTTGGCTGGGATATGCCCCATCCGCTCCTCAAGTTCCCTTCGTGCATTGATCTCGCGATCTACCCTTGCCTCCCACCGCTGCTGATTATGTGTATATTCCGCCTCTCATCGGGCGTGTTCAGCTTTTCTGGTGGTGAGTGCCTCAATCTGTCTGCGGAGTTGCTCATTCTCATGTGCAGGTGTAAGCTGGCCCACATTCTCGTCGGATGTCGATATGAGTCTCTTCCTAAGCCTTTGCTGAAGATGGAAAAACCGCTCAGGCTCGAGAATTGGGTCTATAGGCGTGCGATCGGTTCTTCACATGCACTTGAGAAACAGAAATAGAAATAAACCAGTAAAAAGAAACTAAAAAGATAAAGCAAATATAAAGAAAAGAAATAGAACTAAAAAGGGTGCGATTGATGGCTTCCCCGGCAATGGCGCCCATTTGTTGTTGCAGGAGGATGGTCAAGTATGAAAATATAAATAAATATAAAAGCATACTCACTCCCTGTCTCAACAAATAAATACAAGACTTCCTCCCGTTGTAGTAGAAGGCAGTCATGATCGATCCACGAGGAAGCGTGTCAGCGCCCGCCTTTTCAGTTCTAAAACGCAGCAAAAAAATCAACCAGACAGACAGAAATAACAGAGAAAAGCAGAAAAGAAAGCAAAGCAGCAACTTTTAGCCAATATCGACCACTATTACTCGATATCGAGTACGAAAATCGACCAACAGCAAGTCAAAATCGAGTAAAATAGAGACAGAACACACATGTAGAACTTGGTCGATTTCGACCAAAAATGTCGACTTTGCAGAACTCGATTTCCACAAGACAGTAACTTTAAAACCGAAATTTTAGGAAATAAATCAATGAAATAAAAGACTTCCAAGATCGAGGATTCAACACCACAACGATAACCATGTAAAAAAACACATAAAGGCATAAAAGATCATGCTCTTCATCAAATAACTTTCGTTATTAACAAATAGGAATATAGAGGCTTTCGCATAAACCCTAACTGTTACTAACCCATTTCACATAATTAATCCGAGTTGCATTAAGATCACTTTCGCTTCAATAACACAAACAAGTATCACCTTCAACTTTCGCAAAAGAATCATGCTCATAGGGATAGAAGACGAATTGCATCAAAAGCTCGTACCTTTATCGCATCACCTCACATGGCTACCGTCGGGCTCACCCCGACCCTAGGAGTTGTGTGACTACTCGCTCTTCATCATCAATAGACTCACCAATAATAGAAGGAAATAACTTTGCATTAAAATAAAACTAAAAAGAAAGCTTACAACCGCACAAGCCAAATCCGCTCTCGCCTTTCCACCTTGCTCTCGCCACAAACTCTCTCTCTCTCTCTCTCTTTCTCTATGTAACTAATTGTGTATGAAAATTGAATGAATAGAAATCAGCTCCTAAGGCTTTATTTATAGGCTTCCAACCCTTGCTAATCAAGGAAGGAAATTCTATCTATATCTATATCTATCTATCTAAATTATTAAGATTAAATAATGGAAATAAAGAAATAAATCTCCAAAGGAATCTATATCTATATATCTATATAAAATACTAAAACAGAGGCCGCTGGAGCGACCTCGTGGCCACGGAATTTTCTGGATTAAACGGGATTATTTCTGCCTGCGTGGTATTTTCTGGATTAAAATGGTATTATATTTCTGGGCCACACCAATTAATAATCCAATATAGTTAGCTAAAAACTTATCTTTTAAAATAATTTATTCAATATAACCTTATACCTTATATTTTAATTAGATTATGTGATTGAGATATTTATCCGTTTAACAAAATATATGTTTCAGATAAGATTTCACAAAATTGAATTCAATATCAATTGTTCCATTAAAAACAAAGATCCGATTTTAGATTAATTAGCCCATTTTCAAATTCCCTAACAAAATTTTATCTAATATCTAAATACCTATATTTACTAATTTTGATAGATTATATCTTATAAAAGTTACGAAGATAGGAAGATGTCTATATTATATAACCTTATCACGTAGATATGAAGAGTATTTTTTTAAAGCCCTATCTCAAATTCTCAACTTTTAACCCTATAAATATCACCTAATTTACATCCAATTCAATATACATACAACTACAATATATTTTTTAGTCTTCTTCTTTTCATTTGTTTACGTGTTTCTCCTCTAACTAATTTGATCAATATAGCTATATAATTTTTGAATTGTATGCTCTTTGATTTGTAGGTGTTCGTATTGCCATGCTTTTCATTTTGGAGTGAGTATAATGTAAGACTCCGGGGACTAAAGAAGCTCTAATCCCTGAGACCCGGAATGTATACATGTATACCGGTGGCAAGAGCATGGTATAAGTGTTATTTCAAGCATTTTCTAATTAGTTACTCCTTTTATTTTAAGTTGTGCCTACTTTTAACATATATGTCCTTTTATTTTTTGCAGCGCGCCCAAGATAATATTTTGAAATTTGAGATAAATTAAGTTGATTGAGAGGGACATGGATGAAGAGTATGTTGGATACCATTAGCATAAGTAAGAATTTACATTGCCAATAGTATGCCCTGAGTTGAGTACAACTGAGTATTCTTATCGATTTAGAGCTCATGTAAAATAGATTGATGAGTCAAACGTCTTAATAAAATTTGTATATTAATGAAATGCTTTAATATTTTTATATGTTTTAATTTTAATATCAAATGCTTTAATATATATATAAAAAAAACTTCACAAAAGTGTAGGTACTTAAATTTTATTTAATTTAAAAATATTTAGTGGTTCATATTGGTAGTTACGAGTATTAGTTAAAGTATCAAGTTTAATACAGTAGAAAACATATTTTATACATTGTTTTTAATGTCAAATGCATTAATATTAAAAAAATTATCTTTCAACCTATATTATAAAAGAAATCTATATACAATATATTTATATATAATAGCGGATTCAAATCCGATAACTATCTAATATAAAAAAATATATTTATATATAGACTGTTAGTGGTATCATATCTTATCAAATATAATGGAGCGTAACTAATTAATACATGATACAATTTCTTATTTACATTTCTATAACAATTTGTACCAAATGGAGGAATAAATTAATTAATAGGGCCTAGAAAAAACAAGGGCATGATCAACCTGCGGGATTCTAAGAAGTTTTTAACTTAATAATTTATCTTTTTTAGATGAAATTAAATATATTTATATAAATATTCAACCTTATATCTAAATTAGGTGGAAAATCTATCTATAATGGTATATAATATATATATATATATATATATATATATATATATATATATATATATATATATATATATATATATATATATATATCATAATATTATAAATCTATATTAATCTATCTATCTATCTATCTATATAAAATACTAAAGCAGAGGCCAGACCTCTGGTGCAGGATTATTTTTACTTATGTGTCATATTCTGGATTAAAATGATATTATATTTTTACTTATCTTTTTAATCAAATAATCTATCCAATATAACCTTATATCTTAATTATGTTTTTTTTTTATTATAAATATTCAACGTTCATTTGCCGAATTTTGATTTTGCATTGCAACCGTGGGGCACAATCCCCTTTGGAATTCATCTGAATTCGGTGCCTGCGGCTCTAATTTTGCTTCCGTTGATTGACATTCAACAATGTCTTTGATATTCATAAGATTTGTAACTCCATTTTCTAAAGAGTGCAGCTTGGTATGATTGTCAGATGAACGTAATTTCATTGTAGGTTTAGAAGTTAGGTTATTTTTATATTAATTTTTTCCTAGATTTTGTAGTTTAGATTGATTTTTATATATCTTTAGTATAAAAGTAGTTATGACTGATTTGTTTCTTTTACAGAAATCTTATTTATGTTTTCTCTACATTTTTTGTGAAAGATGTCTAAATAAAGACTAATTAAATATTTAAACTCCAAAGATGATATTATTCACATACCGACAATTATACTCTAATTTTGAGCAATTTGACCTACGGCGTATAATGATATAATCTATCTATCTACTACCATCTATGTAACTAAATTTAATTAATTTATGCTGAAACAATAGTGAATTGAAATATATCATGATGATTACGTACGTAGTTTGGTATACTATTATCTAGATATAGCCACATAGGTTTAGAGATATATCATGATTAGCTTTTTATGTTAATTTTATACAGTAAGCTTTAAAAATATTACCTATCATCTTTTCTAGATATCTATATATAATCTATATATATCTATTCTAAAATACTAAAAAAAAAGGTCTGAAATGGCCACTGGTGCGATTCACATACGTGATATTTTCTAGATTAAAATGGTGTTATTTTTTCGTACGTGTCATATTTTGAATTAAAATGGTGTTATCTTATTTTTTTTATTTGATCCATCTTATATCTATCCAATATTTGGTTCATTATTCATAAACCAATATAATTTTGTCATCTCAATTAATGAGTTAGAAAACTTATCTTTTTAGATCAAATAATCTATTCAATATTTGGTCAATTATCCTACGTTTTAGATCGAATTTTAGTTTATTGTAACCACAGACCTGAAAATGGCCTCTGGTGTGATTTCACATATATGGAATTTTCTGGATTAAAACGGGATTATTTTTGCTGAAATAGCAGTTCTTAATCAATAAATATGCTATAAAATTCACGTTAAAAATTAGACTATAAAATTTTCAATTCAGGAAATATCACTTGAACTCATAACTCATATTAGAATGATTTTATTTTTATAAATTATAAAGTAAGCCTTTAGTTAATTAATTAATTAATCATATATGATCAATCACCAATCTAATTTCTAATAAAAATATATATTATCCATTGAAAACAATAAGATTAAATTTGAATAATATTTTATCCAAAAATATGTGAACTTTTATAGTAACAATCTAAATTTAATATTAATATCATTTAAAAATAATTGTCAAATTTATCAATAGATTTTGTTTTAAAAAATAACATACGAGAATATAATAGTAAAAAAATTTAACATGCCGTGCAAGAGCACGGGTAACATATACTAGTTATATCTAAAGTAGGTAAATATCTCTTCCTCTTGATAGCACTTGATAGATCTTGATGGAATTTGCTCTCGATAAGATCTCCATCGGACTCGGGATAGAAACTTAACAAGACCCGGACTACTCGATTTCGGCTTCTGTGGTCCAACTCGATGTCGAGTAGTTTACTCGATATCGACCAACATTTCCTCAGTTTCAGCTCAGCTACTCAATATCGGCCAATAGGATGCATCTCAACTTGGTTTTTACTCGATATCGAGTGGATTAACTCGATATCGACTTCCATCTCTTCTTTCTCAGCTTCTTGACTCGATTCCGTCTTCTGGAGCAAAAGTCTAGTAGAATTTGGTCGACTTCGACCAGTTTGGTCGACTTCGAGTAACTCTGTTGCTTTCAGCATTCTGCTCCGTTCTTAAAACGCATTTTTCCGAATCCTCGTTTGTCGGATTTATGCATATGAGCATGCGTTGGAAAGCTCTTTCCGAGGGCTACAACTCTCATGAAGACTTCAAAGCTTGATTCGAAATAATGAATGGTGAAAAATGGCGTTTTCTCCAGCTGCACCATCCTTAGCTTCTTCATGACTTTCCTTTAAGCTCCAAAGTGCGTCCGATTTCTGCGAAATATAACAAAAACTTGTGTAGACCTCCATAATTGGCAAATAAGTGTAAACTACACAGATTTTGTATTATTCTAACCCAAATGTATGAAATGCATGCAGAAATCGATATTAAAGTAAGTGTAAAACATGGCGAATTAGGCTCACAACATATGACAGAGGTTCATGGTGATGCTTCGCCTAATTTGGTGCAAGAACTTACATGATACTTGAGTGGGAAGGGAATGCAGAATCAGAAGAGAAAGTCTCTAGTTTCTTTTGCTGATAAGGAGACCTTGAACACTTGTGATTTGTCTTTATTACAGACAAGATTAAGCGGAACTTCTGAGACGTCAAAAGAAGATAGCACAAGTGTGGAGTTTTCTTCAGAGGATTGTGCTGATGGGATAGTCGTGTCAGATGGGAGTTCATAAGGTGCTATGACTGGTGGCAGATCTGAGCACGCCGAGCCAACACAGAAAGAAGAAACTACAAGAGGGTCAGAGAGAGGACAACATGCATTCACCGGGAGTTCTACCTCGGGGTACCAATGAGTTACGGAGGAGGGGGGGCTAGTGGGTGATGGTGACATCTAGTGAGCATCAGTTCCTCATCTCGGGGATGAGATGGGACTTGGATGCGGGTGAGGCCAGGACGAGATTGTTAGGCCTAGGGCCGATAGAGTTCAACCCAAAGTGAAGCCCTTGTTTGTTGGCTTCTTTCTACCATTTAAAAGGCATTTTTGTTTGCCTTTATCTTGTGGAGCATGAGAGATAATAGGGAGCTCCAAGAAGTGCCACCATCAGCAACAAGGAGAAAGGAGAGAGAAAGAAAAGAGAGAAGAGGGAGAAAGGAGAGGAAAGATAGGAGATTTGAGCGGGTATTTTGCCTCTTGATCCGGTGATCCGTCTCCCACCTTTGGCAAGTCAACAATGAGTGTTTGTTGATAGGTATTTTCTCCTCTTGGAAATCTAATCTAATTACAAGTGTTTAGCTAGGTTTTGGAGATGAATCCTTTCTAGATCGCGTTGTATTTAATTAGATTGGTGTTTGAGATCTCCATGTTTATTTGTCTCGGGCGGAGACTGGATTGTTAAACACTTGTACTGGTTTGTTGATTAGTTGATTGGTTGCTCCCGATCTGGCGGCGGAATGTGGGTTTTTTTATCATGTGGTTAGAGAGGGTTTTTCCCACGTAAATCTTGTGTCAATATTTGTGCTTTTATCTGTGTTTGTGGTTGCTTGGTTGTTTGGTTTCTAGATTTGATATTATCAGTTGGTCATTGGTTTGCTGGCTGATTGTTGTTGGTTCTCTTATTACCCGAATTCGCTTCCGGTGCGGCTGGAAAGTGGTTTCTAGCTACTTAGCTAGCTTGCTGACATTTTCACAAAGTCTTTGTATGGTCCTCGACACCATATGTTGATGCCTCACCTTCAGTTGGTTTCCCCCTCTCCAGGGTGAGGAGGGATGTTGGGTTTGATAGTCAAAGCTTCACCCGATTCTATCGTCTTTACCTACAACTCAAGCTGTGTGAGTTAGAATGTATGTAACAAACTTTGTGCTGAGTGTATAAGTAGTTACAAGTTGTACACAAACACTCATTCAGAAAATAACAAATCAAGATATAGTTCGTCACTCCTCCCTTTGCTCTCTTTTCTCTCTCTAGTATTTCGGTCATGGCTAAGCTCAATTGAGCTTGAGCTCGTATAGTACTCATACCAATCAGATTTTGCACACCGCGGCTGATCGAATCAGACTCAACGTACAATAAGACGAATAAATTACCCCAATTGAGTGGCTATTTGAAGACCATGTGACTCTCTATCGTGGAATGTTTAGGCATGGAGGATTGTGATGGAGGATTGTGATGACCATCGTATTTCTCTCTTTAATATCTTTTAACTTCCTTGTTCTTATTTCGATATTGTTATGATTAGCTACCATGATAGTATCTTGATAGGTTTTTATTCTATAGTATTTGAATGAATTTCATAGTAGCATGCTTAGGATTATAACGACCGGCGTTGAATCATGACTAAGTAGGAACTTTGACATGTGTCTTAAACATATATCGGTTTACCTTACCTAACTTGGTCTTATTCATGTGCCTAGATTCTTAAGACTTTGTGCTATTTTTATGCTAAATATTAGTCGTTTCTGGTTGTATAAAGGTATAAGGGATTAATTGTACCTGTTGTGCTTTAACCTATTCAAACTAAAATGGGAGGAATTTGTAGGCAATAATTTTAATTGGATTCAATGACCAGCAAATCCAACCAAAGTCGAGAATTTGTGGGTGGAAACATCTCTCTTATACATATTCCTTACATTTGTTTATATTGTTTTCTTTTATTTTCTTTCTCATCCCTTTCCTTTTAATTGATAAATACGTAATATATCAAGATCGATACTTGTTTATCTGTGAGATTGACCCCTTACTCGCATACTATATATACTAGTTTGTTTGTTTGAGAATTATTTTGATGAGGTAAATCAATGACTTTCCCTCCATCAATATATAGCATTCACATATTACTGAAGACGAGTAGAAGCCTCCCTCTCTCATCGTGCAGCAAAGGCTTCTACATCTCTAGCTCTTACTAATTCTTCCATCTATAGATGGAGATCTGCCAATTGCTTAGCCAAATCATCGCCTTTAGCCATTGCTTTGTTCTCACGTTGTCTGTGGTATGAAGTGCGCTCAAGTTCAAGATCGGGTAATTGATCGAAGACTAGCTTGCGTCTTCCTAATGACATAAACTGAACAAATTTTTTGGTGGGAACACTAGTACAAAATGTTGATTTTATCACATAACCATAATGAAGGTTCGATAACATAAAAACAATGTAATAAGAAATACTCTAGAAGGGGGGTTGAATAGAGTATGCCCGTTTTTCGCAGAAAGTCTCAAGACTTTTGGAGCTTGTACCAAAACCTTTGAGATTAAACCTGAATCACAAAGTTAGACAATCGAACCAAGTGCGGAAATAAGGTAAAGCAAATAAGTAAAGAACACGAGTAATTATTTACGAGGTTCAGCACAACTTGGCCTACGTCCCCGCCTAGGGTTCTTCCACAACCCTAGGATTCAAAGGCTTTATTGATTCGCTTAGCTTAGGATCCTAATAGCTCACCGAGAAGCCTCTCTCCTATACAATTGCAATCTAGTCAACTCACGTTCCCTTGGAGTCCTAGACCAATCTAGAAGAGCCCCACCTCTCTCAGTTATCTAGTACAATCCTCTTACTCTCACAAATCAATAGCCTAGTGCAACTTCCCGAGTTATAAACTCTCGTGTAACACTATAAATGAATATATCCTATAAGCTCACAGTGACTCTCAAAGGCTTTGAAATAAACAAAAAACTCTTTGAGCGCTTAGTAGAGAGACACTTTGGTAGACAGATCTTGCTTGAATGAAAACTCGTGTGTAGCACTTGTGTATTTTCTGTCTTCTTCCTTCTTTCCTTTATATACGAGTGGAATGGCGCTTGAGGATCTTCACCAACAACTCTATGAATCAAGCTTGATCTTCAATCTTCTATATATGGATACTTCGAAGTCATGATCCGTTTTGAATAGGATCTCCTCATATGCACCAAAGGAAAGAGATAATCTCGAATATACTTCCTGAAACGGTTAGTCCAACATATATATATAATATAACGGAAGTATATAATAAGATAAAATAATATTCGGACAATTAATATAGGTTTTGTATTTCATCAACTGTTAACGCTCCAAGGCCTTTGACACAAAATATCCTGTGAAAGCCCTTGAAACATTTATTCCAATTTCCATCAAGGGAGGGAGTTATCACATAATATCACGGATCTTATATATCTCTGATACTAGCCCTTGCCCGAACAACAAACAGAACTAAAACATCAAAAACAAAAGGCCACTATCCAAGACAACTCCGGATGGAGGTCCACCCTTGAAGATCCCTCCTCAGAAACTCGTGTGCACAGGCGGGAGGAGTCCAAATAGTAAGATCCAACAAGAAGACGGAACGCAGTCTTCGCGAGCGAGTCCGCAACAACGTTAGCCTAACGAAAGACTAGTCGAAATTAGATGATCCAATCCCTACAAATGGAGCCATGGCATCTGACACCGGGCTAAAGCACGGATGTATCGGCTTCGTTTCCCTCTGAACAGGCGTAAGGTGTCCTCCAAGTCAATCTCACAAATAATCCTTCTATGGCCTCTATTCCAAGCCATCTCGAGCCCATCCGACACCCCCTAGAGCTCCGCGGCCAATACCGAACAAATATCGATGTTGCGCATGAACCCATTGATTTAATCTCCTTGCTCATCCCTAAGCATTTCTCTAGCTGAAGCAATCACCGAGCTCTTAACAACCCAATCCATGTTTAGTTTGACCCATTCCTTCGGCGGACAGAACCACCCAACCTCCTTGGGAACTCTAGACAATGACGTGTGGGCAGAGAGAAGTCTCCTCTTGGCAATCTTGTGCTCGCAAATAAGCTGCTTGCACTCTCCAGGGGTGAGCTGGGACACCTAATTACCCCGGAAAACAACCTCATTACGCCTGTTCCAAAGCTTCCAAATGGCAACGACGAAGAACGAGCACCACTCAACCCCTCGAGCCAACAACGCTTTTGACACCACGTTTTGTCGTACCCAGCTCGCAAATGAGACAGTGAAGAAATCTTCCATCATACGTCGTCACCTCCACCTACAACCAAAAATTTCTAGCCGTAGCATAGTCCCTAAATAGGTGAATCAAATATTCGCAACCATTACCGCAAATAGAACAAGTACTAGAGTTACAGAGGTGTCTTCGAGACTGATCGAGGTTAGTCATCATCCCTCACTTGCACGCCATCCATATGAAGCATTTAATTCTTTTAATAACATTCAACCCCCATATGGCTTTAAAGAAGGGTTCATTGTTAGACTGGAACAAGCTCGAGTCATGGATGGCCCTGTACCTGGTGTTAACAAAATACTCATCATCAGTACTCCCTTTCAAACTAATGGAATCAGCTCTATCAGTAACCGTCGTCGTAGCTAGCTTTAGGCGAGTGTTAAGTGGGATACAACTATTGAGCTCACTCCAATCCCAACTCGAGCCACTAATACAGTAGTCCGAAACTAGTTTAGAGTCATCCTGAGTCACACTCATCCATAATATTAATTCACAAATGGGTTCAGGTTCAATCCACGAGTCCTTCCAGAACCTAATGATGCACCTATTCCCGATGCACCATCTAAAATTCGGTTTGATAACAACACCCAGAGCTTCCAAAATCCCTTTCCAAATATGCGAAGCCATAGCGGAATGACCCAACGCCTTATTAATGTACTTGCTTGTAAGGATTTTATACCATAAACCCCCTCTTCCTAAAGCAATCTCCAACCCAACAACTTGCCTAGAAGAGCAAGATTAAAACCTATGGTCTTTTTAATTCCATGCCCGTCAACCTCCTTCGGCCTAGTGATCTCCGCCCAAGCCACTTGGTTCATCCCCCTTTTATCAGGTGAGGATCCCCATAAGAAATTCCTGCAGATTTTTTCCATCCTCTTGCACGTAGCCTCCGAAAACTGCAGAGTAGCCATCGAGTAAACAAGTATGTCCGAAAGAACACTCTGGACAAGAGTCACTCTTCCAGCAAAACTAAGCATGCTCTCCTTCCAACTCGCTAACTTAGAAGCAAATCCGTCCAAAACCGGATCAAAGGTACTAATGGTGACCCTCTTGTGCAACACCGGCACTCCAAGGTACTAATGGTGACCCTTTTGTGCAACATTCCAAGCACAAAATAAAAATATAAGGAGAAATGGGGTCACCTTATCGAATTCCATGGCTCTGGGTAAACTGTCTCGATACCTCACCATTCCACAACACTTGCGTCCTTGGGGATCTCACATTCCATAATCCATCGGACCCAACAATCCAGGAGTTTAGCTTCAATCAGAGTTTCCTCAATAAAGTCCCACCTAAGCCTGTCGTAAGCTTTCTCAATGTCCAATATCAAGTACATCCAACCTTTCACCCCTTGTTTCCTTCTCATAGAGTGGACGACTTCTTGGGAAATGATGATGTTGTATCAGATAAACCTTCCTGGGAGAAAGCTTCCCTGCGTAAGACCAACAAGCTTTCCAATGATCGATTGCAAGCACGTCGCAATGACTTTCGAAATCGCCTTATAGATCACGTTGCACACGCTGATTGGTCGGAACTGTTGAATGGTCTCGGGCTTTCCCACCTTAGGAAGAAGGACAATAAGGGTGTCATTCACTCATTCCGCCAATCTGGTAGTATTGAAAAACTCCAAGACGAAAGACTTCACCGAAACACCAACTACTTCCCAACACTTTTGATAAAAACACCGACTGAAAACCATCAATGTCCGGGGACTTATATGCTCCCATATTCGAGAAAGGCTTCTTGATCTCATCTCTGGAAAATGGGCGCACACCATCTCCCAATCAGTACTATCAAACTGGGGAAAAGACACCGTACAGTTACCCCTAGCCAAGACCTCAACACCTCGCTATACAACTTCTCAAAGTAATCCAGAGCTAAAATTTCCATCTCAGTGTTTTGCTCCACCTAGCACCCGTCGTCCTTTCGGAGCCCTTCCACCCTATTTTGTTCCGCCAAATCACCGTCAAAGCATGGAAAAAACTCATGTTACTATCCAGGCGAACCTCCTCCAAGCATCTTTGAAATCCCGCTCATCTCCGTCATAATCTCCTTCTGCAGCTCCTTAATATCCAGGCGAACCTCCTCCAAGCCCAACTCTAGGTTGTCCATGCGTTCATCGAAAGCTGGAGCAGTGGGAAAGGCTTTTGAAGGAGTGGCAAGACTGAAGGTCCCTTGGGGAGACCGAGTGATGCCAATCTTTTCAAGGCCTTTCGAGTCGAACTTACCCGTATGACGCAGCTGTTCTTCATTGTTGACATCAATTCCAGAAGCTTTGAAGATAGGGGTCAAAAGGGTAGCAAAGGGGAGGGGAGAGCCTTTTCTAGCTTTTCTGGCATGAGTCATGGTTCCAAAGATAGTGTTGGTCAGATCAAGATCAAGGCCATTTAGGATGCGGTAGAGCAGGACCATATCATTGTCGGTAAGGAGTGAGCCAGAGTTAAGACGGGGAAGAGGCATCGAACAATGATGTTAAAAATTATATTTGCCTCAAGGGTTAGGGATGAGTGAGTGAGTTGCTTTGAGGTGCTGTTGGATGCTTCGGGTAGGAGATATTTGGCTCAGGCTAGGATGATGCAATTTTCTTTTGAGGGGTGGATTTCAGAGGGTGGAACAGGGGTAGGTAAGCCAAGGAAATCTGCAAAATCATTGGAGTTGAGAGAGATTCTAACCCCTTTGACAACAGACTCCAAAGACCAACCATTGGTGTCGTTTTTGGCTTTAAGATTGATGTAGAAAAGTCGAGTAAGCTGGGGGTAGTAGACAGTCTCAAGGTTAAGAAGGGTCCAGGCTGGAGATTTTTTTAGGAGCTCAATGCAAGGTAACTTCAAAGCTTCAAAGAACTCAAAATCTAAAAAATCAGAACAACTAATCTTACGAGTTCGAAACTCGTCTACCCACTTACCAGCAGTCTCAGCATCTTGAAACCAAGAGGAGGGCAAGGATTGATTTACCTGGATATAGGTCGGGGGGTCTGCATTCTTTCTGCGCGCAACTGTTGGAGCAGCTCTCTTGACAGGCGCTACAAGACTCTTGACAGTGCCCTTCCTGGTGCGCTTGGGGGATGGAGGCTTGACAGGAGCAGGGACTTTCCGCTTCTTCGGAGACGGGGAAGCAGGAGGAGAAGGAGAGGGAGATTCTTCCTCCTCTTCCTCAGACCCCGAGTCCTCACCGGACCCCGCTTCATCTCCTTCAGGTTCCTCGTCCTCTCCAGATCCCTCTTGCTATTCTTCTTCATCTTCTTCAGGCTCCTCCTCGGTTGGAACCTCCTCGGCTTCGGCTTCCTTCCGAATCCGCTCAGCTTCTTCCTCGGCCAGTTTCTTAGCAAGTTCGGCCTCCTCATAGGCCTTTTTCTTCCTCAAGGCCTCCTCCTCGGCTTCCTTGGCAGCATCTCTTTCCAAGAGGGCATCTAGGTCATCTTCCTCCTCATCCTCGTTTGGTTCCTCAGCCAAGATCTTCCTCTTCCCTTTCTGTTTAGCACTGATCGGCTTCTTAGCAGAGCGCTTTTGAGAGCCCTTGGGAACAATGGTCGAGCTCTCGGCGATGGTGCTCTGGACGACGGTTGGGATGATAGCTTGAGGAGCGGGTTCAGGTGTGGGAGAAGTAGCAGTGGCCTGACGTCCCTTGGGGGTGGCGCCAAGTCTTTTGGGTGTGACAGCTTTCTTGGTTTTGGGTGCCATGGAGGAAATCGGCTAGGGTTTTCTTAGAACAGATGAGAGATTAAAGAGGGAGAAGGTGAAGGGGTTGGATTAATTCGGAGTGTGGGTTGTGATCGGGTACAGTATTGGGTTTAAGTAGAGAGAGTGATGGGACGGGTTTAGAGTTCCAAGGAAAGAAATCATTACATTGCCAATTTGAAAGGTTTTCAAATTCAAATTCAAATTCAAATATCCATTAAAATCGGACTGAACAAACCGTGAGATTAAGTTCCAAAAATAAAAGATCTTAACGGTTAAGAAACTCACAGAAATAGGTAATTTTTAAATTCAATAAAAAAATATAATTGATTAAATATCTAGAGAGATATTAACCAAAATTATATGATCCGATAAATGTACTCCACCATTTAGTTCACACACCTTGACATAGTTCTCAAGGGTCTTGACACTAGGTAGAATTTATCTTTCGTAAAGGGAAAGCTCCCCCTACGAAAGTGCATCCTTGTTAAGCATCCCAATTTCTCGTCTTATGAAGGTGAACCTGTCCTCTGCCAAAGGCTTAGTAAAAATGTCAGCCCATTGATAATCAGTAGAAATAAAAGATATGGACACATCACCTTTTTCAACATGATCTCTAATGAAATGATGCCTTACATCAATATGTTTGGTCCTCGAATGCTGAACAGGATTCTTAGTGATGGAGATGGCACTTGTATTGTCACACTTAATTGGAATACCTTTGAGGTTGATGCCAATATCTCGCATTTGTTGGGCTATCCAAAGGATTTGGGAGCAACAAGCTCCAGCTGCAATGTATTCGGCTTCTGCAGTGGATAGAGCAACTGAGTTTTGCTTCTTTGAGTGCCAACTGATCAAAGATGCTCCTAAGAATTGGCAACATCCTGATGTGCTCTTCCTATCCACCTTATAGCCTGCAAAATCTGCATCAGAATATCCAATTAAAGTGAAATCCTTTTGCTTTGGGTACCATAGTCCAAGTTCCTTAGTGCCATTGAGATATCGAAAGATCCTCTTCACAACCACGAGGTGAGATTCTTTAGGATCAGCTCGAAACCTAGCACACATGCAAACACTAAACATGATGTCAGGTCTACTAGCCGTGAGATATAATAAAGATCCAATCATTCCTCGATACTCCTTTTGATTGACATTTATTCCAGTCTTGTCTTGATCTAGAGATAATGTTGAGCTCATGGGAGTCTTGGCTGCCTTGGATTGATCCATCTTGAACTTCTTCAAGAGATCCTTAGTGTACTTGCTTTGGTTGACAAAGATCCCTTTCTTGGATTGATGAACTTGTAATCCCAAAAAGAAGTTGAGTTCACTCATCAAGCTCATCTCAAATTCACTGCACATGATGTCAGAAAATTCCTTGCACAAAGATGTGTTAGTAGCACCAAATAATATATCATCAACATAAATTTGAATAACCAAGATGTTCTTTCCTTTGGTCTTGATAAAAAGAGTCTTGTCGATCAACCCCCTTTTAAAATCATTTTCCAAAAGATATTTAGACAAGCGCTCATACTAAGCTCTTGGGGCTTGTTTCAAACCATAAAGCGCTTTGTCAAGTTTATAAACATGATTGGGAAATTCTGAGCTTTCAAAACCTGGGGGTTGAGCCACATAAACTTCTTCCTCTAAGAAACCATTGAGAAAAGCACACTTGACATCCATTTGATATAACTTTATGCTCATAAAAGATGCAAATGCTAATAAAATGCGAATGGCTTCAAGCCTGGCTACGGGAGCAAAGGTCTCCTCGTAGTCAATACCTTCCTCTTGATTGTAGCCTTGACCAACAAGTCTTGCCTTGTTTCTCACAATCTTACCATTCTCATCTAGCTTGTTTCGAAATACCCATCGTGTTCCAATGACTGATTGATGCTTTGGCCTAGGCTTCAAGGTCCAGACTTTGTTCCTTTCAAATTCGTTAAGCTCACTTTGCATAGCAATGACCCAGTCTGGCTCCTGAAGTGCCTCATCTACCTTCTTTGGTTCAATAAGAGAAACAAACGCGTGAAAAGCACAAAGATCTTTAAGTTTAGAACGAGTTTGAACACTAGAAGTAGGGTCTGAAATGATATCCTTTAATGAGTGTGATGAGGAGTATTTGAATTTCCTTTTGCTAGTCTCAGCTCCTTGATTCGTCACACTGGAAGGATTGACTTGTAGTGCATCTGACTCCGTGGTCCTGTTAAGTTCAGTTACATCAGTTTCTGACGTCTCAACACTGTTGGATTGGACACCAAGGGCTTTGGACGAATCTTCAACGCCTTGGGCCAATTCTTCAGTGTTAAGAATCGGTTCCTGCATGTTCATCTTCTCTGTGTTCTTGGTAGCAGCATCATCACCTTCCTCGTTCTCTTCATGGATGTTAAGATCTATATCTGCAACACTTTCACTCAAAGCACCGTCATTGCATTCATCAAAAATAACATGTATACTTTCTTCAACAACCTGGTCCTTTTATTGAAGATTCTATAAGCTTTGCTACTCGTGGAATAGCCAAGAAATATACCTTCATCACTACGCGCATCAAATTTCCCAAGGTTATCTTTTCCATTGTTATGAACAAAACAAGTACAGCCAAAGGGTTTAAAATAAGATATAAGTGGTTTGCGGCCTTTGAAAAGTTCATAAGGAGTTTTCTTTAAGATAGAACGAATAAGACAACGATTTAAAATGTAGTTAGCTGTGTTAACAGCTTCGGCCCAATAGGTTTTAGGTAATGCATTTTCTAAAAGCATAGTTCTGGCCATATCCTCTAAGGTGCGGTTCTTGCGTTCCACAACCCCGTTTTGTTGAGGTGTCCTAGGAGCAGAAAAGTTATGGGAGATGCCATATTTAGCACAAAACAAATCAAATTGAAGTTGATCAAACTCCCTACCATGATCACTCCGAATTGACACTATGGGCTCGTTTCTTAAAGTTTGTAACTCCTTACAAAGTTTTGAAAACTCAAATAAGGCCTCTGATTTTTCTTTCAAAAATGCAACCCAAGTATATCTAGAAAAATCATCAACGACAACTAGCATGTACTTTTTACCATTGGGAGATTTGACTCGCATAGGACCACATAAATCCATATGTAAAAGTTCAAGGGGTCTAGAAGAACTTACAACCTTTTTGGGTTTGAAGGAGCTACGTGTTTGTTTACCTCGTGTGCATGCATTGTACATATCAATACCTTTGAAGTCCATTTCAGGTAGCCCTCTTACAAGCCCTTTGGACACAAGCTTCTGTAGTGTATGTGGACTCACATGACCGAGTCTCTTGTGCTAGAGCTTTGGATCGTCCGTCAAAGCCTTTAGACAGGTTAAGCTTCCTTGTGCCACTTGATCAGCATTTACGGCGTAAATATTGTTGTAACGATATGCAGTCAGAATAACTTCACCTGTATCTTCTCTGCACACAACAATGTCGCATTTCCCTTTGTCACCAAGAGTGATTGTTCCCGTGGATTCCTCCTTTAGATCATGAAAGAGAGAACTCTTCCCACTCATATGCCTCGAACATCCACTATCAATAATCCATTTGTGTTCTTTCACCTTGGTGATCTCCTGCAAGACAAACATCAACCTTTGTGGCTAGACCAATAAGCAAATTTGGATCCATTGTTGGGGTAAACCATATTTGGTAAAATAGTGCCTTTTGGGACCCAAACTTGTGTTATCCGTTCTTTTCTCAAATGAACAGGAAATGTATTACGAATAATATATGGATCCTTTCTTCTATAAGGGCAGGTCTCTTTTACATGTCCCTTTCTAGCACAATGGTGACATATAGGAGAGGTTCTGCTTCCTTTTGCCTTTACAAAAGTGGTAATGTGTTGCTTCTTTAAAAACTTTGGATTGTAACCAATACCACTTTTGTTTAGAGAGCTTTGTTGCTCACCCAACATCCTATCGAGAGTGCCTTTGGATTTGGTAAAACTTATGAGGGTTGTCTGTTGGTCTAGAATCTTATTATTCAGGGAGATCTTCTCGTTCTCTAAGTCATGATGCTCATTTCTTAGAGAGGAGAGATCTTGCTTGAGTTCAGATTTCTCCGAGTCAAGCGTCTTGACTTTAATGTCAAGACCTGAATAAGAAGCTTCAAGACCTTTGACCCTCATAGACAGATCCTCAATAGTTCTTTCCTGGTCCACAGTTCTTTTAATAAGAATGTTAGTTTGGGCAATAAACTTCTCTTCATTGGCAATCATATTGGAAAGGAATTCCGATAATACCTCTTTTGAACTTTCCATAAGTTCTCTTACAGTAGCTTCAAGCTTTTCATCGTGGGATTTATCTTCTGATGCCATAAGACAAATGTTGGCCTTCTCATCGTCGGAGTCAGAGTCGGAATCACTCCAAGTAGCCACCATGGCTTTCTTCTTCCATTTGTCACCTTTCTTGGGCTGATTCTTTGTCTTTTGAGGGCAATCCTTCACAAGATGATCTGTTTCACCACATTCAAAACAAGACAACGGTTTAGTCTTCTTTTCATACTTGTTGTATTGAGGCTTACCTCGAAATTTTGAAGACTCTGATCCATCCTTGTTGTTGAATTGCTTCGTCATTTTGAGAATTCTAGCAAGGCCTCTTGTGATAAGAGCAAAAGGATCATCCTCATCGTCATCCTCATCTTCGGAATCAGATCCATCCTTGGGCTCATCCTTCTTAGACTTGAGTGCCAAGTTCTTAGTGCTAGCTGGAAGTTCTCCATCGTCTTCATTAAGGATCATCTCATACGTGATCAGCTTTCCAAGAAGGTCATCAAGGGGTAGAGTGGTGAGGTCCTGGGCTTCCTCTATAGCTGTTACTTTTGGACCCCATTTCTCCTTTAGAAGGCACCTCAGTATCTTCCTTACTTTCTCAACGTTGGTAAAGCTCTTGCCGAGAGAGTCAAGGTTGTTGGTGATTTTTGTGAATCGTGTGAACATGGCCTTGATTGACTCATCAGACTTCATCTTAAAGAGCTCATACTTTCGAAGGAAGATGTTGATCTTGGTGTCTTTCACTTGGCTTGTTCCTTCATAGGTAACGACCAACTTTTCCCAAATCTCTTTAGCTGACCTACAAGATGAAATACGGTTAAACTCATCAGTGCTAAGACCACAATAAAGTAAGTTAATAGCCCTGTAGTTTTTGGAGATGGTTTCAAGATCTGCTTGGTTGTATTCAGACCCCTGCTTAGCCAAATCATCGCCTTTAGCCATTGCTTTGTTCTCACGTTGTCTGTGGTATGAAGTGCGCTCAAGTTCAAGATCGGGTAATTGATCGAAGACTAGCTTGCGTCTTCCTAATGACATAAACTGAACAAATTTTTTGGTGGGAACACTAGTACAAAATGTTGATTTTATCACATAACCATAATGAAGGTTCGATAACATAAAAACAATGTAATAAGAAATACTCTAGAAGGGGGGTTGAATAGAGTATGCCCGTTTTTCGCAGAAAGTCTCAAGACTTTTGGAGCTTGTACCAAAACCTTTGAGATTAAACCTGAATCACAAAGTTAGACAATCGAACCAAGTGCGGAAATAAGGTAAAGCAAATAAGTAAAGAACACGAGTAATTATTTACGAGGTTCAGCACAACTTGGCCTACGTCCCCGCCTAGGGTTCTTCCACAACCCTAGGATTCAAAGGCTTTATTGATTCGCTTAGCTTAGGATCCTAATAGCTCACCGAGAAGCCTCTCTCCTATACAATTGCAATCTAGTCAACTCACGTTCCCTTGGAGTCCTAGACCAATCTAGAAGAGCCCCACCTCTCTCAGTTATCTAGTACAATCCTCTTACTCTCACAAATCAATAGCCTAGTGCAACTTCCCGAGTTATAAACTCTCGTGTAACACTATAAATGAATATATCCTATAAGCTCACAGTGACTCTCAAAGGCTTTGAAATAAACAAAAAACTCTTTGAGCGCTTAGTAGAGAGACACTTTGGTAGACAGATCTTGCTTGAATGAAAACTCGTGTGTAGCACTTGTGTATTTTCTGTCTTCTTCCTTCTTTCCTTTATATACGAGTGGAATGGCGCTTGAGGATCTTCACCAACAACTCTATGAATCAAGCTTGATCTTCAATCTTCTATATATGGACACTTCGAAGTCATGATCCGTTTTGAATAGGATCTCCTCATATGCACCAAAGGAAAGAGATAATCTCGAATATACTTCCTGAAACGGTTAGTCCAACATATATATATAATATAACGGAAGTATATAATAAGATAAAATAATATTCGGACAATTAATATAGGTTTTGTATTTCATCAACTGTTAACGCTCCAAGGCCTTTGACACAAAATATCCTGTGAAAGCCCTTGAAACATTTATTCCAATTTCCATCAAGGGAGGGAGTTATCACATAATATCACGGATCTTATATATCTCTGATACTAGCCCTTGCCCGAACAACAAACAGAACTAAAACATCAAAAACAAAAGGCCACTATCCAAGACAACTCCGGATGGAGGTCCACCCTTGAAGATCCCTCCTCAGAAACTCGTGTGCACAGGCGGGAGGAGTCCAAATAGTAAGATCCAACAAGAAGACGGAACGCAGTCTTCGCGAGCGAGTCCGCAACAACGTTAGCCTAACGAAAGACTAGTCGAAATTAGATGATCCAATCCCTACAAATGGAGCCATGGCATCTGACACCGGGCTAAAGCACGGATGTATCGGCTTCGTTTCCCTCTGAACAGGCGTAAGGTGTCCTCCAAGTCAATCTCACAAATAATCCTTCTATGGCCTCTATTCCAAGCCATCTCGAGCCCATCCGACACCCCCTAGAGCTCCGCGGCCAATACCGAACAAATATCGATGTTGCGCATGAACCCATTGATTTAATCTCCTTGCTCATCCCTAAGCATTTCTCTAGCTGAAGCAATCACCGAGCTCTTAACAACCCAATCCATGTTTAGTTTGACCCATTCCTTCGGCGGACAGAACCGCCCAACCTCCTTGGGAACTCTAGACAATGACGTGTGGGCAGAGAGAAGTCTCCTCTTGGCAATCTTGTGCTCGCAAATAAGCTGCTTGCACTCTCCAGGGGTGAGCTGGGACACCTAATTACCCCGGAAAACAACCTCATTATGCCTGTTCCAAAGCTTCCAAATCGCAACGACGAAGAACGAGCACCACTCAACCCCTCCAGCCAACAACGCTTTTGACACCACGTTTTGTCGTACCCAGCTCGCAAATGAGACAGTGAAGAAATCTTCCATCATACGTCGTCACCTCCACCTACAACCAAAAATTTCTAGCCGTAGCATAGTCCCTAAATAGGTGAATCAAATATTCGCAACCATTACCGCAAATAGAACAAGTACTAGAGTTACAGAGGTGTCTTCGAGACTGATCGAGGTTAGTCATCATCCCTCACTTGCACGCCATCCATATGAAGCATTTAATTCTTTTAATAACATTCAACCCCCATATGGCTTTAAAGAAGGGTTCATTGTTAGACTGGAACAAGCTCGAGTCATGGATGGCCCTGTACCCGGTGTTAACAAAATACTCATCATCAGTACTCCCTTTCAAACTAATGGAATCAGCTCTATCAGTAACCGTCGTCGTAGCTAGCTTTAGGCGAGTGTTAAGTGGGATACAACTATTGAGCTCACTCCAATCCCAACTCGAGCCACTAATACAGTAGTCCGAAACCAGTTTAGAGTCATCCTGAGTCACACTCATCCATAATATTAATTCACAAATGGGTTCAGGTTCAATCCACGAGTCCTTCCAGAACCTAATGATGCACCTATTCCCGATGCACCATCTAAAATTCGGTTTGATAACAACACCCAGAGCTTCCAAAATCCCTTTCCAAATATGCGAAGCCATAGCGGAATGACCCAACGCCTTATTAACGTACTTGCTTGTAAGGATTTTATACCATAAACCTCCTCTTCCTAAAGCAATCTCCAACCCAGCTTGCCTAGAAGAGCAAGATTAAAGCTTCAATACCATTGACAGATTGCAACTGACCCCTCAACGCTCTGTAGACATTCTTGGAGACGAAAAGCTTCGACTTCTTGAGGCTCACATTTTGCCCTGAGACACCATAAAATTTCTCAATACACTCATTGACAGCTTTAACCTAGGACACCGAGGCTTCCGCAAATAATAAAATATCATCCGCAAAAAACAAATGACACAACTTATGGCACCCACGCGACAACCGAATCGGCTTCCAATTCCCACACTCAACAAAATCCAAAATTAAGTGACTCAACATTCCAAGCACAAAATAAAAATATAAGGAGAAATGGGGTCACCTTATCGAATTCCATGGCTCTGGGTAAACTGTCTCGACACCTCACCATTCCACAACACTTGCATCCTTGGGGATCTCACATTCCATAATCCATCGGACCCAACAATCCAGGAGTTTAGCTTCAATCAGAGTTTCCTCAATAAAGTCCCACCTAAGCCTGTCGTAAGCTTTCTCAATGTCCAATATCAAGTACATCCAACCTTTCACCCCTTGTTTCCTTCTCATAGAGTGGACGACTTCTTGGGAAATGATGATGTTGTATCAGATAAACCTTCCTGGGAGAAAGCTTCCCTGCGTAAGACCAACAAGCTTTCCAATGATCGATTGCAAGCACGTCGCAATGACTTTCGAAATCGCCTTATAGATCACGTTGCACACGCTGATTGGTCGGAACTGTTGAATGGTCTCGGGCTTTCCCACCTTAGGAAGAAGGACAATAAGGGTGTCATTCACTCATTCCGCCAATCTGGTAGTATTGAAAAACTCCAAGACGAAAGACTTCACCGAAACACCAACTACTTCCCAACACTTTTGATAAAAACACCGACTGAAAACCATTAATGTCCGGGGACTTATATGCTCCCATATTCGAGAAAGGCTTCTTGATCTCATCTCTGGAAAATGGGCGCACACCATCTCCCAATCAGTACTATCAAACTGGGGAAAAGACACCGTACAGTTACCCCTAGCCAAGACCTCAACACCTCGCTATACAACTTCTCAAAGTAATCCAGAGCTAAAATTTCCATCTCAGTGTTTTGCTCCACCTAGCACCCGTCGTCCTTTCGGAGCCCTTCCACCCTATTTTGTTCCGCCAAATCACCGTCAAAGCATGGAAAAAACTCATGTTACTATCCCCAAATGCAAGCCATTTTCCCACGCCTTTTGGAACCATAAGATCTCTTCCTTCTCTAGAGTAACATCAAGGGCTAAGAAAATCCCAGCCTTCCAAGCGCGCCCCTCTGCAGTCGGATTCCGAGCAAGCTTCTTTTGCAGTTTATCCAACTCCCTCATCATAGCTCCTTTGCGTACTTGAATACGGCCGAACACATCTTTATTCCACTTCATTAGGCCCACCCCCAACTTCAACAAAGCTTTCGGGGACGGACAATCACACACCCACTTTTCCTTTATAAATCCAGGAAACTGCTCATGAGTCATATATCCAAGTCGCTTCGAATTTGAAAGGTTGTCTCCTCTTATTCTTTTTCAAATATGGACTGAGCTCCGTAAGAAGCAAGTTGTGGTTTGAGGAATATCTCAGCAGGTGCCTAACCCTGGTCTCCTCCCATCGAAGCTGACCCTTCATGATGGTGAGGATCATATCTAACCGTTTTGAGATGACTGCCCCTCCAATGCACACCTTGCTCCACGTGAACTCTTTCCCAGTGAAGCACAAGTCGATAAGCCCAAAGTCTCTTATGATCTTTCGGAAAGGTCGGCATCAGAATGCACCTTTCTAGAACTACCATGTGTCTCGCTAGGATCCACAATACAATTGAAATCCCCACCAAGGAACACAAACCCTGAGATGGAGGTAAGACAGACGCTAAGTTCCCTCTAGAAAGGGATTCTCCTAGCCATAGTCGGAGAACCATAAAATGCGATCACGTGAGCCCTATTCGTCCCCTCCTACCAGGATGCATGAATAAAATGTGTGTCCTTCTTGTGAAATGTGAGATCACGCCAAGTTTTTGGGAGAGTTTCTTGATCACCTGAAAATCAAATCAATTTATAAGATCAATATCTCGACTCGCTATAGTACAGAAGAGCCAGTTTCATCCACATGAGAGAATCAGTCCAATTCTAGTTACTTCAAAGGCTAAAAACAACGAAAATGGTGTAGAATATGAGTTTTAGGGTTTGGGGATTTAAATTTCAGGACCTTAATCAATATGTAAAAAGATTCCAAGGTTTAAGGATCACCACAATAATAGTCATGTATGCAAACACCAATGAATCACAAAAATTCGTCAATTCAATTATCAACCATAAAAAGGTTAACTATCATCAACCAATCGAGCCAATCAAACAAATTCGTCAATTCAATTATCAACTCTTCTACCTTATTCAATCTCAATTAGGATAGTCAAACTTTCGTTTCAAAACTCTAATCTACTATTCCAATTCACAATTATCTCTTTCAATCTAATTGCAAACAAGGAAATTCCTTAACTTTCATAAAGGATTTAAGCACAAAGGTATAGGATAGATAAAAAGCAATCAAATCATAGATTCATCAACATTCAAACACAAAACTATAGTTGGGATCACTCCAACCCTAGAAAAAGGAGAACTATTCACACATGTTCATGATGACCCTAAACAAAAACATAAATTTGGAAGAAGAAAACTGAAATTAAGATTAAATAAACCTGGAAACCAGCGTTACAATATATCATAGCCAAACGTCTAATTGAAGCCTCGAAAAGTGTGCCCTAACTCTCGCTCAAACACGCCTCTCAAAGCTCCTCAAAATCTCTCTCTGCAATCGTGTCTAACGATGTGTGTAGGATGATCTCTTGAAATCTTACTCAAATGCCTTATTTGCAGTAGAAACTAATATTCTATCTTAGGAAAATAAAATCTCAAAATATCTATATCTAAATCTAAAAAGTTTCAGCATAAAACTTCTTTAAATTTGGATTCCGCAGTACGTACTCTACCGATGGGATAAGAATAGAGGAGGAAGAACGCGGACGGCGACGGAGTAGAAGCGGCCGCCGAACGGAAAAGTGGCGAGCAATTTTGAAGGAAGGAGGCAGGGCCGGATCTAAGGCGAGGCCCAATCCCCCCTGAGGGCCCATATATATATTTAAAAAAAAAACTGCAAAGCTCCGTGTTTGAAACAAAAAAAATGGAAGGAAACGAAACGCATTGTTGCAGCAACTTAAAAAGAAGATGTGTGCACTATACATCGAATAAGTAAGAGGGTGCTAGGCCGGCAATTCGCAGCAAAGTAGCAACCACCGACGTCGGATTGTCAAAACCATGACTAGGTTGTCGTTGGGTCTCTCCTTGGCTCCTCCCGGGCTTCCCCTCGGCCCTCTCAACCATTCAGCCTCTCCCAGAGGGCTAGACTCCCTCCAACCCAGAAGCGCAGGCCTCTTTCGATTTTTCCCTCCAGGCTCTAACAAAAGTTTCAGCAATATGGCTTCTCCTCCCAAGCTCCCCCTCTAAGAGCAAAGCAGCGAAATTAGGTATAATTTATTCAATTTCATCTTAGGTTTTCGGAATTATTTATAGTTTTAGACTTTTGTAATTAGGATTGCTAAATTGGAATTTGCGAATTTAGAATTGAATTTTTGCTGGATTTAGGATTTGAATTTATTTTCGATTTAGGATTGAATTTGTAGGGTTTTGGAATTGAATTTGTACGTTTTTAGAATTGAATCAGTCACTATAAAGCTTCTGATGGTTCTCTATAAAAGGAGATCTTATAATTTCCTTATGTGAAAATCTTTATTCATTTTGGGTTTCTACTAGTAAATAGACTATGTATATACTTTTCTTTGTCATCTCCATATGGAGATTTGAGATGCAGTTAACACATTGTACGCCTAATGTAATACGGAGTAATGTTCTAGGTAGGTGACTTGTGTCTGCAAAGAGATAAAAATCATGTGCTGATGTATTTTGTTGCGCTTCATAGGGTACAATTTTCGTAACTCGCCTTTGGCAAATTACGACTCAGGTCTGGCCCTGGAGGAAGGTACGAGGTGTCCCTCAAAATAGGCGAAGGTCGACGATAGATCTCTAAGCGAGGTTGAGTTCGACGGTGTAGGCTAGGGTTCGAGGGGATCGATGGCGGCGAGAGGTCGCCGGTGCTGGCGCTGAAACAGAAGCGGAAGTGGGGGTCACCCCGGCCGAAATTGATAATTATGTAAGGAACATTGGTCTTTCACTAAAAAAATTTAAAAAAAAAAAAAGTGGCATCCATCAAGTAGGTAGGTGTTGAAGGAATAAATCTCGTCATTAACTTAAATTAATCAAAAATCATCATCAATCATGACTAAAACCCTTGAAAATGCACGCAGTCGTCATTTGAAAACCATCCACACCACAGTAGATCACATTCCACGCCCTAACCTTTCCTTCATACCTACTCCCTAACTTAGAAAATGCACGTATTTATGAAAACCTTCACAACCCTTCCCGCCGAACTAGATTATCAAAATTAAGCACTAATTTTAGAAAATCGGAATAAACTTCAACTCCTAACTTACTAATAATGTTTTTTCAACTTATACTTTAGGACATAAATTAAGTATTCTAATTCTAGAAATATTTTGTTAGATTTACTAATTTAAAATTTTTTAAATATATTTATTTTTAAAATAAATTTATGAGAGTTAGACGTCATTATTTAAGAAAAGAAATATCAAATCAACCTTTTCTAACTACCTTAAAGAAAAATGGAAACCGAAAACCCCAATACCCTCCAAAAGAACGCGCGGCTTCACGCGCCCCTAATTACCCATGGCCCTTCATCCCCTACCCAGAAAACTCAAACTCAATCTGGAAAGTAAGCAAATCTCACTTCAATCCCTCCCCAAAGCTCTAATCGGTATTGTCCCATCACTATTAAACAATACTGGTTTTGGATCTGGCACAAATTTTGGATCGGGAGCGGGGTTGTGTGCGAAACCTCTTTTCTAGGGTTTTGTTCTCTCTGCTCATTCACATCACTCCAATGGAGATCTATAGGAGTTATCAATGTCTCAATCAACGGGCTTCTCACTATTTCCTCCTACTTTGGCCGAATCGGTCGTTTAGACGAGTCCCCCTTCAACTGGAGTGGTCTTGGGGTTCTTGCGCTCAGAGCTCTGCGTCTTCATCTTTGCTTCTGCTTTGCCCAGGGTCTGCCGAGTGACTCTCTACTATGAAAGCTTTTACAAAGTCAAATTAAATGTATTCTCCCCTCTTATCCTAAGTTCTTCTACTGCTCTTCACCTAAAATTTTCTGATTTCTCTGGCTGTGTTTGTTACAAGCCCCACTGTTTTGCTCTAATGGAAAACAACCAACCAACTAAAGGGAAGGGGAGCCTCAATGGGGCTCCACCGACACCCATAAATACCCAAACCAACGGGAAACCTTCGGGTGACACCCAAAAACATCCAAAACCATCCAAGTCACTGAAATGTGACAAAGGAAAAGGCAAGCTCGACCTCAACTCGTTCTATGATCAACTTCAACAGTACCAGCCCCAATGCATTTTAGGATTTCTCACTCTTCTATGGACATCTCATCCTAAAACCTCTACTTTACCTATGAGAAACATTATTTATGACCATTATAAAATGCACTACTTAGATTGCCTGTCTATCTGTTGCATGATCTGTTCTAAAATAAGAACACCAGACCACGCTTACTGTTGGTATACACAATATATAAGCACACAAGCTGTGACCTTAACTCCACAAACCCAGTGCATCAAAAGTACAAGCACTTTGTTTAAATGCCTAAACATCCATTATCAATACTTCTCTTACTGCATAAATTTGACTCAAAATATGTGTATTCTCTGTCTTTGGAATGGATGTAATATCTCTCTTAAATTGAATTGCTCACCTGAAATTCTATTAATTATATATCAGGTACAGAAATACAAAGGAAAGTTCAGGAGTTTGGATGGAAAATATGTTAGTCTTGATTATATAATTAAGCTACTTGTTCATCTCTTATCCATGATTACTAAAAACTATATACACCATCATGATCTGGGTTTGCAATACTATTATATACCAATTACTGCTTCCAAACAACCACACATCTTATCTCTTCACTTCTGGTTTGAATTTGCTCTAAATGTATGCTTACCAATCTTATACTCTCATTTGTACCACAACACACTAAGGCAAATTATTATCTGTCTTTTTTTGCTTAGAAAATTACATCATTGCTATTGTCTCTCTTTAGCTATGATCAACCTGCTATATTATGAAGTACATCTGATCTATTGGATTCAACTGGATTGTTTGCTCTCTGCCCTACATTCCTTGTTCTTGATCTGGCAGTTTAAGGATTTGCAAAACTATTACCAAATCACTATTGCTTTAAACAAATCCTATCTATTATCACTTATATACTGCTCTCAATCTGTTTGGCTTGGCTGCTTGGGTTTTTGTCAAGGAGAATATTATATAAAAACCAGTTATAAAAAGCATTCTAGTTTTCCTATTAGTCTATTACACTTCTATCCTAATATAACCAAAAGCATTAGGATACCTGTTACTATCTATGCTTTCTTGCATTTCTGTGATGCACTACACTTTTGCCTCAGAACTGCTAGAACCAACAAACTTGATAATTATTTGCTTACTTACAAGCACATTACAAAACATTCTACTAAGCTTGCTCGAGGGAGTCTTTCTCTCGAGCAATATTTTGGTTTGCAATCTCTGCAGCTATCAACCAATGCAAAATGGACTCAAGACCTGATAATTAGCACTAGATGGAAACAATTAGGTGAAGACATCAATCACATAGCATCAACATGGATCAGTGTCACCGAATGGAACCAAGTGGATGAAAACATCAATGAAACATCACCAGCAATGCCAAAGTTGATCCACAAGTGCTCATGTCTGGTTTGCTTCTCATGTCTATTATTTTCATATTGTGTAAACCAAATCAACAAATATATTTACCTTTGTGGCTACAGATTTGCTGCTTTTCTCAGTGAACAATGCAGGTTCACTAGCAAACAGTTTCTTCTTATATCACATAAACTGCCAGATTTGATTCCTTGCTTTAAATCATTATTTCATATGAATCTTTCAGTGTCTTGTTACATAACTAAGGGACAATAGATCAAAAAGAGACTCTATATGTTACATATACTGTATTTTTTGACACTATACTTCGAATCATTATCTCATATAACTCTCTCATCATTTTGCTTTATCAAAATGTATTATAAATTAACAGCTCAAGTTTCTCATATTTGTTTGGTTCCTTGTACTCCCAGATCTGATCTGGCCTACCTGATCAACACACAGGTTTTGAATTTCTTTTTACCTTATCAAGCACTGTCAAACTATTATTTAGAACCACATTCTTTTCGAATAGATTACTCTCTTTGTATACGGCATTTTCCAGCAGAGAATGCAACAATTAAGCCACGAACAACTTGTAAAACTGAATCTAAACCTAACATAACACAAACCAACTGGCTAAACAACAAAGATATAAGTATGGTACTAACTCTTCAAGGTACCAAATCCCCCCAATATGTTTAAAATGAAATTTAGTTTTTGGAATGTTAGAGGACTTAGTAGAAAGAACGTATGGACTCATATTGAATCCACTACTAAATCAGATCATATCAAAGTGTTAATGTTCGCGGAAACAAAATTAAAAAACCCACTGCCAGAGAAATGCTGGAGAAAACCAGGGTTTGACAGAATGTTCTTCTGTCCATCAAATGGTCTGTCGGGGGGACTGTGCCTCCTTTGGAAGGAAGCTCAACTCCAAAATGAAACCTTTACCATTAGAAGCCACACTGACCGTATCATTCAGGCAGACTATACCAACGCGTCTCTTAACATTAATATTGAAATTTTATTTGTTTATGCAACGCCTTATGCAAACGAAAAAAATACATTTTGGGCTACACTCTCAGATTACATCCGCAAATCCAAAGACTCGCTCATTGTGTTGGGAGACCTAAATGAAATACTAGAACCAAAAGATAAGTTGGGAGGAAGAACTCCTTCGACTAACAGATTCACAAGACTACAAGATATAATTAGCACTTACAACCTAGTTGATTCCCCAACTAGTGGAAATAGATTCACATGGAGGAAACGTGAGCAGGGTAACGATAACATTTTTGAGAAGTTAGATCGCGCAATAATCAGCCACTCTATTCTAAAAGATTTCCCAAACCTTTGCACTAAAAATCACCCCTTTTTGAAATCTGATCATGCACAGATCACTATAGACCTAATGGATAACCAAAACTACAACCATTTAAATTTGAAATGGCATGGACAACAAGACCTGACTATGAAACTATTGTTCGATCTGTGTGGAGGTTAGATTCTCCTGGCTCGCAACTGTTCAAATTAACCAAAAAACTGCAGGAAGTCAAACGAAAAAGTAAGATATGGAGCAAAGTAACCTTTGGGAACGTATTTCGCCAAATAAAACAAGTGGAATCACAACTTTTAGAACTACAAAACACTCTTTGTAATGCTTATAACCATGATATAGACACCAAAATCAAAAGGCTAACATCAAAGCATGCTTCTCTATTAACATACCAACAAAAATACTGGGGGCAAAGAGCCAAAAGAATACATGTCAAATCGATCGATGCAAACACAAAGTATTTTCACAAAATTGCAACAGGAAGACGGAACAGAAATATAATAAAACAACTTCAAACCACGGCCGGTATAACTCTCAGTAAAGAAGAAGATATAAGGAATTTAGTCAAACATGACTTCAGCCAAAGATATTCACCACAAGCAAGGCAATCAGTACCAAGCAACTTACTCAATTATGTAGGAAATGAAATCTCAAACGAAGACAACAACTGGCTTACTCGGCAAGTAACAAACTCGGAAATAAAAAATGCGGTATTCAGCCTAGCTAATGACAAATCCCCGGGACCTGATGGTTTCCCTGCTGGTTTTTTCAAAAAATACTGGCATATAGTGGAACCCTCTGTAATCAAAGCGGTCAAGAGCTTTTTCCTTAGCGGACGGATCCTAAAACAAACAAACCATACTTTTATTGCATTAATACCAAAGATAGACAACCCAACAACAACATCCCATTACAGACCCATCAGCCTTTGTTCAACAACATACAAAGTTATTTCTAAAGTAATAGCATCAAGATTAAAAAAAATCATACCCAAACTAACAAACCCACTACAAAGTGCGTTCTCAGCTGGTAGATCAATACAAGATAACATTTTAATTGCAAATGAAATTTTTCACTCATTCTCAAAGAAAAAAGGCAACACAGGCTGGATGGCGGTTAAGCTCGACATGGAAAAAGCTTTTGATATGGTGGACTGGGACTTTCTTCTCTCTATTATGATAAATTTTGGTTTCTCACCCAAATTCACGGGTTGGATCAAAGAATGTATAACCACGGTTACTTACTCGGTATTAGTAAATAACGAACCCACTGATATATTTTTTCCAAAGAGGGGCTTACGTCAAGGTGACCCGCTCTCCCCTTATCTATTCTTAATAATATCGGAAATCTTAGCTCACGGCCTTCTTAACGAATCCTTAAAACCACAAAGCCACCTAGGAATCAAACTAACACGCGGTGGAACTAAGATTCCATTCTTAGCCTTTGTCGATGATATTGTGATTTTTGCCTCAGCTACACAAACAGGTTGTGACCAAGTTAATCAAATTTTAAGAGAATATACAGCGTTGTCTGGGCAACGAGTGAACCGACACAAGTCCCAATTTCAAACTTCGAAGAACGTTTTGACCACACAAAAAAACCTTATTCGAAATGAACTAGAAATAGCCCACACCCCCAATTTAGGTTGTTATTTGGGCTGCCCAATCATCGAGGGAAGAGTTACGAAAGACGATTTCAAAGACCTACTAATTAACACTAAATCCCAACTGCACAAATGGAAGGCAAATTGCCTCTCTCAAGCTGGAAGATGTACTCTAATCAAAACAACCTTATCAGCAAAACCATTACATATAATGCAGTGCTTTATGCTACCAAAATCAGTCCACACAGAACTAGATAGAATCAATCGGAATTTCCTTTGGAACAAAGGCCCGAATCACAAACCCCTCATCAGCTGGTTTGATGTTTGTAAAACAAAGGCAAATGGTGGACTTGGTCTCCGCTGCTCAGAGGATATGAACAAAGCGCTACAACTGAAATTGCTCTGGAAATTACTAGCAGAACCTACTAGTCCGTGGGTTATCTTAATCAAAGAAAAATACCTAAAAAATAGTAGTATCCTAAATTATCAAAAGCAAGGTGGCTCCTCGTGGCAATGGGCGCAGTTAATAAAACTAATACCTTTATTTAAAAAGGGTCTACAATGGTCTATTGGGGATGGTTCAACCATTAACTTCTGGAATGACCTTTGGCTGGGATCATCGCCTCTGAAATCATTAATCCTAAATACACAACAAATAGACGAATCTAAAAACATAAAATACTTCCTCAAAGATAACAAAACCTGGGATCAAGATAAGTTAAATGAAAAATTACAAAACATACTACCCAATGATATAATAGAAACAATCAAGACAATACCAATACCACAACACATTCATGTTGATAGACTTTATTGGAAATGGAGCAAAAATGGCTGGTTTTCGACACAGTCTGCAACTGATATGATACATAAATACAAAAACCATACAAGATCAGATATAAGCTGGATATGGGACCTGGATGTGCCACCCAAAATAAAATCTTTTCTATGGAAAATCCTTAGAAACGGAGTACCCACTGCTGTTAAGCTAGCCTCTCGTAGGCTGGGTATTCCAACTGATTGTCCACACTGCGATTCCTGCTATGAGGATCTGAATCATCTTTTATGGGATTGTCCTATCACTAAGGAAACCCTTATTGCAAATAACCTGGGTGCCTATATGAAGATCCATGGATGTTTCATTAAAGGGGACAATTTGAATGACACGATATGGGATATCAAACATACAATTGGGAAAAACAACTTTGAAGACCTAGCTTTTGTCTGGTGGGGAGTTTGGTACTTCAGAAACAAAACACTTTTTGACCAAATAAACCCGGACATAAGACGTATTTTATCTTTTAAAAAGGATCAAAAATTTATCTGGACAACCTCACAAACAAATGAAATTTCACAAGGAAAAATTGTAAATACGAAACAAAATAACCAACCGAAGGTGACCTCGAGAAGAAAACGAACCAAGTGGGAACCTCCACCAAATGACAGCTACAAACTGAATTTCGATGGTTCTCTATCTCAGTATGATGGGGGAACTTTTGGGTTTATCATTCGTGATTCCCAGGGTTCTCCTATTTTTTGTGGTTCAGGATCATCACCTATCAATTCGGTTTGCGGTTGTGAAAGCCTGGGACTTTGGAATGGTCTGTTAGCTGCAAAGAACCTTAACATTACAAAATTGATAATTGAAGGAGATAATTTAACTATTATCAAAAGTCTAAAAGGTGTGGGGAAGCCTACTGGAGACTCTGAAATGATTGTCTCGGACAGTCTAGTCTCGCTGGGCTTCTTTGGTTCTGTTGAGATTCGTCATGTTTTCCGAGAAGCAAATCAAGTGGCTGATCGTTTATCACGTATCAGTGCTGCTTCACATGGATCTATGTTGCCTGATGATTCTCTATTGCGTAGTCTCATCCGCAAGGATGCTCTTGGCTGATAGGGCCTAGCCCTATGGTCAAATTTTTTCCGTTTCAAAAAAAAAAAAAAACTACCTTAAAGAAATAGGATTGAATTGAAAAGACCATATAGTAAGAATATATTTTGAGATACTAAAATAACATGACTTAAAAATCGATTATATTATCAACAAGGAAACACATTTAGGTAACCATGAATCCAATGAATGTTGTAAAACCTAGCTATATGATAATATTGTTAATAAGGGTTCGTATGGGACGGGGTTAATAAACTGACTAAAATTATAAATAGGGTAAAATTTATAAATTGTTGGTAAAAACAGTTAAAAATTTAAACAATAAGATAATCTCCGTATGGGGCGAAAAACAGTTTATTTGTAAAAAAGTGGAGTTTATTTGGTTGTTATTAGGGATATTGTGGTACTTTCAAACCAAATAAGATAAAAGAGAAGGGTAAAATAGTACTTTTGTAAAATAAACCACAAAATAAGCTTCACTTTGTAGCTTATTTTTAAACTCCTTTTTTTTACTCCTTTTAGTTTATTTTTAGCATCCATACAACAATAAACCTTGTTTATTTTATAAACATCCCCAAATGTTAAAATTTTAGGAGGTTATAATTCTTACCATACACACCCTAAGTATCATATACTCTATAAATCATTATAAAAAAGTAAAATAAACTAAATTTCTTTTTTGTGGTTGTTGTTGTTGAATTAAGAATGAGTATCCTAGCTTTGTTTAAAACAAAATAAAACTCTGCTCTCATTATGATTGTGTTAATGTATTTCTAAATATCGTCTTTATAATAGAATAATAATGATACCAATTATTGGTTGGTCTAGTGATACCAATGATACTAATAATAGCTCAGTGGTAGAAAGACCACCCTACGCTGGGCCTGGAAGCTTCGTGTGAGAGGTTCGATTCTCAGGAGGAGCATTATTCGTTTCTCTTGTGGCATGGGCTTCCTAGAGCCAAATGGTATAAAGGGGGTGATTGGATCATTGCTGAGGCACATCCCGCGATTTACCTCCCCAAGTCGATGAGAGGTCAGAAACTTGGGGTCCAGGACTAGTCTAAGTGTAAGCTTGGGATACCTGGATATATAAAAAAAAAAAAACAGATCCACTACAGGAAAATTGGGGAAAATTCGATAGAAAAAAGCCCCATTTCCGACGCTAAAAAACGTCAAGAATTTAAATTTTGACGCTTTTAAAAAACGTCGAAATTTTTAACGTCACAAATAGCAACGTCATTTTCGACGCTTTTAAGCATCGTTGCCATTCGCGACATCCTAAAGCATCGGTGCCATTCGCGACGTCCTAAAGCGTCGGTGCCATTCACGACGTCCTACAACGTCGAAATTGGCTATGTTTTTTACAAAAAAAAAATTAAATAAATAAAATCTACCCATCCATTTCTCTTCCCAACCTGTTGGCTCACTTGGTTGTTGGCTATCATATATTATTTTCCTACAAATAATAATACAATTATAAATATATCAACATTTGTATTATAGTTTCTGACTACCTCGTCTTAAATACATAATTAAGAGTGTTTTAATAACTAATCCATAAAAAATATGATATTATATTCCTATTACATTTATTCAAGGGCATTACAGATTGGTGTGGTCGTAGAGTTGCTGCATCATGGGGGGAAATCTTCTAGAATCATTGTTAGCTCCAGTATAATTACCCAAATGTCGAAGCAACCTTTATATGCAAAAAAGGGACAATGATAAGATCATTAAGTATACAAAACAACTATTTACAAGTGAAAAGTGAATAATAATAGCAAGATCGTAAAAATAAAAAATTTAAAAACCAACAATCACATAATAAAGCTACCTTGGGAAGAGACTCTCTACGTCATTAGTAGGTTCCTCATCAATCAGTTCAAATATGCACGTGGAGAATACAAAGTAAGGAACACACCAGTGAACTCCTAGCTAAGTGCCCAGAAATGAAAGGACTAAAACCCGTTAATGATACATTCATACACAAACTCATCCAAGTCTAAATATCACAAAGAAGTCAATGCACAGATCCAGCACAAAGCAACTAAAGTATACGGGCTAAAGAGGTTATTCTAAAAATATAGAAAATAATTTTCTTTCATTTGTCCCTCCATCCAAATTAACTATTTTTTCATAATAGGACTTAAAAGTAATTGAACTTACTATCTAGAATTTCGAGTAACATAGGCAAATAGAGAAACTTTACAAGTGATGACACTAAAGGTTTTCATTAGTCTAACGATCAAAACTAAATTACGAAGTAAGGTTCAAGCATATATGTACCTTTTTTTTAATTGGAATCATAAAAAAAAAAAAAAAAAAGACAGATTAAGCGAGATTTGCAAAATCCTTGAGAGCATTGCAAAGTCCCTAATTGCAATTCATAACTACAAATTATGATCACACTACTCACCAAATCTTCCCAGAAACGTCCTGAAACAACCTTTTTGAATTGGATGATCCACTTGTCTCCATTGTAGTTTTCAAAATCCTGGAGAGCATTGCATAACAGGTGCAAATTTCGTTCAATCATTTAATGGCATCACAAAAATGGATCAAGATCTAGTTACATATGATTGAACCTAATCAGTAAGGAAAAAATGGTAAATTTGTACCTCCCACAAAGGGCGAATACCCTCCTTGAATATATGCAAATCAGTAGGACTGGGTAAAGTAGAAGGACGAGTCCGATGGCAGTAGAAAACCCAAAAGCCTTCGACCTGCAGCATAAGCTTAAACAAGATCAACAAAGAGAGAAAAGCAGGGATATGGAAAACATCGACAAGACAACACACATAATCAAATGAAAAACTCACAACACTAAAGTCCACCATCTTCTTTATATTTTCTTCATATGATGTATGCGACCGGGACCCAGGTGTTCGACGAGTATACCAGAAAGCAAACTTATTCTGAAAATGGAAATGATGAACCAAAGTATGTACATCTATACCCCCAGTTGTGGCCTGCAATATAAAAATAGCATAAAAATAGCATAAAATGAATAAGTAAACATTCTATAAGCCAACTACAATAGATGGATTCATTAAATGTAAGATGGTCTTCAATGACATGATCTGGACTATTACTAAATTTTGGACATGAAGTAGCTGAATAGACAGAAAAACAACACTCCAGTATATTTCATCTATATCACTTTTCAGTTTTCACTGCAGGTATATAAACTTTTCAATTTAAGAGAACATAATGGATTCAAATATTATGTACAAACTAAAAAAAATCTATAAACCAACCAATTAAAATCTGCATCTAGATTAAGGGAAAATGCCTTTGATATTGGAGTCATGGCATCCTTCATTGTCTTATTTGTCAATTCAAGTGCACTGGTTATCATGGTAGTCTCATCACGTCTCAAATCTCCCTCTTTCCCAGCCTATTCCACAAAGGACGAGAGAGTAAAAAAAAATCAGCTAAATGCATGTGAAGATATTGAGAATAAATGCAGGAATAACAGTAGTCTCAAAGAAACTTCAAAAGGCTACCTCCACTAGTACATACATATACATCAACGACGTTCAAAAAACGTCATGAAAAGTAAACCATGGCGTTTTTCAATGACATGCATAAACGTCGTCTAAGGTGACGCCGTGCTTTTGAACCATATTTAATGGCGTTTCAGAAACACCATAGATTTGTACATCCATAGCGTTTTTAAAGCGCCATAGATGCATTACAAATTAATAGACATGGACATCAATGGCGTTTCAAAAATGCCATACATGCATTCAAATTTTAATATACATGGACATCGATGACGTTTTTTAAACGCCATTGAATGTTTTTTTATTTAAAAAAATATAACAAATAGAAATAAAGTTTCCTGATGCATTAAAATTTAACAGAAACATGTACAATATATATCCAGCAACAAATTTGAATCTACTGCCACTAAAATAGCACCAATTTAAAACAGTACTTTAACAAGGAACTCTTTTGGTAAAAATAAAACTACTATAAGCCAAAAATATGATACAACTTATACTAATATGATATAAAAAATTTATGAACTACATGAGTCAACCATCATAAAGAAATGAAATTAGTAGCATCATTGAACAAATGATTTCATACAATAGTAAATAGATTCAAAGTTGGTTCCAGTTCACTTATAACAGGCTCATTATAGAAACTAAAGACTAAATTTGATTCCTAAGCTTGGCATGCTATGCCTATTAAAAAAGACCATATTTTCCCTAATGAATCCTGAATTAATTTCAGCAAGCTAAAATTTCTTAGAAATATTGACAAATTACGTACCAGAATATACATTATCCCCCCCCCCCCCCCCCCGTATGGTTACTTTCTCAAGGTTTTCCCTCGAGCCTCCATTTGTAGTATGTATACCTGATAACCATTGTTAAATTATTAATATCCCCATGGATATAAGAAATTAAATGTCACCTATTGCAGAAAGAATGAGATATGGTAAAGAGAATAAAGTCTTCAATTACCACACTGCCATTAAGTAAATTAGTATAATACACAGGGCACATTTTGAAGAAACATACATAAAACTAGGATTCTGATTGAACATGGGCAAATAATACAAGTATACAACTCAAAAATCAAATAATATGGAGAATATAACATGTTATTTGAGAATATAATACTGAAATCCACTCACTTATTAGCACTGTATTCACAATGAATTAAGACATCGTTATTAGGTTTGCATTTCCCTACACCTCGTAGACTTTTGTTGCATTCCCATGCACTTGCTACTAGGTTTGTATTCCCAAAGGTAAAAATACCCCAATCATCATCAACATTAAAGGCATAAATAGGTGAAACTGAATGTGAAAGGGGGACCAAAATTGCAAGGATAGACACATATAAGAGGAAAACAATGGAGGAAGAGGAAAATGAAGGAATCTGCAGTTAAAAAATCAATGTGTTAGTCAAGCCAACCAAATATTTTCTATATGTTATCATTTGAATGATCCCCGAGAAGTCTCTACCAGAACCCTACAATGGAGGAAGAGGAAATTCGGGACATACAGCTAGAAGATTTGTTGTTGATGCTATTAATAATGCAATGGTTCCGGTTATCAGCTTACTACCTCAGGCCTTGCCTGCCAACAATGAAGGGATACAAAGAACTCACATTATGTGCATATCCAATAGCATTACATTTGATAAAGACACTAACAAGACTAACTTACGAGTGAAAATACATGACAAACCAATAAAATATCAAATCAGGTGTTGATAGAACTCTACACAAGAATGACATATTTGTCAGGGACAAAACAAACATTCACAAAATTATCAACTATTTGATGGTGCTTCTGTCACCAAAGGAATAAGAAAAAAATTTGTCCAACAGATGCCAAAAGAGATAAGGAATTAGAAATGATAGCTAGACACATTCTTCAAAATTGGCAAAAGGCAAAAAATCAACACCAAATAGAACACACAACATAAATGTTGGGGACAAACCACAACAACAAATACCAAGGAAAACAAATATGGAAATACCTTACTAAATTCTTTGCAAAGCATAGAACAAAATCAGAAACTATCAAGATACCAACCTTAGGTTGTGCATCCGATGGATCTTGCCCAACACCTTTTATAGGCAATCCAAGGGGGCTTCTCCTTAATTAGCAGCAGCTGCTTGGAAGAGAGCAAACAAGAAATACAATTTTTAGCACTCAACTAAACTTAATATTGGGAGATATTAGAGAATCAAAAATTGAAAAATTAGAGAAGAAAGAGGGTGAGAGATGGAGGTCTACACTTGATGAAGCTAAGATCTACACTCGAAGCCGAAGAACGATGATTCAAAGCTACTTCAATAATTCAACAAATCAAAACCCTACTTCATCAAAATCAAGCCAAATAAAGACATAGCTCTAAGGATATACCTAATCTCGACTGGATCATCTCGACGAGGTTGAACAAGCCGGAGGGAGATGAAACGCGGCGGTTAAGGGACTGCATGAAGGTCGCAAATGCGGAATCTGAGACGGAAACACAAAATTCATCAACGAAATTCGGGAGACACTTGAGAGGATTTACGAGAGATGCAGGAGTGAACTGATAGGAATTGAATGACAATTCGGGGAATGGTTGAGGGCGTGGCAGCAGATTCGACGCCATTGATGAAGGAACCTAGGGATTGCCCCAATCAGATTATCGAATCCTCCATTAAGAGAAAATGGAGGATTCAAGCGTCAAGAAGGGGCATTAGATTTCAAAGCAAATCTTATATCTCAGATTTTCTAGGTGGAAGGAGAAGCATTAGATCTAGATCTGGAGATGTAGAGATTAGAGATGGCTAGGGTTTCGCCGTTTCGGCACTCGAAGTTTTCCACAAGAGAGAGGTGAAAAAGGCTAACTACACAGGGTTTTAATTTATTATTTTTATTTGACCAAATCGACGCATTCGAGCGTCAAGACATATGTCAATTTCGACACCCAAAGATGTCGAAAATTTTCGACGCTTAACAGTGTTGGAAATTTTCGACGAAGAAAAAAAGCGTCGAGACATTAACGTTGGTATTTCACATTTTTCCCGTAGTGATCCCTTAACTGTTTTTTTTTTTCAAGTTTCGACTTTACAATTTATGGAAGAATTGAATTAAAAGGGCCTCTACACTATCCGATCTAAAGGTAAATTGATTTCGACTAATCAAATCAGGTGAGAGATAAAAAATAATGATTTTCTTTTTGAAAGGCTAAAAGCAACCCCAAGAGCTCTTGTAAAATAGAGAAAGTTGGAAATTTTAGAGAAAATATGGGGTTTTTGGGTCCAACAGTTTCTCTATACTCATCTCTAAAATAGAGAAACCTTAGGAAAGAGGAAAAAAATCTCTAAATTTAGAGGAATATGGAAAAAACTCTAAAATTTAATTATCCTCAATATCAATGTAAATTCATTGTAATTCATCAACAATTGGACAAATTTTTTATATTTATACAAAAATTAAATTAGGAGTATTTGTTATAATTAAATTAAATTGAATGTTATATGTAAATGTCAACATTATACTAGTTTACATTTTAAGTTATGTTAAGCATGAGTATTAAACTTCATATTTCAATTAAAATTATTTATGTTTTTTTAAATTTTATCTTAAAATTCATGTTCATCTAGTTGAATGAAATTATTTCATTAGTTCTATAAAGTTTAAGGATAGCTAAAATAGAAATTGTCTTAAATAGAGAGTATATGTAGTATGTAATAAATGAAAAAAAAAATAGAGAAGCTGTTGGAGTTGAAGTATATATTTTTTAGAGATTTTGATATTTTCTCCTCTATTTTAGAGAATTTTTAGTGGAGTTGTTGGGCTTGCTCTAAGGTTTGGTTTGGTTTTGTAAACATTTTCTACGAGATTAAATTCTCATACTAAGGTACGGAATCAGAAATTAAAATTCGAATGTGTTTTATTTTTAAAAAAAATGAAACGGGTTGGAGCGGATCTCAATCCACCTCTTGGTCCATGCCTCATCAATCCTCATACCATATACGTAGTACTAGCTATCACAAAACTCCCTCCGTTTGAAAATATAGGTCCATGACTTTTTTTATATATATTTTTAAGGAGTTTTTTTTATTATTATTAGGTAAAAATTCGATGGTCAGACAGGCCTGACTCATCGAGAGGCCGACCGAAGTCGGCAGCCGGCGAACTGTCTAACAGAACAATCTAAAAACAGAAATACAAATAACAAGCGTAATGAACCAAACAGAAATAAACACTACAACAAATGTTCCAAGAAGACCAAACACTCGAACAGCTGAGGAAGCCACCGAAGAACGCAGCCAAGCACCACCAAACAGTAGCACCGCGGGCCAGTAGTACAGCAGGACTCTAACTCCTATTGGTAGTGCAGACGAACTCCAAGGAAACTCTATCCCGGATACGGAGTCGCCCTGAGCGCACGACCACGACCCCAGCCAGGCCCGACTACAAACTCAACGCCCTCCCCAACTAAGCAGAAGATCTCCTAGAAACATCGGAAGCAGAGCCGCAAACTGCTCGAAACAAAACGCCAACAACCTTTCACCTACAAAATGTCAACATGCCCTTGCGGGATTTTCTCAAGCCCTTTCGGGTGGGTGCTTGGCTGCGTTCGATCCAAATTATATGTCGTTTGACTTTCCAATACGTATTTTAAGAAGGTAAAAACTATATAAAATATTAACTTTTTTAAAAAAAAATTACAACTTAATATTTGTTGGTAATAAGTATTAAATTGTAAAAAAAAAGTTAATATATTATATATTTTTGGCCAAATTTGGTAAATATCCATATTAGAGGAGATTATTAGGTAAATGTCCACTTTTTTCATAATTAACTAAATGTCCATTTATGACAATTTTACCCTTGTTTTAATTTCTCCCCCAAATAGATCTGATAAGCTTCTTCCTCCCGCAACAAACGTGATCTCCCCCAACAGTTCTTTCAATTTGTTACAAAGGCATCCAATCCAAAGGGATTTTGGTGGTTTTGTGGGAGATTCATCATCAGATTCAAGCGATTTTCAAATTTCGGGACAAATTTCATCATCAAATTGAAGATTATTTGTCGCTCAACAATTAGATTCGAAGAGGATTTCGGTGGATTGTTCATATTAGTGCTCGAATCCAACTGAAGTCGAGTTTCTAGTAGAGATTATATCATAAAATCAAAGACAATTTGTCCCCATTCGATCAAATTAAAGATTATTTTGGTTCTTTGTGTTCAATTCATCATCCTTCTTCTCAGATTGAAGAAATCTATCATCAAATTATCATCTTATATCTTAGTTTAGGTGATAATCATCTCTTAATTTTGTTCTATTCATGATGATAATGAATCCTCTTGTTGAATATCTTCAATACAATTTAGAACTTGGTAAGAGATCGGTGACATATATCACTTCTTACATGCATCTAATAATGTCAGCGATGAATTATTGTGGAATGGATGCGTTTGATTTGAATTACAACTAGTCAAAACTGGTTTATGTGAAAAAAGGTTGTCTCTAGCTGTGCTAGCATGAAATCTGGGTTGGATTGATTCTTAATTTTTAAAACGCTATGTTCATCCTCTGCTCATGTACTGTCATTTCGAATATTTTCAAGTGCTCCAAATAGCCAGCAACTACTCTATATGCATTCATACCACTAGATCTGGATTTTGAGATGCAAATTTACTAAGCACAAATTACTGAACACAAATTGATATTTTGACCCTACAAGTTTAGGTACTAAATTACTGAACACAAATTCATATTTCCACCCTTTTATCTAATGATGTGTATAGTGAAGGTCCGGTTATATGCCTATGTTTTTCTATTTGTTGATTTTATATCTAGGTGGGATGTTTTGAAACTTGATATAGATAATAGGATTTAATTAAGCATTGTGTATGTTCATGTGTTGGCCATATATCATCCAAACTTTGACATTCTTTTACCTACTCTATATATGTGTCACCACTAATAAGATTAGTGACATTGACCTCATAAAAAAATAAAAAATAAAGTTATCAATTATCACTAACTAAAAACATTGTCACCAGTTTTTTTTGTCACCAACTATTAAACACTACCACCGCCTATTTTTCCTAACTACATAAAGCTATCACCAACCTATTGTCACCAACTATGGAACACCATCACTATATTATTTTATCTAACGTATTGTCACAAACTACAAAACATTGTCACTGCTCTATTGTCATCAACATCTTGTCAGTAATGTATTATTAGCAACAACATAACAGTATAACCAACCTATTGTCACTAACTACAAGTCTACAACACATTGTCACCAACCTATTTTCACCAACTACATAACACTATTAGCATATTCTTTTCGCAGACGTATTGTCACCAACAATAAAACATTGTTGTCGACACCAACCTCTTGTAAGTAATTTACTGTCACCCTCAAGAAAATAGTGTCATCACCACCCTCTTGTCAGTAAAATATTGTCACCAACTACAATTCATTGTCATCACCACCCTATTATCACAAATCACAGAACACTGTCACCATATTATTTTCTCAAACATATTGTCATCATATTATTTTCTCAAACATATTGTCACTGACTATAAAACATTATCACAACTCCATTGTCATAAACCTCTAGCTTGTTAGTAATCTATTGTCATCGATGACAAAACAATGTCACAACCGATTTTCATCAACCTCTTGTCAATAATCTATTAATTATCATGAACTACAAAATATTGTCACTAACCTATTGTCAACCACCTCTTTTTATAAATTAATTGTTACCAATGAAAGTGTCGACAACAAATTGTCACCAACTATAAAACACTTTCATCAAACTAAAATATGTGTACAAAACAAATGTCATCACCTGTCAATAGGTTGGCAAAATTAATTAGAATTCATCATCTTCATTTTAATAACAAAAACAAATAACAAAATCAGATATCCTCCTCCGCCAATTCAACACAATATGTGGATGGGTGATTCAACACAATCCTCACTGACTTTTGGACCTCAATATCTACCAAGTGCAAGCGAGGAGTCTCAATTCGATTATAAACACACACAAAACTGGACTGTAAAATTAGAATGAGCTAGCCTGCAAGCTCCCAATTTCACTGCAACCCGTTCTTCAAGAGATTGAAGTGCTTCAATCGCACAATATCATCAGGATCCCGCATAAGACCTCGAGCCACTTCGTAATCAAAGTCGGTTTGTGATTGACGATCGCGAAGAACTGCTTGAAAGATTGAATCTTGGTGAACTCCTTGAAGATGGGATTCGGTAACAAGATCGCAGCTTCGGTCAATCAGACTTCGACGATTGAGGAACATGGGAGAGGGAAATGAGAGAAATAGCTCCTAGCTCCCGCCGTCGGCCATGTGAAGGACTCGGTGGTAGAACAAGGAGTGGAGAGGCTCATGAGGAAGACAAACAACGAGGGTAGAAGTCGAGGGAGGGGATCCATCTATTTTATTGTTTTGTTTTATTTTACTAAAAGAGGGATAGTTTGAGATTTAAAAAAACATTATGGACACTTACTTAATTATACTTTTAAAATGGACATTTAGCTAATTAGATTTTCTAAATGAACATTTGACCTAAATTCTCCTATAGTTTTTAGTTCCTTAAAATACGTGTTAAAAAGTCAAATGACATGTATTTTAGATAGAATGGAGTATTAAAACTCATTGTTAATTGATTTCAGCTAAACCGAATCAAGCGAGAGATTAAGAAAAAAAAAAGAATATTTTTTTAAAATTTAAAAAAGTTAGTTTAAGTTTTGTTTTGGGTTTGCAAACATTTCCTACGAGATTAAATTCACATATCCATATTTATAGTACTGTATAATATACGGAGTATTAAATTCACGGACGAAGTATTGGATTGGAATCTCCGCGTAAATGGAGACGTTGGTTGAAGGGCTAAAGACTACAGAGCTTTGCCAAAAGAAACGGGCCCCACCTTCTTCCCTGTCTCCACCATTGAAGAGCGTTTGTATTTTACTATGCAAGAAAGGAACTACTACTGCAAAGACGGTGTGTGATAATGGTAGTGCAAGACAACCCACCGAAAATCCAATCAATTGCAAATATCGATGTTCCAATTTCAATTGCTTACGACAACAAAACACAGATCCTTGGGGTGCCAATTTCGTTTTATTTTATCCCTCTCTCGAAGCATGTTAAAAAGCCATTGAAAAAACCCCCAAAAAATGGGACCCAAGGGTTTTACACTATCAGAAAAAAACAGCTGTTTTCCGCCACACACAACACTGTATGTATGAATTACTCGTATAAAGAAATAAAATTGCCCCTCTCTCCTACTTACTTTCCCTCACTAAGCAAGGCATAAAATAAAGTGCAAGGGAATACGCAAAAGTGTAAGGAGTGTCCCTTGCTAGTGCTAGGAGAGGCCTAGTGGGGAAAAAAGAGGGTGAGGAGTAGTAGCAGAAGAAGAAATAGGGGTGTGTATTGCTTTGGGTCATTCCGATTTGGAGGGCTTTGAAATGGGGAACAATGCATTTTCATTCATGTTTCTGTTTCCATTGTTGTGGGTGTTTTTGCTTTCAAGCTTTGGTGGTGTGAATGCCACTGTGGGTTATGATAGTAGAGCTATCACCATTGGTGGGCAAAGGAGGATCCTCATTTCTGGGTCTATTCACTACCCGCGCAGCACTCCTGAGGTAAATCAAGATTGAGTGTTTGCTGAATTAGACCCAGTTTTTTATGGAGATTTTTTTATTATGGTGTTTTTGTTTTAATTTGCAGATGTGGCCAGATCTTATCCAGAAGGCCAAACAAGGAGGTCTAGATGTGATTCAGACTTATGTTTTCTGGAATGGGCATGAACCCTCACCCGGTGATGTAATGGGGCACTCAACTTTTTGTTTTTGTTTTTTGTAGCCTTAATTACTCATTCCTGAACTGAAATACTCCTATTGTTCTTGAATGTCTGTAGTACTACTTTGAGGAGAGGTATGATCTAGTGAAGTTCATCAAGTTGGTTCAACAAGCTGGGTTGTATGTTCATCTCAGAATTGGACCTTATGTTTGTGCTGAATGGAACTTTGGGTAATTTAGGGTTTCTTCTTCTTCTTCCTTGATTGTTTGAACGGTATGAATAGGGGAATACATTGGCTGATAAGTAAATGGTGTGCCATTGTCAGGGGGTTTCCAGTCTGGCTCAAATACATTCCCGGCATTGATTTTAGAACAGATAATAAGCCTTTCAAGGTTGGAATCTGTCATTTTCTTCAATGCATTTGAATCTAGTTTTAGTGTTGCTTTGATTTGTCGAATAAGCTACAGAATATGGTTTCTGAATTCCCTTTAACTTGATGTTGTTGAAGAGGGAAATGCATAAGTTCACAGCGAAGATTGTCGGTATGATGAAAGCAGAGAAGTTGTTTGAAACGCAGGGTGGTCCAATTATTTTTTCCCAGGTATACTTGTTCTCACCATTTCATTCCGAATGTTGCTTACAGTTGTTTTTGCATTGGTTTCCACATTCTTTCCCGAAACTTGCCTATGACCGTAATTGGTAATCTGAAACGATTAGTCTGTTTTTACAATTTCAACAGATTGAGAATGAATATGGACCAATGGAGTATGAACTTGGGGCCCCTGGTAGATCATACTCTAAGTGGGCGGCTAAAATGGCAGTCGGGCTCCAGACTGGTGTCCCGTGGATCATGTGCAAGCAAGACGATGCTCCTGATCCCATTGTAATTATCTTCACACTCTTTTGCACTTTTCATGATCCCTGTTTTGCTTTGTGTGCCATGTTCTTTCCCATTTGACTGATGGTCACCTTGGTGGGGCTTGTGCGTCATTTAGGTTGTTGTCTTCTTGTGTTGTGAGTTGTGCCCTGTGATGAATAATATATTTTTATGCTGAACTGCACATGGCTTTGTATGCCTCTTCTTTCTCTGTCTGCTATGTTTTGGTTATTGTTTTACTTGAACACCAAAATACTCTTTAAAAAAAACAGTTGTTTCCCAATGTAGCATGTACTCTTACACTCACCATTTGCACTTAGGATTAGTCAATGCATTCTATTGTTTAATCCCGTCTGACTTCAGAATATAAACTAGAAATATCCTTTGGACTCATGTATTCGACATCACTTGAGTAGTTAGTGGTTAGTGTATGAATATAAATATTTTGTCTTGTAACTCTGCAATATTTTGCACGGTTATTTTCAGTATGATAACCTACTCTTAATATTAATATCTAGTGAAAAAATATGGTTAATTTTTCCAGATCAATACTTGCAACGGCTTCTACTGTGATTACTTCTCTCCTAACAAAGCATACAAGCCAAAGATGTGGACCGAGGCTTGGACTGGCTGGTGTGTATCCATCAAAAGTTGCTTTTGTGTAACATATGCAACAGAACGGGATTTAATGCTTGTATTTTGGAATTGAAAACCAGGTACACTGAATTTGGAGGCCCAGTTCCTACCCGACCTGCTGAAGATATGGCATTTGCTGTAGCCAGGTTCATCCAAAAAGGAGGATCTTTTGTCAATTATTATATGGTCAGTTGGTCTTTCTCATTGTGCTTAATGTGTAGCGAATTTCCTGCCATGGACAACCTCTAATCATATGGTCTTGCAAACATTTAGTATCACGGTGGGACTAATTTTGGAAGGACAGCTGGTGGTCCTTTTATTGCCACTAGCTATGACTATGATGCTCCTCTTGATGAGTTTGGTATGTATTTCTACACTACTAGTCTTGAACTTCAACTATTTAAAACAATACGAACTATTATATGGTATTACATAGTATTTGCATAAAATTTATTGACCCATGAAATTCATAATTTGGTACTAATTAAGGTCATGATTAGTGCTAATTCTACAGTCTGTTCATCCCCTCCTTGTCATTTATTTTTTGAATTGAGTCAAATCTTGCCACTAGTTTCCTTTAAACTACAAAAAGTGTTTCTAGTGCTGCAATTTAGTATACCCTATTCCTTATACAGGACTCCTAAGACAGCCTAAATGGGGCCATCTCAAGGATTTGCATCGAGCAATCAAGCTTTGTGAGCCTGCTTTGGTATCCAGTGACCCTGCAGTTTTCAGACTTGGAGACCAACAAGAGGTTTTTTTTACTACTTTCCTCAAAGCAGTATACTTAATCGGCTTTTTTTTATATACCGAAATTCTGTGTTTAAATTTATTCTTTTAATTTCTTAATGCAGGCTCATATTTTCAAGTCAGATTCGGGATCTTGTGCTGCATTCCTGGCAAACTATGATTCAAACTCTTATGCAAAGGTGTCTTTTCAAGATATGCACTACAATCTGCCACCTTGGTCAATTAGCATCCTTCCCGACTGCAAGAACACTGTCTATAACACCGCAAGGGTGAGAATGTTTGTTTTTTTCATCTTATTTTTAACAAGCTGCAATGGACTCACATGTAGGTTCTACTTATTTGATACAATCCTCACATAAGCCCGTTATGGCCTTTCATTTATTTATTTATGGAGCTCGTGGGTAGCTTCACAAGTTGAAGGCAAGGAGTATACATCACCATGCACTTCATTTATTATATTTAGCATTTCAGATATTGCTAACAAACGAGACTGGCTTTATACAGGTTGGTGCTCAAAGTGCAGCGATGAAGATGACTCCTGTTTATCAGGACTTCTCTTGGGAATCATACAATGAAGACACTACTGCCCCAGATAATAGCGCTTTTACCCTGGTAGGGCTATTGGAACAAGTAAATACCACCAGAGATGCCACTGACTACTTATGGTACATGACCGAGTAAGTATTTCATTTCTGCAGTCTGTTTGTTCCATTATGTCTTTCTTCATTTTCTGACCTTTTCTGTCCCTCACTAATCATTTGTTTGTTTTATTGATCTCTTTATTTGTCGTCCTTCCATATCCTATCTCTAGTGTCAAGATTGACACAGATGAAGATTTCTTGACAAGTGGAAAATATCCCGTTCTTAATGTGATGTCAGCTGGTCATGCCTTGCATGTATTCATCAATGGTCAATTATCTGGTATACATTTTCAATTGAATGCAAAAGAAGTTTATATTTGGATGAAAGATAATATTATTCGTGTCAAAACGGATCTTTTTTCCTTCCCTATTTACTACAACGTGAATGTCTGAAAAACCTTGATAAGACCGCTTGTTCACATCCATGATTTTGCTCGCATCATTTTTGTAGGAACTGCATATGGTAGTCTTGAAGACCCGAAACTGACCTTCAGTCAAGGAGTAGATTTGAGATCTGGTGTTAACACGATAGCCTTGCTAAGCATTGCAGTTGGCCTCCCGGTTAGTTCTACTTCTTTCTGTTTCCAAAGTTTCCGGTGCTGCACATATATGAATATAGGGTAAAGTATGCAATGCTAAAATTGATAATGGACACCTCTTATATTGGACAATCAATATAAAAGTTAAAATCTGAACCAAATAAGGAGAACCCCTGGAATCTGTATAATGGAAAATACAAGTGCAAGTTTCTCTCGAGTGTAGAGTTCTGAAAATTATTGCTGTCTACCTTCAGAATGTTGGTCCACACTTTGAGACATGGAATGCTGGTGTCCTTGGACCAGTCACACTGAATGGCTTGAATGAAGGTAGACGAGATTTGACGTGGCAGAAATGGTCGTATAAGGTTTGTGTTTAAAGTTTAAACATCTGTGTTTATCCCCTTTCAGCTGAAAATTTAATCATACATATGCTCTTTATTATTAGATTGGTCTTAGGGGAGAGTCATTAAATCTTCATTCTCTTGCCGGGAGCTCGTCTGTTGAGTGGGTGGAAGGAGCATTTGTCCACGAAAATCAGCCACTTACTTGGTACAAGGTGTGTAATCTTTGCTTATGTCAAGTCTTCCTTCTCAAGGCTCTATGCTATATAACCACTTGATTTTTCGGCCAAATGCAAATAAAACTTGTTCAGTCCTTGTCCAAGAAGTACGGAGGGCCAAGTCATCAGAGTACTTATTGTAGTAATAAGCTGCTACAGGACAAGTTCAGAGCTGGTTCAAATAAAGCTAACTGATTATTGAACCTGTTTTGACTGGTCAATTACTAAATGTTAAAATGAAAAATCTAAGTGAAAAGAACATAACATGGCTGTCCCATTGAAGCACATTTGGAAGTTTAGATTTTTCATCTAAGAATAGCATAACTAAAAGCTTATTCGCGTTGTTTCAGCAGAAACACGTGATAATTGATGAAAGGAAAAGAAAACTTCCATTGAAGCCTTGAGAAAACTTGGAATTAACACTTCTCATTGTTCCAGACAACATTCAATGCCCCAGCTGGGAATGGACCTTTGGCTGTAGACATGGGAAGCATGGGCAAAGGTCAAGTTTGGATAAACGGAGAGAGTGTTGGCCGTTACTGGCCAGCATACAAGGCGTCTGGCACTTGTGGTGAATGCAACTATGCAGGGTATTATACCGAAAAGAAATGCTCAGTTTACTGTGGTGATGCTTCACAAAGATGGTGAGTGAAGTATAATAATTTTAGCTCAAATGAGCATAAATCTAAATTAAAGGATTCAAGTCAATAAAATCCCAAAAAAAAAAAAAAAAACTAACTGATGGAGTTATCAGGTACCATGTTCCACGCTCCTGGCTTAAACCAGAAGGTAATCTCATGGTCGTTTTTGAAGAAATAGGTGGAGACCCAAAGTGGATTTCGCTGGTCCAACGAGAAATAAGCAGTGTATGCGCTGATATACATGAGTGGCAGCCAACCTTGTTGAACTGGAAACTGCATGCTTCTGGAGTAGTAAACAAGCCACTAAGACCTAAAGCCCACCTATGGTGTGCTCCTGGTCAAAAGATCTCGTCGATCAAGTTTGCCAGCTTCGGAACACCAGAAGGAACTTGTGGGAACTACCGGCAAGGCAGCTGCCATGCCTTCAAGTCATATGATATTTTTGAAAAGGTACTTTTTCCTCCCAGAACCATCTCTCTAGAGTTATAAAAACCAAGTTTGGAAGAGCTGTATTCATATGCCCTTTGTCGGATTTTGTAGTAGCTTCTATGCTGTATTGCTAAAAAGGTTGTAGCTTCAAATCACCCTTCGGTTGTCTAGCATAACTTATTGGAGCTTTACCTTTTTTCGGAGCATTATTTTGTCATTTCAAGTACAAAAAACTCCAGTTGTGAAACAGTCTTGATCTTCCCAAAAGTTTACTACTATTGTTTTTCACTTTCTTCTAACTTGCACCCTCGTTTCTGTGCAGGAGTGTGTTGGACAAGCAGGGTGCGCTGTAACAGTAGAGCCCGATCACTTTGGAGGAGACCCGTGTCCAGATATCATGAAGAAACTCTCGGTTGAGGCAATCTGCAGTTGATGAGCTTAATCAACCTCTTGTTATTCTTCCGGGGTGGCAAAAGAAGTTTCCCACTACAGCTTCAGTTCATTACTGATGAGCTCTTGATATAGAAGTCGAATTAGGTCTAGTTCACCCTTTCTTTTTAGCCCTCATTTCTGGGTTTTGCAGGGGGTGAAGTTGTACAGATAAGCAACACATTGCCCTGGTCTAAGGCCCGATGCAGATTCATGAAAACGGCGGTTTGACAACGTACAAACAAACACATAGGGAAAGTCTTAGAAGGTCCATATTCTTGGAGGGTATTTAGTGGTCTAAGCTTGGAGATTGCATTTTGTTCTTCATTACACATGCTGTCTCTCAATTTATGTGATTTTGCAGCACAAGCAAAATCTTGAACATTTATGCTTTGTAAGAAGCACCACAGCTGAAAATTCAGAACCTGGCAAATGGAGAAAAACCTTTTTAGGTAATCGAGCATTACACTGTCAATTTGTTGGGTCTTTTGTAATTGAGAGGGGCGACTTCAATCGTCTGCGGCTTCTGTCAAGCAATGTTGGGATGTTGTTGGCTTTTCGCTCCTTCAGTTCGACATTACTTCTATAGACAGAATCAAAGACACTTTGCTGGTGCTTGTTTCCAAAGTGAATGCTCCTCAAAGACACTTTTGCCGATTAGCTTGTGTAATGTGTTTTATTTATGGAATCTCGATGTACCACCGAAGGTGCGACACTTTCTATGGAAAATCTCCAGGGATGGTCTCCCGACTAAAACCAGACTTCAAAAGTCGCATATCGCTGTACCTGCTGGCTGCGCTTTCTGTGACAATACTAATGAATCGAATGATCACCTTCTGCTTCACTGTCCCATGGCTACTGCTTTGCTTAAAGCTCTACGCATCCATATTCCGGGACTGATCACAGCTAGTGTCATGGGAAATGTTTTTCCTCTTACTACGATAAAATGTGCTATTGGGACTAGCTCCTTTGCCACTTTAGCTTCAGCCTGGTGGGCCATGTGGTTCTTTAGAAACCAACTTACTTTCAACCATACTAAAAAGGTAACCATGAATGAAATTCTGCTGTTACACAGCACTACTACTCACTGTTGGAAACAATCAAAGTTTTTAGATGATGATCCGACAGGACCGTTGATCCCCTTATACCGTTGTGGTCACAGTCAGCACAACCAGGCCAAGTGGGATAGTGCTTTGAAAGGAAGGCCCAAGGACCGGTCAGGGAAATGGGAAAAACCACCACCGTATAGTTACAAGCTCAACTTTGATGGTTCTGTAACCCGGAATGGTAACTCGGCTTATGGTTTTGTCATTCGCGGCTCTGATGGTTTAGTTATTGCGGCTGGTAGATCCGTTTTCACAAATAACTCTGTGATTTATGCCGAAAACCTCGGACTCATAATGGGTTCATTACGGGCAAAGGAGTTGAATCTTTCTACACTTCTGATCGAAGGAGACAACCTTTTAGTGATAAAAGTTCTACTGGGGGATTGGAAATGCCCCTAGGAAATTGAGATGCTACAAGCGGATATTCTGTCTGATATCTCGTCCTTTTCTCATGTTGCGATTCGTCATATTTTCAGGGAATCGAATGCTGTGGCTGACTACCTTGCGCGTAGTGCTCATGCCTCCCCTGCCGATGTTTGATGTGAGGATGATCCAGAACTGCGGGTTCTCGTCCGGAAGGATGCGCTAGGAAGGGCCTCTGCTGTGGCCGACCCGACCTAAATCTTATCTTGCTTCAAAAAAAAAAAAAAAATCTCACGCCCAATAGCCCCCCCTCCCCCCCCCAAAAAAAAAAAAACAAGATAAGAGTTAGGTAGGATCCCGACAGGCCGAGATCCTTCCTAGAGTGTCCTGACGGACGAGATCAGAAAGCAGACGAACAGCTATCCTCGGCAGGGTTACCATAGGCCAGACTAGCGATCCTGTCTGCTATAACATAGGCCAGAATAGCAACATAAGTGAAATATGACGGATCAATTCGTGTATCCAATTGCAGCAGCTCAGTGTTCCAGGGACAAGACCAGTCACCCAGCAAAGCATTTACAACCGTTAAACAATCGCCCTCTATAAGGAGATTATCAATCTTAAGCTGCTTCGCTTGAAGCACTCCCTGCCGCAACGCCAAGGCCTCAACGAAAAGAGCAGAGTTATTATTACAAGGGTCGTTACCCCATGAAACAACCCTGCCCAGATGATTTCTAATAACAAAACCGAAAGAGCCCGAGCCATCGGATCTGAAAGAACCATCGAAATTCAGTTTGTAAAAAGGAGGTGGTTGATGCCACAAACATTTCCTCCGATTAGTAGTCGATTGATACCCCATTGGATGGGGAAGTTGGTGGTACAGAAGTCCCAGAAGCAGCTCCGTACGGAGCGTCGTAGTGCACGACATCCTTTGTGGCAGACCAAGTATCATGAGTGGTAAAAATGAACACCGAAATATCCATAACCCGTAATCTAAAAGTAGGATAAAAAACAAATTTATTTCTGAAAAACCAAATACCCCCCCCCCCAAACAGTCGCCAAGAGAGCCATAGAAGACTTTCCAACGAAGACTATTGACAAGACGTCAGAATGACTATTGAGAAGACTATTACCACCAAATTGCATGACAACTGATAAGTCATTGTCTATAGGGATGACAATGGGTCGGGTGTTGGGTGATGATCTACTTCCGTCACCCGACCCACTACCCAGAACCCTTCACCCTACCCGACCCATCACTCACCAAATATTTCACCCGCCCCATCTACTCATCACCAATCGGTTGATCGTGTGGATCGGGTGATAATTCGGGTGAAATGCAACTCATCAAATTCAACAAAAAATTGTAGAAAAACATACACCGAACAATTCGATTAATAAACAACTAGCAAATATAGTCAAATTTGGTCAAATACGTGTAAACATCCACAACTATCACTACTTCAAGCTAGAAGTCTTAGAAATAAAAAGGCATTACAACAATAAGTCTTCAAGAAGAGCAAACATATGTTCGTTTAATTAGGGATTTGGGGTGGATTGGTAATTTCGTCTATAATTTATTTATATAATTATATAAGTTAGGTGTAGAGGTGGCAATCGGGTGGGTCGGATCGGGTTCGGGTTCGGTTAGTCGGGTTTCGGGTTATTCGGGTTTCGGGTAATTCGGGTTTCGGGTCATTCGGTTTCGGGTAATGTCTAATAATTTGGTCATTTGGTTGGGTCGGGTTCGGGTTTCGGTTGTATCGGGTTTCGGTTCATTCGGGTTTCGGTTGTCTCGGGTTTCAGTTCTTTCAATATTCATTTTGAAAAATTTACTAGAATGTATCTTAAAGTTCGGGTTATATCGGGTTTCGGTTGTAACGGGTTCGGGTCTTAATGGGTTTCGGTTGAATCGGGTTCGGTTCATTCGGATTTGGGTGAGTTTCGGTTATCGGTTATTCGGATTTCGGGTCCAAAATGGGTCGGGTTGATCGGTGTTCAAAACAATCGGTTCCGGGTCGACCGGGTCGGGTTTTCGGGTTCGGGTCGGGTTTTGCCAGCTCTAGTTAGGTGACGGGTCGGAAATGGTTTCACCCGAATATGAGCCAACCCATCACCCGTCCACCCATCACCCATTTAATATCTGCTTTATATCGGATTTTCAGCCATTTTTTTTGGTCGGATGAAACGGATATCCGTCGGGTACGGGTGAAATTGTCATCCCTATCAATCGATGTTACATTGACAATGTTTATATGCACAATTAATATTGAAATATGAAAAAACTCAATGAAAACAACTATCCCATTAGGTCTACCCTTGCACATACTCCTCAAAGTTTCAAGTTTGATTCTAGATTGCAACATTTAGCCATAAATTGTTTCTTTTAATTTTTTATTTATTTATATTGAGTCTTGGATAACCTAGTCGAGTGTATTAAGTAACTTCGAAAAATATTGTCGAGCTTATACTATAGGCTCGGTAACAGTAGGCGGTGTTTACATGAACAAATAATATTTGAGTCTCGGATAATCTAGTTGAGTGTATTAAGTAACCTTGAAAAATATTGTTGAGCTTAAACTATAGGCTCAGTAATAGTAGACGGTGTTTATATGAACAAATAATATGGAGATTTGAAAAATACTTAATGAAATCAGCTATCCTATTCGCTCTACCTTGCACATGCTCCTCAAAGTCCCAAGTTTGATTCTAGATTATGACGAGTTTCTTCCTGAAAAAGACCCATTTTACTAGGCTAGGTGGGGACATAGTCTATTCCTAAGGTTGACTTATCGATCGGGCTTATTTGAGACGTGCAGATCGACATACCCGTCAGTGTCACTACCTGATCCGACCTATTAGTTCTGAATAGCCAGTGTCCTTACCTTAGAGGTATCGTCCTGCCCAAGTAGAGTAGAAGTTACTTACCCGCGTCAAGCAGACAATTACACGACGGCTCGCGAACGTGCGTTACCTAGCTTGGACTGCCTGTCTTTGGAAGTATTTTGTTAGGATCTGAACGCGGATAGAAGGAGTAAAATGATCCGCTGAGCGTGACTTGACCAGTTGATAAATGCAAGTGAGGATCGCGGATGAACTGTTGAATGACTCTACTTACTCTCTCTCTCCTTCCAAAAAAAGCCCCTTTTTCTCATGTCCCAACTTGATTATATATCATCTCAATTGTGCAGACACAAGGACGACGTACATATGTCCTGAAGATGACATTTCTCTTCGGACCCGTGGGGGGAGGGCATTTATATGATGTAACGGCCCGGGATTATGATTCCCGAGTTACGTTTCAAGGGATGAAACCCCTCGTTAGGACCTTGCGCCCCGAGTACAGGTTGAAGGTTTCAAAACCTACTTTAATGTTTTCAAAGGGGGATTTCATACCCAAAATCGAAGGGATCGTTGGAATCCCCGGGGAAGTCCCCTGTACCTGTCGTAAGTCTAAGCGTGGAAATCAGAAATCATGCAACTAGCGAAAAACAAGTGTAATACAAGAAGGTGCCACGGCAGAGCCGGGTCAAAACGGAGTCTAAAGTGTAGATCCAAAAATATAATCAGAGTCTGGTGAAGTCTATAACTCCAGCGCTCACTCTCCGCCGACAAAATGACCCACGCAATAAGCAAACAGCACCGATATGATGAACATAAATAATACCTAAAAAAATTGATATGGGGCGGGATCAGATCGATGCCCACTTTAGCTCTGCATCCCAACCATAAGCACACATATACGCTATACCTAATAAAGATGCTTCTAGATGCATGGCGGAATATTAACACACTAACATGCTCCTAAGATCAAGTACATATAAGGCCTTAGCACAGAATACCAAGTGGTATATCCCTCTCCTACCTCCACCCCCTTCCGATAGGGCGGAGACTGGCCAGCTCGTGAATGCATTCATTCATAATCGGGCGGCACGCATGCCCAACCCGCTCCACAATAAAGCCCGCAGGCATCTCATAATATAAGGAAGTGCATGACTCGATTGACTCAGGACGGAACCCGATGAGACTAGGTCGTCCTATAACCCTAGCAATGACTCTAGTTACTTCACAGATAACGGTCGTTCTGTTTACATACGCATAGAGAAATAGAATGATCAACGGTCGATGCAACCTAGCATGGTACTACATGGCATGCTGATCATGAATGCAACACCTAGTATATCATGCACCTAAAGCAGGGAATAGCTCTATTCAATCTGAGTAAGCTCCGAAGAGACTTACCTGGTATCGCAGAACAGCAAAAGGCAATCAACCAGGCAATATGAAATCCGACACGTCACAGATGGTCACCTAACAAGTATAAGCACATCAATGAGTCGATCTCTAAGGCACACAAGGCATAGAATTATCATACGCACGACTTCACAACTTAACATAATAACCGTCACATCATCATTTCCATAATATCAACCATATCTCGTAATCTATCATCTCACAATCATGCTCAATACAATTCTCCAATTCATCAACTTAAGATAATTCCAATTCATACTCAACCAATTTGCATGCTATCATCTCAAAATCTTACTTAGCATATAATTGCACATCTTCAACATAATCATATAACTTTTAACCACAATAATAAATCACCACAATATTATATCTTAAATCTCAAAACAACATTTTATATTTTAATCCCAATAATTTTACATACTACTTTTAACATCATTTTATTTTAACATCTTTATAAAATATTTATAAAATCCCATCCATATTCATTTAATCAAAACATCCCTTTTTAAATTAATAATCCAACCTTACTTTATTTTAATTTACCAAAACACACCCTCTTATTTTATAAAAAACCAAACCGGCCCTCTTGTTTACAAAACCCCAAAACCGAGCCCTCTTCCTCTTTTTGTTGTTAAACCCAAAGTCAAGTTCCTGGACAAAAATTAGGCCCAACCAATACTTGATTGTGTTTTAGAAAGAAAAGGCCCAAAGCTTGTTTCATTAAAATGCCCAATCCGGCCCAAAAGAAACAGGCCCAACAACCCATTTGATTTCATTCTTCCATTTCTAAACCAACGTAAAGTGAAAGAGGAGAAGGAGGGGGGTCCAGCTGATGACATGTAAAAAAAACGTGGGCCCAGGAGTGGGGTGGGGGCTGATGTGGCGAGGGAGGTGAGCTCCAGCCCCTTTCTTCTTCCTCCTATTGCCGAAAGAAGAAACGAACAGGGCCTCGCCCAGAAATGATGGGAGAAAGGAGAGGGAGGAGGAGGAGACCTCCGGCGGCGGTGGTGCTGACCTCCAGCCACCCGACCTCTCCGACGCGGACCCACACACACAGGGAGGAAGGGAAAGAATGAGGAGGAAGGAAGAGGGCTCACCGAGAGGGCTTAGAAGCTTCGTCGGAGTTCGTCGGGATTTCGATGGGCTCGCCGGAGTCGGAATCACGCAGCTCGGCCTAGGGAGGGAGCAAGGGGAGTTAAAGCTCCTCTTTTATTGATTCTAGAGGTGGAATAAAAGAGAAACGGAGGAAGAAGAGCCCATTACCGGACTTCAAATCGGAGAGACGGGGAGGAGGAATGTTGGCGGCGTCGGCTGTTCGGGGGTGCTCCGAGATGCTGCTACTGTTGTTGCTCGGCAAGCTAGGAGGGACGGGGGGAGCTCGCTGCTCAGGGCACTCGGCGGGTGCCCGGAGATAGAGGGAGGTGGAGGTGAAGGTGCGTACGGTGGTGGCGCAGGGTGGAACTGGTGGTGAGGTGTGGAAAGAGGGGAGCTCGGCAGCCCTCCAAAAGAGAGAAAGGGATTGGTTCCTTGTGTTTGTGTGTTTGGGTGGGAAGATGTGCTAAAGGTTCAAATTTTATGGATAATATCTAGGGTTTTCTTCACTATAACCATTGGACAAAACATTGGAACCCCATTTGCATTCTAGGCAAGTCAACAAGGTAAGAAAAAGAGTTTAGTGGTGTGTTGGGTTAATTTGGGAAAATTGAAAGAGATGGGGAAATTACAAAATTAAACTCAAATTGTAGAAACCAATGTTGAATTTGGATAAGAATGTGAGAAAAGGACGGAATTGAGGTCTCGAGTCGGAAATTTAAATCTCCGCCGATTGGTCGTTCAAAACCCGAAATGAAAGACGGATTCGATCTTTAAATTAAAAATTTGGGCCGGAATTTGTTTTAAATTTATTTTGATTTTATTTTTCCAAAAATTAATATTTTAAAAATCCGAGCATTTACATATGACACATGGCCTTTATGGGGACATGAAGATGGCATCCTCCTGTATGCGGATGGCTTCTAGTTCGACAAGATTTGTCCGTTGATTGTTTTATTGGTCTTCAAACTCCCTTGAAAGATTTCCACCGGGCTTGGTAATTTAGAGCGATGTGTCAAGACCGTCTATCCGCCTTCAGGTTACATCAGATTCTAGATTGCAACATTTAGCCTATGTTTTTTTTTCTTTTAAACTTTTCTATATTGCAACGTTCGATAGAGTTATTTGTCATTTTGTAAAAACCTCAGTAGATATGGTCGAGTTAATGCATTAACCTTGGCAAATATTGTTGAGCTTATACAATAGGCTCGACCATATGTGCCGAAGTCATTGCATTAGCTCGACCATATTTGCCGAAGTTGTTATAAAACAGCGCTAGTTTCAATGAATATTGTAATTGAAAACCATTGTGTATTCATGATTAAGGTTCAATGAATTTAATAGGTAAATAAATGTCAATAGATTTTTTCTTTTTCTCTCGGACAAATACATAAATATTTTCGAAAACAGACAATGACTCATCATGCAATTTGGTGATAACGGTCTTGTCGATAGTCATTATGACGTCTTGCTAATGACCATTATTTTTTTATTAAGAAATAATTCAAGGGTTATGCAAACCTGACTTCTCAAGAGGCTGACAAAGTCAGCAAACGACGAATCATTAAACATATAATGTAAAATAAATAAAAAAGGTGCAATACAGAAGTGGCAAGCAAACATATCCAAATGAACATACAAGCCTAACCCAAAAACATCGTGTTTAGTCTTCGTTGAAGACGAAACCCGAACCTAAGCGTCACCAAACAATAACACCGCCGGTAGTCCATGTGGGTAATGAAACGATTCTCCAAGGAAATTTTCGGAATAAGGAGTCGCCTCGATGCACACGGCCTCAACCCTAGCTAGACTTGACACCGGACGCCCGAGCCCTAACTTAGAGTAGGACAACCAAGAACAATCAGAAACACCACCGAGAACCACCCTTGTAAGACGCACAAAAAAGGCCTTTCAGGATTTTAACTATACCATATCGGGATTTTGATCATGCCTTTTTGGGATTTGGTTTTCACCCTTTCGAGTTTTTTGTTGTTTTTTTTAAAAAAATTTACACGGGAAAACTCGGGCTAAAGGAAAAACCTTGGGCACAAAGCACTCACTTTTCGGGCCAAACCTACCCGCTTCGGGACACCTTGTGCCCAAAGAAAAACTCGAGGATCCAAATATGACAGGAAGGAGCAGCACAACACCAACATCCGAGCGACACTACCCGACGTCGACAACGACCAAGGGAGCACATCCAGATGTAGATATATGATGTCACCTCGATGCCGGAGAACACCAATGGAACAAAGAGGGCTGACAAGAAGAAGGTGAGGCCCGCAACTGAATTAAAAAAAGGACATCGTGGAGACACGAAAACGACTAGAATCAAGGCCAATCGGAGCGTAGGGGTAGATGATTTGGGGATCTAGGGTTTGGAAATCAAAAGGCCTCAATTCAATTGAAAGATAGGCCGGGGGTGACGAGGTTATGAGATGACGAAGGGGACAACGCCACAACCGCCGACGACCACCCAGGAGGCTGAGCAGCTAGACATCATCCGGCCGAAGAGTGAGCCCATTCTAGCAAGGACGAGGATCAAAGCCGCCGAAGGCAGCAAAAACCAGCCATAGAAACCAATGAGAGGTCAAATAGTAGGAAGAAGGTCCGAAAAAAAATTTAGAAGGGGAAATTTTGGCAAAAAAAAAAAAAAGATAGATATGGGGAGGATTGCAATGAGTAGATTAAGGATTACAAGAAGATTTGGGTTTAACTATAGACGAGTTCTAGAGAGAAGGCATTTTCTCCACAACGCGATTAAAATTCTACTAGCCGTTGTTATGTTTTATTTTAGATTTGCACTCTCAAATACTCCGTATTTATGTAAAGTATTTTAAATAGTTCGCAAGTTGGTGTCTATTTTAAAATTTAGATCTATAAGTTGATATGAAATGACATTTACAATTGATCCAAAATGCTTATCATCTTTACCTAAATGTAGAGCATTAAGATAAAACTTATAAGGACAATTAGTAAATACCTCCAGATTGACTTATAGATAGATACAAATTAACTTTTAATTAACTAGGCTTTGATACCAAATTACAGGATCAACTTACTAATTATAATATTTAAATGCAGAATATAAAACTAAACATGTAGCACTTAAGGATATTAATGTAAATTACAAAAAGATATGGTAATTATTTATAATTTTTACTTTTTGTGGAAAATTATAAAAAAAAAGCGGAAGCTTAGTTAATATTTTAATAAATACTTTCAAACCCTAAATATTTTGGCAAATTGTTAATGTTTTAACTAAGCACTCGTTTTATTTTAGTTTTGCAGTCTCAAATATTTATGTAAAGTATTTTAAACAGTTTGCATGTCGGTGTCTATTTTAAAAGGATGAGTCTAACAACAAGATGTGTTTCATCTATTAGCAAGACGAAGTTTATATATTTACGCTTGGGTTTTTTTTACACTCCGGTTGCTCTCCTTGTCTGTACCAACCACTTCCCTTCTGATTTCGGAATCAAATGCGAGTAGATCAATTTCCAAGCTTGGATATGGCATATTAAACGCTATGATGGAAATTGATATATCCATGATCTTATAGATGTAGGTCAAACCCACCGGCGAATGTCAAGTGGGGGAATCATTCGTGATTTTATGGGCTATGTAGTTGATATTTTTTATCAGGAAGTAAGGCAATGTTCGGTTATTCAAACTGAAGCTGCAAGCCTGCAACAGTTCAGATAGGCATATAACAAGCTTGGAGATTAGGGCTGAGGAAGATTACTACAGAGAGAGATAATCAAGAACTCATGAGATCGCTTACTCAAGGGAATGGAACCAGATAAGAAATTATGCGACAAGTAGAGGGTATCAACATTATAAGAGCAAAGTTCGAGCTGATTGAATTCAGACATATCTTCAGATAATCAAACAGAGTTGCTGATTATATAGCTACGAATTGTATAATTAGTGATAGATCTACAATCCCTTTTAATAGGAATCTTTGTATCAATATTCGTCAGGATGATCCAGGAGCGAGATTACATTATTTGTAATAGCTCCTAATGTTCACATATTGTAAAAAAAAAAGGTCCACGAAGTGTCCCTTGGCTTCCAATAACTTATCGCTTCCGACACAATATCTAACACAACCACGACAAAAGTGGAGTTGAAATTCAGCTCGATTATGTTAGAGAAATTTAGTTTGCAAGCGAAGAGGTTAGGGACGAACTTGATGGCAGCAGAGCGTAGAAGGCTCTGAAGATACCTACATCTGCAAACCTTAGACAACCCTAAAAATCTAAGGTTAAATAAATTTTTTTATCTAGAGTTTAACCGTACTCCCTCCGTTCCAAAATAAAAGTCGTTTGACTTTTCTGCACGCATTTTAATGAGGTAAAAACTATATAAAATATTATTTTTTTAATGAATTTGTTTTTATAAGTTTATACATATGAATACCGACTATGAAATTATTAAAAAAAATTGATTAAAAAAATAATATTTTATAGTGTTTTTACCCCCTCAAAAAGCGTGCAGAAAAAGACAAACGATATTTATTTTAGAACGGAGGAATTAATTATTTTTGAAAAATTATAGACATAATCTATCTTGCTACTTTATGACTTCAAAAGGATTTAACCAGAAAAAAGCAAAGCATCACCCCTTAACTTCTTCCTTCTCCCTAAATCCCTAGATATTTCGCTCCTCAATTTCTCAATTTAATCTCCTGCCATCGCCACCGCCACCGCCACCGCCCCCGCCCCCGCCCTGTAGACTATGTCGATCACTCTCAGGAAGGGGAACACGAGGCTGCCACCGGAGGTGAACAGGGTCCTGTACGTCCGAAACCTACCGTTCAACATCACCAGCGAGGAGATGTACGATATTTTCGGCAAATACGGCGCTATAAGGCAGATCCGTATCGGCACCAACAAGGACACCAGGGGCACCGCCTTCATCGTCTACGAGGACATCTACGACGCTAAGACCGCCGTCGACCACCTCTCCGGCTTCAACGTCGCCAACAGGTACCTCATCGTTCTCTACTACCAGCCTAACAAGATGAACAAGAAGGTCGATCTCAAGAAGAAGGAGGAGGAGATCACTAAGTTGCAGGAGAAGTACGGCGTCTCCACTAAAGATAAGTAGATTGTTAATTAGGGTTTGCTGTGTTCCTGGAAGCCTAGACTTGTAAAATTGTTTTGTATTCGACTTTGAATCTGAGTTTTTGTCTATTGAATAGTTAATTGATTTGATAAGAGTTCTGAATTCAAGGCCAAAATTCCTAATACTTGCTTCTGATTATGGAAAAGATGCTCATTTTGATATCCTTTTCAGTCTTTGTTTTGCGCCTAGGGTTGTTGGTTAGGTTATTATGATAAGCTTGAACGTATAAAGGTAAAACTGGGCACCGAGCTGCATTAGTGCTCGTTGTTTTCAATTCTGCAAAAGCTCTTAAGTTAGTTATGTTGCGTTTGGCTATCCAAATGCACAATTAGTGCCTCGAATAAAACCAAGTAGCTATCTTTTTTCCTTGGCCAGGGGATAGCGAGTTAGCAACCCTCCGGTTTCGCCTGTGTTACACATGAATAAATGAACTTACACCATATGGTGTGTGTTGTGTAGACACAACATAGTGTTAAGCTGCATCAGAGTTGAAGTTACTCATGAGTTGGTAAATTGACAATGCGTTGGCTATTTACTGAGCCATTGTTTGTTTCTACTGAATTCAACCAGTTGTCACTTGTCGTTGTAAAAAAATGGTTAGATGTGTGGATTATGGCGATGTATAGAGAGTAGTGTCTTTGGTTTGATGGCTCCAAAAGCAGTAAATGGGTTTTTGTGGATAATTTGCATCAAACACACCTAGGAGAATTTGGTGTTTGTCTCAATTCTTTTGTTTTTCATGTTGAGATTGAACACATAAGGATGCTTGATTTGAAGTGTGTTACCTTGTCGATAGACAGAAGCTATTTTTGGGAGAATTTGTTTTTGATGATGCTAGACTAGTCATCGTCACACTAGGGTAAGATACCTACTTATGTATGCTAGTATAATAAATGTCATCTATTGTTTCCTTCTATCAGTGGCATTAAAATAAAGTTTAAGTGGGGGGTTAATGACGAGAGCTCCTGGAAGTCATTGGAACTTTACTAATCTAAATCCTAAAAACAATTGTCTGCTGTGTCACATTGCAGTATAAGTTTACAGCAGAATGTTGCAATGGAAGTTGACTATGTTGTGAACTAGCCAATGATTTTTGCAGGCATCAGTGAACTTATGAAGTGAAGTTTGGGTAAAAGTCATGAAAGTTTTTGGTAAGAATGTAAGATGCACTGGTGAATAAGAATTTCGAATTTCACCCTTATTATTTGCACCAAATATTTCATTGTCTTGTGGCTACACAATTACTTGCAATTTCACTTCTGTTGTTTATGTACTTGAGTTGAGATGTACATTAGTTATTTATTTTATTTTGCTCTAAATCTTGTCTTCTTACTAGTAGTATCTTAATGTATTTGGGTTGATATTGGATTGGTTTTGCAGGTTGCCATACCTCTACACAAGGGTGAGTTGTGCACAGCAGCAATCTAGGAATTCATTCCATTTATTATTGTCATTGTTGTTGCTTGCCCATACCCTGGCTTGACATTGATTCTATTTCCTCCCCAAGGCATCACACTCAGAAGTAGTCCTTGCCAATTTATTTCTATGGTATTTATTACTTTGCCAATTTCATATGATAAACCAGGGGAGTTGGTTGAGTTGTTACTGCTGTCATGAGTCCTCCATTGAATTTGCGAGGAGTTACTAACTTAACCCTCTCTATCTGGTTTCTGCTATTGCTGACTACTAGTTAGTATGGTGTACCTCTCCTGTTGTCATATTTCCCTTTCTTGTATTTATTTCAAGCATTTCACTGTCACCAGTTTTCAAGATTTAGGCATAAATGAAAAAATGTGGACCACCATGGCTTACAAAGTTACAAATTCTTGAAATCATCAATCTTGGGCAATGTTACGAGTTTTGATGATTCAATGTTTGGGATAGTAGCATATAGTTAAATGTTTGAGTATTTTCCACCCGTATCAGTAATTGATGATTTGGAGCTCTCATTTTTTTTATTTAGAAAAAACAATACCTCAGGCTACTGAATTCAATTGCATTTGATACAAGCAGGTAGGGTGGATCAAAATCTTTATTTATTTATTTTTCTCTGATAAGGAGGAGCATCTAGCTAATCTTTTTGTAGCATGGAGCCATCAGAAGTTGAATTCCATTTAATATTGGATCAATGGAGGAGTACCCGGAAAGTTTAGGATTGGTTTGACAGGACTTTTATAGTTGGCTATATTAGCATGATTTTACCTTTATTATCTGCCTTGCAAGTGAAAAAATTAAACCCTGTATCATGACAGTCTTAGCTTTCACTCCATCACCCATGTTGTTTTACATATTTATCAGCTGAACCAACCAAGGCATTTTGAGTTGTGTTTGGCTCCCTTGCCTGATCATTTTTAGTTGTTTTGGTGCTAGTGCTTGTTGTTGAGCTTGCTGAAAATTTATGGCCAGTATTCATTGGAAACAAATGCAAGCATCTATTTTAGTTTTGTGGAGTTGTAATTGTGCCACTCTATATTCTCTTTTCTTGCAGACCGTGGACTGGTAGTTGAAGTGTTTTAAACGACATCAAGCATTCTTCATACATTCATTACATTGTTTGCTCATTAGTCTAAAATTTCCAAGGTACTATATGAAACATTCTTTTTTCCTAATCAGGCTTTTGTTATTCAAATGGGCAACACAATTTATGATATCATTAAGGGCTTGTTTGGTATGATTTGTTGAATGACATTAGGAGTGTTTTAAAAAAGAGATTTTGCAAACCCATTTTCAGAGAAATTACTTTAGAAAGATGTTTTTCTTTTTCGTTTTTTTCTTGAAAGGAAAGCGATTAGGGCATACTATGTACGATCGGTAGTCCAACCTAGAGCATCCTTGCGGATGAGAATTTGAAGTTCTAAATCTATGATAGGGTTAATGGTAGTGGTTGTGTGACCCAGAAAGCCCAATCTATTCGCTACACTATTAATTTTCCTAAACACGTGACGGATTTAGACTTTTGAAATTGACAAAGGTACATTAGGGAACCAAAATGTATAATTTCAATTTCCCAAGGGCATTTCTAAATGCCTTTAATTGCATTAATAATGCAAATGTTGTCACTTTCTATTTAGATGTTTTGGATATTAGGTCTAGAACTTTACGAATTCCGTCTCTCGGTGTTGTAGCTTCGACTCTCATAATCAAGCATGGCAGGATACTGGCTCCCTTCATAGTGACCCAAATTGCTTTATGATCGCAAATAATAAAATCAATTGCGAAATTTCCGTTATCTCGTCCATGTTTATAAAGGGATACTAAATATGCTAGCTAGGAATGCTAATATTTTATTATTCTCTTTCCGTCACATCATCCTAGCATCTCATTCTTATTTTTTTCACTTTATCAATAGCATCCCTAGTACTCCGTATTATATACATCTTAGTTTACAAATATACATTTCTCCAACAATTATATCCATTCTTAATTATATAATTATATTTTTTTATTATTATTAATTTATTATTATTATTATTATTAAAATATTAATATTATATTAATATTGTTTATAAATTAAATAGTGCGAACTATATATAACCCAAAAAAATGAATATAGTATTATATCTTGCATTATTTATTATTTCAAATTATTCCATAATTATAATTCAATTTTTGGATTATATTTTGCATATTTATAATCAAAGAGAAATATTTTTTTTCAAAATATAGTCAAACATATTCAAAATTTATGTCTACATGTAGATAAAAATGAATCTAGTATTGTGGTAATTTTTTTTATTTTACATTTTTATTATCGAAATATTGATTTTAATGTGTAAAACTAGACCTGTCAAAACTCGACCCGACCCAGTTGACACGGACCGTACGGCCGAAAGATTCAAGGTCAAGACCCGTAAATTGTGACTAGGGAAATTTATCTGACCCGAGCCTGAAAATTCGATAGGTTTAGACCCGGTGACCGATTGACCCGGTGACCCGAATGACCCGATTGATTTATAATTATACTCCCTCCGTCCAAAAATACATGGACTTTTACTATTCATGCACACTTTTTTAGGAGTTAAAAACTATATAAAATATTAACTTTTTTATTTTTTTTTTAATAATTACAAACTTATTATCAATAAGTTTGTAATTATTAAAAAAAATTAATAAAAAGTTAATATTTTATATAGTTTTTACCTTCTTAAAAAAGCGTGCGTGAATAGTAAAGGCAATGTATTTTTGGACGGAGGTAGTATATGATTAATTTTTTTATGGAGATTTCAATTCATTACATTTTATAATTACAATCACTTGATCTTTCATTTTCAAATCAACTTTTATATTTATTTTTATTGTGTAATACTCCCTCAAATCGATAATATTTGATTTTTGATCTTTCATCACATTTTTTAAGAAGATAAAAACTCTAAAAAATATTAAAATATTAAAAATTGTTCTATGCTTACTACTAATTGCATGAAATTATTTTAAAAAAATTATTTAAATTTTTGACATTTTATATTTTTTAAAATTTTATTAAAAATTACGAGAAATAATAAAAATCAAGTATTTTAGATCAGATATATTATATAATTACAAGCACTAGAACTTATGATCCACATCTTTAATTTTAGCATTTTAAAATTATGATTTATCGCAAAATTACCAAATCATGAATTTTTTTAATTTAAAAAAGAAAAAATTGACAAACCCGAAATCGACCCGATTTGACCCGAAACCGGGTCAAACCGGATTTCAAATCAACCAGGGAGCCGTTTTACCCCGGAACCCATTTTACCCGAAACTAGAAATGACCCGACCCGAACCCGACCCGAATTACCCGATTGACAAGTCTATGTAAAACATTTTCTCCACAGAAAAGATCTGGGTCGTCCATCAAAGGACATGTGTCCTCCATGCAGCTCCCCTTTTGCATCCCAATACCAGCCCCACACGTGTCCCCCCCCCCCCCCCCCTTTTTTTTTCTCCAAAGCGACGTCGTTTGACTTTCCGCTGTCCGAAAATTTGAAATGGGATCCAGGCCAGTTGTCTTCCACATTTAATTAGAATGATTGTATTGATACTTTACAAGTATCCCAGCAGTATCACATATGGTACTATTTCATTTTATAATAATAAATGCTCTAGTATCTGTGAACAGAAAAGAGCCGATAAAAATGCTTTAAGGAACCATCAAAGTAAGTTTGAAGCTTGGGCTTTTTGGTTTTTCCCATTTGATCCATTTTTCCTGTCTATTTTCGTTGCCATGTAAGTTGTTAGAATGGTTTGGTATTGATGTTATGCTTGTTAGATGTTTTATCTTTTAATTTATTCACCGTTGGGGCCAATACTTAACTAGAATTTTTATTTCCCTTTTTTTAATCATAGTTTTATTTGATATGTAAGGCTCAATCGTTCTACATCTTGATGAGGTACTGTGTGGTCATTTTAGGGGTTGACCCTCCAACTCCTCCTCCTTTTTTTTTTTTAAATTTCTAATGTGTACCTAAAGCATATGTAAGAAAAAAGTATGAAATCCTTGGTATGTTGCTTCATGTTCTATCTACACCTCTATTGAGGGCAAATTTGTTGTCATTCGATGACCTTCATACCATGTCACAATGTCGCACCATCACTGGATAAACCAGTTTGGCCTACATCCCCACTAACACATTTATAGAAAAAGATTGTTACATTTTTTTATAAGGAAAGATTTCAGGTGACAATTAAGGACGAGTTCTTTGCCAACCAAGAGCATCTTTATCGGATGAGATCAAGAATACCTGCATTTTTTTGAACATGAGCTTTGTCAGCATGGTGGCTAAGATGTGCAACCTTATCCACTACCATACTGCCTTTACGGAACATATGAAAAATATGAACTGTCCGAAATGATCTCATGTAAAGAAGCGAATCAAATATGATAATCTTAATATCCTAGGGACATTTCCATACTTCCTTTTAGGGAGTTGATAGCAGTGAGGTTGTCACCCTCTATTTCAATTTGATTGAATCTGAATTCTTTCGCAACGTGAATACCTTTTAGAAGAGCAATCCCTTCAATTTTTACGGGTGGATGAAAACTACACTTTTTATGTCCTATTCGGGTACTATTCCTTGATTCATTTCTGATGATGAAGGCTTTCTTCTGAATCAAGTACTGATCCATCAAAATTTAGTTTAACAAACCCTTTTCTTAACTTTTTTCATCTTGTTTTATCTCTTTGTTTGTTTCTATTTTATAGCAAATGACATGTCTAGAGGGGTATTCTTATTCCTCATCTTAAAACCTCTTCACCAGTTATTGCGAATGACTAATTCCCCCCCCCCCCTCCCCTTCCCCCTCCCCCCTCCAATTATGAAAATTTATCTATATGAATCTTTTAATGTCTTAGGGTGATTACCTATGTTGTTGGTTAAAGACGAGTTTATTGCTCACCTGCCAAATGCACCATCATACCATCACCAAGATCTTTTTTTTGCAGTCAAATGTCAAGTTCCTCCATCAGTTGTTCCATATTTCTATTTTCCATATCTATGTTTCTCAATGTTTGAGTTATGTTGGTTCTACGCATGCTCATATTTTGGAGCAAGTGAGGATATTCAAAGAAGAGATAGATTGTGTATTCAAACGGATGTTTGCAAAAAATGTATTCAAGGGGGATTGAAGTTTCTTTATGTGCTTGTCTTGCCTTCATTGGAAGGCCTTTTTGTCTAAGTTTTCACAAAAAAAAAAAAAAATTTAATCTTGGGGTAGGTGTTGACTTTTCAAATCCATTCGGATTTATCTGGTGAGAGATCCGTTGTTTTGGTGATCAATTTCATAGTGCTAGCTGTGGTAACCCAACCATCTCTATTAGGTCACCAATAAAGTTTGTCTCGGATATTATTGTTTGGTTTGTGTGTTTGAAATATTTCCTCCGCTATTTCTCTCGGTATTATTTGTTGTAGACTATTTTCGTTCCATTTCTTATTCAAGTGTTTAAATGATCGAGACACATCTATTTGTCCAAAAGTTAATGTATTCTACATTCCCCACATTCCAAATCAGTCCTTTTTTAGACCTATTTCTTGTTACTTTTCTTTAAGTTCTTTATGCTTGTGGTTCACTTTCAACACTATTATGTTCAACGACATTACTTGAAACATCAGGCAATATTCTTGTTTAACAAAAGAGAAGATGGTTAAAAAAAAAGGGAAAAAATGTTGAATTTATAGAAGAATTTCTACGCATCCTTGTAAGATTATAATAATTGAATTATTATTTTTTTATAAGAGAATTATTATTGTTATTATTATTATTATTTTAAAATATATATACTTTTGATTTAATTAATAACTATAAAAGTACAACAAAATAACAATCTTAGTTTATCCCGCATACGTAGGGTCTGAGGGTTGAGTTGTACATATCTTCTCCCCAAACGAGTTGAAAGAATGTTTCCTATTGACCTAGAAACGACATACACCATACATAATATAGACATTTACAACCACATACAAATACATAGATTAGGATCAGAGGTGAAAAAACTTGACAAGTGACTGAAAAGAAAAAAACAAGAGACCGAAATAAAAGATGGGCAATGAACAGAATACAACTCCAAACTTCCTTACTCCGCAATGCCCTCCTCGTCCCAAGAATAGCTCTGCTCGACTAAATTATATCTTGCATCAAAAATCCTCTGTGAGGCCGAAGACAACTAGATCCTGCCTAATTACCTCATTCCATCTCTTTTTAGGTTGCCTCTCTAATACATGCAACACCCAGAACATGACCAAACCACTGTAATCGTGACTCTCACAACATATCCTTAATTGATACTGATCACTCTTATCTTGTCACTAATAACCTCATTTTTAGGGGTGATATTCGAGTCGAACGAGACGAGCTTGACATGTTCAAGCTTGGCTCGAACGGAAAACGAACCGAGATGAGCTCGAGCCCAAAAATTATTCGAGTTTTTTTGGCGCTCAAGCTCGGCCCGCGAGCCGATGGTGAAACTCGAGCTCGACTTGTTTGAGCTTGAACAAGCTAAATATTAGGAGGAAAATCAAGTATGAAATATAAATTCCAAATTCGACTCCCTGTTCTCCACAAATTAATTACAAGACTTCCTCCCGTTGTAGTAGAAGGTAGTCAGGATTGATCCACGAGAAAGCGTGTCAGCGCCCGCCTCTTCAGTTCCAAACTCAGCCTGATTTCGATCAGAAGAGCACTCGATATCGACCTTACCACTCGATATCGACCACACTGTCGACAGAAACTGTAAAACACAGAAACAAGCAGGAACAAACAGAAACAGAAAACCGGTCGATATCGACCTACCAACTCGATATCGACCACAATTTTCGACCAAAAGAGCTCAATTTCGACCAATCTCAGAAACTAAAATTCGAAGCTTTTCGCAAGAGAGAACTCAAAACTGATGAAATAAAATCAAATAAACTAAAGACTTACAAGATCAGGGTTTTAACACCACAACAATAACCATGTAAAATAACACATAAAGGCATAAAAGATCATGCTTTTCATCAAATAACTTTCGTTATTAACAAATAGGAAGATAGAGGCTTTCGCATAAACCCTAATTGTTACTAACCCTTTTTCACATAATTAATCCAAGTTGCATTAAGATCACTTTCGCTTCAATAACACAAACAAGGATCACCTTCAACTTTCGCAAAAGAATCATGCTCATAGGGATAGAAGACGAATTCGCATCAAAAGATTGTACCTTTACCGCATCACCTTACATGGCTACCGTCGGGCTCACCCCGACCCTAGAAGTTGGGTGACTACTCGCTCTTCATCATCAAGAAAGACATTAATAATAAAAAGAAACTAAATTGCATTGAATAAACTAAATAAGAAAGCTTACAACTAGAGCTGGCAATTCGGGTTATCCGGTCGGGTTCGGGTCGATCGCATTCGGGTCGGGTCACTGATGAGTCGGGTCAACTCGGTCAAAATTTATGTGTCGGACTTGATCGGGTCGGGTCGGGTCGGGTCGGATTCGGTCGAAATTAAATTCAGATTGGTCGGGTTTCGATCAGAATCGGGTTGGACCCATTCGGGTTTTCGGTCAGAATCGGGTCAGTCTCGTTCGGGTTTCGGGTCGGTCCCCGATATATCGGAGATATTTAGATAAAATTTGGGAAATAAAACAATTAAATCTATAAGGAAACTATATCTAAAGTTGATAGATCATTCTTGACTTGATAAATCTTCCATTGAGTTGATAGAATATCTCTTGCTTCATGTGGAAGAAAGCCAGCTCAACACTCGGACTCGGACTGCTCGAAATTGGCTTCTCTAGGTTGGTCGATATCGAGCTGATCTCTCGGATTCATCTTCTGTGTTTCTTCACTCGATCTTGGTTGGCTCCCAAGAGGAATGTCGACCAGCTTTGACTCGATATCGACCAGATGTGGTCGATATCGACCTGCTCTTTTTTGCTCCATCTTTCTGGTCGACTTCTGGCATCTCGGCTCAGTTTGATCCACTCAATATCGACCAAGTCTGGTCGATATCGTCCTCTTTGCGGTTTTCGTTCCTTTCTCCGAATTGCTGTAAATTCCCTCAATTTCTGAAAAATTAAACAAAAACTAGTGTAGATTCCATAATTTGGCAAATAAGCATAAACTACATAGAATCTGTACTATTATAGCCCAAATGTATGAAATGCATGCAAAAATCGATATAAAAGTAAGTATAAAATATGGCGAATTAGGCTCACAACACTAACGAATGAGCTTAAGCTCGGTTCGTATGTGAAAATCTAAATGCAAATTACAGGAAGATGAACAACTAGAAGAACAAATTTCTAATCACCATATTTATTAATTAAGTTATACATATTTCATTGAACATCAAGATGTGCATATTTCATTGAACAACAAGTTGTACATATTTCATTGAACAACAAAAAGAAACCAGAAGATGAACATTGAAGTAAAATTTGAAGTTGTACATATTTTTAATTTGAAGTAAAACTTCTACAAATTTCTAATCATTCTTAGTAAGCAACCAACATTTCGTATCAATCCCGAGCGAGAATGAAGAAGGAGGGAGTGAGGAACCACCAGGAGCCGAGGAGGGAGTAATGGGTACTGAGTTTGCCGACACTACCTAAACTAGAAGAGGTAGCAAAGGAGATGAACAGGGAGGGAGTGATGAGCAAAGAACCACCAAGTAGTTAACGAGAAGAGGAAGAAGCGGCTCTGAACTCAGTCTGAAGAAGGAATGGGAAAGAGAAGAGGGAGAAGCGGATCTGAACTATTGAATCCTGAAGCAATGAACGAGGCTGTTGATTGATCGAACGAGTAGCCATTAATGATGGAAGGAAGGAGTGAACTTAGTGACAGAGGGAAAACCTGTCGTTGATCCGTCAAAGAAAACTCAAACCTATAGCAAGTATAGCAACAAGCAAGAGGTCGACTCACATGGAAAGTTAAAATTCCAGTTTAATTTAAGTGTCAATCAAAGTAACCAATTTGGGGGTTTTTGTTTGTGAAAGTTCCGCATTTTATCAAAGCGGAGTAAAGAAAGCAAAGTAAAGGAATTTGTTTTAGACAATTTGGAGAAGTAATTCTACCTACAATTTTCCACTTTATTGGATTGAAGCGATCCTTGTAACTTCTTCTCGTCCCATTAAGTTTCTTATGAATGCCCTTGTCCCGACCTAATATAGTTACTAGTCCAATCAGTCTTAGAAACCCTTATTAATCGAACAGTCCTTAAAGAAAGATTTAACCCAATTGATAACTTTAAGTTCAGAGATTAGCCAAGGTATTTGCAGTCCCTAAAGAGGGATTTAACAACACATTCAACCTCCTACTCATTCAATTAGTTCAATCAGCCATAAAGGAATAAGTTTGCCACTTAGGTTAAGGTTCACAATCAGGAATCTACAAAACCTTAGCAATTGGATTGATTCTAACTAGTTGCGCGGGCTAGATAGAATAAAACAATAGACAATCAAGCACAAAGAAGTTGAAGCATTCAAATATAGGAAACAAGGAACGAGAATTAGAAACTCACAATCAATCCGAATAAAGCTTCAAATTGCAGGCAGAATAGATGAGTTTAGTTCCTCATGGAAGACATCGCTCAAAATCTCTAAAGTGTCTGATGAATGAATAGAATAGAAGTGCCCAAAATAACATAAAACTTGGCCTTTTAAATCATCCAAAGTCGGCCATGAAATAAACAAATAGATCTAGGGTTTTAATATTTAAAACGCCGCACACAAGCGCTGACGACCAATGCTGCGGGCGCAGCACCAGCAGCTCCTCGTACCCCGCTGCAGCAGGTCTTGCTGCGGCCATGACATCTCTTTTGCCGTGTCCATTTAGCTTTTTCCGAGAGTAGCTCCACTTGTCTTGCTTTCCTTCTTTCTTTGCTCCTTTTCAATGTTTCTTGTATTCCTCTTCATGGTATTGCATCTCCCAATTGTGTTCCGATTCAATCTGCAAGATAAACACAAATTCACGTAGAATCCGAACTCTTCCAAAATAATCACAAGATGCAATTTAGCAACAAAATATGAAAGAAATGCAACCTAACTAAACTAAAAATGCCTATAATGCCTATCTAAGATATGCATTATCAAATTCCCCCACACTTAACCTTTGCTTGTCCTCAAGCAATGATAGAATGAACATGAATCAATGTATCCCACATGAAATTCCTTCAAGTTTCAATTTTATCAAAAAGCAACATCATAGCAGGTGAAAACATAAACCAAGCAAACAAACGTCATATCATGTATTATAGTGATCAAAAGCTTAGAAGTAGACATTATCCAACCTCACCAGAAGTATGTGTTTCACTCATGTGTTTAGGCTTTAAGGTACAACTCTCAACTCAAACCAATCATGCACTAAGCTTATAGACATTGACTACCATATCACCAATTCTCTACCGAAATGTCATTACTTGCGGGACACAATAAAGAAAATAAAACGTGACACTTTTTTTTTCTTTTTCTTTTCTTTTTTTTTCTTCTCCTTTTTTCTTGTCTTGGTGCTTTCCTTACACGAGGCGCAAACATGGGTGTCATGGATGACCCCGGTCTATCAACACCTCAAACCTACTAATATGAAGTCCACTTGAACATCTTTTGATGCAAGTTGCAAACATGGGTGTCATGAATGAACCTGGTTACTCAATAATCAAACTTTCTTTCCTAGTGGGTAATGCATAGATCCGGTTACTAAGTGCATCAACCATTGTCACCTTATTCACTAAATATGTATAAATTCAAACAAAAGACTCAAAATATAACATAAACTCCGCAAGCAATCAAGCATGTGCATCGGTTTTTAAAAATAGATACTGCAGTCAATGCCAAGAGGTAGTAATACTAGGAGAGTAATTCACACAATTGAGCAAAAAGAATTCAAATAAGGCTAAACATTCTCACAGGGTCATGTTTTTAGGACTTCAATCATACTTTAGCTCAATCATACATGCTCAATTATATTTGCTAGCTCATGTTCCACAAAAATCAAATAAAGACAATAATCAAAATATCCAGAACTCCATGGGATTTTTATGAATCATGCTTCAAATTTAAAATAGAGGACATGCTAAGCCAGATGGGTATTTGAATAACACATATGTATGCAATGCATGCTCTATTTTTGGATTTTTGAATTTTTTTTAATTCCGAAAATGCAGAAAATTACATAAACTAAATTAAACAAAATGAAATAAACTAAATAGAAATTAAATAAACTAACTATTACATAAATTTAAATATGTTGTGCAGAAATTTAAACATGGTCATAGAAATGACAGAAATGACAGAATTGACATAATATACATATAATTCTCCTCCCCCACACTTAAAGGTTTCAGTGTCCTCACTGAAACAGTACAGACAACCAAAATAAAACGTAAAATATCAGGGTGAAGGAGGTAGAACTAACCACTCACTGAGGCGGCGGCTGGTACGGTGGCGACTGTTACGGCGGGATATGAGGGTACTGCTGGCGGAAGTAGTAAGCATGCTTTCTTCGCAACTCCTCCATGTGATAGTTTGTCTCTCGCACATTGCGGTCGATGTCGGGGAGAGTGAACTCGAAGGAGTCCTGGCGCAAGGACATACGGTGAAACTCGGTGAGCATGTGGTCCTGCCAGGGATCATCCTCAACAGAAGAAAAGCGAGGCCCCGCAGAAGAGCCAGCAACATGTTGTGCATCCCCCATATGATAGTCTGTCTGCGCAGGGGCATCCTCCTCAGCCTCGTCATCATCATCCTCTACCTGAACCGGATCAGCTGCAATGTATAGGGTGTTGTTGGAATGGCCATAAGGTAAAGCAGTAGGAAAGCTCAGTCGGTGCTCACTACGCTTCCCCGACTTCCAAATCCAGCCCACCACATCAGAGCCCTCAATCACGAAAGCCCTCCGGAGCTGCTCTGTCGTATAGGTGTACCCACCAGTCATGGGTGCACCGCATTGTTCAGGCTCCAGATAACGGTAGGCTATGAGGATAATCATGCCTCCCAAGCCAAACCTCCATGACTTCTTCCCTTGAATCTTTAGGCATCTCTCCACAAAGAGCTCAACCCAGTTCGGCGTACCATGGGACTACGGAGCAAAGCTTCATAACCAAGATAGATCTCCAGTAGGCACTTTGTTCACGTAGCCTTGGCCGCTGAAAGACATGGCCAAGACCTTGTGAACTAAATGGAGGCAAGGGTGGACAAAATTGTAGTTGTACTCTCCCTTGTGGCCGTCAAATCTGGTTCTAGTCGCCGCGAAACAGACATCATGGCGTTGCTGCTCTGTCGCCATGAAATACCAATCTGGGGTGGGTGCTCGAGAGATCCCAAAAATCTATCGCAGCTCGTCATATGAGCAAACGTGAGGCTGATCCAACAAGTTGAACCTAATCCTCGAGTTATCCACCTGCTGAAACATGGCCAGAAACTCCCATGCCAGCTCAGGATATGTAGGGGCACTACAGTCTATAAATCCCCCCCAAACCGCCATGGCTATGCATCCGCCTTGTAACATCTAACATGCCTAATGTCTGTAAGGCCGGGATATGGAAAAACTTCGTCTGTACAAATCATTTTGGATCGAAGCTCTTAAATATCTTCCTCTGTTCGTCAGGCGCATTCCTCAATCGGCGCACCATTTTTTTTTTTTTATCAAATCTCAGCAGTAGATTAATACCCCAAATACACCAAAATCCAACAACAATCCTCCAACACAACCCAAGCTAGTCAACAAAATCCAAATCAAACTCCACACACCTCAAGTATATCTCAACTAAATCAGCCCACTAACACAAATATATCTCAACCAAGCCACCGAAACCAAATCCTTCAAACAATTCCCAAATTCACAATAACCCAAGATCTCAATAAAACACTAAAAGCACAAATCCACAATAACCCAAGATCTCAAATTTCCAACTTCAATCCTCAACTCCACCCTATAATAATTAAAACAAACCACAAACCAACCTCTTGGAGCGGGGCTGGCGGTGGGTGCGACAGCTACTGTGGCGCAGATCCAGATCCGGGGAGAGAGAGGTTGGATCTCCGACTTTCGGCGTTGCTGAGGGTGCGAGAAGGACAGGGAGGAAAGAGAGAGGGATTGGGAGTGGCTATGGAGATTCGGAAGGTTGAATAAGAAGAAAATGGTGGGGGTTTCTTCTTTGAAGGGGCGGCAAAGGTAGGGAATAAAAGAGTAAGGTAGGGTTTGCTAGAAAAGGGCTCCCGTGATCTATCAAACTTGTATTTTATTTTTGTTTTTCCTTTTTTTTTTTTAAAAAAAAGAGGAGAATCACGGACCTGATGTGCGGCGGGCGTAGCATATGCTGCGGCCGCCGTATCTGCTCCCCGCCGCGGATTGATGTGCGGCGGCCGCCGCATGAATGCTGCGGCCGCCGCCAGTGAGGTGGCCTTCTATACTTCATTTTTTTTAATTACTACCTATGCCAACTAATCCTGAAGTAATAAACTAATGAAAACCACCTAAGAAAAAATAAAGATGAGAAATAAAGAACTTACCTCGGGTTGCCTCCTGATAAGCGCCTTTGTTTCAAGTCGTTGGCTCGACGTGATGGCCCTTGAGTGGCCTAGTCGGTTGGTTCATCAAGAACCAACTCCTCTTCTTCATTATGTGAGATGTTCTCAAGGTACGGCTTAACTCTATGACCATTGACCTTAAAGAGCTCATTAGACTTAGGGTCATAAAGTTCAATTGCTCCATGAGGGAATATCCTTGAGATGGTGTAGGGTCCTTCCCACCTTGATCTAAGCTTTCCTAGAAAGAGTTTCATACGTGATTGGTATAGGAGAACCTTGTCTCCTACATTGAGTTCCTTCCGCAGGATATGTTTGTCATGCCAAGCCCTTGTCTTCTCCTTGTAGATCATTGCATTATCGTAGGCATCCAGACACAATTCCTCCAGCTTTTGCAATTGAAGTTTCCCGAATTCTCCCGCTTTATTTATTGCCATATTACAGTTCTTTACAGCCCAATATGCCTTATGCTGAAGTTCCACAGGAATATGACAAGCCTTCCCAAACACGATTCGATAAGGAGACATACCAATGAGAGTCTTATAGGCCGTCCGATAGGCCCAAAGATCATCATTCAACCTTAGACTCCAATCCTTCATATTAGAAGCCACTGTTTTCTCCAAAATGCTCTTAATCTCCCCATTCGATACTTCTGCTTGACCATTGGTCTGAGGATGATAAGTAGTGGACACTCTATGCATGACATGATACCTCTTTAGCAGGGTAGTGATGATCCTATTGCAGAAATGTGTCCCCCTGTCGCTGACTAGAGCTTTAGGTACCCCAAATCTTGCGAAAATTGTGTCTTTTAAGAATTCTGCAACCACTTTGGAATCATCAGTTCCGGTGGCCTTTGCCTCCACCCACTTGGAGACATAGTCCACCGCAAGCAAAATATAGACATTCCCAAAAGAACTAGGAACGGGACCCATAAAATCAATACCCCAAACATCCAAAATTTCACAAAATATGATTTTAGTTTGTGGCATTTCATTTCGAGCTGATATGTTCCCAATCCTTTGGCATCTATCGCAAGATTTACAGAAAGCATTAGCATGCATAAATAAGTGAGGCCAAAAGAAACCTGCTTCTAACACTTTCCTAGCAGTCTTTTGAGGACCAAAGTGGCCTCCACATTCATGAGCATGACAAAAAGTAAGGACAGATTGTACCTCATTGTCCGGCAGACACCTCCTAATTACCTGATCAGCACAATGTTTCCAAAGGTAGGGGTCATCCCAAACGTAGAAGCGAGAGTCATGTCGAATCTTGTCCTTCTGAGCTTTTGTAAAGTTCGGTTGAAATTCTCCCGTGACCAAGAAATTTACCATATTGGCAAACCGAGGGCGAGGAGTATGGACACCCATCAACAATTCAGGAATATCAGATCTTACCTCTTCAGATAGGAGGGAAAAAGGTGAAACGGGGGCCTGAACAGGTTGCGGCGGGCGCAACATGTGAGCTGCGGGCGCAACATCATTGTTTGGTCGCGGCCGCGACATGGTTGATGCGGCTGCAGCATCCTCCATTTTCGTACTTTCCTGCAGCTGCGAAGAGAGGGTGTGAGTTATATAAAATAATGTATCGTCAGGGAACTCACCGTGAATGGGTCTTTGATCTTCCGGCTTGTCCTCTCCTTGGAGAAGTCTGCTGAAGTGGTCTGCTACTAAGTTTTCTGCACCTTTCTTATCTTTGATTTCAATGTCAAATTCACTTAAAAGTAAAATCCAACGAATCAATCTTTGTTTTGCTTCTTTTTTAGTCAATAAATAACGAAGAGCAGCGTGATCGGTGAAGACAATTACCTTAGCTTCTAGGAGATAGGAGCGGAACTTCTTCAGTGCAAAGACCACAACCAGGAGCTCTTTCTCAGTTGTTGAGTAGTTCCTTTGCGCTCCATTCAGGATCATGGAGGCATAGTAGATGACATGAGAGCTTCTTCCTTCCTTTTGTCCCAAAACAACCCCCACAACATAGTCGCTAGCATCACACATAATCTCAAAAGGTTGAGACCATATGGGTGGTTGAATGATAGGCGCGCTAGTCAGGCGACCTTTAAGGTCATCAAAGGATGCTCTACACCTGTCATCAAACTCAAAAGCTACTTCCTTTTTCAGTAAATCACAAAGAGGTGCAGAAATTTTAGAAAAGTCCTTAATAAACCTTCGATAGAACCCTGGATGGCCTAAAAAGGAACGAATTTCGCGCACATTGGTGGGGTAAGGCAGAGACTGAATAACATCAATTTTAGACTTATCCACCTCAAGACCCTTGCTAGACACAATATGACCCAAAACAATGCCTTGCTCAACCATAAAATGACACTTTTCAGAATTAAGAACTAAGTTGGTGTCTACACACCGCCTAAGTACAAGTGACAAATGATGCAAGCAAGTATCAAATCATCTCCATGCACAATGAAGTCATCCATAAATACTTCTATAAAGCGCTCTACATACTCAGAAAATATGCTTACCATACACCGTTGGAAAGTCCCAGGTGCGTTACATAGCCCAAAAGGCATTCTGCGATATGCAAAAGTGTCAAAGGGGCATGTAAATGTCGTTTTTTCTTGATCCTCCGGTGCTATTGGTACCTGAAAATACCCTGAGTAGCCATCTAAAAAGCAATAAAAGGAGCGGTCGGCAAGGCGCTCAAGCATTTGATCAATAAAGGGAAGGGGGAAGTGGTCCTTGCGAGTAACTGCATTCAATTTTCGATAATCAATACAGACTCTCCATCCAGTTTGTACCCTGCTAGGGACCAATTCACCATCTTGATTCTCAACAACCGTAATACCTCCCTTCTTATGGACAACCTGAGTAGGACTCACCCATTTGCTGTCAGATATGGGAAAGATCATACCTGCCTGAAGGAGCTTCAGCACCTTCTTCTTTTCTACTTCCATCATTGGTGGGTTGAGTCGCCACTGAGGTTGTCTAGATGGCTTGGCATCATCCTCCAATAGTATCCTATGCATGCAGAGGGTAGGACTGATGCCTTTAATGTTTCCTATTTTCCATCCTAACGCCTCCTTGTTCTCCTTTAGAACAGTCACCAATCGCTCCTCCTGTCTAAAGGTCAATTTGTTAGAAATAATGACAGACATCGTATCATTTTCACCAAGAAAAGCATATTTAAGGTGATTAGGAAGTTGTTTCAATTCAACATCAGGCGCTTGGATAATAGATGGAAGAAGCTTTTCAGTAGGAATGGTCAGCTCGATGCGGTCTCCCCTTGGTGGCACATAGGTGGGAGATCGATGGTCTAAAGCTACTATAGCCTCCTGCAAATTAGATGACAATACATAATCTCTAGCAATTTCATCTATAGGAGCCTGTAAACCAACTTCCATCTCATCAATACACTCCAAATCAAAGCAATCTTGTGCCATAGTATCAATAGCATCCACAAAGCACAGAGAAGGATCATCAGATGGGAATTTCATGGAATCATAAATATTATATTCAACTCTTTGACCATCAAATTCCATAGTAAGAGATCCTGAATAGACATCTATCTTAGTCCTAGTAGTTTCAAAAAAGGTCTATCCAACAGAATAGGGGCTTCATTGTTACCAGGACCCATGTCAATCACAAAGAAATCAGCAGGGAATATCAAGTTGTCAACCATAACCAAGACATCTTCAGCAATCCCTTTCGGGTAGATAGTAGATCGATCAGCAAGTTGAATTACTACCCTAGTGTCATTTAGAGGTCCCAACCCCAAAGCATGATAAACATTAGAAGGTAAAACATTATTAGATGCTCCTAGATCTAACATGGCTTTGTCAAATTTAGTATCACCTATCACACATGGAATAGCAAACATACCAGGATCACTACACTTCTCAGGCATACGCTTTTGAAATACCGCAGTGACATGTTCGCTTACCTTCACCTTTTGCTTACCTTTTTAGCTTCTGGTTCCGCTTGATAGTGCAAAGTTACTTCAAGAATTTAGCATATCTAGAAATGCTTTTAATCAAATTAAGCAAAGGAATGTTTACCTCACACTTACTGAATGTCTCGAAGATTTCCTTGTCGTTCTCATACCTTCGTGTATCCTCCAAGGCTTCCGAGAAGGGCGGAATTGGCTTTTGAGTCTCAATGGGCAAAGAGGAAGAAGGAGGGGAAGAAGAAGAAGGAGGAATATGGGAGAAAGAGGAATGAGAGGAAACAGGTGGAATATGCGTACTTGTAGCTGAAGGCTCGGCGAGCTCACTGGCGGCGGGCGCCGCATGATGCTGCGGGTGCAGCATGTTTGATTGGCCGCGGGCGCCGCAAGGGTGCTGCGGGCGCCGCACCGTAACCTGTCCGTCTTCTCCTATTACCTCTATCTCCTCGTCCATTATTTCCTCGTCGTCCTTTTGATGTGTGACAACCAGTTCCTTGACACTCCTAAGCGTTACAACATTGACATTCTCCTTCGTTGGGTTCTCGATGGTCTGTGATGGAAGCTTTCCTGAATTGTTTGCGTCCTTAGCACTTAAGATTTGAATGAGCTGACTCATTTGATTCTCAAGATTTGTCATCCGATCGAATTGCTACTTCTCTAGATTTTCCATCCGCTCTGACTGTTGTTTATCATTCTTCAAGACCAGTCGTGACAGTTTCTGTAGTGGATCCTTATTATCCTCATTTGATTGTTGCTGACCTCCCTGTCGAGGTTCATATTGTTGTTGGGGTCTTGCCTGATGCCCCCCTTGCTGATTGAAAGAGGCATGGTAGTTCCCATAACCTTGCTGATAGCCTCTGTTGTAATTTTTGTTGTTGAAATACCCAGGATTTCCATAATTGCCTTGCCTAGGCCTTTGTTGAGCGAAATTCCCAATGGCATTCAAATCAAAATTAGGATCTTGTAGAAGCGGGCACATGTCCATAGGATGAGTGTATTGATTGCAAAGTCTACATGCCTTCAGTTGTTGAGGAGTTCTATCAATGACCAATTGTTTCATCATCTCCTTTACCTCTGCCATATCAGTCTGAAGTGCAACAACAGGGGCATCAACAGCGAGTACACCCCTTGCACGAGGGCTCTTATTGAACTATCTGGAGCCCTCAGATAGCTCCTTAAACACATCCCAAGTTGCGTCAGACGTCTTGTTCAACATGTTTCCTCCACAAGCAGAATTCACTGTTTTGCGCTCTATATCAGTCAGCCCATTAAAGAGAAAGAGAACCAGATCCTTTTGAGAGTACCCATGGCATGGGCAGCTGGCGCAGAGTTTCTTGATCCGCTCAAAGTACTCATGTATAGACTCCGTCGCATACTACTCAATGTTGCTGATTGACCTTTTCAAAGCATTGAACTTTGTTGTAGGGAAGTACATCTCTAGGAAGACTCTCTTCATCTCAGCCCAAGTAGAAATGGATCCAGGTGGTAGATAGAAGAACCATTCATTCGCCTCATCCTTCAAAGAGAAGGGAAAAGCTCTCAGCTTGATTTGATCTTCAGTTACATTCTCTGGTTTCATCCCAACAACCACCGTATGGAACTCAGACAGATGCTTGTTGTGGGGGTCCTCCCCACTCAACCCATGGAATTTGGGTAGAAGATGAACTACCCCAGACTTCAGCTCAAAGTTGAATCCTTCTGCTAGCGCAGGAAATTGGATTGACAGGGGTTGTTGTGCCAGATCAGGAGCAGAAAGCTCCTTAAGAGTGCGGTTCGCGTCGACAGCCATCTCTGTTGTAGGTTCTTCTTGATCATAAGGGAGTTCGCAAAAGCGATCACGAGTTTCTCGCCTTAGAGCGGCAAGGGTCCTTTCAATCTCTGAATCAAACGGAAACAAAGAAGAATTAGTAGCACGGGTATGTACCATATAAGACGGTCCACACCAAGATTAACACTAAAAACGCACAAGAATTAATAAATTTCCCCGGCAACGGCGCCAAATTTGACGGAGGGAAAACCTGTCGTTGATCCGTCAAAGAAAACTCAAACCTATAGCAAGTATAGTAATAAGCAAGAGGTTGATCCACAAGGAAAGTTATAATTCAAGTTTAATTTAAGTGTCAATCAAAGTAACCAATTTGGAGGTTTTTGTTTGTGAAAGTTCCGCCCTTTATCAAAGCGGAGTAAAGAAAGCCAAGTAAAGGAATTTGTTTTAGACAATTTGGAGAAGTAATTCTACCTATAATTTTCCACTTTATTGGATTGAAGCGATCATTGTAACTTCTTCTCGTCCTATTAAGTTTCCTATGAATGCCCTTGTCCCGACCTAATATAGTTACTAGTCCAATCAGTCCTAGAAACCATTATCAATCGAACAGTCCCTAAAGAAGGATTTAACCCAATTGATAGCTTTAGGTTCAGAGATTAGCCAAAGTATTTGCAGTCCCTAAAGAGGGATTTAACAACATATTCAACTTCCTACTCATTCAATTAGTTCAATCAGCCCTAAAGGAATAAGTTTGCCACTTAGGTTAAGGTTCACAATCAGGAATCTACAAAACCTTAGCAATTGAATTGATTATAACTAGTTGCGCCGGCTAGATAGAATAAAACAATAGACAATCAAGCACAAAGAAGTTGAAGCATTTAAATATAGGAAACAAGGAACGAGAATTAGAAACTCACAATCAATCCGAATAAAGCTTCAAATTGCAGGCAAAATAGATGAGTTTAGTTCCTCATGGAAGACATCGCTCAAAATCTCTAAAGTGTCTGATGAATGAATAGAATAGAAGTGCCCAAAATAACATAAAACTTGGCCTTTTAAATCATCCAAAGTCGGCCATGAAATAAACAAATAGATCTAGGGTTTTAATATTTAAAACGCCGCGCACAAGCGCTGACGACCAATGTTGCGGCCGCAGCACCAGCAGCTCCTCGTACCCCGCTGCAGCGGGTCTTGCTGCGGCCGCGACATCTCTTTTGCCGTGTCCATTTAGCTTTTTCCGAGAGTAGCTCTACTTGTCTTGCTTTCCTTCTTTCTTTGCTCCTTTTCAATGTTTCTTGTATTCCTCTTCATGGTATTGCATCTCCCAATTGTGTTCCGATTCAATCTGCAAGATAAACACAAATTCGCGCAGAATCCGAACTCTTCCAAAATAATCACAAGATGCAATTTTGCAACAAAATATGAAAGAAATGCAACCTAACTAAACTAAAAATGCCTATAATGCCTATCTAAGATATGCATTATCACTTAGCTAGAATAGGGACTAGGAAAGAGAAGAGGGAGAATTGGTTATGAACTGTTAAGCCTGAAGAGGAACGAAGCCTGAAACAGTGAAGACGGAAGTGCAGTTCGGCACTTTGACGGGGTTGGAAATTGAACAAGTAGCCATTGATGAGAAAGGAATGAGTGAACTCAGCCTGAAGAGAGACTAGGAAAGAGGAGTGATTATTCTGCCTAGCCTCGTATTCCCACACATCCATCTGATTCTTCTTCTCCCCACCATAAGTCTTTGTTCACGTGCCTTAGTAATTGCCCAACGCTCTACTATGTACAACAATACTGACCTCACTATCACTTTATAAAATTTGCCTTTAAGCTTTGGATGCACTCTTCTATCACACAGAACTCCCAATGCTACCCTCTATTTATGCATGTCCACCTGTATTTTGTGTTTGATATCTCTACCTACACCTTCATCGCTCTACATTATTGATCCCAAATACTTGAAATGATCTTTCTTCGTTACAACAACCTCACCCAATATCAAGTCTTCTCTCTCCTCTTCGGTCTTATTAAGTTGAACTCTACGTACTCGGTCTTCATCCTACTCCGTCTGAAACTTTTATCTTCTAGCTTCTTCTTCCATATCTCCAACTTGCTATTAACCTCGACTCTTGTCTCATCTATTAACACAATATCGCTAGCAAATAACATACACCACGAGACCTTGCCCTGAATATTACCTAACACCGCATCCCTACAGTAAAGAGGAGCTGGCTTAGAGCTAACCTTACGTGTAGCCTCCCTACATTGGAAAATACTCGGTGTCCAACCTAAAGTGTAGACATTGGTCAATGCACCATCATATATATCTTTGATGATCCTCGTGTAAGTTCTGGATATATCTTTCGCTTTCAAGCATTCCTGAAAGAGCTCTCTAGACACTATTATATATACTTATCCAAATCAATAAAAATCATACGTAGAATTTTTTTCCCGTTCTTGATATTTTTCTTCCCGTGGCCTCATCAAATGCAGAGCCTTTGTCGACGACCTTCCTGGTATAAAACCAAACTAGTTCTCTAACACAGAAACAAACATTCTAATCCTCTGTTCAATAACTCTCTCGTATCTTCATCGTATGGCTAAGGAGTTTTATACCTCTGTAGCTTTCGCGTTGTTGCACGTGGCCTTTGTTCTTGTACAGTGAGATTAATTCGATATAAGTCTTCACTCCTCTAACATCATAGCAGTCTTGTGTATAACATTAAAGAGTTGTGTAAGTTACTCCGAAGTCGAGCTATAAACTTTTCTTCTATATAAAATTATATCAATGTATAAAGGGAAATAACAACAACATCCTAGTACATCCCATAGTGAAGTAGGGTCTACAAGGTTGAGATATATACACTCTTACCTCCAAACTAGCAGAGATCATTGACGGATCTAGGGAGGGTTTGGGGTTGTAGCCAACAAATATATATTGTCATAATTTATAGAAAGTTGTCACAAGCCACAATCTATCTATCTATCTATCTATCTATATATATATATATATATATATATATATATATATATATATATATATATATATATATATATATATATATATATATATATATATATTAGTTAATTGATATAAAAAAATATAAATCAAAACTATTTCATATCCATACATACCAAAAATATTAATCTATATCTATTTACATATATTAAAACTAATGCATAGCATTCTACATGGCAACACATGGTTGATTATAGGGAAAAAAGTTCCCACCGAATTTTTTTTTTAAATAATATAGTGTTATAATTTATGGAAAGTTATCACAAGTCACACACAATGTATCTATATATATTAGTTAAATAATAAAAATACAAATCAAAACTATTTCATATCCATACATACAAAAAATATTAATAGATAAATAGGTGGTAAGTATTATTTTATTTACATATAGATTATTTTTGGATGGAAAAAATTATTTATATTGAAATTAATTATTTAATAGTTGTTATTTTTTTATATTTATATTATTTTTTGGTAGAACGAGTTATTTATATCTAAATTAATTTTTATTTTATATTTGCCTCATATTTTGATCGTTATTAGTTTAATGAGATAATAGCATTCAATATACCACTTTTCCTAGCCATTGGCAAAACTAACCCCCCCCCCCCCCCCCGAACAAACTGCAAAAAATAACAGGTTTGTTGGGGGGGGGGGGTAGAAGGTAAGTCAGTTGCAGCGGTTTCAGAGCACAAGGGAGGGAGCGGTGACACCGGTGACGAGGGAGGAGAAGACGCCATATCCGGGAGGAAGCCGATGACGCCGGTGACGAGGGAGGAAGCCATTTGAAGTCGTGACGCCGAAGCCGGGAGGAAAGTCGGGGAAGCCCTGCTTCCGCATTTGGAGAAGGACGAAGAGCAAGAGAAAATCGACGGAGCACCTGCCGATTTTGAAGCAGAAGAAGAAGACATCATCTGACAACGAAGAAGACCGTATCTGCTGGAAGAAGAACGACCAAGAGGCATCGTTTTCCCCGTCTATAGTTGCGAATGCGATGGGGTAGATTTTATGGTCCGCGTCTTGGGTTGTGGCCGATAGCATCACCCCCTTGTACTTTTCCTTCAGAAAGCTCCCGTCCATACAGAACACCTACGACATGTGCAAAGGATACAATTGGCACACATTTCAAGGGACATGGCATGCATTTCAATGCGTCTGGCTATTAAAACTTTTGGATTGGCACATTGTGAAATTAGTAGTGATTGGGACGTACCAAATACGAGCATTAATGCTCTGTTCGAAATTGGTCCTTCGAACACCCAGCCACCTCCTCCACTTTGCCGTTGTCCATCGGCCACAATCGTAAGATTCGTGGACTTTATGGATTTGTTAACAATTCGTAGGCATCGAAATATCATTGGCATAGAATTTTATTTTTATGGCACGAGTTTAGATGTTGGTACGTAAAACATAATAACTGACACATTAATTTTATCTGGCACGTAAAACAAATATCGTAAGCTTTCTTACCCATTTTTGTTAATATATGCTATCTGGATTTGGCATGTGTCACCCCTTGCATGGAATGTAATAATCGGTGTTGTCCCGTGTTTCCGATTGGGTGACATATAACTGCTAACTAGGACCACCTTTGCTTCCCAATCAACTTCAATGGCGGTTCTTTTACTTTCCCTCCCAATCATCTCTCCTTGCTATTTTTAGGCGGGAAATGTATGCGTATTTAATGCATGTGGGGGCCAGCGTTTAATGTACATGGAATAATCCTGTCTCTCCTCCCCTTTTCCAATCAATTTCCCCTGACACATAACACTTCCACTCTTTCCTTTTCTTTTTTTTTTACTTTGGTTACTTAGAATCGGATGAAGAGGTTAAAAAAAATTGCAAAAGTAGCAAATGCTACCCCCATGCTATTTTTACCCCCCTCATGCTACTTTTGCCAAAGTATACCAAAAGTGGTATATTTGTGCAAATTTTCCTAGTTTAATTCTCACATTATAATTCATATTTATTGTTATTTTTTTATCATATTTTAATAGGTTTATTTAATAGATAATAGATGTAATTTTAGAATATTATATTAATATATTACCGTGCACAGGACATGACACACACCACTAGTATCTATATACATAGATAAATAAACATTTTTTTTTTCTTTTTGAATAATAATAATATATAGCCCAGTCGCCAGTTAGGGTGGTCCAGCTGTCCAGTGGTGTGAGGTAAGAGGGTGGTAAGGAGGTCCCGGTTCGATCTCTGCATCCTCCCCTTTCCTTAGGTGAAAATCTAAGGTTTGTCTTGCTCTCTATCAAGGGGTTGAGTAGGTCGGTACAACCCGGTTTACCTGGTACGTGACTCTTGCACGCTGGGTCAGGTGTTTCTAATCATAAAAATAAAATAATAATAATAATAATATATAGTATTATGGAAAAAATTTGGTGAAATATCCATTTAGCATTGTTAATTAAGTAGTTGTCCACATTGAGATGAATATTAAGTAAATGTCCATAATTTTTACATAATTCCAACCCTACCCCTAATATAAAGTTCAACCCCTTTCCTATTAGCCCCGGTGAAGATTTTGAGTTTTGGCCTGTTATCAAATAAAAGAAAAAGAAACGGCAATCGATTCGTCATCTCAGTTCGATTTTAATAGGCGAAGTTCAGTTCAGTTGGGGATCTGAGCGAGTATCTGCCATGGCGACGATGTTGAGCTTCGTAGGGGCGCTGTTGGCGATGCTCAACGAAGAAATAAGATCCCTAAACGCTTGTATACGACAATTGATTCGTCCTCTCAGTTCGATTCCAATCGGCGAAGTTCAGTTCGATTAGTAATATGAGCGATTCGTCCTCTCAGTTCGATTCCAATTGGCGAAGTTCAGTTCGATTAGGAATCTGAGCGAATATCTGTCATGGCAACAATGGTGAGCTTCACAAGGGGCGTTGTTGGCGATGCTCAACGAAAATCATCCAGATCTTAAGCTTCACGCTCTCCCTAACCTCAACGCCTTTGCTCACTTTTAAAACTTATGAGTTTTGAATAGCACCCTTGAAGGTGGAGAAGATGGAAACTATTTCATTAATTTCATTGCATCGATTACAAACATGTTTGTATATTTATGTACACATTTCAGAGTTCAAGAACCTTCATTACTTTGTCTATTTGTGAGGCATTAGCTGTGTGTTTAGAGGATGAAGTGTGGGTTGTGTCTTTGGGCTTTGCTTTGTATATTTCCTTGGGTTTGTCATTTGGATCGTGAATGGATGTAACTCTAGGGGTGATAATATTTTGGTGATATATAATACGGTGATGACATTTCTTATGGAGATGGTACCTTGGTGACAATTGTTATAAAGAGTTAATTTATGGTAAAATTTTGGAAATACGGGTTGGTGACAATATTTTGATGATACGAGTTGTGACAATATCTTGGTGATAATCAGTTTTCGGGTGATGAAATGGCGTGGAATTATGTACATTAAATTTTCGTTTGCCTTTAGCCCCTCTAGGGTCTATGCTCGATCCCCTAGTTCTTGGGTTTTAGTTTGGTGACAAAAAGTGAGTTAATATTAGGTGACAACAGTGATGACATTAGTAGTGTACACACATTTTAATTTGGTGACAGTGTTTTGTAGTCGGTGAAAATAGGTTGGTGATACTATTTTGGTGACAATTTTAGGTGAGAGAAACTCGTCACACTTTTAAAATTTTATTTGGTGACAATATTTGATGATATATAATGTAGTGGTGACATTTATTACTGTTTGCTTAATTTTAGTTACTCTAGGGTATAATGTCTTGTCATTGGTGACAATAGATTACTATCTTGGTGATATTTAGTATGGTGATGACAGTTTGTTTGTAATTACATGGTCTTGGTGACAAATATTTGTTGAAACAATATTTTGATGACAATAGGTTGATAACACTCTTTTATTGTTGGTGACAACAGATTACTAAAGTAGGTTGGTGTCAATAGGGGGTGGTGATAATGTTCTCTGTTTAGGAATAATAGATTGGTGACAATGTTTTTTAGTTTGTGACAATTGATTGGTGACAATGTTTGGTGATAGTGTTTACTTTCACTTATTGGTGAAAATAATTTGATGACAGTGTTTCGTAGTGGTTGACAATAGGTTGGTGACAATATTTTGTAGTTGGTGATAATATGTAGTTAGTGAAAATATTTTATAGTATGTGACAAAAAGTTGGTGACGTTCTATAGTTGATGACAATGTTTTGTAATTGATGACAATATGTTGGTGACAATGTTCACTAGTATCAGAAAACAATTCCGTTAAATGTCACTGGAAAAAAAAATGTCACAAAAAAGTCAATTGTCACCAAAATAATTATCACAAATAACTGTCACCGGAAAAATATACATAACTGTCACCAAATGCAGGCGTTGATTGAAATGGTCAATGTTGACTAGTCAATGTTAAAATTAAAAATGATCAAAGGGGAAAGGAAGAAGGGCCATGGAAGGGGAATGAGGGATATTTTTGGAAAAAATGGTCATTTACTTAATTATGTAAAAAAAATGGACATTTATTTAATTTTCACATCTAAAATGGATATTCACCAAATTTAACCTAGTATTATTGTGATTATTATTTATAATTGATAGAATATTTAAGGAGAATGTGAGGTAGAAAAATAATATTTTTTATTTTAATGTTTTAATATATACTAGTACTATATAGTCTTGATGAGTGATGATTCTACGGGAACAATGACAGCATAAAATATAATAATACCGTTGATAAACTATAGTTGTAGATAACACATACATGTCATCAGTCCTCAAGATCTCAACTGTTTCTTCGTCTCGTAAATTAAGTACTTTAATGTTGGATGATTTATACAAGACATATATTTAATTCTAGTAGATTAATTGCAGTGTGTGGTTGGTCCAATTTATCTATTATACAGAGTATTACGATCGAGTACAGCCTACCGCCACAGGGAATGAACAGACTAAATAATTCAAACGATAATGATGCGAGTATTATTCCTTTAATTGATCTGATATGAGACAATCGTACGTAGTTAGCTACTTTGGACAGCAATTCAATAATGGACGGTTGTGATCGAACACCACACACCGAAAAATAAGATGGATCGGACGGCTAGCAATCATCTTCCAGTTGGCTACTCCCAACCAAGTCTCCAGCAATACGCATTCATTGCTGCATTCAATGTTCAATGACACTCCTCACCCTCCTCCCATCTTTACACTTACTGTGTACACCAAATTACATCTTAAATCTTCTGATGCTCTAAAAATGGATGTTTTTGTGAAAGGGTCATATTAATTAATAACTTTTGAATTTGTTATTAACCGGTAAACGGGCTTATCGTTTGAGTTTATGGCATATAATCTGATTAGGGTTTCATGAATCTCTATGTATACTCATGAAATATCACGTTATTATTTATTACATATAATCAGTAGTTGTGTTGTTAGCCTCCTTGATAAAGAATTCAGTTCATTTTTTCGTGGAAGGTAGGTAACGTAACACACCGTTATTGAATCATATAAATCTCTGTACCTTTCTTTTCTGTTTATCGTTCTCGTTACAACATGATCGACACTCTTGTTCTTTGTTTGTTCTAAGGTCCTAATCACCATTATTGAAGTTCAGTAGCCATCGATCTGATCTGATGATTAATCAGCTATGCTACTTTTTCCTTTTCCTTCAATAATGTTGGGAAATCCCGGTCGGGTTTTGTGATGGGATTCGTGTCGAGTTTATTTTGAAGCCAGCCAATGTTAAATGAACGCTTCCATGGTGACCCTTAGACTATCACTTCTCATGTGATATGTTCTTAATTCTGATATATCTATCTTATCCGCTGTCTACATATTAAGAATTATCTTGGAAAATCAGAACCACCTAATTGTCAAATGAATTGAAATACTTGAATTACTTGATTGATATTCTTAAACCACCAATATTTTTGAGACAAGAATATACTATATATACTGTATATGTTTTCGCGTAAATCGACTCGTACAGTTGTAAGTTCTGGTAGTTGCACAACTCAGTGGTGCAGGTGCAGTAAGCTAGCTAAGCAGGGCCTCTCAATGACCCAAAGGATCACAGACACAATAACTTCACCAGTCACCATTTATTACTCATATTCAACTTCACATTGTAACCAATAAATAAATAAAATTCACCAATATATCTCTCCCAATCTCCCCTTTTTTTAGCATTCCAAATTCAATTTGGCGCTGTTAAAATCTTGCAAGGTAGGGGTAAAACTGTAACAGGCCAATGTCCTACAATTACAATAATAAACTCTACTTGTTTAATATAATATATATATATTATATATTATATATATATATATAGAGAGAGAGAGAGATGCAGAAATTGGAAGGGAATGACCAACAGGAGAGAGCCACATTTCAGGCACCCATAGAGGAGATCTGTGTGTGTTTGTTTTCTTGGGTGTGGTGTGGTGTGTTTATGCACTTAGCAGCCCACCATCAGTGATGATGAAGAAGCTGTCTACAATAGCAGCACTCACCTTCTCCATTTACCTTCTTCTGTTGCTCAACACACCCTCCTCCACAGCCACTACCACATCTCCCCCCAAAGGTACACAGCTTCTTGTTCTTGAAAACTCTATAATAGGTAGCTTCTTCAGCCACATTTCCTATACTTAGAATATATTTTGGCTGCCTATATATGCAGATGGTGGAGAGTTCCAATACGGGTTCATAAGGCGGGCGAGCACATGGGCGGCTAATACGAAGGATGGCGGCGGTGGGTATGACTACATAGTGGTGGGGGGAGGCACAGCGGGGTGTCCGCTGGCGGCGACGCTGTCGAGGAAGTACAAGGTGCTGGTGCTGGAGAGGGGAGGGGTGCCCTTCAACAATGTGAATGTGTCCTATATGCAGAACTTCCACATCTCCTTGGCAGATATCTCTCCTGCATCAGCTTCTCAGATGTTTGTGTCAACTGATGGGGTTTTCAACTCAAGGGCTAGGGTTTTGGGCGGTGGCACCTGCATTAATGCTGGCTTCTACACAAGAGCCAGCACCAGGTTTGCATCTTCATCTTCATCTTACTCTTGATTACTGTTTCAATCTGTCATTATCATTCATCAAATCACCAAGAGTCTGTCTATGTAGGATGGAGACTCATTGAATCACATGAATTAATATTCGATTTCTTTTCATACATCATTGTCTATCAAGTTATTAAGGTTGTCACTCGTCAGTATCAAACAAATTTTTATTAATCGTACAATTTTCGGCAAAATAGGAGGCGGGTTAACTTTTGCTAGATATGAACAATTTCTGTGCCCCATAAAGCACAATGTTAGCTGCAAGGCTAAGATTCATGATGCTAAACCCTCAATTCAATTCACTGTCTTCATATTTGGGAGGCGGGTAGTTGGGCAGCTAATGTATCACACCAAAACCCTTATCACCATCATTTCGATTCATCATAATTATGAGACTTGTTGTATGATTGTGGACACACATCAGTGATCAGTGTTTGTTACAGGACCACAAGTTTTTAGGCCCCATTCAGTCTGGTTTTGATATCTAGATATCATAACGATATCTTATATATATACTCCTTAAAATCAGTATATAAAAAGCCCAAAAGCCTCAATTTAGTATATCAAGTGATATCGATATACTGATTACCAAATACTAGTTGTCACATGTATCAGGATACAGATACCAAACGAGGGCTTAGTTAATTTTATTTTACCGAAGACCGAAGTAATCACTACTGATCACTAGTCTCTTGTTTTTATGGGGTTTCAGCTATGTAAGAAAAGCAGGATGGGATCAGAGACTAGTAAACGAGTCGTATCCGTGGATAGAGAAGCAAATAGTGCAGCGGCCAAGGCTTGCTCCCTGGCAAAGGGCAGTCCGGGATGGCCTCCTTGAGGCCGGTGTCTCGCCTTTCAATGGATTTACATTTGATCACAAGTATGGTACCAAAGTTGGAGGTACCATTTTTGCAAAAGATGGACGCCGTCACACTGCAGCTGAGATTCTGGCCTCCGGAGACCCTGATAACCTCAATGTGTTAATCCATGCCAAGGTTCAAAGGATTGTGTTCGACACGAGAGGTAAGTTAAGCCAGTTTGTGTAGACTTGTACAACTTTCTTAGCTGTTCTTTGAATGACTAATAATGTACTCTGTTGTGGGAAGCACAGGGGAGAAGCCTAAGGCAACCGGAGTCGTGTTCAAAGATGAAAACGGTAAGCAACACCGAGTATATTTATCAAGGAGGCGAGGAAGTGAGATCATTGTCACGTGTGGAGCAATCGGGAGCCCTCAGATGCTCTTACTCAGCGGGATTGGCCCAAAAGATGACCTCGAAAAGTTGAACATCCCGGTGATCCTTGACAATCATCATGTTGGAACAGGGATGTCGGATAATCCTCTCAACATGGTGTTTATCCCGACAAGGAAGCCTGTTAGGCAGTCGTTGATTCAAACTGTCGGAATAACGAAGGAAGGTGTGTACATTGAAGCTAGCAGCGGCTTTGGACAATCAGGTGATAGCATCCGGTGTCACCATGGAATTGCCTCTGCTGAGGTTTGTACTTTCGAAGCTCGTGTTCTTGATTTGTTTGAGAACTCGGTTTTTCAAACGTAACATTGTGCGGGAATGCAGATTGGGCAGCTCTCGACGATCCCTCCCAAGCAAAGGACAAAGGAGGCCATTCAGGCATACAAGGAGAAGAAGGGTGGTCTCCCCTTTGAGGTATTCATGGGCGGATTCTTACTCGAAAAGATAGCAAAGCCCAAGTCGAAAGGCGAACTCAAGCTCACCACCCTTAACGTGGACGAGAACCCTTCCGTCTCCTTCAATTACTTCAGCCACCCAGAGGATCTCAGGGGCTGCGTTGACGGGATCCGAATGATAGAGAAGGTTGTCAAGTCGAAGCATTTCACCAACTTCACGCAATGCAACAAGGAAACAATAGAAAGGATTCTGAACATGAGCGTTCAGGCGAATGTCAACCTCATTCCGAAGCACACTAACGACACACACTCCCTCGAGCAGTTCTGCAAGGACACTGTCGTCACCATCTGGCATTACCATGGAGGATGCCAAGTCGGCAGGGTGGTAGACAGACGCTATCGGGTGCTTGGGGTTGATAGCCTCCGTGTTATAGATGGCTCAACATTCATCGAATCTCCCGGAACGAACCCACAAGCTACCGTCTTGATGTTGGGAAGGTACAAAAACACTCCGAATTTCTCTATCGAGTACTTGAATCTCATCTTCTGAGTTCTGACCTGTTTTTCGGAATGTGCAGGTACATGGGAGTGAAGCTGCTGCGAGAGAGACTGGGACGAAAAGCCGGGGTTTGAGGGCCAAACTAAGCAATCAGTGGATTAGAAGTGTGGAGTGGTGGATATGAAAATTTGTTTTAGTCTCCGAGGACTAAAAATTCTTAGCAAGTTAACTCTTTTTAAGTGTAAAGTGTTTGCATGCTTGCTCATTCTGTGCTTGATCTTCACTTTAGTTGAGTAAACTATCTTGATTCTCAATGCTTTTATAGGACTTGAAACGTACTGATAGATTCCACTGAGTACGATGGACTCGTACACAGGACACCACTCAAGCAATTGATTTACAAGAGGAAAACCACTCTAGGCAACTACTAAGAGCACAATTTGTGCAGGAGAATATCCCACGTTTGTGACTCAATTGATCAATAAACTTCCATGTCCTTACAAATAAACTTAACTAAGACTTAAATAGCCTACTGCAGAAACTACCCACTAAACCCAGTAACCCACTAACTACTAATGCACTACCAATGAAGGAAACTAACTTTGACTAATTCCTAGCTACAACTGACTCAACTGCATAAATAAAACACTTAGCTAGAATAACATAATTATACTAATTAATCCGCCTTCCCTAGGTTTGTATCACGTACCGTGTCGTCTAGGAGAACCAATTGTGTGAACTGTGAAGGAATCATCAACCTCTTAACTTAAAAAAAAGTAGGCCAAATTCAAAATCAAGCAAGAAAGGTACTAAGGGGCCGTTTGGTATTGATATACGTATATCGGATATGGGTATCGGTATCACCCATACTCATATCTATGTTTGGTAAATAGGTATATCAAAATATGGATATCAAAATTGATATCTCCATATACCTATTCCTTCTATTTTGGTCATTTTCCATATCTCCCAAATTTGGGGTATATCAGATATCTTCTTTTTTTCTTTCAACGCTTCCTCCTTCCCCCTCCTCCTCCATCTGCTGCACTTCGGTTTCCCTCTGTCATCCCTTCTTGCATTTGCTGCACTTCGATTGCTCTCTTTCATTACTTACTTCTTGAGAGGTCTCCTTTTCTTCCTTGCTTCAGGATCTCTTCTTCACCATTCCCGTTGATTCACGTGCTTCAATTGAATGAGGGACACCCTCCGATGCAGTTCTGGACACTTGTCTTGCCTAGGACCCAGAGAGCAAGGTTGCTTGCGAAACTTGCACCAAGACCAACATCCACGCCACCATTTGCAACGGAGACGACGCCAGTAGCCCACTGAACTAACTGGAAGGGTGGCTAGGGTTTGGGAGAGAGATGGGATTGGGCTGGTAGATGTAAAATTTGATATCTGAATGTGATATACTGACTTACCAAACGGGATATCATATATCAAATTTGATACCCATATATTTGATATCGATATCTAGTTTCCATATCTATATCTGATATACGTATATGGATACCAAACGGGCCCGAATAGAAGTTAGTTGCAACTTCAAAATCAAGTTACTTGGTGATATATTGGTGATATCATATAATCATATACGGAGTAATATATTTAAATGGATACTGTACATTCAATTTCTGTGGAAGCTCATCTGTATGAAACACACAGACACTTGTGTGGAGAACAAAAACCCAGGCCACAGATTCACAATTCAAGAGATAATGAGCAGACGGACACACTCACTTGTGCAGGGAACAGAAAACCCAGATCACAGATTCACTATTCAAGAGATAATGATGTCAGAAATACTGGGAATGGAAAATTCCAGCACCTGTGATCAGCAGAAAAAAACAAGCAAACCTAATAGATAATGTCAACCAAACATGAAGTTAGTAGATCAGTACATTCAGCACAACAGCAACATGGGTTCTTCAATTGCTGAGAGGAGCTAAATTAAAAGGTCAAAATCTTTGCTTTGTGGATTGGCAATGGCAGATATCAATTCTCAAGGGAAGTAGAACTTGAATTCAGCAGAAATCCTTTGAAGAACAGATGAGGTACCAGTATAAGAAAATCAAAATCTTGATATTATTAGGTTCATTACTTACATTACATAGATCACAGTCTCAAGTGTAAACAGTAAACATGGCAGTGACACAGAAATGAAATCACATATCATCTAGTGGGAATGAATCTTCATATACAATGTTTATAGTTTCAAACCAAAAAAAAAAAAAGGGGGAAAAATGGGGGCGAAAATTAAAACGGTTGCAATTGCAAAGCATACAGAAACCAGAAAAATCAGATTTGACTACCAGGAGAGATTCCATTTCCAGATCTTGAACCTCAGCTTCGCCTTGCACTTCACTGAGCTGGTCTTCACAGTGCCGCTGAATTTCTCCTTGGAATCAGCGTTCGCTTTGATTCCGGTACAAGAAATCCGAACTTTGAGCTTCTTGGATTTGGACTTGCCGACCTTAACCCTAGCCTTGGTCTCCATCCGGATCTCCAAATCGAGCCCCTTGTCTTTCTTGACGGCACTCTTGAGCGTCGAAATCTCGCTGCTGTGGAGGCTCAGGCCTTTGTCGGTGACGGAGGTGGCCAGATGCGTAGTGTTCTTGGCGGGGTGGACGAAGGCCGGGAGCTTCCCGGCGGCGATCTGGACGGAGGAGGAGAAGACGGAGACGGCTATCGGATCGTAGGTAAAGGAGATCTTGGAGTTAGGGTTACGGGCGGAGACGGAGAGCGCGAGGCTGGAGGAGAATGCGGAGGCAGAGGAGAGATTGAGGGCGGCGACGTGGAGGGAGGAGAGGGAGAACGTTGGGCGGTGAGGGCGGTAGATGGCGTAGACGATAGCGGCGGTGAGGGCGGCGAGGAGGATGAGAACGAGGAGGAAGAGGCAGGTGAAGAGGAGGCAGGAGCAGCAGCAGCGACGGCGGCTGCGGGGGCGGTTGGGGGAGGAGGAGCGCTGGGGGCGGTAGAGCATAGGGGCGGGGGCGGGGGCGTACTGAGGGGGCTTGGCGGGTGGGGAGGTGGATTTGGGGGCGGTGTCGGCGGCAGGGGCGTAGGTAGCGTCGACGGCGAAGGTAGCGGCGGGCTTGGGCTTGGGCTTGGTGGCCCATGTGGGCTGGAATTTGTCAGTGCTCATGGTTTGGGGAGCTGTTTCTTCTTTTGCAAATGGCTATGGAGATTGGAGATGGAGAGAGTGTGGATTAAAGAAGACGGGGAGGTGATTTGGGGGGCCAAACTGGCAATTTAATTTAAGTGATTAAATTTCAGTGCCAACTTACTGGACCCCATTTTCTTATCTGGTTGTTCCTGTCTTTCTTTATTTAATTACAACTTTTAGGTAAGGTTTATTTACTGTATTAAACTTAAAATTAAAATTAAAATTGATCTAGTAGGTAGAGAGACTTGTAGGCGGGGGACACCGACGAAGACTGATGATAGATAGAGAGAGAGAGAGAGTGACAACCCAAACCTTAGATCCCAACGTCGCCCAGCGAGCAGTGAAATTAAGACGAAGATCTTGACGTCTTCCGTGTGAAAATTTCGATTTCGAGGAATCACCCTGTCCCTGGGTTGGGTTGGGTCTAAGGATTAAGGAAGTAACAAACTACAGAGGTGTGGTTAAAGAAATCGAGAGAGGCTGAAGATTCGAGAGAAGGCGACTAATTTGAAAGTCGAGCGTCTGGTGGTGGTGCAAATCGATTGCTCTTCCTGCTCCGCTTGATGGATGCCCCAGCCCCACCGCGAGTAACCGAGGGCTCTATGTGATGCGGGGTTACTTCATTTCTATAAAAAAATATGAAGGCCTTGAAGAAGAAACAACAGAGATTTGGGTACAAATCTAAAAGGGGTTGTATTGGGGAAGATAAATCAAGATTCACGTCGACGCTCTGAGCATTAGTGGCGGTGGTTTGTGATAAGGATGTGCAGAAAAACCAGAAACCGAAAACACACGATACGAAAAAACACGAAACCGAAAAGACACGATCCGAAAATGACATGAACCGCTAAAAACACGACATTAAATGGTTCGTGTTCGGTTCGGGAAAATGCTTTTGTCGAGTACCCGGCACGAACTGTTTAATTTTTTTTTTAATCTTTTTTAGGTACGGTACTATCACTATAGTACTAGCTAGTATTATATACTAGTGTCAGTTGAAACATTAAAGTGAATTCACTCATTTGGTTTGGGGCGCACAGAATCATGTTGTCAAAATCAATATGTTGGGGTTTGAATCTTATTTCCATCACTTTTTTGGCTTCCATGCTCCGTTTTTTTTTATTAAAAAAATCCCCTTTTTCTTTTGAAATACAAACCCTAGCGAAAGAATGAGACGCAGAAATACATTCTCTCTCTCCAATTCTCCAGATCCAGCCTCTCTCTTTCTCTCCAAATCCAATGAAGTTGTGGAGGCGAATCAATTTATCCTCATATCTGCCCTCCCTCCTTCTCTCCAGATCCAAGGAAAGCCTCCAGATTCACTGACCTCCCTCTTTCTCTCCAGATCCAGCGAAAGCCTCCAGATCCGCCGGAGATAGGCCAAGACTGACTAAGTGCTCGACCTCGGATCCACTTGTCTTGGCGGTGACAGGGCACTGCTCCGCCCTCGAGGATTGGCGCCGCTTCAGAGAGAGTCGAAGTGAGCTCGAGATCCCGGATCTAAGACGCAATAGACTGTCTTCCCGGATCTGAGCAAACGAGCATCGATCGAGGTTTCCATCTCATTTTACCGGGGCAAATGCGAGAGGGAGAGAGAAGATGTCTCAATTTGGTTTCCATATCTTTTCATCTCCTTTCTCTCTGGTTGATTGCATTTTTGGGTGGAATTTGTAGATAATAGGGTTTGATCAAATTGAAAAGTTTTCAATTCAGTGTAGATTTATCATACCCAGTTGTTAATTGTGTGCTATTTTGAATATTTTCAATTTGGTTTGGATGGAATATGTATCAAATTATTGATTCGTGTTTGTAGTTTACAAATCAGTAGGTTCAGACTTGCTATTTGATACTGAGTCAGTACAACATCTCAATTTTCGATTTGTGGCGGGTTACACGGGTATCCAACACGAAACCTGTTGAGATATATGTATATTTGTCTAAGTTGTATAATGTTTTTTATTATATGATTTGTGTAATGAAACAATAACTATAGGTTATATGTGTAATAAGGTTTAAAGTGTGTTTGAGCTAGATTAGGCTAAGTGTTGTGGACTGGATTGTATTGAGCCTTTATTGGGCTTGATCTCCTAACCACAACACTGGCCCAAGTCCAGGCCCACACTCGGAAGCCATTACTCATAGCCCATGTGGAAGGCGAGCTGATCACTCGTGAGTTGAAGCCTCGTCCGAAGCGCTGCGTTTCAACTAGGGTTTGAGCTCTATATAAAGCTTGAGCTCGGGTTACTCTTCAGACGTTCAACTTACTGTTCACTCCAGCTTCTGAAAAGAGAGAGAGAGAAGAGAGAGTTCTAGGGTTAGGGTTTCGCTCTTCGATCCCCTTTCCGCCGTCAGCCGTTGAAGCTCATCTTCCTCGGCGCTCCAAGGGTGGTGCAAGGTTGTTGGCTCCTCTGGTGATCAGTGCCACCTTCCCTGAGGGTTTACCTTCTCGATCTGGATCTGTATCTCTAGATCTGAGAACTTTGAAGGGAGTTCTTCTTCCTTTGTTTGTGTAGTTGTTGTTTTTCGTTTCTTTATTTAGACTTGCATATTTTGTACCTTGGCTTTGTCCAACCCCCTTGTATTCTTCGATTAACATAGTGGATTAGGGTCAACTCTTGAGGCCCCGGGGATGTAGGGTCGTGGATCCGAAGCTCGTAAAACTCTTGTGTCTTGGTTCTATCTTTCGTCCTCTATGTTCGTCGATTGTATAATTGCTTGTCTCGCTTGATACGAATCTCCTATTACCCTCTTCAAAGTGGTATCAGAGCAACGGTTCCTTTATCATGAACCTGGTTTCTAATTTCTTGGTTATTATGTGACCTATTGTTGCTTCCGCTGTAGCTGTGCTTAGTTTCTTGAACCTTTTTGGATTATTTCTGTTTCTTTAGAAAAATGTCTGATTCTGTTTGTTTGAAACCTTTCAATGGCACTACTGATTTTGTTATGTGGCAGGTGAAGATGCGAGGAGTGCTTATGAAGGAAAAGTGCTGGGTTGCAGTCACCAACAAGTTCCCTGATGGTACTTCCAAGGATAGGATTCAGGAACTGGAAGAACAAGCCCATAGTGAAATCTTGCTACGTCTCTCAGACGATGTAGCAAGGCATTTATCTTACAAAATCTTTGCCTTCTCGTGTTAATTTGTTCAATAAATTGTTTAGTTTTAAAATGAACACTGCATGCACTCTTCCTAAGAATCTTGATAGGTTTTTACAAATTACTCAAGATATTACTCGTTGTGGTGACAAACTTGATGAGACTCAGTTGTGTGTGCTCTTGTTAAACTCTTTGCCTAGTCAGTTTGACACTTATAAGGATGTTGTCCAATATGGAAATGCTAAGCTGGTTAAGAAAGATATGATTGAATCTTTAATCTAGAAAAATGAATCTCTTAAGGTGTTTAAAACTGCAAATGCCTCTAAATCTGAACCTAAGGCTAATACTAAAGAAGAAGTTCTTATGGTTAAGCCTAAAGGTAAAGGTAATAGAAAGAGAAATAACAAGAAGAAGAAAGATAGTAATAAAGATAACCAACAGTCTAAACCTGAAAATGGTACTGATAAGAACTTTGACAAATCAAATGTGAAGTGTCATTATTGTTCTAAAACTGGTTATTTTGAAAAGGAATGTTATAAGAAGAAAAGAGATGAAAAAGAAGCTTCTAAGAAGGTTATTGTTAATACAGTGTCTGAAACCCACCCCTACTATACACATGAAGTCCTTGTTGTTACTTCCTTGCTTGTTGAAAATGCTTCTGATTGCTGGATTCTTAATTCTGGATGCACCATTCATGCCACTCGTCATAAATCTTGGTTGCATAACTTGAAATTATTTGATGGTGGAGAGATGTGATGCTTGGTGATCATTCTATCTTGAAAATTAAAGGCATAGGTTCAGTAGCTTTAAAAATGCATGATGATGTGGTAAGGGTCATAAATGATGTTAGATGGATCCCTGATCTTAGAAGAAATCTCTTGTCTGAAAGTGCTTTAGAAGCCTTAGGCTGTGAAGTTAATGGCAAGGATGGTATTAGGACTTTATCTAGAGATAATAAAGTTCTTATTCATGCTGGAAAAAAAAAGAGGTTTATATGTTATTCATGCTTCTCCTGAGCTTAATTTTGCTACCATACTTGCTGTTTCCGGTGATAATATGTCCTTAAATGAGTCTATAAAATGGCATAACAGACTAGGACATATAGGAAATAAGGGTTTACTTTATCTGTACAAGCATGGCATTCTTAAATCTAAACCTGTTGATATTGATGTGTGTGATAACTGTTTGATGGGAAAGCAAACTAAGAAGGGTTTCCCAAAATCCTCCCATGTTGCTTCCCAACCCCTTGAATATGTTCACTCAGATTTGTGGGGACCGGACCTGCACATGTTAACACTCCAGGGGGCAGAAGGTATTTCTTATCCCTTTTAGATCATTACAGCAGAAAGGTTTGGGTTTATTTACTTAAGACCAAAGATGAGGCTTTTGATATGTTTGAAATGTGGCATAAATCTGTTACTACTGAAACTGGTCTCTCTTTAAAATGTCTAAAAACAGATAATGGTTTGGAGTTTTGTAACTCTAGATATAACTCTTATTGCAATAAATATGGTATCAAAAGACATTTTTCCATCCCTAGCACCCCTCAGCAGAATGGGGCTGCTGAGAGGATGAACAAGACTCTCCTTGAGAGGGCAAGATGTATGTTGATATCCTCTGGAATGAGATCCTCTTTGTGGGGTGAAGCTGTAGTCACAGTTGCATACCTCATAAATAGGTCTCCTTCCTCCACCATTGGTTTTAAAACTCCCTATGAAATGCGGCATAACAAAAAACCTGACTTAACTCATATTAGACATTTTGGTTGTGTGGTTTATGCTCATAAAAGTGATGGCAAATTAAACCCTAGGTCTCAAAAATGTGTTCTGTTAGGTTATCCAAAAGGAGTTAAAGGCTATAAATTGCTTGTTATTCAACCTGGAGCCTATAAAACCATAATTAGTAGAGATGTGGTGTTTGTTGAAAATGAATTTCATTTTAAAAATATATTCATTCCATCTGTTGAGAAGTCCTTGCAGGTACCTATAGGGTCTGATGCAACCCAGTTCTACACTCCAGCTGCATCTGAGAGTGATGATGAATCTGAGGATGACATTGACTCTGAGGATGCTCAGGAAACTCTAGGAGCAACACCACCCACTGCTTTGCAACCTCGCCAATTGGGTGGGGAAGTTCATGATGATACTTCTGATGGAGCTTCTGATAGTTATGAAAATGATGATGATGGTAATAGCTCTATCTATGTTAGTTCTAATGCTCCCTCCCCCCATTCTGAGTCTTTAGAACCTGCTATTGTGCCTGCTTCTTCTGTTCATGTTGCTGGCTCTTCTAGCATTTCATCTTCAGAGAGGCATGATTTAACCACTTAGCAGTTAACTAGGGATAGATCACCTAGAACTAAGATCCCAAATAAGAAGTATATCAGTAACATTGTTTAGTTTGCTTGTGTTGTGTCTGAAGTTGTTGATCATTTTACACCTGACACTTATGAACAAGATATAAAATGTGCTCATGATAAAGACTGGAAAAATGCTATGTCTGAAGAAATTGATTCCATGATGAAAAATAAAACCTGGATACTTGCTCAAAAACCTAAAGATGCTAGGTTTATAGGAAGTAAGTGGGTCTTTAAACTGAAAGAAAGCAACTCTAAGGATGAACCCCCTAGGTATAAAGCTAGGCTTGTTGTCAAGGGGTTCACCCAAAGAGAAGGTGAAGATTATACTGAAATTTTTGCCCCTGTTGTTAAATATAAAACTCTAAAGTTATTACTTGCTATGGTTGCTGTTTATAACTTTGAGTTGGAACAAATGGATGTAAAAACTGCATTCTTGCATGGTTATTTAAATGAGATCATTTATATGAGACAACCTCAAAGTTTTGTCAATAAGAACAAACCTGACTATGCATGCTTGCTTAAAAGGTCTATATATGGACTCAAACAATCACCTAGACAATGGAATATCAAATTTGACACATGCATGAGAAGAAACTTGAGCTTTAAAAGGAGTAAGTTTGATACTTGCTTATACTTTAAAGGCCATAAAACAAATTATGTGATGTATGTTCTGTTATATGTGGATGATATATTGTTGATGTATAGATCCAAATCTGATATTGATGCCACTAAACATGAACTTGCTAAACATTTTGATATGAAAGATCTTGGCCCTGCCAAGAGAATTTTGGGTATCAAAATCACAAGAGACGGGAGTAAAAGTAAACTGTGGCTTGATCAAACTGACTATGTGCTTAGGTTTTGGATAGATTCCATATTAAAAATGTGAGTCCCAATGCTATTCCTCTTGGTTCACATCTTGACCTTAGTAAAAATCATATTGTTATGTCTGCTGCTGAGTCTTATAAAATGCAAAGAATTCCTTTTGATGCTAATGTAGGCTCAGTTATGTATTGTATGATTTGCACACGTCCTGATCTTGCTTTCTCCATCAGTGCTCTAAGTAGATATATGTCAAATCCATGTGAGAAACATTGGAATGCTATGAAATATCTTTTAAAATACCTGTTTGGCACTACTAAGTTGAGATTATGTTATGCTAAGCACATTTCTGTAAATGAGTTATATGGATATGTGGATTCTGATTTTGCTAGTAACAAAGATAATAGGAAATCTATTACATCTTATCTTTACACTTGGGCTTGGAATTGCATATCTTGGAAATCCCAACAACAACCCATTGCTGCTCTATCTTCTACAGAAGCAGAGTATATTGCAGCCACAGAGGCTTGCAAAGAAGCCATATGGCTGCAGGGTTTGTTGCATGAGATTGAAAAGAAAACTTATACTACTGTGTTGCATATTGACAATCAATCTGCTTTATATTTGTGTCGTGATCCCATGTATCATGAAAGAACCAAACATATAGATGTTAGGTATCATTTCATTAGGGAAAAAGTTGATGATAATGTGATATATGTTGTGAAAATAGATGGTAACTATAATCCTGCTGACTTTGGCACCAAGATAGTGCCTAGAGAAAAAATTATGTTTTGTAGGAATTTTCTTCACTTGGATGAAGGAGGCTGAGGATCACAAGAAGGTAGGAAGGGCCGACGATGGACCTGGTTACCTAATCCACACCTAGGAGATGGTCTGCCTGGAGCGGACTTAGAAAAATATAGGGGGCAATTGTTGAGATATATGTATATTTGTCTAAGTTGTATAATGTTTTTTATTATATGATTTGTGTAATGAAACAATAACTATAGGTTATATGTGTAATAAGGTTTAAAGTGTGTTTGAGCTAGATTAGGCTAAGTGTTGTGGACTGGATTGTATTGAGCCTTTATTGAGCTTGATCTCCTAACCACAACACTGGCCCAAGTCTAGGCCCACACTCGGAAGCCATTACTCATAGCCCATGTAGAAGGCGAGCTGATCACTCGTGAGTTGAAGCCTCATCCGAAGCGCTGCGTTTCAACTAGGGTTTGAGCTCTATATAAAGCTTGAGCTCGGGTTACTCTTCAGACGTTCAACTTATTGTTTAATCCAGCTTCTGAAAAGAGAGAGAGAGAGAGAGAGAAGAGAGAGAGTTCTAGGGTTAGGGTTACGCTCTTCGATCCCCTTTCCGCCGTCAGCCGCTGAAGCTCTTCTTCCTCGGCGCTCCAAGGGTGGTGCAAGGTTGCAGGCTCCTCTAGTGACCAGTGCCGCCTTCCCTGAGGGTTTACCTTCTCGATTTGGATCTGTATCTCCAGATCTGAGAACTTTGAAGGGAGTTCTTCTTCCTTTGTTTGTGTAGTTGTTGTTTTTCGTTTCTTGTTTTAGACTTGCATATTTTGTACCTTGGCTTTGTCCAACCCCCTTGTATTCTTCGATTATCATAGTGGATTAGGGCCAACTCTTGAGGCCCCGGGGATGTAGCATCGTGGATCCGAACCTCGTAAAACTCTTGTGTCTTGGTTCTATCTTTCGTCCTCTATGTTCGTCAATTGTATAATTGCTCGTCTCGCTTGATACGAATCAACTATAACCCTCTTCAGAACCGTTTCGTGTTTTCATGTCGGGTACCCGGTATTAATCGTGTCCGGTTTAAATCGGCATTTTCAACCTTAACAGTTTCGGGTACCCAACACAATTAACCGTGTCGTGTCGAGTACCCAGTTATGCACACCCCTAGTTTGTGAGGTTGCCCAACATTGTTTGTACACAGTGGGGAAGATGTAAGGATTGGCGGCTTCAGGGTGTGCATGCCACCCCCTCCCTTTAACGATATTTTTTCAAAAAAAAATTGTAAAAAATAAAAAATGTAAAAAAGAACACACATGTTGTTTAGCTTAGTTGTATTCTCTAGAGAAGAGAAGGGAGTATAAGTAATGTAAGAAGTCATTAATTCAAATCTCAATATTTATCTATTCGCAACACTTTTTATTCTACAAGTTTTTCATATTATAAATGTCATATTTAAATTAAATTTATAGTTTTCTTTTAATATTTTTATAAGACTATTCATTATACTACACATATTTTTAAAAATTCTTCTAATTTTCATTCTTATGAATTTTTTTTAATATCAATGTCATATTTAAACCACACACACACATATATATATATATGTGAAAAAAAAAGTTAATAAATTTTATTGTATGAATTTTTGTAATAAAACATCATATTTATACCACAATTTATGGTTTTCTTTCAATTTTTTTTTTAAATTCTTTATTATATATAACGAGAAAAAAAAAACGAAACAAAAATTCCGCCCCCCCCCTCTAGAAAATCCTGCGGCCGCTACTGAATGTAGGGTTCTTCCCTTTCTTTTGAGGCTCGGACGGCTATGGGTCCGAGCTGTATGTTTGAATCCCTTCCCCAATAGATGCCCGACCTTCCTCTAAATTCAGGGGGAACCCTCTGCACCTCAGAATTTGTCCATGAACCTTGAATGATCAAATGTAAGTCTATTTCGGTGTCTGCATCGCATAAGAATGACTGTCCTTGTCAATATAGAACTCAAAACTATTGAATTAAAGTTGAACTCATTGGTTGGTTCTTGCACTATTCTGTATTGGGTGCTTGCACTATTCTATATTTGCGAGTGAAATCACTCTCTGGATGGAGATCTGGTGTGTTTTTTTTTATGTGAAGTGCTTTGGTTTTAAAATCATATTGTTATGTGTGAAACATGAAAAAGACAAATTTAATGAGGTTCTTATATTAGAACCAAAAGGCTAAAACTAAACAAATGAAGTTTGTCGGTACAAACTCGGGATATGTTTATAAAGTCGCAATAGGAAAGAGAAATAGAAAAATGAGAGTTTTGATATAGTTAAGAGCATTTTCCAACTATAGTTCAATTGGTTGTGCACGCATTTTTCAAGCGAATTGTTTTGATATAGTTAGAGCATTTTCAAGAGCTTTGTAATTTTGAAGGAAAAAAAAAAGAGTTTTGCATAAAATTAGAATTTTTTCCCTCCAATAGTATTTACATCTTATCCTGCAAAATAGAGAAAAGTAAGATAGAGTATAAATTCTCCAAATTGGTAGCAATAAACAAATTCTTCATGAATTTACCAAATTTGTAGATTCCTCCCTTTTTTTTTGAAGCAATGAAAGAATGTAGGAAGCGACCTGGTGATCCGCAGCCCGACACATTCTTAGAGCATCCTTATAGACGAAAACATTAAGTTTTGCATCGATCTCTAAACGTCTGTCAATAGGGATACATTAGGCGAGCTTGTAGACTCCCTTTTATAATGTACTATTGATTGATCAATTTTATCCAACCACTTTAATATAATCAAATAAAAATAGAGGAAATGGATGACATTTTTTTAGTCCTACTGTTTGTGTAAGAAAGACTCTATACTCTATAAGCATGGGGCTTTTTCAAAAAAAAAATCAATGAAACTTTCCTATGGAGAAGTCCAAAGGAAAGAAACCAATAGGGGTCTCTTCACCCGAGCCCCTATCAAACACCCCTCGAAAGGGCCCTAAACCCTCTTTTGAGGTCGAACTACATGCAGGTGCCTCATACCACTCCTATAGGGAAGACACAAGTTGCATAATTAGGGATGGATTGAGTTCCTTGAAGCTAATGGTGAATCTGGTAAAATTGGTTTCCATCCAGAGGCGTGCTCTGGTGATCTTCTACTTCTCGGACCCGAGTGGGCTCGCAAGAAACCCCTACAATTTTGATTCGGTTATATCCCCCCTGTTTTCTTCCTGTCAGTTTACTTTGTCTTCTCGCCTGGCTGCAGGTTGCAACTCTATGGTGATTTACCCACTCGTGTTTTTTGTTCTTTCCACCGATTGGTGTGCTATTGGGTTGGATGTACAAATTATGATCTACAATCAACAATATCATTGTAACTCTCTAATTATCTTTTTTCGGCTTGTGCGGTTGAGTCGGTTCTGCTTTATTATAAGTCCCTCCTAATCACTCCTCCTTGCGGACTCAACATGGTTTTGTAAACCAATGCTTTGTGATTTGAATATAAATCATCGCACTTTCTATTTTGCTATTGGGTGGCTTTGGATGTGTTGCAGTGTCCCAAGCAACTTCTTTTCTATTGATGCCTTTACTGCATTGCTTGATACAATAAAAAATAAGCACACATTTGGCTTTAACTATTGGTTATATAGATCCAATTCACTTGGTTTCAACACCAAGTCATTGCGCCTCTCAGAGTTCCCATTCGCAGAAGTTGGCTTGCATCCCCCTTTGCAGACTGTTGTCTGCTTATGTAGATTATACCTTATCCTCCGAATCCATGCGAAAAGGCGTCTTGATACGAGGAATTTTACCTTTTCTCCTTATATCCATTTAAGTTGCACATGAGAATAAGTTATTGGAACTGTAGAGGCATTCAAAAGAAAACATTCCGGACTGAAGTTAATGCTTTGTGTAAAAATGAACATATACAATTGATAGCCCTCATTGAAACAAAGTCGGAAACGATTCCCACTGATAATCTTTGGAAACATGTAGGATTCGATATGGTTGTTTGGTCACCTAGCATTGGCTGATCGGGAGGTCTTGGTGTATTATGGAAATCTCACCAACTATTAAACGAAATTTTATCGGTTATGTTTCACTTGCCCAGGATCATCAGACTGAGATATGAAAACATTAGGGATATTTTCATATTTCTCCTTTTGTTTGTTTACGCCCCTCCTGAACTTCGGGATAAGGACTCGTTCTAGGCCGAGCTAACAACAATAGTAAATGAGTCGTCAATCCCACCCATTGTTATGGGGGATTTAAATGAAATCATATGTAGGAAAGATAGACTTGGCGGCGCTATCGCTAGTCCTTCTAGGTTCACACGTCTCCTTCATTTCAAGAATAGTTATTCTCTTTTGGATTTATCAACTTTTGGAAATCCCTTTACTTGGAGAGTTGGAGGAAATCTCCCGAGGGATCGGATAACATCCTCGAAAAACTGGACCACTAAACTACCCAACCTTACCACTGCCCTATAACAATAACACTCGATGGTAGTGCCACTATCAAAGCTACACCTTTCAAATTTAAGAACACTTGGCTTCAGCGCAAGGAATTTCGTAATATTGTCAAACAATCTTGGCGTGGTTCTTGTCCTGGGTCTGCTATATTTCAACTCATATTCAAGCAAAAAGCTAAATTTTGGAACAAGCACTCATTTTGTTAACATCTTTCGACAACTACACGAGGTGGAGAATGACTTAATGCAAATCCAGTCAGTTGTTTCTAGCGGTAACTATCTAGCCAATAATCATAAAGAAAGCTGCCTGTTAAGAAAAAGGGAAAAGTTGTTGCTGTTTCAAAAAACATTTTGGAACCAAAGAGCTAAAACAAAACATCTTAAGTTTACAGATTCTAACACATCTTATTTCCATCGAGTAGCCTCTGGTAGAAGACACAGGAAACAAATACGGAACATTACTTCTGCCGAAGGCACTCTTATAGTCGGAGAAGAAAATGTTAGGGAAGAAATCAAAAACGATTTTCACAAACACTTCAAAAAGGAAGCTATTGACGATAGACTTCTTAATGAAATGACTAATATAATTCAACCTTCGATTTCTCCAACAGAAAATGAATTCCTCATACATATTCCAACAAATGGAGAAATAAAATATGCAGTGTTCAGTTTGGGAAAAAATAAGTCACCAGGTCCCGATGGCATGACCGCCGAATTATATAAACATTACTGGGATTTACTTGGGATCTCTATAATTAGAGTCATTAAAGATTTTGTCCACTCCGGGAAAATCCTTAAACAAATTAATCATACATTTATTTCTTTACTACCGAAGCAAGATAACCCCTCAACCACTAATCACTACCGCCCAATTAGCTTGTGTTCTACGTTATATAAAATCATTTAAAAAATCCTGACAGAAAGACTTAAAACAATAATCGGTAGACTAATCCACCATTTACAGGGGGTGTTTGTGTCAGATAGAGCCATTCAAGATAACGTTCTGATAGCTCACGAAATCTCCATTCTTTTAGGCCGCACTTAGGTCGTGAGGGGTGGTTGGAAATCAATTTGGACATGGAAAAAGTGTATGATAAGGTTGACTGGAACTTCACAAAAAAAGATTCTTGGCAGATTTGGGTTCCACCCTACCTTCATCACCTAGGTCATGGAATGCATAACAACGGTATCTTATTCAGTACTTGTTAATAACAGCCCTACAGATATGTTCTTCCCTTCTAAGGGCCTTCGTCAAGGGGATCCCCTATCCCCATTTTTGTTTATTTTAGGTGCAGAAATACTAGAGCGACAATTGTCTGCTGGTGCAAATAAGGAAAGAAGCCCAATCGGTTTCACATTCGGGAGAAATGGTCCTCGGGTCCCGTTCTTATCTATCGTAGATGATATTATCATTTTTTCTAAAAAAAAGTTTGGATGCGGGTAGGGGAGTTAAAACAATTGTTGATTCCTATTGTAAAGTCTCTGGACAAAAAGTAAACTACCAGAAATCTTGCATCCAAGCAACTAAAGGAATTACAAACTCCAGAATTCTGGAACTCAGCAGTTGCCTAAACATTACAAATGTTAATTCCCTGGAAAAATACCGTGGATGTCCACTTATCAATGGAAGAGTAACCAAAGAGACGCACGATGATATTATTTGCAAATCCAGAGAACAACTGAGTAAATGGAGAGCTAACTCATTGTCACAACATGATCATGCAATTCCTATAAGCACAAATTTATCAGCCAAACCTCTATATACGATGTAGAATTTCCTACTGCCATCATCGATTCATAAAGAACTTGATCAGATTAATAGAACATTCTTCTAGAATAAAGATCTTCAATACCGTCGGCTGATTAGTTGGGATAGAATTTGCAGGCCTAAAAACTGCGGGGGGGGGGGGATGTGGGAGAATAGGGATTATGAAATAAAAAGAGATGAATGAAGCCCTACAAATGAAACTTCTATGGAAAACGTTGGCTGAACCAGATAATATTTGGTTCAACTAATTAATCAAATATAAGTATCTTGTAAAGACCATAATTTAATTAATACTTATAACATATCCGTATGATAATCCGAATATTATCCTCCGTTATGATTATGAAAACCCGGAAAATTTAAAATTTATGGATGGCTTTATATTGGTTTAATTATGAATTTTATGAAAGAAATATATACCCGAGCCACTTTTCTCGTATCTTGTAAACGTAACGGATTTTAACGCGTCACGAACTCGGGATTTACATCTTGCTAATATAAGGGCGGCCGCCCCATCCATTCCTTGCACACATCTCACCCACTCCCTTTTCCCTTTGATTTGATCATATGACAAGCTAGGATCCTATTCATCTCACCCACTCTCTTTCCCATCACCCCTCTCATGCTTTGACCAAAGAAGCCCTCTCCCATTCTTTAAATCTGATCCCCAAGGCTCAGCCTCACTCATTCACAAAGAACAAGCCGTCACTTGAGAGGAAAGGGAGAGAAAAGAAGCCTATCTCTATTGCTAGTCCTTTTTGGTTGCCTTCCATTCAAAAAGCCATAACTCCCTCAATATTGATCCAAATGGAGTGATTATTGAGCTGTTAGCTTCGTCTTTAAATTAGATTTCAATATATATATCAAACATTCAAATCCAAGGTGATTTACCCCTCCAAACTGACCGATCTTTGGGGCTGCAGTGGAGTGTTCTAGGAGGACCTTGGGGTTTTTCAACTTGATCTTTGGTGTTTGGAAGGTGTTCCGAATGACTCCCGAGGGTGTTCTTGATTCATTTGTGTGGGATTCTTCGAAGGCACTTGATTCATGTTTACACTTGGTGCTTGTTGGTTTCCGTGCTTACCTTCGGATTTCAGGTAAGTCCCCTAGACTTACTCATGAGGTTACTCGTGACACATGAGTGTCGTAACGAGATAGATTCATGCATATTTTACGACATAGAATTGTTGTAGGGTATAAACCGGAATTATAACATAGAACGGAACATAGGGAATGAAATGAACCCTTGTCTTCTCTTTGTCTTATTTATAATATGTGGCCATCATATTCTATGTTGTTGTGTGGTGATTATCGGGATTCCCTAAAGGCTGCAGCGTAGCCGAACCTTCGAGCATTCGATAAAGGTTGGCCCATCCTCCAAGAAATTGGTGATAAAGGATGGTGTAACATCCAAGCATTTGGAAAGGGATTATATGGTTAATTGTTATCATTTGGGTGCCCATTACCGCATTTATTTATATATTCAGATTATGCTTTAGGAGCATGATAGTGTATTTACAGTTTTATCGCATCATGTTTATATGCCTTTTTACATACTCGCAGAGTATGCTGGTGCATAAGTGTATGAGTAATCAATGATTGACCCCGTTATGTGTCTTGTTTTTAGATTCAGGTACCCCCGATACTTGATATGCGTGATCATATGTGGATGTTTGTCGGGCATAGTCTATGGGACGATAGAGTGAGAGAGACATGGACCATGTTTTAGTATTTTCTCGATACTTATTACTTTTGCGGTTTGACCCGGCTAGGCCGCGACATGTGTTGTACTTTAATTCCGCCTTTATCTTCCGCTCAAAAACCGTTTTGTGATAGTTACCTAGGACATGTTCTGGCCTCCAATGGGCATGCGTTTGCTTTGGGGTTCGAAATCCTCGTTTTAACAACTTATCTACGCTTCCGCTAAATAAATAATCTAAGCAATAACTCGTACTTGGTCGTAAGATCTAAAGCTCACGGAAGAATTCAAAACTCTTCCTTAACGTACCCAGAATAATCGGATCATTCGAACCTTATTAATCCCGTAAGTGGATTAATGGACGCACATTCAGATATCCAGACTTTTGGGTCGTTACATATCTTCGATTAGATAATATTCTTCAATACAAGAAAACAGGTGTTGCGTCTTGGCAATGGGCTAAACTTTTAACTCTAATCGAGAAGTTTAAGACGGGTCTTATTTGGTCGATCGGTACTGGGTCCTCTATTGGACAAATAACTGGATCACAACCTCCTCCATTCATTCTAGAGAAGATTGCCCTATTATTAATAACATTGACTTAGCGACTACATTAGATGGTGGGTGGAGAAACTGATGCGGGTCAATATGATCTTTTGTGGGTCAAACAACGATCTTGATCCAGGCGACGACTCGAGGACGAGTCGATTTCAAATGGAGGAGAATGATGTCATCCTCAAGCGGAAGAAGAAGGCTCCACCTTGGGAGTCGTTGAAGAAACGACGTTAATGATTTTATTATTTATATTTCTTATTTTTTATATATATTTTATTTTTAGTAACTCCTATATTAGTTGGAGTCTAATTATAGAATTGCTTATTTTAGTATTTCTTAGTTAGGTCAAATAAGATGGTTAGGAGAGTCTATCCTTTAGGCTTTCTTAATTATCATATTTTATTATTTTCTATATTAAGATTTCAGATTAAGTTTTATTTAGTTAGGATATAGTTTGGTAAAGCAATCCTTAGCCTCTAAGGAAGCCAGCCAAACCCTAGTTATTTACCTATTTAAACATTGTATTCCCTTTTGAATTAATCAAATTGAATTAAAATTGAGAAACTCCTTTAAGGATTAAAGGGTTCTCGATTATCAATCCAAAGGCCTTAAGCTTTTGTGTTCATTCACCCCTACGGCACTTAATCACCATCACCGTCACCTTGGTCCTTGATCAAACCAAAACCAGATCCCGTCTTCTTCACCGAAACCGGTGCATAGAAGAACAGGCAAGACCTTGGTGACAGTCGCGGCGTCACTCGCTCCTAGCGAGCGCGGCCTCGTCGGCTCCGCGCTCCCAGTGCTAGCTCGCTCTCTCTCCCTCTCGCTGTCTCGCTCCCGCACACGCTCACTCGTGCCTCGATCGATCTCTCGTGCTCTCACCTGCTCTCGTCCTCGCAGTCTACCGACGCCGCGCCCTGAGGAGCACTGCTCCTGCGCTTCAGCGTTGCTCACTCCTGCGAAGTCGCGCCTCGCCACCAGCGATCGCAACTAGCAAGCCGCGTCCGCACCGGCGCGCCCAGAGCATGTTCCGCGAGACCTCGCAGCCTTCGCTTTCTTTTGCTTTCTTTGCTTTCCGTTTGCTGTTACTTAGTAATTTAAAACTTCTTAATTAACTTCCTTAGCTTTAGCTTTGTTTGAATTTCTTAAGTTAAGAAATATTATTTTTATTAGTAGGCTAATTAATTAACTCTAGCACGATCGGCAGTAGCGCGCGGAAGCATCGAAACGAGACTCTAATTCATTCGCCTTAATTCAAGAGAAATCAACGAGCTAAGCAAGATCGCGCTTTTAGTTTAGCAATTGGACGGCCTAGCCGATTGCTATACATCAATTGGTATTCAAAGACAGGTTATGCTACGGTCTTTGTTTCTTGAGCTTGATGTTATTAATATTTTGATTGGATGGCGTGGGAAATTTGGGGCGACTGGGAGGATGATCCCGATCCATTGAATGGATTTTTTGCTTTGGAACGTGCTAAACAACAACGACGCCAACAAGAGTTACGTCGGAGAGCTTGGCTACAACAACAAACCCTAGAGCGTCAACGCGAAGTCAAAAGACGCCAACTTTGGCTTCAAGGTCAAGAGGAAGAACAACGTCAATTAGAGATCGAAGATAAGAGCTGTCGGCAACGCTATCAGATTCGGCTTCTCCAACAAAGAGAGGCTGAGGAGGCACTTCAACGGAAAGCAGAAATCGAAAAGGAGAGGCGTCAACAACAACTTCAATCCAAACTTAACGCCGAGATTCAAGCACATTTTACCGTCGTGGATGCACAACGTCAAGCAAAGTTCGAGGAGGAAGAGGCACAATGCCAAGCCGACCGAGATGTCAGATTAATGGCTATATGCAAAGAGGCCGTGGAGGAAGTGATGGCCAAGTTCAAGAAGGACGTGAAGGAGCCTTCTGTTGAAATCGTTCCCACGGATTCAGCACAGCGCGCCGAACTTGTTTCGCAGATTTCCGTTGACTCCGACCTCGGAATTGAGTCAACTCAGTCTTGTTGCGAAGCTGACTCGAGGAACTTTCCAACGTTGGGTCACACGCTACAAGACTCCCCAAGGAAGACCTCCGAATCTGCACTGAAAGTCGGCTGCAGTGCTGCGCTGCATGAGGTGGAGCATGTTGATTCCGTTGACAAGGATGAGGTACTTGATGACGTGTCTCAAGAGTTAGCGATTGTACCTCTTGGGCATGTTTATGAAGTTCCAGTTGCTGAGATTTGTGTGGTCATGGATCCTATTCTTATTGAAGATCAAGTCGGTTCAACGATCGCACATGAAGGTGGTGTTTTTGGGGTTCCTATACCTCGAATTCTCCTGGCACCTATTCCACCCATTTCTCCATCATCTTCTTTGAAGGTTGCTGCTCTTTCTTCGCTGATCATCGCCGACTCGATTCGAGGACGAATCGAAGATAAGAGGGGGAGAATGATGCGGGTCAAGATGGCCTTTTGTGGGTCAAACAACGATCTTGATCCAGGCGACGACTCAAGGACGAGTCGATTTCAAATGGAGGAGAATGATGTCATCCTCAAGCGGAAGAAGAAGGCTCCACCTTGGGAGTCGTTGAAGAAACGGCGTTAATGATTTTATTATTTATATTTCTTATTTTTTATATATATTCTATTTTTAGTAACTCCTATGTTAGTTGGAGTCTAATTATAGAATTGCTTATTTTAGTATTTCTTAGTTAGGTCAAATAAGATGGGCCTCGTCGGCTCCGCGCTCCAAGCGCTCGCTCTCTCGCCCTCTCGCTATCTCGCTCCCGCACACGCTCGCTCGCGCCTCGATCGATCTCTCGTGCTCTCACCTGCTCTCGTCCTCGCAGTCTACCGACATCGCGCCCTAAGGAGCACTGCTCCTGCGCTTCAGCGTCGCTCACTCCTGCGAAGTCGCGCCTCGCCACCTGCGATCGCAATCAGCAAGCCGCGTCCGCACCGGCGCGCCCGGAGCCTGTTCTGCGAGACCTCGCAGCCTTCGCTTTCTTTTGCTTTCTTTGCTTTCCGTTTGCTGTTACTTATTAATTTAAAACTTGTTAATTAACTTCCTTAGCTTTAGCTTTGTTTGAATTTCTTAAGTTAAGAAATATTATTTTTATTAGTAGGCTAATTAATTAACTCTAGCACGATCGGCAGTAGCGCGCGGAAGCATCGAAACGAGACTCTAATTCATTCGCCTTAATTCAAGAGAAATCAAGGAGCTAAGCAAGATCGCGCTTTTAGTTTAGCAATTGGCCGGTCTATGAATGCATTCGGGTAGAGTCTGCTCACCCGAATTCTTTCTTAATCAAAAAAAAAATATTTAAAAAAAATACGACATCTCATATTGACTTAAAAAAAACAAAGTTAAACCATTAAATTTTACTACCTCCGATCCAAAATATATGTCGTTTGACTTTTCAACACGTATTTTAAGAAGGTAAAAAACTATATAAAACATCAACTTGTTAAAATTATTTTTTTACATCTTAATATTTTTTGGTAATAAGTACGGAGTATTAAATTATATAAAAAAAAGGGAAAATTAAATCAAATAAGGGAAATTTGCTAAAATGACCCTCATATCCGGAAGGTTTGCATGAGTAACCCAATCCGGAAAAAATTTGCACAAAAGCGGATATCCGGATTGAGGAGGCAAGCGGTAGCCGGTAAACTGAGGGGAGTTGGGAAAGAGGAAAAAAAAAAGGAAAGAGGGGAAAGGGGAAACAGAGGAGGAAGACGCTTCATTCGATCGGCGAGCTCGGGTGCCATGGTTGAGGCAACCACAAGAAGGGAGAAGGAAGGGGGTGAGGGCGGCGGCTAGGGTTCCGATCTGAAGGAAGGGGATGGCTCCGACCGACAACCCTCTCTCCTTCACCACCGGGGGTCGGGGGCGACAGCTAGGGGTGTGGCGCTAGGAAGGGGGTCGGGGGTGGCGGCAGCGGCAGCGGGGAGGAGGACAGGGGCGTGGCTAACCGGTTGAGAGGTGATAGCTATAATTAAACAAATCGTCTCTGAATGGCTAACCGGTTAGCCATTCAAGGAGAAGAACCGGCCTTCTTCAACCGCTCTCTTCCCTCTTCTGCTCTTCGCTCGCGCCCAGCACCGGTGCCGGAACTTCGGGCGCCACACCACCTGCCCCCTGAACCACTTGAACCCTAGCCACTCGCCCACTCACGGAATCGTTGCTCAAAAGCTCTGCTGCTACTCCTGAATCTGAATCCTCGACATTCAATCCAATTGGTAAGTGCAGGGTTGTAAATTGTGAGCTTTCCCTTCCTCTTTTAAAGCAGTGTATTGAATTGAATAAGTTGATATCTTTGGTTGATGGTTATGTCATTTTTGCTTGAATTGGAAAAAACCTAATCCATGTAATTTACTCATAAATCCTGCCTCTTAAGGGTTCTGGTTCTCCTGATTTGCACCCACATTCCAGGCATGATTTTATACTAATGATAAAAGAAGCTCTTGATGAATACTGGGAAACTCTGGAATATTGTTATGTTGCTGCAAACCCAATAGCTTCTTTACATGCATTCCCTGGATCTATAGTCCGTGAGGTAATCATTTGATGTTCCTTGCTACCAACTTAATCTTTTTGTTGATTTCCTTCATTTTACTGCATATGAACTCATGGTCTATGTTCATGAAGTGAACTCAAACAATGCCCTTGTCAGGGTCTTTTTAGAAGGATAACTTAGTTTTTACTCAAGGGAAAATGCACGTTGCAATACCACGTTGGACACAACTAAATAAAGTAATTATAATGTAGTATAAAATAATTATCCAGTGGGAGTGTATTGAAGCAGTATATTGAATTGAATCAGTTGATATCACTGATTGATGGTTATTTCATTTTTGCATGAATTGGAAAAAACCTAATCAAGGTTATTTACTTAAGTGTATATGGTTATTGGGTGCTTGCTGGAATTGTGAGCTTTCCCTTCCTGTTTTGAAGCAGTGTATGGAATTGAATCAGTTGATATCACTATGAAGATGGACTAGATTTTATTCTTGTGTTAGGGCATATCTTAATTTCCATTTCTTATGTATTCTCCTTGCAATCTGTATAACAGCCTCCTCCGATAAAGCTATCAGATGACCAACTGACGTTAGCTGATCTAGATGTGATTAAAGTCATAGGCAAGAGTGTTGTTGGTGTTGTGCAGTTGGTGCAACACAAATGGACTCGTCAATTTTTTGCTTTGAAGGTAATGGCTGCCTTCAAGTATTCAAAAGAATTAGAAAGGGTCTTCTGCAAGTAGATTTTTTTCTCCTTACATGTTTATTTTTATCGGTCACATTTTGTGCCACTACTTATTTTAAGAAACTGAATACTGATATCTATTGTCATGTGTTTGGTAGTTGTGTGAAAGAAGAGGTAAAGTATTAGTAAACAACAATATATCACATCACAATGTTAGCCTATTAGCTCAAATGGAAGAGCGATGTGCTAATGCACAAAAATGTGGGTTCAAATCCCGCATAGGCTAATCTAAAATTACGCTATTAACATGACAGGTTATACTCTTTAGCTTGACGATGTGTTGTATTGCCACCAACTTCGTATGTTTACCTGCCACCCGTCTATGTTCTAAAAAAACGCTCGGCGGATGCTTGAAGCAATTGAATGAGATGGAAGTGATTTTTGGGTTTATGCAGATCCGATCCAATCAAATTGACCAGCATCAACCCCTGTCATGTTAATAGCATTACCTGTCATGTTATTTTCTTTCATTAAGGCAAGCTTTTCACAAATGACTGACAATAGTTTGAGGCTTTAGCTGATCTATGACCATACGATAAGTGCAGATCCATTTGCATTCAGGCACAGATGCTCCCTTAAATGTTAATTTCCTTAATGAAAGAAAATAACATGACATGTTATACGCGTTAACATGACATGTAATGCGAATAACATGACAAGTAAAGAGAGGAATCAACCTTTTTCTTCATAAAAATTTGGCCAAACATGAGGTATGGATTATAGCTCTGTAACTCCCTATTACCTGTCATGTGAAGTGACGTAGGTGACATGTCAAACCTATTACATGTCATGTTAAAACCCCATGTGTGTGATCATGTTAAAACCTATTTTGTATGGAAATGAGGGAATTAGGATTCGTGCTTGATACATGTGTGTGATCATTGTTTGTGATGTCAGGAAACTCTTTTATTGATGGTTAAATAAGTGATAAGATTCACTTCTACAGCTAGAAGGTGGTTTAGGAGGAGATTGTGAGCCAGAACAAGCTTACAGCTACGAAACTGGAGGAGGTCGTGTCTTGGCAGGTCATGGATACGTTGTTAGCGTTAGACGGGATAGATAAAACGAATGCATATAGGATCGTTCCTTGATAGGGCCCATAAAAGAATTTGGATTTGTATTTAATCTGTTGTGGATCATCACTTTGCATTCAAGTGTGGCACTTTCCATTTCAGCTCTCTTACATAATAAAGACAGCAATTTGACAGTTTATATAATTCTCTCTGGGATTAAACAAAATTTATGTTCTGGTGATCTGATTAGTACAATCTATTTTACATGACATATAATGTATTTTACATGACATATAATGTATTTTACATGACATATATGAATTTTTTTACTTACCTGAATTTGAGACATATTCTATTCCTTTTCGGTGATTCAGAATTCATTCTGCTAGACTTCTTTTTTTTAACTTGGTTTCAAATTCAACCTTGGATCATTTCTGGGGTAAGTCCGCTCACTCTGACTGTCATGTGAAGTGACGTAGGTGACATGTCAAATCTGTTACCTGTCATGTTAAAAACCCATCTTATGATGAATTCAACGGGAAGATGAAGTATCTTGGCTTTTGATTTATTTTGATATGAAACTGCCTATAATTTAGTGATGTAGCAAGATTGACTTGTTCTAAACATAATTTGATAGTCGGCATTGATTCATGAATAATAAGCCTATGTGACCTCCTTGTCCTTCCCGGTTTCATGAACTTATCCACAAACATCACTAATTAACATGACTGGAATATGATACATGACGGACAAAACAAATTACATGACATAATAAATATTCATTTCTAAAGTGTTTACCATCACTACATTAACAAAACTGGTGAATTAAATATAAAGTATACTCCAATTCAAAGTCCAAACTCCAAATAAATGAGGTATTGTCGACTGATAGTGATCACAATTGAACAAACAAACACAATTCAATTCACATACAAATATACAATTAGACAAGCAAAATTCAGAAACTTGTTCACAATTTCACATACAAATCACATAAACCTGTCGTACTAATCACAATTGTTCAGCAGCCTGTTCACTCAAAATTTAGAAATAAGAACTCTCAAACCCGAGAGAGGGAGAGAGAACTGCAATATGTTTTTTCACGAGATTACACGCCACTCTCAAACCCGAGATTTGAGAAAACAAGAACTGTTTCGCACTCGAATGGAAGTCCACAATCAGGCAAAGATTTGTAACTTCAAATCAGGCCTCACCCTGTTAGGATTGTTGGACACCCTATCCACTAAGACATTGGAGATCTCAAATTCTTCCTCCAGAGCCTCGGGTCCTATGGCCCGATTCTGTAGGTTTCTGCAAAGTCAGTGTCACTCTATTGTTAGCGAATCACAAGCTAGACAAAAGAATATACAAACTGCTCTTGATCAGTTGTACCTCTTCAAAAATACGGGTGCAGAGGTAGCTGGTTCCACTGGGACTACTGTGGCTTCATGCTTGTCTTTGTCGATCTTGTCTTTGTCGCTCTTGAATAATATTCCCATTATAACCCGAACATGAAATGAATTGCCACATGAAAGCAAAGATATCAACTTTAAGGTGATTAGAGATCCAATTGGGAGTTTGCAGACTAAGTAAGAGATACTAAAGATGTTGTATCACTGTCTACAAGCAAAAAATTGAGCATGCGGTGACAGCCGTACATCAAATAAAGATTTAAGACCCGAATTGGATAAAATAATATAAATCATGCAAAGTTCTTCATCAGTGCACAAACCTTCACAAAATCACAAGTTTTGTCCACTCCTGCTACTCGGTTCAGTACCTGTGAAATCCACAAGGATTAAATCCAAATTGATATAGTTGCTCTAGCAAACTTTGAATTGTATTTACATTCTACCTAACATAAATATCCATCTAGTTCCACAAATACAATGATATGAAGCCAATGCTATATATGTCACCTACGTCACTTAACATGACAGTTACAGTGAGCGGACTTACCCCAGAAATAATCCAAGGCTGAATTTGAAACCAAGTTCAAAAAAAGAAGTTTAGCAGAAGGAATTCTGAATCATAAAAAAGGAATAGAATATGTCTCAAATTCAGGTGTCAAGTAAAAAAACAGACGACGACCCATACGTAGATTTCTGGTCCTATGCTATAAAATAGACTACGAACCTATGATATAAAATAACATGACAGGTAATGGTATTAACATGACAGTTTATACCCTTTAACATGACAGGTAATGCGAATCGATCATCTTCTCTTTAATGAAAGAAAATAACATGACAGGTAATTATATTAACATGACAGGTTATAACCTTTAACATGACAGGTGATGCGAATCGATCATCTTCTCCTTAATGAAAGAAAATAACATGACAGGTAATACTATTAACAAGACATGTTATGCCCTTTAACATGACAGGTGATGTGAATCGATCCTCTTCTCCTTAATGAAAGAAAATAACATGACAGGTAATGCTATTAACAAGACATGTTATGCCCTTTAACATGACAGTTATTGTGGTGCCTCATCATCTCCTAAGTACCACCCAATCCCCATATCTATCAATAAGAAACATGACATGTGATGATATTAACATGACGGGTTACAACCTTTCACATGACAGGTAATGCAAATCGATCCTTGTAGCTATTGATTTGTTTGTTTTTCTTTTAATAAACCTTGTTTTACTCTATACTAGATCTGTTCTTATCTGTCCACCCTATGGTTTCTTACTGGACATCATTTGGTTGTCTACTGGACACGTTTTAGGTTTTTTCTCCTTTCCGGGCTATGGTTGTCTACTGGACACTCTGCGGCTATCTACTGGACACCATGTGGTTGTCTACTGGACACAATTTGGTTTAAAGAAGTGTTGAATTTGGCATGTGGGTGATGCGTTGATTAATTTAAAGAAGTGTTAATTTTCATCGTGATATGTTTTAATAGGTTTGACACATCATCTACGTCACTTGACATGACAGTCAGAGTGAGCGGACTACGGAGTTGAGTTGTTTACACAAAACGGAACAAAGATTATATGGGAGATTAAGTTGCATATGTGTACAAACGCTGAGGCAGGAATGCTTTACATGACACGGGAATCGCTTTACATGACACGTGATTGTTTTTACTTGACAAGTAAATTGTTTTACATGACACGAGAATTGTTTTACTTGACACGATCATACATGTACATGACACGAGATCATAAAAATTATGATAGTTTAAAAATAAGAGGTTCAAGATCTCTTAGCTTGCGATGCCAAATCAATTGAGCTACTGTCCATAGAATTGTTTTGACTGTGATTTAGAGAATACACAAAAGAAATACATGTATCTCATAAATTTATCGACATATATATGGTGTCTTTCTCTGCAGTGGATGTCGATTAAAGAGTTTGCAGCCCAACCTATTGTTGAGAAACATGGTGTTTTCAAGCTAAAGAGTTTGTGTAGCTGTTGAGCCATGATTGATCGTTTTTTATCTGGTTTTCATATTCTACATGTGTGTTGCGTCACACTTGATCCCATCTTTAGTAACAACTTTTGCCAGCCAGTATAAAAGTGCAATTGCTCATTGTAACAAACCCAATTGATGATCAATCAGAAATCACTCTTCTCTTTCCTTCGTCTTGCTCTCTCTTTCTCTGCTTCTTCCATGGTTGCACTAATTCCAGTTATTCCTTCTTTATCATATAGCTTTATTTATTTGCCTTATATATGATCTTCATTTAAAAAAGATATTGATTGTGAAAAGCTTGCCTTAATGAAAGAAAATAACATGACAGATAATGCTATTAACATGCCAGTTATACCCTTTAACATAACATGTAATGCAAATAACATGACAGGTAATGCGAATCGATCCGCTTTTCCTTAATGAAAGAAAATAACATGACAGGTAATGCTATTAACATAACAGGTTATACCCGTTAACATGACATGTTATTTGCTGATCTGCAATCTATAAGCTTATTCGGTAAAAGAGAGACATTGTTCGAGTTAAAGTAGGCATTGACTAAGATGGAAAGCAAGTCTCATTTGAAGAGGGTTTTTAACCTGAAATTCATCTTCCTTGTGGGTTGAATTCATCATAAGATGTGTTTTTAACATGACAGGTAATAGGTTTGACACGTCACCTACGTTGCTTGACATGACATTAATGCAATCAATTAAAGATAAAACCAACTAAAAATCAGCTAACAAAGTAAAGAAAATGATTAGATTTTACTAATCAGATCACCAGAACATATATCCTGTTTAATCCCAAAGAGAATTATATACACTGTCAAAGTTCTGTCTTTATTATGTAAGAGAGCAACACAAGTTCCTGCTCTTCAAGCTGTACAGTCTAGGGCGTTCCTTATTGATTAAGAGCTTCTTCAAAAATATACATAGCATGTCTGCTGCCTCTCAATTGTTTGTTAATAATATCCATGCTTCCTCCCATGTACAAGTCAGAACTGACCTTCTCCAAATTCCATGTTCTCAAAGGTTGAAAAAGCTATTTCAGGTATTCCACAGTTAACCTGCATAATGGGCGAAACCACATAAATTTACAATCAGGTGCAGTTACCTTATACCATTCTGTCTTCGTTAGACATTCAGTTTTAAATAAAGAAGTTCAGAAAAGTGCCAAAAAAGTTTCCAAAACAATCACAAGGCACTTCACCTGCACACTTAGAAGACAGTTAAAATGGAAGGTTGTTGCCATCCTCCCAGCTGCTTCCATTTCAATATATCCATTCATGTGGACTCCATATGCCTACTTTAAGGACAGGGAAAAAAATTAGCCAAGCTCACATAGCTTCACTAATATGTAATGAATGAGTCAAAAAAGAGTTTGACAACCAATATACAATTCAAAATCACAGATTCACAAGAGGCAACATAAACTACACTACAACTGTGCAACACAATTACAGGAGGCAACAAAATCACAGATTCACAAACACAGAACAAAATAGTGCAGTAGTCATTTACACACTTACACAAACACAAAACCCCAATTTTTACACAAACATTCGATCATTTTAGTATAATTCACAATCACATATTCACCCTAATAAATAAAAAAACAAATCACAGATTCACAATGACAGATTGATGAGCATATCAGCAACAATCGAGCACTCGAGCATATTAGAGTTCAGAGATTCATGAGCGGCGAAACGGTGAGGATCGACTGAGGACTGAGGGGTCGAGAGAAATTCATGAGCGGCAAGGACGGTGACAACTCAGGAGTCTGATTCCCAATTTCAAACGAGGAAGAAGATGATAGATTGAGAGAACATGCTGTGCAGGAAGGAAGAGAAAAACAGTAGGAGATAGCAGGACATATGATAAGACTCATACCTTGAAAGGCTGGAAAAAGAAGTCGGAAGAGCAAGTTAATAGGAGCAGAGAGATGAAGAGGAGCTGTCGTCGATCGGAGAACTGTCATTGGCGGCGGGGTGAGAGACTGAGAGTAGCGGTGTGAGAGACTAAGAGTAGAGAGACGAAGAGGAACGTCGAGTCGCCGAATGAAGGGAGCGGCCGAGGGAGAAACAGGAGCTGAAATTGCAGAGCGTCAATTTGGGGGAAAAGTAATTAAAGCCCTAGCCCGCCTAGGCGGCCTAATCCGCCTCGGAAGCGCTCCCCTTGACTCCTCCGGTCCGGCGCCTCCACCAAGACCGACGGGAGAGAAACTTACCGCTAAGAACTCACCGCGTCTGGATGCTCCCATGGACCTCCGAGTACGGCGCGGCCCCTCCGGCGACATAACCCCTCCTTCAATGGCCTCCCTTCTTCCGCCCCTTCTCCGGCGCCTCCGCCACCGCCGCTCCCCTTGACTCCTCCGATCTGGCGCCTGTCACACGCCTCCGCCCTCCGCCTCTCTCTCTCTGATTCCGCCTACGAGCCCTCAATCTCTCTCTGATTTTTCTGCATCGATGAGCAGGAGAGAGGCAAAGAAAGACCGGCTACTCAAGGTAAAAAGTTACCGGTTGGGTGGAATTTTTTCAAAGGGGAGGGTTAACCCTTGCAATTTGAAATGGATAGGGGGTTAGGCTAGCAAACCATTTCGGGCCAAATGTCATATAGTTTAAATCCCTCATCAAATAATCCAACCTTTTGAAGGGTGTGAGATAAATACCACCACATTTACTTTGTTAAAAAAATATCCCATACTTTTTCATATATTTGTAAACGGACCATTAACTCCCTTAGGCATTAATGTTCAATGGCACACCGTTTTTTTAAAGTTATTGATTTTCTTAATCTTGATTTAGACCTGTCAAAACACAACCCGACTCGGTCGCCCAACCCGAATGCTCGGTAATTTTCCGACCCGGTCACGGAAATTTTGACTCGAAAATTTTTTCCCAACCCGAACCCGAAAATTTTCCTAGTAATCTAGGTTTCGACCTGGTGACCCGATTGATATGGTAATTTTGACCCGATTTACCCGGTTGATTTATAATTATATATGATTAGATTTTTTTTATGGAAATTATAATTTATTACATTTTATAATTACAATCACTTGATCTTTCATTTTCAAATCAACTTTTATATTTATTTTTATTGTGTAATACTTCGTCCGATCGATAGTATTTGATTTTTTATTTTTAACACATTTTTTAAGAAGATAAAAATTCTTAAAAATATTAAAATATTAAAACAATTCTATGCTTATCACTAATTGCATGAAATTATTTTAAAAAAAATATTAAAAAATTGCTATTTGATATATTATTACATTTTATTAAAAATTACGAGAAATACTAAAAATCAAATATTTTTTTTAAGAAAATGTAATATTATATATAAAATATCAAATTTTTAATAAAATTATTTTTAAAAAATTATTTAAAATTTTGATATTTATATATTATTACAATTTATTAAAAATTATGAGAAATAATAAAAATCAAATATTTTAGATCAGATATAGTAGGTATCAAACACTAGAACTTATTAACAACGCCTTTAATTTTAGAATTTTAAAAATTATCGCAAAATTATCAAATCTTGATTTTTTAATTTAAAAAAGAAAAAATTGACAAACCTGAAATCTATCCGAAACCCGGTCAAACCCACCGGGTTCGAGTCAACCCTGATATATCCGGAACCCGTTTTACCTGGGACCCAAAGTGACTCAACCCGAATCCGACCTGAATGACCCGTTTGACAGGTCTCATTAATTCCGTTAGGCAATCCGTCAAAATTAACGGAATCAAAGATGAAAGTTTGTCCAATGGTACCGTTTACTCTTATATAGAAAAGTATGGGATATTTTTTTAACAAAGTAAAGGTGATGGTATTTATTTCACACCCTCTAAAAGGTTGGATTATTTTATTTAATTTTCCCTAATAAAAAAGTTAATATATTATATAATTTTTAACTCCTTAAAAATACGTATTAAAAAGTCAAACGACATGTATTTTAGATTGGAAGGCATTTTGAAGTTACTACAAATAGTTAAATCGTGAATTTTGATTGAAAAATGTAGAAACCGACTGATTTGCAACTGGATCAAACCCAGATTTGGATTAATCCGAGTTCATGATTCATTTTACTCTAAACACGTTTTATCCAAAATCCAATTTGAGGGCCAAAAGTCGAAAACACACCTAAATTGCATTTTGGGATAAACAATCTCATTATGGATCTCGTTATGGTTTGACGTGAAACTGAAGAAATGCTGGATGACAGACGGACATTGACTTGGCAACAAGGATTATTTTTTTCCTTCAATTGTTTTTTGGTTTTTTCCTTATCTTTCTTGTGATTAAAGCATGTGTACAGTGCACTGTGCAGGAATAATACTCCACGTTGATTAGTTGCTTTAATTAACTTCTCTTTGACGATCATTATTGTTGTTCAAAATTCAAATACTTTAGGGGTAAATTACAGAAAACTACCCTTTAAAGTAAAACTTTATAGAAAATCACCCATAAATGTACTTTATTTTACCCATAACCTTTGTTTATACGTAAAAGGATATAGAAATGTTAAGCTTTCATATTTTCTTAAATATTTTGGTTAATTAATTATATAATTAGATTATATTGGATACAAACGGTGATATTTTTACATTTTTAAATTACTTTTTACAAATAAAAATGGTCAAGGGTGGTTTTTTTAATGAAAAATAAAGTTATGGGTGATTTCATGTAACTTCTATTTTAAGGGCAGTTTTATGAAAAATCACCTATTTTATGGGTGTTTTTTTATATATATAATTTACCCATATTTTGAGGACTGTTTTTTTTTTATTAGGTAAAAATTCGGTTGGAAATCCTAACCGATAACATCCCGACGGATGAGATCCAGAAGATCTGGGTGAGATTCCAGTGCCAACCCGTTAACAAGACGACCAATGTGTGCAACCCTGCCAGCCGCCTTATTACCCTCACGGGGCACATGGGAAAAAGAAATATCTGAAAAGGATTGCAGTAATCCTTTGATATCTCCCCATAGAAGTTCTATTTCCCAAGGACAATGACCATTATTCTTAAGATGGTTTATCAATATCTGAGAATCCCCTTCTATAATCAATTGTTGATACCTTTGCTCCTTTGCATATTGGACTCCTTCTCTCAAGGCTAGCGATTCCGCTACGATAGGACCCTGATGCCCAAGATCCTTATATCCAATTTTAATTACCTCTCCTACCCAATTCCCAATTATATATCCATTACTTGCTTCTCTAGAACTACTCACTGCTCCATCAAAGTTCAGTTTTAGATAATCTCGGTTTGGTTTCCGCCATCTAACATTTTTCCTACTTATCCCCCGGTTTAGACAAGCTTTGTTCCTCGTTAGTGTGCATTCTTCATCCAATTCTAACAGAGCTGCGTTTTTCCACCCATCTTTAACACTTGTAATGAAGGCTTGGATTTCATTCGTGGTTGGCCTTTTACGTCCTCTGAAAGCTACTTGATTCCTGAAGTACCATATTGACCACCATTTAAATGTCATATCTTCCTTTTCTACTTTATTCAAACAATCTCCAATTTTAGTTATAATAGTTTTTCCATTTCTGCTTTCATTAGGTATGTCCTTTACTGCTTCCAAACATTTAACTGTGTTTAAGAGAAAATGTTTACTAAATCCACAGTCCATGAAAAGATGAAATTCATCTTCTCCTTGTGCATCGCAAAATTCACACTTACTTGGAATAGGTGTTCCCCTTCTACACAATCTGTCTTTCGTAGGTAATCCATTTTGCGATATCTTCCATAGAAATTTTTTTATTTTAGGTAGCGTATTCACCTTCCAAATCCAACTAGTCGGGTCATCGTTAAACGATTCATGGTTAGACAACAACTTGGTAGCACTGACTGTAGTAAACCAGCCTTGTGTATCGTACTTCCAATATAGTCTATCCTCCATCTGGTGTATAGGAAGGGGCATGTCCATTATAACCTTTACCCATTTCAAGCCCAACACAGAAAGTAGTTTCTCTTCCCGCCATTTTCCGTCCTGAATGAATTCACTTACTAACACATTGGTATCTATTGTCAAAGTATTGGCTATTAGATTCTTCAATGGCTCCTGTGCTATCCAGACATCAGTCCAGAATTTAACTGATCTTCCGTTACCGATCGACCAAGCGAGTCCATCGTTAAACTTACTAATGAGAGATGAAGCATTCCTCCATTGCCAGGAGGCATTTCTTCCCGACTCATAATTGAGAATATCTTTTTCTTTTAAGTATTTGTATCTAATAATTTGTACCCATATATTTTCTGGTTCTGCTAAAGTCTTCCACAGAAGTTTCATTTGCAAGGCCTCATTCATAGTCTGAGATTTTCTAATCCCCAATCCTCCCTTTCTTTTTGGTTTTCATATCCTGTCCCAACTTATAAGCGGTTTATATTGCAGATCCTTGTTCCAGAAAAAATTCCTATTAATTTGATCTAGTTCTTTGTGAATTGTTGTGGGTAACATGAAACTTTGCATTGCATAAAGAGGTTTTGCCGATAGATTTGAGTTTATGAGAATTGATCTTCCTTGTTGGGATAGAGAGTTAGCCTTCCATTTGGTAAGCTGGTTTTTCGTTTTACTAACTATTTCTTCAAAAGTTTGCTTGTTTACTCTTCCATTAATTATAGGGCAACCCAGATATTTCTCCATTGCTCTTGTATGCGGCACTTGTTAATGGTTTTGCAAACTGTGGATCCTAGAAGAAGGGACTCCCATTATTGTTTGGAAAGATGATTTATGAAAATTCACCTTCTGCCCCGAGAGGTTACAATATTCGTCTATTATTTGTTTTACTTCCTGACATGCGGTATTAGAGGCTTTTGTAAAAATGATGATGTCGTCTGCAAAAGCAAGGACAGGAACACGAGGGCCATTTCGACCGAATATAAACCCAATTTTGCTCGTTGCACTTGCAGATTCTTTGTGTAGTTTCCTAGCTAAGATTTCTACACACAAGACGAATAAAAAGGGTGATATTGGATCTCCTTGGCCAATACCACGTGTTGGAGAAAAGATATTCGTTGGGGAGCTATTTATTAGAACCGAAAAAGATACAGTTGTGACACATTCTTTGATCCAATTAGTGGACGTAGGGTGGAATCCAAATCTTCTTAGGATTTCGAAAGAGAAATCCCAATTTACTCTATCGTAGGCTTTTTCCATATCTAATTTTATAGCCATCCAGCCCTCTACTCCCTTTCGAAACTTAAAAGAGTGAAAAATTTCATGTGCTATTAATACGTTGTCCTGAATTGCCCTATCCGCCACAAAGGCTCCCAGTATGGGTGGATCAGTTTTCCCATAACCTTTTTTAGTCTATGAGTGAGTATTTTCGAAATGATTTTGTATATTGTAGAACACAGACTGATCGGTCTAAAGTTATTGGTTGTACTTGGATTGTCAACTTTTGGAAGCAGTGTTATAAAAGTGTGATTTATTTGGCGTAGAAGTCTACCTGAAAGGAAGAAACTCTTTACAGCCTTTATGATCGATGGACCGACGATATCCCAGTACGTTTTATAAAATTCCGCTGTGAAGCTGTCTGGCCCCGGAGATTTCTTTCTGCCCATGCTAAAAACCGCCTTCTTTATTTCACTATTTAGAACAGGCCTGATCAAATCCTGATTCTCCTCAGTACTAATTTCATTTGAAATAAGATTTAAGAGGCTATCTCTATTACTAGTATTAACATTTTCCTTCCGAAATCATTTCTCAAAGTCAAGTTGGATTTCCTTTTTAATATTCTCTTCCCCTTGAATGAAAGTTCCTTCCGAGGAAGTGATATGCCTAATTATCTTTCTATTACGTCGCCCCGTGGCTATTTTATGAAAATATCCCGAATTTGTATCCGCTAACTTGATATGTTTAGATTTAGCTCGTTGACTCCAGTAAGTTTTATGAAATTTAATTAAGGCTTCTTTTTTTAAGATAAGATTTTTTTGTCTAGCAATTATCTCCCCATCATGTTGAATGCTGAGTATACCTTGAATTCTGATTAGCTCTTTTTCTATTTCACTTAACTGACGGAAAATATTGCCAAAAGTTTTATGGTTCCACATTTTGATTTTTGCCTTGAGAACTTTCAGTTTAAATGTGAGTTGAAACATTGCTGATCCTCCACAATTTGCACGCCAGGCTTGTTTCACTATATTTCTCAGATCTTTTCTTTTTAACCACATGTTTTCAAACTTAAATGGTGCAGCCAAGGGTATTCTCCCAGCATTTAGTTCAATAGTAATTGGACAATGGTCAGATGAGGAAAATGCATGATGTACATTGTGAATATTCGGAAATTTGACTAACACCTCATTCTGGATCAGCGCTCTATCCAGACGTTCATGTATATTATCTATTCCATCTTTCTTTTTTTGCCAAGTGAATCGATTTCCTGAGAATGGGATATCAAACAATTCACATGTACTTTTCACTTCTTCTAGCCTCTGTAGCCTTCCATATGCCACATCTGCTCCACCTATTTTATCTTCACTAGACCCAATGTCATTCAGGTCTCCGATTACAACACACGGGATGGTAGATCCAATAATATTTTGTTTAATCTCTTCCCAAAACTGATTCTTATCACGTTCTTGCGCAGGGGCATATACGAAAAAAATACGGCATTGGAAATCTATATCAAGATTGGAGTACTTTACACAGATAAATCGTTGTCCATGGAATTCAACATTAATAACTTCATGAGTTAGCATATGAGATTTCCACATTACCCCAATTCCTCCCGATTTGCCAGTAGTAGGAACCCAACAAGCTTGATCAAACCCTGCAGAAATCCAATTTTTGTCTTCCTGAATTTTTTTAGTTTTAGTTTCCATTATTGACATGATTTGTACTCTGTGGATATTACAGAAAGTACCTCTCTCTGCCCAGAAATTCGGTCTCCCCATTCCCCTTATATTCCATGAACCAATTTTCATTTATCACTTTTGTGGATGTTCTTTCCCCCATAAGTTTTCCTTTTCTGGCCTATACCCAATTCCAACTAGCATGTATATAAGATATCCTGCAACCCCAAGACACCAGTTTGGCTAGATAATAGAAAGTTAACTCATAGTCTGAATTGCATAATCCTATTTTCATTAGAAACAATCGGTTAAGAAATGTAAGAAATGGTAGCCCAGTACCACTCAAAGTCTCAATTTTCTGATGTACATGACTTAGCCCAGAACACAAGACCCATAAGACGTAGGCGCACACCATGTCCATGATTCTAATGATATTAACAAACCTATTATCTTTATATTTTATTCCTTGACAGTTACACTCTCGTATAGCAAAGTTCTTATAAATCTTATTTTTAGTATTATTTTCACGTTCTATGATTATTGGCATGGAAAATTTGTATGCAAAATTATTCGAAATATTGATATATTGATGAGAAAGGATTAGCTGATTTTCTAGAATAACCCAGTTCCAATTAGATTCATGCTTCAAATTCCATATCACAATAATAAGATTCATCCAAATTATCATCACAATCCAATTAAACCGAGTTATCCTAAAAATACTTGATTCACCAAACAGGCCATACAGGTTAACCATAGAGACTACATTAATGGGTATTTTACAGACCTTACAAACTAGACACAACCGTTTATACTCGGCAACATAGACGGCTACATTGATTGCCCAACTACAGGAACTGCAATATATGCTTATTTTCACCCATGAAGGGGTTCCAGGGCATACTTCAGAATTCTTACTTCCTACACCTACATAACCGATAACGCTACAGAGACAGCAGTTATTAACAAAAGGCCAAGCACTAACACCATACAGACTTTCTTCAACCAGACAATACACATACATGTTCAGATATGGACTTTTAGGAAACCTGATGCACCTTAAGCAACAATCCCAAACAAACCAAAGGTGCATGTAGCCTTCTTGATCACTTATCATTCTTACCCCTCTTGCTGCTACCTCCCATCAGCTCGGAGCTAGTAGAATCCCCTTTCTCAACCCCAAGCTTACGCTTGCCCGACTCTGATTTCACTGAGCCTTCAACCCCAAGCTGCTCAAACCTCAACGCAGCCGTAGGCGAACCCGAGGGAGCAAAAAGAGGGTCACAGGCCACATCAGCCATGCTAATAGGCTTGTACAGATTTGGAAAAATAAATTTAGAGGAGGCAGGAATATCTTGGAGCATTTTATCAAAATCAGCTTGAGTAAAATCTGCAGGAATGCCATTGAAATCTTCCATACCATCATAATTTACCTCAAAGTCGAGCATATCTTCATCGTCGGCTTCATAATACTCGGGGTGTTGAAAGTCAGCCTCAATAATCTCATGGTTTGCATCATTTGGGAGCTCTGCAAGAGGGGCTTGGATCACAGGTTCATCAACAGGAGGAGGAGCTTCGACTGAAACAGTAGGAACCACATTCACAGTGGTGGTAGATTCTTCCCCAGTCTGAGCAGAAGAGATGGGGGTAGAGGACCCAGAGGAGGTCTCCACATTCATACCAAAGCACTTCCAAAGCTCTACTTTCGAGTGCCCAAAGGATGGTGGTGGGAGCGGGCGATTCTTCTTTGAAGCAATATGGATCCATTCCCCGCCATCATTGGAGGGGGCACCATTCCCTTGGGCATTAGCCTGCTCTTCAGGTGCATCTCCCATTACTCCACCAGTGGCATTGTTGCAGACCCTCCTCCTAGGGCAGTTCTCGAACAAGTGATCAGGTGCTCCACAGCTCCCACACCCCTCTGGAAAGTCTTCAAACCAGTGGGGGAAGGAGTCGATCTCACCTAGCTCATTGGGCACCACAACACACTTGTTAGGAATCTTAGCAAGATCCACATTGACACAGATCCTTGGATATCTAAGCCTCGCTCCATTTGGGTTGAAAGCAGCAACTCGGATAACACTTCCAATCCTGTTTCTCTCCATGATAGACTTAAGCAGGGACTCACTTACAAATTTTGTTGGGAGGCCTGGAATGCGGATCCACAAATCCATTTTGGTGACAGACTCAATCCAGGGATCGAAGTCCTGAACCCATGGACGCACCAACATAAGTTGGCCCGACACATGGAAGGGCCTACCACCCCAGACCCGGTCTCTATCCTCCTTGGTATCGAACCTGAGTTCGAACCAGTGATTTGCCAGCGGTACCAGTTGGAAACCAGCCTTCAGAAATTTCCAATCTGCTTTGATTCTTCGACGGACCTCCTTTGCCTCAATGGGAGATCCCACAATAGTCGCCATTAGAGAGGTATCCACCATGGATGAAATATTCTCCTGCACACCTTCTTGGATTTCCTTCAGTGTTGCCACATCGATCTTGGCTTAGCTTTCTTCAAATTCTTCTCAATCTGTTTTTGAGATGCTTTTGGAAAGCTAGAAGAAGGACAAGGAAGTCCTTCTTCACATCCACCAGCAGCAGAGTTTTTGGGGCCCTTTCGGGAGTTTGTTTGAGGAGGGACGAGTGATTCGTCCTCCATAGGTTTTTTGCCTTTGTCCGATGCAGACGAAACCATTTCAGCAGAGTAAACAAAGAGATGGTTAGAGAACAAAGGGAGAGTATGGATAATCAGTGCAAAGAAGAGAGTGAAGAAGTGAGAAATATCATATAACCAGTTCTTCCTTATAAAGATGTAGGGGAAAGAAAGAGAAGGGCAACCGACGTTGACCTTCTTACCGACATACCTCTGATCAGTTGCCGTGTAACAGTAAACGACCTGAACCCTCAAATCTTCTGCACACACGAAGGCTTCAACCCGAAATAAAATCCTAGGGTTTCGTACATCCATAATTAGGGGATGAGGCCAAGGAGGTGGACGATTACTTATCCCCCTACTAATTGTAGCCAAGCAGCCCCTTGATTCATCACGATCCGATTGCATCCAGCAAGTCCGGCCGTACATCAACTTGCAGTTGCCCTTCATCCAAAACCGTACGATTCTGGATGGGAAATTGCTTCCCACAAGCCAATTACAACCCCAAAGGCTTGTAATTGGATGTATAAGCCATGAGGATTCACGATTACAACTTGTTTCGGAAGGGATTGTGTGGGAGATTTGACAAGAGGAAGGATTTGGGAGGGGTAAGCCTTCGGATTTAGGTTTTCTGATGAGGAAATTTCGATGAAATTGGGATTCGAAAAGGCCAACTTTGGGGAGCGCGTGCCGCGCGTACTCCACCATACTTCATTTGTTTTTCAAAAACATATTTTGAGGTCTATATTACTTCTGAGTTTACATAATTCAGTGAAAAAATGACCAATAATAACACTCTCTTCATTTCAAAATATAGGTTATTTTGCTTTTGACACATTTTTAAGAAGCTAAATTTTTTGCAAAATATTAACTTTTTTATTAGTTTTTTAAAATAATATTATACTTATTATTAAAGTATAATATTATTTTGAAAAACTAATAAAACAATTTATATTTTATAGAGTTTTTTAGCTCCTTTAAAAACGTGCCAAAAGTAAAACGACCTATATTTTTAGACAAATGTAGTATAAACTACGAGTATCATTTATGAACCATATTAATACAAAGAGTGATTTGCAAAAATAAGTAAATAACCCCTTTTGGGGAAATCTTTGCATGCCTAACCCAATCCGAAAAAGAATTGCACAAAACCGGATATATGGGTTATGGGTGCAACCAGTAGTCCGTTCCAAAGGAGAGAAGGGGATCAGAGGTGAGCGAGAAAGGAGGGAGAAGGAAGGGGATCGAGGCGCGGCGCAGGAAGAGGCGGAGGCGGAGGCTCCGGGCTCAGTGGGAGGGCTCCGGGCACCAGGCTCAGTGGGAGGGCTCGAGGAAAAGAAGGGAGAAGGAAGGGGATCGAGGCGCCTGGATAAACCCTAGATACTTGAGCCTTTCCACGTCGTTTACATCCTTCAGAAACAACAAACACGAAATCAAAACCAAATCGATTCACTTTCACAACTCGCCAGATCGACCGGCCATGTGTCAGATCAGATCTGTAGATTAGCGAGATCGAAAGCAATTTCTTTGTGATGGAGAGTCGTTGAGATATGATTTAGAGGATTTAGGGATGTGCGAGAGGGAAATTTATAAGGCTGGGATCGTCTAGCATCCCAGAATCGTGCTTTTTCAGGTTCTCTTCAACAATTCTCGTCAAGATTGAACCAATCGATGTTGAAGATGATTCAGTGGCGAGCTTATGTCAAACTTTGTCACTGCTATTCAAGAGGTAAGCTTCATTGCTCTTTAACTTTCATACTAGTTGGGTAGTGGGTTGTTCTTGTGGGAAATGTGAGCTGCTAACTGCTGCATAGGTATGAGGAAGGAAAAACGCTCCTGATTATTTTTTTTGTTAAGCCTTCTGTTGTCAGATGCTTCTGCTGGCTGTTGCAAAGTGTTGTGTATGTATGGATTTATAGAGAGGTTGTTGTCATGGGAGATTCTGAAATTGGAAAGCTTCAAAAAAAATGGGTATAGTGAAGTGTGTATGAATTCACAGTTTATCAACTAATGGTATTGCTAAGTGCTGTGTAGATATGAATTCACAGTTTATCAACTAATGGTATTGTGAAGTGTGTATTAAACCCTAGATACTTGAGCCTTTCCGCGTCGTTTACATCCTTCAGAAACAACAAACACGAAATCAAAACCAAATCGATTCACTTTCACAACTCGCCAGATCGACCGGCCATGTGTCAGATCAGATCTGTAGATTAGCGAGATCGAAAGCAATTTCTTTGTGATGGAGAGTCGTTGAGATATGATTTAGAGGATTTAGGGATGTGCGAGAGGGAAATTTATAAGGCTGGGATTGTCTAACATCCCGGAATCGTGCTTTTTCAGGTTCTCTTCAACAATTCTCGTCAAGATTGAACCAATCGATGTTGAAGATGATTCAGTGGCGAGCTTATGTCAAACTTTGTCACTGCTATTCAAGAGGTAAGCTTCATTGCTCTTTAACTTTCATACTAGTTGGGTAGTGGGTTGTTCTTGTGGGAAATGTGAGCTGCTAGCTGCTGCATAGGTATGAGGAAGAAAAAACGCTCCTGATTTTTTTTTATTAAGCCTTTTGTTGTCAGATGCTTCTGCTAGCTGTTGCAAAGTGTTGTGTAGGTATGGATTTATAGAGAAGTTGCTGTCATGGGAGATTTTGAAATTGGAAAGCTTCAAAAAAAATTGGTATAGTGAAGTGTGTATGAATTCACAGTTTATCAACTAATGGTATTGCTAAGTGCTGTGTAGATATGAATTCACAGTTTATCAACTAATGGTATTGTGAAGTGTGTATTAAATGTTGTTGTGGATAAGATAAAAAAGATGCACATTCACAACATGTTAATGATTTCTATTTTTTTTTGGTAAACACATGTTAATGATTTATTTCTGCTAAGTGTTTGGTGATATTTACATTGGGGGTATCCTTTTTGCTGGATCATTTATGTAGATCCATGTCAGATGTCTCTTTTAAGGTGTCAAGAAATGGACTTATAAGTGTACTTCTATAAATTTGTGTTTAAACGGTTATTCCTCTTAATTCTGATGATTAGATCCTTGGGTTTTAATACATTCTTCTCCTGTTAGTACACTATCATGGATCATTACCTATCCGTTTTTAGGTAGTACCAACCATCCATGTTATATTACTTCTATTTTCTGGAAAAATATATATAATTATAATATTGGGTCTTCACTGAGGAATCACTTGGATTGGGTAAGAGTATCATACTACCATGATCATGCATTTGTCAATTTTTCAGTTGAAAATTTAGCTACATACTGCACTTACCTTTCAATTTATTAGTCTTTGACTCATCCATGGGCATACTTCCCTGACTAAAATACAAGTGCATAGGTATAAAATGATTCCACACTGATTTGTCCCCATGGTAGAGATTTTGTGTTTGGGGTAGTTTTTAGCATACATACTGCACTTACCTTAAAAGCAGGCTTATTCCTACTATTTTAGAATGTCCCCATGGTAGAGATTTTGTGTTTGGGGTAGTTTTTGGTAACGAGATCATACTTTATTGGTTGTATTTTGAAAATAGCAGATGTAAGGATCTGGACCGATTTATTTCCATTATTCCATATTTAGGCATGTTTTGACATAAATGTTCTTCACATGTAGCCTATTAGCTCGATGGGAGAGCATTGTGGCCATACACAAAGATGTGAGTTCAATTCTCACATAGGCTTATTGTTCATTAATAAACATCGACTATCAACTTAGGTTTAGAACAAGTCAAGCTTGCTACATCACCAAATTATAGGCAGTTTCATATCAAAATAAATCAAAAGCCAAGACACTTCATCTTCATGTTGAATTCATCATAAGATAGGTTTTTAACATGATAAGTTATAGGTTTGACATGTCACCTACGTCCCTTAACATGACAGTCAGAGTGAGCGGACTTGCCCCATAAATCATCCAAGGCTGAATTTGAAACCAAGTTCAAAAAAAGAAGTATAGGAGAACGACTTCTGAATCATCAAAAAGGAATAAAATATGTCTCAAATTCAGGTGTCAAGTAAAAAAATTCATATGTCAAGTACAATACATTATATGTCATGTAAATCCGGTATGGGTGACATGTGAATTCAGTATGGGTTATGGACTTATGGGTTATTTTTGATGGGTGACATGTGAATTCAGTATGGGCTATGGGTTATTTTTGGTGCTGCTATCACATAATTTAGTGGCATAAGTGCTTGGATTAGCATGTTTCTTTGTTTGAGTTTTTGTAAATGAAACTCTTTATAGTCATTGAATGAAAATCATTACGACAACTATGTACAAACTGAATTGCTACAACTTTGTTGTCTGTCATGTCTAAATAAACAGGTGACATGTTGATCTGTGTATGTGTCATGTAGTAAATGAACCCACACCAACTATATATTGCTGAACAGAACCAAGACATCTTTATTCCAAGCATTTAACCTCCAAGAATACATTTCAGGAGAAGTTCTTTGTTTCTGCAATACTAGTTTCTGAAAGAAAATAAAGATTGAAAAGCATTTAACCTCTAAGGATACATTTCAGGAGATGAGATAAAACTTCAGGAATTAAAATATGACATACTTTCAATGCTTTTGAAGTGATGTTGATATGATGAAGAGTTGTAGATCTACATACAGTTATAAAAGATAGCATAAGGCAGCGCAAGTTTAAGTCAACGTAACTAATCTGCAAAGCCAAGAATAAAATGTGATTATCATCTATATTAAGAGAAGATGATGAAAAAGATGTCAGAACTAAATATGGAAATCAGTTATACATGCGACAGTGAACTAGGCTTACGCTTTTCAGGTAAGCAAGATCGAGTGAAACTGAGGTCAATAGGCTGCAATCATCAAGGTGAAGTACCTGACAAAATTCAAATGATTAAGTACCTGCTCTTTATAAATCAGCTGAAGTTGTAAAAAAGAACCACTGAACACAGGAACCAAAATAAGAACACACCTCTAGCATGTAACTTTGAGCTATTGCATCCATTGATGTAGAAGTTCTGCTGTCACAATGGTCAAGCTTGAGATCGGTTAGCATTGGCAGTCTCACGGACTATGAAGAAACAAAATGAACATATTCAGATCAACAGAAGAGCCCAAGATGATATACAACATCCATTTTCACAACAAAAGATGAACTAACCTCAAGGGTTATAACGAAAATGTTGGTGCTTCTATCAATGGCCAAGCAATGGCTACAGTTGCAGTGAACATCACATGCCACACTGTTGAGGACTGTGGATACCGGAGCAAGAAAGTGCAAGTGGACATGACGGTTGAGTTTTCTGGGGATGGAGTGTTTGCTAAGAATGTGATTTCACATATCGTGGAGGATGACATTGTTGTATCGAACGAGGGTTTGAGAAGAAGAAAGAACATCATTGACATAAACGAATGATGTACCTCAACACAGAACTGGAAGTCATGTACGTCTTGTACTTCCAACAGCCTTGAACTCAACCTATCAGTCTAAAATAATGTAAGGCTTTCAGTCATGGACACTTAGAATTGATAACTTAACCAAAGATTAACCTTTTCTCATTTTACCAACCTTACTATTGCATCGCCGCCTAATTTCCTGCATAACACCAACAGACAAACTAGAGTTTGATGCATTTGCCTTTAAGGCATCAGTTTGAGATTCCTTATCGGTAGACATGTGGTTTTGTGAGTTTGATGAATTTGCTCTTCCTTTGGGCACATTTAAGACTTGGACTGATGACATCCCACTCTGACCAACTGCAGTTGAATAAGCTAGTGCAACTTGAGATTTTTGGTGATTCAAATGTCCCTTATTGGCATCTTCTTCAATCTAGACACCTTGAGATTGTGATGGAACATAAGGTGTTTGTGCAGGTGATTTTAGAATAGGAGGTTCACTAGAAGTTGGAGTTCGCATAATCATGGAACTATTTTTCTTTTCAAGATCAGATTCTGAAGAAAGGTTGTCTCTCCTAGGAGGCACTCCAAGCAAAGTGGGTTCTGCAGGGAAAGTAATAGAGGTTCTAAGATCACTGCTAGAGGACCTCATGTTTCAAACTGTTGATGAATGAATTTTTAAAAAAGGCAATAAAAAAGGAATAGCTTTCATACTCAGTATTGACATAGTTGTCATAGGATATTGTGGATTAGGAACACTTGCAGAAATTGCAGGCAGATGAGCGATCTCAGGCTGCAACTTGGGAACATTTGTCGGTGGATTGCTAGCAGAATTTACAACTTTTTCACCCTACAGCTGTCAAGGAACAAAATGAATATATGATTGTCATAATATGCTTACATGTGGTTTTTTAACTAATGATTCAGAAGCGAAGCAGATTAATTATCAACCAATAACTAATATTATGTAAGAAATGGAAATGTAAGGGGTAATAAGTTATATCACATATAACCTGTCACTATATATCAACCCATAACTATGAATGATGTCCATGAAAATACTTACATCCTGATGTAATCTTTGTTCAACCTCAACACTACAGACGCCCTCAGGAATTGTAATGTTTGCATTTCCATTTGGTACAAATATCGTATCCTTTATTTGGTGGTGGAGGGGAGGGATGACCAGACAAGAAAGATATAAGTAAGAGCATATACTGCATTATGGCACAAATTTTATCATAATTTGATATATAAAGATCATCATACCTCTAACATCAAGAAGTTGCTAACATCAGTAGGTGGAGGTAAACTTGATATATCATCTTTATAAAAGAGATCACAAATTCTTCTATATATATATATATTTAACATGACAGTTTATACCCTTTAACATGACACGTTATAACCTCTAACATGACAGGTAATGCGAATCGATCCTCTTCTCCTTAATGAAAGAAAATAACATGACAGATAATGCTATTAACATGACAATTTATACTCTTTAACATGATAGGTTATAACCTTTAACATGACAGGTGATGCGAATCGATCCTCTTCTCCTTAATGAAATAAAAAACATGATAGGTAATGCTATTAACAAGACAGGTTATGCTTTTTAACATGACAGGTTGTTTGACCCAAAAGTTCTTGGTGTTCTTGAACCAAAACTTGTCTATCCAAGAAATGAAAGAGTTCTTGGTGTTCCTGAACCAAAACTTGTTTTTAAATTCCCGATCACATACAAACTGCAACTGCCTAATGAGTATTGTGTGTAAATTTGTGCAATGAGTAATTCTGTCATAAAATTCGACCTTGGATGATTTTTGGGGTAAGTCCGCTCACTCCGAATGTCATGTTAAGTGACGTAGGTGACATGTCAAACCTATTACCTGTCATGTTAAAAACCCATCTTATATATGATGAATTCAAGAGAAAGATAGTCGGCGTTGATTAATGAATAATAAGCCTATGTGGGAATTGAACCTACATCTTTGTGCATGACCACAATGCTCTTCCATTGAGCTAATAGGCTACATGTAGACCTGTCAAACGGGTCATTCGGGTCGGGTTCGGGTCGGGTCACTTCGGGTATCGGGTAAAACGGGTTCCGGGTAAAACGGGTCCCGGGTATTTCCGGGTTGACTACAACCCGGGTTTGACCGGGTTTCGGGTCATTTCGGGTCGATTTTGGGTTTGTCAATTTTTTCCTTTTTAAATTAAAAAAATCATGATTTGATAATTTTTCAATAAAATTTGATTATATATAAATAAAATTAATTATATTTAATTAAAAATTAACCGGGTCAACCGGGTTACCGGGTCAATCGGGTAAAATCGGGTCAAAATTACCGGGTCAATCGGGTCACCGGGTCGAAACCCAGATGACCCAGAAAATTTCCGGTTTTTCGGGTTCGGGTCGAAAAAAAATTCCGGGTCAAAAATTCCGGGTTCGGGTCGAAAATTTTCCGGGCGGTCGGGTCGGGTTGTGTTTTGACAGGTCTAGCTACATGTGAAGAATATTTATGTCAAAACATGTAGGTGTAAGAGGTTACCTTTGTGTATGACCACAATGCTATCCCATCGAACAGTTAATTAGAACTTGTAAATTCATCACAAATGCTATAATCAGGAAATGAAAACATAAAGTAATTTGATTAAAAAAATGTAGGTGTAAGAGGTTACCTTTCATGCGAGCCCATGCCCCATACTATTCAATCTCTGACATCTGTGGGAAATAAGACAACCATGCCAATTCAGCAACGCACAATGAAAAAAGAAAAAAAGCTCAAGAGAAACAGATTGATCACACATAATAGAATGCTTTCTTTTTTTCCAACCAGAGCAGCTTCCAGCAGAATCTCTTCCTGAGTCATTTTCTTGTCCTCAACTTTTAAAATGTAAAAGAAGTAAATAAATCGAAGGCACAAGAATAAACAAGCTTAAAGAGCATCACAAAATTCTACCAAGCAACCTGCTCAATCTTAATAAATCCTCCAGCATAAGACCAACTTTTATCTTCTTAGACAATTCCACAACTTCAGTATGACTAAGCAACTCATCACTCATCAACCTGATGGCCTGATCATGGGACAACAGACCATATTAGAAATTTGGTTTCTATACTTCCAAGTGTTCTTTCTACATGACACTTACTTTAGTTTTACATGACGCCCAAATCTCCTTTGATACGCCCAATTCTCCTTTCACATCTAATAGAGACATGGCAACATACTAAATTCTAATCTATCAACATCTGGACTATCACCTAAATTCTATCAAGTAATCCAAGAACTAAATGCATAAGCATGAATACTAAATACTATGTCAAGATGGATCTAGATCCTAATAGCGTCACCTCGACCATCCTTGGAGCAAGGAATAGAAATTGTATAAGATCTTAAGGAGAACATGCATTCACGTCAATAACCACATCCTATGCATCAAACAAAGTTCAGCAGTTAAGCAAGTTCAAGTATAAGCTCTTCAATTCATTCCAATTGAGCCATATCAGCAATAATATTCAATAAATCAGGCTCAACTAAGAATCCAAATCACTTAATCAAATCCTAATAACCTCACCGAAACAATTTATATCCAAATCACTTAATCAAATCTAAATCACTTATTGAATTTTATTGTCAAAAATAAACGAGGGATGGATTTATATGACCTGAATACTCCAGCGGCGTAGTCTGATTCAAATCGAACAACAATGGCTTCTTCTAGCACCTGTTGCCGATGTTATCGTCCTCGCTCACCTTCTTCCCACAAGCTCGTCACCGTTCGAATCTCCCGGATCTGCAACTTCCTTCTTCTTCGGGCTCACGTTCATCGCTCAACTAGCCACCATTGAAGGCCACTCTCTCCGTCCATGTCCTCTGGGCTCTCATTCAAACCATCACCAATTCCAGATCTGGAGGAATTTACCAGCGACATTGGAGATGAATGGGAAAATAGATGATGGAGAGCCATCGTGAAACACCACAGGGAAAGGAATCGATGCTGAGAGGAACACCCCTGGGCTGCTCCCTTCCTCCTTGACTCGATCCCCTCCACTCTCAATCTCTCTCTCTGATTTTTCTGCCATCGATTTGGGGCAAGAGAGAGGTAAACGAGACCGGTTGCTCCAGGTAAAGATTACCGCTTGAAGTGCAATTTTTTAAAAGGGGGAGGGGGTTAGCCCTTGCAAATAGCTTCGGATAGTGGGTTATGGGCGCAAAGAAATCCGGATCGGGGGTTATTTACTACAATCCCCTCTAATACAAATTTTGAAAACCACTAAAAATATACAAACTATTTTACATTAAACCAATTTCGATATTGGAAAAAATCCACTCAATTTTCTGTTCAATTTTTTAACTTGGCAATTAAATTTTCAAAATTTTAATAAAGTGACACCATATTATTAAATGAATAAATATAATGTTTAAAATAAAAACTAATTTTCAGTAAAAATTAGATTCTATGATTAATTTACTCATCTAATTTGCATTCAAAATGATATTTTTCTACAATAAATATATTGAACACTTAATAATATGCACCATATGGTGCAATGTTATTAAATCTTTTAACCTTTGGTTGCCACGTCGAAAATTTGGTTGAAAAAGTGATTGAAAATTTTATAGTATCAAAATTGATTCAATGTGAAATAGTTTATATGTCTTTTAGTTATTTTCAAATTTCATATCCACCCCTTATACTTATTATTTTAGAAGCAGACTCTTTGTAAAAGAATGAGCCACGTGTCCTCTTTGAGCAAAATTAAAATAAAAAACTTTCAACCTTCTCTCCCCCACGTTCTCCCTGCAAGAACTTCTCCCATCTCCCATCTCTCATCTCCTCCTCACACCGACGATACTTCCTCTCTTCCCAAACAAAAACTTTCAACCCCCCACCTGATGGTTTATAATTATTCTTCCTCTTTAACTCATTGAGTATTTTGGATTTTTGGGGCTTGAATTAGGTTTTGGATTGTTGGGGCTTGATTGTTTCAATTTCTGGTGCGTGAGTATTGAAGGCAAGGGGTTCGGTACTTCAGCGTCACTTTCCAATTCAACAAGCACATTTTCAAACCCTAAATCAGTGAGGGAGACAGCAGCGATCAACGACGCGACTCCGGAGGGTTTGAGGCGCCGCCCGTCGGTGGCACACGACTATACGAGGACTGAAGGGCGGTGTGAGTTGGGAGAAGTCGACGAGCTCTCGCTTCTCAAATCGCGAGTCGCAGCGTAAGGTTCATGTTCACCCCTCAGAAGAAAGCCTCTTGGACTCCGATTCCTCCTTCACCGGAGCGGAGGACCGACACTTCTAAGGGCAATGTTTTGGTTGTCGGGCGGCTAAGCAGTGCTGCAAAGGGGAAGGTTGTCGCTTTTGTAGATGGCTCGGCGCCACCACCTCCGCCCTTGAGTTTCTTGGACGGAAACCGTGGCGGTACGGGGTACGACTGTGGCTAGGAGTGGGCAAAATCTCTCTCCATCAGTATCAATTAATTGGTCTAATTAATTGATTAATTGCAACCTGTTACCGCAGATCTCTCTCCATCGATTTTTTCTCTCTCCTCTTCCTCTCTCTCCATCGCAGATCTCTCTCATCGTTTCAGACCGCAGATCTCTCTCCATCGCTTTGTCTCGCATATCTCTCAATCGCTGGATCTGTTATTCTGCGACATTGCTTATGCCCTAACTGGTATCTTTCGATCTATCATTCTCCATCGCCGGATTTCTCGTAGCTCTGTCATTCTCCATCGCCGGAGTTTGTTTTCATTTTGGTGCCGAGGTAAAGAGTTGCAGAGTCGAGGTGGCTGCGGCGGCGTGCGGAGGAGGAGAGGTGGCTGTGGAGCTCTGAAAGCTAAGCTTCTCTTTCAACGATGGGGTGGTATGGAATGATGGTGGTTAATATCAAAGCTCGGAAGCAGGAAACCAGTTCGAGGCGCGCACCGAGGAGGAACCTGCTCTGCTGAGACGACGGGGAACAACACTGACGCCGCTGGATTCCATGGCCCATAGCAATAAGTGCGCAGTGAGGTCGACTTTGAAACTGATGCAGCGCCTCCACTCCCATGGTGGTCGGTAATCCATTAGGTCCCCAGTTACAAATTCAATTCGTGAATTTGATTTATTTTTGTATGCTAATTTTTGCAATTTACGGAGTATACAAATACTGAGTATTTGTAGGCTGATTTGTGCATTTGAAGATCCAGTTGCGAGATTTATGCATTTGAAATCCAAGTGCGAGAGTTTCAGGAAGCCATTAATTTGTGCTATCCACCAGGTTAGGTTTCGAATATGCAGTGGTCTGATTCTCATTTCATTCAATTATCAATTAGTTGATTAATTGTATTGAAAGTAGCAATTAACTGCTAGCAATTAATTGTGTATTTCAATTCAAAAAAATTTATTGAATTGTGGTAATTGAAAGTAGCAATTAATTGAAATATCAATTAATTGGGTTTGCCCACCCCTAACTGTGGCAATATGGAGGATTGGAGGAGATTTAAAGAAGCGGGGCTGCTAGACGTTGCGGCCCTCGAGAGGAGGGACCATGATGCTTTAGTTCAAACGGTAAACAGGTGTGCTATCACGTTCTTGCACTTCTTACATAAATCATCAAGCTCATTCATTCAATGTGTTTACTTCAATGTTATAAACCTTTCCCCTTTATCAGTTGGTCCTTCCATGGTTCATTGTGTTTTCATTCATTGAGTTAACCAATGTGCAACCTTGATGTGACAAGTGAACGTCCCAAGGACAAAAAAAGACTTGCTGCATGGCCAAACAGTGCAGGAAACACACCACTGCACAAGGTGATTCAGTACACGAAGGTTGAATTCTAATTTGAATTTCTAAACCAACTCTAAGGGCATATTTTATGTTCCAAGTTAATTTTTAGTTTGCTTTTTATGGAATTTAAAAGCATTGCTTTTGCTCTCTCTAACAGGCTAATACCACCAAGAAGATTGTCAAGAGGCTTTAGTGCCAGTCCTGCAACCACATTTCTCAACAATCAATCAAGGTTAGTGTTCACATTCATGCTTCTCTTAGCTCATATCCTTATAAGTCTTGATATTAAAATCAAAATAGTTCAATTGAAATTGGATCAAATCCTTATAAGTCTTGATATTTTTTAATGTCTTTTTAGGTTACTTATATTAGGTTATATGTGTTATTATTATTGAAGTGGATGAAGTTAGTGTGACATGTGATTGATTCTTTATTTTTTACATTGGTTGTGTTTATTTTGCCTAAATAGAATGGTAGAATAGGAATATCATATGAATACAAGTTTCTAAGTTGAATGAAAGTAGAAATCATGTATCATATGCAATCTGAGCATGATCATATGCAAATATCATGAAAATGCAAGTTTGGAGTTTCTACCTTGATCAGTCTACTTCACAACCTGCCAGTGAAATATAACATAGGTGTATTATTTATATCCAGCCATGAAACATGCAATATGAAAATGATTCATCATATATATGCATGTTATTTTCGTTTTTAATTTTGCTATTCTGGGTGAAATTTAATTTCGGTGAACATTTAACATTTGAGTAGTTCCTAAAAAAAATTTCGGTGTGAAATTTTTGTTTTTAATGTGCTTACGACATGGTGTTTATTTTTTTCAGGGGACTGAAGATGTTATATCTGACTTTGGTAGCTGACATAGGATATCAACTGGTCATTTTGGATGTTTCTTATTAGATGCAGTTTATGGTTATGTTATTTGAACTTGCGGTTTATGTAGGGAATGTGATATGACTTAGATTAAATTCTATATAGGCCTTAGAAACGAACTTGCGGTTTATGGTCACATTTTTATGATGTGTACTATTTTGGACCGTATGTGCACAGATTGATCATTTTGATATGTTATGAAATTATCGATGATTATCATTTAACGTGAATTTTTTTTTATCTGAAAGTGGCCTCTAGCCCTTAGTAATTGTTTAGAATGCTCGGAATCAAAAGCCTCGGATCCAAGTCTAGAAAATTACATGAGAAATGAGGAACACTAGGATCTTCATTAAAGGGGCCAGCACAAGTAATTGTTGTCGTTGAATTACATTTGGAATATATGGACTCCCATGGTAACATGCCGCACCTTAAAACCATCACAATGATGAATCCATAGTTTTATCTCAGCACGTTTCACAGCAATGGTGTGAGATAGTTAATGGCCATGAAACACATACTCGATGAAATAGTCAATGGCCATGAAACACATACTCGATGAAACACATAGTTTTATCTCAGCACGTTTCACAGCAATGGTGGGAAATAGTTAATGGATATACTCGACGAAATAGTTAATGGCCATGAAACAGCAATGATGAATCAATTTTCAATATCAAATACAATAGGAATAAAAAAAAACCAAACATACTCGATGTTCAACCCGTCATATATTTAGACTAATTTCTTAACTCAGTTTTCTTAGACAAAAACTATAAGTTGTGGAAACGACCGATTTACTTTTTTTTTTGTTAAATTTGAGGTATTGATCATCTTGAGAACACTTCACCGTGATAACAAAATATTTCGAAGAACGACAAGACAAGAAACATGGGCAAAACGACACATGATAGATTTCGGTATTTTGTGGGGTATGTCAAACTCGGTCGAAAATATTCCGAACATGGTTCGGGAAAAGTACTAGTTAATATTAATTCTGATTCATAATCGTTTTGTGTAATTCGTTCAAAGGTACCACCCATTTCTCAAATTAAGAATTTGACTAAACTACTTGGCTCCCCACATAAGAACTCAACATCCATTTGGCACAAATTACAAATTTAGCAAAGATGTCATCTCAATTCTCAAGAGTTAAGACTATGTTCATAATGTACACGAATTGAATACCCACAAGAAAACCTCTATATTTCAACCCCGCAACAAGCCCTATGAACAAAAACAATACTTCATGCGTATAATTGTAAATAATCTTTAGGGTTTTGTGAATTGTTTTCTTGCTCTTTCCATTATATTGAATATGATTGATGAATTTATACACATATTCCTTAGGCCCCAAGGCTCTAGAGATATACAAAATCACTTTAGAAGATATACAGAATCACAAAAGGTATACTAGACGAAGATATACTATCCATAATCTATCAACTAGAAATCCCAAATAATATATCCTAATAACCCCCGCAATCTCATGGAGAATCGCAAACATGCAGATTGCAGCGCGGGGAGAGAAATCTGGTTGTATCAACCGCCTTGGTGAAAATATATATCAACGATTTGATCTTGACCCTAAACATGACGCACAATCAACGAGTCATCCTCAACTTGCTCATGAACAAAATAATAATCAATCTTGGTGTGCTTAGACCGCTGATGAAAGACAAGATTGACTGACATATAGGTGGCACTCAAGTTGTTACATAGGATGACAGGAGGCCGAACCAGGGGTGCCTGCGGCTCAAGGGGTAACCGCTGAATCCAAATGAGCTCAGTGGCAGGGAAGACGATTGCCTTGTATTCAGCCTCAGAGTTGGACTTGGAAATAACATTCTGCTTTTTGGACGCACAACTTATGAGATTTCCACCATAATAGATGGCAAATCCATGCTGAGAGCGACAATCATCTCCATTAGAGGCCCAACCAGCATCATAATAGGTCACAAGGCGACTGTCAGTAAGAGGGCGACACACAAAACCAGCAGAAAGGTTGCCTTTCAAGTACCTGAGAATCCGCTCAACAGCTGACCAGTGAACCTCAGTGGGGGAGTGCATAAATTAACACACCTTGTTAACGGCGTAGAAGATCTCCGGTCGAGTGATGTTAGCGTATTGCAGGGCACCAATAATGCTTCTGTATAGATGAGGGTCTAGGGGAGCGGATCCCCATCACGAACTAATCGAGAGGCCGACTCATTTGGAGAAGAAATGGAGCGAGCGTCATGCATCTTGCTTCGCACAAGGAGATCACGAATGTACTTCTGTTGAGATAAGATAATCTGATGTGGGGCACGAAGCATTTCAATGAAAACGTGTGATTAAGAAGAGAATGAGCTTATCAATTTCCGCAAGTACAAACCCAGTGATAATGAGATCGTCAACATATACCAGAATAAGGAGAATCGAGTGAGCCTGGCGCCGAATGAAGAGCGAGGTGAGGTGTCAGACTAACAAGAACGAAAGCCATGCCGTAGAAGATACTGATGGAGCTTGGTGAACCAGGCACGAGGTACTTGCTTGAGACTGATGTGCGCCTATTTTCGCCATGTTTTGTACTTACTTTCATTCCAATTTCTGTCTATATTTTATACTTTTGGGTTAGGGAAGTATGAAATTTGTGTAGTTTATGTTTATTTGCGAGTTATATAGGTCTATACAAGTTTTGGTTTAATTTCGCAGAAATCGGAGACATTTCGGAGCAAGTTGAAGAAGAAGGAACCGAACTGGATATTCACTCGATGATCCACTCGACGTCTACTGGAGTTGACTCGATGTCCAGTCCATACATCCACACTAGCCAAGAAGAGAGGAAAAGCACTCGCCACATACATGATCAACTGAGATCGAGTGAAGCCCACTTGAGATGCATGAAGCCACTCGATGTCGGCTCATGTCATTCGATGTCGAGTGGAACCCCAGAGTGCCGAGACGCGTTTTTTGGACGAATCCTAATGGGAAGGATATTGCTTAATCACGAAGAGAAGATCTTTTATCTCCTTGTTGAACATCTATCCTTATGGGTTAAACTCCGCACTCCAACAAATTCCGCACTTCAGTGAGTTTACGCCTCCGTTCGGATCTTTTATCTCCTTGTTATTTGACTCGACATCGACTCAACTTCAGTTGATATCGAATGGGCCTAACTCGACGTCGAGTCACTTCAGGTATCTGCTAACACGGTCCAGGCTAATGCGCACTCACTAACACAATAAATGAACATCCCGATATCAAGAGCAATGGAAAAGTATCTTGGTAGAGTCATAATTAATGGTAGAGTTACAAACAATGTATTCGAAGACGCCCTAAATAACTTAAAAAATAGCTCTCGAAATGTCAATCATCATCACTCTCCCAAGCGGGAAGGACAATCCTCATTAAAGCCAACTTGAACTCCAACACAAACTATCTGATGCGATCCTTTTCTTCTTTCGAAAGGAATACTCCAACAAATAAATAACATAAATTAAAACTTTTTCTAGAAAAAACTTCAATAAGAAAGATACTCTTCGCTGATTAGCTGGGACAAACTCTGCACTCCAACAAATTCCGGGGGTTTGCGGTTCAGGAAAGCTGAAGACATGAACGTAAATTTACAAATGAAGTTAATTTGGAAAATTTATACCAATCATGATCGATAATATTTTGATTAGACCGATTAGAGGGAAGTACCTCCACATGAACTCATTCTTGGCAAAATCTAAAAACAATATATCATGACAATTTGGAAAGCTTCTCAACTTAAGAGACCTTTTCCAAAAAAGACATTATTTGGATTATTAGCAATGACAAATCCATGTTTGGAACTCTCTAATTTCTCTCTACTTTGTTACCAAGATAACCATGATCCCAACTTATATGTAGCAAATCTTATAGACTCCCAAAGAAACTGGTATGAAAGATTGATGCAACAATTTTTCCGCAACATATAACTTAAAAGAAATTGACAATTGAAATCCCTGAGTGGGACAGTGAGGACAAATTAGTTTCTTCACATCAAAGTCAACATATATAAACAAAACTTTCAGGATGATGTAAATTTTAATTGGATATGGAAGCTACATATCCCGCCCACAATAAAGAAGTTTGTCTGGAAAGCAGTAGTAGATTGATGCCCTGCCCACAAAAATAAGGTTAAACATATATTTCTATAGAGTTCTCTTTCAATGTTGCCTTGGTAACTCGGAAGAAGGGGATTCATCTCACCCTTTTTTTTTTATTGCCCAATAACTAGATCTATAATAGCACAATATACACAACAAGAACGGGCAACCAATTTTGTTTCCGATACCAAGTGATTTTTTTTTGAAAAGTTATCAAACATGAGGGCCAGAAATCAACACTTTGATGATTTGTGCTTTATTTGGCATGGGGTATAGGGAAATGAGAAATCATATAATTTTCAATAAACAAGGACACATATTTCTAGTAGAACTGGTACACAAAACCATTGCGGTCATACATAGCTGGAACCAGACTCGGGAACAAGAGGAAAAACAAATTAGAAGGAAGCCAAAATCAACCAAATGGAAGAAACCTCCTAGAGGCATCTACAACCTAAATGTAAATGGCTCTGACAAACCCTCTATCGCTTGCAAGACCGGAGGACTAATTAGGAATAGTGATTACCGGATAATTGATATTTTTCAGCATGAGACTCCAAAGGGACCAATATTTCAAACATAAGCTACAACTTTTTGTACTAGAATAAAGACGACAATCAAGAAAGGATTTAAAACCTTATTGTCAAAGGTGACAGTCTTGGAGTGACCTCCACCATCAACGAAAAATCGTCCACTTGTGAACGGTCCTCAGAACGATTGAAGAAATTCAGAAATTTAGATGATTTCATAGCCAAGGCTAACACTACTTATAACATCTTCCTTCGAAATAATTAGGGTTGAACTTCGTCTTATCAAATTCAAAGTCGATCGATGTTTGCCTACGGTTGGAAAAAAAAAGGGTGTGCAAACAAATCTTTATTTTTTCAATAAAAAAAAAAAAAGAAGGGAAAAGAGTAGCCTCTGGAAGCATCCGAACGGAGGCGTAAACTCACTGAACCCTCGTTAAACCTCGGCAAGATTCAAGATTCAACCAGAGTCACCCAATCTTCTACAAAACCCTAGTTGCTTTGTCATCTTCTCTCATTCGCTATGTATCGTTTTGCCTCTTCATTGATCAGGTGTGTACTCCCGTTCCATATCTCGTCCTCGTTCTTTCAATCCGACATACAGAGAGCTTATATTGATTTTCTCCTTACAGGTCCTCTCGTTCGAGTCTATCGGTAATCATTTGTCCTTTTCACTTCCAAATTTCGATTCCTTGGCCCTGATTTAGTGGGTATATGATTATATATATAATCCCGTTGAAAATGGCAGTCCAATTTGACTCTTAATAGGAACACATTTTTGCTTTTGTTTTCATTGCCCTTTATTGTATTGGATGGATGGGTTTGAGTGAGAAATGGTGATGCACTGAGGCATTTTTGGAGGATTAGGGTTATCTATGTAGATGTTCCCTAATTAAGCTAGCAACCGAGGAGGGCTCGGAAAATTCACGTCAATCCTTCACTTTGTTGATTTGTTATTAAATTAGTGCTGGAAAGCAATAAGAGGCTGAATCTGTATAGATTGCTGCTCGTGTGCTCAACAAGTTGTGAGAGTTATTAATCGGATTTGGGCAGTTAAATGGATCCCAGTTTCTATGGTTGCAGGTCAGATTTGATCTTGAGCAAAATATTGCACAGGGCATAAAGAAAAGGGGTTAAATTCAGTCTGGATAAAGTGTTGTGTTTTTTCGTAGTTGATTGACTAAGAATGGTAGTTGATTTTCTTGATGGTCTCTTGCTGTTCAGCATGTGAAAGTCATTTAGTTGTTAGCCTATATTTCCAGTTCTTTGTCATTTTGACCTAATTATCAACGCGAGTTATTCAACTCCTGGGTTACTCAATCTTATTCAAATGCTGGTACTAATTCTGCCCAGAGACATGGTAGCATCATTAGCAACCGAAGTTATGTTGCAAAAGATATAAATTTTGGGGTTGGAGCTCGAGCAGCTATGTTACAAGGTGTAAATGAGCTTGCTGATGCTGTGAAAGTCACCATGGGGCCGAAGGTATAAATCTCTGGTTCTTTAACACAATTTTTTTTTTCTCTTTTTCAATTGAATGAACATACTGGTAGGTTGGTTTTCATTTCTTCAACTTGCTTTAGCCAACAAAGTTTGGGTTCAGCCTACTGAGGTAAAATATTAACTTTGAGATGCCCTCTGTTTCTTGTCGGATCTGTTTCATCTTTCCAAGTTTGTGCTGAAAAAATCTTGATTGCAATATACTAGTAGAAATAGAGTTGATCCTTGCCTGGATTTTTTTTGGGTGGGTTGGGGGGTTGGGGCGTCAATTTTGAACATTTTCTAATCCAACCCACGTTTGTATGATTCATAGAAATAGAGTTGATCCTTGCCTGGATTTTTTTTGGGTGGGTTGGAGGGTTGGGGCGTCAATTTTGGACATTTTCTAATCCAACCCACGTTTGTATGATTCAAATAGGGCCGTGTTGTACTTATTGAAAGAAGTCATAAGGGCCCAAAAGTTACAAAAGATGGTGTTACAGTTGCCAAGAGCATCAAGTTCAACGATAGGGCCAAGAATGTTGGTGCAGAACTTGTAAAGCAGGTTGCAAAGGCGACAAATACTGCTGCAGGAGATGGTACTTACACATTTTCCATTTATGCATATCTTTTAAATTATATACTTGCAAGAACTGAAATTAGTCGTTATCTGGTCATAACATTGTACTAAAATAAATAATATCATCTTTTTATTATTGGAAGTCTTCTATCACCGTTGGTCATTCTGATAGGACTTGAGACTTAATAATCCTTGAAAAGTGTTACATTCCATCGTGTCATGGTATCTGATATCAATTTCTTCATGTTAGTGCTACTATATTGTATCTTATGTGTTCGATAAGAGATAATTACATTTAAGGAGTGAGCTAAGGATCTCATCCTTACTTTTCCAGGCACAACTTGTGCAACCGTGCTTACCCAGGCGATATTAATGGAAGGCTGCAAATCCATAGCTACAGGTGTGAATGCTATGGATTTACGAAGTGGGATCAACATGGCTGTCAATGCTGTTGTATCAGACTTGAAAAGCAGGGCAGTGATGATAAGCACATCAGATGAAATTGCGCAGGTTCTGCCTTCTTCTATATACTTTATTTGATACGTTGTGTTAATTGTTGGGGTTAACCCTCTCTTTTTTGTGTGAAATGAAGGGATAGAAATTGCATTTATAATGAAGGAACTGAGAACCTGATATCTGATTGCTTGTTGAATTGAACTGGGGTGTTGGGTGATTACCTTAGTCTTTTGGGTTAGAATAGAGGGAAATGTGTGAAAAATACGAATTGAGTGATTTTAGTGTTTTGCTTGAAATATTATTGAAGAACTTAATATGATTATTACTCTTAAAATATAGATAGGTAGGTGTTTGCACTAGTGTTTGGGCAGCATCTGTTGCTGCCATGCTTATTATTCTGTGGCTGTCTATTCTACTTACCTTCTTTTAAACAACTGCTATATCATTCCAATAGGTTGCAACCATCTCTGCTAATGGAGAATATGAAATTGGTGAGCTTATTGCAAGAGCGATGGAGAAAGTTGGGAAGGAAGGAGTTATCACTGTTTCTGTAAGAAAACCTTGACCACATTGAATATAAAATTTGTCCTTGTATGAACAATTACTGTAGAAATTGATGCATTCTCTTGCATCTTGATATTAAAAAATTTCAGGATGGAAATACTCTTGATAACGAGTTGGAAGTTGTTGAAGGCATGAAGTTGGCCAGGGGTTTCATATCTCCTTATTTTGTCACTGATGAGAAAACAAAGAAATGCGTAAGTGTAGATATAAAATGTCCACTAAGACAACTGTTGTCATTTGTACACTCTATTAACTTTATTTGGTTTTCCTAAGTGGTCATCTGTTGGTTTGTTGGGATAATTAGCTGTGCTATTGGTCTTTAATTCTATGAATCCATTCATCTTGTCAGGAACTAGAAAATCCTTTAGTCCTCATCCATGAAAAGAAAGTATCAAGCGTGGAATCACTAGTGAGAGTATTGGAGATGGCTGTGAAGGTACTAATCAGCCTTCGTTTTGTTACACCTCCATATTCTGTTATTTACTTGATTTTATGTTTCCATTTACAGACAAACAGGCCTTTGCTAATTGTGGCCGAAGATATTGAGAGTGAGCTGTTAACTCTTCTCATTCTGAACAAGCATCGGGCTGGTCTTAAGGTATTTGTTTCTATTTTATCCTTGCATTCATTTATCTTGTACTGGTTCTTGTAGTTGTAGACTGTACTGCAGATGTTATTTTAGTAAGTGTGAGAGCTTTTATCATTTTTACCTTTATTATGTGAAAGAAATTTTGCCCAAAAAATAATTAAAATGCACTCCTAATCCCGTCCTCCTTTTCACTTAGGTTTGTAGACCACTCTATAAATTCCTTTTTGGATGTCTGGTAGAATATTACAAATTTCTCATTGGTTAATTTACAGGTTTGTGCCATAAAAGCTCCTGGTTTTGGAGATAGCAGAAAGGCTAATTTGGACGATCTTGCAATTTTCACGGGAGGAGAGGTGAAGTAATACTGTAACCTAATATCTGGTAAAATCTTCATCACAAGATCCATCTCATCATTTGGTATTGTTATCCCAGGTTATCTCTGATGAGCGTGGTACAAGTTTAGACAATGTTCAACTTGAGATGCTTGGTTCTGCAAAAAAGGTTCGAGCTTAATCTGCTGATCGCTCTTCGTTTGAGCTTCTTTTCTTATTCTGACTTTCTCAGTGATGCAGGTTACTATCTCAGTGGATGACACAATTGTTCTAAATGGAGGTGGGGATAAGAAGCTGATAGGGGAAAGATGTGAGGAGGTATGTTTGCTATTTTTTTTATGATCCTAGATTCCCAGCTAATTAGTTTTTTCTTCTTTGGACGGCCTTGGATATAATCTGATTCATAAAATTCAAGTGGCAGTAATAGTTATTGTAAGACCTGATTCTGGTAGTAATGCACAACATTTTAAACAGTGATGATGTTGGTATTATGACAACATGCCATCTTCATTTACAGTTGCGGACTGCGATGGAGAATAGTACTTCAACCTTTGATAAGGAGAAAGCACAGGAGCGCTTGTCAAAGCTAACTGGCGGGGTTGCTGTTTTTAAGGTCTTATTCTTGCTTGCCCTCCTGTTTTACCATTTTTTTTATCGATTTAAATTTTCACTTTTTAAATCGGTTTTCCTTTTTATACAGGTTGGGGGAGCTAGTGAAGCAGAAGTCAGTGAGAGGAAAGATAGAGTTACAGATGCTGTAAATGCAACAAGGGCAGCTGTGGAGGAAGGTATAGTACCAGGTGGAGGAGTTGCTCTTCTCTATGCTTCAAAAGCTCTGAGGAGCGTCCAAACTTCAAATGAAGACCAGAAAAGAGGAGTTGAAATTATTGAGAATGCTCTCAAGGTTCCATTTTTTTTTGTTCAAGACACCTTTGTCTTACAACATGAATAAAAATAAAATTATGTTTCCTGACTTTCTATTTAATTAATGTAGGCCCCTATATCTACAATTGTTTCAAATGCTGGTGCTAGTGCTCCTCTGATTGTTGGGAAACTGTTGGAACAAAATGATCCAAACCTGGGTTATGATGCCACTAAAGGTATGTAACTTCAATTGACACCCATACCTGATTTGACCTTCCTTCCCCCACATTTTATCCTGGACCCTGGTATAGCGGTATATGATTTTAAGTGAATGAAGAAATGTATCTAGGACTATATTCAGGTCTTTGTAAGGCGCCAGTAAAAATTTTGCTCTTGGTAGTTGGTACTCATCTTCTTTTCTGTCAAGTGTTCAACTAATTTTTTCTTTTTGGATTTTCATGACTATCTGGGTCTGCTTTTGAGGCCCGGTTAATCCCACGGGGGCTCGAGCTTCAAGGGGTTCAAAGATTTCTTTCTTTCTCTTTGGGTGGATGTGTACATATGGATGTCTGAACAAAAATCTTAGTAGTAGGCAACTCTAGGCTCTAAGAAGTTTATTTGTTTTCTTCTTATGCAGGAGAGTATGTCGACATGGTTAAAGCCGGAATAGTTGATCCCCTCAAAGTAGTCAGAACCGCATTATTAGATGCTGCCAGGTGAGCTACATCTCATGTCAACTTTCTCAGTATGACAATGTTCATCATACTTTGCCTTATAATTGAACCTGTCTGGTTTTCGTTGCAGTGTTTCGTTGCTGTTGACGACAACAGAGGCTTCAGTTGTGGAGCACGCAGAGCAGAAAACCGCACAACGTGTGCCAGACTTGGATCAAATGGATTTGTGACGTTGAACCGTACGTTTCACCTTCTCATTTTTGCCATCACATTGTATCTTTTTTTTTCATAGATTTGTTGTGATTCTTGTGTGAGATGAGGCAACCTGAGACAATTTCTGCAAACCAAAGAGAAACTACAAACATCCTTAATGTACTGCTAGGAGCTGATGTATCCGGACATTTATCAATCGTCACCATCACAATATAGTGTTTTTTTGTTCAAGGACCCTGTAACAACCAACCGTCCTTGTGCATGTCTTGTCGGTTTTGGTGTGTTTGACATGTCCTATTCGTCCCAGGCGAGACATAGTCGAAAATAGTTGGGTTGTGATTTTGCTAACGTCTCAGACCAAACAGCTCATGCGCCTCACAAGGTAGGGCTCGGACCGGAATGGCTCACCGGAAAGGATTTGTGGATAATAGTCATAGGTCCCCGGTTCGAACCACGGAATGACCGCTCTTTATTTACCAATTCAACCAAGACCTGCTGTTTGATCATAAAATATTAAATTTTTTTTATACTTACACGTTATCCTTCTTTCTCCTTTTCTTTGGGAAGAAAATTTTTGAATCGCCCATATGCTTAGCCTTGTGAATCAGTCTAGCCCACACAAAACCTATCACAAAAAAATAAGAGAAAAAAATGTAGAACTACGCATAGACTTGATGTCATTAAAATGGCTACGTAGGTAACCCGATATTAAATCTCAAAAATATATCGGGTACAGTTACTAACCTCTAAATTCACTTTAAAAATGAAAATGAGGTTAAAATTACAAATCACCAAAATCGCTCAAATCTTGGTATTGATATTACTTCGAATCAAGAGGATAATCAAATGGGGTCGAACTCAAATATTAAAATTAAATAAAATATGTTTTACAATTATTGTGCATTTTTTTTCAATATATTTTTGGCACACCCACTGGGACCCTTTTTTGTCTTTTCATCTCTTAGTTTTATTCAATACTAATATTTTCTCATTTGTTTTGGTTGCAATGAAAATGACACCAATCGCGACTGTCAACTTTGATAAGTTGCCGATCACTTTCATGGTGAAGGGATGTCGTTGGATCAAGAGACGGTCATTCGAGGTACGTTTTGAGGTTAGTAGGGATTTCATCACCGCGGAGATCCCAATCAAGAATGTCTTCGGGGCTCTGTCAGCTCCGAAAGATGCTAAAATTACTAACTCAGTGGTGAGGTCTCCACTACCTGCCTCAAACAAAGAAATAATAAAGCTAAGGATTTGCAAGGCATGTGGGCAAGAAAGCTAAGCTCGTGAAGCTTGATGACAAGAAAGTTGACAATTCACCAGCCAACACCGAGCTTGTACTCCGTGAGGGTGCTAGCAATGTTGCTGGTCCGAGTGGCACAAAGCTCGAAGAGGGAGTTGTTCGAGGACCCATCATTCAAGTTGTAAGAAGGAATGTCGGGACAATTGTGACTCCCGTTCAATCTGTACCCATGGCCAACAAGGCAAGCAAGTCCAAGAGAAGAAGGGGGCGCAAATGTGGCTCCCAACGTGGGAAAACCGGGGCACTTCGTAAGCTAACCCGCTCTCCTGCGTTGGAGCAAGCCAACACCACTTTATGGAAGGCTGCGAAAGGCCTCCTCGAGGAAGACAAAGCCATCCCTTGTACCTCAAACTACAAGCCCAAGCCAAACCTCCTTCGGTTCAATTCCTTTGGATATGAACCACGTGGCACAAGTTATGATTACTTCCTATTCAGAGGGGGAGGTCGAAGAAGGAGCTTTGAAAATGAAAGAGCGAAAAGCCGAAGCTCCAAGGGTCAAAGTGTTAAAGCTTACGGAGCCTCAAAAAAATACTCAACCATCTTCTCAAACCCAGGATAAGGGAAAGAGTATAATGGTGTCGAAAAAAACTATCTCACTCCCTATTTATATAGAGGGGTATGAGGGGCGAGTAACAAGGTCAATGTCTAAGACCACGTCATACGCCAGTGCAGTTGCTTATTCTTCGAGTCCACCAACTATAAAAGAAAGGAAATAAAGCTCTCCCTTATTAGGAGATTCACATTCTTTGTTCCATAAAGATGAGTTTCCGATGGCAGTTGTCAGCGGTATCATATCAAATGATGGATCCAAAGAAGAAGTTGAAAGCATGTCAGTGCTAGTTACTGGAGCCTCAACAGTCGAAGAGCAACTTCAGGAGTTACAGAAAAAGTTGGAGGAAAGGTATGCTCAAATACAACTCCTTATGACTCAAGTGCAACAACAAAATTATGAAAATAGGCAAGAGCCGTCGAGGCGAGAAGAAAGTAGCTCTTTCATCTCTCCCCAAGTGTGTTTGTCAAAGGACTCCATTGTTCACAAAATACCTTCCAAACCTCCTTGGCATAGTTATATGGGAATTGAGAAACCATACCGAGGCCATAAACATCATCCTTCTCCAAAGGGTCTTTGTACTTGTCAAGAATATGTTCAGTCCACTCCATGAGATATGCAACAAAGGAGGACAAACCATGTAAAATAAATTTTGTGCCACAGTTTATGCGATTATCCAAGAGTCTTTTCAAGGTAGGATAAAACTCATCTCTAGGTTGTTTCATGTTATCCGTGAGATACACCTTTTCAAGGAGAGTAGCCATACAAGGAGCAAACTCCTTAAGAGGCTTTATGCACCCTTCATCTTCATACAAGGAGCAAATCAAACCCCCTTTTGGGACCTCCTCCTTTTTAAACAGTAAAGCACGTTCATTGCTAGGAGCATTGACCTTAAGTTCTGTCAAAGAAAGAGTCCTGTTATAAATAGGACCATAATGGACCTCTTTTCCATGTTCTGTGGGTGCTCGTTGGGAGCCAAACTACCAATAAGTCTTCATGGTGAACTTCAGACAAGTATGAAAAGGTTCAGAAAAGATTTACTGGGAAAAAAACTCTCTCGCAAATATAAGAGAGCAGAGAGAGGAAATTGTGCCTTGGTGATTCCTTCTGCCATTCTTGCTCAGCCTTCCCTGTTTGGACGTTTCCTTACAAAGCTAGAATGATTTCTATAGAGAGTGTAAAGAGGGGGTAATCAGAACGTTGATAAACTTTTTAAAAAAATAATGAGGATAAAATCCTTTTTAATGGTAAACTCAATACTCAATCAGATATGGAGGTTGTTACAAATACAATCATATCTGAATCTGTTATCTTGATTTGGATTTACTAAAAAAAGAAGGAAAAAGTTGGTGATTATTTTTAAAGGCCTTGCAGCTTATACATGGGAGCTGAAGTACATATGCTAAAATCTGTTATATGAAGATAAAAGTGGAGTTGGGGATTAAGAGCTAAAGATTTAGCCAAACTTTGAAGGTTCTCAACAAAAATGTCACACCTACAAAGTTCGGGGAACTGTTTGATCATAAAATTTTATAAATGAAATAAAAAATGTTACACGTTGTTTTTCTTCTTTCTCTCCTTTTCTTTGGGAAGAAAATTTTCGAAGGCCCATCTGCTTAGCCTTGTAAATCAGTCTAGCCCACAAAAAACCCATCACAAAAAAAAAGAGAGAAAAAGGCAGAACTACGTAAAGACTTGACGCCGTCAAAATGGTTACGTAGGTTACCCGATATTAAATCAAAAAAATATGCCGACTACAAGTCGTTAACCTCTAAATTAACTTTAAAAATAAAAATGATGTTAAAATTAAAATTAAATTAAATACATATGATTTTCCGTGTAAGTGATAGTCGTTGAGTTAGGAAACCCTTCTGAGAACGTGTGCTCAATTGATTCGGGGGATACACGTACGAGAGAATCTCATGCATATGATAGTGTGATTTATGTTAGGACTACCCTTCCGAGAAGGTGGGTCTTAATACGATCCAATGATGCATGAAAATATTCAAGATTCTAAAGAACACAAACTCAAACACTCTGAACTACGTGAGGCTTGATTTTCTTCCAAGAGATACATATGCATCCCGCTAAATTTCGAGTGCAACCCAAATCACCAAAACCACTCAAATCTTGGTATCGATATGACTTCGAATCAAGAGGATAATAAAAAAGGGTCGAACTCAAATATTAAAATTAAATAAATTATATTTTACAATTATTGCGCATTTTTGTTCAACACCGACGGACCGGAATTTTCAAGGATATGGATAGCGGATCGGACCATGACCGAGAAATATGGTTCGGATTTTCCGGTCCGCCAACCGGAAAGACTGGATGGACCGGTTTTGCCTGTAGCCCTCTTTTTAACGCACAACTGTATTTTACAACAGCCCTAAATCTCCAAATCTGTATTTTACACTTTACATCAATGGATAATGTCAGATGAATGATTTAGTGCTTCAATGGGGCTAGATCTAGGGTTTATGTGAAATCATACATATTTCAGCCCCAAATTTCAAATCTGTGTTAAGAGAGGTCTGGTGGCCTACTGGCGTCCGGTGAACACGAGGGCTGGTACTCTGAGAAGTGCATCGATGTGAGAGACTGAGAGAGGGATGAGAGCATGAGGGAACAAGCGCTAACTGTTGAGAGGCAAAATGAATAATTGAAGTGATATAAGCAAGAAACAAACTCACAAGAAAAGATGGATCCCCGACACTCGAATTCGATGACGAAACCCTAATTCACATAATAACACAAAGCGAATCATTAGACGATTTGGCAGGCCTCGTAAATCAATCTCACCAACAAAATATTGCTAGACGGAATGAGAATTAAAAACCCCACTTTCGCAGTGGTGCTTTGGTCTGGTTCTATGCTTCCTGAAACAAGACGAAAACAGGAAGCGAAAACGAAGAAAACATGAAAGAACATATAAAGGGGAAAATCGAAAACCGACAACAGATGGCAAGAAAATGGAGAATGAAATGGTGCAAAAGGATGAAGGAAAGATGAGTTTGATTTCTCCTTGGAGGAGAAATCAAAATGTTCTTGGAGGATGAATGAAATGGTGCGAGAGGATGAAGGAAAGAAAATGGAGAATGAAAGCGACATGGTTTTCAGGCCAATTTTGGTCTGGTCCTGGAACCCAGAATCTAGAATTTCTTGGATCGTGGACTAGACCGTAATACTTCTGGTCCGATTCAAGACCGTAATTTTTGATCTGGTCCCGGTCCGATTCCAGTCCTATCCAAATTTTGCCTAGCCCTATCACAAGGAACTACATTTGTGGATTTCGAGTAGTAATGGAGATTAGTGAAGGATGAAATCCTAAGAACTGCATTTGTGATTGTTGAAATTAGTAGCTCTAAGATCCGTTCAACATGCAAAATTTGTTGTTGGAAATAATGCTTAAATAAATGTTGTATAAAGGGGTTTATTTTCTCCAATCTTATCCATGTTAAAAAGAAAAAGAGAATTTTTTTTAACTAGTTTTGATGATTTATCCTCAACTAAACGAATTTGGTGGGAGAGTGGGGTATGTTTAATTATACACAAGAGAGCATCCCAACTTACACCACACAAGACTGCGTCCAAGAAGATGAGTTGGATGAGCAACCTGCTCAGGGATGTACGGAGAGAAGGCAATGGAGCGAGAAGGAAGATGAGTTGCTCCTTAGTGCATGGTTGAACACAAGCAAAGATGTCGTAGAGAGGAACAACCAATCAACATCCCGCTTTTGGTCAAGAATAGAAACATATTGCAACAATAGAAGAGAAGCGATGGCTACACTCGATTCAGAAAGATGTAGAGCGCACTTCGGCCAGGTTAGCCATGATGTTAACAAATTCGTTGGTTGTTTCAGTCAGGCATGAAGGGTCAGTGCAAGTGGTAGTCTGCTGATGATGTTATGAACAATGCTCGAAACTTGTATAGTGCGAACCATGAGAGGCATGCCTCGTTCAAGAATGAACACGCATGGCTTATTCTAAAAAATGAGCAAAAGAGGCAAACATCAGAGCAACACCATGAAGAAGGTGCCTCGAAGAGAACAAAGGTTAACACATTAGGATCATACACGTCCAGATCCACCCCCCCTCACTCTAGGATCCAATCCCCTACATCGTTGAGTGAGAGTGGGAATGATGGATCATGTAGTCTTCCGCTCAGCGTGAAAGCTACCAAACGGGCACTAAAGAGACCAGTTGGTGCAAGTAGTGAATTGACCGACGATGGGGAGTCACAACATAACTTGATGTTTGGTGAATTTTTTACCATGAAGAGGGAAGAGATGGAGCTTTAGAGGGAAGCTCAATAGGCTCGGGAAAGGCAAGAGGAAGCAAGGGAGAGAAGGGAAATTGAGAGGCGTGCAAGGCGAGAAAGGAAGGAAACCGAGTTGAAGGCAGAAAGAGAGAGAAAGTACAATATGCTTGAACATTTAATGTCAAGAACTGGTTCACTATCAGCACAAGAGGAGTGACTAAAAGACTGTTGATAAAGGAGTTTTCATTTGGTTGAATTGGGTAACATACTAGCCAAAACGGAGCTGATAACGGGGTTGTTGAATTTTAAATTTCGTATCTTGCTAATATTGTTTAATTTTCCAATCTAAGTAGTTTTCTTTTTTGTAATTTGATTTTCCTAGTTTAATTTCCTGTAACGTTATCATTGTGTTTGTCACATTCCCCGAGCTCTGAAATGAAAGAAAACGTTTGTTTTCTTTTCAACACGTCAAAGATAAACTTTGGGTGTTTTTACATGTCACACATGTTGAGATATTATTTGACAACATTGCTCTCCCTTATTTTTCCACACCGCCCTAGATATATTTTGACAACCCGAAAGATGTCATTCAAAGATGCTTTCATGCCTTTTAAAGATGCTTTGATATTGTGATATCTTTTTAGATGCTTTGATGCTTTTAAAATATGCCTTGATGCCTCTGGAAAATGTCATTTTCATCTATATAAACCAAAGCCAATGCACAAGTTTGTTTACCTCATCACAAATATCCCTTCTTCTCCCTCTTATTAGCCAACCAACGAAAATGTCAAAGAAGCCAATGTCCTTTAGCCTTCTATCAAAATCCTCTAGCTATTCATCTTCAAGCTCTTCATCTCTAGAAGATCTCTCTACCCCTACCGATAATGCTCTTGAAATTTAATGCTTCAACTAATGGCCAAAAAAAGCCAACACCGAGTTGTAGTTCAACTTGTCGACCATGTCGATTGAACATTGACAGAGATCGTGAAGGAGGACATACTTGGCTAGTCCAAGATTACTTCGCCAATTTATCGACTTATCTAGAGGCAATGTTTGGGCATCGATTTTGCATAAAATGACATGTGTTCTTGCGCATTGTCAATGCTCTAACTAATGCACTAACGCGTGGATATATATACTTTCAACAACGTCGGGACGTCATAGGGCAGCTATGCTTATCTCCATTGCAAAAATGCACTACTACCATGCACATTCTTGTGTATGGAGCTGCGGCCGATATGATCGATGACTACGTCCGTATTGGTGCAACAATAGCACGAGCGTGCTTTTCAGGATTTGTTGATGGGATCATCTCCTTGTTTGGAGATGAATACTTAAGACATCCAAACAACGCAAACATGCAACGCCTACTCCATGTAGGGGAGCAACACGGTTGTTCGAGAATGATCGAGAGTATCGATTGCAATGCAAATACGCACGTGGTGATAAGCCCACAACTAGTGGCGTTGTAAGATCTATGGATTTGACACGCTTTTTTGGGATTCCAGGTACATGTAATGATATAAATGTTCTTGATAGATCTCCTGTATTTGATGGAGTATTGCACGGAAGATGATACGGGGTTAGCCGTAGGATGGCCCGATCTTCGACAATCAAGACTCAAAGACAAGAACGGAAGCAAACGACTCAAGAACAAGAACAAAGACTCAAAACGCAGCAATAGAAACTCGACAAAAGTAATGAAATAAAGACCGATAGATGGGTGATTCGAACTAAAATAGAATGAGGAAAAGACCCCAGGCCTCCTAAGAGGGTAGGAACCAAATACCAACGACTATAAAGCCCGCCTCTACAACCTTACACAACCAAGTGGACAACTTGGAGGCACAAGGAGGGGACTTGTGATTACCTGGATCACCAAGCTCTCGCGAGGTTGACGAACTCAAAGCAAACCAAGTTAGATCTATAACCAATTGTTGCAATCGACGAGCCACGCTTCGAGTCGATTGACTTTCTCTCAATTGTGTTTCACACAAACTGAAATTTTCATAAAAGAGACGTCTGAGTTACAATGGAGGAATCAGCCGTTCTAATATAGAAAACCCTATGGCTGATTTTAATGAAAATAATAAATATAATAGAAATTAACTTAAATCCCTAAAATACTAAAAATAACTTAAGTAAATAAGGTCTCTAAAAATAGCAATAAAAAGAGTTCCAACCCTTAAGAATTTCCCGTCTAAAACAGTGACAGCCCAAATAATGTGATTTTCAGCCAAGCTCTAGGTTGAATCTGGAAAAACCTTCAACAACAAAGTTGTAGATCTCTTCATCCTCGTTCCGACAAGGTATGTCACGATCTAATCCGATTAATATTGAATCCGTACGACTCATTTTACTGAGACGTCGAAAAGCTGTCAACTGTGCATGAACGAACCCAAAAACGAACGACCCAAGGTGGAGCCTTCTTCTTCCTCTTGAGGATGACATCATTCTCACGAGCTTGAATTATAGGGCCATCCCCAAGTATAGGTGTGTCCGAAGGTGTCCTGGATGGTCCCCCATCATTCCCCCTTTCTTGAAAAGGATTCGACCTCGAATCCAATGTTGCATAAGATTCCGCAAATGCATCCACACGAGCTCCTGGATCGAATATCTCATGCCCATGGAAACTCCGCACAAGGCCGATTGTAGTAGGGGTTGACCACGTCTGGATGGTTTTGATCTTGGCGTCGCCATCTTGGAGACCATTAGAGTTTTCTACAAAACCAAGAAAAGAAACTTGAGTAGTGCACGATTCATATTTCAGTTCATCTTCATAAGGTTCGAATTGAATATGCACTTTAGCATGTTCATTGATCTCTATGTTTCCATCCAATGCTAGCAAGTGTTCAACCTTTTTCAAGATTGGATTTTCAATTAATTCAAGGCTAGCAATATCAGAACAATTTGCACCATCATTGATCATATTAGAAACATTGCCTTTGTCTAAGCATTTAGTATGAAACAAATCTTCTCTTTGATTATCATCACAGTGCATAGGTTGAATACTTAAAACTTTAATCATCATGCTCATATTCAATGCAATCATCTTTAGAGGCAAGTAAATTAAGATCTTGATCATTATTAACATGCTCATCATTTTCACCACTAGAATTTTCAGATTTATTTTCGCCTAGGTGGTTAATCATGAAAGTCTTCTTATTTGGGCAATCCTTCATAACATGTCCTCTACATTGACATATAAAGCAAGGAACGTACAAAGGTTTAAGAGGAGAAGAGTTAGGATTACTCCCTTTAGGGCCAGTAGATGCCCTAGAAGAATGTCGTGTCTCTACTGCCGTCAATCTGTCATTTATCCGTACCAATGTCTCATTCATGGCTTCCAACTGTTTGATCATCTCGGCTCGAGTAATCATGTTGTTGCCCTGGTTAAACATGTCAAATAAAGAGAAACAAAGAACTATGTGACAGTTAGTAAAAATATAAACAATCTCACAAGTGTTTCGCTCTCACTCGTCTCTCTAATTGGTATGACAAGCTTGTTGGGGCAATCCGCTTTGGGCAAATCAACACTCAAGCAACGACTTAGCAACACAAGGTAAGAGAACAAAAGAATGAGCAAGAAACAAGACACGAAAATTTCCAACAGTGGCAAAGTATCGAGTCGGTACTTGGAAGTATCGACTCGGTATATGGGACTGTCGACTCGGTAGGTGACTCGGCAGAAATCCAACAGGGAGCAAGTATCGACTCGGTAGTCTAAGGTATCGACTCGGTATGTGCAGGTTTCGACTCGGTATGTGTGTGAAACTCGACAGAAATAGACACTCGGGCAGCACTCGAGCAGTACAAAACACACTCGACCAGACCTGGAAAGGCACTCGACACAGAACTCGACACTTGCAAAAAGGGCACTCGAGCAGTACAGAAACACACTCGACACAGCAAAATAACAAAAGAAAAGAAAGGAAAAGAAAGAAAAACTTTGACTTTTACCTCTTGTTTTGATTCAAACCCTTAGCAAGGACGTTGTAGTTGCAAGGTAGGGCTTAAAAAAAAATTTATGGTTTGGGAGGTATGTGTTTGAGAATTTCGACTAGGGCTATTGGATTTTCACCAAAAGTGGTCCTTGAAGTTCTTGCACTAGACTCGACAATCCTTTTTTATTTTTTTGTTTATTTTTTTTTGAAAGCTTACTTTTGCCCCTAGTGAATTTTGTCCTCCTAGGACTAAGCTTTGAATGCAATTTTTTTTTTTAACTAGTGCAAGAAACTAACAATGAAATAAAGGACTCTTGAAAATTTAAGTTATGGTGAAAGAAAAATAAAATTTATGTAGCCCTAATGAAATATATATAATGGAGGTTTGGCTATCTTAGGTAAGTGGAACTATCTTATGCCTTTTATAATTTATGATAGATAAAACAATAATATCTACCACAAAAAAAAAAATTCAGAATTTAATTTAGGCAATTAAAATAGATATATCAAAAGATAGACCAACAAACTAGGGTTAAGAATACCTATTGTGGTTTGTTTAAGGCTGCCGACAGAAGATTACTCTTTCAACAGCAAAGAGAAACCACAATCAAATTCATTAAACCAATGGTGCAAATCCGGCTTCAATAAGGCTACATACTGTGGGACACGGCTAGTGTGTTTAGGGCTAAAGCAACCACAACAATCACAAACAAAGGTTAATGCAATCAAATTAAAAAATTCAAGAAGTAAAAACCAACAACAAGAAAGACTCTATTTTTGTAGTTTTTGTGTTTAGGGAAACAAAAGACACAACTTTTGATGTCGGAAACCTAAGCTCTGATGCCAATTTGATACGGGGTTAGCCGTAGGATGGCCCGATCTTCGACAATCAAGACTCAAAGACAAGAACGGAAGCAAACGACTCAAGAACAAGAACAAAGACTCAAAACGCAGCAATAGAAACTCGACAAAAGTAATGAAATAAAGACCGATAGATGGGTGATTCGAACTAAAATAGAACAAGGCAAAGTGGAGCCTTCTTCTTCCTCTTGAGGATGACATCATTCTCACGAGCTTGAATTATAGGGCCATCCCCAAGTATAGGTGTGTCCGAAGGTGTCCTGGATGGTCCCACATCAGAAGAGCTTCAGAGGGAAATTTTATAGTGAATGGAAATAAGTATGACATGACGTATTACCTCGCGGTTGGAATTTATCCACCATGGCGAGCATTCAAGAGTCGACTCGATATCCATTTGGCACAAAGGACACATTGTTTTCCCAAGTTCAAGAGTCGACTCGTAAAGATGTGGAGCGCGCATTTGGTGTACTACAATAACGTTTTGCTATTATTCGTCAAATAACACTTGTTTGGGACTTGAATTTTCTCATAAAAATAACGACGTCTTGTATTATATTGCATAATATGATTATGGAAGACAAACGTGATATTCACCAGCTACACATTCACACTAATGATTTCGACCATTTGTGAGAACCTGAGCCAACCGCTTCAAGAATACCCGCCGATATGACCACATTCTTATCAAATAGGGTCCCAGTTCGAGATTCGGCTTCACATCATCGACTTAAGTCCGACTTAATTGAGCATATATGGCAAAAAATTGGGCCTTCAAGACATGACACTTGATTCCGTGTTTTAGCGTGATTCTTTTCTTTGAAATTTCGTGTCTTCTTTTGATATTTATTACTTGATATGCATTTGGGTTTTTTACAATCTTATTTTATTAATTTCAATAACTTTTATAAAATTTATTATTTAAATTATATTAAAATAATAATATTCTTCTACAATAAATTATTTTATACGATGAAAATAAATAAATAAATGTAATATGTCGGATAATAACACAAGTATTAAATGATGAAAAAGTCGATGTAGGGCCCGTAAGTGCAGTGCAGGGATTTGAGTGAAATTGATAAAAACTGAAAAGAGTGTATTTGTGCTGACGTGGTAGGAAAAAATGGATTAAGTACAGGAGTAAGTGTACAAGGGTGTGCATGGCCTAATGAACAAGAGAAGCCTTCAGATCTCAGTGGTCTTATAGTGTGTTGAAAGATCAAAGGTGCAATGTTCGAAACTTGGTGGAGCAGGCTTTTAATTCGGTGTAGGCGGGCGCGTGTAGTTAGAGCTGGGAATTCATGATCCGAGCCGAGAAACCCGACCGACTCACCCAAACTGAAACCCGACCGAACTTGAAAATTTGGCATTATGCATAACCCAAACCCGAAATTGAGCCCGATCGATATTGACCCGAATACAGACAAACTCGACTCAACCCGGACCCGACCCGAATTTCAACCCGATATATATATATATATATATATATATATATATATATATATATATATATATATATATATATATATATATATATATATATATATATATATATATATAGAGAGAGAGAGAGAGAGAGAGAGAGAGAGAGAGAGAGAGAGAGAGAGAGAGAGAGAGAGAGAGAGTATGGATCATATGAGTAACGGCCCAGGATTATGATTCCTGGGTTACGTTTTGAGGGATGAAACCCCTCGTTAAGATCTTGCGCCCCGAGTACATGTTGAAGGTTTGAAATTCTACTCTAACGTTTTCAATTGGGATTTCATACCCAAAATTCGAAGGGATCGTTGGAATCCCCGGGGAAGTCCCCTGTACCTGTCATAAGTCTAAGCGTGGAAAACCAACAGTCATGCAAATAGTAGAATCAAGGTGTAATACAAGAGGATGCCACGGCAGAGCCGGGTCAAAACCAAATCAATAAGCGTATTTATCGAAATCTAATGTTAGACCATTTCTATGCAATCGCCCAAGAGAGCTCCCACATTACAGAAGCAAGGAACAATCACGCTGTAAAACAAACCTAAAAAAAATGTATGCGGGGCGGTGTCAGATCGAAGCCCTACGCAATGTAATCCCAAACAAGTAGACACATACACACGCTAGTCCTAATAAAGATGCTTCTAGATGCAAGGCGAAATATTAACACACTAGCATGGTCCTAAGATCAAGTGCATAAATATAATAAGGCCTTAGCACCGAATACCAAGTGGTATATCCCTCTCCTACCTCCACCCCCTTCCGATAGGGCGGAGACTGGCCAGCTCGTGAATGCATTCCATATAATCGGGTGGCACGCATGCCCAACCCGTATCCACAATAAAGCTCGCAGGCATCTCATAATATAAGGAAGCTCATGACTCGATTGACTCAGGACGGGACCCGATGAGAATAGGTCGTCCTATAACCCTAGCAATGACTCTAGTTACTTCACAAATAAAGACCGTTCTGTTTCCAAAAGCAATGAGTAAACGAATGCTCAATCATGAGTGCAATCCTAGTAGGATACTACATGGCATGCTTTATTATGAATGCATCCACCTAGTATGCACATGGCTACAAGCAGGGAGATCTCTTTTCGAATCTGAGTGAGCTCATATAGGAACTCACCTGGCTATGCAGAACATCATAATAGAAGATCCGACATGCATCATTCATAATCACAAGGTATTACCTAGATACATATCAAAACATATATATATATATAAGTCTACGTCTAATCATTCAAGCATTCCAGCACACACCTTTCAACGAGAATAACAATCATATCGCAATCATCATCACATCAAGTTAAACCACTCATCATGATGCCACATTCCATAAGACCACATCATTATCATCATTCCGTTCCACCACATTCATATATTCGCAATAATACTCATATTAATCATAGCTCATAAGGCATAAGTCAAATGATACGAAATTCTAACACCTCATTATGTCGTTAGTCATTCATTCATGTCATTAATCCACACAAATCATGCTATTAGACAATCAATCACATCACCATGCTAGTTAGTCATCGATCACATAATTCCCAAGTTAGTCCCGGAAACCGTTTCGAAAACCGAGTTAACTAATTAGAAATTCCGACCTTGGTAAATGTTCGTCAAATCCCTTTTCTCTAAAACCCAAGTCTCATAATGTCACATTTTTTAATCACCATAATATTTTATCTTTAAATCTCAATAATAATATTTTATATTTAAATCTCATCATATTTTAAGAACGTAATATTTTATAATATAATACTCCACTTATTTAATATTTATAAACTTAGATATATAAATCCTTAAAATCATTTTATACATTAGCCATTTTACTCAAATAAGCCCAAAATGAGAAAAGGCCATCATCTTCCCCTTTTAAATTCGGATCCGGCCCAAAATCAGTAAAGCATGTCCGGCCCACATTCCCAACCCAAACCCGTTGCTCCCTCTTTCAATTCATTTTCGGACTCAGAAAAAAAAGGTGGAATGGGGTCCACATGCTTTCTTCTTCCTTCCTGGTGTTCGAAGAAACAGAACAGAGAAGAGAGAAGTCCCTCGACGGCTCGAAAAACCGGTGGAGGAAGAGGGAAGACTCCGCCAGCGACGCCAACATTCCGGTCAGCCAACCCGACATCAAGGACACAGAATCGACAAGAAAAGAAGAAGAAAGAAGCGCTCACCGAGGGGAATTCGAGACTCGTCGGAAAATGTTCGATCGGAGCTCTCCGACACGTCGGAGTCGGAATCGGTGTGTTCTTGGCCTTAAACAAAAGAGAGAGAGTTAAAGGCGGAGCTTTTCGATCTTTTGATAGAGAAAGAGGGAGAGAACCCTCACCGTGTGGATTCGAGAAAGACCGAGGAGAAAGGGACGAAGGCTCGACGGTAGTGCTCCCAACGGCTCCTGGGCTCGGCGCCGGACGGCCTTCGCGAAGAGGGGAGCTCGGCTTCTCGGCTTCATCTTCAGACGTCGGAGAGAGGATGTGCTAGCGGCTGCTGCTCGGTCTCGGAGGAAAACCGGAGGGAAGGAAAGTGAGGCTCTTGGTGGTGGCTACTGGCGATTGGGGATGGGAGATGAAACGTGGGTAAGGGTTTGCGAGGTGAGGGAGATTTCAGTCTGATAGGGGGCAAAATGAAAGAGGGGAAGTGGGGGATTCAAAATGAAATTAGATAGAGGGAGGTCTCTTTTATTTTGCTGGTCAAATAGAGTGCCAGGGGTGTTGCTTGTATGTGTGAGGGGTGCACTGCTCGAAATCAAAAAGAGGCTTTGGATGGTTTTGTTGTTTTGCTACAAACATGGCACTGCAGGACATAGTTGGAAAAAGGAGATTTCACTTTTAAATTCATTTTGATTTTTTTTTCCAAGAAATTAGAATTTAAAAATCCGAGCCTTTACAATATGTACTCTGCCCTTAACGTGTATCATGAACACAAATCTGGGCCATTGAATTAAGAAGATCAACGGATGAGATTAAAAGTAACTTCTGATTATTCGATAGTATTGAGAGATTATTCAGTAGAATGAAATTATTCAGTGGTATTGGGCGATTATTCGGTAGAATAAAATTTACATTTTTTACAGATGAATAATTACGTGAAAATAGATGAATAATCATGAACAAATAGATGAATAATTTCTGAGTTCATGATACACGTTAAGGGTTGAGTACACCGGAATATATATATATAGGGTAGATCATATGTAATCAAGGCTTAACGTGTAACATGTGAACAAATCAGGACAATTGATTTAAAGATAATAAATGGCCAGGATTGTGCCACGTATGAGGATGGATTTTGTAAAACAATTCCGGAAAAGAGGCCCAATCCAATTGTTGAAGCGCGTGGGCGTGTAGGAGTGAAACCATAAAACCCTAGGTTTCGACGTTTCGTGGTCCATCTCTGTCTCTGCAAACGGGAAGCCTGATAGCCGTCTCCTGCAGCCCTGCGGACCCCTTCTTCTTCCTTGACTGGGCTTTTGGCGTTCCTCTTTTCTTCTGTACGGTTGTTCTTCGTCGTCGTTGTCTCGTGGTGGTCTTGTGTTCACCGCCTCCTTCGGTTCCTCTATTTAAAATTGTGTCTTTCTCAATGTTCTCAAGTCAGTTCTTAGGCATTCTTCCACAGTGGCTACTGAAGGCTAGTCGTGTGCAAAGGCGACGGATTCATCTCTAATGACGGCGATGGCGATTTCCGGTGAAGAGGAGGCGCCGACGACTGCATTGTCCACCGCCCCCGATACCACCCGAATTCAGCAACCGATGCCGCCTGTCCAGGAGGCGCCGACGACTGCAATTGCCGGTGAAGATGAGGTGTAGTGATGGCGATCGGAGAAGGAGGACGACCAACGGAGGCGGTGTTCGATTAGGATCCACGGAGGCGGACAACCCACAGAGGCAGTGGCAATTGGTCGGGCTTGTCGAAGGAGACGACGATGGCCGACTGGCGAAGGCTGCGACGGTGGCTATATGGGCATATGACGGCCGACGAAGGTGGTAAGATGCGGTGCAGCGGCGATGGCTCCCATGGTGTGCGATGATGTCAATCAACCCGCCCATCATTCTTTCCGATTTCAATCAACCAGCGGCAAAGGTGGATTCGATTTCTCCCCTGATTTCAATCAAATGCCCCATTTTCAATTCATTTTCAATCAAATGCACCGGTGGGTGGATCTGGGCAGGAGGTCGCCGGTGATGGTGCTGCAGGTGGTGGTGGCGGCTGGTTCTGGGTGCTGAGTACAGGAGGGAGGGGGCCTCCTCTTCGGGTTTTCCGGTAGTTGTGGATTTGCGGTTGGGAGGTTTCCCTGGTGGTGGATTTGGAGTCTAGGTTTGTGATTAATTGAAATCGTTTTTGTTTGCGATTGCTTGATTTAATTGCTCGATTGAAAGACATATTCGGGGAGAAGGCCGAATTATTCATATGTATGGATCGATTTTGTGATTTTGTGCTTCGCGACTTGTTCTTTTTATTTGACAGTCATATGAATTAAAAATGCATCGATACTATCGAATAATCACGCGATACCATCAAATAATCATGTGATCCCATCGAATAATTTTAGTTATACTACTGTAACATCATCGAATAATTAAGCTATACTATCGAATAATCAAGCGATACCATCGAATAATGAAGCTATACCATCGAATATTCAACAGATACCATCGAATAATCTTGATATACCATTGCACAATTCGTCGATACGATCGAATAATCCAGATATATTATCGAATAATTTAAGAAGAGTGCCCTACACACGCCCCTAATCCAGCAAGTGGGTAAAAAAAAAGAGGTAGGCCCCACTAATTTTTAATTAAAAAAAACTAAAATTGCCTATTAATCTCATCTATCCATTTAATTCAATCAATGGCCCAGATGTGTTCACATGTTACACAATAAGCATTGATTCCTCTTGCTCTCTAGTGTTGTACGTGTAACTCAACTCTCTTTATTTATATTTTTTTTGCTGATTTTCTTCAAAATGTAGAGAATTTTAATGATTTTGTGAAAAATAAATTATTATGGGTGATTTATTGGCAGGAATCACGTAATTTCTTTTGTTTAAAATTTTGACAATTCCACCGAATAATTTGCCACATGTTACCGAATAATGATTCATTTTTCTTTTTCAATTAATTTCAGATAAAAGAAACCTCAAATTTATAAACAATACTTACAATTTATATGAATAATTCTTCATATTTCACCGAATAATGTCTCATATTTCACCGAATAATGTTTTGTTTTATCTTGTGCCAAAGATAAGAGTCCATATTCTGACGAGTAATAAATCAGATTTCACCAAATAATTTACCAACCCCTTACCACTGTTAACCAAAATTTGATACATACGTTTGAATAATTGACGAAAAATAAATCAAAATTATGCATATCTTTAGAGATTGACAATTGTCATGAATAATCTTTAGATATTCACCGAATAATACCTGTATTTCGCTGAATAATCATTAGAGACTCTTTTCTCGATATGAATTCCAAATAAGATTCATATATGCAATCAAAGTTTCATACCAAAATTCGATAAACCAGAAACAACACCAATTAAAAAAGATAGAATTCCAATTGCTTGAAACATAAACCTAAAAAATAATAGCACGAAACATAAACCTAAACCTAGTGAAATCGAAACAAAGTCACTGCCATACCAATTGAAATCAAAATCTAAAACAATCCTAATTGTGAAGCATAAACAAGTAGATTTCAAAGGCAAAATTAAGCATTCAATCCAAAGGAAAATAAAAACGATGAACCAATATGTAGGTGAAAAATCCGTTTAAGGTCGACTACCATGGAAGCCTGCGAGCGCGATTGCTTTATGTTGTGGAGACGTACTACCCATTGATTCGAGACCATAGCAAGGTTTCGGATAAAGCACTGGTTCGGGTCAATAGCAACAGCGCCGCCGAGATGCTCTGGAGATGTGCAGAGGAAGAGGCTGCCGGCGGCGAGCGTCTTCCATGGTAGTCGTCGGTCTTAAGGAGGAAGAGGATTGTCGATCTGGAGAGGAAGAGGGTCGGGGAAGCGGGCTGAGAAAGGAGCTCGCCACCATCGCCCAGATCTGCCGACGTCACCATCATCCCGCCTCACCCATTTTCCTCGTCCCCGGTCTGGTGATAGTCGCCGGCGGTGATAGATGTGCAGAGGAAGAGGATCGCCGGCGGTGAGAGGCTACCACGGTTGTCGGTATTAAGGAGGAAGAGGATTGTCATATCAAGGAAGCGGATTGCCGCTCTAGAGAGGAGAAGGCGGTAGAGGATTGCCGCTTCAAAAAGCAGGGCTAGGGTTTTATTAGTTTTACACGCGCTAGTCATAGGTTTCCGGTGCAATTGGGCCTCATTTACCACAATTTTTTTTATAAAAAAAACCTTTGACGTGGCATGATCCTGGACGCCCATTCCATATAGATCAATGATCGAAATTTGTGCACAAAGTACACCCTAAGGGGTGTGCACAATTTATCCATCCTTATATATATATATATATATATATATATATATATATATATATATATATATATATATATATATATATATATATATATATAGAGAGAGAGAGAGAGAGAGAGAGAGAGAGAGAGAGAGAGAGAGGTGCTTCCTTGTGCCTCACGTCACATTTATACTATAAAACAAAAAAAATATATTGTAATCCATTATCGAGCTATTGATAGTTAATATTATTTCTAAACAAAATAAAATTTTCATTGATCAAAATGAAAACTTAAAACCATTAGTGCATATAGTGCATTCTCTCTCAATAAATTTCATTTGTTCCCTCCTCAAATTTGATTCACTCTCAATAAATTTCATTTTTTTCCTCCTCAAATTTCATCCCTCATATATTTTTCTCCCTTCCCTCCTCAAATTTGATTCCCTCTCAATAAATTTTATTTCTTCCCTCATCAAATTTCATTCCCTCTCAATAAATTTCTATTCCCTCTTATTTTCATTTCCTCATAGTTTTTGAAATTTCTTTTATAATGAATAATCTAATTAACAAAATTAAAATTCAACGAGACAAAAATAAAATTTTACTTATGTAATAATCTATTTAACAAAAATAAAGTGACCTCTTGCCCTAGTGGTAAGAGTGAGGTGCTTCCTTGTGCCTCACTACCATGAGGTCAAGGGTTCAAATCCCACTAGGATCAATTTGTGCTTGAGTGGGTACTCATGCCTTGGTTTGCATTGGCATTGGTTAGCCTGTCTTGCGGCTTGCCGCTTGACCCGGCTCGAGTGCTTTGTAGGCTAGTGCTCGGCCCGTGGAGGACTTGATGAAACCACATTTAAAAAGCGAACCTCCTTCCACGTCCCCATGGGGGAGGTGAACCGCGTATCGATTTTTAGTTGGTCGACAGTCTTACCTGGAGCCCCCCCTCCTGCAATTGTCTATCCGAAATAGGGGCCTCGACCTGTGCCGCCGGACCTAGTGCTTGTCTCGTTCCACTTTTCGGGCGATGATCTCACCAAGTGTCGGCTCCTAACCGAGTCGAGAAGAACCCGCTCAGATAGGCTCGTAGAGCCCCTTATTCCCGGCCTATGCCCCTAGGAATATCATGGGAACCGACCCCTTGTAAATGAGGCTTCCAACTCTATTTATAGTGCAAGTACTTCCACATGCAACCCCTTTGTCGCCACATGTCACAGGGTCCATGACACGTGTGATGGGGGCATGAATGCCATGTGTCCCGGCATGCATGTTAGACCCATGGATGGTTTGTCGTCCGCGGGCGTCTCGATTCTCTATCTTGACTTGCACTCGCCCATCTTTCATGTTTATAAGGTTCTATTTATATGGCGGGGAACCTTATTTATTTATGATATTTGAGAATATCATAATTTATATTTCGGGCATCATCACATCTCCTCGAATTTCAGTTAAGTTGTGACTAAACTGTGGTTCGATAATGATGCATCATATGCACTTGTTTCTCCTTCATACCCCTCGTTGGAGAGGGACTTAATTTTATCTCTGCGAGCTTATAAAGCCACCAGCGAAGGTCCTCTGTCAGTCGAGAAGGGCTTAGTTCATATTACTTTAAGAGTTATCTCCGCGAACTTATAAAGCTACCAGCGAGGGCCCTCTGTCACTCGAGAGGGACTTAATTTATACTCATTTAAGAGTTATCTCCGCGAGCTTATAAAGCTACAAGCGGAGGCCCTCCGTCACTCGAGAGGGACTTAGTTTATATTCATTCAAGAGTTATCTCCGCGAGCTCATCAAGCTACAAGCGGAGGCCCTCCGTCACTCGAGAGGGACTTAGTTTATACTCATTTAAGAGTAATCTCCGCGAGCTCATCAAGCTACAAGCGGAGGCCCTCCGTCATTCGAGAGGGACTTAGTTTATACTCATTTAAGAGTTATCTCCGCGAGCTCATCAAGCTACAAGCGGAGGCCCTCCGTCACTCGAGAGGGACTTAGTTTATACTCATTTAAGAGTTATCTCCGCGAGCTCATCAAGCTACAAGCGGAGGCTCTCCGTCACTCGAGAGGGACTTAATTTACACTCATTTAAGAGTTATCTCCGCGAGCTCATCAAGCTACAAGCGGAGGCCCTCCGTCACTCGAGAGGGACTTAGTTTAAACTCATTTAAGAGTTATCTCCGCGAGGTCATCAAGCTACAAGCGGAGGCCCTCCCCCACTCGAGAGGGACTTAATTTACACTCATTTAAGAGTTATCTCCGCGAGCTCATCAAGCTACAAGCGGAGGCCCTCCGTCACTCGAGAGGGACTTAGTTTAAACTCATTTAAGAGTTATCTCCGCGAGCTCATCAAGCTACAAGCGGAGGCCTTCCGTCACTCGAGAGGGACTTAGTTTATACTCATTTAAGAGTTATCTCCGCGAGCTCATCAAGCTACAAGCGGATGCCCTCCGTCACTCGAGAGGGACTTAGTTTAAACTCATTTAAGAGTTGTCTCCGCGAGATCATCAAGCTACAAGCGGAGGCCCTCCGTCACTCGAGAGGGACTTAGTTTATACTCATTTAAGAGTTATCTCCGCGAGCTCATCAAGCTACAAGCGGATGCCCTCCGTCACTCGAGAGGGACTTAGTTTAAACACATTTAAGAGTTGTCTCCGCGAGATCATCAAGCTACAAGCGGAGGCCCTCCGTCAATATAAAAATATATTGAAAGATAATAAAAAATATATTCAAATATAATATATTTGAATATATTAAAATACTTAAAAATTATTTAATTAATATTTGAATATATTTAGATATATTAAAATATAGTTGAATTTATTCAAATATATTCAAATATATTTGAATAAATTCAAATATATTCAAATATAAAAATATATTGAAAGATAATAAAAAACATTAAAAAAATATTAAAATACTTAAAAATATATTGAATACAGTAAAAAACATTAAAATATAATTGTAATCATTATTTAACATTAGAATATAATAAACGACAATAAAACATATGAAATTATATTAAAATACATCAAAAGACATTAAAATACATTACAATATATTAAAATATACTGAAAAGACATTAATATTCAACTGGATCATAATAACATGCAGGGAGGCTCATGAGGGATGATGGTACCCTCCGGCCTGTTAGGTTCGGCGATCGGGCAGCGGTCAGCCAACTACCTGGGTCTACGGCACCCCCCGAGCAGACTGTCGACGATCTGCTCGCGTCTGCAGAGCGATTATAGCCGTCGATGGGGACGCCACCGGCCGACGAGACCGACACCTTCTGGACGGGTATGCCACCTTGGGAGTCGTCCGGCGATGCGACGATGGGGTTGCAGCCTTCCTTAGAGCCCCCCGAGGTTTTGAGTAGCTGCATCACAGAGGTAGTCGGTGGGCGACGGGCCGACATGCGTAGACAGCCTATTCAGGTTCCACCGACCGTCCCGGAGGCTTCTACATCCGGCACACAGGAGCCTGAGCCTTCGACCTCCGCCACACCAGCGGCTGTCTCATTGGGGTCTGCAGATGATGTGATCCCTGACGTCGTTGAGGAGGATCACGACGGTCAGGAGGGGCAGGCTTAGGGCCAGGGGGACCCACAGGTAGAGCCCCAGCCCATCCCTGCGCAGGCTGCCGCACCGGCTGCGCAGGTCGACCCTTTGTTGCTGCCGGGAGATCTGCACGTCCTTAAGGACGTGCTTGCACGTTGTTAAGGACGTGCAAGACTGAAATAGTGGACGTGCACAGTTCCAGACTTGCACGTCCTTAAGAACGTGCATGCACGTCCTTAAGGACGTGCAAATACTTAATCCGGATTTGCGGTGTATATAGTGGCACCCTTAGTTATTTTCATATAGGCAATAATTTGTTTACTTTTATCAGTATTTAAGATTAACTCACAAAAGAGTTGGTTTACTAGATTACCCAAAACTCCAAAAGTCATCAACTCATAGTATATTCATATAGATTGATGTAAATCATTACTCATTTACTCATTTAATGATGAATGATCAACTTTAATTCAAAATTCGCATTTCTCACTAATAAAAAAAGAGTACAAGGAGGATATTATAACTTGAATCATATACGTAGTGAAATTTCTTTTGAAAACTACTTTTTGAAAGACACAAATAACATGAATTATCTTTTAGATAGGGAATCAAATATGATTTTGATAACAATATATTGCCAAATTTCAATGAAATTAATGATGAACAAAATGAGTTTCGTTAGCTTACAAGCCAATGAGTAGATTATATATTGAATCATATTTAATTTTACTAAAAATAATTTTTTTAAAACATAAATAACATGAACTACATATTCAATTTAATAAAATTCATTACCCGAAAGTCCCGAACGAACGTCATTCAACAAATTCAACCCAAAAAACTAAAAGTTTGAAATAAATGTAGACCCGCTTCTACTTGAAACCTGAATGAGACCGACCCGAAACCTGAACGAGACCGACCCGGTTCTGACAGAAAACCCGAATGGATCCAACCCGATTTTGACCGAAACCCGATTAATCTGAATTTCATTTTGACCGAATCCGACCCGACCCGACCCAATCAAGCCCAACACAGAAATTTTGACTGAGTTGACCCGACTCATCAGTGACCCAACCTAAATGTGATCGACCCGAACCTATTGGATGACCCGAATTGCGAACTCTACGTGTGGTGTATGCACATGAGGCGAAGGCGGTGCGAGTGAGGGTTGTGCACACGCGGGGGGGTGACATGGTTAAGCTGTGATTTTTTTTTTAATTGATGCAGGCAAGGACGAAGCCAAAAAAATTTTAGCGGTAGGGAACAATTATATATACGCTTCCATTTTAGATTAAAGTAGCATAACGATCTCTATGTAATATAATAATTATAAATGATTTTATTTTAAGAAACATGAGTTTGGTTTATGATAAAACTCTGTTATTTTTTCTCCATTAAAAAAATAAATATAAATAAATAAATAAATAAAATAGCTGAAGAAAAAAAAAATCAAAATAAGGATATAAAGCACATTAAATAAACATTGAGTCAATATTTAACTTGTTGTATTCTTAACATGTAATAGTGTGTAATTAGATATGAAAAATTTAAACTTGCGTAACTTTTTAACAAATTCTCAAAATAAGTAATATAACCTATGGTTTCGAAGCTCTCGAGATAAATTATAATATGTGAATGTCAATTCAAGTAAAATATAAAAGTATTATAGTCTATTGAAATAAAATTAGAGTGATTAATACACCTACAATTTTGAAACATTCGTAACTTTTTACTCAGATGTCGGATTAGGGATATATCAAAACGAAGCTATCGACGAAGAGAATACACCTAAATAATTTGTCGGATGAGAGGGGGAGGGGGGTCACGTGACCCCTTAGGACCTCCCTAGCTCTACCTCTGGATGTGGGTATTTTCGTTATTGATGCAGGGTATTTTTTAATCTATCCACGCACACATATACTCCATCCGTTAAGAAAAACATGTCGTTTTAGGAGTAAAATCTTGTTAAGAAAAACATGTCATTTTAGGTATTTTGGTGTTTACTTTCCAAAATTACCCTTGTAATGATTATATATTTGTTAGTTGTTGTTTTCAATAAAGTGAAAAAGTAAAGTAATAAATAGGGGTATAAGTGTATTTTTGTTTGCTTTTATTTGCTTTCTTAAAAATGTGTAAATTTCTAAAACGACATGTTTTAATTAATAGATGGAGTATACTTCTATATATATATATATACTCATTAGGTGAGCATACTCAAATTCAGTAGGTTTTATTATCGTAAAGGATGTTTTGCACTAATATACCAAAAAAATACCACCTTTGCAAAAATGTCAATGGGGTGTAAAAATTGCAAGAGAGTGTCAAAATGTTGCTTTTACAAATTTTCCTCACCAGGTAGCAGGTCACTTGGCAAAAAAAAAAACAAAAAGATTTGTGGGAGAGAGGGCAAATGGGATGGTGACAAGTGGCAAAACTAAAGTTTTAATTGTTTTAAATTAATTTTCAGCCATTTTTATTTGTTAAAATAAAAACAAATTATTTTTGAACTTATTTAATTTTATCTATCTATAGACACCCACTTTATATATGTTTATGAAAAAAATATTTCGAACTAAAGTTGGGTGTACATCGTATCTTGATCTCAATTTGGAGTATGACATGAATTACCATTTGGATGACAAAGATAACAATTTAGCTGGCACGGAAATTCACACAACTAGAAAGATAAACCATAAAATCTGGGCAGAACCGACAATCGTTGCTCCGGAGATGAAAGGTAAAGCTGCCGACGTGGACATGGAGGAGGGGACAATGCTCATAGAGGAGAGCATGTCGTTTGGGTCCACCAGGAGCAAGATAATGGAGACAAGCAGGTACCCGTCTCGAGGATAGTTACTTCGTCGGAAGCGTCGGAGGACATAAGCAAGCGTGTGATGGTAAGGTGAAGAAATCGATGTCTAGTGGGATAACTCTTCTTTTGCGTAGTCGAATGTAGTATTTTGTTAGTTTGCTTCTAACTCACTGACACTTTTGGGCTTTTGGTGGTTTTGAATGTACATAACTGATCCTAGAAACAAACCTACATTACTCTCAAATGACAACGTCCAGTGTAACATTAATGGTTTCAATCACAACATACTTCAACACATAGAAAGAAATTTACAACGATGTATAAGTATAACCCATTGCGATGTATGGTTACTAGCCAGTAAATACTATTATCTAGCCAGTGAAAATGATGTCTTAGCCAATGTAGAAGTAACCCCTGCTGGATCTCTCAAGATGATAAAATCAAACACAAGTCCTCTAAAAGGTGGAAACGATTAAACAATTAAGACCTAAACCAAACACTACGAAGTACTAAAGTTCTTAACCAATACAATCCTGTCGGATGCGAAGCCCGAATATTTGCGATCTATACTTACTAGCCAGCAAATACTATTATCTAGCCAGTGACAACGATGTGTTAGCCAATATAGGAGTAACCTCTGCCGGATCTATGCTTACTGTCTCAGCTGTACAACAAAACTTCTACATGATCAAGGTTCTAAAAGGCAACAACATAAATCAGTGGTGTTATCGCTGTATCGAGATGGATTCGTTTGAATCTCGAAGAAGCCCTCACTCCAAGAGATCAGCTTTATACATATTTTGAATTTCAACACAAATGTAGATCTAAGTTACCCCAAATCAAATTAGATTCGAACATCACTCAATTAAACACCAGATTATTAAACTACCATCAAGCATGAAATTAGAGTGGAGAGAGAAATTCAACCAAGAAGAATCCAAGAGGCTTTACTCCGGCGACTTGGCGACTCTGATTTCGAGCAACCCCTGGCGGCAAGGGATCAATTAGAAGTGAGCGGCGGCGACGACCCCTGATTTTGGGCAACCAGTGTAGAGGCGGCGCCATGGGTTTCATCGCCGTCGGAGGCCACCAGTGTAGAGGCGGCGACCCCTAACGGATGCGTGGCCGGCCGGTGGCGGTGAGAAGGAGGACCCCCACTCCTTGTGGATCTTGGTGGATGGCGTCGACTCGCGCGGAATGCCGCAAGCCCAGCCCCTTCGTCGTCGACTTCATCAACCTAACCTTCAATTCAGAAAAAAAAATTCACTGAAGGCTCTCATCCCCACATTACAACTCCAAACGTCAATCTTCAATTTGCAATCGATGCCATCCGGTTGGGGTCTCGGTGGCTGGCCGGTGGCGGCGGATCGTGAGGAGGTTAGGATGCCCATCGGTTTTTCAGTTTTTTTTACCTTTTATTTTTGCAAAATTTTGGACATTTTTGACATATTTGCAAATTTGGGCAAGGGAGGTTCATATTTGCAAATGACATAAAATTTTGGTATATTGGATGTCCTTTTCTCTATCATAAATACAATACAATTGGGTGAAACTAATTAAAACCGAGAAATAATTTTTTTTTGGTATGCCCGACAAAGAAATTATGTATGCTTAGTTTTAATATTTATATATATAAAAAATATATGTAGTTTTATATATATACAGGACAAGACAGGATTTGGGAGAGGAGAAGTTTCCGTCTCGTATGCCGTCTCGTCTCTCATATTTCTTGCGGGACGAGATCAAGACGGGATTGAATATTTTTTTTTCAAAATTCCGCTAAGATTGGGACAAGTTACGAGACGAGATGAGATTTGCGGGATTTGTGTCATCCTCTAACTCTACTAATATTAGGAAACTACAAAACGACGACGTTTGATTACAATCGGAACCCCCAAAATGAAAGCCACAATTCAAGAGCAGAGCCGAAACTGATTTACCGCACCCGACAATAAGGGAAGACCCTTTCGAAGATTTGTTGTATCCGAGAAAGAGGCGCTTCGAGGGTCTTCATAGCGTTGATTGAGAATTTATCGTGCAATCTTCAGGTCAGTTGCTTTCCCCCCTCTTTACCCTTCATTTTTGTGCATATGTCTCTATTGATTTCTTCCAAGTTTTAACCAGTTTCGCGTTGTTGTCTTTATTATTTTGTCTCTAGGCTCTTCATTAATCACCTACCAGAGATTTACCCTTAACCCGAATGGAAATTGGATGCCGAAATTAGGGCAGAAATGAATACCTAAATTCTATGGAGTGGAGTCTTGCTTTTTCATTATGACTTTTGTTACATTGCTTTTATCTTATACTCATTAAACAAATCAAATTTTTTCATTGCCAAATAGTCTAATTGATAATTGGGGTTCCTAAAAAAAAATTGATAATTGGGGCTCTTAAGAGTGGTTACTGTTTTGTTGAGGCTGCAATGGTTTTAGTCTTCTTCTTTTTTTTTTTTTTTTTTTTTATTATTTTGTGTGTGTCCGCGCGGGGGCCAAAAGAAATATCTGTTGCTAGTGTTTGGAGCATTTATGGCTTTTGTGAATTGTGATTTGGGTACACTTGTTAATTGATACTACTTTAGAGCTGAAAATGTAGTGTGTTTCTATGAATAGATGCTGTTCAATTGGAGATAGGCATGAATATAGAAGCAAAATGTCTAGCGGAGTTTTTTGTCGCTGTTGGAGAGAACTTATGGATTTTCTGGTTAAATATTGGGAGACTTTCATTGCTATATGATGAAACTTGGGTGAAAGTGAATAACAAAGATCCCCATAAAGAAACAAAATTAGTGTTGGTATTGGAATTTCGGCACACACAAGAGAACAATGAAGGTGTAGCCTTCCCCTTCTCTTAATGATTTTGGTTTAGTTAAGGGAAGACATTCAAGGGGGGAAATCTTGGTTACAGAATAGTGTGAGGTAAAGTCACTTAGATTTATCACTTAGAGATTCAAGGGAGGAAATCTTGTTTTTACGGAATGGACCTAGAAGTGGCTTCAAATCCACCATCTAGTTTAAAGTCGCATCCTTCTGTTGGATTGCAATTCAGTTGTATAAGTTAACCAAATGCCTTATTTGTCGGTTTGCCCTTTCTGGGAGTTAGTGTATCTCGCCTAAATACCTACAAGATCATAAAAGTTCCACCTTACAGTTCATCCAGGAACTTTAGTGTCAGTGAGATATCTTATGGCTGCAGCTCATCCAAGATTTCTAGTATATATTTGGAAGCACTTCTGAACTCGACTTCCCATTTTAACTGCCAACACAGATATACTTTGTGGATTCAATTTTCAGATAGGCACATTCAAAATCTATGTTTGTGCTCACAATTAATCTTGTCTGGCATCCAGGGATTCCCACTAGGTCAGAGATATAAGACATGGCAGTAAAGCCGACAGTCGCTCTGAGGGCTATATTAGTTGGAGGGATCGCGGCTTTTGCCAAAATAGGGGGTGCGATGAAGGCTGCAGGAGGCGTTAAGATGGGTGCTGCTGCTGCTGCAATGACTGCAGCAGCTACCGCCGCCATAGGTGGATCAAAGAAAGAACAAACAGAGGATCCGAAGCATTCAATCAGCAAGTGAGTTTCTTGTGCTTCCACATTTTGCCCTTCTTACCTCCTTTCAAGAACATTGAACTGAAGATCATATATGAAATCGGTTTTGGTTACTTTTAAAAGAATGATGACCCATTGTCTTGTTTGGGTGATTTACAAGCCCAACGGGCTGCTCTTGAACTTGCTCATAGTCCGTTCCTCAGCCCATTGGGCCTATAAGATACCAATATACTTTCCCCTTTTCTTGCCTTTACTTTAAATCCAATTTTTTTTTTTTAATGACTGTAACTCTGTAAGATTTAGGTTTGATATGTGTACAACTTGGAACATTCTTGTCTTAGTTTGATTAGATCAGGCTCCGTTTCTCTGATTGTTAAAATTTCTATCAACATACAGTAAGTGACATAATTCTGCAATTTTTTCTAATAATGTAAAGTTTTAATTCCGAAAAATAAAAAAGATTGACTTCAAATTCAATGCTGCAGAACTAACCGTACCCCCAATTTTCATCAAATTTTTTCCTAGTCCAGTGAATCATAAGTACCAAGTACCCTACAACTGATCCATCACTTCCTCTTGAGATGTCCTTTTAGCTTTAGCACATGCCCTCACTACCTTAAACTTGCACAAAACCCTATATTAGTGCCGATTGATCCGCTTAGCTGTTCATCTATCATCCCGCGAACTCCAAACATCGAATCTTTTAACAAACTCGCAACTTGGAACGTGCTACATAGCTCCTTGAAGCCTTGACAACTAACCAATTGAATTGAACAACCAACAAATATACACATATTCATGCAAAGTTTGCAATTATGCATCTAATGTTGACCTAAAGAAACCATGGAGATGAGCTCAAAGTGAAAAAGGCTAAACCTATAGGCCATTGTTTACACAAATAAGGGGGCTTTGAGTAGACCCTTTTGCCCACACTGTCACATGCCCTTTTCCTTGTTTCTCTTGTGGGTTTTCAGAGTGGTGGGGTTTGGGAATCTTGCTGTTTGTATATTCTCACAAGTCATCACCTCAACATGGCCCTCTCTTTTTTGTGCAAGTGTAAATGTGTGTGGAAGGACACTTAAAAACAACCTTACACACAATTAGGTTATAAGCTGTTATAACCCACAGCACTTTCCCACTTTGACCTACCAACAACATTTGATGTAAAGGTAAACACTTTTGCTTTGTATATTCATCCATCCCAATATCTCCCCCATCCTTTTTTTTAATCTTATCAGATTTTAAAATTGCCCATCTTTTTCCACCCACAGGAGTTGGTCAGTACCTTGCATTATTGAACTTGAGATTCTACCTTTTTTTTTTTTGCTTTTGCTTAATCATAAGCTAATCATACCCCTCTTTCACTACCTCCTCAGTTTGATGATTGCATATGAATAGATCATACATACAACCAAATTCAAAACCTAATCGGTCGAATTCGATGCCCGGCTCGAAAAAAAGAAGAACACTTGTTAGAAATGAATCACCATGGATCAACAAATGGCCCTTGATAAAATTGACTTGGGTTTGTCCTCAAGTGCAAATGTGCATCCAAAGAGGGCAGAGATTAAAAATTGGGAACAAGTCAGGTATAATTTTGGATTTATTTACACAAATCAAGACACATGGAAAGGCTGAGTTGCCCAGAAGGCAGAGGGGTGGGTAGGTACAAACTACAAAGGCTGAGCATCTTTGTCCTTCATAGGGGCTGGGAGGGGGTGTGGCCCCACACTCATCTGCTTCCTCCTGCCTTCACACACTGTAATGGTAATGTAGCTCTCTTTTTTCTTGTTTTACAATCAGCAGATTTTACTCTTTACCCCTTTCACCATATTTTACTTTATGTTAATTTGATACCCAAGTTTACCTCCACAACTTTTGCATACATCCATATATGTCTGTACAGTGCAGTGTATGATTGATTAATCAGCAATTAAAAAGCATGGTATCATAGTTGATTTCATATTATAGTATAGATAGGATGTTGCTATATACACCCGAGGCAGGTTCTATATACACTACATAGGACGGATCGTAGATCCGTCCGTTAAATAAAAAAAATTACATAGGATCATAGATCCGTCCTATTAACAAATAAAAAGCAAAAAAAAAAAAAAAAAAAGAGGGAGAGAACAAGGCCGAATGTTAGATCCGACTTTGATATTTTGAAAAGTAAAAAAGCTGCAGGGAAGCAACAGCTTTTGTTCTTTTTTTTTTCTTTCAATTTACAATAGGACGGATCCTAAATCCGTCCGTATAATTTTTAAAAATTTACAAATGACGGATTATAAATCTGTCGTATAGAACCTGTGATGGGTGCATATAGCCACCCGTATAGATATGCAAGAATCCAATGCTTTTGGTTCTGTATCAATATGCATTTTAAAATACAGTGCATTATCCCTTTTACTCCTTTACTCTTTTTTTGCAGGATTAATATTTAATAGTAGCATTTTCTAAGAAAAGAATGAGCTGTACTGTGCAGGTTTATGCATTTTCACCAAATCATGTTGGTTAAATGATCAACTTAGACTTAAAAGCATATTTTTGGTCAACAAAGGTTATCTCAAATTGACAATTTAGGAATGTTGTTGTTAAAAGAGAGTTAAGCAATGAATTTTTTCAAATCCATGTACGTCTGAAGTGAAAATAAACCAGCTTTTGGTGTGCATGGGTTGAACAGTAATATAAACCAGCTTTCGCATTTTAGGTTGAAACCTAGTTGGATCCTTTAAAGAAGTTTATAGAAAAAGATGGATACTTTAGTTTATTTTATGTGTAGTTGGGATATTAAATAAATTTGATAGAAAGCAAGTTTTGCGCCACTGATAAAAGATCTCAATAGTTTTTCCCAATATAGGTTTTCACTACCGATCTGATTGTTGTTATATGGCAAGACTATATGCACCGAGAAACACTTGCTATATACACTCAAACCGAACGGATCCTAAATCTATTTGAACCTCAGCTTGACACGTGTTTGATATTGAATACGTTTGGCATTAAAAAAGTAACAAACGGATCAAAGAGTTGTTCAATATAAATAACGGATCTATGATCCTTTCATGTGTTTTTTATATATAAAAAAACAAGTTTAAAATTTTTGAAAAAATATAAATACACGAACGAATCAAAGATCTGTTCGTTTTGAGTTTTTTTTTAAAAAAATAAATTTAAGTTTCAACTTTAAAAAATTAACACGGACAGATCATGGATATGTTACTTATATTGAATGGATTTTTTATCCCTTTGTTATTTTTTTTAATGTCAGATGTATTTAATGTTGGAAACATGTCAAGCTCCGGTGTGTGATTTTCGCCTTACTGCGGCTAAGCCGGACTGGCCGGCATGGATCCTGTCCCGCCCGGGGTTGCTACAACCCCGATTGTGGTGGACCAGGAGGTACCGAGTGCTGAGCAGACAATGATTGAGGGAGTGCCATCTCCAAATGGACTCCCGGAAGATACACCCAAGAACTTCAACATGGGGAAGATCGATGACAAGAAAGAAGGAGAGGAAAGCATGGATCTTGACAGTCAGAAGAACCCGGGGAAAACGAAGCCATCTTGGAAAGAAATAATGACAAAAAGTGATGGGAAAGGACAGCAAAGAGCGAGATTGGACAGCAACTTTCTGGAAGGAAGAATCACCACCACTTTTCCTGACGGTCCAGAGGGCGACCCGGTGATAACGGTGGATGAGGAGGTTACTAAGGCCCTTGAGTCGGTATGGAGGAAGGCCATCGTCTTCAAGGTTCTAGGATACCCGATCGCGTTTCCGGTTATGGAGAGAAAGATTCGGGAGATGTGGAAGTATGGCGACAACATGCAAGTGGCCGATCTTCCGAATGGTTATTTCCTGGCTAGATTCGAGAACGAGGAAGAGCTAATCAACGTCCTAACGGGAGGGCCGTGGTCGGTCTTTGGAAGGTGCATGAGTTTGAAGAGATGGTCGCCTGAATTCTCGCCATCTGAGGCCCTAGCGTCGGCACCCACGTGGATCAGAATCACAGAGGTCCCTATGCAATGGTACGAGGAATCTATTCTCTGGAATATGGTGGCAGGAGTGGGCAAACCTATCATGGTGGATCCCAAAACTCTTTACACTAACAGTCCCGGTTCGCTCGGATATGCGTAGAGATTGATCTAAGCCGACCGCTCAAAAGAATGGTGACGATAAACGGAAAGAAATGTCCCGTGGAGTACGAGGGGCTTCAAATGATTTGCTACAAGTGCGGTCGTTACGGACACTATGCGTCCCACTGCCATCACAACTCAAAGCCCACAGAAGGTGATGATGGGAAAGACAAGGTGGAAGGAGGACAACCCATGGCGAATGGGTGGAAGAACGGCGATGCCAGATACGGTCCGGTGATGCACGCGACGAGGAGGACGAACACCCCAAAAGGAAGGTTTTTTGAAAAACCCAAAGTCATGGAAAAACAAAACTGGAAAGTGGTAGGGGCTAATCATGGGAAGAATCTCCATTACAAGGGAAAAAATCGCAATCAAGGAGATTCCGGGAATACGGTCAGCACGGGAAACATGTTTAAAGTGCCGGGGAAGGACGTTGAGCAGCTGGCAAGCAGCTCCGGACATGGTGGAAGGAGTGAGGAGACGGGAGAGATTGGGATTGGCTTGAGCAAGAACACAACCGAGACGGAGGAAGCTACTGGGATTAAGAAGGGCAGAGAAAACAATTTCAACGAACAGGACCACACAATAACCATAAATGTTTTTAACTGTGATGAGGACAAGAAGGAAGATACGGGCATCGGTGCTGCGAAGAAGAAGAAAAGAAACAAGAACATGAGTATCGCTAGGAAAAAGGCCCTGTCTGTCGCTAATAGTAAGGAGGAGTGCACTGGCGTGGGACCGGGCAAAAGGCGAAGGCAGACGGATGGGGAGTATGTCAGATACGTGGACCCAAGAAAGGATGAGGAGAACAACATGGAAAGCAACAACACGTCAAGAATGTCTGGAGAGTGGCTTGTAGGCAAGGTGTGGGGGAATCAAATTTCAACCTCATCTCCTCCTAACGGGCACAAGGATCAGACAGTTACGATGTTGCTGAATAAAGAGGGAGCTATTGAGATGGAGGAGATAAGGGAAGCTCGGGAGGAAGGACTGGCGAAAGCCAGCTCGTCGTAGGAGCTGTGTTGGGTGTCGTCCCTTTTCAGTTGGTTATGATGAATATCATCCTCTGGAACTGTAACGGAGCCGGCAAAGTGGGTTTCCGTAGGGCGATGCGATATCTTTGTCGTCATCACAAGGTGGATTTGGCCGCTATCTTTGAGACGAAAATAGCGGGTGAAAGAGCTGACAGTGTGTGTGAGAGAATGGAATTCAATCAATGTGTCAGAGTGGAAGCTAGAGGGAGAGCGGGTGGCCTCTGGTTGCTCTGGAATGATGACAAGACTAATGTTAATGTGGTGAAAACCCAAAAAAGCTTTATTCATGCTGTGGTGCAGGTTAATGGGAGCGACCTCCACATCCTGGCTGTGTATGCGCCGACCACTTGGGAGGAAAGAAAAGACTTCTGGCCCATCCTGGAGGCCGAGATGGCAAGTGTCAGGGGTCCTCTCCTTGTCGGGGGAGACTTCAATTGCATCCTATCCCAACTAGAGAGGGACGGAGGATCGGGTGGCCTCCATCGGGACTCAAACGTCTTTCAAGATTTGGTGAACACCCAGGAATTGATTGACATGGGGTTCACAGGCCCTCAGTTCACGTGGGCGAGAGGTAAGGAGTTAAATAATTTTGTCACTAAACGACTTGATCGTGTTCTTCTTAATAGGAGTGCTAGACTGAAGTGGCCGAAGGCGAATGTGAGACACCTAGCGCGTTTCTCTTCGGATCATTGCCCACCACTAATAAAAATGAAGCCTACAAGAAGCACCAAAATGGAGAGAAGGCCATTCCGCTTCGAAGCTGCGTGGCTAACTCACCCGGATTTCATGACGGTTGTGAAGGAAGCTTGGAGCACTGATGCTAAGGTAAGTGACTCTCTTATGTATCATAAAGATGTACTCCTAACTTGGAATCGCAATGTCTTTGGAAATATCAATCTCAAGAAACAGGATCTTCTCAAAAAAATCGAGAAAAATCAAGTGCATTCTCGATCGGGCGCCACGGAACAAATGCTGCAGTATGACAGTGAGTTGCAAGTTGAGTTGGACAAAGTCCTTGAGCAAGAAGAAATAATGTGGATGCAAAAATCAAGGGAGCAGTGGCTGATGCAGGGCGATCGAAACACGTCCTTTTTCCATCTTTCTACCATTATACGGAGGAAAAGAAATCGTATTGAGGGGCTGTTTGACGAGAACAAAAGGTGGGTGGAAGATAACAACAAAATGGAGGAAATCGCCATTAATTTCTTTAAGAAGCTGTACAGCACCTCCGACATTAACCACCTGGACAGTTGTGCTCTTGTTGCTAACCCCTTTCCGAGCTTAGACTCGACCAGTTGGGAGGAGCTGCAGAAATCGTTTTCGAGGGAGGAAATCTGGAGGGCGGTGAGAGACATGGGGCCTCTTAAAGCGCCAGGCTTAGATGGTTTTCAACCTATTTTCTATCAAAAATGCTGGAGTGATGTTGGGGACTCGGTTGTGGAAGATGTGATGAATTTCTTCCATAGTAAGAAAATGCCTGAAGGAATGAACGATACTCTCATTGCTTTATTGGCCAAGGTGGGAAAGCCGGAAAGCATAAAACAGTTCCGGCCCATTGCTCTCTGTAATGTCATGTACAAGATCATTTCCAAAACTTTAGTGATGAGAATGCAAAGGCTGATGGGTGATCTTATCGGACCGACTCAGGGAAGCTTTATACCGGGAAGATGGATTCAGGATAACATCGTTCTGGTGCAGGAGATTGTGCATTCTATGAGGAAAAAAAGAGCTGGTAAAAAATGGATGATATTAAAGCTCGATCTTGAGAAGGCTTACGATCGACTTAGGTGGGACTTTCTTGAAGCCACTATGATAGAGGCGGGTTTTCCCGAGGAATGGATTGATTGGATCAGTGAGTGCGTGAGGACTACCAATATGCAAATCCTATGGAACGGGGAGGTCACCATGAGCTTTAAACCGGAAAGAGGGGTTAGACAGGGCGACCCGCTATCTCCGTATCTCTTCGTCTTGTGCATCGAAAGACCGAGTCATCTTATCTTACACGCCGTAGAGGGTGAGGAGTGGAAACCTGTTTGTCTATCGCGTGGGGGTCCGGCCATATCACACATGTTCTTCGCCGATGATATTATATTATGTGCTGAGGCCACGACTAAACAAATGAAGGTTATTATGGGTATCCTGGACACCTTCTGCAAAGCTTCGGGGCTCAAAGTTAGTGCTCATAAGTCCACGATTTTTGTCTCTTCAAATGTGTCGATGGACCTTCGGGCGGGGCTGCAGGAGGTGAGTGGCATAAAAGTGACGAGTAAGTTGGGTAACTACCTTGGAGTTCCGCTGCTTCAACAGAGGATTTCTAAGGAGGTGTTCAACCCTCTCCTTGAGAAGATTGAGTCTAGGCTCTCCGGGTGGAAGAGTAAGACGTTGAGCTTTGCAGGGAGGATCACGCTTGCTAAATCGGTCTTGAATTCGATTCCGATATACACGATGGGGACGATGCTGCTGCCTAGTGGTACTTGCGAAAAAATTGATAGAATATGCAGGAGATTCATTTGGGGAGAGACGGAAGGTCTCAAGAAAATGCACCTGGTGGCTTGGAGAGATTTATGTAAATCTAAAAAGCAAGGAGGGCTTGGGATTAAATGTGCAGCCGACATGAATGTTGCTCTCCTAGAGAAGCTAGGCTGGAGATTTATCACGGATGATGACTCGCTCTGGGTTAATGTCCTAAGAAGCAAGTATGCTCGGGGTTCGGGGGCGAGACACGCGGAGCCTTCGCATACGTGGAAAGGGATCCAAGAGGGGCCAAAGCTGTCGTGGCTCAGGGGCTGAAATGGGTGCTTGGTGATGGCGAGAGCATTAGGTTCTGGACTGATGTGTGGCTCTCGGATAGACCGTTGTTGGACCATGCGATTCAGAACATATCAGGGGAGGATCAGAGCAAAGTGGCTGCGGAGTGGTGGTCCGACGAGGGTCACTGGGACTGGGAGAAGCTTTCGGCTATGCTCCCACCTGAGGTCCTGATCCAACTCTCGAGTGTGGACATCAGTTCGGCGGAGGGAGAGGCGGACGAGATGGCTTGGGCTCTCACCGAGGATGGGAATTACTCTGTTTCTTCAGCTTATGATGCTGTCCATGGCTACAAAAATTTGTGTGTGGTGGATGGCCAGGTTTTCCAGGAGGTTTGGAGACTCAAAGCGCAAGAGCGGGTTCGTGTTTTTGCGTGGAGGTGCCTCGTGGGAGCTGTCTTGACGAACGAGGAGAGGGTCCGAAGGCATATCGCCACAACGGCTGAGTGTCACTGCTGCCCCGACCAAGTGGAGACGCTTATACACCTCTTCCGTGACTGCAAAGAGGCTAGGAGTTTGTGGCTGGATTTGAACGCCATTGGTGTGGACATGGAGTTCTTCTCAACACCTTATGCAAGCTGGCTGAGAGGTAGTATTACTAACTCTACTGTTATCATGAATAATATTGCTTGGAAGGATATTTTTGCAGGGGTGCTTTGGTGGTTATGGAAGTGGCGCAACGATCGTATATTCAAGAACAAAGAGTGGGAGGGGAGCAAAAAGAGATTCATCATGAACATGACAAGCGAGTATGGCCGAGCTAAATTAAGCATATCGATTGCGTCGACTACCAAGACAAAGTCCGTAGTCAATGTGAGATGGGAGAGACCAGCGGATAGGTGGATCAAAGTTAATACCGACGGGGCTCGTCGAAGAGATGGTCAAGCGACGACTGCAGGGGTTATTAGAAACAATGCTGGTGAGTGGCACCGAGGCTTTGTGATGCATTTAGGCCCTTGTTCGGTCCCCATGGCTGAGCTATGGGGTATCTTCCAAGGACTTAAACTCGCTTGGGACGGGGGCTTTAGAAGGGTGATTCTGGAAACGGATTCACACCTTGCAGTGACGCTCCTAAGCAAGCATTTGCCGCGGTGTCATCCACTAGCCAGTCTGGTTAACAAATGCCAAGACTTACTTAGAAGAGACTGAAACATCCAGTTTCGACATGTTTTTCGTGAAGCGAATTGCGTGGCGAATTGCCTAGCTAGCTTAGCTTTTGTTTATAACGTTGGCTTGTTTGTACTGTTTGACCCTCCCGATGGTGTTTTACATTTCCTGCAAAACGATGTTAGGGGTCGGGCTATCCCCCGCTTGATAACTACTTAGCCCTTTTTATTTAATAATAAAGCGCGACTAGATGTGCGGAGAGCCCCGCCTCTCCTTTAACCAAAAAAAAGGTTCAAAAGAATCAAAGATTCATTTCATCCGAGTGCATATAGCAATTGTGCGCCTTGTTATACTTAGTTAGTATTCTAGTCTTTTTCTATTTTGATTTTTGCTTTCATATAGTTTCTTTATCTTTAAAGACGGTTAGTTTGTCTATCAATTCTTTTGATCTCTCAATTTACTAGACATTGACAATGTAAAATATTCCGAATTCTTACCTTGTCTTTATATATATGATCAATGGCAGAGCCTTTTTTTTTTTTTGGAGTGAGACATAATTTTATATGTTCAGTGTTGTTTGAGTTAAAGCAGCACAACGATCTCTATATAATACGATAATAAATTATTTCATTTTAGAATAACACATCTTCTGTTTATAATAAAACGCCGTCATTTTTTCCATTAAAAAAAGAAATATAAATAAATAAATGAAATAGATGAAGAAAAAAGCTAACAAAATAAGAATAGGAAAGGCAATAATAAACATTGAGTCAATATTTAAATTGTTGTACTCTTAACCTGCAATATTGTATAACCAAATATAAAAAAATTAAACTTATGTAACTTCATATCTAATTGTCGACATACAAAAGCTAGATGTTGTACGCTTAACCTGCAATTTGAAGCTCTTGAGATGAATTATAATATGTGAATTTTAATCTAAGTAAAATATAAAAGAATTATAGTTTATTAAAACAAAATTAAAGTGATTAATTAATATACCTATAATTTTCAAATATTCATAACTTTTTACTCAGGTGTCGAATTATGACGTATTATATATCAAAATGAAGCTATCAACGAGAAGAATGCATATAGGTAATTCATTGGATAAGGGTGGGGACACGTGCTATCCCATGCTCCCCCTAGATTTACCTTTGTGTATGATATAATGGAGGAGTGCTATCCGTGTCGACATCGACAGCAAGTCAGCAATCCTCGACACTTTTTTCCTTATTCCCTGAACCCCGAAACACTAAACTAGAATCGCTGACTTTTCACATGCGAAACGAACCTGACTCCACTATTTCATAGCGGGGTCTTGATTATAAATTTATTTGATCGAGAAACCCACTCATCGGTGACGAAAGGGGTGGGGTGGGGGATAAGGAATAGTGATAGATCTAAGAGGGACTTTGGGGGGTTGTAGCCCCCTCTAACCCAAAAGACAAGCTGAGGAAAAAAAAATTACATGGTTTTTTTTTGGTAATTTTAACTAATTTTAGAGATAAAATATTTTTAAAAAGACAAAAAAAATCATAAAGGCAATTTAGTTTGGTTGACCTTGAAATGATGGGTTCAAAGTTCAAACCCTTTTAATGACGTCTTTACGTACGAATTCCTATAGCTGGTGATGGGGAAATGGACAATCGTGATCAAAAGGGTGTCTGAGATGGGTCGTCTTGTCAGCAACATGGCTAATCTCTCTAAAGACATGGAAACAAGAGACACTCTCGACACCTAAGTGAAATCTTCTTGCATCCGCAAAGATCATCTCTATCTCCCAATGACAGCTCCAGACGTTATTGATGGCATTGATGAATACAAGACTATCACCCTCCACCTCAATCCTAGTGATGATCCCCAACCCGCGTCCTGCGAACATCGTAACCCCGCTTGAAGGGCATGCGCTTCAGCCTAGCTAATTAATACTCGGCCGCAAAGGGAAGCACAACAGTGGGCGAATGTTGTTGTAATTGATACTTCAAGTATTGTTCCTCCCATTGTTGTAATTGATACTTCAAGTATTGTTCATATTTTTGTTTGTTCTTAAATCCTTGGTCGTCAAATACAACCTTAACTTATTTTTAATTGTCCATATGCTCCACCGTAGAATTGTCAATTTTGTTTTTTGGGTTGCATTTAGCCTCCCAAAGATTACAACAATGATTTCCTCCATACTTTTGTCTGTCGTATGTGTGGTTTGTATGATACCCTCAATCAGTGGTTCTACATATTGTATGAGCATTATCGCATGGCGGCATTTTGTCAAAAATATGTTCAGCATCTTTTTCATTGTGGTTACAAAGACATACAACAAGTCAGGGGAACCACAACACCTCTCTTGCTAGTCTCTTTTTCGTGGATATCCCATCCATGAGGTCTTGTAATACTTTCAAGGGTAGATGTTGTAGTAAACCACCCATGCTTACTAGCCTTCGAATAAAGTCGGTCATCAATGTCATGCAAAGGGATTTTCGTATTTTTTAATTGATTTACCACATTGTCTAGTAGCTAGGAGTTTTTGAAGTTTCCCTACTTTTCAAATTTTGTCTACCCCCAAGTATTTTTCCACTTTCTTATTAATGTCTGTGGGATCATTAGTGATCTTGTTGTCTATTAGTCTACTTGCAGAGATCCATTAATCGGTCCAGAATTGGATAGTTTTCCCATTTTCGACTTGCTAGATGAGTTCCTTGAAGAACTCTTTTTTTATGTCCATATATTAGTTTCCTTGCTAGGATGAGTTTTTATTTTTCATAGCCCATAATTGTTCCTTTTTTTTTAGGTATTTTCGTTTATGATTCTAACCCACCAATTTATTGACTCGACGAGTATTTTCTATAATAATTTCATTTGAAACGCCTTGTTAATATCTCTAGATTTATTGAGTCCAATCCCTCCACATTGTTTAGGTTTATAGAACCCCAGCTAATAAGTGGTTTGTACTTGTGGTCCTTGTTCCAAAAGAAGCCCTTGATAATCTTATCTAATTCTTTGTGAATATATGTTGGAAACATAAAGCTTCGCATAATATAACTTGGCTTAGCAACAAATTTTGATTTTGATCTTATCTAATTCTTTAGTTTTATCAATTATTTCTTCAAATGTGTTCTTATTAACTTTCCCATTTATGATAGGATAATCCAGATATGTATCTAGTGTTACTTAGTTAGTGATGTGTAAGATGCTTTGAATTGCTTGTTTTGATTTCCTTCTAATAAAAAAATACATAATTAATAACAAATTTAATGTTTTTTCTTTGATATATTTAAACAAAATAATCTTTAATAATTTATTTGGATCCGCCACTGACGAGGAAAAATGGATCTTGATAGACTTGGAGGATGGCAGTGATCGGATCTGTCGAGTGAGAGAAGGGGATAGGCCAGAGAGCTGGCAGTGAAGAGAGGCGTCCATGGGTTGAAGATCTGGTTGCAAAATTTTCTTACACACACCTACCTTCTAACCTTCTTTCTTTTTATTTTGTTTGGACAAAACCTTCTGACCTTCTTATACTGATGTATTTTTTTTTTGTTTTTAAAATCTTTATATATATATAAAGATTTAAAAAAAAAAACAAATACTAGTATAAGAAGGTCAAAAGCTTTTGTCCAAAGAAAATAAAAGGAAAGAAGGTTAGACCATCCACAACCATGGGGTAACCTCTTCCCCCTTTTTTTTCCATCTTTATATCACAACTTTACAACTCATTTATTTTTTTGTTTAAAATAATTTTCACATTTTCTACCTCTTTCTAAAAGGTTTTCTCTACAACCATGGGAAACTCTTTTACCTTTTTTCAAATTTATTTTCACTTTTTCTTTCCCTTTATTATATGTGTATCATCCTATATTATTGTGAATTATTTTTATTCATAATTTTATAAATAAATAAAAATAGCAAGTAGTTAATACAAATATATTTTATTACATCTAGATTAAAATAAAAAAAAAGTTAAAAACATTATAAAATACGTAAATACTAATCGAACTACCTATAAATTCGGTTTGGAAAAAATAGCAAGTAGTTAATATAAATAAATAAAAATAGCAAGTAGTTAATATAAATGTTGTTGGCTTGAAAAAAAAAAAAGGAGGATTGTACACATTTGGTAGGATTATGTGGGGTATAATTTGGATATTTTGGTGTTGGAGAATTGTTAAGCATTTGTAACATCACTTGAAATTGATGATTTTTGAGAAGATTTGGATCAAAAGGCATATTTGAAATGGGTGGAGTATTTGGATTATTGTGATCCATGGTTAAGAAAATAGGTACAACTACAATAGATCAAGATGGGGTATATATAGGGTAAAATTGGGCTCAAATTATAGAAAAAAAATAAAATTAAACAAATGATATATTTTATTTTAAAAAAATAATAAAATATAAAGATATTTTTATTTCATTTTAAATCATATTACAACTAATAAATCTAAATGGAAAAGATATCTTCATACTTTATGGAAGAGGATTCTCTCCTAATGAGAGGCTTCCTAATAACTTCCTAATGAATCAATCTCACCCATTAGATTAAATCAATGGTTAAAATTGGATCTTTATAATTGATTAATAAAAAAAAATTAATTAGTTAATCTTATATCAAATCCCTCTTCCTCCTTCCGGTGCACAAGTGTGATGAGTAGACGATGGTTGATCAAATCTATGGCCGATTGGAAGAGGTCAAATTAATTAAACCCTATAGTCTATCTTCTTGATACCTTACTGAAAATCAATGTCCGGATTTATTAATGTTCTTGATATGTGTGATAGATTATATATGTCTCATATTGTATAGTGAGCCGAAAGGCCCAATACCTTATAACCTATATATATCATTGTCTAATGAATGAAACCCTCAAGGGAGAACTTTACATCAATTCTGCCAAACTACATGGTATCACGGTCTTTTCTTCCTCACGGAACCCTAATTTGATCCTTCCGCCTCCCCTCTTCTCTTACCGGCCTCCCCCGTCTCTTTCCCTTTTTCGCCGGTCATCCCAGAGACACCCGTCGCCGGCCACCATCCCCGACCCTCGGCTCGCTCTCCAGATCCGAGCACCACAGTGTCTCTCTCGCTCACCACCCCGTCCTCGCCTATCTCCTCCCTCTAATTAGTAGATCCGAGCCCTCGCTCACCATCCCCGTCTCTTTCCCTCGACCTGCACCCACAGTCGTCGGCCACCATAGCAAGCCTGTTCATCGTCGCTTGCGAAGCCCAGATCTGAGCCCGTCCCCTAGCCGCGCATCTCCACCCATCTCCCTCGCGTCAGATTCGGTGACCCCGATCCCATATCGGCCCTATCGATATCTAATCGCTCGCTGAAACCTCGCGTCCCTCCCTCACCTCTCCGACCAGATCCGAGCACCCCTCCTCGGCACCCCGTCTCTTCTCCCGCTCCCCCTCGCGGTCCCTCCCGCCGGTCACCATCCCCGTCCCTTGGCTCGCTGTCCAGATCAGAGCACCACACTGTCTCTCTCGCTCACCAACCCGCCCTCGTCGATCTAATTAGCATATCCAATCTCGCTCACCAGCCCGCCCTCGCCGATCTAATTAGCATATTTGAGATCTCCTCCCTCTAATTAGCAGATCTCAATTAGCAGTTCCAATTCAAAAAAAAAGAAAAAAAATATGCAACCGTTCTCTGGATATCCTGCCCCTCGACATGTCGGTCCTCAGGCCTATCTGCCACCGTCTGATCCAGGCTATGTTCCGCCTGCTATGCATCACGCCTTCTCCTCTACGCAACTGACATCCCCTGGCCCTTCGTGGTACATGGACACCAGTGCCACCTCCCATATGACGAACTCTGTTGTGAGCTGAATCTGCCATGTTTTACAGTAACTTTTATATCGATTTCTGTATACACTGCATTCATTTGGGTTTAAATAGTACAGAATCTATGTAGTTTATGTTTATTTGCCAAATTATGGAATCTACACCAGTTTCTGTTTAATTCGCAGAAATCGAGGCGCTTTACAGCAATTCTACAGAAGGTCGGAAAAGCTCGGAAAAACACTACAGAAGTCCAAGGTCAAAGCAGCGGAACAAGTCTAAGAGACGAGGCTACTCGATCTCGAGTAGGCCCTACTCGACATAGACCACCATGTCCGAGCACCAGCTTGGTCGACCAGGCCTGATCGAGAGCCAGACAACCCGAGCTCCGGACCCTACTCGACCTCGAGGAGCACTTGTCGAGGTCGACGAAGCCCAGACGCCCACGTCCGGAGTCGAAGAGGAGAAGCTGTCCGAGGACGAAGCCGAGGACGACCAGGAGACTCGCTGCAGCGGAAGTGACCACTCGCTGCCGCGGACCAAGCCACTCGCTGCCAGCGGAAGAGCCAGCTCGCGGAAGCGGAAGAAGACCCAACTCGATCTCGACGAACTCTTGTCGAGATCGACGAAGACCTTGAGACATGTCCGAGCATGTCCGGGCCAGTCGAGCACACCCACCCGAGGAGGCTAGTCGACAGAGCCACCCTTGTCGAGATCGACTACGACTGGTCGAGATCGACGAGCACCAGTGAGCCAACTCCGAGCCACATCGAGCAGAGTCAAGCCAAGCCGAGCCATCTTACTCGAGGTCGACGAGGCCAACTCGAGGTCGACTAGACCGCGTTCCAGAATCTTCTCGACGTGGCCTGTCCGAGTAGAATTGGAGTTCCTTGGGCGCGAAGGCGGAAGATTCTATCCTATTACATCAAGTTCTATCAAAGGAGACAAGATCTATCAACATGAAGACATACTACCCTATTTAGAATTATCTTTTTCCAGTTGATTTAATTCCATTATGTCATTTATTTATCTTTTAAGCCTTTTAGATATAGATAGATATCTTCTTTCCTAGATTAGCTAGGGAATGAAGGCTATAAATAAGGCCCTAGGGGGCTCAGTTCAGAGATCATTCAAGACACAATTAGTTAGTTCCATTCAGAGAAGTTTAGGAGTTCTAAGGTTTTTAGGGTTTTGGCCTACAGCGAAAGTTGATTGCCAAGATTGTAAAGGCTTTGAATTTAGTTTATGCAATTCAGTTTCTTTCATCAATCAATGTCTGCGATTGCAATGAGGCGTGAGTAGTCCACCCACTTCTGGGGCTGGGGTGAGCCCGACGGTGGCCATGTGAGGCGATGCGATAAAGGTCAGATCTTTTGTGTGATTCATCTTCTATCCCTATGAGCATGATTCTTTTGCGAGAGTTGAAGGTGATCCTTGTTTGTGTTATTGAAGCGAAAGTGATCTTAATGCAACTTGGATTAATTATGTGAAAAAGGGTTAGTAACAATTAGGGTTTATGCGAAAGCCTCTATATGCCTATTTGTTAATGACGAAAGTTATTTGATGGAAAGTATGATCTTTTATGCCTTTATGTGTTATTTTGCATGGTTATCGTTGTGGTGTTGAAACCCTGGCCTTGGAGGTCTTTTAATATATTGATTTATTTCATCGATTTTCGAAGTTCTGTGTTCGAATTTGCAAAGTTTAAATTTCTGTTCTTGTCGACATAGAGTAGCTTTAGTCGATCTCGAGGAGGTCCCTTGTCGAAGTCGAGTAGAGGCTGGTCTAGGTCGAGTTGGCTTTATTCTGTCTTTGTCAATTTTCACTTTCTGTACTCTGTGTCGAGCAACCCTTGTCGATCTCGACAAGCTTGTGGTCGAGATCGAGTACGACTTTCTGCTTTGCTTTTCGTTTTACTTTGCTTTGTCTTTTCTTGTTTTGTTTGTTCATTGCTTTTGTTTTAGTTGCCCTTGCCGGGTTTATTTGTTTCTTTTCTTGCCGTGTTTCTGTCTTTCTGCTGCTGTTGTGAGAATCTACAGCTACCTAAGAACTGCTGACGTGCTTCCTCGTGGATTCGATCCTAATTTTCTCTTACTACAACGGGAGAAAGTCTTGTAATTATTTGCTGAGACAGGGAAGTCAGTCTGATCTATATTTAATATTTATTTCAATACTCGACATACTCATGCAGTCAACAAAATTGGCGCCGTTGCCGGGGAAGCAATCAATCGCGCCTTAGGTAGTCAGTTCTCACTGTCTCTTTGAGTTAGATTGCAGGTGTATGCGTCGTTCTGGTCAAACACCTGAGTTTGACAGCTTAGACGAACCGGAGCGCTACCTACACATCCACTCCAAACTCAAAAGGATCATGTCGGCCGCTGAAACACAGGAACAGCTGATCGCTAGGCTTACCAGGGAACTAGCCGCAAGGGATGCTGCTATCAACGCTAAAGATGCTGCTATCGCCGCTGAGAGAGCAGCAAGGGAACAAGCACAGGCTGAGCTTGCCCAGTATCCAACCACGACAGAGGACTACATGCACCCAACTCTCGTCGTGCCTGAATCGGCGATTCTAATCCCTGAAAACTCTTTTGAAATTCGCACTCAGTTTCTTATAGAGCTTAAAAATAATGCCTTTTATGGTAGATTTAATGAGTGTCCTCTTGAACATATTACTAATTTTCATGATATGTGTCGTACTCTTGCAGAAGGCACAACTCTGGAATATGTCAAGATGAAAGCTTTCCGTTGGTCGCTCGCTGGACCTGCACTGAAATGGCTGGAAGGGCTGAAAGCAAAATCGCTCACAACCTGGGCCCAAGTAGAGCAAGAGTTTCTGAACAAATTCTTCCCACCTGCCAAAACAGCACATCTGCGCCAGAAAATCACCGCCTTTAAACAGCAGAAAGGGGAACCGCTGGCAAAGGCATGGGAACGCTACAAGGAACTTCTACGATCTTGCCCTACTCATGGACAGCCACCCTACATCATACATGAGATCTTCTTCAACTCTCTTGATCAAGTCACTAAGGACAGAATCAACAATTATACTCGCTACGAGTATCTGACAATGCCGTCAAGTGACGCATGGGGAGTGCTGGAGAAGCTCACTACTTACGACAACAAGTATGGGTCTACTGCAACTTATGAAGAGAACCCATACGCCAGGCCAGCACCATCCATGCCACTCTATGAGCCATCAAAGGAGATTGATCCAGATGTCAGGGAGCAATACTACAGAGATCAGAATAGGAAGCTCATCAAGCAAGTCAAATATCTCTCTGTCAACCAGCCTTGTATTGAATGTGGATCGCAAAGGCACACCACTCCTGAGTGCCCACACACAGAACAAGTCAGGATGGCAGAGCACCATGAGGATGCAGCTTACGCAGGGGGTCCAAATCGCTACATGGGGGACCAAAGGTTTCAGCAACCACAGTGGAACCAAGGTGTCCCTAGGAATCCCCCGCCCTACAGAGCTCCAGGACATCCAGAAAGGGACCAGAAGAAGGATGATATACAGCTGGTCCTGGAGGAAATACGGAGGAACCACTCAGAAACTAGGCAGTCCTTCAACTCCGTCTATACTCAGATGCAAGGTGTCAACTCTAGGCTCGGGGAAATGGATATATGGCGGAAAACAGTTGATACACAGATTGGTCAGCTAGCCGCAGGAATCCCCAAACAGTCAGGCGCACTCCCTGGATCTTCAGAACCAAATCCTAAGGGAAAGACTGGACACATCGCCGCTGTGAAACTCAGGAGCGGCCATCAATTACAGGAGCCAGAGGTCGGGAAACAACAGAATGACGAGGAACAGCAAGTCGATCTCGACAAAACAGTAGTCGATCTCGACAAACATCTGGTCGACCTCGACAAGACCCTAGTCGACCTCGAGGAGAAAATTCCAGAATCTTCGTCAGCACCACACAGCAACTCGACTGGGCCCAATCTGGTCGATGTCGACAAAGGTCTCGTCGATGTCGAGGAGCCCTTGGTCGAGAAATCTGTAGCAACTCCGACGTCTGTTCTGGCTCCGAATCAGAAAAAGAAGCTGCCTTTCCCCACAAAATCTCTAAAGGACCCAGCAGAGAAAAAGTTTCAGCGCTTCATCAAGATGCTTCAGAAGCTGAACGTCACCATCCCCTTCACAGAAGCTCTCAATGAAATGCTGTCCTACGTCAAGTTCCTGAAGGAGATTCCGAGCAAAAAGCGATCGATGGCAGAAATCACAGAGGAGTGCAGCCATCTGGACATATTGGAGAAGAGGCCGGATCCAGGTAAGTTTGCTATAACTATTGGATTTGGTCCTTACAAAATTAATGCCCTATGTGATCTTGGAGCTAGTGTTAGTATTATGCCTTTAACGATTTGGTCCAAGATTAAGATAGGTGCCCTGGAGCCTGTGGATGCTAGACTATACATGGCCAACAACACGGTGGTCATTCCAACAGGCATGGTGGAAAATGTCCCAGTACAAGTAGGTAAATTCTTCGTTCCTGCTGATTTCTTAATTGTTGATATGCAAGAAGATCCTGCTTGTCCAATTATTTTAGGGAGACCATTCTTGGCGACGGTGGATGCCAACATAAGCGTAAGGAAAGGAGTGCTCACCTTCAACATCAGCGATGAGGTCATTGAGTATTCCTTCAACAAAACTGAAAGGCATACGGGTCCGATGGAAGAGGTCAAATCTATCTCAGCTGGCTACATCACCTGTGGGGAACCCAAGGTCAGGAATATGACCCCTAAGGAGCTGGAAAAGAGGGATATGGAAGCCCAGGTGGAGGAGATCATGGCAATCCTCAAGGAGAACAAAGGGACTAAGTATGGGGTTAAGATCGACCAGACCATAGTCAATCTCGACCAGACCAAGGAGACTCCACCAGAGCCAGCATCGTCGAGCAGCGAACCAGAGGAGCCGGGCTCGTCGATCTCGACCACCCTACTCGAGGTCGACCAGCACTCGGAGAGCACAACCCCTGCCTCTTCGACGTTGGCGAATCCAGGTCCAGAGCTTCACTCGAGATCGAGTACGCTACTTGATCTCGACCACGACCAGACATCCCCAGACTTGGCTTCCTCGAGTACACCAACGCCGGAGCCAGCACCCTCATCGATCTCGACCAGCCTCGTCGAGGTCGACCACCACTCGGCACCACCAGATCCGTCTTCGTCGATGAGCAGGCCACCAGGAGCAGAGCCCTACTCGACCTCGAGTAGGCTACTCGATGTCGACAAGCCGCCTTCTTCATCGACTTCTGCCTCTTCGACCAAACATCCACCAGAGCCAGCAGCCTCGTCGATCTTGAGGAGCCCTAGTCGAGATCGACCAAACACCGTGGTCCCCGATTCCGTCTCTGCGAAGGTGAGCCAAGGTATGGATCTTTCTTCTCCTATTTCCATTAAAGATTTATCTATACATGGGAGAGGTCTGCCTTGGTATGTGCGATTGTGCAGGATTTCCAATGATGAGCCTAAGGAGTATGAAGTTGGAGACAAACTCTATGTCTCTAAATCAAAGGATCATTGGTTTCCTAACAAATTCAACAAGAAGCGGATGGGACCGTTCGTGGTGAACAAGATCCATTCTGGAGGACTACAGGTGATGGACAAGAATGGAGTCTTATTTGAAGCCCAAGCTACATGGGCTCTGCAAATGCCACCTTGAGCTAAATGGAAAGTCGGCCTAGCGACTATAAAATCTAGAGCATGTACATAGACTTTTTAGGACATTTGAGACTTCGTTGTTTTGGTTTTGAACATTTTCTGTTTTCCTATTGTGGGTATATGTCTTCTACTTTTCAGGTCCATGGATAGAACTAGGTCTTAATCAGCCCAGGAGGTGCTCCATTCGAAATTCTGCAGCTCTGCACTCATGTCTTGTGAGTTTCTTTCTTTACCCTTTACATTGTTTTATATACAGTGAGGACACTGTAATGTTTAAGTATGGGGTGGGGGAAGGGCTTACTTTGTGCATATTGATCATATTTGACATTATTTGTGCATATTTAGAATTTATTACTTGGAATTGCTACATGACTATTTTGGAATGCATTATTTGATTTATATGCTTATATGCATGTTTTCCAAAAGTTTGAGAAAAATGACCCCCATTGAAAATTTTGAAATAATGTCATGGAAGCTTATATTGAACTCGACGATGCAAAATTGGATTCATTAGAGATATAGCATGAAATTGCCTAGTAAAGGGAAGTCACAATGAAGTGCATTATTTTATTGAAAACCATGAAAGGAGGTGAAATTTGAAGTTGCTTTTGACATGTTGCATGATAAGATGATGGAGGACTTTATATTTCCATATAATGCTCATATTGTTATAATCCTAGCCATACCTATGCTTATGCATCACAAAAGCCATAAATATGCCTTATTTCAAATATTGCTCCACATGATCTAAATATTTGCCATTCTTTACCCTATCCGGGGATTATGTTGAGAGTAATGTTACATTATGGAGATTGTTATATGGTTGTTTGTGTTGTTACTATCATTATTGGAGTTGGGAAGGAAATTGTTTGAAATATATGGAAAATTTAATGAGTGAAAGAAAATCCAATCACCTCAGGAGATAAAGGTAGATTGACCCTGCTCTCTAAGATAATAGTTTGGAGAGATGGGACACATTGTGAGGAGTCCAAAGCACTAAGTATCCGGGGCCATTCATGACACCCATGTTTGCGACTCGCGAGAAGGCAGTGCTGAGGTCAGAGAGGTAAAAGCATTATTATTGAGAAAAGCAATATGAAAGGTGATGAATCAAATGAAGAAAGAATGTGGAATGAAACTCAAAAGTTTGAAAGTGATCCATTTCCCCGGATCAAAAGCACCACATTGCCAAATATTGCCCACCTTTAGCCTTTTACCAATCTACTCCTTCATGAGCTTAATTAAAGTCTTCTTGATTATCAATGCTTTGTCACTTATATTGTTTTATACATAACCCTCCTTTTGTGAGTAGATGTTGCTTTTACATATTTGCACATGCATGACTCTGTGGCACTAGTACCTTTTCGAGGATGGTAATTGATTGTAGGGACATATAAGAATGAATCTAAGATGTTGAGAGTTTGAATTCTTCCCCTGAATGACAAATAAAAGTATTGCTTGAGGACAAGCAAGCTTAAGTATGGGGTGTTTGTTGTGAGCTGAATCTGCCATGTTTTACAGTAACTTTTATATCGATTTCTGTATACACTGCATTCATTTGGGTTTAAATAGTACAGAATCTATGTAGTTTATGTTTATTTGCCAAATTATGGAATCTACACCAGTTTCTGTTTAATTCGCAGAAATCGAGGCGCTTTACAGCAATTCTACAGAAGGTCGGAAAAGCTCGGAAAAACACTACAGAAGTCCAAGGTCAAAGCAGCGGAACAAGTCTAAGAGACGAGGCTACTCGATCTCGAGTAGGCCCTACTCGACATAGACCACCATGTCCGAGCACCAGCTTGGTCGACCAGGCCTGATCGAGAGCCAGACAACCCGAGCTCCGGACCCTACTCGACCTCGAGGAGCACTTGTCGAGGTCGACGAAGCCCAGACGCCCACGTCCGGAGTCGACGAGGAGAAGCTGTCCGAGGACGAAGCCGAGGACGACCAGGAGACTCGCTGCAGCGGAAGTGACCACTCGCTGCCGCGGACCAAGCCACTCGCTGCCAGCGGAAGAGCCAGCTCGCGGAAGCGGAAGAAGACCCAACTCGATCTCGACGAACTCTTGTCGAGATCGACGAAGACCTTGAGACATGTCCGAGCATGTCCGGGCCAGTCGAGCACACCCACCCGAGGAGGCTAGTCGACAGAGCCACCCTTGTCGAGATCGACTACGACTGGTCGAGATCGACGAGCACCAGTGAGCCAACTCCGAGCCACATCGAGCAGAGTCAAGCCAAGCCGAGCCATCTTACTCGAGGTCGACGAGGCCAACTCGAGGTCGACTAGACCGCGTTCCAGAATCTTCTCGACGTGGCCTGTCCGAGTAGAATTGGAGTTCCTTGGGCGCGAAGGCGGAAGATTCTATCCTATTACATCAAGTTCTATCAAAGGAGACAAGATCTATCAACATGAAGACATACTACCCTATTTAGAATTATCTTTTTCCAGTTGATTTAATTCCATTATGTCATTTATTTATCTTTTAAGCCTTTTAGATATAGATAGATATCTTCTTTCCTAGATTAGCTAGGGAATGAAGGCTATAAATAAGGCCCTAGGGGGCTCAGTTCAGAGATCATTCAAGACACAATTAGTTAGTTCGATTCAGAGAAGTTTAGGAGTTCTAAGGTTTTTAGGGTTTTGGCCTACAGCGAAAGTTGATTGCCAAGATTGTAAAGGCTTTGAATTTAGTTTATGCAATTCAGTTTCTTTCATCAATCAATGTCTGCGATTGCAATGAGGCGTGAGTAGTCCACCCACTTCTGGGGCTGGGGTGAGCCCGACGGTGGCCATGTGAGGCGATGCGATAAAGGTCAGATCTTTTGTGTGATTCATCTTCTATCCCTATGAGCATGATTCTTTTGCGAGAGTTGAAGGTGATCCTTGTTTGTGTTATTGAAGCGAAAGTGATCTTAATGCAACTTGGATTAATTATGTGAAAAAGGGTTAGTAACAATTAGGGTTTATGCGAAAGCCTCTATATGCCTATTTGTTAATGACGAAAGTTATTTGATGGAAAGTATGATCTTTTATGCCTTTATGTGTTATTTTGCATGGTTATCGTTGTGGTGTTGAAACCCTGGCCTTGGAGGTCTTTTAATATATTGATTTATTTCATCGATTTTTGAAGTTCTGTGTTCGAATTTGCAAAGTTTAAATTTCTGTTCTTGTCGACATAGAGTAGCTTTAGTCGATCTCGAGGAGGTCCCTTGTCGAAGTCGAGTAGAGGCTGGTCTAGGTCGAGTTGGCTTTATTCTGTCTTTGTCAATTTTCACTTTCTGTACTCTGTGTCGAGCAACCCTTGTCGATCTCGACAAGCTTGTGGTCGAGATCGAGTACGACTTTCTGCTTTGCTTTTCGTTTTACTTTGCTTTGTCTTTTCTTGTTTTGTTTGTTCATTGCTTTTGTTTTAGTTGCCCTTGCCGGGTTTATTTGTTTCTTTTGTTGCTGGTTTTCTGTCTTTCTGATGCTGTTGTGAGAATCTACAGCTACCTAAGAACTGCTGACGTGCTTCCTCGTGGATTCGATCCTGATTTTCTCTTACTACAACGAGAGGAAGTCTTGTATTTATTTGCTGAGACAGGGAAGTCAGTCTGATCTATATTTCATATCTATTTCAATACTCGACATACTCCTGCAACAACAAACTCCTCAGGTACCCTCTCTTCTATTTCCTTTAAAGGTCCTGTACACTCTATTATCGTCGGCAATAGTGGTCGCCTTGCTACTTCGGGAATTGGCCATGCCAAATTACATACCCCAACCCACCCACTACACCTTAACAATGTTCTCATTGCCCCGAAGATTGTCAAAAACCTTATCTCTGTCCGTCGGTTCACTACTAATAATAATGAATCCCTTACGTTTGATCCCTTTGGTTTCTCTGTGAACGATCTTACTAGGGGGGTTACTCGCCTGAGATGTAACATCACCGAGGAGCTCTACCCTGTCACACCTCCCTCTATATCCCGTCAGTCGTGTCCGGTCACCCTCTCGGCATCGTCGTCCAGCCTATGGCATGCACGTCTTGACCATCCCAGTTCTGTCGTTTTAGATGTCCTTCGTTCTCAGAGTCTTGTCAACTGTAATAAAGACCTACGCTTTAGTTTATGTTCTTCCTCAGTTAGGCAAACATGTAAGACTGTCGTTCCAACGGTCTTTGAACTCCACCCTTGCACCTTTTGATATTATTCATAGTGACATTTGGACCTCTCCTGTGCCTAGCAAGGATGGTCACAAGTACTACCTCTTGTTTCTTGATGATTACACTCATTTTCTATGGGGTTTTCCATTACAATTCAAGTCTCAAGTGTTCTCTACTTTTGTCAAGTTCCATGCCTACATTAAAACACAGTTTCACACATCCATCAAATGTTTCCAATGTGACGATGGCTGTGAATTTGATAACAAAGACCTTCACTCTTTCTTCACCACAAATGGGATCTTCTATCGGTTGTCTTGCCCCTATGCTTCCCAGCAGAATGACAAGGCTGAATGAATCATTAGAACCATAACCAACATGATGCGGTCTCTCTTCTTTCATGCATCTCCCCTTACCTATTAGCCTCACGCCTTATCAACAACATGTTATCTCCTCAACATTCTCTCATCTACTACCCTACACCATAGCTCGCCAACTCAGGCCCACTATTGCACCTTGCCTAGGTATGATCACCTTCGTACCTTCGGGTGCTTATGCTTTCCAAACCAGTCCTCCACCGCCCCACACAAGCTTCACCCGCGCTTCATGTGTCTTCCTAGGCTATCAATCTCATCATCGCGGTTACCTTTGCCTCGATGTTCGGAGCCATAAGCTTATTGTGTCACGTCATGTCACTTTTGATGAGTCTCGCTTTCCCTTCTCTTCCCATTCTCCCTCCTCTCCCAACCCACTGTCTCCCAGTGTGAGTCAGAGTCTCCTTTCCCACACTTCCTCCTTCCCCAGAGCTCTACCGCTGCTCATGCTTCCCCCCTACACCGCCCCCACCACCGCCCCCTCCCCCTACCACTGGACCGCACACCCATAGCATCTCTGGTGTGTTCAGACCAAGACAAATTATCTCTATGTCTGCCTCAAATCACCCCAACACCACTCACCCTCAGCCTCACCCCCCCCCCCCAATATCACTACTAAAATAGTTTGATATAGGGACGGATATTAGAGACGGATTTCACTTGTAGCTAATTATGTCCCTATTAGGGATGAGTTTTGGAACAAAATGTCATAATCGACGCTAAATTTAAAACAAATTAGCGAAGCGTCAGTAATTTTATTGCTAATTGCAATATCCGATAATAGGTTCCTAAATTCATTCCTAATGGGAACATGGTGAAATGCCGTGTCTATCTTTGACTCTATATAGCAACAAATATAGGAACCAATTTATATTTCGTCTCTATACAGAGACAAATTGAAATATGTGCCTAAATTTCTCTCTAATTACTGAAGAATATGGGGACGAATGAGCGTTCGACGCAAACTCATTAACAAAATAAACACGCATTACAATATTTGTTGGTGAATAGTCACGACCTTAAGTTGGTTACAAAAGCCAATCCCGATTCCATCCCCAAATTTGTTCCTAAATCTATCTCAGAATCCGTTCCTGAGTCTGTATCTGAATGCGTCTCCGAATTCGTCCCTGCATCCGCCTCCGAATCCGGCCTTGAATCTGTTCCTGAATTCGTCCCCGAATTCGTCCCTGATAAGCCGCCCCTGAATTCGTCCCCGAATCCGTCCCTGCATCCGCCTCCGAATCCGGCCTTGAATCTGTTCCTGAATTCGTCCCCGAATTCGTCCCTGATAAGCCGCCCCTGAATTCGTCCCAGAAGCCATCCCTAAATCCGTCTCTGAATTCGTCCCTGAATCCGTCTCTAATTAGGTCATTATATAACACAAATCCGCCAATTTAATTTCAGTCTTCCTCATAATTTCACGACGGTAATCTTTTTTTTTGGAGAAAACGACGGTATTCTACATCAATCATACATCCTTCTTTGCATAATTCAATGTAAGTAAGTATATGTACCGTAAGATATGTATCTATTTATTCCTCTGGATGATATACGCATATGTACTATCTGAAATTTTAAATTATATGATCAAATTAATGGATCATGTTAGGGTTTCATAATATTACTCAATTGCATACTTATTAAAAAGACTGAATTTGTTATATATGTGCAGAAAAAATGAATAATCGTGCTTGGATGTATGATATGTACTTGCCGAATCTTGATGGCATCAAACCTGAATATTATCAAGGGGTTGATGAGTTTGTGAAATTTGCTGCTTCTCAAGAACATTACATGGATGGAGACAAGATAAAATGTCCATGCAAGAGTTGTCGAAATTGTAAATTTAAGGTTGCAGATCAAGTTAAGAACGACTTATATCACTTTGGGTTTTTGAGTGATTATTACCAATGGACTGCACAGGGTGAGTCGATTAGTGCATCTAATGAGGAAGAACTTTGTGAGAGTAACCCACGAAACTTGAATCCAGAACAAAGAATGGTATTTGATTTGGCTGGGCCTAATTTTGTTCCTCCGCCGTGGTTTAATGAAGCTAATAGTGGTGGAGTTAGAGATAACTACCAAGAAAATCTGGGAACAGAACCTTCTGAGACAATTAGCGATGTCAATGACATGGAAGAAGACGCAGGACCAACCGATATTGATAGGATGTCCCAACGTTTTTGGGATGTTCTTAAAGCAGCTGAGGAACCGGTGTGGCCTGGATGTTCTACACATACACAATTGTCTTTTACTGCAAGGCTTATGAGTTTGAAATGTGAATATAATGTGCCTCAAAGCGTCTTCAATGGTTTTGTCCAATTGTATGATGAGATTTTACCTCAAGGTCATAAGATTCCAGTCAATTACTACCAGGCAGAGAAGTTGGTTAGTAATTTAGGTTTGCCGATGGAGAGAATAGACATGTGTCCCAATGGTTGTATGTTATATTGGAAGGATGATGTCAGCAAAGAATCTTGCAAGTTTTGCGGGCATTCCAGGTTCACAAGTAATGAGAATAAGAGCACCCCGTGTAAAGAACTATTTTACTTGCCTCTAACCCCACGACTGCAAAGATTATATGCATCTGAGGCTACGGCTGGCCATATGACTTGGCATGCGAATCATGTACCGGAGGAGGGGATGATGAGTCATCCTTCAGATGGAGATGCATGGAAGAGATTGAATACAATGCATCCTAGTTTTGCTTATGAGCCTCGAAATATTCGTTTTGGTCTGTCCACAGATGGTTTTGCCCCATTTACTAAATCGGGTCAAAACTATTCTTGTTGGCCAGTTATTGTTACTCCTTACAATCTTCCACCCAATATGTGTATGAAAACAGAATATATGTTTTTGACATTGGTCGTGCCAGGTCCTCGAAATCCTAAGAAGTTGATTGATGTGTGTCTGCAACCTTTGATCGATGAGTTAATGCAATTATGGGAGTCCGGGGTGAGCACTTATGATGTTTCAAGGAAGGAAAATTTTATTATGCATGCAGCTCTCCTTTGGACGATTAGTGACTTTCCCGCATATGCTATGTTGTCAGGATGGAGTACTGCTGGAGAGTTAGCTTGTCCAATATGTATGGAAAATTCAGATGCTTTCCGATTACATTATGGTAGAAAGGCTTGTTGGTTCGATTGTCACAGACGATTTTTAGAAGCTAATCATCCTTGGCGAAAAAATAGGAATCAGTTTCGCAAAAATGTTGTAAGAACATCACCGCCACCTCCGATGCTGAGTGGGAATGAAATTTGGGAACGGGTACGTCACTTTCCAACCGCCATTGAGGACCCACTGAATAATCCGCCTGGTTATGGAGATTCTCACAAGTGGACAAAGCAGAGTATTTTTTGGAGGCTTCCATATTGGAAAGATCTTTTAATTCGACATAACATTGATGTTATGCACACAGAGAAAAATGTATTCGATAATATTTTTAATACTGTGATGGATGTTCCTGGGAAGACTAAGGATAACTTGAATGCACGGAAAGATATTCGACTACTTTGTCGCCGTCCAGAGCTTCAAGTAAATGATGATCACAAGGGGGCGAAGCCAAAAGCAATTTACACATTGACGAGGGATGAAAAGAAACATGTTTGTCAATGGTTGAAGTCTGTGAAGTTTCCTGATGGTTATGCATCTAATTTGGGGAGATGTGTTCAGAAGGATAATTGCAGTCTCGCAGGGATGAAGAGTCATGATTGTCATGTGTTTATGGAAAGACTCATTCCGATTGCTTTCAAAGAGTTGTTACCTCTATCTGTTTGGAGTCCTTTGACTGAGCTAAGTATCTTTTTTCAGTCAATTTGTTCATCCACTTTGTCTACAGATCACATGAGACATCTGCGGTCTACGATGCCTGTAATATTATGTAAGTTGGAACGTATCTTTCCACCTTCATTCTTTGATTCCATGGAGCATTTACTTGTGCACTTGCCGTATGAAGCTGAAATAGGAGGACCAGTGCAATATCGATGGATGTACCCTGTTGAGAGATATTTGTATCAGTTGAAGCGCAAAATTCTGCAAAAGAATCATGTTGAGGGATCGATATGCATGGCTTACTCTCGTCAATAGTCGTCTAATTTTTCTGTGCATTACTTTCCTTCTCATGTTCCATCTAAATTGAGGAGATCAGCGAGAAATGATGCGTTTGAAGGCGATGAAAGTGCTCTTTCGGTTTTCAATTATCCTGGTCAAAGTGGCAGCAAAGCGAAAACAAGGTGGATGACAGTGGACAAAGAGTGGAATGTTGCACACACATATGTATTACATCAGGTATATTTTGTATTATATTAATAATGATATACTTTGTTTTGTTTGGATTAAGAATTATATTTATAATTGGTATGTAGTATATTTGAGTCAGAAAGAGGCATGGTTGATGAGGATATGGTCGAGAAAGAGTTTGCGGGATGGTTTAAAAAATATGTAAGTGTACCTTGTTTTTTTGCTTTCAAATAAGTTAAGATTTGGATTATATATGCATGGCATATATGTATATATAAATGAATAATTATTATCTACATTTTAATGATATATTTGCATAAACATTACAGGCACTAGATGAGAACAATGGAGTCCATACAAATGAGCTTTTGTGGAGTTGTGCATGTGGTCCGAGTGTCAAAGCTAAAAGTTGGACCACCTACAAGGTTAATGGATACAAGTTCCAGACGGTGGGGAATAGCGTCGGCAAGTCAACAATGAATAATGGAGTATGTGTTACGGGATCTAATCAGGAAAATGTTGAAACAAACTTTTATGGTCTTCTGGAAGAAATCATCGAGCTTGAATATCCTCGTTCACATAATAATGAAAATAAGATTGTCTTATTTAAGTGTAAATGGTTTGATCCATCTGAAAGAGGTACAAGAGTTCATCGAGAGTACCGTTTTGTTGAAGTAAATCACAAGAGACAGTATCAAAAGTATGAACCATTCATACTAGCACAACAAGCGGTTCAAGTATTTTACACGGAATACCCAGGAGCAAGGAGCGATCAGGCAGATTGGAGGTATGTATGCAAGACAACTCCCCGAGGGAGAATAGCAGAACGGTGGACATCTACCACCCCCACTACTGCTTATCAATCTGATGAAATCATCACTCCTGATCTTTATGTCCAACTAATGGCAGACAATGTGCCAACAAGTTTGCGTGATCCATCAAATGCAGTCAATGATGTTGTGGAGGAGTTGGTGGAGCCTGATGATAGTGATGAGGAGGAAGCATTGTTCAATGCCAATGATGGAGTAGAGTATGAAACAGAGCCCTCTGGTGATGAAGATGTTGAATCTGATGATTCGCAAGATGAAGAATAATAAAAAAAACAGATTACAACATCAATGTAGGATCCCATTTTCTTGTTAGTTTAAGTTTTGTCTACTTTTGGTATTTGACTGAAAATAATTGCTCGCATTTGGTTTGTTAATTATCTACATCTTATAAAGTTTAGATATATTTATGAATTAAGGCAAGTTATTTGTGTGCTTTGTGACTCAATTTGAACTCCTGACTCTTAAGGACTTGGGCATTAATTGGAGCTGCTATTTTATATTAATACTTCTCAAATTTTAAAGTATCTATAAAGCCTATGTGGGATTCGAACCCACATGAATGTGTATAACACAAATGCTCTACCATTTGAGCTAATAGGCTATTAATTTCAATTCACCATACTAATGGCAAGAATTTATTCATCTAGTGTTTTTAGAATCATAAATACTAGGCAGAACCAGAAATAATTAATGGCAAGTTTCTACTGATACAATATTGATACAGTTGCTATCAGACAGGTAGTAGCACCAACTGCTGTCAGACAGGTAGTAGCACCAACTGCTGTCATAGATGCATTTCCCACAGTTTCTGTCATACCCTACACTTCTTCGTTTCAGTGCATAGAAAATCAGTATGACAGCAAAAGAGAGATTCTAAATCCAAATAATCAGACCCTATTTAGCCGTTAGCATTCAGGACTAGACTAACACATTCCAGTTATTCAAGGGAAAACTTACCCTACTTTGTCACTTTTGTGCAGCAAAGGAAAATAGGTTTGGTAAATATTGGCCTTATTTTGGGTGTTTATACAAGGGGTCGTTGAATGAAATTGGATCTTTTTTTTGGAAAGCAAGTTTAAAGAAAGGATCATGCTATGTTATAATGTGAAAATAAAACATAGCATGATATTAATATAATATACTGTATGATATAGTATTATATACTGGTGTAGTCTTTTTTGACAACATTTTGGGTTAAACTTTATATATACTGTATTATATATTGATCTATAATTAAATACGTAGTATCTTTTTAATGTAATTTTTTTTTTTGTTAATCGTTGATCTATTTTTTTTTTAAAAAATGAATACCCGTGTGCTCACGGGATAACAACTAGTATTATTAATAAGTATGTATGAGTTTATCAAAATAAAATATAAAATATAAAATAATAATATCAAATGTCTCTTCGAAGACGTCTGATAAAATTGGAACATATATAAATAGTAAAAAGTCATTTAGTTAAAAACAGATTGAGTAATATGTTTTTGTCAAAAATATTATTTAAATGTATCCTAAATTATGAATTTTATAATATTATAAATACCGCAAAGATGGCTATACTATAGTAGTTACTACGGGATATATATACACATATAAGATTGCAATAACTTAAAAAAAAAAGAGGGAATTAAAAGATTAAGAAGGGAACTGAAATAATTTAAACGAATTTTATCTTCAAATTAATCATAATAAATCTCAAAATCCCTATATTTTTGGCATCAACCCACCACCAGTACGGCACTTGATATCTTCGGCTCTATCTTCACGCTTTGGAGCCTCTGGCGATGCCGCCTTCCCTAGAACAGGCTCTCTGTTAGTCGGAAGACATTCCGAGCTCTCTCCGCTGCTTCGTTCTATCCGAAATCGCCTCTCCGCTGCCTCGTTCTCTCTGTTCCTCCTCATCTTGATTTCGATTCATCTTTGGCTCTTCTCTTGTCATGGCTCGTCATATTGCTTATTCATCCAGGTATGTTTGTGTTTTATGCTTTGTTATTCAATAAAGTTTGGAAATTTTGGCAGTTTCTAAAAATTGATCGCATCAATTTATTTTAGGGTTCAATTTCAGAAATTCATATCAATCCAGTACGTTTAGTGTTTTGATTCAACACAAAATTTGTTTGATTTCTCTCAAATTTGCTTAGTCAAATGCTGAAACTGCAACTTGAACTTGAAATTTTGCTTACCCACACAATAGAGAAGTACCTAAACAGTTTTGATGCTTCCTTTACTCTCTCTTTACTGCTTGAAAACCCTTCTTCTGCGCCTCTTTCTGGAGGAGATACGGTGAGATGGGGAAAGGCGTAGGGGTTGGGAAAGTGCAGCAGTAGAAAGAGAGGGAAAGAGAAACCTTTTTTGTTACCACCTTGTTTTTCATTTATAATTTGGTATATGAAATTGGTTATGTTTCTAAGCTATTATTGTTATTAATTGTTACTTGTCAGAGGGGGAGGAATAAGATCTGCGACCTTACAACCTAGGCAATCCTCATCGAACGTTGAGGCCTCTCCGCCAAATAATGCCCAGGGAGAACCTTCTTCTGTGCCTAATGTGAATCTGCCTACTGATGAGAATGCACCAGACAACCAAACTAATGTTGTAGCATCACAGCCAGATCCTTCACCGGTGCATAATTCGCAGCCAACTCTTTTGGCTCCTACTACAGATTCGGGAACTCGATCACAATCTTCAACACCTGCGGTGCCTCAGAACAATGAAGAAAGGGCTCCACTCCAAACCAACCAATCGGACACAAGAGAGCTAATTGAAGTGGTAGGAACAAAAAAGTGAGTTCAATCCTACAATACCAACTATGTAATTATAATTATTATGCTATACACACTACTAATTCTGTATTTTTTATAATTAAAATGATTAGATTGAATGGGCATGGGAGGGCCGCATTAGTTTATATCATTCATTCCCATTTTGACGGCCCGTATACCTTTTGGGGTGAAGTTGCAGAAGGAACACACAACCAGTGGTGGACAATGTTCAAGGTAAATATTTTTCTTAGTTGGGGGTAATTTAAAGATATAGGCTTGTTGATTGTGGTAGTGGTGCTGTCATAAATCTGCATTTTGAGTGTGTCTCTGTGCTATCATAAATTTGAATGTGTTTGCTATCAAAAAAATTGAAAGTGTTTGGGTTTTAAATGGGACGTTGAAAAGAGAATAGAATTAATCTTTGGGTGGACCTATATTGGAGAGAATATGATTTAAAATTGAGTGGGTATATTTTTAAATTTCCCTCCATCCGGTCGTTAGTTACTTCAGAATTGAGTCTTGGCTCCTTAATATATTTACATATAGTTATATTGAGTTATAATTACATGTTTTATATAATTTGGTCGGCTTAGATTTAATTTTGAGTTTGTTTGACGAGGTGGGGGTGGATAGTGGGGGCTACAGTAGGAGGGAAATATGCGGACACTACAACGCAGATTTATGCATCATCTTATTGTTGCCTTTACAGCGCAACTTCCCCCACCCTCATCTTCCTTTAAGCTTTCTCCTTCATAAATACTCTCACACATCCCCCCCTCTCCTCAACCCCATTTCCTAAATTCTCAGTTCCTCCTTCTAGTAAGGTAAGCTTCTTTAATTTTTCTAATCTTTCATTTTTCTTTTGCTCTTTTTCCAGCTTGATCTACATTGCATCTTGCAATAGGCCATTAAAACTATGTAACTTTTATAATTTGAAATTGTTTTTCAGTTGTAATTACTGCTATCTTGTGTCGAGTTGAGGCTCATTGGGTTTGATTAAGTGTTTCCATATCTAGGTTTTTACTCCTCTGAGTGACAGTGTAGCTTCTACGGCCGCTGAAATTTCTCATCTCTCCTGAATTTTGTATGAGATTTTGCTTCTGATCCGTTTTTAGTTAATTCTTCTCTGATTGTTTGCATTTCATTGATCTAGGTGAGCAAATTCAGGAGCAATTTCTACTTCAAATCTGATTATTCTACGGTTAATTGGTTAAGATCTGCTAAAATCTGTTTGTAAATCTGTAGCGAAATGGGTTAAGAACTTTAGATATGAAAATGATTGATGGGTTCTTCAACTAGAAAAATCTTCTTTGTTATTAAAATTGGAAATAAAGAAGTAAAAGCAATAGTAAGATTAGTAACAACAATTGACAGCTTACTTACCTTTTAACACTACTTTAGATTTAATGTCAAACCACTTATAATGGATTTGGCTAATGCAGGAGTTTGGAGTGTTTGCTGTTTACAAATTGTACTTTTTGTTTAATACCGCATTTATATATTTACCTATTCAAGCCATGTAGGTCCACACACAACACTATATTTATTGTCTCATTCACTTTTATAGAAACAATGCCGATGGGACAAGGGTCGATTCTCGGAAGAACGGGTTTATAAAGCATTTAATCATGAAGGTAGTAGACATCTCGGTCGTGTATTACAAACGGCTCGCGATAAGAAACGCAGACCGGTGTGGATTAAAGAAAAGATTTGGGATGAGATGTGGGTCAAATGGAAATCGCGTGAATTTCAACATAAGTCCGAGGTGAACAAGCGTAATCGAGCCATCGCAAAGGAAAAGGGTATCCCCCCTTACAGAGGTGGATCGATAACTACTACCGCCCATAAGAACAAAATGGTAAATATCATTTCATTTTATATTTTTGACAAATGTGCATTTGAGTCATTCAAGTACTTCATCGTTCACGAGCCTAGTAGCTAGCACCAAATCGTTATACCTTGTTGGTTTTATACATGCATCTATTTATAACTATCATTTACCATTTTAGTAGCATATGCGAAAACTAATTATCTTAAGCATTATCCATGGGCCGAAAAGACAAATAGGTATATTAAATGACCCCCCTAAGACATATTGGTATATTAAAAGATTCAAGGGACAAATAGGTATATTAAAAGTGCTCTTGTGGACAAATTGGTATATCAAAAAACTTTTAAGGGACAAATAGCCCTTTTTGCCTCATTTGAATTCATTTCATTTGATTGTTCTTAATAAAAACATTTTCATATATTTTAAAATAATTATTTTTATTTAACTTTTATTCATTTGACTATATAATCATAAAAATAAAATTTGGATATATTTCTATCAAATTATAAAACTTTTTATTTTATTTTTCTATATGTTTGTAACTAATAATGTTGTATAAAATATTATTACATAAAATTTTTATTGGTTTTTTGTACAAATACAAAAAAAAACACATATTTAATAGTTGGTTTACAAATCGAAAGTTAAAACACTTATTGCTTATTTTTAGAAAACAATTGATAATAATAATAATAATAATAATGATAATAATAATAATAATAATAATAATAATAATAATAATAATAATAATAATAATAACATATGAAATATAATTTTAACTAATTATTTCATCTTCAACGGTTTTATAAAAATTCTCATATTTCATTTTTATTTAACATTTTTTGTGTGATTTCCAAACAAATACTAGCTCATATTTTTGTGGGGTAATTTAATTTGTGCAATTTATACAAACAACCATTGTAATAAAGTTTTTATTTAATAAAATGTATATAATATATATTATTAGTGACAAATAGTGATAAAAATTCAATAGTTTTATAATTTGATAGAAATATATACCAAATTTAATTTTTTTTTGATGATTATATAAGCAAATTAATAAGATTATATGAGTATGTAACCAATTCATTATCATACAAATATATTAACATGATTTTATTAAAAAAATAAAACGAAAAGGAAGTCCAATTATGTAAAAAGGGTTATTTGTAAGCTAGAGTCTTTTAATATACCAATTTGTCCATTAGAGCACTTTTAATATACCTATTTGTCTCTAAAGGCTTTTAATATACCAATTTGTCCTCAGGGGGTCATTTAATATACTAATTTGTCTTTTTGGCCATTATCCATGTAGTTTTATTTTTTCCTCCTAATAGCATGAGAACGTAAATCCGCTTTGTTTGTTACATTTGTACATTATATCATGCCTAGTTTTGTAGTTGTTTAGTATTTCATTTAATTTGTAATATTATAAATATATATGCAGTATTTTTTTTTACGAGTGCAAATTTTGTGATTCTTCTTGCAGAAGGATAAAGATGGACAAGAACCATCACCAAAGAAGTTATTTGAGAGATGCTATAAGAGAAAAAAAGATGGTGCTTTGAGCGAGAAGTGCCAACAAATTATGGTAAAAGTTGTATTTTCTTTTATGAGTTAGTTTGGAATGCAATAATATGGATTTTTTTTCCAATGCAAATTGAAGTGCAAGCATGCTCAAATTAAACATGATTTCCATATATTTAGGTAATGACAATAGGTAGAGTAAACTTGATTTGATAGCAATATATATTTATGAAGTAACCATAGGTAGAGTACATATCTTGGTGGGAATTATGTACAAAGTCTTTTCTTTAGATTGCTCAACGTTGTTTTCCACGTGTGATTATTGCATATTGTTTTCTTATGACATCAATCTAGATGATAAATTAACCACACATATTTAATGAACAAACATATTTGTAAATTCACTGAAATTAAACTTAAATGTAATTTCTTTGAATTACAACAACGAGTCTTGTTGTTCCTATTTGTTTAGTATTGTCTTTGAATTGCAACAATAAGCATACATAAAAAAAAAAACCATGTTTTTTTTCTCTGCGTTTTAAGAGTGTTTTTTTATATGGTTAATCACCCTGTTTTATACTTGCTCATTGTTTTTTTATATGATAAATCTTATTGTTTCTTTGTTTCATAGGAAAATTATGACACATTGCTTGAAGAAGCAACACAAGAGGCCCCGGACAGTGAGGTACCTCCCTTGATTGATAAGAATGAAATATGGTTGAAAGCAACCGGTGGTTCAAGAAAAGGAAGAGTTATAGGCATGGGATCCGAGTCTGAATCCATGTTGAAAAGGACTCGCAATGTGCGTGGTGCTACGTCTGTTGGTGCATGTGGATCGTCTGAAGTATCTGAGTCTATGAGAGAGGACATGATGGCTCAACTATCGTCATTGCAGACACAAATTACACAAGATATGACAAGCTTGAATGAGAAAATGACAATTGTGCAGGAAAACCAAGAAGAAACAAGGAAAGATGTGACCAACTTGGCAGATACTATGCAACGAAACCAAGATCAAGTAAGAGAAGATATAACCAACATGCAGGATTATGTAGATAACTCTGTTGGTGCAATGCGGAGTGAGACAAGTCTCAACAATGATTTAAGAGATCAAAGCCTTCAAGAGACCATTATCAACTCGGTTAAGGAATTCTTTGCTAAACAATCTTCTTAGCTTTTCTTTAGAAACATTTGTTATATGCATTAGAGATTAATTATTGGCTAAACAATTTTATTAGGATTTATGTGATGTTTATATTAGTTCAATACTTTATGTTGGTTTACCAAGAATTATTTGATTGGTTTATAAATTCAATTTTCATTGACAATTAAATATTTATTTATGAATGATAAAGATTTGGAGCGGATTTAGGTATAGAAAGTGGACTGCATTAAGGATTAAGATAGACAAATGTAGAGATAAATTTAAGGACAAATATAGGGACGAATATAAGAATGAATTTTGGGACAATTAGAGGGACAACTATATAGGGACGAATTTGTGGGACAAATATGGAGATGAATAAATGGATGAATTTGGGATCAAATAGAGATGAATATAGGGATGAATATAGGGATACGTTTAGCGACAAATATAGGGATGAATTTTGGCACACATATAGAGGCGAATAAAGGAACGAATTTGTGGACAAGTATAGAGACAAATATAGGAATGAAGTTCAAGACAAATATAGGAGTAGATATAAGGACGTATTTGGGGACAAGTATAGAAACAGATATAGGAACTAATTTGGGTACAAATATAGAGACAAATATAGGAACAAATTTGGGGATAAATTTAGAGGCGTTACTTAGGGTGATTTCAGGGCAGAAGTAGAGATGAATGTTGCGACGAACTTAAAGACCAAAATAGGTATATGTTTTGTGATGGTTATAGGGATGGATATAGGGACAAAAATAAGGACGGATAAAGGCGTCACAATTATGGTTACTATTGGGGGCATTCTAAGTCGTATCGGAAGTCGTTGGTAATAGAGAAGGAATTGGGGATTAATTTAAAACACATCCCTAAATTTGTCGCTACGTGTCGTTGCTATTTACCATCGCCATGTTTAGGGACAAATAGTCGATTCATCTCTAAATTCGTCCCTGACGTGATTAGGGACGACCATTTGTCCCTGAATCTATTCCTAACGTCGTCCCTATATCAGACTATTTTAGTAGTGTATCCCGCGGCCCAAATATTGCCAGTTGCCGCGACCGCAACATGGTGCTGCGCCTGCGACACATCAACCTGCCGCGGCCCCTACCTTCTCTACCTTGCCGCGCCCGCCGCCCCCTACGGCGCCCGCCGCACAGCCAACACCCGCCCCCACCGTCCCCATGGCTCCTCCTACCTCCCATCCGGCCTCCCTTTCCCTCATCTCCACCTCCCACAAAACAGCCATCCTCGACCCGAATCGGCAGGCGGCTATGCTCGACGAATACAAGGCCCTTACAAGGAATGATACTTGGGTTCTAGTTCCTCGCCCTCCTGAGGCAAACGTTATTCGCTGCTTGTGGCTCTTCCGCCACAAGTTCCGCTCTGATGGGTCGTTGGAGCGCTACAAAGCTCGTCTTGTGGTCAACGGTCGATCTCAGCAGACAAGTATTGATTGTGATGAGACATTTAGCCCCGTGGTCAAGCCTGCCACTATCATAGTGGTGTTGAGCTTAGCTTTGTCGCGACATTGGGCTATTCATCAGCTGGATGTCAAGAACGCCTTTCTGCATGGCCATCTCAATGAGACAGTTTACATGTTTCAGCCGCCGGGGTTCGCTGATACTGATCGTCCCAAGCACGTGTGTCTCCTGAAGCGCTCTCTGTATGGTCTGAAACAGGCTCCGCGTGCTTGGTTCCAGCGCTTTGCTTCTCATCTGCTACGCTTTGGCTTCGTTGGCAGCCGCTCAGATACGTCTCTGTTTATCTATCGCAGAGGCACATACATGGCCTTTTTGTTACTATATGTCGACGACATCATCCTCACCGCCTCTTCTGATGTTCTTCGGACGTCTATTATTTCCCAGTTGAGTGTCAAGTTCGCTATGTCAGATATGGGTCCGTTGTCTTACTTCTTGGGAGTCGCCGTGCAGCGTCATGTGTCTGGGCTGTTTCTCTCTCAGAGTAAGTATGCTGCCGAGATTGTTGCTTGGGCCAAGATGAGTAACTGCAAGTCAGTTGCCACCCCTGTGGATACTTCCAAAAAGCTCAGTGCTCACTCTGGTCCTCTGTTTGATGATCTGACGTTGTACCGGAGCCTCGCCGGTGCATTGCAGTACCTTACGTTTACTAGGCCAGACAACAGTTACGCCGTTCAGCAGATTTGCTTGTTCATGCATGCGCCCAGGGAACCGCACTTTCAGGCCTTGAAGCGGATCATCTGGTACATCAGCGGTACCCTCGAGCTGGGCACCACAATCACCCCTTCCTCTCGGCTTGACCTCGTCGCTTACACTCATGCGGATTGGGGTGGTTGTCCTGACACACGTCTCTCCACGTCTGGCTACTGTGTCTTCCTCAACGGCACCCTTGTGTCGTGGTCCGCGAAGCGATAGTCTGTGGTGTTTCGCTCTAGCGCCGAGGCAGACTACAGAGGTGTCGCCAACGTTGTCTCAAAGTGCTCTTGGTTGCACAATCTCCTTCTTGAGCTCCACTGCCCTCTTTAGAAGGTCACCCTAGTCTACACCGACAACGTCTCCGCCGTCTATCTGGCCAGCAACCCAGTCCAGCATCAGCGAACGAAGCACATTGAGCTTGATCTACACTTCGTTTGGGACAAGGTTGCTCTTGGACATGTTCGTGTTCTTCATGTCACGTCCTCCTATCTGTACGCTGATATCTTCACCAAGGGTTTACCTTGGCAGTTGTTCCTCGATTTTCGGTCCAGTCTCACAGTACGAGACCCTCCACTTTCGACTGCGGGGGTTTGATAGATTACATAAGTCTCATATTTTATAGTGGGTCCAAAGGCCCAATACATTGTAACTTTTATATATCATTGTCTAATGAATGAAACTCTCAAGGAGGACTTTACACCAATTCTGTCAATCTACAATATGCTTTACCACCAAAAGTCCAAACCAAATTAAGGCTATGCAAGTCTAATTAGTTGATCTAACAAATAACCTAATCAATTAACAATTAATTTGGCCATTTGGGTTGATCAAGTCCGGTGAGTAGCGGTGACACTCGAGAAGGGCGCCATTCGTGAGGAAAAGAAGGGAGGGATCGAACCATTCCGGAATAGCTCACCGGAAAGGACTTGTGGGTAGTACCCATAGGTCCCCGGTTCGAACCCCGGAATGGCCGCTCTTTATTTACCAATTTAAGAAGGGAGGGATCGAAATGCTGCACCGTCGAGGCCAGGGCCTATTCGGATGGACAGTGGGTGTGCAAAAGTAAATTGACACCATAAGTTGGGGATGATGATTCCAAAGGTGATTAGCGGTTTGAGGAGGATCAGTCCGAGTGTTTCTGGAGGAAGAGCAGGGCGTGAATTGCAATAGGAGAAATTGGGTTTAATATTAGGAGAATAAATCCTAACCATTGATTTATTTGAAGGGTTGTGATTGTTTTATTAGGAAAATAGTAGGCATTAGTTATTAGGAGTGGATCTGGATCCATACTTTATCATAAAAAAAAAAGAAAAAGAAAATTAAAAAAGGGAAGAGGTTACCTCTCTACCAAGGTAACCCCTTTCCAGCTCTTACCTTAAGGTAAATGTTACAACCATAAACTTACCTTTTAGCAAGCTTAAGGTAAGTAAAACACATGGTTGCTCATGCTCTTAAAGGCAGCAGGTGTGTGCAGTGGCAGACCCAAGGGGGGTCCTAGGGGGTCACGTGACCCCCCCCCCCCCCTCGGCCTCAGAATTTTGTAATAAAAAAAAATATAACCAAAACGAAGCTAACTTTTCAAAGGTGGTTTGCGTTCTCCTTCCCAGTCGCCCGCCTCCTTCAGTCCTTCCCCACTGTCCACATCTCTCCCAGTCGTCCGCTTCCTTCATCCCAGCCTCGCCTCCTTCCTTCCCCAATTCCGACTCGGTCGCCAACCGGAGCCACCGCCACGCCGTCGCCGGCATACTGTCGGCCCTAGATTAATGTGGAATTGTAAATTTGTAATTTGTTTTAGTAGTTTGTTTGAATAGATAGATTCTCCAATTGAATTGAGATTAAGATTGAAGTGAGAGGTTTGAATTGAGATTGATTTTAGGGTTGAGATTGATATATTGAATTGGATTTGAAGTTGTTAGCATTTTGTTTGAATAGATAGGAACATGAGATTGATATTTTATTTTGTTTTGAATTGAGATTGGATTTTGTTTGAATTGAGATTGATTTTAGGATTGATATTGAATTGAAATTGATATTGCATTGAGATTGGATTTTGTTTGAATAGGATTGATTTTAGGATTTTAGGATTGATATTTACCTCCTTTATCCTCTAGTTGAGCTATGTAGTAGAATATATATCTAATTACAAGTGATGAAACTCTCTTTCTCGTTGTTTGTAATATCGTTTGACAATAGTTTGTATTATCGTTTGAAATCAGTTTGTACTATCGAACATGTTATGTGTTTTACGCGTTTTTTCTTAATGTTATTGTGTACTACTGTGGTGACTCCCCTCAAAAGTTTATGGGTCCGCCACTAGGTGTGTGTTAGATTTTGCATGTGAACGGGGTCTTCAATTGAACTGGATAATAGAAAGGGCGATGATGATGGAGGATGATCGAGGAGGGTATAGTTGCCTAGTTGGTAGGGACCACGTGCAAGACTGCATGGGCCACCCATGTATCCACGTAAATTAATTCGGGTGGTTATATGCACCCTTGCTACATGCACTCGGTATGGCCACATTCTAAATCTATACGTGTTTTGAGTTTTATAATATGAATTATGAATCCGCCTTTTTTAAGTCATACTACCTCCGTTCGGAAAAACTTGACATTTTACTATTTATGTACGTTTTAGGAAGATAAAAACTATATAAAATATCTAGTTTTTTTAATAATTTTTTTAACAACTTCGTAGTTATGATTAAAAAGTACAAACTTGTTAAAAATTTTTATAAAAAAATAAATATTTTATATAGTTTTTATCGTTCTAAAAAAACGTGAATGAATAGTAAACGATAAGTTTTGCCGAACGGAGGGAGTACTCACTTTTTTTTTTTTCTTTTTAATCTATTAGGACAGATCAATCTATCCCGTGTAATTTTTTTAAAACGGACAGATCTAGAAATAGTCTATTCGTGTATTTTTTTTAATTATAATTTACAATAACTTAAACAAAACAAATATCGTATATTCTTGTAATTGAAACATATCTCAAATATAATCCGTCTATTAAAATGTATACAACACCTAATTAATACAACATCGTCACCCACCTCGGTACCGAGCGGGATCCCCTGTCACTTTGAGGACAGGCCCCTGCCCCCTGATTTTACCTCCTCACCCCCCAAAATAAAAAGAAAATTAAATTAAAATTAAATTAATAAGTTAAAAAGAAAAAAAAAATTGAAGACTTTGTGAGAGGCACAGGCAGGAAACATGTAAAATTGGACCAGCAGATCCTTGCCGCCTCATTACGCCACTCCAAATCTGCCAATACTCTCTCTCTCTCCCTCCCTCCTTTCAAGTAAGTTAAATTGTAAATCCTACGGTAGTACTGTATGTAACTATATACTCCGTATTTTGAATTTGTTATGGATGGAGTACCAAAGTATTAATTACCACGTACTTTTACATTTACTTTTCTTCTTTTTACTGTATTAAAATAAAAATAATTTTTTTTTTTTTTAAAAAAAAAAAATCTGAAAATGTTGTTTGGAGGCTCTCTGTTGGGATTAGAAAAGATCACATGTATAGGTATGATACTCTTTTGGAGGGTACCCTTGTTTCCAGCCTTGCTTCCTGTCTCCTCTTTCGTACCCTTTGCTCTTTTCTCTCTTTATTTATTTCCAAATCTTTCTCCGGTTTTTGTAAATAACAATTTATCTCTTTATTCAAAATATTCAATTCAATTCCACACTGTCTTTGGCCTTACCGGCCCCTCAAAACATTTACACACTACGGTTATGTATTTGCACACTGCAGCAATCTTGGGTTGCTACGATAAGCATCGATCCCTGCTCCCATTTTCATATTGGCTGATTGTGAGCCTCTTGCGTGCTATCAAATGCATCTTCATGCTACCTTCTTTTGGCATTAACCATGCACCATTACTGATCTTTTATACCAAATCTCCTTTAAATAGTGTTTTATTATGAATATAACAACATGGAATTGTCGTGGGTTACGTCGTCGAAATCGGTGGACAGCTGTGGACACATTTTGTAAAACAAATTACATCAATGATATAGCACTACTAGAAACTAAGTCAAATGTTTGTCCTGCCGATCATCTCTGGAAAAAGAATGGCTTTTGTAATATAGCTTTTGCACCCGCTTCTGGTTTCGCAGGTGGTCTTTGCTTTATTTGGAAAGACATCGCCCCTGCGGAAGGGAATATTGAACTAATTCATATTGATGAGCGTTTTATTCATATAAATTATTACGATACTATCAAATCAACCACAATTGCAATTCTTATTACTTATGCTCCTCCTGACAACAGGGATAAAGAGGCGTTCTGGCACCTACTTATTGGTTACACCGCCTCGATTTCTATTCCCATTTGTATCATGGGAGACCTCAACGATATTACGTCTCCTTCTGAGAAGTTTGGTGGTGTCGTACCAAATCCCTCACGATTCCGCCGTCTCTGTTCGGTTATTACCGACCTTTCTCTTTGTGAGCTACCTACTATTGGGGGCAACTTTACTTGGCGTAAAAATCCCTCTGGGGATTGTATGTCTAGGATTGACCGATGTCTTGTACAAAATGATATTTTAATACAGTTTGACAACCTTTTTTTATCAAGAACCATGCTTTTACATCCTCTGATCACTGTCCTATTTCAGTTGACTTCAGACATTCAGTTACGGTCATAAATAGACCTTTCAAGTTCGAACTTGCTTGGACTAAACGCAGAGATTTTCAAAATATTGTCAAGCAGGCTTGGAGATTGGATCTCCCAGGTTCGTATATGTTCAAACTTGTCCACAAGACAAAACTCCTTAAGGGGTTGGCCAAAAAATGGCATAAGAAAACATTTGGTAATATTCTAACTCAGATTAGGGATTCTGATGCTCAATTAATAAGTCTCCAGCAAAGATTGTTAAGTGACTGCTCATTCTCAACTCTTCAACTCCAGAAGCGTTTGTTGAACAAACATGAACGTCTGCTCGATTTCCAACGTTCTTACTGGAGTCAACGAGCTAAGGTTAAACATGTTAAACTAGCAGATATCAATTCTGGCTACTACCATCGCGTTGCTTCTGTTAAGAGGAATAAGAAGGTTATAAAAACTCTAACTACCTCGGATGGGTTACATCTCACGGATTGCAGCCTAATCAAACAAGAATTTGAACGAAATTTCAAGTCGAGATTTCAGTCATCAGTACCCACCCCTGTCAGTTTTGATTCTGATCTACACGTCATTCAATCTGAAGTTTCTCATGCAGCTAATGTTACTCAAGTTGCTTCTGTGTCAAATGCCAAGATTAAAACTGCAGTTTTCTCTTTAGCGCCAGATAAGGCTCCTGGCCCTGATGGAATGCCTGCAGGGTTTTACCAAAAGTACTGGCACATTGTCGGACCGTCCTTTGTCAAAGTTGTTAAGAGTTTCTTTGTTACAGGTAAGCTTCTAAAACAAGTTAATCACACATTCATTACGCTTATTCCTAAGACGGATGATCCGACTACTGTTAACCAGTATAGGCCGATCAGCCTGTGTTCAACAGTTTATAAGATTATTGCAAAAATTATTGCCTTACGGCAAGCTCCGATTGTGGATAGTCTTGTTCACCCATTACAGGGTGCCTTTGCAAAAGGTCGTTCTATTCAGGATAACATCCTAATTGCACACGAAGCATTCCATTCCTTTCGCAAAAAGAAAGGTAAGAGTGGACTGATGGCTATTAAGCTAGACATGGAACAAGCTTATGACATAATTGAATGGTCCTTTTCATACAGAATTTTACAGAAGTTTGGAGTCCATCCAAAATTTGTGGCGTGGATTAAGGAATGCGTTTCTACGGTTTCTTTCTCTGTACTGGTTAACGATGGCCCCACAAATCAATTCTTCCCACAAAAAGGCCTTAGACAGGGAGATCCGCTCTCTCCATTTCTGTTTATTCTTGCTTCTGAACTTCTTGCTCGTTCGCTTCATACAACATCTACCATCGATAAGGATTTGGGTTTGAGTTTCTCAAAAAATGGCACTAAAATCCCTTTTTTAGCTTTTGCGGATGATATTATTATCTTCGCTAAGGCTACAGACTCAGCTGCTCTCAAAGTTGCAACGATGGTTCAACGATATTGCTTGATATCAGGCCAGAAAGTAAACTTTCATAAATCGAGTTTTCAGATATCCCCTAATATTGGACGAGCAACTATTTCTTCCATCTCTTCGAGATTAGGAATTCTACACTCCACGACAATTGAAAAATATCTTGGATGCCCTATTATTAATGGACGGGCTAATAAAGAAACTTTCAATCAAGTCGTTCTAAAAACTAAGGCACAACTTTCCAAATGGAAAGCTTCCACGCTATCATCAGAAGGCCGCAAAGTCCTAATCAAATCTAACCTTAGTGCACAACCGACTTTTCTGATGCAATCTTTTATGCTTCCCGTTTCTATCCTTGATGAACTGGATAAGGTCTACCGATAATTTTTTCTGGAATAAACAGATGTCGTTGACTCCTCTTATTAGTTGGGATAAAATCTGTTCGGACACCTTGGCGGGTGGTTTAGGGATCTACAAAGCTGAAACTATGAACACTGCATTGCAAATGAAACTCCTCTGGAAAATCATTGTTTAACCTACTAATGTCTGGGTTCAGGTAATCAAAGAAAAATATCTTAAAGGTACTGGCTTACTTTCTTATCAACAAAAGGGTGGAACCTCTTGGCAGTGGTCAAAACTAATGCCTATCCGGAAATTTTTTGCGAAAGGACTTCGATGGGTCGTTGGCGATGGTCATACGATTAACTTTTGGTCAGACTCTTGGGCCTCAAAAGGTTTGCTACTTGATCATCTGGTGCTTCCTGTTTCGGCTGATCAATTGTCTTGGAAGGTAAGCCGTTTTCTTACGAACTCAAATTGTTGGGATGTTTCTGCATTAAGAAGGGATCTTATGGATGTTCTTCCTCAACGTGTTATCGATGAGATTCTGACGGTTCAACTGCCGGTTCTCCACATCACTGATAGACTATATTGGGGTCCTAGCCCGTCTGGGTGGTTTACGACCAAGTCGGCTTCGACAATGATCCCGAATGGCGCCCAACTGCATAACTTCCACTGTCCTTGGATTTGGAAGCTTGATGTCCCCCCCCCCCCCCAAGATTAAGCACTTCCTTTTGAAGATTGCTCGAGATGGATTACCATCTAAGGAACGACTACAACGGTCGCATATCTCAGTCCCTACGGCATGTATGTTCGGGGACTGCACTTTGGAAACGACCAATCATATTCTACTAGACTGCACGATGACAAAACAGGTTCTAGCTATTCTCAATATTTACTTACCAGCTAATTGGAGTTACAACTTTACTAACCAAAGGAATGATATAGCTCTACAAAGCATTTATGACCATATTGGTCCCAAGCTAATGCCGAACCTTGCTTTCTGCTGGTGGGCTTTTTGGACTCACAGGAACCACCTCGTTTTTAACCCTACAGAAACTCCAAATCTGAACCGTATTAAGGCTTGTCTCCTAACGACACAACAAACTTGGATTCAAGCATCCTATTTCAATTTAAAATCGGATGATTGGGATGATAACCCTACGAGGAGCACTCCACTTCATAAACGTTCTATTCATTATAAATCTAAACACCAGAAAAGACAGGTGATATGGGATAAACCACCACTTAATTATGTAAAACTAAATTTTGATGGTTCTAGTCTGCAGTGTGGAAAGGCATCATTTGGTTATGTTATCCGCAACCCGGACGCTTCTGTCATCTCCCTTAGTGGGGGGGTATGTGGTGGTATGCCTCCTATCTATGCAGAAGCTCTAGGCCTCCGAAATGGCTTGCTAAGGGCTGACTCTATGCGTTTGGATAATATCCTTATAGAGGGGGATAACCTCACAGTAGTTAAAGTTCTTTTGGGTGAATGGAGTTGCCCTTGCATTATCGAGATCCTGGTAACGGAGATTAGGCTACTATTGTGTAATTTTAATTCTATTTCAATTCGTCATATTTCCAGGGAAGCTAATACGGTTGCAGATTGGATTGCGCATCTGGCTTACTGTATCCCTGCCGACGAAGTTCTGGAGGCTAATGAAGAACTGCATGTTCTCGTCCGTAAGGACGCTCTAGGATTGAGTTAGACCGTCTGTGGTCTCCCATTCTAAATCTTTCCTTGTATTCAAAAAAAAAAAAAAAAAATTCAATTCCACATATCCGTTTATCCAACCTATAAAAATAGAGATTATCCTTGTATACTCATTGAAATCTTAGTAATGTTTAATAGATAGCTAATTTTTTTTAAAAAATTAATATTCTTTTTTATTAAATATATAGTATATATTTATTACGTTAGTTTACTAAAATAACTATACACAAAATGGATTGTGGCTATATTATGGCTACATAATATTTTAATAATTTATTTTGGCCTAAACAAATAATATAGATATAAATAAAAATAACAATTATTAAATAATTAATTTCGATATAAATAATTTTTTTCTCTAAAAAATAATCTAGATATAAATAAAATAGAATCTATCAAATAAATTATTAAATTGCAGCCCATCCGGTTTTAATCAAGGGCATAACTGGCTCCTTCATGAGGAGAGAGAATATGTTGTCAGTTATGGGGAGAGAGCGCCAAGGAATGATATCGGCCAGCAAGTCGGGATCCTCATTTTGGCCAATCGATCGTGAAAGCTTTTACTCAAAGTAAAAGATTGGGCAAAGTTTAATTACAATTCAATTCATTACAATTCAATTTAAGGGACCGACTAGTAATTACTGGATTACAAAGTATCCATTGCTTGTAATTCAATTTTGATTTCCTTTCATACCTCGCAACTGGCAACTAGTTCAGGACTCCATTTACAAGCCTTATGAATAATTTTGTTATTCTCGCGACCTGGATCACGCCCCTCGTTATGAGCTTGTACAAAGGATTTTAGAGCTACTCGATTTGCTACAGCACCCGGCGCATTTCCCCACAGGAAAGAGAGATTTGGACAGTTTGAAAAAAAAACGTCCTTTCAACCGTCACACACACGAGGGGGTTCATAAATGGGATGATAGGTAAAGGCATGTGCATAAATAGGAGAAACAAAGGGGGGAAATAAGGTCAACAAAGACGATATAAGAGAAGGAAGAAGAAGAATACATACACTACGAAGACGATAGGAGAGAAGGAAGATCAGAAGAAGAACGCAGACAGATAAATAGAGATGAGGTTAAAGAGAAGGAAGAAGAAGAAGAACACAAACAGAAAGAGACTCGGTTGAAGAGAAGGAAAGTCAAAAAAATTCGTGGTTAAAGTAAGTAACCCCTACTTGTCATGCTTTATTGAAGATCTTGATGATGTACAAGGAGGAAAAGATATTTCGGTTGGGCATTGGAAGAATTTGGGAAATGTGGAGATGTGCAATGTTGAACTAGGCTTAGGGGAGGGGTTTGAAACGGGTAATTTCAGATGAATAGGTGGAAATTGTGCAAAGGAACTGATTGAGAATGAAAGATGTTGAGTGAAAATGGGCAAATTTTGGTGGGGTGGATGAAATAAGAACCAGGTAGCATTTGCAATTTCCTTACTTTCATGTAGGAATGAACAGGTGATAAGGCATGTTTCCAATAGGAATTATAGGTTAGTTTAGGTGCATTTCATTGTTATATAATCATGTTTTAGTGTAAGTTAGATTAAACTCTTTTTGTGGCAAAAGTTCGGAATCTACGCTATTTCGATGGTTTTATGTAGATTCGTAGATCCAAGGCAAATAACACGAGGAACGGAGCTAAGAGAGGCTAAGTGAGACTTGGGAGAGCTTAAGGAAGAAGTCCCGAAGAGAATAGAACAACCTAAGGAGCAACGGAGCACGAAATCAAGATGTAAGAGCGAAAACGAGGGCGAGTCGCAAAAGCTGTCCGCTCGGCGAGCTGAACTTGTAACGCACTTTCCGGAGGCCTCGGATGTCCGATAGACACATATGAGCATGCCTTGGAAAGCTCTTTCGAAGATCTACATGATGTTGTTCCGCTGGATTTTTGCTGACAGCGAATGGCTTTCCGCTGCAGCGAATCAAGTCAACAACATCATGTGCGAGAAGGTGTCCTGAGCAGAACTCGCTGCCAGCGAATGGGATCTCGCTGACAGCGACTCGAGTCAACGGGAGGATGTCCTGAAACCAGCATGTCTCGCTGATAGCGAATGGAGTTCGCTGCCAGCGAGTCGAGTCATCCGGGAGCCAGCGAGCAAACACCATCCGCTGCCAGCGACTGGACTCGCTGCAGTGAGCCACTCGCTACCGCGGAAAGGCTTCGCTGCCAGCGGGATGCACCAGTTCGATGAAGACTCGGCTACTCGGAGCTGCGGAAGGAAGGACTCGCTCCAGCGAGTGGGAGCTCTCGCGGCAGCGGAAGGAGTGACTCGCGAAAACGATGGAATCGAAGAAGCTTGAAAATATTCTAAGGCATGGACATTCGCTGCCAGCGAGTGTGGTAGCGAGGTGGTAGCGAAAATCCAACAGGAGCTCAATCAAGGCCATTCACTGCCAGCGGAATGTGACGCTAAATTAAATTAGGAAAGTTCTATCTTTTATCTAGTTTGTTTAGGAAGTTTTTATCTAGTTTATCTATCTTTCTTGTTTATGCAAGACTTTAGACTTATAAAAAGGATGTTTTAGGATTAGTTTAAAAAAAGAATTCGAAGAAGAGAAATCACCATTGAAGAGAAGAAAGCTTAGGTAAGCCATGTTTGGCTAATTTTCTAGTTTCCGCCTATACTTTCGAGACTTGGTTGGTGGTTTGTGAGTTTCTAATTCAAGTTATTTTTCGTCTATAATTCTTTCAACTTCTTTGTGCGGTATTGATTATGTTATTGATGTTATCTTGATTAGCTACCTTGATAATATTGATTTCATGCTAGGATTTAATACTTTCGTATTTGTGTTATTTCCGTAGTAGCGCGCATAAGAATGTGGATTCCGTGTTTGAAGCATGATTATGTAGGGAGTTGACATATATCTTAAACATTGATTTACCGTGTTTAATTGGTGTTATTTATATGCTCAAGTTCTTGGGACTATTTGCTATCTCTTCGTTAAATCTTGACCGTGTTAGGGTTTCATTGAGATGTAAGGGATTAATTGGACTCGTAGGACTTTTAATCTATTTAAACCAAGACGGGAGGAATTCGTAGGAAAAGATAATAACTTGAAAAGGATTCGATGACCAATAAAACCAACCAAAGTCGAGAACTTGTAGGTAGAAACGCTTTTCTTCTATCCTTTATTTGCTTTTGCCAATATTATTTTCTTTTATATTGATAAATACACAATATTTAGAAATACTTGATTCTCTAGGGTTTGACCCCTTACTTGCATACTATACTAGTTTGTTTGTTTGAGATTTATTTTTGGCGAGGTAAATCAACGACTTTCCCCGACGTCAAAATTGGCGCCGTTGCCGGGGAATCAAGTTTATTTCTTTGTTTTGTGTATTTGTTAATATTTGTATATATATCTAACCCCGTCGTGGACCTATCTTACGGTTCACGATACCTCGTTACTAATTGTTTGCAATGGAGTTGAAGTTATGACAATACCAAGGAGAATACTTTCACCATTACCTCGCAAGAGTGAAAGATTTAGTGGACGATCGTGCTTCACGGGGTATCCAAGATGATTTGAAAGAACAAGTACTTTGCGTTCAAGATGGCATGCTTCCCGAGATACGAGAATTCGCCCAATCATTGGAAGATGAAGGATTTTACGGTTTGGATTGGCCGGAATTGTGGGATCTTTTCCTTTGTGTGGGTGACATGGCAAAGGTGGAAGAAGACTACAAGTTGGCATCCATGCCCCTACCTTTCAAACCAATGGCGGGTGAGATACACGAGGGAAGCCAAGACGCAAGCATCAATGGTTCAATCGAAGATGGAGAAGAGAGCCCGATGCCCCTTGACATGGAGTCTCATGAGTGCACGCTTGAGGAACCATGTATTTTGGCACCTACTCCACCTATAGAAATCATCCCCAACTCACCCATCGAAGAACCAAGTCCGGAGTCGATTTCTATGGCTCCCGAGCAAGGTAATGATATTTCTTACACTTTTGTGGATTTTGATGAATATGTAGATCCTTGGGAGCATTACTTCAAAAAGCCACCAGCGGAACTATATTGGTGGTACTACATACCCTCGGCGGGGAGTCACGCTCATGCATATGAAGAGTTGGAGACCTTCTTCAACATCACATCATTTGACTTCGGCTTCTTCATATGTGGTGCTCGCCCACCTAGATGGTGTGCACCGGAGTTTGATTTGCTAAAGAGGGCGTTGGCAATGTCCGAGTGAGTCTTGAATGCGCAAACGAATAAACCGTCGAGTCTATGAAGATAAACAAGGACGCTTCTCGGGAGGCAACCCGAGGTAAGTTTTCCTAAATTAGTTATTTAAATTCCTAGTTATTTAATTAGTTTTGTTGCTTAATAAATTAGAAATTTCCTAATTATTCTATATGATAGATAGATGCTTTCGGATATTTTGAGATAACCATGCAGGAAAAAAAAAAAGAAAAGAAAGCGGTCGGAGAATAGAGATTCTGGGCTCAATTCGCTGTCAGCGAATCATGCTTCGCTGCCAGCGAGTCCAGCAGCCCAGATGACATAAGAGCCGATTTCATTCGCTGACAGCGAACCAAAACTCGCTGACAGCGAATCCAGCAGCTCATGCCCAATCTTCGCCCGTTGTTGTCGCATCCTATCTTAATCATTCTTCGTCACCTTTGCCCCCAAAACTTTTCCCAAAATGTGAGTTATTCTTTACCCTCTTTCTCTCATATTTTTTTTATGATTTGTTGTCTTTGACTTTCATTGAGGACAATGAAGAGTTTAAGTGTGGGGGAGGCTTGCATTCATAGATTCATGCATCCATTCATATTTATTTTTCCGTTATGCATTCATGTTTATTTTTTCCGCTATTTTATTGCATTAGAAAATGGGAAAAAAAATTGAAAAATAAAACAAAAATCCAAAAAGATCATGCATTGCATATATATGTTTTATTCAAATACTCATCTTGCCTTAGTTTGTCCTTTATTTTATTTTTATGAGTTTTACCATATATGTTCCATAATATGATTGAATTACCTAGCCTTGTCACATACTTGAGATGATTTTTATGGGAGCGTGACTTGTTAGTTCAATTGAGCAAGTATGATTCTTAGTCTTGGGCATTATTGAAATCCAACAAAATTTGTCCTCGTGAGAATTTTTAGCCTTATAGGGATTTTCATCATATTTATTCCCTTTGCTTTCTTGTGTGACATTATACTCTCCTTATGCAATTACCTCTTGAGATTGACATTGTTATCTATATTTGAGGCCGAATTTATATGTCTATTTCTTATGAGTTTCAAATGATAGAGGCATAATTTTCTTAACCATATTATTATCCATATCCACCCTACATATGTGTCCTTTGCTTGAAGCCAAATTTGAGCCTTAGCCTTTTCTTTGAAGCTCCACAAAATTTATCCTTAGACGATGATAAGCCTTACTATATCCGGGAATTGGGATTAAAGTTGGTAAATGATTGATCTAGTACGGCGAGTGGAAAGGAAAGTATTGCTAAAGGAGTTACAAGTTTTGGATGATTATGTAATTTGGTTTTATTCATCACATTGCGCATTATTGTATTTATGGCTCTAGAAAAAAAAATTGAAAAAAAAGAAGAAAAAGTGAAAGAAAAAAAGAAAAAAAGAAAAAAAAATGAATAAGAGCCTTTTATCTTCATTATGTATGTGAGAGTTAGAAAAATATGTATGGTTGAGAGAAAGTTCTTTTGTCGAGTGTTTTAAGAATGAAAGTTTGAGTTATGTTGGGTTGGAAGTTGATACGGGGTTAGCCGTAGGATACGGGGTTAGCCGTAGGATGGCCCGATCTTCGACAATCAAGACTCAAAGACAAGAAATAGCAAGAACGGAAGCAAAGACTCGATGAACAAGAGTAAAGACTCGAAATTGAAAACAAAGACACGACCGATAGTGGACTGATTCGAACTAAAATAGAACGAGATAAAGACCCCAGGCCTCCGTAGAGGGTAGGAACCAAATACCAACGACTATAAAGCCCGCCTCTACAACCTTACACAACCAAGCGGACAACTTGGAGGCACAAGGAGGGGACTTGTGATTACCTGGATCACCAAGCTCTCGCGAGGTTGACGAACTCAAAGCAAACCAAGTTAGATCTATAACCAATTGTTGCAATCGACGAGCAACGCTTCGAGTCGATTGACTTTCTCTCAATTGTGTTTCACACAAACTGAAATTTTCATAAAAGAGACGTCTGAATTACAATGGAGGAATCAACCGTCTACTTATAACCCTAAAAGACTAATTTACTAATTAAAATAATAAATAAAAGAAATTATTTAAATAACCTAAAAATAACTTAAAAAGAGTTTAATTAAATAGTCACATGAAATAACACATAGAATTAAACCAATTTGGCAAAGAAGGACTTCGGACTCCAGCAACCAACAGCGCTCCCTCGCACGCCCGCGCAGATCCGGTGCACGCCCGTGCAGACAAGTGCACGCCCGCGCAGAACAGTGACAGCTTGCAAAGAATGTGATTTTCGGCCAAGGTCTAGGTCGAATCTGGAAAAACCTTCAACAACAAAGTTGTAGATCTCTTCGTCCTCGTTCCGACAAGGTATGGCACGATCCAATCCGATCAATATTGAATCCGTACGACTCATTTTACTGAGACGTCGAAAAGCTGTCAAATGCTGAACGAATCTAAAACGTCAAGCTTCCACCTTTGGTTCTTCTCCCATGGTGGAGCCTTCTTCTTCCTCTTGAGGAAGACAACATTCTCGTGAGCTCGAATCATAGGTCCATCCCCAAGTATAGGCGTGTTCGAAGGTGTCTTGGATGGTCCCGCATCATTCCCCCTTTCTTGAAAAGGATTCGACCTCGAATCCAAGGTTGCATAAGATTCCGCAAATGCATCCACACGAGCTCCTGGATCGAATACCTCATGCCCATGGAAACTCATCTGAAGACTGATTGTTGCAGGGGTTGACCACTTTTGGATGGATTTGATCTTGGCTTCGCCATCTTGTAAACCATTAGAGCTTTCTACAAAACCAGGAAAAGAAACTTGATGAGTGCACAATTCAGAGTTCATATCATCTTCAAAATGTTCTAACTGAATATGCACTATAGGTTGTTCATTTAGCTCTATGTTTCCATCAATGACTAGCAAGTTTTCATCCTTTTTCAAGGCTGAATTTTCAATTAACTCAATGCTAGCAATAGTAGAAGAAGTTTCATCATCAATGATCATATTAGAATCTATGGCTTCTTCCAAGCATGTAGTTTGATACAAATCTTTGCTTTGATTTTCGGCACAGGGTATAGGTTGAACATTTAAATCAATCAAGGAATCAACATGCTCATGTTCAAGACAATCATCTTTAGAGGCAAGTAAACTAATATCTTTATCATTATGAACATGCTCATCATGTTTATCACTAGAATTTTCAGATCCATTTTTTACTAGGTGATTAATCATGAAAGTCTTCTTATTTGGGCAATCCTTCATAACATGTCCTCTACCTTGACATATAAAGCAAGGAACGTACAAAGGTTTAAGAGTAGAAGAGTTAGGATTACTCCCTTTAGGGCCAGTAGATGCCCCAGAAGAATGTCGTCCCGCTACTGCCGTCAATCTTTCATTTATCCGTACCAATTTCTCAGTCACGGCTTCCAACTGTTTGATCATCTCGGCTTGAGTAATCATGTTGTCGCCCTGGTTAGACAAGACAAATAAAGACAAACAAAGAACTACGTGACACTTAGTAAAAATATAAACAATCTCACTAGTGTTTCGCTCACACTCTTCTCTTTAATTGGTTATGACAAGCTTGTTGGGGCAATCCGCTTTGGACAAATCAACACTCAAGCAAGGACTCAACAATCAAAGAAAAGTAATCAAGAGAAAGGACAAAGAAACACCGAAGAAAGTGCTCGACACAAGCTGGACAGAAGCTCGGAATCGGCCAAACTGACTCGACAGGACACTGTACCGAGGCTGTACCGAGGCTGGAGGGGGTCGGTATGGGGTCGGTATGGGCACTGCAGTACACGACACACAAAAATAGGAAAAGAAAATGAAAGAAAAGAAAGAAAAACTTGGATTTTTACCTCTTTTTGATTTAAACCCTTAGTAAGGATGTTGTAGTTGCAAGGTAGGGCTTAAAAAAAAATTATGGTTTTGGGAGGTATGTGTTTGAGGATTTCGATCGAGTAGGGCTATGAAATTTTCACCAAAATTGGTCCTTGAAGCTTCTTGCACTAGACTCGACAATCTTTTGTTTTTTTTTTTTTTTTTTTTGAAAGCTTACTTTTGCCCCTAGTGAATTTTATCCTCCTAGGACTAAGCTTTGAATGCAAATTTTTTTTATTTTTTTTAATATGCGGACTGTTTTTTTTTTTTTTTTTTTTTTTTGACTAATGCAAGAAAACTATATATGAAATAAAGGACTCTAAAAAAAATTATATGTTATGGTGAAAGAAAAATAAAATTTATGTAGATAAAACAAATAGGCTAAGATAGAAAGCAAACTAGGGTTAGGATTCTTGTGTATGCCGACTAGGATTGCAAAGGTTGTTGCTTTAATCAAATGTATCGGCTGCACAATTTCACTTCAACATGGCTACTGTGGCAACAATTGGCAATTGACTCCTTCACCAATAGTGTCGTAGGAATGAAAGCTGTTGGCTCAATTTGATCGGCTGATCAATTCAAGGCACAAAATAGATCCACTAAGGTAGTAATCGGCTTCAATGGTTGCTACTGGTCTCGGCTTGGAACGTGTTTAGGGTTAAAGGCAACCACAACAATCACAAACAAGGATTAGTAGCAATCAAATTCAAAATTCAAGAAGTAAAAATCAAGAACAAGAAAGACTCTATTTTTGTAGATTTTGTGTTTAGGGAATAACAAAAGACACAACTTTTGATGTCGGAAACCAAAGCTCTGATGCCAATTTGATACGGGGTTAGCCGTAGGATGGCCCGATCTTCGACAATCAAGACTCAAAGACAAGAAATAGCAAGAACGGAAGCAAAGACTCGATGAACAAGAGTAAAGACTCGAAATTGAAAACAAAGACACGACCGATAGTGGACTGATTCGAACTAAAATAGAACGAGATAAAGACCCCAGGCCTCCGTAGAGGGTAGGAACCAAATACCAACGACTATAAAGCCCGCCTCTACAACCTTACACAACCAAGCGGACAACTTGGAGGCACAAGGAGGGGACTTGTGATTACCTGGATCACCAAGCTCTCGCGAGGTTGACGAACTCAAAGCAAACCAAGTTAGATCTATAACCAATTGTTGCAATCGACGAGCAACGCTTCGAGTCGATTGACTTTCTCTCAATTGTGTTTCACACAAACTGAAATTTTCATAAAAGAGACGTCTGAATTACAATGGAGGAATCAACCGTCTACTTATAACCCTAAAAGACTAATTTACTAATTAAAATAATAAATAAAAGAAATTATTTAAATAACCTAAAAATAACTTAAAAAGAGTTTAATTAAATAGTCACATGAAATAACACATAGAATTAAACCAATTTGGCAAAGAAGGACTTCGGACTCCAGCAACCAACAGCGCTCCCTCGCACGCCCGCGCAGATCCGGTGCACGCCCGTGCAGACAAGTGCACGCCCGCGCAGAACAGTGACAGCTTGCAAAGAATGTGATTTTCGGCCAAGGTCTAGGTCGAATCTGGAAAAACCTTCAACAACAAAGTTGTAGATCTCTTCGTCCTCGTTCCGACAAGGTATGGCACGATCCAATCCGATCAATATTGAATCCGTACGACTCATTTTACTGAGACGTCGAAAAGCTGTCAAATGCTGAACGAATCTAAAACGTCAAGCTTCCACCTTTGGTTCTTCTCCCATGGTGGAGCCTTCTTCTTCCTCTTGAGGAAGACAACATTGTCGTGAGCTCGAATCATAGGTCCATCCCCAAGTATAGGCGTGTTCGAAGGTGTCTTGGATGGTCCCGCATCAGAAGTATTTGGTTTTTAGTGTTCTTCCAGTTGTTCTTAGGGATCCCTTTTTCCCGGATTTTTAGCACCACAAACCTAAATATTTCCTACCTTAAATTCCTTACCAAGCCCCATTACAACCTTGATAAAAGACCTCTTGATGTTTCTTATAAGTGATGACATCCGCGGTGGAGAATATGTGATATATGTGTCAATTTCTATGTAGCTTTTTGCATTTTGGATTGAGTTGAGAGATTGCATTTTTAAGCCTAAACACACGAAAGTGAGAGTAAACACATGATCCCGGTGAGGTTGGACTAGATGTGCATTTGACTTTGAATCGTTCATATACTTGCTAGGATGTTAACTTTCATGCTCATGGCTCCTCCCCTTTGATGTTGCTTTTCACAAGGTTAGTGCTTGAAGATCATATTTGTGGTATGATGGCTTTGCTCTTGTTTTTGAATTGCTTGAGGACAAGCAAAAGGTTAAGTGTGGGGGAGTTTGATAAGGCATGTTTCCAATAGGCATTATAGGTAATTAGTTTAGGTGCATTTCATTGTTATATAATCATGTTTTAGTGTAAGTTAGATTAAACTCTTTTTGTGGCAAAAGTTCGAAATCTACGCTATTTCGATGGTTTTATGTAGATTCGTAGATCCAAGGCAAAGAACACGAGGAACGGAGCTAAGAGAGGCTAAGCGAGACTTGGGAGAGCTTAAGGAAGAAGTCCCGAAGAGAATGGAACAACCTAAGGAGCAACGGAGAACGAAATCGAGATCTAAGATCGAAAACGAAGGCGAGTCGCGAAAGTTGTCCGCTCGGCGAGCTGAACTTGTAACGCACTTTATGGAGGCCTCGGATGTCCGATCGACGCATATGAGCATGCGTTCGAAAGCTCTTTCGAAGATCTACATGATGGTGTTCTACTGGATTTTCGCTGACAGCGAATGGCTTTCCGCTGCAGCGAATCAAGTCAACAACATCATGTGCGAGAAGGTGTCCTGAGCAGAACTCGCTGCCAACGAATGGGATCTCGCTGACAGCGACTGGAGTCAACGGGAGGATGTCCTGGAACCAGCATGTCTCGCTGCCAGCGAATGGAGTTCGCTGCTGCCAGCGAGTCGAGTCATCCGGGAGCCAGCGAGCAAACACCATCCCGCGGGAAGGCTTCGCTTCCAGCGGGATGCACCAGTTCGATGAAGACTCGGCTACTCGCAGCTGTGGAAGGAAGGACTCGCTCCAGCGAGTGGGAGCTCTCGCGACATCGGAAGGAGTGACTCGCGGAAGCGAAAACGATGGAATCGAAGAAGCTTGAAAATATTCTAGGGCATGGACATTCGCTGCCAGCGAGTGTGGTAGCGAGGTGGTAGTGAAAATCCAACATAAGCTCAATCAAGGCCATTCGCTGCAAGCAGAAATTTCTCGCTGCCAGCGGAATGTGACGCTGAATTAAATTAGGAAAGTTCTATCTTTTATCTAGTTTGTTTAGGAAGTTTTTATCTAGTTTATCTATCTTTTACCTTGTTTATGCAAGACTTTAGGCTTATAAATAGGATGTTGTAGGATTAGTTTAAAAAAAAAGAATTCGAAGAAGAGAAATCACCATTGAAGAGAAGAAAGCTTATGTAAGCCATGTTTGGCTAATTTTCTAGTTTCCGCCTATACTTTCGAGACTTGGTTGGTGGTTTGTGAGTTTCTAATTCAAGTTATTTTTCGTCTATAATTCTTTCAACTTCTTTGTGCGATATTGATTATGTTATTGATGTTATCTTGATTAGCTACCTTGATAATATTGATTTCATGCTAGGATTTAATACTTTCGTATTTGTGTTATTTCCGTAGTAGCGCGCATAAGAATGTGGATTCCGTGTTTAATTGGTGTTATTTATATGCTCAAGTTCTTGGGACTATTTGCTATCTCTTCGTTAAATCTTGACCGTGTTAGGGTTTCATTGAGATGTAAGAGATTAATTGGACTCGTAGGACTTTTAATCTATTTAAACCAAGACGGGAGGAATTCGTAGGAAAAGATAATAACTTGAAAAGGATTCGATGACCAATAAAACCAACCAAAGTCGAGAACTTGTAGGTGGAAACGCTTTTCTTCTATCCTTTATTTGATTTTGTCAATATTATTTTCTTTTATATTGATAAATACACAATATTTAGAAATACTTGATTCTCTAGGGTTCGACCCCTTACTTGCATACTATACTAGTTTGTTTGTTTGTGATTTATTTTTGGCGAGGTAAATCAACGACTTTCCCTCCGTCAACAGGCGACAAGGAAAACATAGGTGGGTGGAAGGGTTGAGAAGAGGGGAGATTATAGAGCGAGGGAATCAAAGTTGGGGTGAAAATTGAGTGATCTGTTGGGCAAATTTGGCAAAATTGGGCAAAGTTGTGGTTTCTTAGAACTAGGGTTACGGGAAATATTCGAAATTGTTAGATCATGAGATTGATTGTAAAGTCCTCCATGAGGGTTTCATTCATTAGACAATGATATATATAGGTTACAAGGTATTGGGCCTTTGGGCCCACTATACAATATGAGACCTATGTAATCTATCAAACCCTCGCAGTCAAAAGTGGAAGGTCCCGTATAGTGAGACTGGACTAAAAATCAAGGAACAACTGACGAGGTAAATCCTTGGTGAATATATCAGCGTACTGATAGGAGGACGGGACATGTAGAACACGAACATGGCCAAGAGCAACCTTGTCCCGGATGAAGTGAAGATCGAGCTCAATGTGCTTTGTGCGCTGATGCTGGACTGGGTTGCTGGCCAGATAGACGGCGGAGACGTTGTCAGTGTAGACCAGGGTGGCTTTCTGAAGAGGGCAATGGAGTTCAAGAAGGAGATTGCGCAGCCAAGAGCACTCGGAGACAACGTTGGCGACACCTCTGTATTCCGCCTCGGCGCTACAGCGAGACACGACAGACTGGCGCTTTGCGGACCACGACACAAGGGTAGAGCTCTTCGGTGCTGTTACATCTCAGGCGAGTAACCCCCGTAGTAAGATCCTTCACAGAGAAACCAAACAGATAAAAAACAAGAGAAACATTATTGTCAGTGGTGAACCGACGGATAGAGATAAGGTTTTTGACAAGTTTGGGGGCAATGAGGACATTGTTAAGGTGTAAAGGGTTGGTTGGGGTTGGTAATGTGGCGTGACCAATACCCGAAGTAGCAAGGCGACCACCGTTGCCGACGATAATAGAATGTGCAGAACCCTTAAAAGAAAGAGAAGAGAGAGTACTTGAGGAGTTCATCATATGAGATGTGGCGCTAGTGTCCATGTACCAAGCGGAGTCAGGAGGTGTCAGCGGCATAGAGTAGAAGGCGTGATGCACATCAGTCGGAGCATAGCTCTGATCAAACAAAGATGGGTAGGCCTGGTGACCGGTGGATCGAGGAGTTGGATCCAACAAGCCCGCTCCCTACTGATTGTTGGGATACGGGGATGGTGGACAATATGTCGCGGGTGGGTAGCCATAGGGCATCCAAGGAGGATATCCGGGGACGGGATACCAAGAGGGGCGAGGGGAATCCGACGAATGATGCGACCGCCGCCTCTCTGCGCAGGTTGATCGTTGTTGCGGCTACGCTGCGGGGCATAGGTCTCGTCAATGTCGCTTGACGAGACCAAGGTGGTTTTGTCCTTGGCGGCGTCAGTGGTCTGACGGTGAAGGCGAGTCTCCTCCGTGATCAACTGAGACCGGGTCTTCTCGAAGGTGTGGAGAGGTTCCGTCTGCTGGGTATGAGTAGCAGCAGCATTGTATTCAGATGGAAGGCCCGAAAGTACCTGGAGGACAAGGCGAGTAGCGCTAGGTTTGGAGTCGACGATGCCCAATTGATCAGACAGGGTTTCGATATGTTGATAGTAGGTGGATATCGACGGGAAAGACGCAAGCTTGCAACTTGAGAATTCGTGTTCAAGGTAGACGGCACGGGTGGACTTGTTGTCCTGAAAGAGATTCTGAAGCGTGGTTTAGGCACCCAAGGCGTTGTCTTTGGGGTCGAGGATGATTGTCAATAGATCTTTGGAGATGGTGTTGAAGATCCATTGAAGAATGATGGTGTCGAGTTGAGCGAATAGATCGCCGTCCTCAGTGATGGGACGAACAATAGAGGAATCGATGTGGTAGAGGACCTTATGAGCCTTAGCATGGGTCGTGAAGAGGTGAGACCACATGGTGTAGGAATTAGATTCATGATCAAGGATGATGGGGATGCAGTTTTTGATGTTGGAGATCGTGAGAGCGGAGTGGAAGGGCGGCTTGGTAGATGAACATATTGTACGGAGAGACGTATCACATGATCTAAATGGAAGGAAGACTTACTCATTTCCTCCAAGAAGTCGGTGTCTGTCCAATTAACCCCAATAGGTGTCAAGCGTGTGAATGGGTTTATAGTCTCCCCCTCCTCCCTCATCTCCCTCTTATTCTCTGCAGGCGCAAATGACAGGGCAGGAGATTTCATCTCACTCCCGCCCTCTCTCTCTCTCTCTCTCTCTCTCTCTCTCTCTCCCCTGTCTTATCAACTGTCCTTCTCTACCCTCTGCAATATTCTCCCCCTCCCCCTTTGGTCTCTCTGAATTTTTTGTTGGGTCAAATTTTATTCATTGCTTTGAACTTCATATGGTTTGAAAATGTATTTCATGGTTTGAAATTAATATGGGTACACTTTCCTATGATTTTGCATTTTATGAGTATTATGTGTGAGTGAGAAACCCAGTTTTATACGAAGGTCAAACTTTTACTAAAACCCCTTCAAAAGGTGTCCAGTAGAAAACTGTTTGTTAACCAGTTGGGAATAATTGACCGGGGAGTTGGTTGTAAGGGGTGTCATGTATCGTCTAACGACAAGAAGTAAATCCCCTTCATTATGTCATGTCAGAAATGACACGTGTCATGTATACACCAGAATATTGTCATGTTAATTGTAGACAACAACAAAACACTACAATTTAATCCCCATTGCTTTTTTTTTCTTTTTTTTTTCTCAACGGTCACATGTTCAACAATGTTGATATTTCCCAAACACCCCACTTATATGATAGTCATTCACCATCCATACTCCTCACAAATTGGTGAAGTTAAATCCCCATTGCCATTTAACAACCCTTCAACGAAATGGCATCCTCTTCACACCACCGTGGCTCCTCATCTGGCCTCCCTCCCCAACCTGTCCCCATTTTTATATGATCCGACGAATCGGACGATAGAGGTTTGTCGATCACTTCATTCGTGTAGATTTCAATTGTGCTACTTGTATCATTATACTACCTTATTTCTGTTAATTTATGCATGACCAATGTCGTCGCCGTCATACCGACGACATCAAAGAGCAGAGATTGTCGGCGGTGAGGCTGGGTTGCTCGGGTCGTTCTACGAGGCGACCCTTGTATGCAAACTGGACCCTAACCACTGGGAGGTCGAATATGTGACCCTCCTACGCAACAACAGAAGAGAGCTGCTGAGGGAGGTCATTCCGGTGCAACGAATTCATCCCCGGCCGCCTCGAATTTCGTACGACGCCTACATGCCCGAAGACCGTGTCGACTGCCGCGACAACGATGGGTTTTGGGCCGGGAGGGTCCTTGGTGTGTCCGGTTATGGGAGTGACCGAACTTTCATTGTCAACTTCCCACTGAGCGACGAGACGTCTGATCATCGTGCCCGCAATATGAGCCCACACTTCGACTGGGATGGATACAGATTCACCACCCAGTCGCAATTTCGCTTCTTGTTACCGTACATTTCGTTTTCAATGTCTTATATGTTGCTACTCTCTCCTACTATCTTTTAAATGTTTGCTCATGTGTTGTATTTGAGTAATGCAAGTGAATCTGTCTTTGAGATATTGTTTCCAGTATATTTCGATTTCTATCATGTCGTATTCATGTTGTGTCCAGTTACAACTACGCGATTACTAGTCGGCCCACGAATTCACCTCCACCCACTTTATTCTTATATATTACATGGTTTTTCTCTTCAACTTAACATGTAATTATAAGTATGTTTATGCCCCCTCACTGTCACTCTTATCCATTCGATTCCATTATGGGTAAAGCATACTAGTGTTGTCCGGAGATAACGAAATCATGACATCCAAATATGGGTAAATATTATAATTTGGCACACATAAAACAATATGTCATTATAGCGAATCTGCTTCTCCCATAAATCTTCTCCATTCGATAATGGTAGTAAATGACCTGTGTTTTTCATAGTTACAATCGTGTCCAGTGAAATACAATATGTGACATGTGTATCTAATATGGATGTCCAGTTATAACTTACTGTTTACACGTGATCCTTCAAATAAACCCCCCGGACTCTTCCTTCTTCAATTGGTTTTCTCAAAAACTTATAATTTAGTTGAAAGAATCTTTTACCCCCTCACTGGCAATCTCACTTATCTCTCTGTCCTCTCAGCCTACACATTTCTATTTAACCTCTCTCTCTCTCTCTCTCTCTCTCTCTCTCTCTCTCTCTCTCTTCTGTCCTCTGCCACTTCAACAGCTACTTTTTCCCTCCTCTCTCACTGGTCTTTGCTTTTCAGGAGTAGAGATGTCTCCATCCCTCTATCTCTCACTATACATGAAACCGAGATGGAGTCCAGCTGTACCCCACAGGCTTACCTGCTACCGGCTACCCTTAGCAAGCGGATATCCGTTTTTTAGCAATTTTTTTCCGGATTGTATTACTCATGCAAAACTTTCGGATAAAACAATTATTTTAGCAAAAGGGCCTTTCTCATATTTGGAAAATTATTTACTTTTAGATAATACTGCATATTTAAGGAAGCGTCTATAATTTTTGTGCTGCTTTCTTATTTGATTCGATGGAGAGCTAAACCTGCTTTCTCATTTTAGAGAATATGATGAAAAATTTGCTAAACTAAAATACCGTTTTAAATATTTTATAAATTCTAAAATCTCAAAAATGAAGAATATGCTAGAGATGTTCTTTCTCGTTAAAAACTAAAATACAGAGATAGTATTGTCAACTATTGTCCTTTCTCGTTGAAGATGGCCAAGGAACTGGAGATACCACGACTGGTGCTGGAATTGGACTGTGCTGATGCGTACAGAGTTCTGAGGAATGAGTATACATCGCAAGCTCACCACAATCTAGCCTTGCAATGTCGAGACATACTCGGCGGGGCTAATTGGGAGGTGGAGATCAGTCTCGTTCGGAGACAGGCTAACAAGGTGGCGGACGCTTTAGCCAACTTGGGAGCTGATATGGAGTTTAATTTTCAAGTCTTTCATTCGATTCCTATTTGTATTCAAGACCTTCTGTTAACCGGGCTCCCCGGCTTTGCTTCTTAACTCAATAAATTTGGGGCCTCTGCCCCCAGTTTGACCAAAAAAAAAAAAAAAAAAAAAGAATGTGCATGCGCACGGTAACAACATTAATTTACTAAGAAGAAGATAAAAAGCAATACACACGGTTCATGAATAATAATCCAAAAGATGAGCCATTTATTATAATTTTAATTTGTAATTACGTCCTATATGATAAGGAGTATATAATAAAATTAACATATAACTAAACATAAAAATATTTAAACAAAAAAAAAAAAGACAAAAGAGTTTCCTCCTACACATTACTCAAATGTACGCAGGAGAGAGGTACGTTCAATTGATCGATTCCCTAACCTTGCCAGCTCCTGTTATGGCGATCTTGATCATGCTGAGATGTCGACGAAGAAGATGCATTTGCAGCCGCACTTGATTCATCGCCGCCGCCTGCCACGTTTCTGAGCCCGGCGAAGCTGAGCATTTCGCTGTGCGAAAGAGGCCTTAACCCTAGAAAATCCCTAGTCGTCTGATCGTCGTTCCCGGATCCGCCTCCTCCGTCGAACGAGGAGAGCGAGTTCATCATGATGTCGTGGAGGAGGAGAGAGGACGGCGAAGAAGAGGGGAAATTGCCGCTGCCGTTACCGCCATTAACAGCGATGCCTGGAGCTTGGTTGAAGAATCCGATGCTACTGGTGCTCAATTGATCCTGGTGGTCACGTGGGGACAAAATTGGGGATGGAATGGCAGGCGCGTGAGGTAGAGGAGGACCCTGTGGTTGTTGCTGATCTGTGATTTTGCCGCTCATGGTTGCACCAAACTGGGCTGCTTTCTGCAGCAATGCAGTTGCGGACATGTGTGGATGAGGCAAAGGGAAGGAGGACTGGGAAGGCGATGGCCCACCGCCTATAGGGAAGCTGCAGCTGCTGGGCCCAGAGGGAGCATGGCTAGGGTTTTTGTCATGGCCGCGAAGTGTTTGTAATAATTCCTGACTGAACATCATTGCTGAGGATGATGACGATGGGGGCTGATGCAACCAGGAAGGAATCATTAGGTTGAAGTTCTGGTCAGGCCTGATATCATGGTGCTGCTCTTGCTTGATTGAGAATGGAGGAGGGTGGAGGTCTTGGGCGTTGATCAGCTGAGGGTTTTGGAGGTTGAATAGGTGCTGTTGGGAGACTGATCCAGCTCCAGCTGAGGAGTGATTTTGTGGTGCTTGTAGTTGGCTGTTTTGCTGTGATGTTGGGAGGATCACAAGTGGGTTTGCTGTGATGGATCTCGCCGTCTCCTCCGCAAGCGCATCGCAGAAGGCTCTGTGGGTTATGAAGCTGTCCCTCCTGCAATGCATTGAGTTTCAAAGTTTTCAATACAAACAGTTTTAAGGTAGATATGTGCATTAAATCAACAATGGCTTTAACTCCAGCAGAGAACAAATATATCCATCATGTGTACTGAATTGTCAACAACCATATTTTCCTTTCAATCAGCAAACCACTGCAAGTTTTGAAGAGATCAATCAATGAAGTAAATGATTGGAGAACTAAATTAAATGAGACCGATCAAAATGTGGGTTTTGGGGATTGGTGTTGTCTTTACTTTTTTTCTTCACCCTTAGCTCAAAAGAAAGTAAATGATTGTTTTTTTTTTTTTGTGGGTAGATGGGAACATGCAGCATATAGAATACAATTAGTATACAAGTAGCTACGAAGATTGATTGGGGGATAATTTTGTTTTATTTTACCTAGAGAAAAGAGTGCCACAATCACATCTGTACTCCCTAGTGCCACAGATCTTAGAGTGAGCTTTCCAGTCGGATTGAACAGCATATCTCTTGGAGCACTTGTCACATTTCCACTTCTTCTCGCCGTGCTTCCTACAGAAGTGTTTCTTGATCCCAGTCAAGTCCCCAAGAGCTCTTGAAGGGTCATGGTGGACGCAGCTTGTCTCCGGGCAAACATACACTTTCTTCCTCACCACCTCCTCCTTGGACCTTTGCTTAAGCTTCCATGGTAGGTTGTGGCCCCTCCTATGGAGTTGCAAGTTCTGGTCCCTCTGAAACCCTTTGTTGCAGATCTCACACATGAACCTGTTTGTTGCTAGCAAACTCTTGGGTGACAAAGCTATCACCTCTGCATCTGGGTCTGTTAAAAAAAAAAAAAAAAGAAGGAGATGTCCAGATTAAATTAGGGCCAAAGCCAAAAACCCAGAACTAAATCAGGAAAAACCCATATCAGAAAGATGAAAACTTTAGTAGATTTGAAAGAGAAAGAGGGCTAGAAAAGGAGAGAAATTGACACCTACCCGGGTTTCCTGGGAGGCTTCTTTTCTTCTTGGATGGGGGAGGCTCAAGATTGGGAGGAGGGTGATCTTGCTGACTGTAGTAGTTTTGTAGATGTTGCTGTTCTTGTTGATGAAGAGGTGGAGGAGGATAAACAGATAATTCACCAACTGAGGGGTTAATACTAGAAGTTGAAGCACTTGCAGATTCACCGAATGCAGAAGTCAAATTGGATAAGCTCTCATCCATCACAATTGCTGGTTGTTGATGATGATGATGGTTCATCCTGGTAATGAGCCCTTGTAACATCTTACCCTTTTCTTTCCTACCCCTCTTTTGTTTTTCGATTCAATGGCTTCAAAATCATTTTTCTCTCTTGTCTAATCTTTTTAGAGGGTAGACAGATGTTGGCAAGTAGCTTTTGAGGGAGGAAGGTGGGGTAAGTATACAAATTTAACAAGGCTAACAAAGCTGAGATCTACTGCAGCAACAGCAGGAGCAAAAGACAAAGCAAACAAACAAAACCCAAATCTCAGAAAGAAGTAATTAAATTATGAGTGAGATTTATGGGTTTGTGAAGATTAGAACTATGTAGAGAGAGAAAGAGAGTGAAAGAAGAACAAAAAAATAGTGGATTTTTCTTAGCAATTAACCCCTCTTTTGGGGTGTGGCTTCTTCTTCCTTTGGCTGCAACCAAACAGACAAGTTTGAGTTTTTTGGAGTGCTGCAAAAGTGTGAGAGGATCGGAGGAGAGAAGTTTGGGAGATGAGCTCTATAAATATAGGCTAAAGACAGACTATACAGTATACATCCAGGCACTATATGTTCAACTATTTGGGAAAACTATGCTTTAGCTAAAACCCAGAAAAATCTCTTTTTATTTAGGCTTTCAGATGGGATTCATGGGAACACAACACACAGGAGTTATAGAGAGTTGTGAAAGACGGAGAATGTAAGGAGGATAAAGAGAGAGAAAGAGATGTAGATATGAGAGCAACCCTTAAAGTTATCCTCCACCCATCCCCATAAATCAAAATAAATTATTAAATAATATCTAAAATTTCAAAAAATTACACCCTTTCTTTTCAAAATAAAAATAAAAATAAAAAGCAGACCATATGGTAAGGGCAACCCTACTGATAAACACTGACGTCCCACATTTTGTCTTGTTTCTTCTTCCCCATCTGTGTTCAGTGTTGCACCTCTGTAAGAGTGACTGTGGCCTTGAGATTGCAGAAAAATAGAAAATTGAAAATGAGAGCAAAGAAGAGAAAAAAATGTTGCCTTTGTGCTTGTTTTTTGCAAGTTTGCTTTTATCATCAAAGCTTACATTTTTATGCCACCAACTTTTCCCCACCTTGATCACTCCCAACTTTTATCCTTTCTGTGTTTTTTTTTTCAAAAAAAAAAAAGCACGCATCTGAAACTGAAAGGTGACCATGATTTCAAAATGAAAGGAAAGTGTGTTTGTATGTGAGAAATAGAGAGAGAAAAAAGGAGAGCAATTAAACCAGCAATAGTCTCTATTTCTCTATTCAGATTAATCATGTAAAAAGAAATTAAGAATCTCTGCATATTCCCACAGTATCATCTGGGCTTTTACAGCTCCTCCCAGAAGCTCTTTTTTTTTGGATTACTGAATTCACAAGTTTTTCCTTCTTTTTTTCAATTTACTGGGTCTCTTTCTTCTTTAGTGAAAATCCAGTTTTCAGCTTTTTCATATTTGAGTTGTGTGGAGGAGGAGCTTCATCCTTTTTGATTAGCTTCTGATTTGATCTCCAGATGGTGATGTGCACCATGGATCTCAACTTTGAATATACTAATAAGTAATTTTCATGTAAAACCTAAAGCCAAATCAAATAATTTCATTTTGTCTTATATCAAGCATTACAACTCCAAAGACTCTGAGTCTGAGAAGATTTCCTTTTCTTCCATAACTAAAATGTACGTCTGGAATTCAATCTTACGAGAACGGAACAAAACATTTAGAAAAATTGAGTGTGATAAATACTCCTATGACTATCATATAAAATTATTATGGTATTATGTTGTGTTGATTTTTTTTTTAAAAAAAAAAAAACAAAAAAACTAAAAGACAGTCAAGTCTTAATTAGTAGCTTAATTGTTAAAAAATGACATGACTTCATATAATGTGTACGTTGTGTTGATTTGCAATTGTAATGGGAAGTGACTTCATGTAAACAGCGACAAAAAACACACACGTATGTTGATACATATGAATATAACATGAACATTTAAGGAAATGATCCAAAACTAACCCATCATAATTTGACAAAGAGTTGCCAAAGGTTGCTATTTAACTTTGACTGCTTAGCTGCAGTAATTAACATTATTGATAGAATTAGAGCCGTACTTAATTAATTAGCAACAGAATATGTACATCGTAGATAGTATTTGGATTGATTCTAAGACAAGTTGTAAGCTGGTCTCTAGCTGTATGCGAAAACATCAAGTGTCCATATATGTCGTCGATGTTTTTGTCATTTTTGATTTCGTATTTTTACGGTCGAGGATGAAGGTCGAAAGCGGGAATGGAGACATATATGTATGTAGCTTCCGGGTGTTTTGTTTTTTGTAAGAAAATGAAGATTGTGAAGATACAAAGGACATAAGGAAGTTACCATGGGATGGGTGACCAGGTTTTCTGTCTATATATATATATATATATACATCATGTTATGTTATATACTATGTTTTGTCACATTGCTCATCAACACCAAGAAGTTTCCTTCTGCTTCCTTTTCGCCGTTTTCTTTTCCTTTTGTCCTTTTTTTCCTCCACTTCTACAATACTCCATATATTAATCAAATTATACATTCATATTTTTTCCAGAACTTTTATATATATATATATATATATATATATATATATATATATATATATATATATGCAAAATTATACATCTCAACTTATTATTATATATGTCCTCAACTTAATTATTAGTATTGAAAGTTTAAATAAATTATAACAAGCTGAGTAACTACATTTGTACATATATATTATAATAAACGTGTGCATATATAATAAAACGAAAATGGATATTCTCAATTCTCGATCTAATATCAATTCTCAATAATAATAATAATAATAATAATAATAATAATAATAAACTTAGTGTCCACACTCAATCAGACTCCAAGACAACTAACATCTTAATTGCGAACGAAATCTTCCACTCCTTCTCAAAGAAAAATGGAAAATCAGGTTGGATGGCGGTGAAACTTGATATGGAAAAAGCATTCGATATGGTCGACTGGAATTTCTTACTCACCATTATGTCTAAATTTGGGTTTTCACCCAAATTCACCCTTTGGATCAAAGAATGCATAACCACAGTAACTTACTCGGTACTAGTAAACAATGAACCCACTGAAATCTTCTTTCCCGAGAGGGGAATACGGTGATAGATTACATAGGTCTTAATATTGTATAGTGGGCCAAAAGCCCATTAAGGCCCAATACCTTTGTAACCTATATATATGATTATCAATGAATGGAAACCCTCGAGGAGGACTTTACATCAATTCCGCTATTCTACATGGTATCACAGCCTTTTTCTTCCTAACGGAACCCTAAATTGATCCTCCCTCTTCCTCCGACCTTCCTCCTCCCCGCCGCCTCTCAGGCCCCTGCTCTCGACACCCCCTCGCACAGCGACACCGCCGCCTTCTCCCTCTCCAAGGCCACCGTCGCCGGATCCACCATCCTCGGATCCCCTGCACCGCCACCCTTCCCCCTCCCTCTCTCGGCCAGCGTCGTCCCCAGGCGCGTCCAAGCCAGGTTCAACGCGCCCGCGCCAGCCCCCACGCGCCCGCGCCAGGTCACCCTCCCGCGTCGTCCCCATGCACCCATACTCTACCTCTCGACATGCCGGCCCTCACGCCTATCTGACATCGCCTGATCCAGGCTATGTTCCGCCAGCTCTGCATCACGCCTTCTCCTCTACGCAGCAGACATCTTCAGATTCTTCTTGGTACATGGACACTGGTGCCACCTCTCACATGACGAACTCCTCAGGTAACCTCTCCTCTATTTCTTTTAAGGGCCCTGCCCCCTCTATTATCGTCGGAAATGGTGGTCGTCTTGCTACTTCGGGTATTGGCCACGCCAATTTACAGACCCCAACCCACCCACTACACCTCAACAATGTCCTTATTGCCCCAAAGATTGTCAAAAACCTTATCTCTGTCCGTCGGTTCACTACTGACAACAACGTTTCCCTTACGTTTGATCCCTATGGTTTCTCTGTGAACGATCTTACTACGGGGGTTACTCGCATGCGATGTAACAGCACCGGGGAGCTCTACCCTGTCACACCACCTCCTGCGTCCGGTCAATCGTGTCCGGTCGCCCTCTCGGCATCGTCGTCCAGCCTCTGGCATGCACGCCTGGGCCATCCCAGCGCTGCCGTTCTAGATGTCCTCCGTTCCCAGAACCTTGTCACATGTACTAAAGACCCACGCTCTGGTTTATGCTCTTCCTGCCAACTAGGCAAACATGCCCGACTGCCGTTCCAACGGTCTTTGACCTCTACCCTTGCTCCATTTGATATCATTCACAGCGACATTTGGACCTCTCCCGTGCCTAGCAAGGAGGGTCACAAGTACTACCTCTTGTTTCTGGATGATTACACTCATTACTTATGGGTCTTCCCGTTGCATTTCAAGTCCCAAGTGTTTCCTATTTTTGCCAGATTCCATACCTACATCAAAACACAATTCCACATGTCCATCAAATGTTTCCAGTGTGACAATGGTCGTGAGTTTGACAACAGAGACTTTCACTCCTTCTTTGCCACAAATGGGATCTCATATCGCTTGTCTTGCCCCTATACTTCTCAGCAGAATGGCAAGGCAGAAAGAATCATCAGAACCATCACCAACATGATGCGCTCTCTCCTCTTCCACGCATCTATTCCCCTTCCCTATTGGCCTCATGCCTTATCCACCACATGTTATCTCCTAAACATTCTCCCTTCCACTACCCTACAAAATCGCTCGCCGGCTCAGACTCTTTATTACGCCGAGCCTAGGTATGATCACCTTCGTACCTTTGGTTGCTTATGCTTCCCTAATCAGTCATCCACTGCCCCCCACAAGCTTCACCCTCGTTCCACCCCTTGTGTCTTTCTTGGCTACCCGTCTGATCATCGCGGTTACATTTGCCTCGATATCAAGACTCACAAGATCATTCTCTCTCGTCATGTCACCTTTGATGAGTCGCGATTTCCCTTCGCGTCTCCCACACCCCCTGTGTCGTCCACAGAGTCTGAGTCGCCTTTCCCTCACTTCATTCTTCCCCAGAGCTCTCCCGGTGCTCCTGCGTCTCCCCCTCCCCCACCTCCCCCGCCACCATCCATCACCAGACCACACACCCGCAGCGTCTCCGGTGTCTTTCGACCCCGACAGATCGTCTCCATGACCGCCGACCATCACCCCACTATACACCCCACATCCCCTCCACCACCATCAGCGCCTCCCCTACGCGCGGCGCCCGCCGCATGGCTTGCTGCGCCCGCCACAGCCCACTTTGCGGCGCCCCCCGCAAGAACCTCGCCCCTCCCTCCCCTACGCGCGCCCGCGCCCCAACCTGGCGCTCCCACGTTCTCCGCTGGCGTGCCCGCGTCCTTAGCCTCTCTTGCTCCCATCCGTCCCGACACCCAATCACCCTCTGCCTCCACCCAGACCTCCCTCTCCCCCATTCCCACCTCCCACAAAACAGCCCTCCAAGACCCGAATTGGCAGACGGCTATGCTCGACGAATACAGGGCCCTTACAAAGAACGGTACTTGGGTTCTGATCCCTCGCCCTCCTGAGGCGAATGTCATTCGTTGTATGTGGCTCTTCCGTCACAAGTTCCGCTCTGATGGGACGTTAGAGCGCTACAAAGCACGTCTTGTGGTCAACGGACGATCTCAGCAGGTAGGTATTGACTGTGATGAGACCTTCAGCCCCGTCGTCAAGCCTGCCACTATCCGAGTGGTGTTGAGCTTAGCACTGTCACGCAAATGGGCAATTCATCAGCTGGATGTCAAGAATGCGTTTCTTCATGGTCATCTGAATGAGACAATATACATGTTTCAGCCGCCAGGATTTGCTGATGCTGATCGTCCCAAGCACGTCTGTCTCCTTAAGCGCTCTCTGTATGGTCTAAAACAGGCTCCGCGGGCTTGGTTCCAGCGCTTTGCTTCACATCTGCTACGCTTAGGCTTCATCGGCAGCCGCTCAGATTCGTCTTTGTTCATCTATCGCAGAGGCTCTGACATGGCCTTCCTATTACTATATGTCGACGACATCATTCTCACCGCCTCTTCTGATTCTCTTCGGACATCCATTATTTCGAAGTTGAATGCGGAATTCGCCATGTCTGATCTGGGTGAGTTGTCCTACTTCTTGGGAGTTGCTATTCAGCGTCATGCTTCTGGTCTGTTTCTCTCACAGAGTAAGTATGCTGCCGAGATTATTGCTCGGGCTAAGATGGTCAACTGTAATCCAGCCGCCACCCCTGTCGATACATCCAACAAGCTCAGTGCTCACTCTGGTCCTTTGGTTGATGACCCGACATTGTACAGGAGCCTCGCTGGTGCTCTACAGTATCTCACTTTCACCAGGCCTGACATCAGTTACGCCGTTCAGCAGGTCTGCTTGTTCATGCATGCCCCCAGGGAACCACACTTTCAGGCCTTGAAGCGGATTATTCGGTACATCAGCGGCACCCTCGAGCTCGGCACCACGATCACTCCTTCCGCTAAGCTTGATCTTGTTGCTTACACTGATGCGGATTGGGGTGGTTGTCCTGACACACGTCGTTCCACGTCTGGTTACTGTGTCTTCCTCAACGACACCCTTGTGTCATGGTCAGCTAAGCGTCAGTCTGTCGTGTCTCGTTCCAGCGCTGAAGCGGAATACAGAGGTGTTGCCAACGTTGTCTCCGAGTGCTCTTGGCTTCGCAATCTCCTGCTTGAGCTCCGTTGCCCTCTTATGAAGGCCACTCTGGTCTACACTGACAACGTCTCCGCCGTCTATCTAGCTAGCAACCCGGTCCAGCATCAACGCACGAAGCACATTGAGCTTGATCTCCACTTCGTCAGGGACAAGGTTGCCATAGGACATGTCCGCGTTCTACATGTCCCGTCCTCGTATCAGTACGCTGATATATTCACCAAGGGTTTACCTAGACAGTTGTTCATTGATTTTCGCTCCAGTCTCACTGTACGACCCCCTCCAGTTTCGACTGCGGGGGTTTGATAGATTACATAGGTCTTAATATTGTATAGTGGGCCAAAAGCCCATTAAGGCCCAATACCTTTGTAACCTATATATATGATTATCAATGAATGGAAACCCTCGAGGAGGACTTTACATCAATTCCGCTATTCTACATACGGCAAGGATGCCCACTTTCACCATATCTATTCTTAATAATATCGGAAATTCTGGCCCGTGGGTTACAACATGAATCGGAAAAACCACAAAGCCATCTAGGAGTCAAACTGACGCGAGGGGGAACAAAAATTCCTTTCTTAGCCTTCGCGGATGATATTGTCATCTTTGCATCAGCAACCAAAACCGGCTGCGACCAAATTAACAAAATTTTGACTGAGTACTCAACTATTTCAGGACAAAAGGTAAATAGGCACAAATCCCAATTCCAAACATCTAAAAACGTCACAACCACCCAGAAAAATCTAATCAGAAACGAGCTAGAAATAGCGCACACCCCAAAGATGGGTACCTATTTGGGTTGCCCCCTAATAGAAGGAAGAATGACAAAGGAAGAATTCACGAAACTTCTAACAAACACCAAATCACAACTACACAGATGGAAGGCGAATTGCCTCTCACAAGCTGGCCGTTGCACTCTAATTAAAACAACGCTAGCAGCCAAACCTCTACACATAATGCAATGTTTTATGCTACCAAAATCAGTCCATACGGAACTTGATAAGATTAACCGGAACTTCCTTTGGAACAAAGGACCCAACCATAAGCCCCTCATCGGCTGGTATGAGGTTTGCAAAACCAAGGAAAATGGAGGGCTAGGGCTGCGTAGCTCAGAGGATATGAATACGGCGCTTCAGATGAAATTACTCTGGAAACTATTAGCGGAACCAACTAGCCCATGGGTTAAACTAATTAAAGAAAAATATCTCAAAAACCAAAATATACTCACATATCAGAAGCAGGGTACCTCTTCTTGGCAATGGACCCAGTTAATAAAACTAATCCCGCTGTTTAAACAAGGCCTTCATTGGTCTATTGGAGATGGCGCCTCTATCAAATTTTGGCAAGACCAGTGGTTAGGCCAAACACCTATAAATTCATCTATCTTAGGAACCCAACAAATAGACGATACATCAATGTAAAACATTTTCTCAAAGACAACAAAACGTGGAACCAAGATAAACTACACGCAGAGTTACAAAGCATAATTCCAAACAGCCTAATTGAAACTATCAAGACAATACCAATACCACAGCACATCCAAGTAGACAGACTTTATTGGAAATGGAGCAAAAATGGCTGGTTCAACACTAAATCTGCTATTGACATGATATACAGCCACAAGAAACATGAAACATCAGACGCAAATTGGATCTGGGGACTAGATATCTCCCCGAAAATAAAATCTTTCCTATGGAAAATCCTTAAGAACGGAGTGCCTACTTCTATCAAACTAGCTTCTCGACACCTTGGGATTCCGACAAACTGCCCCCACTGCGACTCTTGCTATGAAGACCTAAACCATTTATTATGGAACTGTCCTGTTACGAGGGAGACCCTAATTGCAAATAACCCGGGAACATTTCGGAAAATGAATGGTTGTTTCAGCAAAGACGAACACTTGAACACCACGCTATGGGAAATAAAAAATACAATAGGAACAAAATGCTTTGAAGATCTCGCCTTTGCTTGGTGGGGTATCTGGTACTTCAGAAACAAAACACTCTTTGAAAACATAAACCCGGACATAAGACGCATTTTATCCTTTATAAAGGAGCAAATATATGTCTGAAAAACATCAAATTTGAACTGCCCGGAGTACTGCGAAAACAACAAAAGTACACCCACAAATGTGAACAAGCAAAGATCTATATCAAAGAGAAAGAGAACAAAATGGGAACCTCCGCCAATTGGAACTCATAAGCTAAATTTTGATGGATCATTCTCCGCGGATGGTTTGGGCTCTTATGGATTCATCATTCGTGATTCTGTAGGAACCTCGATTTTCTCTGGTAATGGACCATCACCAATCAGTTCTGTCTGTGGCTGTGAAAGTTTGGGTCTCTGGATGGGACTCCAGGCTGCAACAGAACTGAAAATAACAAACCTTATTATTGAAGGAGACAACTCAACAATAATAAAAAGTATGAAAGGTATGGGGAAGCCTACTGGAGACTCTGAAATGATTGTCTCGGACAGTCTAGTCTCGCTGGGCTTTTTTGGTTCTGTTGAGATTCGTCATGTCTTCCGTGAGGCAAATTTGGTAGCTGATCGCTTGTCCCGTATCACTCCAGCCTTCAACGGTATCTGGACTCCTGATGACTCTCTGTTGCATAGTCTCATCCGCAAGGATGCTCTTGGCTGATAGAGCTCAGCTCTATGGTCAAATTTTTTCCGTTTCAAAAAAAATAAAAAAAAATAAAAAATAAAAAATAAAAAAAAAAGACTCCAAGACAACTGCATATTTTGCAAGCGGTGAGAGGAGAAATAGCGCAAGATTTTTTGTTGGCTACTGTAGAGATATTTCATTAAGCACTTAGGTTTTGTATGTTATTTACATGTAATATTGTATGGTTATATATGTATGTATTATGTGGGCTATGATAAGAAGGGTGGAATTAGGCTTTGGCTAAAGCTCAGGTGTGGGTGTTAGCCTTTGGGCTGCCAACCTGTGGCTGGGCCGTCCAAACCCGTTGAGCCCAACCCAGCCCAACCTTTCCTTGTGGAAGCTGAGCTCGGATTATAGGGTTCTCTCAAGAGCTCGCCTATATATGCTCCTTACCTCCTATCTGCTTGTCACTGTTGAAGCCGCTCCGCCGTTTGATAAGCTCCAAAGAAAAAGAGAGAGAGAGAGAGATCCAGGAAACCCTAGCGCCGCCGCATCCCTTTCCGGGAACGTCACTTCTTCCTGGTTCCGGTGGTCTTCTCCGGTGTTGATCTCTGGTGGCCGATCTGTTGCTCCTCTACAGATCTACCTTCGACGAAGATCTTCTTCGTATTGCTCTCGTTTCTTCTTCAGTCTTTTGTGGTTTCTTGTGTTTGCATGTTCTCCGTGTTTATCTTTGTTTGTTGTTTCTCTGTAAGCCTGTGAACACCTTGAGTTAGTGGATTTAGGCCTGATCTGGAGGCCCCGAGGACGTAGGTCATTTGACCGAACCTCGTAAAACTGTTGTGTTCTTGCTTTGAGTTTCTCTTCGCTTCCGCTTATCTGTTTCTCCAATCTACGATTATCGAACTAGTGCTATATCAAATTTGGTATCAGAGCATGTGTTTTGATGCTAGAGCTTGAGTGTCCGCTTTCCAAACTCTCTGAATCTTTATAGATCTCAGGGAACGGAAATTGGTGCAGGAAGCGGGTGGGCCTAGATAGGGTATATCGCCTGGTGCCATTCCCCCCTGTACGACGCATCAGATCCTGTTCTTGTTGTGTGAAATCTTGTGTGTTTTTGCATGCTTTAGGGTTTCTGCACTTATAGCTTTGCTGTTTGTTATTCTGTGTTTGGAATCTTCAGATCTTGATTATTCTTGAGTTTTTTGGTCTCGAAACTTTCAGATCTGGACTTAACTGTTTGGATCTAGGGTTTCTTGAAGATCTGTAAGCTCTTGAGTAATCTTCTGAGATCACTTGTGTGCTGAGATATTCTCTGCAGTTGTTTTGCTTGCTTTAGCTAAGGTCTTCTTAGTTATTCTAAAAGCTAAGTTGCTTTCTTGCCTTTTGTTGTCAGGAAAAACCATGGCTGAGTCCTCTGTTAGGATTAAGCCCTATGATGGGATCTCTGATTTTGCAATGTGGCAGTTAAAGGTGAAAGCAGTTCTCATTAAGGAGAAATGCTGGTTACCTATCAATGCAGTATACCCTGCTACTGTTGATGATGAGAAAAAGAAGGAGGTGGACCTTATAGCACACAGTGAGATTATGATACGTCTTTCTGATGAGGTAGCTCAACAGGTAATGAGTAAGAAAACAGCCAAAGAGCTAGCAATGTACTTGAAAACCATTTATATGTTCCTATCTATGGTGATACTTAGTCCGCACAATCCAAAGAAGCTGATAGATGTTTGATTACAACCATTAATAAGAGAATTGAAGTTGTTGTGGACTTAAGGTGTGCCTACATTGATATCTTAAGGGGTGAAAACATTACTATGCGAGCTACCTTGTTATGAACCATTACTGAATTTCCAGCTTATTGGAATGCTTTCAGGTTGGAGTACAACTAGTTGTATGGCTTGTCCAATTTGCATGGATGATAAAAAGGAATTTCGATTGGTTCAATGCAAAAAGCCATCATGGTTTGATTGTCATTGAAGATTCTTACTGCATAATCATACATTTAGGAAAATGAAGAAGGCATTTTTCAAACAACATGTTGAGACATCTTCTGCTGTTCAATGTTTAGATGGTCAAGGACTCAAGCAATTTGGAATCTTATGAAGGACCTACCGCTCCTCATGCACACATTCCGAGATACGGGACTCTGCATAAGTGGACTAAGCAAACTATATTTTGCCAATTTCTCTATTAAACGACACTTATGATCTTTCATAATCTTTATGTTATGCATATAGAAAAAAAATGTGTTTGATAATGTCTTTAACAAAGTAGTGGACATTAGTGGAAAGTCAAATGATACATTGAATGCAAGGAGAGATATGAAATCATGTTGTGATTGTCAAGAATTACAAGTAGAGGACAATCATGTCGGTCCAAAGCTAAATGCAATTTACGCGCTAATGAAAAACAAAGAAAGAAAATTTGTAGGGCTGGCACGGTATGGTACCATGGAAAATTTTGGATTACCACATACAATACTGATACCATTCGGTATGTAATTTTCGCTACCACGTACCAATTGAAGTTGTCGGTAACCGAAAATGTCGGTTACCGAATGTCCGGTATCGTGGTTACCAACGGTCTCGTTCAATTTTCATTTACGTGATTTTTATGTATGGTAACCGACGGTACCGATGATATCGAAATAGACAATGGTTACCACGGTACCACGGGACTACACTATTTCCGATAGGGACTAAGAGGTTTTTTAATATATATACACCACAATACCACGGGATTTGAAGTTTGCATACCTATACTGTACTGATATTGTTCGGTACCGACCTTTCGGTTACCGATTTCGTGGTAACCATCTTAGGTTGGTAATTGGTTGGTACGGTAATTTTTGTAGCACGGCCATCCATAGAAATTTGTGAATGGATCAAATCTTTATGCTTTCCTAATGGATATGCTTTGAATCTTGGCCGATGTGTACAAATGGATGAGTACAAGCTAATAGGAATGAAGAGTCACGATTGCGATGTATTTATGCAGATTAATTCCAATTGCTTTTACAGATACATGTTATAAGATAAATGGATACAAATTAGGTATTGATCTAGACATGTTATAAGATAAATGGATACAAGTTCCACACATGACAAAGGGGAGATGGAAAAACTACAATGAATAACGGAGTTTGGGTGAAAAGATCAAGTTAAAGAGGTTCTTATATGTATCGAAGCAATCGGGTCGCATGTGGTATAACCGCCTTAGCAAGTTCCTACTAAGACATGGTTTTGTAAATAACCAAGTAAGCCCATGTGTCTCCATAAAAAGGACAAAGTCGGGTTAACTAATTATAGCAGTTTATGTTTATGACCTAAACATTATCGAGACTCCATAATAAGATTCAACAAATAACTAATACATGAAAAATGAATTTGAAATTAAAGATCTTGGAACAGCCAAGTATTGCCTCGGCCTATAGTTCGAGCATACAAGAAACAGAATTTTCATTGGTTAAACCATGTTGAAAAGGTCTTAAAACGCTTTAACATAGATAAAGTATATCCAATGAGTACATCTATGGTTGTACGATCACTTGATGTCCACAAGGACCCCTTTCGTCCTCGATTAAACAATGAAGAGATATTAGATCCTGAAGTACCCTATCTCAATGAAGTTGATGGGCTTATGTATTTTGATACGAATACCCGACCAAATATAGCTTTTGTAGTTAATCTACTAGAAAAAATCACTACTAAATATCTGACCTAGGGTAACACTAAAATTGCAATGGTTTTATACATGTGTTACAATAGGTAGGCTATTATAATGGGTTGTTTGAGGGGTGACTATGGTAACGCTTCATAATTTTATTGTAACAACGTAATCTAAGGGAACGCTTAATATTAATCTATGGTAACGGTAGTGAAAAACGCGCAAAATTAAATACAAGGGGCGGGATGTGAAAACTCAAATTGTGCGCTCATCCCTTTCTACCCCTTTCAAACCCTAACCATGTTCTTTTCTCTCTTGACCGCTTTCCAAATTGCTGAAACCAGAAAACCCCAAATCTCACATGCCTCATCGATGTCGTTGCCGCTCCTCACCACATCTTGTCCCCTCCTCCTGTTGTCATCTCTATTCAGGTCACTCTCCTCGCCACAGCTTCCTGTTTCCTTCTCAATTTACCACTTTTTTCTTCAAATTGCCAAGAGGAATCTCTAATCTGGTCACTCGCCTCGCCACTTCTTGTTACCACCTAAATCATCGCAGCCGCCACCCCATTCGATTCAACCTCAGGTAAATTCCCCTTTTCGTTCCCTTTAGTTGGGTTATTCAGTTTGGATTTACAAATGACACTTGCGTATATTGAAGTTTGCAATCTCTCATGCCGGTGAACGCCAATACTGGCCACCTTTGACTCGTCTATCACACCCAGGTCATCAACCATTAGTTAGCAACTTCCAATTTTCTCGAATTAGCATATATCCATGTCAACCAAAGGGGCATAAATGAGGTGAACTTCTAACCTAAAACCTTTTTTTTTTGTTAGTATTATTACTGCTAGCCATGTGGATGATATTTGTTTTTAAAAAAATTCTTTTCTAGGGTTAAATCTTTCATTTTTCAGTCCTATTGTTGTTTAAGATTTTGGTGTTTGAAACTTTGATTTATGTTTTATATATTATATTGCGATTGAGGTCATTAGACGTGTTATACTTCTTCTGTGTGAATTGTATTAATCTCCCACTTAATCCTAATTTTAGTCCAACCAAGTATGTGGATAATCATAGTGTGGTCTAACCGAAAATTGGCTCAATTGTCAATCTAATCCACTTCTACTTCTACATGTGCCCTGTTACTTTCGCATAGTAAATGTGGAGTTCTTGGTCTATCTAGTTTCCTTTTCTTTTATTTCCATAAACTATTTCACTGGGCTTTGTGTGGTAGGCACAAGAACTATACAGTTCTGTCAATATATATATATATAGTTCATGTGTTATGTGAAGTATTCTATTTTTAATTTCACATGTTATCTTTTATGACAGAACACTGTTCCAAGCCTCATCAATGCAAAATGTTGTCAATTCTTGTGTTAAAAGTTTGGGTGTGTTTTTGATTTTATACTCTTGCCCTTTCTCATTTATTTTCGCTTTAAATTATTGACAGATGAGAATGTGTGTGATTTATATGTTTTACACTGAAGCTGAAATAAAAAAGGTTTTCCATTTTTTCAGTCTTGTTGGAATAAGCATGTTGAATCTAAAGAAAGATTTCATCTACTGTTAGATAGGATTTTTTCAGTTCAAATATGGGTTTCGTTTAATATTTGTCTCTCTATGTTCAAATCCCCTTTATTAGTTCATGTATGATCAGAGAAAATGTAGTATAATAAGTAAGCAATTTTGTCCCATGTGTAATGTGATGTGTTTGGTTTGTTTATATATGTTTCTTATCAAATAGTTAGTGAAATTTCTGGTTGCAGAAATCTGGGCTTCTAATTACAGATGGGTTGTGATTCTTCTTTTATGATTCTATATTTTCTTTTAGCTTTTTCATTAATAAGGCTTATACTTCTACTCCATAAATTTATTTTTATACGTTTTGTACTTCATCTATCAATTTCCAACAATGTTCTATTCTTTGCGAATACAATTATATGGAACAACATTGGAGGATCAGACATGGGCCTCTTGTGCAAACCTAAGGTAATTGGCTTTTTCTTGTACTTGAAATGCTTCATTTCTCAATGTCTTTCCTCTCATTGCTCATAGAACTAGGTGTTAAATGTCTTTCACCTTTTTGCCATGGATGTCGTAATATAATTTAAATCACGTAGAGTAGGCAGAAAAACAAGTGATCTAGTGGTTAGTTAGCTACCCTCGTTTGTTCATAGGTCCATTTATTTTTTGCATAACTTTTTTTGCTGGAAAGTTTAGGTTTTGTCGAATTGGTTTATCCATATACTTGTGTATTTACTAGTATTTTTTTGGTTTGATCCATATGATTCACACCATTCTCATTCCGGCCTCTACCCTTGATCACTTGCATATTCAATATTTCAGGCGTTTCTACTCTCTTATTTGTCCTCCGAGTTCAACGTATTAATCTGGTTGATTAGAAATTTACATTATTCCAACTGGAGCTTTCTCGATAGACACACATGCTGATACTTAAGCAAGGAAAGAGGTTGGACTGGTCTAATAGATACTAGATAAGAATTCCTTTTGATTAAGTATATATGATTTGTTCACTTGGAATTTATTTTCACATTTGAGCTCGTATTGATGTTGTTTTTTACACTATTTTTTTTGTGTGTGTGATTATTTAACCCTTTCAATATAGAATGACTGGGAACTTTATATACATATATATATATATATTGATATGGGTTATTATTGCTTCTTTTTTTTTTTTGTAGATTTTCTGGCAAGAAATATGGAGACTCGTGAAGTTTGGGATGCTAAGGCCTAAGGTAGTAAGGGGTTGGACTTTAATTTTTGAAGAACAAATTATTTTAGAAGGCTTTGATTTACTTGTAAATACCTATGTTAGAGAGGATATATATTTATATATACTTGTATGATTGTCTTACACAAAAATACATTTAAAGATATGTATTGAATATGTCGATTGAATCAAACAGGCTCTAATTTGTTAGCCTATTTTTTGTATGGATTTGTCAATGTTTGTTAAGCAAGGGTTGTGGTGGTGGTTGTGAGGTGCAGCCAACCATTATTATTATTATATATTTTTTTAAAATATCTTTGGTATCTCACCTTTTGTAGTGGTTTTACCTATAGTAACAGTTGTACATCTTTTGTAATGGTTGTACCTATGGTAACAGTTGTGGTAACAGATTTAGTTTGGTTTTATCAAACCGTTACAATAGGGTAGCTTGGCGTTACTATATATCTAAGCCAACGGCCTCTACTGTAGCGGTGTGACAAGTGTTACCATAGGTCTATAGTAACACTTTTGAAGCCTATGGTAACTGATTTCGGGCGTTACACTAGGTCAGTTATTTTGTAGTGAATATAGCTCAACACCAACAAAAAGACATTTGAAATGTGTCAAGCACATTCTACGTTATTTACGTGGAACAAGTGACATGGGTTTGTATTTTGAAAGAGCCAAAGGAGTACATGGTGCATAATTAGATGGCTATTCTAATGCAGGTTATTTGTCTGATCCCCATAAGGCCATCTCGCAAACAAGGTACTTATATATTCATGTATGGTGGAACCGCCATTTCATGACGTTCATCAGAGCAATCTCTTATAGCCACGTCATAAAATCACACAGAGCTCATCGCATTGTGTGAAACTGGAAGAGAAAGTGTGTGGCTCAGATCACTTATCCAACATGTCAGAGAATCATGCGGGTTAGAGTTAGTTGCAAAACACCCGACATTGTTGTATGAAGATAATTTTGATTTCATCGCCCAAATAAAAAAAGGATACATTAAGGTGATAAGATGAAGCATATATCCCCCAAATTATTCTCTACTCATGGACTCCAAATTGAAGGCATGCAAGATTGATGTCCTGAAGATTGCATCAAGTGAAAATCTTGCAGATTTGTTCACTAAAGCTTTGCTTACAGCATTATTTAAGCGACTAGTGCACAAGACAGGTATGCGTTGTTAGAAGGATGTATGCAAAGTCGAGGGAGAGTATAGTTTACACTAGTACTCTACTTTTTTTTGTCTTGATCTTGATTTTTGTACCAAATGGGGTTTTCCAGACAAGGTTTTTAATGAGACAATACGTAGACTACGAGGTGCACATTCAAAAGGAGTGTTATAAACACCATTGTGGATGTTCATCTTCTTATCCCCCTGCATTCATGGTCCATTTATATACTCATGTTTAGAGCTGGCAAAATCTAACATGACCCGAGAAACCTGATCGACACACCCAAACCCAAAGCCGGAAAATATTGAGTCATTTGTAACCCGAACCTGAGGTCGAAACCAACCCGAACCTAATCGGACTTGAAACAAACCCAAACACAGACAAACCCGACTCGACTATCAACCTGACCCGACGACTCCCAACTCGACTGAGGTTGAAATTTTCAGTTTTTCACATTTTCCTCCTCATTTGTTAAAATAAATAAATTTCATTCCCTTCTTATGTGCTAAATAAAGTTTCATTTCTCTCATTTGAATAGATAGGTGTTAATCATTAATGTATATTTGTATAGGTTAATAAGTGTATATTATTATACTCCAAATTATTATGATAAATCATTTAGACATGGAAGATAATAATTTAAAAAGTGTATAAGTGTATAATATTTGTATACAAGTGTATAAGTTAATAATTCTATAATATTAATATATTATATTTGTATACAAGTGTATAATATTTGTATACAAGTGTATAAGTAATGATTATTCAGTCGAATAATTTAAAATGAATACAAATGTGAAATCATAACTTCATTTAGTATTTAAGGGTTATACTACTTATATACTTTTATAAATTCATTTATAATTTATATTATGTAAAAATTACATTGTGGAAGAGTCGGAAGTCTTTAATATTATAATGAAAAATGTACATAATAATCAAAAATGAAAAAAAAAATTAAAGTTTAAAGTTTTATTTTGTTTAAAAACTTGAAAAGTATGAAATGACATTTTCAAGTTTTATTTTTGCCACTAGCTAATAGGGAAATGCAATATTTTTAAACAAAACTTAAAAATGGTAAATACATATCAAGTGAAAAAAAAATTGAAAAATCTACATTAATCTTCAATTTTGGATTCCTTTACATTTCCCTCCTATTTCAACAAAAGAAATTCCTTTTCCACCAATTTGCAACGTACAAAATTCGTTTTCCTCCAATTTTAGTTTATTGTATAATCAATACTCAATAGAGTATATTGTATGTATATTATAACCAATTTCGCAATATAGTTTAGTTTAAATTTTAAAAACTATCAATAATAAAGTAGCGAATAAAAATAAAATGATTGATCAAATCATTTAAAATATTTAGACCCGGTTTGCTTAGAAACTTGATTCAAATCGACCCGACTCTTGACTCGAAACCCGAATGAGCACGATCCAATTTGATCGGAAACCCAAATGAGTCCGACCCTATTCAACCCGATATGCAACGAAGCCGAAATTCATTTAGACCGAACCCAAACTCGACTTGACTCACCCGACGACAGACTACAAATTTTACCTGAACTGATCAAACCCTTCAGTGATCCGACCCTAATGAGATCGACCTGAACGCGACCTGATCAATTGAATTGTCAACTCTACTCATATTTCCATGCCATATAAGGATTTGTAATCTCACTTGGAAGACACACAAGTAATAGAGTTGATCTCCTTCCCATTGATTTTTTTATACAAAAAAAATTATAAGGGGAAATTTCGTTTGATGCCCTTGAGTTTTAACAATTCCAGCTGGTGTCCCACACTTTTTTTTTGTCCGAAAGGTATCCCTAAATTTTGTCAAAAGTTCTCCTTTTTATTGAATAAAACCATATCTTTTTTTTTCCATTAAAAAGCCTCTTTACTTTTAACATTGAACAAAACTACATGTTATTTAACTAAATTCAACACAAAAGTGACAAAACTACCGTTATTTTTAAAAATTAACAAAATCAAACATCATTGCCAAAGTTTGAGCCAAAATCACCCATTGTTTCCATTTTTTTTTTAAGAAAATCAACCATTGTTTTTAACATTACACAAAAGATCTGTTATATATTTTTCATAGTTTGTAAAAAAAAATCTCATTATTTGTCCAACGTATATTGCATGTACATAATCATACTTTGCGTAAAACCACCCTTTATGCTTTAAAAAATGCACAAAACCACTTCTTATGTAATAAAAGAAGGGGAATTTTCGGTAACTGTCCATTTAGAATAGGATGTTTTGCTAAATGTCCATTTTCATAAGGTAATTAAGTAAATGTCCTATAATGACACTTTTACCCCTAACCTTATTTTTTCACCTTCTCCCCCAAATTAAAACAAGCGTCCATGGAGTTCACAACGATGGAGAAAGAGCGAAGCGTCCATGGAGTTCACGGGGCCATGCCTACCTTCGTCTTGCTCGACCATGGAGGTTCGAAGCGGTGCTGCTGTCGGCGCTACGCGAATTCACCTCCATTCGCCCTAATTTTGGTTGTGTTCTCTGTATCGCTCCCCGGATGCCGTCCGATCCTTCAATAATGGATCTGATGTAATCTCTCACTTTCTATATCCATAAATTTGCAGCAATCTATATGGAATCTTCATATTTTTTCAATTTTGTCTGTTGATGCTTTCCGATCCTTTGCAATTCGCTAGTGTTCGACGGGATCGATTTTCCGATATTACGCTACCATTGTAACTGTTTTCGTGGCTCTCACAGAGACGGAATGGGGCCTCATATTCAAGTTTTGGAAGGTTCGGTTTTCCTCTCGTCAATCTCATATTCTTCAATTGATGGTCTATTAAATTTTGTCTAGATTGGACCTTGTGAGTTGTGGATGGCTTGATGATTGGGCTTGAAATTGCAGCGATCAGCCGATCCTACCGCCTGAGGTGGTGCTCGGGAGCAGCAGGATGCATCAGAAATCATATCAGAGGTCATCAAACCGGACTGAGACCGACGTCCTCGCAGATGCTGGACGAAGTTTCCATTGATTTGCTTGAATGGAGTTTCATCTTCTCCGATGCTACCTTATTATTGATGAATTTGTTGCTCCTATGATTAATCTATACGGTATAATTGATTAAACTATACAGTATAATCGAAGCATGACAAAAGAAAAAACGAAGTGATTTTGTGATGATATATTAAGTCCCGCCAAAAGAAAAGCTTCTACCTTTCATGGAGAAGATGGAAGGTAGCAGTAGCACTTCTTTAACTTTAAGGAGATGATTGGGTTTATACATATACATACGTGTCACCATGGACTAATGCTAAAAAAACTACACAAAATAAAGTTGTTAAAAAAAAAGTTATCAATCATATGTGTCACACCAATAGTGCCATTGACCTTGTAAAAAAATGTAAAAGAAAATGTTATTAATGGTGTCATCACCATAAAAATAGTGAAACAATTGCTGTCACCAGAGGAAAATCATATGACAAAAAGGAGAAAAAACCTTATAGAGGCTAATGCTAGCCAAAAGAAAAATTGGTGGTGTCACCACCATAAAAACAGTGTCACCATAAGCGTACAAAGTGGTGTCACCACCAGTGTAACAAGGGAAATAATGGTCAAGTGTTATTAGTAGTGTAACCAATGAAAAATAGTGTCACCACTCCTGTCACCAAAAGGAAAAACCCTAGGACAAGGGAAAATGTTATTAGTAGTGTCACCACAATTAAAAAAAAAGTAACTACTACTATCACCAAAAGAAAAAAAAACTAGGACAAGGGAAAGTGTTATCAACAATGTCACCACAATTATAAAAAGAAAGTAATCACTACTGTCACCAAAAGAAATAAAACCTAAGACAAGGGAAAATGTGATTAGTAGTGTCTCCACAACAAAAAATTAAAAATGTAATCACTATTGTCACCAAAGGAAGACTCTAGGACAAAAGAAAATGTTAAAAAGTAATCACTATTGCAACCACTATTGTCACCAAAAGGAAAAAAAATATAGGACGTACAAGGGAAAAGAATGACAAGTGTTAATAGTGTTGTCACCAACCTAAAAATTAAGTGTTGTCACCACTAGTGTACCAAGTGAAAAATGACCAAGTGTTATTAGTGGTGTCACCAAGGTAAAAATATTATAATCACTACTGTCACCAAAAGGATACCCATACCCCTAGAACAATGGAAAATGTTATTAGTAGTGTCACCACAATAAAAAAAATGTAATCACTGGTGTCACCAAAAGAAAACCCTAGGACAATGGATAGTGTTATTCGTAGTGTAATAAGCAGTGTCCCCACAATTAAAAAAAAAATTATTACTGTTACCAAAAGAAAAAAAGACCTAGAACAAGGTAAAATGTTATTAGTAGTGTCACCATCAAGACAAAGTCACGATAAAGTTGTCATCAAAGGAAAGTCCTAAGATACATTAAGAGGTGAATAACAAAGTGTTATTAGTGGTGTCACCACCATAAAAACAGTGTCACCACAAAGGTACAAAGTGGTGTCACCACTAGTGTAGAAGGATAGAATGGTCAAGTCTTATTAGTAGTGTCACCAAGGAAAAATAGTGTTGTCACTGCTGTCACCAAAGGAAAAATATAAGACAAGGAAAAGTGTTATTAGTAGTGTCACCACAATAAAAAAAAGTAACAAATGTTGTCATCAAAAGAAAAAAAACCTTAGGTCAAGAGAAAGTGTTATTAGTAGTGTCACCACAATAAAAAAAAATGTAACCGCTGCTGTCATCAAAGAAAGACAACACTCCGTTAAGAGATGAATGACTAAGTATGTTAATAGTGGTGTCATCAACACAAAAACAGTGTCACCACAAGCGAAACTAGTAGTGTCACCACTAATGTACCAAGTGAAAGAATGGTCAAGTATTCTTAGTGGTGTCACCAAAGGTAAAAACAGTGTAATCAAGATTGTCATCAAAGGAAAACTCTTGGACAAAGGAATCACAAACTCTAAAGGGGCTAATGCTAAGAAAAACAACTATTGTCACCAATGCAAAAACCTAGGACAAAGGAAAATATTATTAGTAGTGTCACCACAATAAAAAAAATGTAATCGTTGGTGTCACCACTATAAAAACAGTGTCATCTCAACTGTCACCAAAAGAAAAATCTAGGACAAGGGAAAATGTTATTAGTGGTGTCACCACAATAATAAAAAAATGTAACCATAGTTTGGTGGCAACTTTGTTTGTACATTTTTTTTAATCAAATTTCAGTGTCACCGACTCACCACCCTTATTAGCGGTGATAATTTTTTTAGGCCTCTATTGTTTAGAACAGGGTAAAAATCCCGTTTAGAACATGACCAAAATACCATTATAGTTGTAACAAATTACACCCAATACCCCACAACCCTACCCACTCCTCTCTCTAACGTCAAAGCTCTGTAGAATAGCCAAAATTGCACATCGTCGCCCCCATCTCCAATTAGTGTGGGTTTTGTTCTTTTAGTTCAATTAAACGCCTTCATCTCAAAGATCTACCAAAGTTAAGGTATGTTTTCAACATTTTCCTTGTGATTTTGAGTGATTAAACTAGTTTTTAGGGATTTTGGGGGATTGATGTTTGGCTATAAAATAGGATGCGAAAATTGGTGTAGTTTTGTGTATTTGTGGCCAAATAAGTAGTATATAGGCATCATCTACTACACAGATATATGATGCTAAAGGTCGAAAATCGTGTTTTGGGTTCGGATCTGTGTGGGTGTTTTGCGCAGGCAGAGGTAGGAGACGACGGCTGGTCGTTGCGACCCATGCCCAAACGGTCGGTGCGACTAGGGGCCTTTTGGTCGGTGCGACCACGGGCCTTTTGGTCGGTGCGACCACTTACCTATGGCTCAAGTGCACACTCCTTCACCTCTTGATCGATCTTGATTTGAGAATTACAAATATCAGTAGAAGTCAGGAAAACCAGCCATAATGTCACTATGATCTTAAGATTTTTCTATGTGAAAAGAGTCTTCATTGTTTGGCATTTGTTTAGATTCCTTGGTTGATGGGATTGATTATTAACTCTGGTAAATGAGAATAACATTTAAGAATTGAGATTGAGTACTGACTTTTATAAATAGTGGGTGGTGCTATTTGGTGTCCCCTTTCTTAATCAAGTGCATGTAAGGATTATAGAATGGTTTGAAATCAAAACTACTATCTGCAAAAACACACGACTTTTTAAATAATATATGTGAAAAACACACGTCTATCTAAATGATGATGTTAAATAATATATGCAAAAACACATGCAATCTTATTCCACAGAAGTCACAGGAAACCTTACTTGAAGTTCTGTTAGTTTCCTTGGTACATTTTTTATAATTATAAAAATATAAATAAAAAAGCTTCCTTAATATCCACAGTGGATGAAAATAGAATTGAAGACTGAGCAGCATCACTTTAGAGTTGGCCCCAAGGTCATTTCAACTCATCACTGGTTTCTCTATGTCCTGTTCACTCTTTATCTTCATTTTCTTGGAGAGTTAAACCAGTCGATCGGTTCACATAACCAGTACCTCAAGTTCAAATTAGCTTGTTGCGGTTCACACCATTGGCACCAGCTTCATTTTTTTTAACCAGTTCAGACCTAGAAACGGAAATATAGTACACAAGCTCGCTATCCCTTTGCTTTCATAAATGCAGATAAAAGTTGTTGAGATTGAATCCATATAGTGTGTGTGGAATAAAAATAATAGGTATGTTGATTGCTCGTTTTCGTTACAGATGGATAGAAGATCGACACTACACGCATCCGCATGACGTCAGCGCGCCGTTTCTAGGTCCGTATGCGAGACGGATCAGGCCGAAGACGATTCGGCCGACGCTATGATACCGGGGCAGATGGTGCCGGTGGACCAGGATGTGCCAGAAGGTTCTCGGCGACGTCCTAGGGCCTCCAGAAGTAGGAATCAACATCGTGGAGGTCCGACGATAGCACCACTGCTGACGTGTCCAGCTCCAAGAGGCCCTCATATTCCGGGCCTACTTTTGGGATTTGAGGGACACGTAGCTCATCACATTTGGGCTGGGAATGTAAGTCAAATCTTATACACATAAATTACTGTACATGCTCATGTTAAATTTAATAATATAGAGATTATTATCATTTTTCTGATTGTTGTATGTTTCGATAGGAACGGGAACCTTTGAAGTTACATATTCGTACGACACAACTTTCAAGGTGGATTTTGGACGAGGATCACATATGGGCAGAACTTGTGTCAAGATGTGGATTGGCACATCTCCAGACGTCAATGTACAGTAGGCACAACGGAAGGCTAATATCCACGTTTGTTGAACAAAGATATGACACCCATAACCCATAAGTAATTTTCAACAGTTTCTCCGCTCATAAACGCACATGCTATGTTGTAGTTCTTCCACGTAGGAGTGAAGCCAATCACTTCAAAGAAGGGCATATTGTACCTATTTAGATAGTACTATGTTAAATAGATATATGATGCTCTCCAATATGGACATGTGCAATGGACTTAGAAACTTAAACAAGAGTGACGAACTATACCTGTTCACTTTATATGTCGCGTCCATCACAAGTACATAAGGGAATGCCTTCAGCAGTGCAATAGAATCAGGATGTGCCCAGACAATGTCACTCAAAACTGCTGAGTTTGGTGTTGTTCTGTGCCGCACAAAATAATTCAACTCCTTAGCCTTGACAAAAAATTGTTGGGGAACGGTTCTCCCCTGCATACCCTGCTTTCGGAGGCTGGCTCTTAAGTTGGACACTTGCTTCAGTTTTGTCACATTCCTGGGGTTCTTTTGAAGGGCTAACAAAATGTTCTTCGGCTGATGATGGGACACGCAAAGTCCTTCCATATGGGGTACCCAAATCAGATGACAGTTGAACGAGTTGCGCCCCATTATTTTCCTCTATGTCAGTTGACGAGCTTGGCAACAGGGTGTTGTTTGGCACCGTAGTGTCAAAATTGTAATTGATATACAATCCAGTGTCCTCGTTGTCCCCCTTACAATAAACATTGAAACAAGTGTCAACTCGATATACAAATTGATAGAGTGGAAGTAAATTATGAAATATAAATTCACGATCTATCTATTTCTATCTATCTATCTATCTATCTAATCCTCAATTATTTCAATTCATAACATTAAATTAGTATATAATTTGTTCATTAACCCTAATTCTTTTTAACCTAATAAAGTTTGCATTGTTATATTCTCAATCGAAAATTTCAGTAACCCAAACAAAGATTGCAATTTCATTAAAGTTTGCAAATTTATATTCTCAATGCCATAAAATTTCATGAACCCTTATTCTTTTTAACCTTAGAAAGATTGCAAGTTCATATTCTCAATCAAAAATTTCATTAACCCTAAAAAATATTGCAAACTTCATGAACCTTAATTTCATTAACTCAAATTTATATTCTCAATGGTATATTCTCATTCAAAATTTTCATTAACCTTAAAAAAGATTGCAAATTTCATGAAAGTTTCCAATTTTATATTCAATGCCATGGTATTTCATTATCGATACTAATATTTCGCTAACTCTACAAAAGTTTGCAATTTTATGAAAGATTGTAAGTTCATATTCACAATGCCATAATATTTCACTAACCCTAATTCTTTTTAACCTTAGAAAGTTTTAAAACCAAAATTTTATCAAATTTATATTATGCACAATATGTTAACATTATCAAACTTATTAATCATGAAAAAATAAAGCTTTCTACATCCGACACATAAACAAGAGGATTAGATACATACCCGTTGGAGTCCGAATTCCAGCGATATGTCTTCGAGGCCTTTACTCCACTCATCGTTACCTTTCGACATGTTGACAACTTAATCAGTCAAGAAAATCGCATGGTAGGGTTTTCGAATGCTCACGTTTGTAGACCGATTTTGCTTTTTTATAACGTAAATAAACTGGTCGCTTGACCATTGGTCGCAATGACCATACGTAGTTTTGGTCGTAATGACCACTTATGCTTCTGGTCGCACTGACCACTTATGAGGTTGGTCGCAATGACCACCTATGAGGCTGGTCGCAATGACCACTTATGAGGTTGGTCGCAATGACCAAATGGAGGAATGGTCGGTGCGACCATGTCTAGGTTTAGTCGTTGCGATCAGGTAGTGTGGTTTTGAAAAAAAATTGGTCGCAACGACCATTTGCCAAATGGTCGTTGCGACCATTCACCTGCACTAAACAGAAATTGTGTTTTTTTTTAAAAAAAAAATTTACACTTGGTGACACTTAATAGAATCCCGAATGTCGTTAATTTAGAGAGTAATCAAACTCGTGTGGAATCCAACTGAAATTTTGTCACTTAATTTGGAGTCATTAATTATCAAACTTGAAACAAATTACGGCATGGGTGACATCTATTAGTGGATTGCAAGGCGAAATAAAGGGATTTAATGAAAGTGAGTAAGCACAAATGAGCTGCATATATCATATTCGGTGAAGATTAATTGTTTTATTAAAAATGAAGCCTGTGATGATGTTCATATTAATCTTGATAAATTGTGGGGCTGTTTAGCATACAAAGGCTTGGTTGGGACTAGTAAAGTTGGCTTAAGCTAGCTTTGCTCTTGCACTTGCTCTGCGTGCGGTTCATCATCAGACTAACCGAGATCACCTTTGCATACAATCGAAGATCCGAGAAGCGATGTCATCAAACAGCCAAATTGAAGCGGCCAGGAGAACTGCGGCGAGGAGGAGAAGCGATGTCATCATCATATATACTGATTTGTACTGCATGCAAGTGATTTGTTTGAAGAAAACATAAGTTCATTGCATATTAGAAATTAAAACAGCAGCAGCACCTCGGCAACAATTACAACAGAAATCTGCAACTCAAAGAGTGACATATCTTATCCATTAAATTAAAGTCAAAATATGCAATTCAAGGAGTGTAAGCAGATCAAAGCACCACCGAAAACAAAACTGGCAACAATTACAAAGAAATCTCCATATATCAGAATCAAAACCATTTTCGAATCAAATCAGAACAAGGAAGGCAAAATCTAGCTCGGAAAGAAGGGGATCGAACAAATTCGTGGAATCGGCTGACAGAAAGAACTGGAACAGGATCAAAATCAAATTGATTCAACATGCAGGGGGAGAAGAAGAAATAGACGCTAATCAACCTCTGCAAGAGGGGGATCGAGAGGCGGATGTGATAGGAAAACCTAGGAATGTCAACGTCGGCGACCACGCAGGCCTGGAAAATGGCAAATCCCTCTCGATGGAGTCCTCGGGGTTAGTAAAGTGATCCCTGGCACCGGCGACGGGAAGACGGGGCGCCTCCGAGAGCGAATCAGACGAGGAAAGTCTCCGCTCTTGATCGCCCTCTCCGACATCGACGACGAGCCTCCGCTTTCTCGCCTCCCTCCCTCAGATCTGTGGGAACTCCATGGATATATAAGGTCTGAAGAGGAAATTTTTTGGTCTGAAGAGAACTCCATGAATAAGGTGAGGCCTGTAACGCCCCGGTATTATGATTCCCGAGTTACGTTTCGAGGGATTAAACCCCTCGTTAGGACCTTGCGCCCCGAGTACAGGTTGAAGGTTTCAAAACTTACTCTAATGTTTTCAAGGGGGATTTCATACCCAAAATCGAAGGGATCGTTGGAATCCCCGGGGAAGTCCCATGTACCTGTCGTAATCTAAGCGTGGAAATCAGAAATCATGCGACTAGCGAAAACAAGTATTAATACAAAAGTGTGCCACGAAGTCTAAAGTGTAAAACCAAAAATATAATCAAAGTCTGGTGAAGTCTATACCCAGCGCTCACTCTCCGCCGACAAAATGACCCGCGCAATAAGCAAACAGCACCGATAGGATGAACATAAGTAATACCTAAAAAAATTGATATGGGGCGGGATCAGATCGATGCCCACTTAACTCTGCATCCCAACCATAAGTACACATATACGTTATACCTAATAAAGATGCTTCTAGATGCATGGCGGAATATTAACACACTAACATGCTCCTAAGATCAAGTACATAATAATAATAAGGCCTTAGCACAGAATACCAAGTGGTATATCCCTCTCCTACCTCCACCCCTTCCGACAGGCGGAGACTGGCCAGCTCGTGAATGCATTCATTCATAATAGGGCGGCACGCATGCCTAACCCGCTCCACAATAAAGCCCGCAGACATATCATAATATAAGGAAGTACTCGATTGACTCAGGGTACCCGATGAGGCTGGGCTACCCTATGACCCTAGCAAAGACTTCTAGGACTCACAGATAACGACCGTTCTGTTTACATACGCACAAAGAAATAGAATGCTCAACGAGATGCAACCTAGCATGGTTCTACATGGCATGCTGATCATGAATGTAACACCTAGTATATCATGCACCTAAAGCAGGGAATAGCTCTATTCAATCTGAGTAAGCTCCGAAGAGACTTACCTGGCGGTGCAGAACAGCAAGGCAAGCATCATAATAGATTAAAGATCACCTAGATACATATCAGAACACATATATAAGTCTATGTCTAATCATCCAAGCACTCAAGCATATCATTCAACGAGAATAGCAACCATATCACAATCATCGTTCCATCAAGTTCAACCATTCATCATATTGCCACATTCCACAAGATCATATCATTCTCATCATTCCATTCATCCACATTCATGTATTTGCCATAATATATCCGCAAAATAATCCGCATATCACATATATCAAGTTCATCATATCTCGAAAGCATAAATTAACGCTACACAAGTCTAACACTTCACCATGCCATTAGTCAATCAATCATGCCATTAGTACACACCAATCATGATATTAGACAATCATTCACATTAATCATGCTAGTTAGTCATCGATCACATAATCCCAGAGTTAGTCCCGCAAACCGTTTCGAAACCCGAGTTAACTAGATAGAAATTCCGATATTGGAAAATGTTCGTCAAATATCTTTTTCTAAAATCCAAGTCTCATAATATTATATTGTCCAATATTACATGTTAAATCTCCATAATTTACAAAGCCATAATATATTTTTAAATACCTTTAATGTAAATATATTATTATAAAAATAGGCCCAACCATTTGCATCTTATAAAAACAGCCCCTTTTTGTAAAACTCCCAAAAATTGGATCCATTGGAAAACAGGCCCAAATATTATTTAGAAAAATTAGGCCCAATTTACAGCCCAACTCGTTGCCCTCTCTCTCCTTCAATTCCACTTTCGAATTCAGAAATCAGAAGGATAAAAGAAGTGGGGCCCGAGCTGAAGTGGACGCCAAGGTGGAGACGCGGGACCCACCTGGTCTTCTTCCTCATGCTTCAATCCGCCATGGCTGTTCGTCATGGAGCCCGGAGGTACGTCGCTGCTGCTCGCACTGCTATCCCTCGCCACTTCGGACTCCTGACAGCGCCTCAATCTCCCCAGGCGCGCTCCCGCTCACTCTCTCACACCACTCGCGTCCCCTGGTCTCTCGCTCGCTCTCGATCTCGCCGAACTTCACGCTTGCTCACGCTCTCGTCCCGCCCGCACTCACTCTCTCCGACCAGGCAAGTGAAAAGGAATACAGGAGCACACAAGAGATGAGACAAGGTAAGAAAGAGGGTTCGAAACTCACCGAGGCGTCGGCTCGCCGGAAATCGTCGTCGGAGATTCGTCGGAGCTTCGATTGGGCTTTCCGACGACTCGAGGAGGCTCTCTTTTGTCCTGGGTGGAAGAGAGGGGGTCAAGAAAGGCGGATCTTGGTAAGTTATTGGATCGGAAACGGATGTGGAAGCTTACCGGGATGCTCAATTGGAAAACAGGGGAGATGCGGGAAGGAGGGCTCAGCGGTGGCGTCTCCGGCGTGCGTCTGGGCGGCTCAGGTTCGTCCTCGGGCGTCGGGGAGCTGTCTTTGTTGCTCGAAGCGGAGAGGAAGGGCCCTGGGCTCGGGTTCGTTCACGCAAAACAGGGAGCTCGGGGAAACAGGGCAAGGGGAGGTGTGTTTGGACGCGTGTGGTGGCGGCAAGGTGGGTGGTGGGGATTGAATAGTGGAGGAGGAAGGCTCTACTCACGGGACAACAAGGGGAAATTAGAGGATAAGGTTGTGTTTGGATTTTGGTGTTTGAAATGAGTCAAAGGGGGAGGTCTGATTTATTGAGATTTGGTGTGTGCTTGTTCAGATTGTGCTGAGAGGAGTGGCTTGTCTTGATTCCATTTTGAGGTGTGCAAGCATGAGAGGGGGGAGGAAAGTCATTTGGGGGTGTTTCACCACTTAAGGCAATTAGTTTGTGGGTTTGAATTCAAACCAAAAACAAGGGCCTAGTTGAGATTGAAAATTTCGATTTGGGTGAAGATAAGGGAGAGCGGAAATTCTCATCCCGAACGCGAATTTTGAACCCGAAGTTAGTTGTTGAATGTTAGTTTCGCGAATCCTGTTTCTAGACCAGTTAGAATTTCGAAAATCTGCGAAAAGACATGTTAAGTTTTTTTTTAATTTTTTTTTAATTTTTTTTTTAATTTTATTTTTGGTCGGAATTTCATTCCATGAGTTTTAAAATCCGATTTAACGAGTTCTCCTTCAAATTCCGACTTTAAATTCATTTTTTAATTCTCTTATTTATTTATTTTTTTCAAAAATTAAGATTTTAAAATCCGAGCCTTTACAAGGCCGGCCATCTAAACCAGGAGGGTAGGGTAGTATTGGTATTATAAAAAATTTTTAGGACATTTAGCAAAAGCTGATTTTAAGTTGACATTTTGCAAAAAGGGGTTGGCAAAATGAACATTTAGCCAAATTTCTTCTAAAAAAAGGTGTTATTCATTTTATTTCTTTGGAATACATAAAACCTAACAAAATAAGAATGATTAATCTTTTATTATATTTTTCTTTTATAAGAGAATAAATTGAAATAAATAAATTATATTTTTTTAAATAAAATTCTAATCGAGAATTTGGTTAAATTGATCAATCACATTTACAAATGTTTAAACTTAGTAATTAACTATAGGTTAAATATTGTTTTGAAAAATAATACTCCGTAGGTGCTAAATATTTTTTTGGCAAATAATGAGTTTTTTTTTTTGTTTTTGCAAAGTACAGAAAAATAATAGGCAAAATTGCGGAAAACCACCCTTTAAATAGGGTGTTTTGCGGAAAACCACCCTTTAAAATGAAAATTGCAGAAAACCACCCCTTAAAACCTTTTTCTTTGCAAAGTCACACCCATCACCTAATTTTTGTTTTTTGAATGTTAAATGTGGAAATTCAATTATACTCCTTATTTTTATTATTAGTTTACTCAATTCAATTAGTATTAGTTGATATTTAAGTTTTCGACATGTTTTTCAAAAGAAAAAAACACTATAAAATATCAAAAAAAAAAATTTCATACTCACAAAAGAACTCTATAAAAAATTGATGTGTCTTTATATTTTATACATATGAAAAAAATGTGTAATAGTTAGAGCTACTTGAAGAAAATGATTTTTTTTAAAAAAAATAATCTTTCATATAGTTTTTATTATTCTAAAAATGTACGTGGAATAGTGAATATATTTTTAGAATAATAAAAACTATATGAAATATCATTTTTTAAAAAATTTATTTTCTTTATGTAGCCCTTTAGTAATATACACTTTTTAAAATATATAAAATATCGATTATATCTACTTTTTATGTAGTGTTTTCACTAATAAGTGTGAAATTGTATATAAAAATGATATTTTATAGAAAAAATTACTTTTGAAAAACATGTTAAAAAGGTAAAAATTAATTAATACTGATTGGATAAGTAAAATAATAATAAAAACAAGGAATATAATTAATTTTTTCACACACTTTAACATTTAATTAACGAAAATGTGCTGATGGGTGTGACTTTGCAAAGAAAACGGTTTAAAGGGGTGGTTTTCTGCAATTTTTGCTTTAAAGGGTGGTTTTCAGTAAAACACCCTATTTAAAGGGTTGTTTTTTGCAATTTTTCCAAATTAATATATCTTTTGTACAATTTAAAAAACCATAATGATTTTGTTCTGTTTTTTTTTTTTGAAACAATGGTGATTTTGCGATAAAATTTTTGGAAATAATATGTGATTTTCTGAATTTTAAAAATAAAGGTGGTTTGGTCACTTTTGTGTTGAATTTAATTAAATAATATGTACTTTTGTTTTGTTTTTCTTTTTACAGTAAGCAAGAAATTACAGATGTCACGACAAAGCAAGATTCATCCTTGATCATTCTTTCGAATGATGGAACAAAGTTCTCTGTTAAAAGAGAGTAAGGATAGTATAAGTATCCATAAATCTAGCTATATAATCAGCAACACAGTTTGACTCTCGATAACAATGCTGAAAATGTAGGCAACTGAATTTATCTTCAAAGCGATGAATCTTCTTAATTACTCTTGCGATCTCCTAGGGGGGATTGATACTTTTCTTTACTGCATTGATGACACCTAGATTTTCCCCTTCCAAAATGACATTTCGTAGGCCCTTCTCCTAACATAGATGCAACCCTGCGCAAATGGCTTGAGCTTTAGCTTGTAATACAAATCCTTGTTGAATCCTAGACTGAAAAATATCAATAACTTGTCCGTCACAACCCCATATAATGCCACCAATAGAGCATTCTCCAGAGGGTTTTACAGAGGCTACATTTATTTTGTAGAAGCCTCTTACGTCATCTAGTGGGTTTCCGTTGCTTTGTTTTTGTTGGGTGTTCTTTTCGTTGTGCGTTGTTCCAGTATGTGATGTTGGTTATTATATGGGTGGTGGTTGTTGATATATGGTCTAATTTTATGTTATTAAATATTATTTTATTCCTAATTTTCCATATGGCATCCCATATAAAGCAGAGGTCTTTAAATTTTAGGTTATTATTTTTTTATTGTCCAGATATCCTTTGGAGTGGCGTTGCTATGTTTCAAATTGATGACACATCGTCCCGATTGTTAAGTATAGTTGGTTATAGTTGCGCTAGAGATTGGGCAATTAAGAAACAGGTGTTGAGTATCTTCGCTAGCGTTGTTACAGAAACAACACTGGGCAGATACTCTACTAAAATACCTATTTAGTCTTTCTTTAGTTGGAAGTCCATCTATTATCAATTTCCAAAGGAAGTTCATTATTTTCGGTGGAAGATTTAGTTTCTATATCCATTTGTAATCTTCATTGGTTCTACTTGTAAGTAGTTTTGTTAAATGTTTTAAGTAAAGAGGTTTTTTTTTTTTTTTTTTGTGAAGAAAGGAATAATAAAGGGTGGTTTTATTTATTAAAAATAAAATATGAGTTTGAGACTTGAACCGAACTTTTGACAAAATTGAAGGGTAAAAAAAAAGATTTAGGACACCAACCAAAATTGTTAAAAAAAACTCAGTGCACCCAATGGAATTTCCCAAATATAAAAATCGGAACAAATATCCCAGGAAATCAAATGGAAAACGACGGGTTGGGCTTATCATATTGGGCCGTCGAAGTAAGAAGACCAACTGGGTCTATTTTATAGTACTACGTATTAAAAGAGTTTTTGCATTTGAAAAGGTGGTATAAAAAAGGGCCCAACCGGGTTCGAACCGGTGACCTCTTGATCTGCAGTCAAATGCTCTACCACTGAGCTATGGACCCTTAGTGTTTGAAGTTCAGTTTATAATGTTTGAATGTTACTCAAATGTCGATCCAATCCTTATCTATTCAGATGATAGATGAACTAGGTAGGGTAGTTTTGGTGCCTAGCACGCTATATTTTGAAATTTTCATAAACAATATTACAACTGACAAAATCTAACCCGATCCGATACTCACCCAAGCTCTAACCCAATCGAAACTCGAAAATGTAGTATCATGCACTGCACAACTCAAATTTGAACTCGAGTATGATCCATTTTGACCCGATACCCAAATGAACCCGAACTCGACCCAACCCGACCCGTCTTTGACCCGACCCGAATAAGACTTGACTCATCCTTATAATTATTTTAATCATCGTATTTTTAAACATTCAAATATTATAAATTACATATAATTAGAGCTAATATAACTAAATAAATCTACTGATGTTGAATAGTCAATATTTAAGATAAACAAAAAACAATCATCATTTTATAATAAAATTAAATATGACCCGACTTGATCTAACACGAACCTGACCCAATACGAAATTCATTTGACCCGAACTTATCCGAACCGAAAACTTACCCGACCCAAATCCAACATAATATACAATATACCTCATATATGACCCGACCCGACATATAACCGAACCTAAATGGGTACACTCGAACCCGATTTGAAGAGCACGATTGCCACTTGTATTCCGTATATATGTATTGTAGTTAGGGCTGTTATATGAGCTGAACACCTCGAGCTCGGCTCGGGATCGGCTTGAAAAAAGCTTGACTCGAGCTCGTTCACTTACCTAAACAAGCCGAGCTTGAACATGATTTTAAGCTCGGGTGAAATCTCGACTCGTTTGATTTAGGCTCGAATAGCTCGAAATGTATGGAATTTCTAAAATGCTCTTTAAGTTAATATGTTATGACCAAGTAAAACTACTTAAAATTCGGAAAAAGCTCGGCTCGAGCTCGTTCATTTACTAAAACAAGACGAGCTTGAACAAAAAAGAAAGCTCGGCTCAGCTCGAACTCGTTTAACAAATGAACCAAGCTTGAACATGTCAAATTCGGCTCGTTCGGCTCGAATAACACCCCTAATTGTAGTTTGGTACGGGTATTGGAAAATTGAATTCTAAATTTCTAATTTAGTTCTGGAAAGTCAACTTCTTTATAAATTTATAATTTTCAACATTAATATTCCAACACAGTTTTGAAACATTTTTTTTGGGGGATATATTTTGAAAAGTTATATAAACTTGTGATTTTAGAAATCTACACTTTTTTTACAAAAATACATTTATACTCTTAATTAGTACTCAATTTTTTTACTTTATTAAAAATTACAACCAATAAATATCCAATCATTACAAAACATGTGTGATAAAATACGTAAAATAACAATTTTTTCTTAACAAAATTTACTCCCTAAAACGACATATTTTAATTAACAGATGGAGTATTATTTTGGTAGGAATATATAGTTTTAGCAGATGGAGCCGGAGGGAGTAATATAATTGATACTCTATTCGTGACAAAAAAATATGCTATTTATTATTTATGTATATTTTTTTAATTATAATAAAAATTATATAAAATATTAATTTTTTATTAGTATTTTGAATGATGTATTACTATTTATGTCATTGTGTTATATAAAATATTAATTTTTTAATTATAATAAAAATTATGTATTACTATTTAGTTTTTGAAATTTTTATCTTGATTTGAATTTGGTTTATATTCGGCATATATTTCTACCAAAAAAAATATCTGGCATAATTTTGGTGTGTCAAAATAAATCCAAAAATCTGATCTTGACAAATTTAATTTAATTTGAAATATATAAACGGATACCTTGAATCATAGATCGGTGGGAAAGGAGTGGTCGTTCTCCTTTCTTGTAGTCTATGTAATCTCAATGATGAAGATTTTAAACACATTTTCATAAACTAACAATACTTAAAAGAACTTATTTGAAAAACAAACCAACAAATTGGAAGAACAATACAAAATACGCAAACAAGGGGCAGTAGTATAAACGTACCCACAACAAAAAGATCTTTGCGATGCTATCCACTACAGAAGAATCAAAGTTTGCCATTATTTGGTGGAGCCTGTGGACAATTAGAAATACGATCGCTTTTTATTATTAGAGGTTTGCAAATAGACAAAAGCACGAACAATAGATGAAACACCGATTAATACAATGGCATGAATCCAAGAGACAATTTTGGGAAGATACTGACCAAAAGAAAAATGTCACACAATGGTGCACGCTAGAATGTCGTGTGTTCTAACACCCCAAATCGTAATATCTCTACCTCCAACTAATAACGAGTATTAGCATCAATTAAAGGCCTATCTCACATATAGTGCGTGCGACTTTGGCTAATCGGAATATGTAAGCAAGCGAATCGTAACAACAGCAACAATAAATGGGAAAAGAGCAATAGTAATAAAAATAACTGAAACAAGAGAATAATAATATGATGAGAATATAGCTTCACTTATAATCGCAACATTGGTAACTTCATGATCGACGGGTTGTTTGGTTATGCTTGTCTATCTTAGTGTCAGTTTGTATCAACTCCCTACACTCTTGCATGGGGTTCGAGAAGCAATAAATCTCTAATCATCCAAGCACATTATTCATGTAATTCCCGCATATTCGACGTGTCACTTGGTTGTCAACCCAGCTATCGCTTCCGCTAAGAATAACATTCAATTACCTGTCATTACTCCCACATATGCATGAATTCCAACATGTTCATCAAGATATGTTTGCTACTTTATAGGATTAAGGTCCGCAATATTAGATATAACTATAATCACTCAGCACGTTGTTTATATAGCCTAATGGCCAGTTAAGACGAATAACCAACATAATCATGTGGAGAATAAGTGTAATGAATAACCAAATATGCCTACATCAAATCTAAACTATAAAATAGTATTTAAACTACCCTCACATGTCCTAAACCAATGTATTGAAATATAAACAAAACTATATAAAAGGTTTAGTTGAGCATGACTTACCGAAAAGATAAGAAAAGATGAAAGAGAGAGACGAGAGGTGTGGTGTGTATTCGATGTGTGACATGGCTGAGAGGAGAGATGTATTTATATTGTTAGGAAACCCTAGGAGTCGGCAAAAGTAGGGTAGAAGCAAAACCTAATGGGCCTGATTTGGTTGTGGAGAATCTGCTACAATACAACATTGGCAGGCGCCGCTAGGATGCCACGGGTGCCGCCTCTGCAGAACATATTTTCCTTCATGTTTCTCATCGTGGCTTCTCCGCCTTGTTTCTTGACTCTTCCTAAGCTTCCATAGCTTCAGAGTGTAGGTTTCCTCCTCTTCTTTAGTTTGGTTCCAAGAATCTTCACAAATAGGCAGAAAACGCGTAGATTCGGCACTTTGCAACTTAAGAGACAATGAATGCACTTTATGCTTAAAACATGTCTACATGCAACCTAAATGATTTAAGAATGACTTAAAATGCCTATAGAAATCATGCATTATCACACAACCTACTCAAACAAAGAGGACATTTTTGAGATGGAAAAGTTTTACATGAATTTTGATGCTTCTGTACTTTCTTCAAACAAGGCTTCGACGGGAGTTGTTATTCGACATCATATGACAATCATTTTCTATAGAGGTTCTCATGTGTACGTGCTGAGATTTCAGCGGTGAAGGTTGAAGTTCTTGCCCTCTATCTTGGACTTGTTGCAGCTTCCCAAATGGGTATTTCTTGGATCGAGGTCGAAAGAAATTGTCTTGCATGCGGTCGTCAATGTGCGCCAACAATGATTTATGGAGTTGTCCTTAGGAGATCAGAATGATGCTTGTTGACTCTAGAAGACTTTTGCAAAATTTTCGGTGATTCTCTTGTTCACATGTATTCTGATACATCAATTGTAACGAAGATAAGATGGTCTATCTTCAACATCTACTCGATCACGATTTTACCCTGAATCATTCTAAGCTTTAGAATCTCATCCAAAAGAAAGTTTTTGAGTGATAGATCAACAAAGTCCGATACCGTCTAAATTTTTACCTTGTATAATAACAAAGGAGAGATTGACAGGTATACTTTCCATTCAAATATCCAAGTGACCATCATATCATATCATATCAATGTAGTAGATTTAGGCATTCATGACATCTAGCTAGCTCTTTTGGACCCCTCCATATATAAACATATATAATTGAATTAACATCTCTAATATAATTCTACGTGTGTGTTTGGATTCCAAATAAATTATGTTTATAATGTAAAATGATAAGACAGTGTTTGGTTAGCAAAATTTTTAAGGCGTTTAAATTATGATATTTTTGGATTTCATGATACATTAATTAAAATGCAATTATTTTATCTCGATTTATATGATTATTTGGTTAAATTACGGTTTTACCTTGGTTTTTACGAGATTTTTATTTTTACAACCAAATGGACACATAAAACGAGGTAAAATAATTACATTATAATGAAAATGCAATTAATGGAATCCAAACACACCCTAAATGGCACTGCCTATAATTAATCACCAAAAGCTAACTCTATATCTCCATTCTCCGCTCAATCAAGTTGAAACTTTAACATGCGTGTTCAATTTGGACTGCAAAATCAAGTTGAAACTATATGTGCTTCTAGTGATCGACCAAATTATTTTGCATATTTCTTTATTTGTTCAATTCAATGTCCATACGTAGTTTTATCGATCATGAGATGGTTCTCCATCTTCGTCAGTGGCGATCAATCAAATACCAATTCACACACATATGATGACTATATATGAAGGTTTACACCAACACTTAGTTACTTTTTTGATGGGTGTGCATGACGATGATGATCGATCAGAGGCTATTTGGGATCAATTTTTGTCACTATATATTTATGGGTTATCGAATTTCACAACATATTGGGGTTTGCATTGATGATTGAGAGCTTTGTATGGTGTTAGAAATCCAGTATATATAAGTGTAGTAAGGTTTAATTGTAAAGAGCAAGTAACTCATATAAATCTTTATAAATAATATTTGTACCTCTCATCAATTTGCAATGAAAGAGGTCTATTTAGGAATATGATTGAGCCACTTGCTAAGGAATCTAACACTGCCCAATCAATCATGAAAAGCTTGACTAAGAAAAAGGTTGGATGGGGGTTTAAAAGTTGCGGCCATCGACCCTGGTGTCACTATTCAATATACATACACATGCCCAAAATGTTGTTATTTTACTAGCTAGCTATATTTCTTGTTGGGACCCTCAAAGGAAAGAGCCTACAACTTTGCCAAAGTGATCCATCGAGCTATAGATCGAGATGACGTGACCGAAAGAAAAGAAGCACTCCGGCCAGGTGTCGCTTAATGTGGAGAAGTTGCAATTGAATTTGATGATAATCGTAGAATAGTGGAATTGATGTAAAGTCCTCCTTAGTGTTTCCATTCATTGATATAACATATATATATAGGTTATAAATGTATTGAATCTTAATGGGCTTTTAGCCCACTATACAATATTAAGACCTATGTAATCTATCAAACCCCCGCAGTCGAAACTGGAGGGGGTCGTACAGTGAGACTGGAGCGAAAATCAATAAACAACTGTCTAGGTAAACCCTTGGTGAAAATATCAGCGTACTGATATGAGGACGGGACATGGAGAACGCGAACATGTCCTATGGCAACCTTGTCCCTGACGAAGTGGAGATCAAACTCAATGTGCTTCGTGCGTTGATGTTGGACCGGGTTGCTAGCCAGATAGACTGCCGAAATGTTATCAGTGTAGACCAGAGTGGCCTTCATAAGAGGGCAACGGAGCTCAAGCAGGAGATTGCGGAGCCAAGAGCACTCAGAGACAACGTTGGCAACGCCCCTTTATTCGACTTCAGCGCTGGAGCGAGACACGACGGACCGACGCTTGGCCGACCACGACACAAGGGTGTCATTGAGGAAGACACAGTAACCAGACGTGGAGCGACGCGTGTCAGGACAACCACCCCAATCCGCATCAGTGTATGCAACAAGGTCAAGCTTAGAGGAAGGAGTGATCGTGGTGCCGAGCTCGAGTGTGCCGCTGATGTACCGAATGATCCGCTTTAAGGCATGAAAGTGGGGTTCCCTGGGTGCATGCATAAACAAGCAGATCTGCTGAACGGCGTAACTGATATCAGGTCTGGTGAAGGTGAGATACTGAAGAGCACCAGCAAGGCTCCTGTATAATGTCGGATCATCAACCAAAGGACCAGAGTGAGCGCTGAGCTTATTGGATGTATCGACAGGGGTGGCGACCGGATTGCAGTTACTCATGTTAGCCCGAGCAACAATTTCAGCAGCATACTTACTCTGTGAGAGGAAAAGCCCAGACGCATGCCGCTGAACAGCAACCCCCAAGAAGTAAGACAACTGGCCCAAATCTGACATAGCGAATTCAGCACTTAGCCGTGAAATAATCGACGTCCGAAGAGCATCAGAAGAGGCGGTGAGAATGATGTCGTCAACATATAGTAGCAGAAATGCCATGTCGGAGCCTCTGCGATAGATGAACAGGGACGAATCCGAGCGGCTGCCAATGAAACCCAAGCGGAGCAAATGAGAAGCAAAGCGCTGGAACCAAGCTCGTGGAGCCTGTTTCAGACCATACAGAGAGCGCTTCAGGAGACAGACGTGCTTAGGACGTTCGACATCAGTAAATCCCGGCGGCTGAAACATGTAGACTGTCTGATTCAGGTGACCATGCAGAAAAGCGTTCTTGACATCCAACTGATGAATGACCCATTTGCGCGACAGAGCTAAACTCAATACCACCCGGATAGTGGCATGCTTGACCACGGGACTGAAGGTCTCATCACAATCAATACCTACCTGCTGGGATCGACCGTTGACGACAAGACGTTCTTTATAGCGCTCCAACGTCCCATCAGAGCGGAACTTGTGACGGAAGAGCCACATACAGCGAACGACGTTCGCCGCTGGAGGGCGCGGGACAAGAACCCAAGTACCATTCTTTGTAAGGGCCCTATATTCGTCGAGCATAGCCGCCTGCCAATTCGGGTCGAGGAGGGCTGTTTTGTGGGAGGTGGGGATGGGGGGAGAGGGAGGTCTGGGAGCCGGGAAGGATGGGGGCAGCGGGTGCAGGTGCGACGGGCGCCGCCAGGGGGGGTACGAAGCGGCGGGTGCAGCAAAGTGGGTTGCGGCGGGCGCCGCCGGGGGGGTAAACATGCGGCGGGTGCGGCGGGCGCCGCAAGGACTGCGGCGGGCGCCGCACGTAGGGGAGACGAGGGTGTTTGGCGATGTGATGGACGGTGGATAGCGGGATGATGGGCGGTGGTCATGGAGATGATCTGACGGGGCCGGAAGACTCCGGAGACGCTGCGGGTGTGTGGTCTTGTGGTGGGGGGTGGCGAGGGAGGTGGTGTAGGGGGAGAAGCAGGAGCACCGGGAGAGCTCTGGGGAAAAAGGAAGTGAGGGAATGGTGACTCAGACTCTGACGGTGACACAAGGGGTGTGGGAGACGCAAAGGGAAACCGCGACTCATCAAATGTGACATGACGTGAGAGAATGATCTTGTGGGTCTTGATATCGAGGCAAATGTAACCGCGATGATCAGACGGATAGCCTAGGAAGACACATGGAGTGGAGCGCGGGTGAAGCTTGTGCGGGGTCGTGGATGACTGGTTTGGGAAACACAAGCACCCGAAGGTGCGAAGGTGATCATACCTAGGCTCGGCGTAATAAAGTGTCTGAGCTGGCGAGCGATGGTGTAGGGTAGTGGAAGGGAGAATGTTTAGGAGATAACATGTGGTGGATAAGGCGTGAGGCCAATAGGGAAGGGGAATAGATGTGCGGAAGAGGAGAGAGCGCATCATGTTGGTAATGGTTCTGATGATTCTTTCTGCCTTGCCATTCTGCTGAGAAGTATAGGGGCAAGACAAGCGATATGAGATCCCATTTGCGGCAAAGAAGGAGTGAAAGTCTTTGTTGTCAAATTCACGGCCATTGTCACATTGGAAACATTTGATGGACATGTGGAACTGTGTTTTGATGTAGGTATGGAATCTGGCAAAAATAGGAAACACTTGGGACTTGAAATGCAACGGGAAGACCCATAAGTAATGAGTGTAATCATCCAGAAACAAGAGGTAGTACTTGTGACCCTCCTTGCTAGGCACGGGAGAGGTCCAAATGTCGCTGTGAATGATATCAAAGGGAGCAAGGGTAGAGGTCAAAGACCGTTGGAACGGCAGTCTGGCATGTTTGCCTAGTTGGCAGGAAGAGCATAAACCAGAGCGTGGGTCTTTAGTACAGGTGACAAGGTTCTGGGAACGAAGGACATCTAGAACGGCAGCGCTGGGATGGCCCAGGCGTGCATGCCACAGGCTGGACGATGATGCCGAGAGGGCGACCGGATACGACTGACTGGACGCGGGAGGTGGTGTGACAGGGTAGAGTTCCCCGGTGCTGTTACATCTCATTTGAGTAACCCCCGTAGTAAGATCGTTCACAGAGAAACCATATAGATCAAACGTAAGGGAAACGTTGTTTTCAGTAGTGAACCGACGGACAGAGATAAGGTTTTTGACAATCTTTGGGGCAATGAGGACATCGTTAAGATGTAGTGGGTGGGTTGGGGTATGTAATGTGGCGTGGCCAATCCCCGAAGTACCAAGACGACCACCATTTCCGACGATAATAGAGTGGGCAGGACCCTTAAAAGAAATAGATGAGAGGTTACCTGAGGAGTTCGTCATGTGAGAGGTGGCACCAGTGTCCATGTACCAAGAAGAGTCTGAAGATGTCGGTTGCATAGAGGAGAAGGCGTGTTGCCCAACCGGCGGAACGTATCCTTGATCAGACGATGTCAGATAGGCCTGAGGACCAGCATGTCGAGAGGTAGGATGTCCGGAGTATCGGTGCATTTTTTTTTTTTTTTTTGGAATTGGAATTGCTAATGGAGAGATGCTAATTAGGGAGAGGAGGTCTGCTAATTTGGAACAACAATTAAGATTGCTAATATGGGGGAGGAGATTGGCGAGGGCGAGGAGAGTGGCGGGGTGACCGGCGCGTGTGGGGGCCGGCGACGGGATCCGGTGGTGAGGCGGCAAAAACAGGGAGGCTGACCGGTGATATTGATCGGCGACGGCGGAATGAGGCCAGCGACGGTAAGAGGAGAGGTGAGGCGGGAGGATCAAATTAGGGTTCCGTGAGGAAGAAAAAGCTGTGATACCATGTAGAATAGTGGAATTGATGTAAAGTCTTCCTTAGGGTTTCCATTCATTGATATAACATTGATATAGCAAAGGTAATTCGATAAAAGATCCAGGGGCATAATCGTCATTTACACGGTAAACCCTAATCGCAAACCCTAACTCTCATTATATATATATATATAATCGATCTACTAGGGTGAGAGGAGGGCTCTCGATCAGCCGACACAATCCTGACTTGAGCGTCGGAGGCTCCTCCGGGGAGCGAGCCCCACCTCTTCTTCTCCTTCTGATTTGTGCAGGAAGATGGATGATCGGGGAAGAATCGATGCAGATTTGATGTATTACATCTGGCGCCGTCTGTGGGAATTCGATCGAAAAGCCAAAGATCGGATCTCCCAATCAAAAAAACAATGAGAGATTGATAGTTTCGGGGCGAGATTTCGACCTAAGGAGGTCCGGGCATCGGTTCAGATCTGAATCTCGAATCTGCCCCCTCCTGTGGTGACGATGGCCAGATCCAACACGAGAGCTCTCGCCTCGATCTCGCTTTGGAGCGGATCTGAACCGGAGTGGCTGCCTCTAGGCGTAACTGTTAGTGGAAAGAGGAGGCGTTTGAGGCTCGGTCTTCGCCCACCAACCCTAGGAGAGAACATGGCCGACCTCGGACTAGAGGGAGGGACGCCACGGCCTACCAGATCGACAGGATTCGCCTCGCCCAGTGCCGCCGGAGGCTCCTCAGTTCTAACCGACACCGCTGAGTCCTGGACAACCGGTAAAGCCCCGCGCAACTAGCAACATCTGGCCGGAGGAGCCATTTGTCCGCTGCAATGCAGCCGGCACCACCGCCGCGCCACTTCGCCGCCCACACCAAGGGTGTCCTCTCCATCGCCTTCTCCGTCGACAACCGTCGTGTCCCTGTTTCATCACGCCAGACGTCCTTTCACCGAGCCACGGGAACACGCCGGCATCAATGGGTAGGCCGGGGGCACCCGAATCCGGAACCTTCGCCGCCGTCGAAGATCGAGGTCGGAGCCAAGACGATGGCTGAGGACGCCGGCCACTTCGAGCCCCTGCGCCGCCGCTTTCCAGTTTCCACAAACCCTACGAATGGAAGAGACGATGGATTATTGTGAAAATTTGGATTAATTACAAAATCAGCCCGAAATTCTTAAAAATTGCAGTTTGGCCTAAGCATTTAAGATAATTGTAGGAAAGGACCCAACTTTCGGAAGACAAGACATCTCACTTGGAAGTGCAACGTATCGGGCTCGGCCGGTCCATGAGACCCAAAAGCTAAGTTCTCTACGTCCTATTTTTTATGAAAAGTTTACTCTTTAGTTAATCATATATTCATATTACATGATTAATTGCATCGGTGACACATAAATTCTTGAAATGCTTATATGCGCATCTATATATCAAACAACGTTATACCAAAGCAAAAGAAAAAAGAAAAGAAAAAAACAACAACAATCAATTGATCGCCAATCAAGGCCAATAGAACGCCAATCAAGGCCAACGAATCGCCAATCAAAGCCAATAGAACGCCAATCAAGGCCAACAAATCGCCAATCAAGGCCAATATAACGCCAATCAAGGCCAATGGATCGCCAATCAAGGCCAATAGAACGCCAATCAAGGCCAATGGATCGCCACTTATGGCCAGAGAATCGCCACTTAAGGCCAAAGTTCGCCGATTTCAGGCCAAAGGTTTGCCACTTAAGGCCAAAGTTCGCCGATTTTAGGCCAAATGTTCGCCACTTAAGGCCAAAGTTCGCCGATTTCAGGCCAAAACGATCGCCACTTAAGGCCAAAGTTCGCCGATTTCAGGTCAATAGAAAGCCAATTAAGGCCAACCGATCGCCACTTACGGCCAATTAAAGTCAATTTCTAAGTCATAATAACGCCTTTAAGGGCCAACAAAAGTCAAAATCAAGCAATAAGAATGTCATTCAAGGCGAAATGCTCAACCTCAATGAAAACAGTCAAATTGTAAATCATAAATAAAATTTAAGCAATAATGTCATCAACTGACACTGTTTCTCCTTTCTGGCAAAAAATTAATTTAATCATTCTGAGCAGTAAATTTCAATTGATCAGTTAATAACGCACCAGCTGCATGATATTGCGTTATTCGGGTGAGAGTGCTAAAGCCTGCAGGGCACAATGATCTTTGATCGTAACAGGTGAAAAGTATCAAGTTATTCGTCTTCCCTCATCACTAGATCGTGATAAGGAAACCCGAGGGGCAATTGATATAGCAAAGGTAATTCGATAAATGATCCAGGGGCATAATCGTCATTTACACGGTAAACCCTAATCGCAAACCCTAACTCTCATTATATATATATAATCGATCTACTAGGGTGAGAGGAGGGCTCTCGATCAGCCGACACAATCCTGACTTGAGCGTCGGAGGCTCCTCCGGGGAGCGAGCCCCACCTCTTCTTCTCCTTCTGATTTGTGCAGGAAGATGGATGATTGGGGAAGAATCGATGCAGATTTGATGTATTACAAACATATATATAGGTTACAAAGGTATTGGGCCTTAATGGGCTTTTAGCCCACTATACAATATTAAGACCTATGTAATCTATCAATAATTACATATATGAGTTGAGCTTGCAAAGTGGTGCACTAGGAGAGGCCAAGCATGCACCATCCACCTGTATATATAGTGATCGATAGCTTGCTTGATTTGGCATGCTTGCACTTTCAAAATGACAACACAACCTACCAAATTTGGGGTTTTGTAGTTTCTAGGCCTAGTTAGCTAGGTAGGATTATATACAACATGGCATATTAATTAATTAATTGCTAACACAATATATGTATACCCTATGAATATTGGATTAGGCGCATGCTTTACCGAGAATGATAATAGAGAAAAAAGACAGAGATTTATGTGGTTAGGTAATAATGTATGTGTTACTTACGTCTACAGGTATAGAACTAGTTTTGTATTACATGAAGCAAAAATAGATTAGGTTTATAAAGTCCGGCTCCAGTGCAGTAGTACATTAACTGGAGGCTAAAGTTGGACAATCTCCCACCATTAGATTAAATTAATGGCTAAGATTAATTTTGATTAATTTTTTTTTAAAAAAAAAAACAACTCTAACTCCTCCAGTCCTCCCCTCCCACCAACTCCTCCCCCTCTTCTCCAAACTTTGATTCCTGGCCGGTGTGATTCTGCAATTCAACTTGATTCCACATACGTAGTACCTAATTACCTACAATTCAACCTTGATTCTGCAATTCAACTTGATTCCACATACGTAGTACCTAATTACCTACAATTCAACCTTGATTCTGCAATTCAACCCATGGTCGTGGTTCATCCGACAAGCAGTGGATTTCCTTCATCATTGTCTATGTTCTCAAGGGTTCAATGGAGGAAGGGGAAGAACTGGGGCGGAAATTGTGGCTAGGAGGCGCCGGTGGTCGGAGGGAAGTGCACCAGAGCAGTGGTGGCAGCCGGCGTTGCAGAAGGCGAGGTGAAAATATGCGAGAGTAGTTGTGGCCTTGTGGGACTGTGCTGGTGCGGTACTGCGGTGGTGGGGTTGTGTGGGCTGTGGTGGGTGGCGACAACAAGTGGTGGACTTGGCGGGCGGCTTTGCAGTGGTGTCCGATGGAGGGAGGAGACAGACGGCAGCGAGGGTTAGGGTTCATCGGTGGTGAATTAATTAATGATGAGATAGGAGGATTAGTACTGGTAGCGGCTCCGGTGGTGGTTGTCGCTGGCTCCGGTGGGGAGGTTGGCGAAAGAGATGGAGACATGGCGGTGGACTGAGGGGAGGGGAGACCTCACTTTGAAATCCCAAGAAAAAATCAATTGGTGCAGATTCACACTTTCCTTTTAAAAAAAATTAGAAATTGATTCTAGTCGTCGATTTAATCAAAGGGTGGGAAATTGTCCAAATGCAGCCTCCAGTTAATATCAAACGGGATGGGAGCCGAATCCAGGTTTATAAGGGGTCGGCGTTTCATGAGTATATGTAGAGAATTATGAAACCTTAAACAGACAATGGACTGAAAGTCCAAAACAGACGGACGATAAACCCATTTACAATAAACATTGCATACCGTAAAGGCGGGGTGGCGTTGTGCCCCCCCCCCCCGACCAAGGGCGCGCCACCCTCAGACCCCCCCTAATGTGTCGCTAGTCAACAATGATTCAAGGCACATTAACAAATCTTCCCCTTGACTTAAATCCTCTCAGAAATAGATGCACCCATGACAAGTGCCCAGACGTTTCCTCTGCCTCAGATTCAGCCTTGAAGAAGGACTCAGATTGTCCCGCAGGGCAAACTCAACGGCTGATGATGTTAAGAAAGTACAAACAGTGTTAGAACTTGCTCTCTGGAACTGGCTTGGTGAACATATCAGCGGAATTAGCGGCTATTCCCACCTTTTTCACCCTGATTCTCTTCTCATTCATCAGAAAATGGTACCTGACATCAATGTGCTTCGTTTTCTCGTGATGGACTTGATCCTTGGTTAAGCATATTGCACTCAAGATGTCGCAATACACTAAAGCTTGCTTCTGATGTAGCCCTAGATCATTGAACAAGCTCTTAAGCAATATTCCCTCCTTAATAGCTTTTGTCAACGCCATGTACTCTACCTCTGTGGTACACAAAGTGACTGTAGGTTTTAGAGTTTCTTTCCAACTCACCACAAAACTTCCAAGAGTGAAGACATAGCCAATCATCGATCTCCTACTGTCCACATCGCCGGCATAATCAGAGACTGAAAAACCCAGCAACCAAGTACTTTGTATCATTCCCATAGCACAAACCAGCATCAGTAGTGCATTTGAGGTACTTGAAGATCATCTTCACAGCTTGCCAGTGCTCCTTCCCAAACTGAACCATAAAGCGGCTTACAACACTAACAACAAATGCTAGATCTAGTCAAGTGCAGACCATAGCATACATCAAATCGACTCCTTCTCCTCCTCAGTCTGAAGTCTGTACATTCTCAGCTTGTTGTTAGACACCATTGATGTATCTATAGATTTACCCGAAGACATTCCAAACCTTCTCAATATCTTCCTAAAGTACCTTTCTTGAGATAAGAAGAGTTTTCTCTGCTTCCTGTCTCTATAGATCGATCTCTACCCCCATAATTTTTCAAGCAGCACCCAAATGTTCAATATCAAACTCTACACTGAGACAATCCTTTAGCTTTTGGATATCTGATTTGTTCTGAGCAGCAATCAACATATCATCTATGTACAATACTAGATAAATACGTGAACCATCATCCAGATTGTTGTGGTAAACACAACAATCATACGAACTCCGGTTATACCACTGCCTTGGTGATTGTTTCAGCCCATACAAAGACTTCTTCAGTCTGCAAACATGGTTCTCTTTTCCAGGTTCCTGAAAACCATCCGGCCGAGACATGTATATTTCCTCCTCCAACACTCTATGTAGGAAAGTTGTCTTCACATCTAGTTGCTCAAGCTCCAAATCCTGATGTGCAACCTTTTCTAGTAGCACCCTGATGAAAGTATTTCTAATTAACCACTGGCAAGAAAATCTCGTTGCAGTCTACTCCCTCTCCTCTTGCAACTACTCGTGCTTTGTACTTAACACCCTGAGCAGCTGATAGTTCTTCCTTTTTCTTGAAGACCCACTTGTAGGTAATCACCTTCCTATCAACAGGCAATTTGACAAGCTCCCAAGTCTGATTCTTCTGAAGAGACTCATCTCTTCTCCCATTGTTGCAAGCCACTATGATGAGTCATCTCCAGAAACAGGGGCCTTGTATGTGGATGGAGCATCATCCTCCACCTTCTTGGCTACTTGCAAGGCATAACCCACCAACTCATAAGACCTCTATCTAGCAGGAGGTCTGATGTCAGCCCTTCTTGGCCAATCTAGAGCAATACTTCGATGTATCGCTCCACCTGCTCCTATGTCTGGTGGTAAATCCTCTGTCTCAATAGTGTCTGACTTAGTAGTACCTGATTGTGACGATTGGTTGGTGACCAAATCAGGTACCTGACTCTCTGTTGGAGTGAAGTCCAACTACACCTCCTCATCAACAACCTCTTTCTCAACTGCATCACTGGCCTTCTTTCTAGAATTCAGCAAAGAACTCTCATCAAATATTACACTTCTGCTAAGTATAATCTTATTGTCGAACCAGATCATGTACCCTTTCACACATGTATCATAGCCCACGAAGACTCCCTTCTTAGCTCTTGGCTCTAGTTTACCCTCAACAACATGATAATAAGCAATGCACCCAAAAGCCCTCAGATTTGAGTAATCAACAACCTTTCTAGTCCACACCTAATAGGGTGTTTTGTAGCCGATACGTGTGTGTGGGCTACGATTAACGAGATAGCAAGCCATTAAAACTGCTTTTGCCCAAAATCATCTATCAAGACCTGAATTGGAAAGCATACACCTTGGTTTCGCCATTGGTGATCGATACCAAGTATACGGAGTATTATACACAAGAAATAACTTGATAGATTATGTGGCTCCATAACTTTGCAGCCTTTTAATTTGTTGGCCACAATTTGTGAATCAACAACTTCATATTCAAAATTGACAAGACCATATATAGCGCGCTAGATAGTGGAGAAGTGGGGATGATCAATATATGTATGTTTGATTAAACGCTCTCTTTACCTCTGATTATAAATAGGAGCAAAGGTGCACTTGAAACATTAACCCTTCAAACATCAAAAGCTCATTACATACACCATATATGGCTTCTCAATTGATTTTGCACTACTACTATCTGTTTTGACATTCCTCTTGCTCTCTAACTCCAATGTTTTTGTTACAGTTGAAGCCTCTCATTATGTCGTCCAAAACCTTCGATACAATTCCTCCGAAACTCGCCACAATGATAGTCGACAACCCTATAGGACCGCCTACCACTTCCAACCGCAAAAGAATTGGATCAATGGTACTATTTATATATTGATCGATTGATTCTACATTTTATATATATGACACTTATGTAGAGCTAGGTGAATCAATCAACAGACATAGACATAAATTAGGGGGAAAAAACTTCATTATGCATCATATATTTCGTACATTCAAGCTATACTAAAGTAGTTTGTTAATTCCATGCTGTGCCTAATGTTTATTTTTCATCCCTTTTGGCTTGATTGGTTGTTGGTGCGCTGCTGATCGATGAATTCTTTCGCTCGTTACGCCATGAAGATCCCAACGGTGAGTGTTAAAAGTATACATCTTCTAATCCTAACCAATCTCAAGTGTAATGAACTATTTCATATATGTAATCGATCGAATTTGGTTGTTTACAGATCGATAATCTCGTTGTAATAGGTCATTTCCAACACAATACATGTTATTGTTATCATACAGGGCCGATGATATACAAGGGAGTTTACCATCTGTTCTACCAGTACAACCCGAAGGGCCCATTTTTCGGCAACTACATAGTGTGGGGCCACTCCACATCGACGGACCTCGTCAATTGGACCCCACAAGTCTCGGCCCTCGAGCCATCCATACCCTCCGACATAGGAAGCTGCTGGTCAGGATCCGCCACTATACTCCCGGGCAACAAGCCTGCAATCCTCTATACCGGCGTAACCCTACTGTTATTATATGCAAAACCGGGTTTAGTATTAAAGAGATATAAAAACCCGGTTCTATGGTTAGTCGGTTAGAACAGCACGCATGTCTCACGTGCCTACCGATGTATATAAGTTCCTTCCTCCTTCTGTACACAGCAGCTAATTGTTTTTCAATGGAGAAATTCAATTTGGGGTTTTCTGTTTCAATCTCTCGCTCTCTCCATTGATCTCCTCTCCTAATCTCTGTTTCTGTCAATACAAAAAAATCAAATCTCAAATTCTGAAATGGTATCAGAGCTACTATAGCTCGTCTCGATTGGAAATTGTCAAATTCTGTTTCTACGACAAACATCGGTGGTTGATTTCTTGATCGATCTTGGAAGGTGTTGAAGTGAATCAAATCGATTCAAATGATGTTTTGTTCTTACATCATTCGGATCATCCCAGCTACAATCTATCTACGCAGCTGCTAAACGAAAAGAATTACAATCATTGGAAGAAATCTGTCGAGGTTTCTTTGGTTGCAAAGAACAAGATCTGTCTCGTTGACGGTAGTTTTCAGATCCTTGATGCTGATTCACCGAGGTATGCGCAGTGGAGGCGGTGCAACGGAATGGTTATAGCATGGCTTCTTCATTCGGTGGAAAAGGAAATTGCAGAGTCCTTACTGTACTTTCGAACTGCGCGTGAAATTTGGGAAGAGTTGAAGATGCGTTTTGGATCTCCGAATAGCACTCGCCTGTATCAGGTACAGAAGGAGTTATTCAACATATCTTTGAGTGGTTCGTCAATTACATCTTATTTTACTAAATTCAAGAAACTATGGGATGAGTACATAGATCTTGTTGAAATGCCAGTTTGTAATTCTTGTGGTTCTGTCAATACGGGGTCAAAGATGTTTGCTAATCAGCAGGTTATACAGTTTCTGGTTGGATTGCCTGATTCTTACAATGGGGTTAGAACTAACATCCTGTTGATAAAGCCAACCCCGTGTCTAGCTGATGTATATCGTATGCTTCTTGATGAGGAAAGTCAGAGAGGATTGAACAATCCTAGTTCAATCAATGATAATGTTGCTGCGTTCAATGCTTTTCAAAGAGGGCAAGTTGGTAATGGCAATCAGTATGGGAATCAGTATGGTAATGGGAAATCTGGCAATCAAAACAATGGTCAAAAATATGGGAATCAAGGTGGAAATCAGACAAATCAAAATGGGGCTAAAGGAAAAGGGAACTATTTTTGTGAGCATTGCAAGATTTCTGGACATTCAATCAGCATCTATCAATGGGACTGATGTTTTGGTTGAGCCTAAAACTTTTTCCAAAGCTTCAAAGAATCCTAAGTGGATTGAAGCAATGGACAAAGAGATAAATGTTTTACAATCTAATAAAACTTGGGTTGTAGCTGATCTCCCTGCAAGTAAGACGGCCAAAGGATGTAAATGGGTATACAAAATCAAATTGAAGGCAGATGGTTCCATTGAAAGATATAAGGCCAGATTGGTTGCAAAAGGTTATACTCAACAATATGGGATTGACTATGATGAGACATTTTCTCCTGTTGTGAAGATGTCAACTGTAAGGGTAATTCTTTCTTTAGCTTTGAATAAAGGATGGGATATTTTTCAGTTAGATGTTAATAATGCATTTCTTCATGGAGATTTACATGAAGAAGTGTATATGACTATGCCCCAGGGTGTGTCAAATCCATCTAACAAAGTATGTTTACTGAAAAAATCATTGTATGGCTTGAAGCAAGCCTCAAGACAATGGTTTAACAAGTTGTATACTACCTTGATTGATTTTAATTTTAAACAATCTAAGCATGATCCATCTTTGTTTATTTCTCATACTAATAATCATCTAACTATTGTTGGAGTTTATGTAGATGATATTATCATCACAGGATCAGATTTATCTCAAGTCACAGATTTTAAGAAACATCTTCATGACTTGTTTAGCATTAAAGATTTGGGGAAATTGAATTATTTCTTAGGTATAGAAATAGTTCATTCTAACAAATCTCTAATCCTAAGCCAGAAGAAGTTTTGCCAGGAGATTATCAAGGAGGCAAATGTTGGTGATCAAAGGCCATGTGCTACACCTTTACCTTTAAATTTTAAATTACTTCCTTCTGATATGAATAATCTGATCTCTGATCCTACTGGTTATCGAAGTCTTGTTGGAAAATTGAGTTACTTAACCAATACTCGTCCAGATATATCATTCTCAGTACAGGTTTTGAGCCAATTTTTGCAACACCCTGATATTACACATCAAGCTGCATTAGATCATCTGTTGAGATATGTCAAAGGCACTACACATTATGGAATTAAACTGAAGCAAGGATCTACAATCAAGTTACAAGCATTCTCTGATTCTGATTGGGCATCATGTCCCATCTCCAGAAGATCAGTTACTGGATACGTTGTTCTATATGGAGATAATCCTATAACTTGGAAATCGAAGAAACAAGCCACAGTATCAAGAAGTTCATCCGAGGCAGAATATCGTGCTATGAGTCAAGCTGCTTCAGAGGTAACATGGCTTGTGAATATGCTTCAGGAACTTGGGGAAACCAACTTGACACCTGTGATGCTCAACTGTGACAACAAGTCCGCAATTCAGATTGCAAGGAATCCTGTCTTCCACGAAAGGACCAAGCACATTGAAATCGACTGTCATTTTACAAGGGAAAAGGTGATGGATGGCTTGCTGCAATTGAGTTACTTGCCCACGCAGAATCAATTAGCTGATGTCTTGACAAAGGTGGTACCAGCTGCACATCACAAGGAGCTTTTATCCAAACTGGGGATGTACCTTGAGGATCCACCTCCAGTTTGAGGGGGCCTGTTATTATATGCAAAACCGGGTTTAGTATTAAAGAGATATAAAAACCCGGTTCTATGGTTAGTCGGTTAGAACAGCACGCATGTCTCACGTGCCTACCGATGTATATAAGTTCCTTCCTCCTTCTGTACATAGCAGCTAATTGTTTTTCAATGGAGAAATTCAATTTGGGGTTTTCTGTTTCAATCTCTCGCTCTCTCCATTGATCTCCTCTCCTAATCTCTGTTTCTGTCAATACAAAAAAATCAAATCTCAAATTCTGAAACCTACACCAATCCCAATCCCAAAACTTGGCCTTCCCCAAAACCCTAGGCGACCCATACCTAAAAGAGTGGGTCAAATACCCAAAAAATCCCATATATAATTGCCCCCACCCCAACCGATGAAGTCAATGCGAGCGCGTTCCGGGACCCGAGTACTGCCTGGACACCGCCAGATGGTGAGTGGCGGTTGGTGATCGGGACCAAGATTGGTGGTCGCGCATTGGCAGCATTGTACAGGAGTACCGATTTCGTGCATTGGGCTAAAGTCAAGCACCCTTTGTACCACGAAAGGGACGTTGCGATGTGGGAGTGCGTCGACTTTTACCCTGTAGCGAAGGATGGTGCATTCGGCGTCGATACATCCATCGTTGGGTCGAGTGTTAAGCATGTGTTTAAAGTGAGTAGAGATGGGAGTAGGCATGATATTTATGTGATTGGGAATGGGAGGTATGACTATCGTCGGGATCTCTTTGTTCCCGACGAGGGGAGTTTGATTGCGGGTGATTCAGGATTCCGATACAAGTACGGTGTGTTTTATGCGTCGAAGACGTTCTACGATGCGGCTAAACGTAGGAGGATTTTATGGGGGTGGGTTTATGAAACGTCTAGCCTGAATGAAAATCTTAAAAAAGGATGGGCCGGAATTCAGGTGATTAACTCAAATTTATGAGTTTTCATTTTTTTTAAAATTTATTTGTATTTATTTTTTGATTAAGTAATAATGGGAGCTCAGACATATACGAAACTCGAGGGGTCGACAAGTTTACACGGACAACATACAAACCGAACGGGGTCCATCTCAAAACAAATTAACAATGAGAGGAATAGTTTGCCAAGCTTATATGATGTACATGTTATCTCTATATTTTCAACATGGGACAACCCATATTCCAACAAGTAATTGGCTAATTGTGGGTATTTCTAACTATATTATTTTGGTTCTATACAAAAATTAAAGGCGGTCCCAAGGATCATTTTGTTAGGCAAAAGTGGAAAACAATTGGTGCAATGGCCGATTGAAGAAATTGAGAAGTTGAGAGAGAAGGAAGTGAATTTGGCACACAAAGTTATAAAGGGAGGATCAACCATTGGAGTTATTGGTATCAATTCCTCGCAGGTAAAATCAATTAAGCTACAGACAGATGTAGGTTACCGTAATTATTTTTTTTTTTTTTTTTTTGGAGTGATATATGATGCATAGTACGTTAATTGTTGAGTTGTTGGTAGGCGGATGTGGAGATCACATTCAAAGTAAGAGTGAGAGAGGTAGAGTTGGAGAAAGTGGAGAAGTTGGAGACAAAGTGGATGAGTGATCCAAAGCAATTATGCAACACCAATTTCCATCATAACAAGAAAAGGATAGGAGGAGGAGGAGGAGTAGAAATAGGACCATTTGGAGTTCTGACTTTAGCAACCAAGAATCTACAGGAATACACAGCTGTCTCCTTCCGAATCTTCAAGAACCATGCCCACAAGCTCCTCGTCCTCATGTGCACTGACCAATCCCGGTAACTCCGTCTTCCCTATCTACTTTCATCATTAAGTAGTAGCTAGCTAGCTAGGGTGTGTCCAATAGTAACCAAAAAATGCTATCATTAATTAGTCCGTAGTAACCAAAAAATGCTATCATGATGCCCTTTAATGATGCCCATCTTGCTACTTACATTTGTAACTCATCTTCTTTTTTTTTTTTTTTTTTTTTTTTGCAGATCTTCATTGCATTCAAATCCAGATGATGACCAGGAGAACAAATATTATGGCACCTTTGTGAATGTGGATCCTCTTCATGAGGACCTGTCTTTGCGGACTTTGGTAGGTTAATTTCACCAAAATATCTTAAATCATCAAAAGCTACTTTGTTGACACCCTTAATCTTCTATCAACACATGAATTACTGATTGATCATGAAATGGTGTATAGATTGATCACTCGATGGTAGAGAGCTTTGGCGCACAAGGAAGGAGTTGTATTACGGCTAGGGTTTATCCCAGATTAGCAGTCGATAACAATGCACATCTTTACATATTGAACAATGGCACACAGAGTGTCATCATCTGTTAGGATTGGGCCATGTTTTACTAACAGGCCGAGTGTTATAGTTGGGCCGTGGCTAGCCCACTAGGGGTCCATTTCTCTACTTGTATAAATGCCTACCTTCTGTACAGATCTTGCTCTTCACTTCAATATACAAGAAAATCAATTTTCCCTCCAGATTGTTCTTCTTCTTCATTCTCCATTTAGCTCAAGGTTTCCTCACGAAATCTGAGCTTAGATTCTAAATCCTTCATGGTATATATCAGAGCTAATTTCCGCAATTTTGCTTTGATTTTGTCCAGATCTAGTCTTGTTCTTCCTTTTCTCTGTGTTTCTCCGAAGTTTTTTTCCGAAGAAACAATGGCGACAGATGAAGTTCCAGTGCAAACTAATGATCGAGTGGAAGCTAACGATCCTTTTTACCTGCATCCGAGTGACAATCCTGGCACGGTGCTTGTCACTCCTCCTTTTGGTGGAAAGAATTTTGGCGAATGGAGGAGATTCATCCTCATCGCACTTTCTGCCAAAAATAAGCTCGGTTTCCTCAACGGCGACATCAAAAAGCCAGATCCGCCATCACCGAGGCTCATGCTTTGGAGAAGATGCAATGATATGGTCACTGCTTGGATTCTGAACAGCCTCAACCCCGAGATCAAGCGAAGTGTGATATACATGGATACGGCTCAAGCGATTTGGCGATCGGTTGAATCGTGATATGGAAAAATCGGTGGAACTCAATTGTTTGCCATCAAGAGGGAGATCAGTCGTCTCGAGCAAGGTACGACGTCTTTCGCTACTTATTTCAATAAGATGAAAGCACTGTGGGATGAATTAGATAACGTTCGAACCGTACCTGCCTGCACCTGTGGTGCTGCTCCTGAGATGCTGAAGTTCGAAGAGAATGAACGTCTTGTTGATCTACTGATGGGGCTTAATGAGTCCTATCTCACAGCTAGGGGTTCAGTCCTCATGATGGATCCCTTGCCCAATCTGGACCGTGTTTACTCCTTGATGACACAGGAAGAGAATCAAAGAGAAGCTAAGCTAGGATCTGACATTGTTGAAGGCATCTCTTCACATGTTCATGCACATGCACCTCCCAAATCTGGATCTACAGTCGATGCGATCTCTATGTTTGTGAAGACTCAGAGTAATCCGAAGGGAGGAAACTCTGGCAATTCACAGGGAGGTGCTAATTCTAGCAAGAATAATAATGAGCGGAAGCCATTATTTTGTACCAATTGCAAGAAAACCAACCACACCGTGGATAGGTGTTTCTTCCTGATTGGATTTCCTGCAGGATATGGGAAAGACAAGGATAAGAAGCCAGTTGCTGATGGCAAATTTGCAGGCAATGCCACTCAAGGAGGTAGCTCTTATTTCACCTCCTCACAGCTTGCACAAATCATGAGTCTCTTGCAATCTGCTGGTGTTGGATCACAGGGAAAGCAACCTATTGCAGACGATTTTGCCGGCTTCTCAGGTACATCTCTTAGTTCACAAGTGTTGAACGGGATCACATGGATTGTGGACAGTGGGGCGAGTGGTCACATGTGTGGTGATGCCTCCATGTTCACAAGCACCTACCCGCTCTCCAAACCTTTTGTCATCACTTTGCCAACCAAAGAAACCACAACCGTCACTACTGCTGGCACAGTTGCAGTTTTGCCGAATCTGGAATTGGAGAATGTCTTGTATGTTCCCAATTTCAGTTGCAATTTGCTGTCAGTGGGACGAATGGTTAGAGATTTGCATTGCTTTGTTCTATTCACCAATAAAGGATGCTATATGCAGGGTCCTACGATGAAGGTTCCTGTGAAGATTGGTGAAAGGGTGAGGGATCTGTTTCTGTTGCAGCCTACTCATCCGTCACCATGCCAAGTTCCTCCTTGCTTTGCTTTCAATAATGTTGCTACCCCAGTGGATGCTGATGTGTGGCACAAGAGGCTGGGTCACCTCCCAACTTCCAAACTCCGTTCATTTCCCTTTGTTTCAATTGATGTTAATTGTAATAATCGACTCCGGGCATGTGATGTATCTGCCAAGTCCCGACAGACTCGTCTTCCCTTTTCTGATAGTGTCATCAGTACACAAGGGTGTTTTGATTTGATTCATGTCGACGTTTGGGGACCATATCGTCTCCCTACATATGATGATCACAAGTTTTTCATCACCTTGGTCGACGACTTTACTCGATTCACTTGGATCAAACTGCTTCCTCGCAAAGGTTATGCTTTTGTTGTTATCAAACAGTTTCTTGCAATGGCCGAGAGACAGTTTGGGAGGAAGGTTAAGGTCCTTCGCTCGGACAACGCCTTTGAGCTTGGTTGTGGAGCTGACCATGCTCAGTTTTTACTTGATAATGGGATCCTTCATCAGACCTCTTGTGTTGCCACTCCACAGCAAAACGGGGTCGTCGAAAGGAAACATCGTTATCTCCTAGAGGTTGCTAGGAGTTTGATGTTCGAGTCAGGTTTGCCCAGAGAATTCTGGGGAGATAGTGTGCTCACAGCCACTCATCTCATCAATCGAATTCCAAGCCGTATTTTAAACTCCAAATCTCCGTTTGACTTGCTGTTTTCGAAGCCTCCCGATTACACCTCGCTCAGATGCTTTGGCAGCCTATGTTTTGCTTCAACCCTCAAGCAAAGGAGAGACAAATTTTCTCCTCGAGCCATCCCATGCGTTTTGCTTGGTTATCCCATGGGAAAGAAGGGTTACAAGCTCCTTCGAATTGATACTAAATCCATCCTTTATTCAAGGGATGTTGTTTTCCAGGAAAGAATCTTTCCCTACAAATCCATTGCCACCAGTTCAGCTCCTGTTGTCTCTTCCTCCTACTCCTTTTCAGAGGTTCCTTTCATTGCCGACACTGAGGTGCCAGTTTCAGATTCAGCTGCTCCTCCTTGTGTTGATTCAGGGCTACAAGGTGGTCTTCGTCGCTCTTCTCGGATCACTCGACCCCCTCCTCGCTTGTCTGATTATGTGTGTGGCCATGCCTGTGATAGTATGTTCACTTGTTTTCACACTATCACTTCCACAGTTCAGTTCCCCGCCATCGAGCTCCCACCCGATTGCCATCCGGATTCTGAGCCCTTCTCTTACAAAGAGGCATGTCAGTACAAGGATTGGCAGGACGCTATGCAAGCTGAGTTCCAAGCGCTTGAGATCAATCAGACATGGTCCATTGAGCCATTGCCAAAGGGTAAGAAATCCATCGGTTGCCGATGGGTTTACAAAGTGAAACGGAGGGCAGATGGGAGTCTTGAGCGGTACAAGGCGAGGCTGGTGGTTAAAGGGTACACTCAGAAGGAAGGAGTGGATTTCACCGAGACGTTTTCTCCGATTGTGAAGATGACAACCGTCCGGACCCTGATTTCTGTTGCCCTGAAGAGAGGCTGGAAGTTGTTCCAGTTGGACGTTAATAACGCCTTCTTGCACGGTTCCCTTGATGAAGAAGTTTATATGAAACTTCCTCCCGGATTGTCTGTTAATGGTGACAATCTAGTTTGCCGATTGCAAAAGTCCCTGTACGGACTCAAACAAGCGTCTCGCCAGTGGTACGCTAGGCTCTCTTCAGCTTTGAAAGACCGTGGCTACACTCAGTCATTGAATGATTATTCAATGTTTTACAAGAAGCAAGCTTCTGGAGATGTTTTCGTCGGCATCTACGTCGATGATTTACTCCTCACTGGGAGTGATCTGAGTGAGATTAATGAATTAAAATCATTCCTGGATACTCAGTTTCGCATTAAGGATCTCGGGGAATTACATTTCTTCCTTGGTATTGAGTTTTTGTCAACCAAGGATGGTCTAATTCTCACCCAACGCCGGTTTATCGCTGAGCTTTTACAAGAATTCAAATGTCCTCACAGGTCTGTGGTCAGTCCCCTGGATCCTCAGCTTCGGTTGTCCCCCACTGATGGTGCTCCGCTTGATAATCCCACTGAGTATCGCCGGTTGGTTGGGAAGCTCAACTTCCTGGTTCATACCAGGCCGGATTTGGCTTTCACGGTGCAATTGTTGAGCCAGTTTATGCAGCTTCCTCGACAACCTCACCTTGACGCTGCTCTTCACGTCCTACGGTACCTCAATGGTACCAAATCCAAGGGGCTTTTTCTTACCAGCACTCCCGATTTTAGTCTTCAGGCATTTTGTGATGCCGATTGGGCCAGTTGCCCCTTCTCTCGGAAATCCATCAGTGGCTATTTGGTCTTCCTCGGCTCCAGCTTACTCTCGTGGAAATCGAAGAAGCAAGTCTCTGTATCCCTTTCCTCGGCAGAGGCTGAATATAGGTCGATACGACGGGTTTGCACTGAACTTGCCTGGTTAAGTCGCTTGCTCTCTGAGATTGGTGTTCATGGCATCACCCCCATTCCAGTTCGATGTGATAACCAGGCCGCCATTTATATAACCCGCAACCCTGTCTATCACGAGTGAACTAAGCATATCGATCTCGATTGCCATTTCGCTCGTGAAAAATTGTTGGAAGGCCTGATCGCGCTTTCTCACATCTCCACTAAATCCCAACTTGCTGATTTCTTGACCAAGAACATCGCCGACATTCGTCTTCAACCTCTCCTTCGCAAGATTGGCCTCGTCTCTGTCCCGGCTCGCTCTTGAGGGGGGGTGTTAGGATTGGGCCATGTTTTACTAACAGGCCGAGTGTTATAGTTGGGCCGTGGCTAGCCCACTAGTCCATTTCTCTACTTGTATAAATGCCTACCTTCTGTACAGATCTTGCTCTTCACTTCAATATACAAGAAAATCAATTTTCCCTCCAGATTGTTCTTCTTCTTCATTCTCCATTTAGCTCAAGATTTCCTCACGAAATCTGAGCTTAGATTCTAAATCCTTCATCATCACAAGCTTTAGAGCTTGGAGTATGAAGAAGGCTCGGGTTAATTAGGCCCGGCTTAATTAATTAGTAGCTAAGGCTTATCTATGTAACGTAGTTGTACGTTTGGCGCACATGTAGTTACCATATATTGAGTTTCTTACTTTGAATGCAGCTAGTAAAATATACTCTCTCCGTTCGGCAAAGCATGTCCTTTACTATTCACAAACGTTTTTTTAAGATGATAAAAACTATATGAAATATTCATTTTTCTTTAAATATTTTTTTATAAATTCTGTACTTATTAATATTAAAAAAAATAAAACTATTTAAAAAAATTATAAAAAATAAATATTTTATATAATTTTTATCTTTTAAAACAACATTTATAAATAGTAAACGACAACTTTGACTAATAGAGAGAGTACATGTCAAGGATTTGGGCTTTGTGCGTACACTTTTGTATTAATGGGCTTGAATATGGGCTAGCCTAGCCCATATATGTGTCAGTTTTGTTTGATAGTTTGTTTCGGTAGCTTCTTGCCTACCCAAGATTTGTTAAAAAAAAATAAAATTTTACAAAAATTTGGAATTGGATCCATCACTCAAGTGCGTTCTTACAAACGATGTCGTTCATTACAACATCAAATCACCAATCAGAAGTGAATGGCATCAGGTCAAGTTGAGGGAGCCGATCAGCAAACGCAAGATTTGTTAATTACTCATAGTCATAGATATGGGAAAATGCGAGCATGGGTTGGGTGGGTTTCCTACTTTCCTCTAAAAATTTGCCAATAATATGGATACGGAACGGGTTGGTTCGCTAGTTGGGCTGAATCCTTTATCCAATTCCATTTAACGTAGCGGGTGTGAGTTGCCCGTTAGCATATAGAAGGGATCTGCTGTCACACTTTCTTCACTGTCTCCTTGTACCCTTTCACAGATTTCCCACCTTTTACCATTTTTCCTTTTTATTTCAAAATTTAATTATTTCTCTCTTTTTTTTCTATTTTGAGGGATGGGAGGAAAATTGGGGGGGGGGGGGGGGGCATGTCCCTTAAGGGACAAGTGATCCCACCCGGTTAGCATATGCATTCAAAATATGTTTAATTATACTTTTTGATGTCCTAAAAACAATAGATAAGGTGTAAACGCTCTATAAGTTGAATTTTTTTTAATGGTGGGGCCATTAATATTATATTTATTATTAATTAATTGAAATTGTGGTTCAATCTCATCCGTTTATTTTCATTTCATCCGTCTAAAACAACCCTACCATAGTTCTTGTGAAATAGAGAAAGTTAAATTTTTTAGAGAAATTAAAAAATCCAACAACTCCTCCATATTCATCTCTAAAATAGAGAAACCTTAGAAAAGAAGAAGATGGTAAAAACTCTAAAATTTAATTCTTCTCCATAGCCATGCAAATTCATTGTAATTCATAAACCATTTGACAAGTTTGTGATATATATACAAAAATCAAGTTAGAAATATTTTTTATAATTAAATTGAATTGAATGTTTTGCTAGAATTAACTTGATATTAAATTTAAACACTTTAGTTTTAAGTTATGTTAAAACTCATATTATACATAAATGTCAAACTTATACTAGTTTACATTTTACGTTATGTTAAGCTTAAATGTTAAACTTTGTATTTCAATTAAACTTATTTACATTTTTTTTAAATTTTAAATTAAAATTCATGTTCGTCTAGTTGTACTAAATTATTTCACATTTGCATAAAGTTTAAGGATAGCTAAAATTAAAATTGTTTTAAATAGAGAATATATGTAGTGTGTAATAAATGCAAAAATTTGTAAAATAGAGAACCCGTTGGAGTTGAAGTATAATTTTTTTAGAGATTTTCATATTTTTTCCTCTATTTTAAATTTTTTTAGAGGAGTTGCTGGGGTTTCTCTAATGGGTGTTACACCTCTGACGGTATATTTTTATACATGATTTATTTTTATATTTCATAAAATAATTTCAGCTCCTTAAAAAAATGTATCGAAAAGTCAAACGACACCTATTGGTGAACGAAGGGAGTATAACATAAAACACGTTTAATACTACAAATAATAAAAGACAAAAGATTTCAACACTATAACGACTAATATCTGAAGTGTGCTAAAAAAACTTTAAAAAGTATTCCTTAGTAGTAATACAGTGGTGGAGCCAAAAAAAAATTACGAGGGGAACAAACACAGTAATATATGAGCGATGTCGTTTTGTAATAAAACAACATCACTTTGTAAGGTTAAATTAATAGTAGAAGTCTATATAATATATACGACAACAAATGATGTCGTTTTCGGATAAAACATTGTTGTTTTGGGATAAAACCTCATCATTTTTTCCCATTTAAAAATAAGAAAAATAAATAAAAAATGAAATAGCATAAGAGAAAAAACTAACAAGATAAGTTGTTGTACTTGTAAGTTTCCTACCAAAATTTTGCTTTATGGGCTGCTATGTTTATGGTGGTTTTGTACTTTAATGCGACATATGCATGAATAAGATTATGGAGTGCATAATTAAGATTATAAAGTGTATAAATAAAATGATAAAGTGCAAGAATAAAATGATGAAGTGCATGAATAAGATCATGAAGTGCACAATTAAGATTATAAAGTGCAAGAATAAAATAATAAAGCGCATGAATAATAGATAACATAACACAACACTTATAAAGAACCATGTGAATAAGGTGCTCTATGTATTTGATGATGATTTTATCTTACTGTTGCATTTTTAAATGTTTTTCATTTCTTCTATTTTGTTTTTGGTTTCGTTTTTAGAATAAGTATCTAAACTTGTGTTTTATGTGTTTTTAGGTAATTGAGAGCTTGTTCGATGTCATTTTGGAATCACAATGGAATAAAATTCATTGAAGCCAAGTTCAAGATCCCCACAAATGTCGGAAGAGTCTTTTATAACGGTCTTAGGTGCTAAGAATGAAGCTAAGAAGAGTGTACTATCGAACAGACGGTTTTTGGATAGTATCTGCTTGACGACGTCTTAGTGAAATGAGTCGTTTGAGCTTCAAAATATTTGGATCGAGTCGGTCTATAGCTTGGTGGAAAGATAATTCAAAGATCTACAACTTTCATCTTGATCATTTTGACAAATTCAGCCTGAAACATAGAGAAATCGAGTCAAGAGGTCGATGGCGGGTTTTGGACAGTTTCTACTTGACGACCTCTTAGAAAAAAGAGTCGTTTGAGCTCCACAAAATTTGGATCGAGTCATTCTATATCTTGTTGGAAATTAAGATAATTCAATGATCTACAACTTTGATTTTGAGCATTTTGACAAATTCGGATTTTCCCACTAAATGACAAAATATACACCTTAAGTACCATTTACACCTTAAGCTCCATTTACACTTTAACCTCACCCTTATTATTTATGCACTTTATAGCATGACTCCAAATAAAAAATACGGGTTAAAATCTGTAATTTTGAAGATGCACGTTATAACATTTAAACCCAAATAAAATTTATGGGTTGAAATATATAATTTTTATAATTGAAATAGGGCAATATTTGTAGGAATAGAAAGTATGAAGAGGTGGTGACATTTACCCATAATTAGACTCATTTACCCATTGAGTGAGGCTAATGGCAAGATATCAGAACGACTATTGATAAGAAGTTATCATAAAATTGCACACCAAGTCCTTCATATTTCTAAACAAATTTACATTTTGACCCGAGACCTACCTCTCTCATTCATACATGTCGATCACCAGAAGAGAAGAAAGTTCAACTTGCTTTGGTGAATTTATGCAAGTTTTGAGATGATCTATCAATCATAAGGAAACATTTACAGTACCATTTAAAATTGGTTTTGATTGGTTGTATATGATTGCAATCGGGAGTTTTAGGGTTTTTTAAAAGGCAAAATTACAGAAAACCACCCTTTAAATATGGGTGTTTTCACTTAACCACCCTTTAAATTCAAAATTACATAAAACCACCCTTTAAATGGTATTTGTTTACAACTCACCACCCATTCAACTATTTTCGTTACTTTATCATTAAATATATTATATTTTAATATTTTAAACTCAAATTTGATTGTAAATATATTCAAATTTTGAATTTAAGGGGTTGATCATATTTTAGGGATTATTTTATTTATTTTTAAAAAATAAAATAAATATAGCCTAGAATTATTATCTTAATTTATGGTTGAAAATGTTTATAGAATTTTAAAATATTATGGAAATTACTCTTATTTATTTATATTTTAAATAAGAGTAATTTACATAATGTTTTAAACATTTATAAACATTTTCAAACATAAATTAAGATAATAATTCTAGGCTTTATTGATTATTATTTTTAAAAATAAATGCAATGATCCCTAAAATATAATTGGGCCCTTAAATTCAAAATTTGAATATATTTACAATCAAATTTGAGTTTAAAAATATTAAAATATAATATATTTAATGATAAAGTAACGAAAATAGTTTAAAAATATCAAATTTTTGTTGTTTTTACTTCATTGAGACAATGAAAGTTTCAAATGTGGGGGAGGGGATTAGTGTACATAGTAGGTTGCGTTGCATATCGAGCATGTTTCAATTATTCTGCATAATATTCATGTGTTGCATCTTAATGCTTTGCATCTTAGTTTAATTTTCAGAAAAAAAAATTGAAAAAATGAGAAAAAAACAACAAATCATGCATTTGCATAAAGTATGCCATTGTCTAAACAACCACCTAGCCAAGTGAGTCCTCAAAATTTTATTGAAAGTTATGATCATATAAGTCCCATGACATGTTTGAATTGTTTTAGCCTTATCCCACTTATTGTTTTTATGTGAAACATAGCTAGGTGAACATAATTGAGCTTGTATGATCTAAGTTCCTAGCATGACTGAAATCCAACAAAAATTTAACCTTGTGAGATTGATTTTTGGCCTTATTGGGACTACACTTCACTTAGTCATTTTGCTCTTGTTGCATGTGTGGGAATACTCTCCAATGTTTCTACCTCTTGGAATTGATTTTGTTATCTATGTCAAGGTTGTACTTATATGTTTGTTATTGGTAAATTTCACATGATCGAGGCACCTGTATTAGCCCTATTTGACTCTATTCCACCTTACATGTGATCCTCTTCTTTAAGCCAATTTGAGCCTAATTGCCTATTCTTTTGTAGCTCCACAAGATTTTCCATAGCCAATTATAGCCCGACCTTATCCGGGAATTAGGGATGGTTGGTGAATATTTATAATGTGGATGATGGTTTTTAGTGGTGGATTGTATGTTTGATGTACCCTTATGCGATGTTTGATTATTGCTAGTACATTCATTACTTGGGACCTAAGGAGAATTAAATTCACTTAGAGGTAAAAGTCAAGGAAAATAATTTGATATAGCATGGAAAAAAAGGTGAAAAAAGAAAAGAAAATAAAAAAAAAGAAAGAAAAAAGAAAGGAATGAGTTGTATTATATTTTAGAGTTATGGTATGAGTTTATGAGTGGTATTGGGATTTGGTTGCTTCCTTAGTTCCCGGATTATGAGCACCACATGTCCTAAATTGTTCCATACCTTATGTTTTCTAACTTGGCCCCATTACAACCCATAAAAGACCTCATGATGATTTTTGCGGTAATGACTGTTGTTGCAGGAGGATGGTCAAGTATGAAATAAATTTAAAGTATAAATCAGAATGACTTCCCTGTCTCATCAAATGATTACAAGACTTCCTCCCGTTGTAGTAGAAGGTTGTCAGGATCGAATCCACGAGGAAGCACGTCAGCAGTTCTTAGGTAGCAACAGATCTCACAGACAGAGCAGCAGAAAGACAGAAACAAGAGCAGAAAAGACAAACAAAAGCAAATAACAAAACAAAACAGAAAATAAAAAGCAAAGCAGAAACTAAAAGCAAAGCAAAGGCTCGTCGATCTCGACAAACAGTACTCGAGATCGACCACAACAGTCAACGAAAACAGAAAGTGAAAATCACAGCAGACAGGCAAACCCGGCAAGGGCAACTCGATCTCGACCAAGGCTTTGTCTATGTCGACAAGAAAGACAGAAAATATAAATTTGCAGAATCTCGAACAAAATTCAGAATTTTGATGAAAATAAATCAATATGCTAAAAGACTTCCAAAGCCAGGGTTTCAACACCACAACGTTAACCATGCAAAACAACACATAAAGGCATAAAAGATCCTGCTTTCCATCAAATAACTTTCGTCATTAACAAATAGGCATATAGAGGCTCTCGCATAAACCCTAATTGTTACTAACCCTTTTTCACATAATTAATCCAAGTTGCATTAAGATCACTTTCGCTTCAATAACACAAACAAGGATCACCTTCAACTCTCGCAAAAGAATCATGCTCATATGGATAGAAGATGAATCGCACAAAAAGATCTGACCTTTATCGCATCGCCTCACATGGCCACCGTCGGGCTCACCCCAGCCCCAGAAGTGGGTGGACTACTCGCGCCTCATTGCAATCGCAGACATTGAATTGAAAGAAATAACTTGCATAAAACTATATTCAAAGCCTTTACAATCCTGGCAATCAACTTTCGCAGAAAGCCAAAACCCTAAAAACCTTAGAACTCCTAAACTACTCTACTAGAATTGAATTGTGTGTGACTTGGAATTTGAATCGTGAATTGAATGAATAAAACTGAGCCCCCTAGGGCCTTATTTATAGGCTTCATTCCCTAGCTATTCTAGGAAAGAAGATATCTATCTCTATCTAAAATTATATCTAAAACTTGAAAAGATAAATAAATTGTTTTATGGAAATAAATCTAAAAGGAAAGGATAATTCTAAACTAGGTAAGTCTTCATGATGTTGATAGATCTTGTCTCCCATGGATAGACTTGATGGAATAGGATAGATCTCGGCCAAACTGACTTCCTTCACGCCCAAGCAAAGCCAATTCTAGTCGGACAAGTCTTCGTCGAGAAGCTGCTGGACACGGCTCTACTCGACCTCGACCACGGCTTGTCGACCTCGACAAGCATGGTTCGTCGAGTGGACTCCTCGGCTAGATTAGCTCGATGTGGCTCGGACTTGGTTCATTGGGTTCTCGTCGACCTCGACAAAGCCTTGTCGATCTCGAGTAGGATGGCTCTGTCGACTAGGCTTCCTCGGGTTGGTGTGCTCGACTGGCTCGGATCTGGACTCAGGCGCTTGTCGACCTCGAGTAGCCCTAGTCGACCTCGAGTAGGATGGCTTGCCGACTAGGTCTTCTCGAGTGACTCTGCTCGATGGGCTCCGGACAAGGCTCAGGGTCTCGTCGATCTCGACAAAGGGTCCTCGAGATCGAGTTGGGTTCTTCGCTTCTGCGAGTTGTCTCTTCCGCTGGCAGCGAGTTTTTCCGCGACAGCGAGCGGTCCGCTGCAGCGAGTCGAGTCGCTGGCAGCGAGTCCTGCCTGGTCGTCCTCGGCTCCGTCCTCGGCTTCTCTCCTTGTCGACTCCGGGTGGTGTGTCTGGGCTTCGTCGATCTCGACTAGGGTTTGTCGAGATCGAGTAGGGTCCGGAGCCGGGTTGGTCTGGCTTGCTCGATCAGGCTCTTGCTCGACCAAGCTGTGCTCGGACATGCTCGTCTATGTCGAGTAGGGCCCACTCGAGATCGAGTAGCCTTGAGTTTCAGCTTGGTTCCGCTGCTTTGACCTTGGACTTCTGTAGCCTTTTTCCGAGCTTTTCTGACCTTCTGTAGAATTGATGTAAAACGCCTCGATTTCTGCGAATTAAACAGAAACTGGTGTAGATTCCATAATTTGGCAAATAAACATAAACTACATAGATTCTGTACTATCTAAACCCAAATGAATGCAATGTATACAGAAATCGATATAAAAGTTACTGTAAAACATGGCAGATTCAGCTCACAACAATGACATCCACGGTGGAGATTGTGATTCAATTTCAGTTCTTATGTAGGTTAGTTGCATTTTGGATAGAGTTTGAGTGTTAATTGATAAACCTAAACACTTGAGTGCGAGCGAAAACACTTTATTCCCGGTGAGGTTGGATGTGTAAGCGTGCGGGTTACTTGATCACATAAATACTTGCTAGGACATTTGTTTGCCTTGTATATGTTTTCACTTTGATGAGATGTTGCTTTTGATGAGGCTATTGCATGAAGGATTATGTTTGTGGGATGAATGCCTCATAAATGTTTTGTTTTGCTCGAGGACAAGCAAAAGGCTAAGTGTGGGGGAGTTTGATAATGCATATTTAGATAGGCATTATAGAGTAGTTTTAGGGTCATTTAGATGTATATATTGCATTTTAAAGGGTTAGTTTACTTGTTTGCTCATTTGGTACTTAAGTGCGGAATCTACAAAAGTTTAGCGAGTAATTGCAGATTTTGGATTGGAAGAATGGAGGAGGTCATTCATTATAGTCATATGGATCATATGGAGGCAAGAACGAGCTAGAGAAGCCAAGTTGGAATGCACAAGGAAGAGGCAAAGGGCATACAAGAGCCAAAACGGCACCCGCAGCCAGAGGAACAAGGGAAGCTAGAAAACCGCACCCGCGGCAACAGAAACTGCACCCGCGGCCAATCCAACAGGTCACCAATTCTGGGCAGCACCCGCGGTTCTCACGGCAGCACCCGCGGTTTTCCTGGGCCGGATTCAGCGCCGATTTTCTATGCCTCTTAAGTTGGGCCTATCTTTGGGAAATACTTTCTAGGGTTTTATGACGGTACTTAGGCCTATTTAAAGGCTTGTTTTAGGTTGTTTTAGGGATCTCATCTAATCTTTTGACAATCGTTTGACAATGGAGTGCTAAACTATTTTGGTTTGCCTACGATTTGAGACTCCGTTTGGTTGAATTGTGAGTTTTCTATTCTTGTTCTAATTTCCATCACATGTTTCATCTTTTTTGTGCTTGAATGCTTTATGGTGTTTGATGCTATCTTGATTGATCACCTTGCTAGGATCTCATTATCGCTAGGGTTTTGAATCGTTCGTTATGATTCTTAATCTTTCGTAGCAAACATGTTCTAGTGGACTCCGTTAGAAAGCTTGAATGTGTAGGAAGTTGACTATAGGTTAAATATTAGTTCAATAGGGGATTGATATTGCTTATAAGCTTTATACATATTGAGACTTATTGCTATTTCTAGGATTAAACCTTAATCCATGTTAAGATTGCCTAGGAGTAAGGGATTATTAGAACTCATAGGGCTAATAATCTATTTAAATCAAGATAAGAACATTTGATTAGAAAAGGAAGAGAACTTGAGTAGGAAACAATGATCGAATTCACCAAATAGGGTTGAGAATTGTAGGTGAAACTATCTCTTAATTATTGATTCTCCTAACTTGTTAATATTTCTCATTCTCAACCACTGAAAACACCTCTTTTCTACAAATTGGTAAATACACAATACTTAGGAATACTTGATTCTCTTTGGGATCGACCTCTTACTTGCTCACTATACTAGTTTGTAGGTTTGAGTTTTATTTTGATAGGAAACACAACGATTTTGTCCTGTCATCCACCCATGGTTTGAGTAATGAAATAGGAGTCTCACATGCGCGCACCTCCCCCCCCCCCCCCCGGTCGTCAGTCCGGTCCGGTCCGTGTGGTGAGATTTTTGTGACTTATCGTTTTGTTTTTCCGAATTATTTCTCGTAACCGTTCTGAGATTCTCGCATGCACTATTGATTGAGAAGCGTCTTCTTTCTCCTTAAAACCAGACATCTTCTCTTCACTTTTTCACTCGTAGAAAAAACCATCATCCTCTTTTTCACCTTGGTTTTGGGCAAAGCTTTCGTGATTCCAAACCTTTGTTTTCGAGTGCACGATTACGAGGGTGTGTTGTGTAACCTTGGGGGGCGAAGCCAGTTGCCGACTTGCACATACGGCCGGGGCAAATTCGCTTCTAAAACAATGTGTTTGGCATATACCACGCCACAACCTTTTCTGGTTTCTAAACACTGTTTTTTTGACGAATTTTACAAGTTGGTTTTCATCGGCGGCCCTACATTTGCACTAACAATTTAGAAGCCAATTTACAGTTTTCTGGTGCAAGGGCTTTCCAGTTCTTCAAGGCGTTGTTGGATCTGTCAAAGTTGGACCCACTCGATGGGAGCAGCTACAAACGTTGGTCACAGAAGATGCTCATCTTCTTTGAGCAATTGGATGTGGACTACGTCCTACTCGAAGCCGCTCCTGTTGGTTCTGTTGTGCTGCTGAGGAGAAGGCGGACGCCAAGACACTTCCTGATGTGATTGCTGATGCTTTTGTTCTCGTCGACAAGGGCAAGAAGAAGACCACTGATGAGGAGGTCAAGGAGACTGACCCGGCACTGTTGAAGAAGTATGAGCAGGACAACAAAACAGTTCATGGTCATATCCTCAACCATGTCTCAAACCCTATCTTTGATTTAATTTCCATTCATAAATCTGCAAAATTGATATGGGATTTGTTGGAGAAAAAGTATGGTGCTGATGATGTAGGGAATAAAAAATATGTGTGGGGAAAATTTATGCAGTTCAAAATGGTGGATGAAAAGCCAATCATGGAGCAAGTCCACGAGTACGAGAATGTGGTGGCCGATATCCTCTCTAAGGGTATGAAGATGTGTGAGGTGCTGCAGGCAAATTTTCTCATCGAAACGTTGCCTGAATTGTGGGCTGGCTATAGGAACCATCTCAAGCACAAGAAAAATGATCTGATTTTGGAGGAGCTTGACAGACACGTGAAGATAGAGGAGGCAAATCGCCTCAAAGACAAGCCTAAACCTAAATCTGCTGATTCTATGAAAGCTAACCTGGTTGAGTCCTTTGTGAAAACTGACAGGTCCAAGCCGGGAAACAAACTGGTGGCTCTAAGCCAAACATGAAGCCACGGAAGGGTCAGAAATTCAAGAAGTCTGGCAATCATCCAGACAAGCAGCAGAAATAGGGAGGGAATGGGATTGGCTGCTATGTTTGTGGCAAGTCAGGCCACAAGGCTTGGCAGTGTAGCAATCGGGTTGATCTCCGGCAGAACAAGCCCGTAGCTCCAGCCCAGCAGCAAGCCAATGTTGTCCAGGACAACAACCAACTACTTGATACTTCTGCGTCAATAAGGACCTGTTTGCTGAGTTAGAGGATGCTTCAGACATCGACCAGGTCTACATGGGCAACTCGAGCATCTTTCGAGTGCTTGACAAGGGGAAGGTTACACTCAAGCTCACCTCAGGGAAGTCTCTTACCCTAGTGAATGTGCTTTATGTTTCTTCTCTGCACGGAAACTTGATTTCATGTGGTTTGCTTGAGTTAGCTGGAATTAAGCAAGTGACTGATGCTGGCAAAATGGTTTTAACCAAAAATGGAGAATTTGTAGAAAAGGCTTATATGGCTGATTTTCTGTATGTGCTTGAGACCATGATTGAGAATAATGAGAATGCACCTACTTCTGCTTATATTGCTGAGTCTATTGATTTATGGCATGCTAGACTAGGACATGTGAATGCAAGATCTATATGTCAATTGCATGATATGGGTTTGATTTCTAGCCTATCCAAACATGACCATAGCAAATGTGAAATATGTGTTGAGGCCAAATTTCATAAACAACCTTTTAAAACGATGAATGAAAGGACAACTGAATCGCTAGAGTTAGTCCATTATGATTTAGCTGATTTTAAGAACACCGAAAGTAGAGGTGGCAAGCGCTGCTACATCACATTTGTAGATGACCATTCTAGATATACTAAGGTGTATTTGCTTATGTCTAAAGATGAAGTAGAAAACATGTTTTATGTGTATAAAGCTAAAGTAGAAAACCAACTGAATCGCAAAATAAAAAGGCTTAGATCTGATAGAGGCAGTGAATATGTCAATAATTCTTTGAGAGAATTCTGTGAACAAAATGGCATTATTCATGAATTTACAGCTCCCTATAGCCCACAACAAAATGGTATAGCTGAAAGGAAAAATAGAACTTTAGGGGAAATGATGAATGCTATGCTTTCTAGTTCTGGTTTGCCTGACAACATGTGGGGGGATGTTGTCTTGTTCGCTAATCATATTTTGAATAAGGTACCTCATAAGAAGCTTGACAAAACACCTTATGAACTTTGAAAAGGGCATCCGCCTAATATGAAATTCTTGAAAGTGTGGGGGTGTCTAGGTAAAGTGGGGTTACCTTCGTTGAAAGTTGATGTAATTGGATCTAAGACCTTTGATGCAATTCTGATTGCTTATGCTAGAAATAGTGTTGCTTATCGTGTCATGTGTTTGAGTGATCGAACCTTGTGTGAATATTGTGATGCTGTTTTCTTTGAGCATGTGTTTCCTTTAAAGAAATTTGCATTGCCTGCTAATGATTCTTCATCTCATAATGCATTTTCATCCATGCATAATACTGTTGTGCCTAATGCTCATGCTAATCTTGATGAACCTAGGAAGAGTAAAAGGCGTAGGAAGGAAACTAGTTTTGGTCCTGATTTTGTGACTGTTTTTCTAGTTGAACTTAATGATTTAAATGAACTAGATGAGATGTTCATTAGTCTTCATATGATAAAAGATGATCCTAAGACCTATGATGAGGCTATAAGTTCATTAGATGCTCGTTTTTGGAAAGATGATATCAATAGTGAGATAAAATCCATTATGTCTAATCACACTTGGGAATTAGTTGATATGCCTAAAGGAAATAGAGTTATTAGTTGTAAGTGGATATTTAAGAAGAAGCTTAAAGTGGATGGCTCAGTGAATAGATATAAGGCAAGACTAGTCATTAGAGGATTCACTCAAAGATATGGCACTGACTTTTTTGACACATATTCTCCTGTTACAAAGATTGCTACCATTCATGCATTATTTGCTCTAGCTTCTAGCTATAAATTGCTTGTACATCAAATGGATGTTAAAACAGCTTTTTAAATGGTGATCTCAATGAGGAAATCTACATGGAACAACTGCCAGGATGTGTGGTTCCAGGACAAGAGAACAAGGTGTGCAAAATGAAGAAGTCATTGTATGGACTAAAGCAAGCGCCGAAGGAATGGTATGAAAAGTTTCATCAAACCATACTCAACTTTGGATTTGAGGTAAATGGATCTGATGCTTGCGTTTATTCAAAATTGTATGGTGCTGATTGTGTGATTATATATGCTTATATGTGGATGATATGTTGCTTTTTGGTTCCCACATAAATGCTATAAATTCAACCAAATAATTTTTGTCCTCTCGGTTTGAGATGAAAGATATGGGTGAAGTTAATGTGATTCTAGGTGTTAAAGTAACTAGAAAAGAAAATGACTTCATTTTATCTCAACCTCATTATGTAAAGAAAATGTTGAAAAGGTTTGATAGCTTTGATTTGTGCCAGTAAAAACTCCTTATGATGCTAACATGCAATTGCATAAAATTTTTGGGAATAGTGTTTCACAAAATGAGTATGCTAAAATAATAGGGAGTTTAATGTTCTTGATGAACTACACTCGGCTGGATATTGCTTATGTTGTAAGTAGACTCATTAGATATACCCATAACCCTAGTAGTGATCATTGGACCGCACTTCACGGATTATTAAGATACCTGAAAGGTAGAATGGATTGGGGGTTACATTATGTAGGGTACCCTTAAGCTTTGGAGGGTTAATGTGATGCAAACTAGGTTACTAATAATGATGAGGTTAACTCCACTAGTGGCTATGTGTTTACATTATGTGGTGGTGCTATTTCGTGGAAATCATCAAAGCAAACTTGCATAGCTAGATAAACTATGGAATCCGAGTTCATAGCTTTAGATTTAGCTGGTCAGGAGGCTGAGTGGCTAAGAAGCTTACTGGTTGATTTACCTTTGTGGAGGCGCAAAGCTCCATCTATTTCTCTATGTTGTGACTCACAATCTGCTATCTGTGTAGCTAACAAAAATACATACAATGGCAAGAATAGACACATCCGGATTCGACATGAAGCTGTGAGACAACTAATTGTGACCGGTGTGATATGTCTGGAGTATGTGAAGTCTGAGAGAAATTTGGCTGATCCATTGACGAAAGGACTGACAAGGAGGTTAGTTCTCGATTCGTCTAAGGGGATGTGACTCAAGTCCATACGATGAGAGATACACCACAGCTCATCCCTCGGGATAGGTGTATCGAAGAAAGGTTGAGTCATGTACTCTTAATGAGTCCATAGCTCAGAGTTGGGTGGTCCTATTGAGAAGGACTTGATGGATTCACCGAAATCTGTAGAGATTGAGCGAAATGCTCTTAATGGTTCTATAGCCTTACAAGGGTGGTCTATATGACGTAGACTTGATGGAACCACCTACGAGAGTGTGAAGGGTTGGTCTTCTTCTATGAAAGACATAGGTAGTCTTTCTAGAGCACTCTTTAGCACCCAAGGTCAGAGATGACTACAAATTTTGCAGGTATTATCGCGGAATCACTAAAGAACATGGCAGAGGTATGTGTTCCTGATGTCAGCTCTTGAATCAGAAGGTTCAAGACTCGTTCAACTATCTGATTTAAGAGTCTGCTCAATTTCATTATGTGTTGGTTCAATCGCAAAACATCAGCATTTAAGTACTTTTTCCTAAACTTTGCTCAGAACACTGTTTTCAAGGTTTGTTATGAAAAACCTCAGTTCTTGTGAGAGACTGTTAGAATAAATGCTTGAATTTTGAGGGAAGGTGAAAGTAGGGTTGGCATGGTACGGTAACCACCAAAAAATGGTGATTACCACGTACCAACCACAAACTGGTGGTACGCAAATTTTCATACCACGTACCAACCACAAGTCGTGGTTACCGCATATGTGGTAACCACGACTTGTGGTTACCATCGGTACATTACCATGATTACCAAGTTGTAATTCGGTTTTTTATTTTTTGAAACCCCTTGGCTAACTTCCGGTAGTCATCAAAGTTATCGAACGAAAAAAATATAGTTACCAAAAATAATATGGTTGTCATTTATTAAAAGTTCAAATAAATCAAGTTCACAACCTAAAGTATAAACCAATCAAGTTCAAAGTCTTAAAACAAACCAAGTTCAATTGTTCAAACATTCAAAATGCTCTTGCAAGTTCAAACAAAACAAGTTCAAAGTCTTCAAACATTCAAAATATTCCTATTGTTTCTAGTAGAAAAAGTAGAAAGGAGCAACTTAGGTTAAAATCAAAACACAAAATATAAATTTAAAACTCAAAACTTAAAGATAATAATAATAAAACATTAAATAAAAAAATTAATATATATATATTTGGTAACCATGGTAACCATGGTATTCAGATTTCATTGCCATTACCGTATCATCTTCATATGGTTACCACCACGTTGGTTACCACAAGCGTGGTTACCAACATAGTCGGTTTGTGGTTGGTACGTGGTTGGTATGGTAATTTCCGTACCATTTGCCAACCCTAGGTGAAAGGTTTTGTCCCATAATGATTTCTAGGAACATGAGGGGATGCTTTAAAAGAGTCTTTTATCCACCCATGGTTTGAGCAATGGAATAGGAGTCGCACATGCGCGCACCACCGCCACCGCTGCCGGTCCGGTCTGTAACACGTGCGCGGGGTGGTGGGGTCCGTTTTTGGGTAACGTTTTATTAATTTGGGCCAGATGAGTCACGAAATAACTGTTGAGATTTCTGTGACTTATCATATATTTTTTTGAATTATTTCTCTTATTTATCCCTCTGTTGTAACTGCTCCGAGATTTCCGTCGCGTTTTGAATGTGGAGCGTCTTTGTAACCGTTCCGAGATTCTCGCCCGTACTACTGATTGAGGAGCGTCTTCTTTCTCCTTAAAACCAGACGTCTCCTCTTCACTTTTTCACTCGAAGAAAAAACCATCTTCCTCTCTTCACCTTGGTTCTGAGCAAAGTTTTCGTGATTCCAAACCTTTGTTTTCGCGTGCACGATTACGAGGGTGTGCTGTGTAACTTGGGGGGCGAAGCCAGTTGCCGACTTGCACCTAAGGTCGGGGCAAATTCGCTTCTAAGGCAGTGGGTTCGGCATATACCACGCCACAACCTTTAATTTTCTGGTTTCTAAACACTGTTTTTTCGACGGATTTTACAACTCGATTTTCATCAGCAACCCTACATTTGCACTAACACTTCATAGGATCTCTTTGACAAATCCGAGCCGTTTATAAGACTTTTGTTATCTATTTTAGTTTGTTTACTTTTAACTTCAGCATTCAAGTATAACTAGTCTAGACCCCGTGCGCCACGCACGGGAATTTTAAAATTAATCTTAGTAAACTCATCTTATTTTTCAGATGTTATCATATTAATAAATGTGTTTTTGAAATAATGTATAAAACATATTACGGAAACATTCCGGACGAGTATTAAAATGCGATAAATTTCTAGAACAGCAATAACAAAAACAAAGGAAAAGATTATCATATGGTTTTTTAATTTATCGATAACTTCATGCTACCTTAACTTCACTTGATGAGAGTTTAAATTATTTTAATTTTTGCACATAATTTTAAAATTTATTTTAAAATTAAAGTAATCCCTCTATTTTTATTTTTATTATTTATGTGCAATTTTTTATGACAATAAAAAAAATATGTAAAATATATATAAAAAATTTTGTAAAAAAAATATAATTTCATACTTATTAGTTAATAACTTAATATTATATATTATTATAACAAACGTGAATAAAATATTAACTAATAAGTAAAAATATTACCCAACTGCGTATATTATTGTAAAATATGTGAAATATTAAATTTTTGGTATATGCATCTATAAATTAAGTGCACAAACAACGCAATCCACATGGACCACATGAATCAGATTAGGAGTAAGATTTAAATTTGGACAAGAAGTAGCTTGTAGCCCAAGGGTTAGGGTTGAATTAGGAAATTTATCTACCATGTGAGGTTGGTTATAAAGCTTCGTTATTCCACGTTAATAAAGAAATGCTGGTGCTATTCCTTGAATTGGTAAATAAAGAGCGGTCATCCGGGGTTCGAACCGGGGACCTATGGGTACTACCCACAAGTCCTTTCCGGTGAGCCATTCGGGCATGGACAAGTTGATATTGAGTCATTCGGGCATGGACAAGTTGCGTGATATAGGGAGGCAGGTTATTATCTCATTACTGAGTTAAAGGGGCGACTTAAAAAGTAGTTTCATGCAATTTCGCCTTGTGATACAAAATCATAAACATCTACACATTATGAAACAGAACACCATTGATCCATTGTGCTTGTGCTTAGTGTTTTGACAATTATTTTACGTCTAAGTCTCATTGCATAGCACACAACTTGAAAAATTTAGTATACTTTTTTTTTTTAATAATCAATACTCCTCAGCAACACCCAGCAAATAAATTTACTCTACATCTCAGCTACATGGAAAGGGTGAGTTTGCTTTCCCATTAGGGTGACTGTCATTAGTTGATGATGGCAAGATGCTAGTGTCATCGTTATCGTTGATTTCATTATCGCAGTGTTTATTGTACTAGGAATGGCTTCTTCCGAAGAGCTCACGAGAGGCGGTCTTTGCCTCCGGAGGAATGCTTTCACTTGGTGAGGAACTCTTGTTGGAGAAGCTGCCAAGTCCTTAAATCTCTCGTGTCACCTGTTTGAGGAAAGGTATTAATAATTCCCCTCTTCGTACAAAGCAACTACTTCCAGTTCCAGTACAACAATTTGGCATTGCTTACCTTCTCCAAGGAGGCTATCCGGTCAATGGTTAATGCATCAGCCTGAACTGCTCCACAATCTAAAAGTACCTGCAATTCAAACACAAATCATTAACAAAGAACTTAAACAAAGATTTGAAGCTGTAAAAAGGATTTTCATGATGAGAACTATGAGGCAGAGGGGAAAATGAAGACTAAAGATAAACATAAGTATATTATATATCTTTGGTCCTCAGCTTCTATCTTACAAGTTTACTATCATATAAGAGCAACCAAGATAACACAAGGTAGACCTATGAAGCCATATGATGAAAGCTCGTCAACTTTTGTATTCTGTCATGCAGAGAGCTGCACTTAGATCTCAGCGATGCTAAACACTACCACTGAAAGCACAAGGTCTGTGAATTCCACGTTAAGGCCTCGGTGGTCATCGTGGCTATCCTCCAACAGAGGTACGTTCTGCCAGCAATGCAATATATCTCCCTTTTAATTGCTTATGTGTTGAGTTTTTTCACATCCCAATGTTAATTTATAGTTTAGAGCCTCATCTCATTGTGTCTTGAGTTTTTTCATATCAAAGTGTTAATTTATAGCACAATCAAGTATCAACTACCAATGGTGTACGAAAATTCACAATATAACACATGTTGATGCACCCTGGTCCTCGGCTTTGAAACGGGCAGTCCGAGCTTATGGATTTTCTTCATCATACTCTCAACCTGTATATGTATAATCATTCTGCCAAAAGGGCCAAATTAACATTCAAAGAAACCATGCTGATTTATCCTGGAGCTGGAGCTTATGGATGTCCTTTATCATATTGAAACCATGCTGATTTCATATAACTATAATATCCCCTAGCCTTAGCATTGATTACCCTAATAACATTCAAAGAAATAAAATGCTTTTAAATAGCAATAGAGATATAACTATACCTCTTCATTCAAATCCTTAATTCGTTCATAAGATGAAATCTAAATTTTCTTCAATAACTCATCATGTTCTCGTCATTTCCGGTGTTCTTTAAGGGCTTTCGCCGCATTTTCTAGTGCAATTTTAGTCGATGCAGCTGCTTGCAAATCACACGAGAAATAAAAGCCTTTCTACTAAGTCTTAGTATTGATTACCCTAATAACATTAAAAGAAAGAAAAGGCTTTTTAAATGGTAAGAGAGTGATAAGCATACCTTTTTATACAACTCCTTAATTTGCTCATCACGATCTTGTTTGCTGCGTTCTTTCAAGGCTTTCGCCTCGTTTTCTTACTGAATTTTCCTCATTGCCACTGCTTGCAAATCAAATAAGAGAGGGTCCATTGGGCACCTAATTAACTATATACAAGTAAAGACGCATAGAAAAGAGAACTGAACAATGAGGCAACAACAACATTATCATCAACCCTCACCCTAATTTCTTTAAATGATCCATCAAAATAACATTGCTCGTTGTTCTTCTCTATCACAACATCTACAAGAGAAAAAAGCTTTTTGAAGCTGAGACGCTTTCTTTCCTTAAACCTCTGTCTTGTTATAAAAAAGAGCAACATGGTTTTCACAACATTTAAGTATATCCTGCACGGGACAAGAAATGAAATTCAAATGATCCGATCATATGGTTCAAACCATATTTGCTCCCTTAAAAAACATTGTACAAATCTAGGTGATCGAGATACTAACATCATCAAAAACAGATGAGTAGCACACACATAATATTCAGAACCTAATATAATGATTAGATCTAATACAATCAATGCCGGGTATTTTGGGGGATACAATATGAATTCTATAAGCAAATCATCAAATTCAATTACAACAGCTCAATCAATAATGCAATATCAGAAATGGATATCTATTTCAAAATGCAAGCACACAACAGATCCAAGCTCCTAGAAATCTTATAATGCTTAAAAACAAAAACATAGGTTAACTAAGACCTGAAAATCAAAATCAGGAGCAAATAATAACACGAGCCAAGGATATAAAAGAACAAACACCTTGAGACGACCTGGTAGTGGGAGATTATTCAACTTGGCAAGAGACAGCGGCGCAAGACGGCGGTTTCCCCCTCACCTTCGTCGCTCACTCGACCAAAATCAAGGTGGTACTACCAAACCTGATGGCGGCGAAGGTGTAAGGGGAGCTCTGGACGAGCGCTCTTGATCATGAACTCGACGCACCCAGTTCTGCCCTTGGGAGAGAGAGATCGTGGGAGAGAGAGACGTTAGAGAAGGAGTGAAAGGGAAAGAGAAGAAATAAAAAGAATGAAAAAAAAATCAGAGCTCCACGTTGATAGCCTAGCTATCCTCTAAAATACTCAGCTTTAAGATATAGGAGGGTTTTTGTTGATTGTTTGCTAATTAACCAATTAATTACTGGATCAAACATCTTTGGTGTTAAATATATTGAATTTATTCAGAGGCACTTTCGAAGATTCGCCCTTCTCCGACTACGCTTGCTCTCGCCTAAGGATTCGAATTGGATCCAGCAACACGGAATCGTCCTTTTGCTAATTAGTATTCCCATCCTTCCTACCGGAAATTAATTCAGATATTTGTCCAATCTAGCTCATCCAATTCCTTTTGTGTGATGAACACTTTAATGCATGGTTTCTAGTGCTCTCAATCCGATTCTCAGAAATTTTCTAAAATGATAAAAAGGACTTGTTGAGTTATTTTGCGGAAAACATCTTGCCAATAGACATTCCGTTGTCTTGTCAGTAGATCGATCTTATGTTACGCATTTGCCCATAAAATTAGACTAATTTACCTATAAATTATGCTTATTTATCCATAAAATTAGGTCTATTTACCCATAAAATAGGTCATTTACACCTTAAGTATATTTACAACTTAAGACTCATTTACTTTTGAACCATTTCCCATACACACACTACTCCCTCCATTTGTCGAACATGTGATTTTAACCTTGTGCAGTTGTGCACAACTATTAAGGAAATAAAAATATATAATATATTTTACCCTCATTTATTAAAGTATTATTTTACTTTATTAAAAACTACAACTAACAACCTATTAATCAATACAAATACATTTTCGTAAAGTCCAAAATAGTTAAAATGACATATTTTTCTTAATAAAATTAACACTTTCAATTGACATGTTTTGTCAAACAGACTGAGTATCATTTTACTCAAGAACGGGTTGCAAATCGCTCTCTTCGTGTTACTTTCGTCTTCTCAAGATCGATGTGGTCGCTGATGTGTTCACCCAACTAGGGCTGCAAATGGTACGAAAATTACCATACCAACCACGTACCAACCACAAACAGACTATGTTGGTAACCACACTTGTGGTAACCAACATGGTGGTAACATTCGTGGTGGTAACCACGTGAAGGTGGTACGGTAATGGTAATGAAATCTGAATACCATGGTTACCATGGTTACCGAGTATATATATTAAATTTTTTGATTTAATGTTTTATTGTTATTACCTTTGAGTTTTATGTTTTTAATTTATATTTTTTGTTTTGATTTTTACCTAAATTGGTCATTTCTACTTTTTTCTACTAGAAACAATATGAGCATTTTGAATGTTTGAAGACTATGAACTTGTTTTGTTTGAACTTGCAGAAAGATTTTGAATGTTTGAACAATTGAACTTTGTTTGTTTCTCGAAGACTTTAAACTTGGTTGGTTTGATTTTTTTTTTGTACTTTAGGTTGTGAACTTGATTTATTTGAACTTTTAAAAGATGTTAACCATATTATTTTTTGTAACCATATTTTTTTCGTTCGATAACTTTGATGACCATAAAGGTAGCCAAGGAGTTTCAAAAAAATACAAACAGAATTAAAGCTTGGTAACCATGGTAATGTACCGATGGTAACCACAAATCGTGGTTACCACATATGCGGTAACCAGTGGCGGAACCTGAATTATACATTCGAGGGTGCCAAAATAAATATTCGGGATTTTTTTATTGTTTTTATATCACACTCACACCAATTTTAAAATTATTCTTCTAAAAAGTTAATATTAAGATTTGAACCCTTGATTTGTACATTGTACATTGTACATTAACATTAACATACTTCTCATTTACCAACTAAGCTAGAGAAATTAGTTGCTAAAATACTATTTTACTACTAAATATAATAACAAATTTTTTACATATTACATTAAATTTTTTTCGCCCGGAGGGGCCACGGCCACCTCCCGCCCAAAGAAGTTCCGCCTCTAGCGGTAACCATGACTTGTGGTTGGTACGTGGTATAAAAATTTGCGTACCACCAGTTTGTGGTTGGTACGTGGTAATCACCATTTTTTTTGGGGTAACCGTACCATGCCAATCCTACACCCAACCACTGTCCTTGCTAAGTTTCAGAAAAACTATTTCCATCTTATTACATACTTGGAAGCGAAAGGAGGTACTAGCCTAAGTATTCCACTAGTCCAGCCCAATAACAAGCAACCCACTGAAGAACACAATGATCCAATCACAGTCTGGCTCTAACGTTGGCTTGCCCAACACACACAATATTGCACAACTTTGTATGAACTTGTACACGCTTCCATCTAGGCGTGACCACGGGTCAGATCCGACGGGTCAAGGGTCGGGGAAGGGCGACCCGAATCCTAATCCGGGAATTCTACGGGTTGGCGGATTCGGGTCGACCCGTTGACCCGCCGGGTCGACCCGTTGACCCGGCGGATTCCCAAATTAAAAAAAAATATATATTTTTTAATATTTTTGACTAATTTTTTTTTAAAAAAAATGATAGGTAAAGACTTTTTCTACCTATCACTTTTTATATCCATTTCATTTTAATATAAAGTGGAAAAAAACATGAGAAATTTTATATTTTTATAAAACTTCCTTTATCCACTACAATATAAATGTAAGGATATAAAACTTCTCAAACTTTACTTCATTTCAGTATAAGAAATAAAGCTTAAAGTAAAGAGTGAGGGTTAAGGGAGGATGGAGTACACATGCATATATATACATCCATCCCTTCTCATTCTAACTCTCAACTTTCAATGTGGGACAAGAGTCTTGTCCCACATTGAAAGTTGAGAAAATAGGAGATGTCTTTCAAATCTATAAAAAGGGCAGGGTGATAGTGCTTTTGACCCACATTGCACATTGCAAACTAGTATATGTTTATATATTATGAATTATTCTAAGAATAATATACATAATAATAATTATTATAAACATAAAAAAATATTTTTTTCGAAAAAAAAAATTTGGGATGGCGGGTTGACCCGCCGGGTCATCGGGTTCAAAACCCCTGACCCTGACCCGCAACCCGCTCCCACCCGTTGACCCGGACCCACCGGGTCAATGACCCGCCGGGTCATTGACCCGTACGACCCGTCAGGTCACGGGCCGACCCGTAACCCGTGGCCACCCCTACTTCCATCCATTCATATTTCATATTAGGGGCCTGTTTTCTACACACCTTTTTTAGGGGATGGAGGTGGGTGAAAATAGGGTGGAGATAGGAGATTCTCCTATCTTCTTGTGAGAGTAGGTAGGAGAGATGGAGGAGATAGAGGATCTAAATGAAGGTGGAAAATGGAGATGAGAAAACACAGCCTATCTTCCCTGATACTTGAATTGCATAAATTGGGCCATTATGTAGATTTGGAATAAAGTATTAGCTCTGTTTAACTTACAAACAAACTAAGGAATATGGAAGGATAAATAGGTAGCTCATTAGGCCATGTTTATCAGTTACTATTCAAGATACTAAAATTACTATTTTTTTTATTCATTTTTCTCTGCCACATCAGCATAGCATTCCTTCATCACTTTTTCCACTTTTTTTTTTATTAGGTATGAATTCGAGATCAGACGTATCTGAATCTCGATGGCCGACAAGTCGACAGACGGAAAACCGTCAAAACATACAATCATAAATATAAACGGTGCAAAACAACAAGAGAAAGCGCACCCTACAACAAAACGTGACTAGGTAAAACTAAATCTATCAAGTTGGGGACGTAGACTACGGACGAAGCCAACCACCATTCAGGAACAGCACCGTTGGCCAGCGATACATCAGGAAACCTGTGGGTAGTGAAGACGAACCTCCATGAAGCTCCTTCCCGATCACTTTTTCCACTTTAACAATAGCATCCCTAACAATGCATCCCTAACATCCAACAATTCATTTTTTTTTTACCAATTCAATTTACGGATATACCCTTCTATAACAATTATTTCCAACATGTTTATAATATGATTATAATATTATATTAGTATTTAATTACTAAAATAACCCTTCTATAGCAATCATTTTAGTATTTAATTACTAAAATAACATTTTTTTTTACCAAGATATATGCAATTTACCGACAATATAATTATATCGAAAGAAGTAATTTTTTTTCAAAATATGTCGAAACATATTCAAAATTGATGTCTATGTGTAGAGAAAAATGAATCTAGAATTATGGTAATTTTTTTTAAAAAAAATTTACATTTTAAATAGCAAAAATAACATTATTTGAATTTAATTAAAATGTGCTAAATTAAATCTAAGTCGTTGCTTCCCTTCAATCTCAACCGCTTCTTCCCACCTCCAGTGCAAGCGTGACACGCGTCCCCCCAACCATTTATATATTATACCCATAAACATCGATGCTTAATTAGCATCCGTTAAGCATCCCTCTCCCCCCTCATTTAATATTTTACTAATATATATTCACATTAAACATCTTGAATAGTCACTGATAAAATTGCTCTTATCGTTTATATAAAATTTAATATGTGAGCTTTAAGACGTGGCAAATAGAAAAACAAACAAAATAAATAAATTGACAACGAATAAAGCGTCCAAGTCCATTGATGTTGATTAATCAACTTTGTTCTTTGTGGGGTTTTGGGTAGCAACAAAGGCAAGTATATGCATATATTGTACTAAAACAATATAATATATAATATATATACTCAGCTTATCAACCAGATAAACCTTTTTCATACTTTAATTTATTATTGAAAAAAATTCAAGTGTAAAGTGGTACAGTAGTTTGGTTCAGTTTAGTATAGAAAGTAATTCCTGAAATAGTAAGGGGATTATTCTTCTTTTCAATTAATTGCAATTCCTTCGATTTTATAAAATAAATATATGAAATTTGGCACTGTTATAAAGAGGTGAAAGGTATTAGATCTAATCTTTGGTACTGTTATGAAATTTACACTTTTATGTATTGCATGTATATATACTGTGTGTCTATATATATATATATATAGAAAATCAAACAAAGATTGCTTCATATGAGAAAATCCAAGCAATTAGAATAAACTCGATCATGAACTCATGCATTAATTGCATGTTAAATAAGTTACTCCTAAAAGTAGTATGGAGTATAATCTAGTGCCTTTAATGTATTTATGGTAATTACTACTCCTAAAAATACATGAGTTTTTAGGGTAATTGTGTACTTTTTTTCTTACTTTTTTTAGATCCTTTCCAGTTCAAGTGAGTTTAGCCCACTCTACATCTGGATCGGGTTACTGTAGGCCCATTAAGGGGTTGACCCTCCCACTCACAAGCGTCTCCATGTTTCCACGGAGATTCGAACTTCGAACCTCGAGGCATGGGATGTAGCCCCATAACCACTACACCAACTTGTGATTGGTACTTTTTTTCTTACTTAACGTGAAATGAGCTAAAAGTTCATGTATTATCGGTCGAAGGAGTATGTGTGTATATACATACGTATATATACATACATAATTAAGTTAGTTTAAACCACCTATTACTCCATTTGTTTTGTAAAAAGTTACTTGACTTTTTGACACTCATCGTAAGGAGATAAAAACTATATAAAATATTATTTTTAATGAATTTTTTTTATAAGTTCATATTTATTACTAACAAGTATAAAATTATTTTAAAAAATTAGTTAAAAAAAATTTGTAATGTTTTTACCACCTTAAAAAACATAGACAAAAGGACAGACAATATTTATTTTGGAAGGGAGGGAGTAATCAATACACGCATTGAACTAAATTGATATATGTACGTATTTTAATGCAACATATATTAAGTGGCGGCTCGGCTTCGAATTGAAGGAGATGGAGAATGAACGGCGGAGTCAGAGCCATAGATCCCTGGACGGAGAAGAAAGAGGAGAAGCCAGAGAAATCCCGGTTTCTGAGTCGTCTGCCCTGCCAGACTTGCCTCCATCGTCCTTCATCGCCTCCACCGGCCAGACCTGCTCGCCTCCGCCTTCCCTCCCCGCCGAATTGTCTCGTCTCCGCCTCGCCTGGCTCTCTTCCCCTCCAGGAAAACAATTTGGAATTTAGGGATTTCGAGTCGTCCGTCCCGCAAGACTTGCCTCCATCGTCCTCCATCGCCTCCACCGGCCAGATCTGCCGCCATCGTACCTCCATCGCCACCACCGGCCAGATCTGCTCGCCTCCGCCTTCCCTCCCCGCCGAATCGTCTCCTCTCCGCCTCCCCTGGCTCTCTTCTTCTCCAGGAAAACAATTTAGAATTTAGGGATTTATTTTCCTAACCCAAAACGCGCTACACGCTCCCTTTATTGAGTTTTAGATTAATTATCAACATTATTTTTTAAAACTCACGGTACACGTGGCAACATCCCATCTCTCCATTTTATTTCGATCAATGGTTCATATACGTGCACAAAGTACATCCTATGACATGTGCACAACTTACCCCCTCTCTCTCTCTCTCGATCAAACCCCAATATAAAAACCAAACCCCTTGATTATTCAATTTGTTGGAGAGAGATCGATCGATGGATCAATCAATGGGCGCATCAGCAACGGAGGAGATAAGTGTGTTGATCAAAGACAATGAGGGTCAACACAAAGAGACGACCCTCCCCCCGGAAAACCACAGCGCGAATGATCACCCGTCCAAACAGAAAATGGAGAGAAACAAAACATTAATCTCCACTCGACTGCAACCAGTGATCGACTTCTCCAAGAAGTTCCTGAAATGCATCCACGACGACTGCCCAACCATCTGCAAGAAGGCTGGCCCCCATAGGGTCCACGCCCATCACGACAAGCCCACCCTCGAGCAGCGTTTGGCCTACAAGAGGCTGATGGAGGACATGGGTTACGCCGACGAAACCACCGATGTCGACAACCCCACCAACGTCATGATGTGGACACTCCACGCGCTCGTCCTCCTCTTCTTCGTCGTCTTCCTCGTCACGACGTGGAATGCGCCGAGGATCAAGGCATGGGGGTGTTTGCACCTAAAGCTCCACAGCTGGGTGGCGCTGCTGATGGTTCTAGTGTCGGGGCTGCCCGTGGTTAGGTTCGGCACCTACGTGGCTACGGAGCCGCTGGTGTGGTTGCGGAGGCATCACAAGTACACGGTGTACTTCGCCCGGAAGCTGAAGAGCAGCGTGGACGTCACGCTCTGGTTGGGGATTGTGCTTTGGGTGTGGTATACTTTCTTCCGCCCGGAAATCCTTCAAGACACTCGCGGGTACGTACTCATGTTTCTACAATGCTTCCTACATACATTTTATGTTTTTTTTTTTTTAAAAAAAAAAATTCATTTTAATATCTACATGTTTTTTTATAAGAAAATAAAAAATATAGTAAAAGATTATTTTTTTTAAAAAAAAAATTTCATACTTACAAGATTTTCATTTTTGAACGGGGTAGTAAAGAAAAAAAATTCCATAAATTATAAAACTATTGATAATTAATATGATTTTCTTTAAAACAATAAAAAGAAAAATGTCTCCTTTCATGGTTATAAATAATTACAAATGTTCAATATTTACTTTATATATATTTAAACATTTTCATTAATTTACACTATATATAGTATAGTAATGATTAAAAATATTTAATTGTAACTTATATTTTGTAGATTCAACAATAACATATTGTTAGATAGAATGATATTTTAACATTTTTAAATATAAAAGAATTATGAATGATTTTCTAATATATGTTAAGTTATCGACAGGTTTGTAACAAATACCATATATATTAATATTCAAAAGGCAATTTGTTTTTAATTTATCATATATTTAATAATAATTATTTTTCAACCTTAAATTTCCCATCTATGACACGTTGTGGATTAAGCCCCGGCTTCGAGGAAAAAATTAAAGAAAAATTGATATGTATTTTTCTTGTTTTTACTAATTTTATAATTAAGATAGTAAGAAAATAATAATAAAATGTACTGGATGGTTAATTAGTTAATATATATATAGAGTCGATATACTGCGAGATGATTATTTTTAAAAAAAATTCTAATAAATAATTTTTAAAATTATTTCTTATATATACATTAACAACATTTTCTCCATCAGATCGAAAATATTTGATGTTTTACTTTTAGAGATATGCAAGGATTAAGAAATGACACTTTCACCTTTAAATACTCCTATCAAATAATTTTTACTCTTCAATCACATTTATTTTGTACAAATTTAATTGGTTAAACAAAAAAAAAATACAAATTATATTGATATTAGTGTAAAAATAAAAATGAGTAACATCAAATTTCAATTTGATCAATAATATTTGATGTTACTCATTTTTAGCTAGAACATTAAATATTTCGGTTTATGGTTGGGTTGGAGGCAGGGCTAAAACGCTACATACATCGGAGAAGGAGTACAAGCTGGTGGTGAAGGTAGTGGTGAAGCAAATCACGAGGTTGTTGTTGTCGGTGACGATCGGCGCCTTCATCTGGACGGTGAAGACCGCCGTGTTTTGCAGGTTGAAGGCGGACCTCCTGTACGGCAGGCTCTGCGACAGAATCCGTTACGCCATCCTCCATCTGCACGTAATTCAGTTCGTCCAGCTGAATCATTACTGGGACTTCCTCGCTTGCACCCGGCCGAAAAGCAACCGCCTGCAGAAAGCTAAAGCTAAAGCTAAACCTGATCCTTCCCATGGAGATGGCAATGATGATGAGTTTAGCTTCTGGATGGCGGTATCCCGCCTCCGGAGGGAGACCGCACCTACATGGATCCTCAACCGCCTCAATTATACATACTTGATCCATATGTCCGACAAGCCCGACATTCTCAAGCAGCTCGAAGCTACTAATGATGAGCAGGAGCTTCTCGATGTCGCCAAGAAATTGCTCAGTAAGATCACCAACGGCCAAAGGTATATATATATACTAAAAACTTTAATTATATACCTACACGTACATTACATATTTACATACACCAAAAGATGCCGAGGAGAGAAAGATCCTATAGGTTAATTCCGTGCCTCACGTATGATAGGTATATAAGGAGCTCAAATCTGTATGTTGACAGGTCTCTTGATTCTTCCAATAACATGATCAAATTTCTGGGTAAGGCTCCTTAGAACCTTTTACTTACCACATCTCAGTGCTAACATCTTCTCCGTATGACTTCATATGGTTCACAATACCCGACACCTTTGATAGAAACACTTGCACTGATTCCTTCTCCTGCATCACCAAGGTCTCAAACTCTTTCCTTAGTGCTTGAAGCTTAACCGTGATCACCCTTTTATCTCTCTTGTACTCTTGCCTTAAAACTTCCCAGGCTTCATGAGATGTTATTGCAGCAGCAATCCTTTGAAAAATCTCATCATCCAAAGCAGTTTGAATCATGAACAAAGTCTTTGAGTCCTCCTTTCTCTTTTCCCGTAGTTTCCGATCAAGTTCCTCATTTCCATTATCCTCGGACCTTTGATCCACCAAGTTCCACACTTCTTGGGACTTGAAGAGAGTGGACATCTTCAACCTCCAAAAGTTGTAATTGATCCCTTTGAATATAGGCAATTGAGGGTTCCCAAAATTTCCATTGTCAATGTTCTGTATTTTCTCAGCAAGAACTTCACTCAAGTACGTGTTTCCCTTTGTGTTTAATCTCACTTCACTCAGTCCTGAATCCAAACCCAACAACACAAACTTGTGTTAGCTCTGATACCAAATGTTGTATAAACAAAGGAGGGATCAACTCAAACAGATCGTCAACGATCAACTGCAACAATGGGAGGTTGAAGAGTTCCTCTGTAGAACACAGAACATAACCTTGAATTGGTAAATAAAGAGCGGTCATTCCGGGGTTCGAACTGGGGACCTATGACTATTATCCACAAGTTCTTTCCGGTGAACACAGAACAGAACCAAGAACACTCACAAGACACGGTTTTAATAAACTGCCACTCCACCTTGATTGATTAGAAAACCAGAATACATACTCCATAACTTCAAGTAACTGCTTGACATGCCACTACACCACTAACTCACTAACATGACTCTTAGATAGTGGTTAATTTACAAAGAAAATAAAATTGACTCCTAACTTGGTCGGGGTAAGAATGCGTACATCCTGAGCCCCTAGACCATGCTTTAACGCGGGATTTACTGGGATATTGTTGTTGTTGTAACTGATATACATCACACACTAACTACCCTAACTAACTTGCTCTTAGCTTAGGAATTCTAAATTACATCTCAACAGATGTTACCTCAAATTTTATATATTTAATTTGGCCGGGCTTGAAGATTGAGGTCGTTTTTTTTTTTTACTTGCATCGATCCAAGAAGTGAGATTACTCTGGAGGATCTTAAAAAGTATGGACTTACACCAAAGGAGATCAATCATGTCTTTGAATTGTTGGCAATCAGATTAGGCCGAAAACGGGAACAGCTGCAAAAGATTACTCAAGATGAGTTCTTGAGATGGGTGGTATGTTCGATCCATCTCTACTTCAATTGCTTCGTACGTCCCTCCATTTTTCTATCAGCATATTTCTAAGTTGCAGGTACTTGCTGTGAAGAACTGCTTGGGATTAGAACGCATCGTCGAAAGCTCAAAACACATCTTCTGGAAATTGAACTTGTTGATGAGCGCAGGAGTCATTTCGTTGGTGCTTGTTATTTGGCTTCTCCTCTCCGAAGCCGTCACCACTGGACAGCTTGCTATCTTGTTTACACCCATTGTCTCCGCGAGTTTCATATTCGGTAAGAGCCTGAGGGAAATTTTCGATGGCATCATCTTTGTCTTCGGGATGCATCCTTTTGATCTTGATGATCGTGTTATCGTAGATGACGTTGAGGTAAGCACTAACCACACACAATTACTTGCTTTCACTCATATATAATATGATCCCAAGCAGGCTCAACCGTTATACATCTGTATCGAGTACTGTGTGGCCATTTAATTTGATTTGTGTCTTTGATTCAACTTTAATAGATGAAAGTGAAGAAGCTAAACATTCTGACCACAGTCTTCACCAAGTATGACACTGGAGTAGAAGCAATCTACCCAAACTCCGAGCTGTCTACAAAGCTCATTGTCAATCTTGACATAACACCTGATCAGTCCGATTTCATCGAGTTCACCCTCCCGATAGACTATCCAGAGGAGCTCGTCCTTGATCTTCAAGTCAAAATCAAAAAGTACTACTATTTATAAAATGTGTCTTAACCCTTTAATTGTAAAAATCTTAAAACTATTTTTTCTTATGGGCATTGCTTTGCATATTATATTATCAGGAACTTGGATGATAATCTGGCCTACTCATCCAACACCACAGTGACGAAGAAGCAGATAAGCGACAAAGACATCACAATAGACGTACACTTCAAGTACCTGGTGTCGTATTTTTCGACTGAAATAAGAGCACGTCACCGCTCTAACATCCTAACCTTGATCGTCAACCTACGCAAGGAGCTGGAAAAGGAAATCAAATCTGCAGATCAACATAATAAGGAGTATGAGCCGCTTGCTGAGGCTGAGGTTGTGCCATTCAAAATTGACACTAAGGTGAAACTGCCCAAGATTGATGATCTTAAGAAACAGATAATGTGGTATGGACATATATATATATATATAAATTAATGTTGTAAAACGTGCATTCTTAATTAATTATATATATATTGATCTGTATATATAACACATTTGGATTTTTACTCTCATGTTATTTGATCGATCATTGATTGCAGTGTTCTGGGGAGACATGATCAAAGCTTGAAAGATTGCTCCCAAGTGTTATTTACCGGGATCGACAACGATGAGTTTAAAATGGAGGTTCGGATGAGGTATCGCGCTGGTCTGTTTGCAGTCGACGAATTGCATCTCATAAAATCAGAGGTTAAGGAGGCAATCCAACAGTGCAAGGAAGTGTTTGCAAAGGTATGAATTTCACATGAAAACAAATATACCCAAATCATGTCATAAGATTAAATAAATGTATGTATATATAATCTGCATAAAAGGAGATAATTGTGATTATATTTCTTTTTTTTTTTTTTTGCTAAATGGCAGGAGGATTTACCAAAAAAAGAAGATTGATGGTTTCTTCTGGCTGGCCACTGCAAATTCGGGGTTATACGTTATTACAAAGATATACTTGATGAATAAACAAAGTTTTGTGATCATTGATATATATATATATATTTTTTTTTTTTTGCCCTTTCATTTTGACGTATGTACTATTTTGTGTTATAGGAAAAATAATGTCACACTCATGGTTGAAGTTTGTTTATAATGGCCTCTTCGATTGAAGAGTGAATTTAATTTCATGTGTTTTAATTCAAACGAGTGTTAAATACATTCTTCTACGATGTTTGAAAAAACATCATAAAAACTTTAACATATGATATAGCTAGGTTTTTAAACATCATGCATGCTCAAACGAAATCAGAGCCGACGACAGCGTGCTTTTGTCCTTATTTTCATGGCATATAAACGCTATAGAAAATACAATTCATGGTGTTTGAAAAATGCAATTGAAGTTTGGTTATATATATATATATATATATATATATATATATATATATATATATATATATATATATATATATAAATCGACTCCGGTGAAAACCTAAAATTAGAGTGAAAACTGTGAGGAGCGTTTTGATGGGAGGATAAATTATACCTACACTCTAGCGCGTGTCGGCCCCAACTCCTTCTCGCTTCCTCTTCCGCCTCTCGTCATCCGATCCTGCCATCGCAGTCACCCTCACTCGCTCGCTGCCGACCTCCAGCGCTCATCGCCCTTCCTCGTTGCCCTCGCTCGCCCTCCACTCTTGTCTCAGATCTGGTGGATCTCGCCATCGCTCGCTGTCTCTGAACTCGCCCTCGCTCACTGCCTCTGGTCATCGTCGTCCTCTTATCGCAGTCGCCAGTCGCCTTCGCTCGCTCGTAGCCTCGAGTCCTCGTCGCTCTCGCATGCGGCCTCCAGCCCACTTTCAGGCATTCTTCTCCTGACGATCCTCCTTACTAGTTGCTGATTTCAGATTAGCAATGTATTCATAGATAGTTGGATTGGTTTTAATTAGACTGCTAGTTTCATGTTATTTTATTCAAGTTACTGCCGAATTCAACCGGTTACTAAAATTATTTGATTAAGTTGGAGTGATTCAAGTTACTGAAATTTAGCAAGTTGGACTGGTTCATCTGCTCATCAAGCAATTTATTGATTCAAGTTGCTGATTCAAGCAGTTTATTGAAGGAAGTTGCTGATTCAAGTTGCTGCTTGACTTCTTTTCCCCTTCATATGCTTCTGGTGTGATAAAAGAAGTTCTTGTCTGGTTGGTCTTCTTCTTGATGGAACTGACTCACTTTATGTGATATTTTAAGAAAAGCAATTGAATTCTTCATTTTCCCCTTGTTCTAAAATTTATGATTTGTTGTCATGGGGAAGAGACTACATATGCTTCTGGTGTGATAAAAGAAGTTCTTGTCTTGTTGGTCTTCTTCTTGATGGAATTGACCTGCTTTATGTGATTTGTTAAGAAAAGCAGTTGTGAGCAGAACCGGTTCAAGCAATTGTTGAGAGCAATGAGCATATCAGTCAGATGCAATTTTGTTGTTTCTAGCATAGATCAATTTTGCAGGTATTACATCTCTATCCTTTAATGTACTTATCTAGTTTTCAAGGACATTGCTTTGATATATGAATGTGAAAATCACATTGGTTAATTAGTATTTAGTAACTAAATTAATGTAATTGCCTCTCTAGCTAGCTTTGACCAGGCAATTGAAAATTTGAAATTGCTTGTTGGTTGGTACGGTTCATCCATGCCCAAATGTTGTGTGTGGTCTTTTATGGATCCTTTTCAAGAGCCGTTTTGTTGGATGTTCTAAAGCTCTCCAGGGGCTACTATTTTTAAGGGTATGAAGTTTCTTTTATTGTATAGAAAATTCAGTTTGTGTTGCCTTTCCTTTTTTATTGCTTTCTTCTAGCTAGCTTGTGTTCTTGGTTCACTGGATGATCTGATGGGAGCCTATTAGCTTGTTTTGCTAAATTGGCTTAAAATTATTAGCCTATTAGCTCAACCGGTAGAGCATTATGCTTAAGCACAATATGTGGGTTCAAATCCCACATAGGCTATCCAAATAAAATATATGGAGGTTATATATAACTATGGGTTCAAGATTTAAAAATCTTGAACCTACTCTAAATGAAGATAATACACAATGAAAAAAACTTGAACCTACTTAATAAACTAACATGAAAGGTAAGGTAAAAAGATGTCACTTTATGTCTAGATATAACTATGAGTTCAAGATTTAAAAATCTCGAACCTACTTTAAATGGAGGCAATATAGCATAATAAAAATTTGAACCTACTTAATAAACCGAAATGAAATATAAGAATACAAGATGTCACTTTAGAGATACATTTAACAATGAGTTCAAGATTTAAAAAACTTGAACCTACTTTAAGTGAAGATAATACACCACGAAAAAAACTTGAACCTACCTAATAAACTAACATGAAATGTAAGGTAGCAAGATGTCACTTTAAGTCTAGATATAACTTTGGGTTCAAGATTTAAAAATATTGAACCTACTTTAAATGGAGGCAATATATCATAATAAAAACTTGAACCTACTTAATAAACCAAAATGAAATGTAAAACATCAAGATGTCACTTTAGAGCTATATATAACTATGGGTTCATGATTTAAAAATCTTGAACCTACTTTAAATGGAGGCAATAGGTACACTATGAAAAAAACTTTAACCTACTTAATAAACCAATATGAAATGTAAGGCAGTAAGATGTCACTTCAAGGCTATATAACTATGGGTTCAAGAGTTAAAAATCTTAAACCCACTTTAAATGGAGGCTTGAACATACTTAATAAACTAACATGAAATATAAGGTATCAAGATGTCAGTTTAGGGCTATATATAACTATGGGTTTAAGATTTAAAAATCTTGAACCTACTTTAAATGGAGGCAATACACTATAAAAAAAACTTTAACCTACTCAATAAACCAACATGGAATGTAAGACATCAAGATGTCACTTTAGGGCTATATATAACTATGGATTCAAGAGTTAAAAATCTTGACCCTAATTTAAATGAAGGCAATACACCATAACAAAAAATTTGAACCTACTCAATAAACCAACATGAAATGTAAGACATCAAAATGTCACTTTAGAGCTATATATAACTATGGGTTCAAGAGTTAAAAATCTTGAACCTACTTAATAAACCGACATGAAATATAAGACAACAAGATGTTACTCCGACATGAAATATAAGACAACAAGATGTTACTTTATGGTTATATATAACTATGAGTTCAAGATTTAAATGGAGGCAATACATCGTAATAAAATCTTGAACCTTATCTATAGTTATCGTATAGACATATTTTGATATTATAATAAACTTATACTAACATATTTCCCAACTAACAATTTGATAGGTTATTGTAAAAAAATATTTTACCATAGATATAAAAAAAAATCTTGAATCCCCAATGATAAAAATATATATATTGAAACTATAGAAGAAAATCTTGTACTAATGTATTAAAAAAATTAATGATTGAATTTCGGTGAAAATGAAGCCCACAAATGAAAGCATTTCAAAAGTGCTTTGCTGCCCAGCCGGTTAGGTAAAGGTTTCGTCGTATCCAATTTGGAGGAGGACGCGGATCTCGGGTTCAAATCCCAGCTTTTAAAAACACAAGCGTTAATTTTTCGTTTCGGCTATATACACCGCAAATCCCCACGTCCTTAAGGACGTGCAAGCCCGGCTTCTAAAGGCGAAGAGGACGTGCCTCTTCGTCTTCCTTCCTTTCTTCTTCCTCCCGACTCCTTCCTTCTTCCTCCGTCTTCCTTCTTCCTTCCTTCTTTCTTCTTCCTTCTTCCTTCCTTCTTCCTTCTTCCTTCTTCTTCGTCTTCCTTCCTTCTTCCTCCTCTGAGACCGAGAGAGAGACCCAAAGAGAGAGATGGAGACAGAAAGAGAGAGAGAGAGCTCGAGGCGGCGGTGGCGGCGTTGGAGGCGGAGGCGGAGGCGATAGCGAGGGAGGCGGTGCCGGTGGCGGTGGCGGAGGGGCTGAAGGTGCTGGCGTTGGCGGCGGTGGCAGAAGAGGTTGGTGGTGGTGGGGCGGCGGCTGGCGCCGGCGACGGAGGCCGAGCAGTGGCCGAGGAGGAGGCGGAACCGCCGCGGAAGCGACGGACCATTGAGGTCTCCCCGATCCCGACTCCACCCGTATGTTATTTTAAATACTTTTTGTTTAATTTATTTTTAGTGTTTGAGAATATATATAGTTTTTTAATAGTATATATTAAAATGTTTAATAGAATATAGTTTGATAGAATATAATTGAAAATAGATTTTTGGAAATATAGTTTGATAGATAATATATATTGTTTAATAGAATATAGTTTGATAGAATATAGTTTGATAAAATATAGTTTGATAGAATAGGATTGAAAATATAGTTTGATAGATAATATATATTGTTTAATAGAATATAATTGAAAATAGATTTTTTTGATTTATTTATATATTAAAATGTTTTTTTTATAGTATATAGTTTGATAGAAGAGAATATAATTGTAATTTGATAGAATATAATACATAGAAATAAATACTTGAATATATTAAAATATATTAAAATATAAAAATATATTGAAAGATAATAAAAAACATTAAAAAATATTAAAATACTTAAAAATTATTTAATTAGAATATATTTAAATATATTAAAATACTTCAAATATAATATATTTGAATATATTAAAATATATTAAAATATAAAAATATATTGAAATATAATAACAAACATTAAACAAATATTAAAATACTTAAAAATTATTTAATTAACATTTGAATATATTTAAATACTTCAAATATAATATATTTGAATATATTAAAATATAAAAATATATTGAAATATAATAAAAAACATTAAAAAAATATTAAAATACTTAAAAATTATCGATATTAACATTTGAATATATTTAAATACATCAAAAGACATTAAAATACATTACATTATATTAAAATATACTGAAAAGAAATTACTATTCAGCTGGATCATAATAACAGGCAGGGAGGCTCATGAGGGATGATGGTACCCTTCGGCCTATTAGGTTCGGCGACCGGGCAGCGGTCAGCCAGGTACATGAGTCTACCGCACCCCCCGAGCAGAAAGTCGACGATCTGCTCGCGTCTGCAGAGCGCTTACAGCCGTCGATGGGGACGCCCCCCGTCGACGAGAACGACACCTTCTGGACGGGTATGCCACCTTGGGATCCTTCCGGCGATGCGACGATGGGGTTGCAGCCTTCCTTAGAGCCCCCCGAGGTTTTGAGTAGCTGCATCACAGAGGTAGTCGGTGGGCGACGGGCCGACATGGGTAGACCGCCTATTCGGGTTCCATCGACCGTCCCAGAGGCTTCTACATCCGGCACACAGGAGCCCGAGCCTTCGACCTCCGCCACACCAGCGGCTGTCTCATTGGGGTCTGCAGATGATGTGATCCCTGACGTCGTTGAGGAGGATCACGACGGTCAGGAGGGGAAGGCTCAGGGCCAGGGGGGCCCACAGGTAGAGCCCCAGCCCATCCCTGCACAGGCTGCCGCACCGGCTGCGCAGGTCGACCCTTTGTTGCCTCTGGGAGATCTGCTACTGTCTTACCGGCATCACCGGGCATACGAGGTGTGGAGAGATCCTACGGTGGAGCTGCCGCTTCTAAAGTTCCACCATCGGGCGACTCACTTGGTGCCTTTCGATCTCTACATATTTGAGGGACCGGGGACCTGGGTCCAGGATCTGCTCCCATCCGGCGTCCCCCAGCTCAGGTCCCTCCATTGGCAGTGTGTGGACGAGTTCACCTGCACGTGCTTCTTGGAGCATTGGCACCCGGAGACCAGCTCCTTCCACTTTCCATGGGGCGAGATGACCACACGCTGCATGATGTTGCTTGTATGATGGGACTTCGGATTGATGGCTAGCCCTGCACGTCACATTTGCCCGCGACAGCTCTTGTCCCCACCATCGCGGAGTACTACCAGCTCACCCCTGCGACTCTGAAGTCGTACAGACACGCTGGCGGCCCTCCAATTACTGAGTTTACTCGCCGGTGGCAGCAGAGACACGGGCCGCTCGTCGACCCCACCCCCGCCGATGATCCAGAGGCCGCGACTGATCCTGAGTAGATTCGGCTGCGCACGCATGTGTGAGGGGGGAAGCCCCAGGATGACCCTGATGGTCGGCTGTTTCTGCACAGGACCTACATGGGCATTGCTCTCGCCGCGACTTTGTTTGTGGACAAGTGGCAGAGCCGGATCCCATGGAAGGTGTTGGGCCTTTTCTGGGACATCCCACGTACGGCCACCCTTGCATTGGCTGCTAGTGCCCTCGCATGTCTCTACAGGGGCCTAGGCGAGGCTACCCGCTCCGGCGCGAAGGGCATAGACAGCTGCACGCCGATCCTACAGGTACGAGACCGTTGAATTAGAGTTTTTAGTTTACAAATATTTATATTATATGCTAACAAAATACTTTTTTAATCCCAGGCTTGGATATGGGCGTACTTCCCTCGCTTCCGAGGTGACTTCTCCAGCGACCCAGCTAGGAAGTATGACCCTCGCTTCTACGCGAAGTTCATCGGTCCAAAGCAGCCACCGCGGATGACAGAGGGGGCGAAGCTGACGAAGATGCGGGAGCTGCGGGACGAGGTGGACCGTCTTACCGTCGCTGATGTATGTATTCGAGACTCTATATATATTTTATAATTCTTAGCTGTGAATTAAATCTGATTTTTTAAATTGTAGGTCAAGTGGATGCCCTTTGGGCGTGATCTGGACTTCGACGGCTAGTACCGTCAGTCCACCTATCGGGGCACCATCACCTTCTGCGGTGAGGAGGAGCCGTATATGCCCGATAGGTGCCTCAGGCAGTTCGGACGGGTCCAGGGGATCCCGCAGGCCGTCATCGCACCGATTCAGGTCTGCTGCAACACGACCCTGAAGAACTCGAAGTACATGGCCGTGTTCGCCCCGGGCGACAACAGGTGGCAGGACCTGCAGGACGAGGGTCGCTTCTACAGGTTGGCGGATCACAGGCGCACCAGCGAGGATTGCCAGGCAGGTGTCACTGCAGATTACTTGGCTTGGTATGCGTCGCAGAGCCGGCCGTACGTGCTGCCGACCACGCCCCATCCCGACCCTCCGGCGCCCGTCCACCCGATCGCCATGGACCCTTGGGTGGACATCCCTCACCCTCCCGTCATCCGTCCGGCGCTGTTAGCCCGCTTTCGTGAGCTCGAGGGCTATTTGAGGGCCCTGGCGGACGACCCTCGCATTGACCAGATACTGGACGAGCTGACGGAGATTGTGGATGATGCTTTACGTCATCCACCTGGCCAGTGATATTATACATTTTGTATCTATCTACATATTTCGGATTGTATGTTGATATTATACATTTATATTTCGGATTTTGTATCTATCTATATATTTCTATTAGACTCTTCTCATTTCTTTAGAGTCATATTGAACGTAAACATCAAAAACGATAACGTTAATATGATAAGGTTGTCCGATGACGAAAACGAAAACGTTAATATGATAAGGTTGTCCGATTGTGTCAAGATTGGCTAGGGTTTAAGGGTTTTGACGAGGGTTTAAGGGTTTTGGGTAGGGTTTTATGTTAAGGAAACGGCACGTCCCTAAGGACGTGCCGTTTCCTTACCCTAAAACCCTAACCCTAAACCCTAGCCAAACCCTAAACCTTAGCACGTCCTTAAGGACGTGCAGTTTCCTTACCCTAAAACCCTAACCCTAAACCCTAAACCTAGCCAAACCCTAAACCCTAGCACGTCCCTAAGGACGTGCTAGGGTTCTGCTTAAAAATCAGGCAACAGTGTCTATTTAAAGCGATTGAGGATAGCTTGGTTCCGCACTCCAAAACAAAGTCCGACTACTTACAATTAAAGCGAAGGAGGATATCTGGAATCGTTATGGCCGAACCACAAAGCAATCCTCGTGTCCAAGTATCTCAGGTACGTATAGGTTTCGTAGAGTCAATATATTTCGTATTCGTTCCGTTTTGTTCATATTTTCAATTATGTGAATACAGTTTCGAGACTTTACGTCTGAGTTCTCGGACCCAAGGGTTTGGAATGACCGTGACGAAATGGTTACGCATTTCAAGGACTTGGGTCGGAGACAATGCATGGTTTTAGTAATCAAGCGGTCTTGGACGGGGGCGTCGAATCGTCCAGGCGGGGTTCTCCTTGCCTGCGAGCAGTTTGGAGAGTACCGACCACGCGGGAGGAAGCTCCGGAGCACACAGTCGAAGATAAGTGGTTGTCCATTCTCTCTACACGGACACGAAGCTCCGCCGGGTCAGTGGCGCATGACGGTAACCCATGGTGTTCATAACCACGGGCTTTCCACGAGCTTGAAGGGTCACGCCATCGCCGGTCAGATGACATAGGGGGAAAAGAAGATGGCGAGGTGGATGAAGGAAGTTGGCACTCCTCCAAAAACCATTGGTTACGGATTGAAGCAGTTGGATGATACCAGCGTCACATCAAGGAAGAGCCTTACCAACACGCTCGCCGCGATGGTCGCCGAAGAAAGAGGTAGTCGGACGATGACCCAGGATACCTTGCACCATCTGCGGGAAAGAAGGTACTACTACGACTTCAGACGACATCCGGATGACGACAACGTCTTGAGCGACCTCTTCCTCGCGCATCCCGACGGGATACGCCTTCTCCGAAGGTTCCATTATGTCATCATAATGGACAGCACATACAAAACAAATGCGTAAGTCACTTATTTACGATTAACTTATTGCACATATAGCCAATTATAATGTATTTTATGTGTAACATATTTACACCTGCAGATATGGGATTCCTTTGTGCGAGGTGGTCGGGCTCACACCCTCAGGCAATACTTACTGCATCGCCTATGCCTTCATGTCGCAAGAGAACGAAGACACATACACCTGGGTGTTGCGACAGCTTCAGATCTTGCTTGGGAGCGTTCAGCCTCAAGCTATCATGACTGATCGAGAGCTAGGTCTCTTGGCGGCACTGAATGTTGTCTTACCCGACGTCCAACATCTCCTTTGTTGGTTACACGTGACGAGAAGATGCGAGGAAGCTGCTCTGAAGATCACGAAGAATTTAAACCACGCTGGCATCTTTAAGGGCAACTGTTGGGGGCTGTTCGAATCGAGGTCGGAGGAATCATTCAACCGACGTCGTCGGGCGCTACGAGCTTATTGGCACCCATTCCCAGGTGTGGTGGCGTATTTGGAGTCGGTTTGGCTTCCATACAGCAGGAGCATAGTTCGGTGCTACGTAGATAATGTCTTCCATCTCGGCACCCGTACGACAAACAGGTACAACCTTACTTCATATCTCCCATTACAATATGATATAATATCGAATATTTAGTGGTATGCACTTCAATGTGTACAGAGTTGAGGGTCAACACAAGGTTCTGAAGGAGGCACTTCACTCATCGACTGGTGACTTCCGCATCGTGATCGATGCAATCCATAGAGTCAATGATTGTCAACTGCATGAGCTGCAAACTGCTTTGGAGATCGACCGATTCAAATGGCCAACAGCGGCGTATAAAGTCAACCTTTTCGATGAGGTAAAGAATTTAATCTCCAAAAAGTGCTTCGATTATCTGTACAAGATGTGGCAGGACGTCGTGAACCAATAGGTTCCTCCGGTATGCACGGACCGACATTGGAGGGTTTGTTACGGGATCCCTTGTGTCCATGAGATTCAGGCATACGTCAACTCCGGCACTCCGATACCCGCCGAGGACATCCACCCGTTCTGAATGGATTTGAGATGGACTGACCTCGACGACACCCCACTGCCGTATGAGCTGTCATCTTCATATACGGCTTCCAACGATGTATGCGAGGATGAGCTGCACCCACCCTCATCAGCAAGCGTCCGAAGGAAGAGGAGGCCTCGGGGGTCGAGAAATGCCTGCAGAACCAACCCGTTGCCATACGAGGAGGTAAGGGAAAGGTTTGCGAGAGAAGAAGCGCGTGCTGCTCGAAATGCTGCTCGGCCTCGTCCACAAGCGACCTCAGCTCGACGTAGACGTGATGATGTGTTCGGAGGGTTCAACTGGGGTCGAAACAACGTTGATCCCTTCATGTTAGGTCATATTGAGATGGTGAGGGACACTGTTGGAGATGGTCATTGTGGCTACCGTGCTTTGGCGGCTTTGACATCACCGATCGGCGAGACTGCTTTCCCGAAACTCAAGACGTTACTATGCAATCACTTGGAGGATCACGCCGATCTGTACGCCGGTTGTTATACGGGAGAGTACCCATTCCAGCAGTTCGTCGACTACCAGAGATGTGCCGGAGCCACACATGGTGATAGGAGACGGTGGATAGAGCTTCCCATCATGGGTTTAGTATTTGCGACGGTATATCAGATTCCTCTCGTCGTCCTAGCTTGGCATCATCCGTTCACATGTCTCCCCATGATCTCACCGGCATTTGCTAACAACCCTCCCCAATCAGCAACTCTTGGTGTAGCCTGCATCGGAAACCAAGACCATTTTGCCGCGGTACGACATCAAACGTCTTTGTTATTACCTATTCATGATTTTCATACATATGTCAATACTCTAACTCTAAATTTTTGTTCTCATAGATCTGGTTGCGTCCTAACGCTCCTCTTCCGCCGCCTCCACTAGAATGGGTCGAACATCATCATCCGAGCGTCAAAGGATGGGATGCTCCGTTTCAAGCTCAGATTGAGAGATTTAGAGCCTTGCGTGCCGATGCCGGCCGTCCTTTACTGTTTTCCTAGATTGTATTCCACAACTTTATTAAACTTATGAATGTAAACCTTTTTTTCCGTTCCTTGTAACTTTATTCGCATATTATCCGAATGAAAACCTTAACAATTCTTGTGTTCTGTTTAATTTGACCCTAAATCCTTCAAATCCACCTTCAATTTTATCAATTAACATTACAAAACCTAAACCCTAACCCTACTAAACGCAAAACCCTAACTAGGGTTTGCACGTTGTTAAGGACGTGCAATGTTTAAATAGTGGACGTGCAAGCCGGAGGACTTGCACGTCCTTAAGAACGTGCTTGCACGTTCTTAAGGACGTGCCTGCACGTTCTTAAGGACGTGCAAATCCTTAATCCGGATTTGCGGTGTATATAGTGGCACCCTAATTTTTTTTCAAAACAACACGCGCATTTTTTTTTGACAGCTCAACAACGTGACGCGCTTTGTTAGAGGAGGTGGGCTGCGTGTAACTTACGGACCAATCAAATTGCTCCTCACGGTTTTCACCCTAATTTTGGTTTTCACCAGAGCGCGACCCTATATATATATATTGGGCTTTTGTCCACCCAAATATTTTGGACAAAATTGCCCTCCCATATATAAGGGTTTATACTGTAAACCGCTCTCTCTCTTCTCACTCTGTTCTTCTCATCGCGTCCGTTGTACGATTCGCTCTCTTCTCTCCATCTTCTTCGAAGCCACTGTTGCGGTTGAAACCGGCGGTTCCTTTTCGATTATGTTCCAATGGCAGAGAACAAAGTCTCTGGCGACATCGAAGGACCTGCTGTTGCTGCAATCGACGATAAACATTCAAGCGATCCTTCAAATGGCGGTGTGTTATCTGTGTTTATAATTTTATACTTGTTTTGAAGTTGAAACCGACATTTCTTTTCAATTTTTGTCGAGTTTCAGAGAACAAGGACTCCGATGAGAGGAAAGCAGTTGATGTTGTCGTGGTTGACAGTAAAACTGGAAGCGATTCCGCAGATGACGGTTTGTATTCTGTGTTTATGTCTTTTATGCATGTTTGTCGTTTTTCCCCCCTTATTACTGGGTTTGATATCTAATGTGTCTGATTTGCAGTGAAGAAAAGCTCTTCTGAGAAGGTTCCTTCAGTTGAAGGTAGCAGTTCATCCGGTCCTTCAAGCAGAGGTGTGTTGTTATTGTTCTAAAGTTTTGTGTTTATGTTTTTCCAGGCTTTTGTTGTGTTTTTCTATCAAATGTATACATGCATTTGGTATTTTTTCTTTGATTTTAGCATAAATGCATATTTCAGCATAATCTGTAAAAGACCTATTTCAGCAGTGATCTTCAAGAACATAATCTGAAACTGTTGTTTTGTATTCTTTGTGTGTGTTTTTTAGATGATAATGCCTCTGCAAGTGATCTTCAAGAATATAAATGTCAATTCGATGTGAGTATTTTTTTTTTCATACCTTATCCCTCTTTTTGTGTGTTTTTATGTTTATTCATGTTTATGAATGTGTCTTTTTAATAGAGATTGGAGTATTGCATTCCTGTAAAGGATAGATTTTGTGCAAAATCCACTGTTTACTGCGCCCCAGATGTCTGTAATGTTATAGAGAAACATCTGTCTGAATCTAATTTTGAGTTACTGAGGAGAAGCTGCTTTGGATGGGTTTTTGTTCAAAGAGATAAGATGAAACTTAATTTTCAGCCGATTCATCAAATGATGCTTCGTTTGATTAAGAGTGATAAGCTGCATGAATTGTGGTTCAAGGTTGATGGTCTAGTTGCTCGGTTCTCTTTGGTAGAGTTTCATGCAATTACAGGGCTTCCTGTCATAGATACTTTAGTTAAACCACCCGCGAAATTTGCATGGTCTCATTTTCTTGGGCAGAAGCAGTCAAAGTGTACATACGATGAGTTGTTGGAGGCATTTAAAAGATGTAGAAAATCGTCTCCAAAGAAGCTTCAGATGGCAAAGTTGTTGATTATCGAGAAAATGTTATTGTTCAAGCGTTCTAAAAGTGTTAAGAAAGATCATGCTGCTCTTGTATGCAATCCAGCGAGATGTGAACTGTATCCATGGGGGAGGTTGTCTTATTCTTTGGTTGTGAAGTATTTAAAGAAGGTTCTGGATTGTGATCGATCTGATCCGAGACCATCATATGAATTGTTTGGATATATTTATGCTTTTCAGGTAATTAACTTCATGGATATATGTTTCAGCATCTGTTTGTTTCAACATTTATGTTTCAGCAATGTTTGTGTTTCAGCATCTGTATGTTTCAGTATCTGCTTGTTTGGTTATATTTGTAGGCTTGGATACTGGAGGATTTCCTGGTGATTTCTGATAAGTTTCTTTGCGATTTCAAAGTTCGTGTGGGTGATCCATATTCTCTTCGTTGGGAGTGTAAGTTACGACATACTTACATTGAAGCGCAAGAGTTGTTTGATGGTGATGTGATATTATTTTTGTCTCAGCTCTATCTTCATACAATCTTCTTTTTTTATTAAGTTCATTTTTATAATTTCAGTTGTCTTATTGTGTGTTAATATTGTTGGTTGTGTAGGCACCCATGTTCCTAACTTTTGGGGGTTTTGCAAGGTCCCCAGGGATGGTCTTTAAAGATGAAGTTGCTCACCCCATTCTTGATCACATGACTGAACCTGTATTTTCCCAACCTGAGGCAGATAACTTGTATGATTGTTGGAGACTTAGGACAAGAGCATATTGGAGACGGTTCAATTGCTATGCGGATGGTGATTTATCATTGGATATACCTTCTGCGGAAAATCAAGGCGAAGAACAACAAGAAGTGAATGAAGAGTCAGGTGGCAATGAAAGTGGAGGTGCTGCAGGTTCAAAGAAGCGAAAGTCTGCGAGTAAAGCCTTGTCATTGGTGAAGAAACAGAAGATTGAAACAAGAAAACCTACCACAACGCGGAGAGGTCGGTCTGCTGGTTTAATTTTAGCTAAACAAGCACATGTCATCTCCAAATCTCCATGTGAAATTGGTTCTACTAAAAAAAAGAAGACAAGGGGTAAGAAAATTTCAGCTGCAAAGAAACCACCAACCGTTGAAGATGCAATTGCGAAACCTAGGTTTGTATTTCGTAAGAGAGGTAAATTTGTTTCTGAAGATTCCAGTTATTTGTTTATGCCAATTGAAGTTGCATGTCCATCCTTTCATTGAGTTGTTGAAACTGGATTGAGGCCGCCCATCGAAGCTGCACCTGCAAAGGATTCTTTGTTATTTAAGGATGGGAATGATGATGCTAATGATAGAGTAGCAGAGGGTCCCCGGGGAGTGTGGCTCAATGAGGGGATGATGCAATGAATGTTGAAACTGATGAATACATAAACAATGAAGGCACTGAGAACGTTGCCAGAGATGATCACTTGGAAGGAGCGGGGAAGAATGTGGGTGGTGCTCAGACTGATGATTTCAGCAAACAAGGGGGACATCCTAGTTGGTTGAAAGAAATACAAATGAGGTTAGATAAGCTTGAAGAGTTGCCTCAAAGAGTCTCTGATTTATCTGTGTGGGTGGAGATGCTTGAGGAACGTTTGTCAGGATGTTTAAAGTTGGTGGATGTTGTTGATGATCTGCTGAAGAAGGTAGATTCCTTATAAAATAAGTTTACAATGCAAGAGTCAATGCAGTTTAAGACCCAGTCATTCAATGTTGCAACTTGTGACCCAGTGATTTCAAAGGATGTGAATGAGGTGTTGGATGAAATTCGGGAAGAGGTACCTACTGAGATTCTAGGTCAACCAATTGGTACAAATGTTTCAGCATCTGTGAATGAGGTTATACCTATTACCCTTGTTGAAGGGCAGAAGTCATTAGATTCATCTTCAGGGCATGTATATGTTGTTGACTTAAGGCGCGACTCTGATTTTGAATTGAAGGGTGGGGAAAAGTGCTTAGATGATGGCATTTCTGTTGGGTTGAGGAAGGTGGTGGGTGGTCCTGAAGTCAAGGTTGTTGGAACTGAAGTTGGTGGAAGTAAAGTTGCTGAAACTAAGGTTAATGCAACAGAAGATGCTGAAGCCAAAGCTGATGGAATAGAAGATGCTGAAATGGTTGATGCTGAAGCTGCATCACCTCATGGCCAACTAGTCAAAGATGCTGAAATGGGTGATGCTGAAGGTGGTGCTGATGCAACAAAAGATGCTGCAAGCAAAGATGCTGTTGGTGACTTAATGACCCTACCCCCTGGAAAAACAATACATTTAAGTGATGATGAAAACTTGGTGAAGAAGCCATGCACTCAGTGGGATACAGTTTCCAAAGATCCTAAATGTGTGGAAGAAATTGAAGACTTCAGGCGTTCAAAGCGTCTTCCAAAAGCAAGTAGTTTTCTGTTGAGCCCATTTGTTGCTGAAAAGGTAAGTATCCCGAAGCATGTTGAAAAAAAATCATTGCTCAGCAAGGTTGATCATGACTTCATGTATCAATGTGTTAAAAGCTCAAGGTATGTCCATCTTAAATTTTCATGTGTGTTTTCGAGTGCTCTAGCAATATATATATATATATAGGATAGATCCAATGTAAACACCCCTTAGGATGTAAATTGTAAACACATCTAAGCCATTGAATGGTTGAAAATCAAGGGTCAGATTAAACCACAATTTTAGATTTTGTTTTAAAAAAATTGGCGGGCCCCACATCCTTAATTACGTCACACCTGGATACGCGCGCGTGTTGGAAATTTTCAAGCTTTTAACGCTTCCAAAAAATTTCAAGTGTAATTCATTATTCGAAAATTTCGCCTGGTACCCCTGTGGTATTGCGTATTTCGCACGATGTGCAGAAGTTTTGCTAAATTCGCACGGTACCCCTGAGGTTTGTACAATTTCGCACCGTGCCCCTAATGGGTTAAATCTGACAGATTTAAAAAACCACCGTTAAATTACTTAGCCCTAGTCGCTCCTATCGTCTTGCATGCACGGGGAACTGAAGAGAGGAGAGGAGAGAAGGGAACCGGAGAGGGAAGAGCCTCGCCGACCGCACTGAACCGCCGCCGCCGCTGCCGCTGCGCCACCACACCGAACCGGCGCCGCCGACCACAACAACTGCCACCGCCGCTGCTCGCGTGCCCTGTTGCACCAGAACTGCTGCTGCTCGCGTACACTGAACTGCCTGTGCTTCGAAGCCTCTTACCGGAGGAGTGTAGGGCTGGAACTGCCGATATCGGTGCAGAGTTGCCGGAGCGGAGACGTCAACAACAGTGAAGGTAATTTCTACCGATTGAAGCAATTCCAAACTACGTTTTTTTACAGATTAGCGATTTGAGTATGAAATTTGTGGTTCAAGCGTGATATGATTAGTTTTTGTTTTCAGAATTTCAATGTATAAACATCAATCATAATTGAGATTGAGGATTGTTGAAATTCAATTTCTGTCGATTTATGCAATTTCTATCGATTTATGCAATTTCTATCGATTAGGGATTCGAGTGTGAAAATTTGATTTGGTTGTCCTCTTTGTGGATTGTTGAAATTCAGAATTGAGATTGAGGAGTGTGCATACTATTTTGTTGATTTAATTGATTTTTGGCAGCTTAAGAATAACTTAGGTGATCATAATGTGATTGGATTTGAGGATAATGAAGCGAATTGTGGTTGAGGAGTGTTGCCACTTTGGGGTCGAGCATAGCACTGAATGACATCTCCAATGAAGAGAAGATTGTAAAACTAAGAGAGAAAAAAAGTCATTGCAAATAGAGTTAGGCTCGAAGCAATACAATGTGTGGTTGTATTCTTATGTAAACTTCAATAGCACTGAATTCTGGTGGTTTTATTCTTATGTAAACTTATTCCAAGGCATTTAGCAATGTCAGACTCTCTTTATGTAAACATCGCATTTACCAGCAACAATGCAATGTGTCCAGGTGTTGTTCTCGTCATATAAACTTATGTTTGTGGCTGCATTCAACACTCTCTTTGATTGTCCTTTGCAAGGCTAAATGCTCTATGTTTTTAATATGCTTGAAATGATGCAACAAAGTTATCTTCATTTCATATAATAAGTGTTTTAGACATGTATAATGTCGTAGCCAAAAGGGGACAATGGTTGTTCCAAAAACTAATGAAGGGGGTCTAAGTTATCAACCCTAACATTGAACATCGAGCTTGTTCCAACAGCTGGTCAAGCGGATTGAGCACTAAAACTTAAAAGAACGACTCCTAATCGATTACAAAACAAACACCAAAGAGCACACAACTACTGAGTTTCGGCCACCCATGGAGCTGAGGACCTAACTTCTTCCACGGTTTGACCTTGTGCAAGGATGTTTGGCTCATTTGGTTTCGACCTCTTTGATCTTCTTTCAACTCGGATGAATTTTTGTGCCTTCACTTCATTTGCAGTTGGTCCACCTTTACACATCTTCACATTATGTCCATATGCCTGGTACAACAAAATAGGTTAATACATCGCACATAACTATCAAAGTGAGACAATGACTACTATATTTCCTCGAGCATCCAATACCTGACATCTTCCACATCGCTTAGGCGAGATCTTTTGCCTGCTGGTGCTTCCCCCTCTTGTCGCCGTCTTGTTTTCGCCGGTCGTCCAACTCTCCTTCTCACCTCTTGTCGCCGTCTTGTTTTCGTCGGTCGTCCAACTCTCCTTCTCATGGTAGGTGGTTGTACTCTCGGTAGAACAAAAGAGGGCCATTGTTCTTCGTCCGGGACCAGCCTAAAAAGACGCATAGATGAGATAGTTTCTGGTTGACATAAAGATTCCTAATCGATTAACAAAGTTTTGAAAACATATTACCTATAATTAGCAGAATAGGTTTGTTTGTAAACTCTTATGGAATACCAATTTGATACATAATGCTCCGGATGACCCCTGCTCTCAATTATAGCTCGCTCTCACTGCATGCCGACATGGGATTCCTCTGATTTGCCATTCACCACAACCACATGTACAAGCTTGGATGTCAACTGCCAATGCCGACGAACCCTCTGTCACTTCGTATTCAGTGGGTGAAGCCTTGAAAATCTGTCATGAAGATGACTTCGTCAATGAGTGAATCGATGTCAGAAGGTGGTATGAGTTTTGAGAGTTACCTGCAATGCTCGTGCTGCTGTGACCGCCTTTTCCAGTCTCTTGTTTGCGTAGTCTGTAATACCGTTGACTGACAACTCCTTCGCATCCTCTTGCCTCTTGCAATGTCTAACCATCATGGTTCGCCTAATACCTAAATATCATTTCCAGCGTGTATTTAACTCGAAATCAGTCCAATAGTGGCAACCATGACCAACGGAAATTTAACTCGAAATCATTCACATCAGAAATTAAATTGCAAAAAGTGAATGTACCTTCAAGCAAAGATAATACGGGAAGGCATCGATCCGCTTCTAGTGTCGAATTGAAAGACTCCACAAAGTTGCTTGAGTTGTGAGGAGCATGCAAACTTGGATAATATCGAAACCTCGCCCATGTATGAAATTCACCCAAGTCTTTGAGCCAGTTCAGAGCATCTGTCCCAACTACCCTTTCGACCTTCTCCATTGATTTCTTAAATTTGTGTTCCGAGAACGCCCTGCAACATTCCCAAAACACTCCCTTCACAGGCAAACCTGGAAACTTCTTCTTGAAGTTGGCCAAGAGGTGTGTGCAACAGTACCGTCATCCTGCAGTTGGCCACACTTCTGCAAGGGCCGGTTCAACCCCTATATTGGAAAAATCCAATTATTTCTTTGTTTGTGAAACAAATACATAACAACAATTGAATAAAACGCATAGCATTGTACAATACCTTTTGTCTATCCGATATGATACACCAGTTGGCCCTATCGGTAGGCCTCAAGACCTCTCTCAAGTGGTAGAAAAAAGAGGACCAAGTTCTCTTACTTTCATTCTCATACACCCCATAAGCTAGTGGAAATATCTCATTCTCCCCGTCAACAGCAACTGCAGCCAGAACGACACCACCATACTTCCCCTTCAGATGACATCCATCAACACCAATCAACCCCCTAAAACCGTGGATGACTCCCTCAATCATCGGCTTCATAGCTATGAACACATTCTTAAATTGCAATGGCCTTTCGGGATCATTTTCAGCGTGTCCCCATACAATATGCGCCCTAGAGCCCGGGTTAGATGATTTCACCACTTCACAATAACCCGGCAAACTACCAAACGACGCATCAGGCTTCCCATTAATTATTGCCAAGGCAAGCGTCCTTGCTTTGTACAACGAAGTTGACTTCATGTTTATCCCATACCTAGTCATCAACAGGGATTGCATTGTTGGTCCTTTGATATCATCATCCGCTCTCACATGGTCAATCAACTTCTTTGCAGCCCATTCTGGAGTTGCCATTGAGTTGAATTTTGTGAGTTTAAGGCAACTATGAGTATCCGTTAGTGACTTAATTGCCCAAGTCATACCGTCCACAAGTCTTGATGCATGAATTCTCCATCCACATTCTGATTGTCCACAGACGGCGGTGTAACGAATCTGATCTGCTTTGACTACCACAACAGAGAACCCCTCTTGGACACAATAATCTCGCAACACATTTGTAAATGCTTCCTTGTCCAAAAAAAGCATCCACACCTTCAATTTTATATTCCCAATGCTAGTATCACCATACAACTCCCCATTATCATAAATCCTATCGAAATAATCATCCGTCTCACTGTCATTACCTCCAATATCAGCAGTACCACCACACTCATAAGTAGAGGCCGAAGCAAGTGCATTATCATTAGTAGGAGTAGGCACATTATCATCATTGGCCGTCAGAACAACATTATCTACATCATCATTAACAAAATCAGCATCAACCAAATCAATCTCAGGGGATATGGCCTCAACTACAACCTCCTTTGTCCTACTAGCTTCACCCGAAGTAGGTTCACTACGTGTAGACTGACTTCGAGATTTCGATACAAAAGTCCCCTTCCTTCTTGCGGTAGTAGCAGGAACCTTCTTACTATAAGCGGTTTGACTTCCATAACTCGACCTCTCTACCGGCTTTTTTGACTCAATCAATCCCCTTGCTAATTCTAGATTCCTACATGGAGAGTCACCGGATCCAATAGCTAGTTTAATCAACCTCTTCTCACCAAAAAGAGTCATCATCTTAACAACATCTTCATCACTCTCTAATCGAAAATTTTGACAATCATGGGCATACCATAAAGACGGGTTCTCAGGAAGAATCATTCCATTTTTTTAGCCCCCTCTAGCATTTCAACAAACATATCTAACACACTACACTTATCGGGATCATCCACCTCAAATTCAACATATTCTCGATGAATATAACACATTTGTATCACTATCTTATCTCCCATCCTATATAGAATAATCAAATCACAAATAAAATATCAAACATACCACTCAAATTGTAGAAACAAATTCACAACTTTAGTTTAGTTACACTGTATTGTTTGTTTAAAGTGAAATTCAAAGTGAAATCCCTAATATGTAGAGAATTGCTTCAATCCCTAATATGTACTGGTGGTGCTAAATGGAATGCACAAAATCGGTTGAAATTACCTTCAATCGGTAGAAATTAAGAGGCGTTGAAGCAAGGGCGTCTGGAGCGAGGTCGGGAGCAGCAGCAGTTCTGGTGCAACAGGGCACGCGAGCAGCGGCGGTGGCGGTTGCTGTGGCCGGCGGCGCCGGTTCGGTGTGGTGGCGCAGCGGCGGCGGCGGTTCAGTGCGGTCGGCGAGGCTCTTCCCTCTCCGGTTCCCTTCTCTCCTCTCCTCTCTTCAGTTTCCCGGGCGCGCAAGACGGTAGGAGCGACTAGGGCTAAGTAATTTAACGGTGGTTTTTTAAATCTGTCAGATTTAACCCATTAGGGACACGGTGCGAAATTGTACAAACCTCAGGGGTACCGTGCGAATTTAGCAAAACTTCTGTACACCGTGCGAAATACGCAATACCACAGGGGTACCAGGCGAAATTTCCGTTCATTATTCAACCCATAGTGCATCATGTAATACGAAGTATTAATTGAATCCGGATTGTACATATGTGCCCCAAATTTTCGATTTTTCTTAAAAAAGTTAATTTTGCCATTTTTATAAGATAATTGCTTCACTAATACGGAGTAATGATTTTATATATGTGAATAATGATTTTATGTCTATGAATAATGATACTTATAATTCAAGAAAGAAGACGTCATTTTGAGGTTTTAAGGTTTTAGAGTTAAATTCTATCTACGAATAATTTAGTTTCGTTTCACGAAATAAATATTAGTTTCACTAGCTTTACTTAATTATGAACCTTTAATACTTCCACCATAACTATGAATAATTATTATTTTTCAGAAGATAGATATTTGGGCAATGTGTGACAAGGAGAGCCCAACTCTCTTCCAGTGGAAGATTGAAAACTCCCTTTCCTCCCATGGCGGTGGTCTGGTGAGCCTCGATCAACACCTCCGGCTATAACTCTCTCTTCGGAGAACTTAAATCTCTCCTCGGAGAGCCTAAATCTCTCTTCGGAGAGCCCCAATTCCTCTCTTCGGAGAGTCTCGACTCAGTAGGTTGCGTCTCCTCGGTTGCTCGTCCTTGGCCAACTCCGCTTCGATCGACCTCCTCGGCCCTGGCTGCCCACATCCCTCCCTATCCGCGGTGGCGCCGCTGCGGTATCTCCTCCGATGTGGCCCTTGCTTTCATGCTTTGGGTCGGGTTCGGTTCATCATAATTGCAAAATCCTCTTGACTATCACCAGACCAAATCCGAATATGACTACGGTAGTACAGTGTACCATATATCTTTCAATTTCTTCAATTTTTTGGGGGCTTTGAGAGATCCTTGGATGTTGAGCTCGGTTCTCCTTTCGCTCTCATCCAAATCGAACGATTATGCCTCAATTTCTGGCTTCCTGGTACACATCCTCCCGCAGCCGGATTCCCGCTGCCGGTAGGGTGCTTTGCTCGTTTCCGTGGCCGGGTTCTGGCTTGGTCCCGGCTCGCTCGCCGTCGGTCCTCGTCGTGGTCGGCCTTTGGCTGCGCTCGATGGCGTCGCCCGGCCTGGAGGAGCCTGTTTCCGGAGGCGTGCCGTTGGGTTGTTGCTGGCCTGTTCTGGCTGCGTCTCCGTCGCTTCCTCCTTTAACAATCCCCTTAAAAACCCATCTCCTCCCTCTCCGGCCGCAGCCTCTCCGCCGGTTGCCTCTCCCCTGCCTGGCGATCCCTCGTGGCTTGCGGCGGCTCAACCATCCTCTTCCGTCTAATCCCTGAGTGCCTTGTCCAGGGCTTCTTCGGGTTTGCCTTGGGCCCTAAGGTGGCCCGGGCTTGGATTATTCCTCCTTCTGGCTTCCTTGGGCCCAAACCTTCCTTTGTGTCTTGTTGGACCATGGAGTTTAGGGGTAGTTATTAATTATAATAATATCGGAAGTAATATCGGAAGTAAAAAATAAAATAACTTGTGTAAATAAATTCTGGATTTTTCTTGCGCTCTTCGTCCTCTCGCAGTCGTGCTTCACTTTCTCGGGTTGGTTGGAGTTCTGTCTGTCGGATTCGTGGTTAGTTTCGGTTGAGGAGCAGTTCTGCGGGCCTGGTTGATCGAAGTGATCGTGTTGGTGGTGTTCGTGGTCTCCGAAGATCCTTCATCTAGGTGGAGGGAACGTCGTGTGATCCACACTTCCCCAGGAGTCGTCTTTGCCCTACGTGGATTTCTGCTTTCCGTCTTTCCGGCGGCGAGACATCGTGTCAGCTATGCTGTCCCATGCGCTCTCTATCCACTTCTCCATGTCGGGTCTCCTTCTTCTCGCTGCTGTGTCCGCTGGTGTGCTTAGAGTCTGGGGTTTTCTGGGTTTATTTTGTGTAGTTATTTTGTTGTATTAGGGGTCTGTATTCTGTTTCCGTATTGTATTTTCCTTTGCTATGTTGTATGTTTAGACGGCTTAACGTCTGCCGACTTTGTCGGCCTCTCGAGATCCGGGCCTATCCGGTCTCGAATTATTTCCAAATCAAAAAAAAAAATTATTTTTCAGAAGATATTCCGTAATTATTTTAATAAATTCGAAAGCACAACCACCTTCTCTTACTTACAAATAATATTTATGTTCTCACCGAATAATATTCAAGTTTGTACTTTAACCTCCCCAAAACTAATAATATTTATGTTATCACCGAATAATGTTCAAGTTTGTACTTTAACCTCCCCAAAACTAATAAACTCGTCAACAACCACCTTCTTACGTACGAACAATATCTCTAATTCAACTGATTAATCTCTTAAATTTAATAGAATAATTATAATGTAACGGCCCGGGATTATGATTTCCGAGTTACGTTTCGAGGGATTAAACCCCTCGTTAGGACCTTGCGCCCCGAGTACAGGTTGAAGGTTTCAAAACTTACTTTAAAGTCTTCAAAGGGGGATTTCATACCCAAAATTGAAGGGATCGTTGGAATCCCCGGGGAAGTCCCCTGTACCTGTCGTAAGTCTAAGCTTGGAAATCAGAAATCATGCGACTAGCGAAAACAAGTGTAATACAAGAGTGTGCCACGGCAGAGCCGGGTCAAAACGGAGTCTAAAGTGTAAATCCAAAAATATAATCAGAGTCTTGTGAAGTCTATACCCCAGCGCTCACTCTCCGCCGACAAAATGACCCGCGCAATAAGCGAACAGCACCGATAGGATGAACATAAATAATACCTAAAAAAATTGATATGGGGCGGGATCAGATCGATGCCCACTTAACTCTGCATCCCAACCATAAGCACACATATACGCTATACCTAATAAAGATGCTTCTAGATGCATGGCGGAATATTAACACACTAACATGCTCCTAAGATCAAGTACATAATAAGAATAAGGCCTTAGCACAGAATACCAAGTGGTATATCCCTCTCCTACCTCCACCCCTTCCGATAGGTGGAGACTGGCCAGCTCGTGAATGCATTCATTCATAATAGGGCGGCACGCATGCCTAACCCGCTCCACAATAAAGCCCGCAGGCATCTCATAATATAAGGAAGTACTCGATTGACTCAGGGTACCCGAAGAGGCTGGGCTACCCTATGACCCTAGCAATGACTCTAGTTACTTCACAAATAACGGCCGTTCTGTTTACATACGCATAAAGAAATGGGATGCTCAACGTAGATGCAACCTAGCATGGTACTACATGGCATGCTGATCATGAATGTAACACCTAGTATATCATGCACCTAAAGCAGGGAATACCTCTATTCAATCTGAGTAAGCTCCGAAGAGACTTACCTGGTGGTGCAGAACAGCAGGGCAAGCATTACGATAGATTAAAGATCACCTAGTAAGCATAACAATCATATAAGTCTATATCTAATCATTCAAGCACTCAAAGCATATCATTCAACTAGAATAGCAACCATATCACAATCATCATTCTATCAAACTCAACCATTCATCATATTGTCATATTCCTCAATACCATATCGTTCTCGTCATTCCATCAGCCACATTCATGTATTCGCAACAATATATCCACAATAATAATCCGCATATCACATATCTAAGGTTCATCATATTCATCATAGCTCATAAGGCATAAATCAACGGTATGTAACTATAACATCTCAACATGTCGTTAGTCATCAATCATGCCATTAGTCCAAACAAGACATGCTATTAGTCAATCAATCATATCATCATAGTTAGTCATCGATCATATAATTCCCAAGTTAGTTCCGAAACCGCCTTAAAATCCGAATCAACTAGTTAGAAATTCCGTCTTGGAAAATGTTCGTCAAATCCCTTTTTTAAATCCGATAATACCTTTTTAAAATCTCCAAGTCTCATAATATTACGTTTTTAAATCACAAATAATAATATTATATCTTAAATTCTCAAAATCATATTTTATATCTTAATCTCAAGATAATATCTTATATTTTAAATCCCAATGATATTATATAATATTTTTAATACCATTTATTAAACACTTCATAAAGTATTTTTAAATCCCTTAAAATCTCATCCATTTTTATTTTATAAAAATCTGATCCTTTATGTAATTACCAAAACTGCCCTTTTATTTTGTAAAACTTAAAACCGAACTCACTTTGGGTTAAATTACCAAAAACCACCCTCTTATTTTGTTAACCCGAAATTCAGTTGTAAAACAGGCCCACTTCACATTTGAAAGAAATTAGGCCCAACCACCCATTCCCAGTAAACCGAAGAAGCATTTAAAAAAAAAGGGAGAGGGCCCCAGCTGAGGTGGCGGCTTATGTGGAACGGGGCCCGCATCCCTTCTTCTTCCCCTTTGAAATCAAACAGAACAAAGGAGCAAGGTGCTTCGGACGGAACGACGGAGGAAGAGGAGGGGGAGCCGCCGGCGGTGGCGTCGAGCTCCGGCCTCTCGGGACACACACAGACTACAAAGAGAAAGGGAAGAAGGAGGAGGAAGAGCTCACCGAAGGGTCTTCGACTCGTCGGAGAAAACGCTCGAAGTGGCGCCGGGGTTCGTCGGAACTCGGTTAGGCTCGCCGGAGGCTCGAGGTGTTATCTCTTGGCCTAGAACGGAGAGAAAAGGCTCAAAGGAGGATCTTTACTGGATTTCTAATCGGAAGAGAGTGAGAGAAGCTTACCGGAATGCTTGGACGAAAGACAGGGGAATGGAGGAAGGATTGGGGCTCGACGGCGGCGACTGGGCGGCGACTTGTAGCGGGAGTTCCTGGGCGCTCACAGGAGGTCCTCGGGCGGTGTTTCTAGCGGGGCTGATGGCCGGAACGGAGGTGAGGAGTGAGGAAGATGAAGGTGCAGCTGCTGTACGGCTTGGCCGGAGCGAACAGGGAGCTTAGGAGAGGGGAGGAGCGGAGCAGAAGGTCTCTTTTGTTGTGGTTTCTCATTTCCAGATCTGAAGAAAAAAAGGAAATGGAAGAGTAGTGTTTGGGGGTATGAAACAGAGAGTAGAGAGGGTGAGATTAGGGATGTGTGTTGAAGGGAGCCTGTTCAAAGTCAAAAAGGGGTTTGGGGAATTTTGTTTTCTGTGTGAAATGGGAAAGGAGTGCAGATAAAGAGAAAGAAAGGGGTACTGTGTTTGGTTTTCCTCTGCAAGCCTGAATTGGATAGGAAGAAGACAACATGAGAGGAACCAAGGATAATAAAAGTGGACTCAAAATCTAATTTCAAAATACCCGGAACCAAATCTCTAAACTCGCTCTCTCGATTTTATCCCGACCCGTTTAAAATAAATTTTCAAAATCCGAGGAAGATGTCGCCATGTCAAGTTAGTTTTTTTTTTTTTTTTAAATTTTGTTTTAGGTTGGAAATCCGTTTTACGAGATTAAAGTCTGAGCTATAGAGTTCTTCCGCTAAATTCCGCTTTAAAATTCATTTTGATGATCTTTTTCCGTAAATTTTGGATTTAAAAATCCAGGCCTTTACATCATCCACCTCTAAAAACAAGTCTCGTCCCCGAGACTAAAATCAAATCAAGATAGGGGATGAAGTTTGAGATTAGTGAGTCCAAGGATCACGCCATCGATCCCGCAAGTACCTCATAAGTTCCCCCATGAGATCTCGCAGTGTCGTCACCATGATCATAATATCCCCGATAGGTCGTAGCGAGAGTGTGATACGGGCCCTTATCACAATCTTACCCCGGCTTCTCGGTTATATCATAACTCGAAAAACATTACATCGCTTCCACTAGGTCTTAGCAAGCAGTCTATAAGGACCCTTATAAAATGCATGTATCCACTTTGTGGGGCGTCATAATGCAAGCTCGGTCAAAAAAAAAAATTCAAAAGGGGTTCCTTATTTTGAAAAGGATTAGTCTCAAATCATTGAAGTGCTCGATCGCGTTCAATTCTTAAAATCCATGTTAGTCGTTTTTAAACATTATTCAAAATCCCTTAAACCGATGTTAGTCAAGCAAGTTTCAATCTCATGAGGTGGAATCATCCACCTCTAAGGGCTAATCTCATATTTCCTTCCTAGGTTCCAAGTTAGAATCACATTTCATAAATTCAATTCTAGTATCCTAGCAATTCCAATTCAAGGCATCATATATCATAGCAATTGTCTAACATAGCAATCGTATCTCATTCATAACCAGGTCATACTCACGTCACGGACAGTTACATACCATAGCATATTTAGCATCTTATCGTACAAGGTAGGATTTATCACATCATCTCACAAAACTACACATCGCATCAATCAGATAAGCACGTCGTATCCATCGGATGAGCACATCATATCAATCACATAACCATACCATACTCATGTTAACTACCAAGCGTCATCGCATTAGAGGCAAACAAATACATCCGTACACTAGCATTTTATCGAGTTCAGGGGCTAACCATGTTAGTACTAACAATTCAATATCGCCTATGGCAATTTATCAGGGAATCAACATCGTCTAAGCATATAATTTGCACCACACTCGACCCCACGCAACGCATACACTAGATCAAATCCTCAAGAGACCTTGCATCAAGATCAACCTTACCTAGGTCTACCAACTCAATCAAATACTAGTTCTAAATACCATTGCATTCCGCCTAGCGTACAATCTCTCTAGTCTCATAACTATCCGCAATTCAAGGCCAATTACCCAAACCAACTACTAGGGGTCCCAATTCCCATGCCATCAAGCCATCTAAGAACCATCCCACTTCGACATCCTGACCTCAAATCCCACTTGACCACCTAAAACCATATCTCGAAGTTCCCAATCGCACCATTCCCTTATTCCGACAAGCTTAACAACTCGACCAACAACCAAGACTCTCTATAAAGCACACCCTCATCCTAGGAGTCCTCTACCAGTCCCATCTCGCCTTCTAAGAGAAATCTCAAGCTCTCGACTCAATCACTCTCACGATCGATCTAGGTGCTCCTTAACAATCTCGCTTACTTTCCCTAGGTTCTCAAGACTCTGCCTAACCATTATCTCCCAAAGAGACATCTCGAATACTCTTGTTAACATGATCACACTTCCCGTACCACTAATCATTCTCCCTAGTCATCCACCTCTAAGAGCCCAACTCATACCGACCATCTCCCACCTGACACTTCCATCCTTATTCTCGACATTACCAACACAAGCACCCTACCTTGCTAGCATCCACTCAACCGCCTACTCTCGACAACTCTAACGCAGAAAATTGTCTAGTGCTAACTCATAACCACGTATCACCGAGTTCCTCATCACCCGCGTCTATCCTCAATGACCAATCACAACTTCCACGTACTTGTCCCATTTCAATTTTCATGAAACCTGAACATCCACGATTCCTCGACCGACCTATTCTAGATCCCCGTCTTAGCATGTTCCCGAATTTCCTCATTCCAAATCTTACTAAACCTTAACCATTCGAAATCCACAATTTGTCCTATTCTAGTTCCTCATCTCTTGATATTCATAAATTGCCTCAAACTCCTACTTCTTAACCATGAGACATTACTGTCCAAAGCCCTCTTTTACCGATCATCATTCCCGTAAATCCCTAAATCATCCTCATCCGAATTCCTCAAGTACCGCAACTTCGCCAAACCTTCTAAAACCAATTCCCCTAACGTTCTCAATGCATTCTGCCTTGCCTAGTACAGTAGTACCCAAATCCATGCTCAAGATCCCCCTATCTCAATCTCAAGCCCACAGTCTTACTATAATCTCAACGACATCCTTGCCTAACTACCAGCCTTTTCTCGAACAATCATCTCACATCCCCAAATACCTCAATAACACAAAACAATCTCCACACATCAACCTCGATTCCTCTCCTATACTAAAATCCTCCAACAAAGCATCTAGAAATCCTTCCCTCAGGAATCCTCTAAGCATTACTAACCCTATTTAAGCAACTCCAAGTACTCATCCCAGATACAGCCTGCTACTACTCTTTCTTAGCGATTCCTCAATCTCATCCTTTGCCATAAACAGTTCCCAATCACCGCACATAGAATCTAGTCCCCAATTCTGCAATTCCTTAGACATTCCTCAACCAATCATCCTCGATGCCGCCCACGATCCGCTCCTAGACTATCTAGACACCTTCCTTAGCTCACCAATCCGTCTAATAACACTTTCATTTGAGGATCCCTACGATTCATTCTTAGCTCACTCATCCACCTCTAGAACTACACTAACCACCTATACTTGCACCCACTACCTACCGACACTTCTAGCTAGGACCTCTTCCTCGAAATCTCACCATGCTAACTCCACTCTTCACCTAAGACCTGCCTGGAAGCTCAATATATACTCACTGAACACTATCTCCGACAAGCCATAACTCACTCGACTCTACCCAAGCTAACACATCCTTCATGCACTCCATCTCGCATAACCAATGACCAACTCGAAGACCTCAATGTACCTGCGATTTCCCGATCCGTCTCACCAAGGAAAACACTCGACTCATTCCCAAGAAGAATACACCACCATATATATAACCCATAACCGATTTACTAGCAGGTCAGTACACTTAAGCATATAGGCACATCATCACAAACACAAGTTAGTCAGGCAATCATTCACTATCATTCAGCTTATCGGTCATCACACCTCAATTTAGTTAGTTCCAAGCCTATCGCACGATACCGATTCCAGATCGCATAGGAGAGATCACAATTCGGACGAAGAACGTCATTCCTTAAGTCACCTAGGGGGATTACGTCTGCAACCGCCACCTTCGAAAGGCGTCCTTCCTCTGGCGACGTCGATCCTAGGGTCCATGGGTCATGGGCCCACCCCACTTCTGTTGCGCCACTCTGGTGCCACTCGATCGCTCGTTTCCTCTTCTATGTCGACGTCCATTAAGGGGACCACGAGGGGTTAGAAGTCACGGAGATAGGGGAGGGAAAGGGAGGACAAAACGACTTTTTAAGAATTGAACACAAACCAGAACTAGAGATGACGAGATTCAAGACAAGACGCAGACCCGATAGTTACAACAACCCCCTTAGGGTATTCTATAAGGTTATAGGTGCACATGGTAATCACAAAATATTTCAATCATATCATTCCACACTATCATGTACCTATTAAAGGAATAGCGTCCTATGCATCCATAACGTTTCACATAATCAACTTTACATGCACACGGGACAGGCTAAAACTTATCATTTCATGCACTAATCATGCTTGACATATTAATATCATGTATGAACAAACCGACAATAGACATATGCAACATAAGTTAAGTACGACATAGCGAGCTTTATAGAATGTCACATGTATGATTTCTCACTCATCTTAGGAACACATATAAGCAGATTGGGACAATGCGAAGTCAATTACGAGCATGTTGAGATGCACCATAATAATCATGCTAGAGGATATGGTAAGGTCATATAGGCATATTAACTATCGCATCAAATACAACCATGCTCATATAGAAAGACAAGATGGCACACAATCATGCGAGGACCAATGATTAGAAGGCATACGTCCTACATGGTACTAGAAACACTCATTAAGCATATACACATTTAACGAGGTTCAATTTGATTAACTTAACATGCTAAGAGTTTATTTCATTTGTTAATCATTCAACGAGGGTTGACCACACTATCATGGACCTAATTCAAGGGAGACCAACAATCATGGAAATTCATACATACATCACATATACTCATTCACAATTGTACTCATGCAAGATATTAGACAAATCATGCTGAAATATATCAATGCATTATGTCGTGCAATTTGGAGGGTTACTATTATAACCGGACAGAATTCTTCAAGGACAATCACCGACACATTACCATTTTTCTCGTGGGAACTAGTATGACTTACTCGGTAGGACACAAGGACATTCACGCTGTTCCCGAGAGGTGAGGGTAAAACTCGTGTTTAGACTCTTGCGGAAAGAAGACTTGGCTCACCACTACGAGGATCAAAGGGGTGACTCCATGAGACAACTCACTCCTAACTCGAAACTACTTCAGTCATCGCTCTCACTAGCATACTCGAGTAACCCTCACATCCAACACGGTTTCCGAAGGTAATTAGTTGACCAACCCAAATTTCCCGTGGAAGACACCAACCTCACGTACGAGACTCGATAGAAGCATAGATGGTGGGATACCAAACAGTACTTAAAACGGGGAGAACAGACACTCCTCGACCCTTGCTAACATGCCTAAATGTTTTTTGGCGGGACGGTTGACGGGGTCAGAATCATCAGGGGCTTGAATTATGGAAGAGGTATTCCGACAAGACAGGAATTCAAATGACATAAGAACGAGGTATTCTCCCTCTATCTCGTTTGCACAGTTATTCAATACATGATTCAAGTCAAAGCATACTGATTAGTTCTCTATCCTAAGCATAATAGCACTCAGCATGGAAGTAATCAACAGGATTAATATGATCCCCTTCGAGGAGGATCGCCCTCGGGCCCAGTTGGATATAATGCTTATAATCACATAAACGATCTATGCCGTCCTTCGAGGGACGACTGACCGGAGGGGCAAATACCTCACGGTCTCCTAACCCATTGTACTCCAACCCTCGAGTTCCTTGGAGTCTTCACAACCCATCTGTAAAAGAAAACTAGTGTTTGCCTACCTTCCCCGAATTCTACATCCATAAGGGATGCCTATCGCATAGTCTCTACCCCACGAGATTGCCATTCATAATTGATTAATCTATGCTTATGTCCAACTAAATTCATTTTGCCCCTTGAAACAATTTGAAAACCACTTGAAAGCAATTTGAAAACCTTGGGCCATTTTCAAAACCACTTCAACCTATCATACTCGGATTGCACAACCTCGGCTCTGATACCATCTTTGTAACGGCCCGGGATTATGATTCCCGAGTTACGTTTCGAGGGATTAAACCCCTCGCTAGGACCTTGCGCCCCGAGTACAGGTTGAAGGTTTCAAAACGTACTTTAAAGTCTTCAAAGGGGGATTTCATACCCAAAATCGAAGGGATCGTTGGAATCCCCGGGGAAGTCCCATGTACCTGTCGTAAGTCTAAGCGTGGAAATCAGAAATCATGCGACTAGCGAAAACAAGTGTAATACAAGAGTGTGCCACGGCAGAGCCGGGTCAAAACGGAGTCTAAAGTGTAAATTCAAAAATATAATCAGAGTCTGGTGAAGTCTATACCCCAGCGCTCACTCTCCGCCGACAAAATGACCCGCGTAATAAGCGAACAGCACCGATATGATGAACATAAATAATACCTAAAAAAATTGATATGGGGCGGGATCAGATCGATGCCCACTTAACTCTGCATCCCAACCATAAGCACACATATACGCTATACCTAATAAAGATGCTTCTAGATGCATGGCGGAATATTAACACACTAACATGCTCCTAAGATCAAGTACATAATAAGAATAAGGCCTTAGCACAGAATACCAAGTGGTATATCCCTCTCCTACCTCCACCCCTTCCGATAGGTGGAGACTGGCCAGCTCGTGAATGCATTCATTCATAATAGGGCGGCACGCATGCCTAACCCGCTCCACAATAAAGCCCGCAGGCATCTCATAATATAAGGAAGTGCATGACTCGATTGACTCAGGGTACCCGAAGAGGCTGGGCTACCCTATGACCCTAGCAATGACTCTAGTTACTTCACAAATAACGGCCGTTCTGTTTACATACGCATAAAGAAATGGGATGCTCAACGTAGATGCAACCTAGCATGGTACTACATGGCATGCTGATCATGAATGTAACACCTAGTATATCATGCACCTAAAGCAGGGAATACCTCTATTCAATCTGAGTAAGCTCCGAAGAGACTTACCTGGTGGTGCAGAACAGCAGGGCAAGCATTACGATAGATTAAAGATCACCTAGTAAGCATAACAATCATATAAGTCTATATCTAATCATTCAAGCACTCAAAGCATATCATTCAACTAGAATAGCAACCATATCACAATCATCATTCTATCAAACTCAACCATTCATCATATTGTCATATTCCTCAATACCATATCGTTCTCGTCATTCCATCAGCCACATTCATGTATTCGCAACAATATATCCACAATAATAATCCGCATATCACATATCTAAGGTTCATCATATCCATCATAGCTCATAAGGCATAAATCAACGGTATGTAACTATAACATCTCAACATGTCGTTAGTCATCAATCATGCCATTAGTCCACACAAGACATGCTATTAGTCAATCAATCATATCATCATAGTTAGTCATCGATCATATAATTCCCAAGTTAGTTCCGAAACCGCCTTAAAATCCGAATCAACTAGTTAGAAATTTCGTCTTGGAAAATGTTCGTCAAATCCCTTTTTTAAATCCGATAATACCTTTTTAAAATCTCCAAGTCTCATAATATTACGTTTTTAAATCACAAATAATAATATTATATCTTAAATTCTCAAAATCACATTTTATATCTTAATCTCAAGATAATATCTTATATTTTAAATCCCAATGATATTATATAATATTTTTAATACCATTTATTAAACACTTCATAAAGTATTTTTAAATCCCTTAAAATCTCATCCATTTTTATTTTATAAAAATCTGATCCTTTATGTAATTACCAAAAATGCCCTTTTATTTTGTAAAACTTAAAACCGAACTCACTTTGGGTTAAATTACCAAAAACCACCCTCTTATTTTGTTAACCCGAAATTCAGTTGTAAAACAGGCCCACTTCACATTTGAAAGAAATTAGGCCCAACCACCCATTCCCAGTAAACCGAAGAAGCATTTAAAAAAAAAGGGAGAGGGCCCCAGCTGAGGTGGCGGCTTATGTGGAACGGGGCCCGCATCCCTTCTTCTTCCCCTTTGAAATCAAACAGAACAAAGGAGCAAGGTGCTTCGGACGGAACGACGGAGGAAGAGGAGGGGGGGCCGCCGGCGGTGGCGCCGAGCTCCGGCCTCTCGGGACACACACAGACTACAAAGAGAAAGGGAAGAAGGAGGAGGAAGAGCTCACCGAAGGGTCTTCGACTCGTCGGAGAAAACGCTCGAAGTGGCGCCGGGGTTCGTCGGAACTCGGTTAGGCTCGCCGGAGGCTCGAGGTGTTATCTCTTGGCCTAGAACGGAGAGAAAAGGCTCAAAGGAGGATCTTTACTGGATTTCTAATCGGAAGAGAGTGAGAGAAGCTTACCGGAATGCTTGGACGAAAGACAGGGGAATGGAGGAAGGATTGGGGCTCGACGGCGGCGACTGGGCGGCAACTTGTAGCGGGAGTTCCTGGGCGCTCACAGGAGGTCCTCGGGCGGTGTTTCTAGCGGGGCTGATGGCCGGAACGGAGGTGAGGAGTGAGGAAGATGAAGGTGCAGTTGCTGTACGGCTTGGCCGGAGCGAACAGGGAGCTTAGGAGAGGGGAGGAGCGGAGCAGAAGGTCTCTTTTGTTGTGGTTTCTCATTTACAGATCTGAAGAAAAAAAGGAAATGGAAGAGTAGTGTTTGGGGGTATGAAACAGAGAGTAGAGAGGGTGAGATTAGGGATGTGTGTGTTGAAGGGAGCCTGTTCAAAGTCAAAAAGGGGTTTGGGGAATTTTGTTTTCTGTGTGAAATGGGAAAGGAGTGCAGATAAAGAGAAAGAAAGGGGTACTGTGTTTGGTTTTCCTCTGCAAGCCTGAATTGGATAGGAAGAAGACAACATGAGAGGAACCAAGGATAATAAAAGTGGACTCAAAATCTAATTTCAAAATACCCGGAACCAAATCTCTAAACTCGCTCTCTCGATTTTATCCCGACCCGTTTAAAATAAATTTTCAAAATCCGAGGAAGATGTCGCCATGTCAAGTTAGTTTTTTTTTTTTTTTTTTTTAAATTTTGTTTTAGGTTGGAAATCCGTTTTACGAGATTAAAGTCTGAGCTATAGAGTTCTTCCGCTAAATTCCGCTTTAAAATTCATTTTGATGATCTTTTTCCGTAAATTTTGGATTTAAAAATCCAGGCCTTTACATATAACAATTAACTTGTGAAATTGTAAAAAAAAAACAAGAAATAAAAAAGAAGATTTGTATTTAATAGGAAGGGTGATTAGCTTTGTTTTCCTAGTGGGTGCCATTTTTATTAATTAAAAATGCATTAAAACGGTGAATTAATTTTTATTAATTTTTATTGAATGGATGAAATTAATGGCCTCTTCTATTTAGAACAGGGTAAAAAGGACAATTAGAACATGTCAATTTTACCCCTAAAATTAAAAGTAATTACCCTAATACCTACCCTCTTCCCACCTCCCACGCCTCACATCTCTCTCTCATGCCATCAACCCGCAACGATCCTAACCACCTTCACCATAACACCTCTCGGTCCTCCCCCACACATCCACCACTACCTTTGCCACACCACCGCCGTTGACCCCTAACCTATCGTTGTTCACCTTTTCCACACCACCGACGGCATCGTCGCTCACATATATCCCCACCGCCAGCCCTTTTCACTTTTATTCACCCTCAAATTCTACAATACACCAAATTAAGATAAAAATGTGATTGATTTGCAGTTAATTTTTTCAAATTCATTGTTCTTCCTATCCAATTCGAGCAACAACAATCCGGATTTTGAATCTAGGGTTTCAAGTTTAACAAAGGTTGAAGAACCCTAATTTCTAATTTGAAATCACCCCTATCTTTCGAATGCATTTCAATCCTCTTTTGAAGTGAAGATTTATTGCCATAAAATTGGGCATAGAAAGTCACCTTGAAGAAAGTAATCTGGTGGATTGTGGAGACTGGAGACTGTGAACAAGAAGGGGGAGCATGGAACGGCATACTGGCAGAATTTTATTTTCTTAAAATTTCTCACTTTCTATCCCGGTTCTTGGTAAGAACCGGGCTAAAAAGAAAACAGGTCGTAGCGACCAATTGCTATAGTGGTCGCTGCGACCATCTTTTTAGCTCGGTTTTGAAAAGAACCGGGCTAAAAGGTCTAATTTTTTTTTAAAAAAAAGGGTCGTTGCGACCAATATCCAATGTGGTCGTTGCGACAAATATCCAACGTGGTCATTGCGACCATGGTCATGCGCTAAACGGAAATTTTAGCTTGCGCTAAACAGAATTTCCTTGTCAGACAAAAAAAATTGTGTTTTTATTTACGAATAACGATTTTCGATTCACCGAAAAATACATAATTTTCTTCAAAAATCACTCATCGAATCATGCATAATTTTTATATATAATGTTTCACACTTCCTATTACACATGAATACACTTTGTAATTTTACCGAATAATTTATAATTCTGTTGATTATTATTTGAATCTTCTCAAAACTAAATAAATATGTAAAAAAAAATTCTCCTATTATATACGAATAATCCCTCAACTTTAACCGAATAACAATCGCCATTTTATATATGAATAATCTTTCTAATTTAACCGAATAACAAATCACTATGACCGATTAATATTTAGACACTGACATTCCAAGAAAATCATATAACTTTTGTCCAATTACAAAGTACAAACATATAAACGAATCTAGGCTCAATTAATCTATATCTAATATAATACTAAAACATATGTTAATAATTCCACTTGGCAAACTCTCCTTATTTATAGACCTAACAATCTCATGTGGTGAATTTTTATGCCTCTTGGACCCACCTTAAATAATTAATTAGCTTAATTATTAATTACTATAATATTATAATTTAAATAAAAAATTTGTTATTCAAATATATGAGATTTTATATGGGTCATCTACCCAATTTAAAAAATGTCAATAATTGATATTCAACCAAGAATGGTTATCAATGTTTATCTAAATCCATTGAAGATGTTTTTCTAATAGTTTATGGATATTTTTCAAAATTTGGTTACCAATGCCAATACAATATTTTGATCTTATATTTTAATGCAGTTTTTTTAACTTTATTTACTTGAGTTTCATACTTAAATATATAATAATTTTAAATTAGTATTTCAATCATTTCGTTCAATATAACTATTTATTTCATTTGATACTTCATGAAATAAATCATGACCTAATGATCGTAAATGATAAAACTAATCATTTTAATCACGGAATCATTGGTTGCTAATTTTATTTGACATAATGTGTTGATTTATAATAAGATGTTGAAACCAAGCTATATATGCGTACAACAAAACCAAATATTTTCACTATATCTAATTATAAGTTCATTTGAAATGAAATAACTGTTTTCCAGTAACAAAAAATAATTTCTTTATTGTTCCTTAAGTTTTTAAAAGAATTTTTGTGTAACTTGCACTACATAAATGTAAATAGTATTTTATAAATACCTAAACTGGAAAAAAAAATCAGAATAAAAACTTAATTAAATAGCAATAATTATGCTTACACAGTTGAATTTGAACAAAGTTACATTTTTTGTTGATACTTTTATTTTTTAGTCAATAACTTGATAATTATATTTGTAACTTAAATATTTAATACTTTACCGATCTGCTTTGAGAGGCTAACAACTTTGGCCCTTGATTTCATAGAACGTTATCAGGGTTTTTTTAACATGGATTTTGTTAATAAATTTCCAACTTGACTATTTCCCTATTTCTTCATTTCTCAAACACATCCAGTTTGGATTTATAACAAAATATATTATATTGAAAGTTATAAAAAAAATTAAAATTTCAAATTTACAAACAAATTCATTCTTAACGTATCTTAAAAAACATACATTTAGTTTCTTTTCTTAGATTGAAATATTAAGTTGTACAATATATTTATATAGATGTGAATGTTCATTCAAAACCATCATGGGACGGATGCAAGTAGGATTAATAGAGGTTTGCTCTAATGTGCTTTCTCTCTAATTATCATACTGATTTTGATTATTTTGCTTCTTTATATTGGGACATGATTGAAGTTATCACTGAATTATTAAGATCTGCTGATATAGGCTAAAAACATTAATTAGTAAAGATTTATCTATCACTAAATGCATAACAAAGAAAAAAAAATTTAAATAGCTCAATTTGGCAAAATCGTTTCAAATTAACGTTATTTAACTTATGTCCTTGGCAAACTCTCCTTATTTATAGACCTAACAATCCCATGTGGCGAATTTTTATGCCTCTTGGACCCACCTTAAATAATTAATTAGCTTAATTATTAATTACTACAATATTATAATTTAAATAAAAAATTTGTTATTCAAATATATGAGATTTTATATGGGTCATCTACCCAATTTTAAAAATGTCAATAATTGATATTCAACCAAGAATGGTTATCAATGTTTATCTAAATCCATTGAAGATGTTTTTCTAATAGTTTATGGATATTTTTCAAATTTTGGTTACCAATGCCAATACAATATTTTGATCTTATATTTTAATGCAGTTTTTTTTAACTTTATTTACTTGAGTTTCATACTTAAATATATAATAATTTTAAATTAGTATTTCAATCATTTCGTTCAATATAACTATTTATTTCATTTGATACTTCATGAAATAAATCAGGACCTAATGATCGTAAATGATAAAACTAATCATTTTAATCACGGAATCATTGGTTGCTAATTTTATTTGACATAATGTGTTGATTTATAATAAGATGTTGAAACCAAGCTATATATGCGTACAACAAAACCAAATATTTTCACTATATCTAATTATAAGTTCATTTGAAATGAAATAACTGTTTTCCAGTAACAAAAAATAATTTCTTTATTGTTCCTTAAGTTTTTAAAAGAATTTTTGTGTAGCTTGCACTACATAAATGTAAATAGTATTTTATAAATACCTAAACTGGAAAAAAAATCAGATTAAAAACTTAATTAAATAGCAATAATTATGCTTACACAGTTGAATTTGAACAAAGTTACATTTTTTGTTGAAACTTTTATTTTTTAGTCAATAACTTGATAATTATATTTGTAACTTAAATATTTAATACTTTACCGATCTGCTTTGAGAGGCTAACAACTTTGGCCCTTGATTTCATAGAACGTTATCAGGGTTTTTTTAACATGGATTTTGTTAATAAATTTCCAACTTGACTATTTCCCTATTTCTTCATTTCTCAAACACATCCAGTTTGGATTTATAACAAAATATATTATATTGAAAGTTATAAAAAAAATTAAAATTTCAAATTTACAAACAAATTCATTCTTAACGTATCTTAAAAAACATACATTTAGTTTCTTTTCTTAGTTTCAAATATTAAGTTGTACAATATATTTATATAGATGTGAATGTTCATTCAAAACCATCATGGGACGGATGCAAGTAGGATTAATAGAGGTTTGCTCTAATGTGCTTTCTCTCTAATTATCATACTGATTTTGATTATTTTGCTTCTTTATATTGGGACATGATTGAAGTTATCACTGAATTATTAAGATCTGCTGATATAGGCTAAAAACATTAATTAGTAAAGATTTCTCTATCACTAAATGCATAACAAAGAAAAAAAAATTTAAATAGCTCAATTTGGCAAAATCGTTTCAAATTAACGTTATTTAACTTATGTCCTTGGCAAACTCTCCTTATTTATAGACCTAACAATCCCATGTGGCGAATTTTTATGCCTCTTGGACCCACCTTAAATAATTAATTAGCTTAATTATTAATTACTACAATATTATAATTTAAATAAAAAATTTGTTATTCAAATATATGAGATTTTATATGGGTCATCTACCCAATTTTAAAAATGTCAATAATTGATATTCAACCAAGAATGGTTATCAATGTTTATCTAAATCCATTGAAGATGTTTTTCTAATAGTTTATGGATATTTTTCAAATTTTGGTTACCAATGCCAATACAATATTTTGATCTTATATTTTAATGCAGTTTTTTTTAACTTTATTTACTTGAGTTTCATACTTAAATATATAATAATTTTAAATTAGTATTTCAATCATTTCGTTCAATATAACTATTTATTTCATTTGATACTTCATGAAATAAATCAGGACCTAATGATCGTAAATGATAAAACTAATCATTTTAATCACGGAATCATTGGTTGCTAATTTTATTTGACATAATGTGTTGATTTATAATAAGATGTTGAAACCAAGCTATATATGTGTACAACAAAACCAAATATTTTCACTATATCTAATTATAAGTTCATTTGAAATGAAATAACTGTTTTCCAGTAACAAAAAATAATTTCTTTATTGTTCCTTAAGTTTTTAAAAGAATTTTTGTGTAGCTTGCACTACATAAATGTAAATAGTATTTTATAAATACCTAAACTGGAAAAAAAATCAGATTAAAAACTTAATTAAATAGCAATAATTATGCTTACACAGTTGAATTTGAACAAAGTTACATTTTTTGTTGAAACTTTTATTTTTTAGTCAATAACTTGATAATTATATTTGTAACTTAAATATTTAATACTTTACCGATCTGCTTTGAGAGGCTAACAACTTTGGCCCTTGATTTCATAGAACGTTATCAGGGTTTTTTTAACATGGATTTTGTTAATAAATTTCCAACTTGACTATTTCCCTATTTCTTCATTTCTCAAACACATCCAGTTTGGATTTATAACAAAATATATTATATTGAAAGTTATAAAAAAAATTAAAATTTCAAATTTACAAACAAATTCATTCTTAACGTATCTTAAAAAACATACATTTAGTTTCTTTTCTTAGTTTCAAATATTAAGTTGTACAATATATTTATATAGATGTGAATGTTCATTCAAAACCATCATGGGACGGATGCAAGTAGGATTAATAGAGGTTTGCTCTAATGTGCTTTCTCTCTAATTATCATACTGATTTTGATTATTTTGCTTCTTTATATTGGGACATGATTGAAGTTATCACTGAATTATTAAGATCTGCTGATATAGGCTAAAAACATTAATTAGTAAAGATTTCTCTATCACTAATGTAAAGGCCCGGATTTTTTTTAAATAATAAATTTCAACAAATAATAATAAATGGATTTAAGTCGAAAAAATAATAATAATAATAATAATAATAATAATTAAAATGAATTTAAATCGGGTTATTTAGAATCTCATAAAATGAATTCCGGCATGATTTTATCAGATCAATTAATTCGGTTTTAGAGATTCAATCTGAAATTTCGAATTGGGACGAAGTCGAGTGAGCGGGTTCCGAGATTTATATTCCGAGTATCTTGAAATTCATATTGGGTCAAATTGAAGCTCACCTCTTGTCTTTTTCCCCTTCTTCTTATCCAAATGTCAAGAAGCCAGCTCAAACTTTATTTGTTTCCTGATGTATCCCAACATCCACATCTCTCTCTCCCACCTCTCTCTCACTCACTCTCGTTCAGAAATTGTGGTGAGGCTCATAGACAGCTTGCAATTGTTGTTATCTTGTGGTTATTTCACCCTGTGGAGGACCACTCTCCTGTCCTTACTCTCGTTGTCGTTACTCTGCAGAGGCACAAACCACGCCTCCCTCCACAATTCCTACACCCTCACAGCTCACATTGGAGATTGCCTCACCCACTCTTCTATTAATCTAATCCTTCAACACATTGTTGATTCCACAAGAACCCTAAAACGCCTGTCTCCTTCTCCTCCTTCCTCATTTCCCAGCAGCTCAAAGCAAGAAGAAGAACTCTCCTGCAAACCCAGAAAAACAAACAAAAAAAACCCTCCCATTGGAGCCCTGTTCGATCTGAAATCGCCTCCAACCCAATCTCTCCTCTCTCTCCCTCTATTCTGTTTCTGTAACCCACCAAACCACCATCGCCATTGTTCTCTTCTTCCCCCTCGTCAATCGCCGCCAGAAGCCGCCGCCATAGCCACCGTCGTCAAGCCGGGATGGAGAGCGTAGCTTAGCTGCCCTGTTTTCCGCCGAAGACGAAGGCCACCAGGAGCGCCGTTCAAGCCCCTTTCAAGCCAACAGGAGCGCCGTCGAATCTTAGGAGCCGAGCCCGGACATCCTCGGAGCCGGAGCCGCCTTCGAGCCCATCGGAGTCGGAAATCGTTGTCACGGTAATCTCCCTCCTTCCTCCTCTCTTCCGCGTTTGAATCTGCTTGTCCGGGTCATACTCGGAATCGTTATTCGGTCGGGATGGGAATGCTTCGGGTTGAAAAGCCGCCGGCGAGACCGAGCTTCTCCCCTCTTCCTCCGTTTCTTTTTTCTTCCGTCGGCAGTACCAGATCTGCGTGAGGAAGGAGACGGCATTCCTTTCATTGTGTGTTGGGCCTAATTTCTGGGTCATGGCCCTGATCCGAATCCACATCCGGATCCCTTCTCCCACTTCACTTCCTTCAGATCCGGGTATATTGTCGGGTTGGGCCTTTCTTCCGGGCCTGTGGGCCTGTTTCTCTTGGGTTGAAAGGGTGTTGTGTTTTATTTTATATGTGTGGGTTGATATGTGATTTTAGATGATTGTTACTTAAATTATTATTATCATCATTATTATTATACATCTATTTCTGAGATTTTGTGATAAGTATAATTCTGAAAATTAATTATATGCATTTTATGCGATATTGGAAATTGTAAAATGAATTATTGATTTTGATAAGGTTTTGAAATAAAATGCCGGAATTGTCTCTATAATATGATTTGAGAAATTATTTTAAAAACGAGTTGACTTAACTTGAGATTTAAGAGTTTGGGAAAATGAGTTTGAAATATTATTTTAATATTCCCTATTAAAGAAGGGATTTGACGGAACTTGAACTATTTGATCTTGAGCTTGAAGTTATGTTAAAAGTGTCGTTTCAAATGTCGGGATTTTGTCTTGGCTTAATGATGTTAGTTTTGAGAAGGAAATTGGAAAAATGATTTTGATTGATGTTGATCATATCGGAAAGGTTTTGGAAAATGATTTTACCATCGATTGGTTTTGAGTATGTTGAGGACTTGGGTTTCGTATGTATGAATGTCGGCACGATAGCTTATGGAAATGGCTTGATGATAGGTGTGTACTGCTTTTGGATTGCTTTGGACTTGCATTTGGGCCCTTGCTTGTGTTATATTGCTGTTCTGCATCTTCAGGTAAGTCTCTTCGGAGCTTACTCAGATTGAATAGAGCTATTCCCTGCTATAGGTGCATGATATACTAGGTGTTGCATTCATGATCAGCATGCCATGTAGTACCATGCTAGGTTGCATTGATCGTTGAGCATTCTCTTTCTCTATGTGTATGTAAACAGAACGGCCGTTATCTGTGATAGTCCTAGAGGTCTTTGCTAGGGTCATAGGGTAGCCCAGCCTCATCGGGTACCCTGAGTCAATCGAGTACTTCCGTATATTATGATATGCCTGCGGGCTTTATTGTGGAGCGGGTTAGGCATGCGTGCCGCCCTATTATGAATGAATGCATTCATGAGCTGGCCAGTCTCCGCCTGTCGGAAGGGGTGGAGGTAGGAGAGGGATATGCCACTTGGCATTATTTTGGGCCCTTTACAGTATTTCTGCACATTATTATGAACTAGGAGCATGCTAGTGTGTTTGAATTTCGTACTGCATTAGAGCATCTTTATTAGGTATAGCGTATATGTGTGCTTATGGTTGGGATGCAGAGTTAAGTGGGCATCGATCTGATCCCGCTCCAAATCAATTTTTTTAGGAATTATTTATGTTCATCCTATCGGTGTTGTTTGCTTATCGCGCGGGTCAACAATGTCAGCGGAGAGTGAGCGCTGGAGTTATAGACTTCACCAGACTCTGATTATATTGTTTTGGATTTATACTTTTGACTCCGTTTTGACCCGGCTCCGCCGTGGCACTCGTATCTGTACTTTACTTCCGCTTTACTTCCGTTTGAAATGGTTTCCGCGACATAGTCTTAGGACAGGTTAAGGGTACCCAACGGCCCTTCGAGGTTTTAGGGTTTGAAATCCCTCCTTCTACAAATCTTAAAATGAGTTTGAAACCTCGACCCGTACCTGGATTGCAAGATCCGAACAAGGGGTTTTATCCCTTGAAACGTAACCCAGAAATCATAATTCTGGGCCGTTACAAAGATGGTATCAGAGCTGAGGTTGTGCAATTCGGGTACAAAAGGGTCGAGTGTATGTTTGGAAAACCGCCCATGAATTTCAAATGTTTTGAAAGTGTTTTAAAGAAGGCAAAATGAACTTAAGATGCCTAACTGAAATTGAACTAAGTAACGAACTCGACTTGTAATAAAAGAGAAAAACCGACCAAATGGGGACGCGAGTGGGTAGTGAAAGACGTTTGACCATCCCTATTGGATGTAGTTGGAAATGGGTAGGCAAAATATTAGCTTGTTCTTTACAGATGGGTCTGGAAGACTCCAAGGAGGTCATTATGAGTGTCACTAACAAATTCTGCGTTGAGTGCTTGCTATGCTAGAGATCTGATTTGGTATGCCTAACAATGAGATGTGTATTGATTGATGCGAATGAGATAGTGGGAGTACCCTTGTTTCTGTATGGTCAACCCAGCTTTGTGTAACAGCCCCTTCCACTATGTTTGTTAACACATTGACGGGTCTATCTAGCTTTTTCCTTGGATGCCAGTGTCTTCCCCGGGAAATTGGGTTGGTAAACACATTGTTTCGGGGATTATGGTTGGATGTTAGGTTGTCTGAGTGAGTGTTGGAAGTTCTTGATGTCGCTTGAGTTAAAAGTGAGGTGTTTATGGGGCTGTCCTTCCTTATAATCAACTAGTGTCTTCTTGCCATGAAGAGTCGTACCAGAGTCACACGGGAAAGAGGGGTGATAAGTCGGTTGGGAAAAGTCAATGGTTGCCCTTAGGGATCTCTGTCCGGTTGTAATGGTGACTCTCTCTGAATTGCATGACTTGATTCTGTAATCTTCCGTGTGTGCCTCGCAAATGATCATATTAGTATAAGGCTACTCATGTTATGCCTTGTTTTTCATCATGATTATATGTTGTCATAGCATGTCCACTTGGCCTATTGTATTGCCTGTATGATTGATTTGAAGCATGGACCATATGATATGAACCTACATGATAGTTGTTTTCTCCTTGGTTAGGTCCATGATAGTGTGATAAACTCTTCTTCGTATGAATGCCTGTAAATTTTCTCTTCAGCATGCTAGCTGATGACACCTTGATGTTTATTATCCTTTTGTGACAAGAATCTATAGTATGCCCATATGTTCTGTATTCGTCAGATCAATTAACGTTGGTTGCTTTGCAATTTGAACTGTTGTGGGATTACTTGCGTTGGATGGAGAATATATGGTGTAATTGAGTCTTGATGAATGCATGCTTTATCATGTTAGGTGTTGATTTGAGCTCATGCCCCCGTATTCTAGCTATATTGTCCTATTACTAGGTTCGTATTATACACCGTTGCATTTTCCCCCATGCTTCTATATCGTCGGAATATGAATGATTGATTTCTTGTGTACCGTTGTAATTATCAATTAAATGTTTATATGTATAGCATGTTATGTTGAGCTATTAGTGTCGTGTAGGACCCTTGGTTGTGACTGGTGTGAGCTTATATCTTGCCTACAGTATTGCTAATTCTCTCCCATGCTAGGTCCTTGATAGTGTGATTCTTCCCTCTTCTTAAAGTGTTTTACTCATCCTGATTAGACTGATGCTGAATTCGATGATCGACTTGCTTTTCGTGATGGTAAATCCTAGCATGCTTATATGTTATCGCTCGGTGGTATTTCCCTATTACCCTATGATATTCTCTCGTGCTTGCATGAACGTATGACTGGACACCTCGCATGATCACACACCACGCTATATCATGATTTCGCATACGCATGACACCTGAATGTTAGAACGAATCTAGTTGAGTTATCTTGATTGTGTGCATGTTCGATATGTGCCAGTAGTGTCATGTAGGGCTTATGGTTCCCAATATGATTCGCCAAATGATCACGTGTGTACTTGTCCTATGATGTGATGATTATTGTATCGTGAATGTGCTCTATGATGGTTCGTTCTTAGTATGATTATAATGTATCGCCCATGGTGTATTTCTTGTTACTTTTGACGATGTCTCATGTTTCGTAAATATTATGATGAACTCCTTTAAACGATTCTTGACTATGCTTGTATCACATCATGTATCACTAGTACCATGTAGGACTCATGCTTCCTAAATGTATCTCGTCATATGATTACGTGCCATGCTTGACCTATTATACGATCATTGTGTTAGACGAGGTAGTTACTATGTTGCTCTTATATGTTCTCGTATGATGCATACACCAAGCTCGTGCATTGTTCACATATGTGATAATTGTGATGCTCAATAAATCCCGCGTATCCTGTTTAAAGTTGCTGAGCATATCTGTTTCCATGGAATTACATACTACTAGTTTATCTCGCATGCATCCGTGTAGGACTTGATTGTGTCTTTTGGAATGAATACGCATGTTCTTTTCCCTTGAGATAGGTACATGTTAGTGTGGGTTAGTGAAATTGATATGCTCCATGATGAATTCGTGTTACTTGTCGCGATTATAACCTAATAGACTTCCATGAGGGCGTCGTTGCTATTCCCGGGTCGAAGTCCTGTCTTTAGTCTTGTCGTTCTTAGCCTTGGTCTATGTTTGGTTTCGAAAGGAACATTGGGTTGTCCGCTCTTGTCACTCTCCTATCCTTGCTAACTTGGATTCATGCGCGATACATTGGGTGAGCGACTGCTTGAAAGAGCGAAGAGGTTGCATAGCGATAGAGCAGTGTGGCGGAAGTGTGGGCCCATAACCCACGGGCCTCAGGATCTATGATGTCGGCGGGACGAGCGCGCATCGAGAATCACGGTTACTGTGTACGATATGACTTGCAAGCGGGATTGTTCTCCGTTCGAATTGCTAACTCTTTTGAATGTGTTGACGACAAGATTGCACTGACCTAGCGATGAGATTTATGTATTGATGTGTTGACTTGATAATGATCGTTGCCTGATTGCCTGTTGTCCATGATGACATGATTTGATGAATTATAGATCTCATGTACCATGATGTCTTGATGTACTGCTACTTTAAGTTGTTAAGCATGATTTGAATTCCTTTGCCCGTAAAATGTGAACTACATATGTTAAGAAGCATGAATGGTATCGGGTAAGGTTATAATGCAACATGTTAGCTTGACTTCATTATGTTCATATATGATGTTTGCAATGATTATTGAGCATGATGGTAAACTGAGACTTGTTGAACTCATGATGTTGTGTTTATGACTGCTAGTTGATATGCTGCAGACCTTATGTTTGATGATTTTCATGATTGCTTCTTCCTTAAACCTGTGGGTGAGTCATTGGTAGCGTGGTAGAAAAGTGGCGAAAGGGCTTGAGTGATTAGGATGATTAGGGATGTTATGAGATAAGTCGCAAGAGAGATGTAGGCTTAGGAGAGACAAAGTGAGTCTTGGGATTTATGAGAGGCAATGCTTGGGTGATTCTATTAAGCTTTTGGGTAAATCTTCGGTGGGGGTATGGCTAGCTGGGCATGATGTTTGAGATGTCTTGTGAAGTGTGAGAGTGTAAGAAATGACCCTTGAGAGTATTCAGTACATAGTATAATGGGGTACTCGGGCGAGAGGTCAGAGATAGGAGTTGGGTTCTTAGAGGTGGATGATTATTAAGAGTGTTTAGTGGAATGAGGGGCGAGATTTAAGCATCGGGATGAATTGGGATTTCTTTGGAAATTTTTCTGAGATGACGTTGTCGGGTCTAGAAGAGGATTAGTCTTGGGTTGAGAGTGGAGATGGGCGAGTGGAGATTGTGTTTTATTTTGACTGGTATGCTGTGAGGATTTTCTTGATTATGTGATTTATTTATATCTGTTGGCATGATGTTAGCTAACGACCATGATAAAACCAGATATGAAATGATACTACACGATTGATATGCAATACTGAAATCTTGTTGGTAGTGACAGGCGTTACCATGATATACTGATGCATTGCTATTCTATTATGTCGTTTTAGAAGCATGATAGGATGTATTGTGATATAATAGTATATGAGATAATGATGTGTTATTATGTGGAAGCATGATGTCTTATTATGAAGTAGTAAGCATGGTATTATATTATATGGTCGGTAGGCATGATTATGAATATATTAAATGATGGGTATGACTTGGGATGTGAATATGATCTGTATATATACGAGATAATGGTGCCTGATTACTAAATGATCGTGTATGACATTGTGATGAGTTAAGATGATTTCTAGAGAGCATGTTGACATTTTGATAGTGATATGCTTCCTGATCTTCCCTTTTTATAGAATCTTAATAGCATGACCTTGACTGTATTGATGTGTTGATAAGTAGCTTTGTTCCGTTGACTTATGATGGAATTTCGCTATGGCTAACCTTGCAAGTACCAATGATTGACGTGATGAGAATGTTATGCTAATGCTGGATAGAAGTTGGATAGGATGACTATGTGAATCTATGGGTTAAATGATATCCCTTGATGTGACTGACCCTACTATGATTGCGATGATGATATGCGATAATGAGATATCCTTTATGACTTTTGGTGTGATATCGAGCCATGTGTTATGATTTTGGCATATTGTTGAGATGTGTATTATGACCTTTAGTAAGTGGTAGAGGCGTTAATGTGATCTTGTGGAAGTGTGCTGGCATATGTTTGAGACTTGTTATATGATGTACTCGTTGATGATCGATTGGTTATTTGGTTATGCATTCTTATAGCTTGTGAAGCTGCTTGAATTGAGACTGATAGATTGATTTGGTTCTGGAAACTAGGAAGAGGATATGGGATTAGCCCTTAGAGGTGGATGATTCCACCTCCTGATTTCTGAATGTGATTGATTGATATGCGGGAAACTGATTTTGTTTTGGGAGATTTTTGACGAAATCTTGAGTTAAAGGGATTTGACTTGTTTTGGTGCAAAGTGCTTGATTAGGCGTCTTATTTGAAGATTTTGAACGATTTTGATAAAAGGACCGACTTTGATTGTAAAGAATGAACGATACCGAGAATTTCAAACGATTTTGAGGTTAATCTTTATTTTCAATTATGGAATCCCTTTAGAAACTTTTCAAACCCGGGCAACTCTATGATACTTCACGAAGTGGATACAAGCATTTTATGAGGGCGCTTGTAGGGTGTTTGCTAAGACCTAGTGATGATATTGTAGAGAGTTGTGGTACTTCCGAAAAGCCGAAGTGAGTATGTGATAGGGGCGCTTATTGCATACTTGTCAAGGCCAATTGGAGATGTCACGACCGTGACTAGAATATTGTGAGAATCCCGGAAGACGCAACCGAGATGATTACAAGATTCTTGGACATGGTCCTAGAACTCATCAATTTCAAACTTCATCCCCTACTTTATTTTGGTTTTAGTCTCGGGGACGAGACTTGTTTTTAGAGGTGGATAATGTAAAGGCCCGGATTTTTTTTAAATAATAAATTTCAACAAATAATAATAAATGGATTTAAGTCGAAAAAATAATAATAATAATAATAATAATTAAAATGAATTTAAATCGGGTTATTTAGAATCTCATAAAATGAATTCCGGCATGATTTTATCAGATCAATTAATTCGGTTTTAGAGATTCAATCTGAAATTTCGAATTGGGACGAAGTCGAGTGAGCGGGTTCCGAGATTTATATTCCGAGTATCTTGAAATTCATATTGGGTCAAATTGAAGCTCACCTCTTGTCTTTTTCCCCTTCTTCTTATCCAAATGTCAAGAAGCCAACTCAAACTTTATTTGTTTCCTGATGTATCCCAACATCCACATCTCTCTCTCCCACCTCTCTCTCCCTCACTCTCGTTCAGAAATTGTGGTGAGGCTCATAGACAGCTTGCAATTGTTGTTATCTTGTGGTTATTTCACCCTGTGGAGGACCACTCTCCTGTCCTTACTCTCGTTGTCGTTACTCTGCAGAGGCACAAACCACGCCTCCCTCCACAATTCCTACACCCTCACAGCTCACATTGGAGATTGCCTCACCCACTCTTCTATTAATCTAATCCTTCAACACATTGTTGATTCCACAAGAACCCTAAAACGCCTGTCTCCTTCTCCTCCTTCCCCATTTCCCAGCAGCTCAAAGCAAGAAGAAGAACTCTCCTGCAAACCCAGAAAAACAAACAAAAAAACCCTCCCATTAGAGCCCTGTTCGATCTGAAATCGCCTCCAACCCAATCTCTCCTCTCTCTCCCTCTATTCTGTTTCTGTAACCCACCAAACCACCATCGCCATTGTTCTCTTCTTCCCCCTCGTCAATCGCCGCCAGAAGCCGCCGCCATAGCCACCGTCGTCAAGCCGGGATGGAGAGCGTAGCTTAGCTGCCCTGTTTTCCGCCGAAGACGAAGGCCACCAGGAGCGCCGTTCAAGCCCCTTTCAAGCCAACAGGAGCGCCGTCGAATCTTAGGAGCCGAGCCCGGACATCCTCGGAGCCGGAGCCGCCTTCGAGCCCATCGGAGTCGGAAATCGTTGTCACGGTAATCTCCCTCCTTCCTCCTCTCTTCCGCGTTTGAATCTGCTTGTCCGGGTCATAGTCGGAATCGTTATTTGGTCGGGATGGGAATGCTTCGGGTTGAAAAGCCGCCGGCGAGACCGAGCTTCTCCCCTCTTCCTCCGTTTCTTTTTTCTTCCGTCGGCAGTACCAGATCTGCGTGAGGAAGGAGACGGCATTCCTTTCATTGTGTGTTGGGCCTAATTTCTGGGTCATGGCCCTGATCCGAATCCACATCCGGATTCCTTCTCCCACTTCACTTCCTTCAGATCCGGGTATATTGTCGGGTTGGGCCTTTCTTCCGGGCCTGTGGGCCTGTTTCTCTTGGGTTGAAAGGGTGTTGTGTTTTATTTTATATGTGTGGGTTGATATGTGATTTTAGATGATTGTTACTTAAATTATTATTATCATCATTATTATTATACATCTATTTCTGAGATTTTGTGATAAGTATAATTCTGAAAATTAATTATATGAATTTTATGCGATATTGGAAATTGTAAAATGAATTATTGATTTTGATAAGGTTTTGAAATAAAATGTCGGAATTGTCTCTATAATATGATTTGAGAAATTATTTTAAAAACGAGTTGACTTAACTTGAGATTTAAGAGTTTGGGAAAATGAGTTTGAAATATTATTTTAATATTCCCTATTAAAGAAGGGATTTGACGGAACTTGAACTATTTGATCTTGAGCTTGAAGTTATGTTAAAAGTGTCGTTTCAAATGTCGGGATTTTGTCTTGGCTTAATGATGTTAGTTTTGAGAAGGAAATTGGAAAAATGATTTTGATTGATGTTGATCATATCGGAAAGGTTTTGGAAAATGATTTTACCATCGATTGGTTTTGAGTATGTTGAGGACTTGGGTTTCGTATGTATGAATGTCGGCACGATAGCTTATGGAAATGGTTTGATGATAGGTGTGTACTGCTTTTGGATTGCTTTGGACTTGCATTTGGGCCCTTGCTTGTGTTATATTGCTGTTCTGCATCTTCAGGTAAGTCTCTTCGGAGCTTACTCAGATTGAATAGAGCTATTCCCTGCTATAGGTGCATGATATACTAGGTGTTGCATTCATGATCAGCATGCCATGTAGTACCATGCTAGGTTGCATTGATCGTTGAGCATTCTCTTTCTCTATGTGTATGTAACCAGAACGGCCGTTATCTGTGATAGTCCTAGAAGTCTTTGCTAGGGTCATAGGGTAGCCCAGCCTCATCGGGTACCCTGAGTCAATCGAGTACTTCCTTATATTATGATATGCCTGCGGGCTTTATTGTGGAGCGGGTTAGGCATGCGTGCCGCCCTATTATGAATGAATGCATTCACGAGCTGGCCAGTCTCCGCCTGTCGGAAGGGGTTTTTTTAACATGGATTTTGTTAATAAATTTCCAACTTGACTATTTCCCTATTTCTTCATTTCTCAAACACATCCAGTTTGGATTTATAACAAAATATATTATATTGAAAGTTATAAAAAAAATTAAAATTTCAAATTTACAAACAAATTCATTCTTAACGTATCTTAAAAAACATACATTTAGTTTCTTTTCTTAGTTTGAAATATTAAGTTGTACAATATATTTATATAGATGTGAATGTTCATTCAAAACCATCATGGGACGGATGCAAGTAGGATTAATAGAGGTTTGCTCTAATGTGCTTTCTCTCTAATTATCATACTGATTTTGATTATTTTGCTTCTTTATATTGGGACATGATTGAAGTTATCACTGAATTATTAAGATCTGCTGATATAGGCTAAAAACATTAATTAGTAAAGATTTCTCTATCACTAAATGCATAACAAAGAAAAAAAAAATTAAATAGCTCAATTTGGCAAAATCGTTTCAAATTAACGTTATTTAACTTATGTCCTTGGCAAACTCTCCTTATTTATAGACCTAACAATCCCATGTGGCGAATTTTTATGCCTCTTGGACCCACCTTAAATAATTAATTAGCTTAATTATTAATTACTACAATATTATAATTTAAATAAAAAATTTGTTATTCAAATATATGAGATTTTATATGGGTCATCTACCCAATTTTAAAAATGTCAATAATTGATATTCAACCAAGAATGGTTATCAATGTTTATCTAAATCCATTGAAGATGTTTTTCTAATAGTTTATGGATATTTTTCAAATTTTGGTTACCAATGCCAATACAATATTTTGATCTTATATTTTAATGCAGTTTTTTTTAACTTTATTTACTTGAGTTTCATACTTAAATATATAATAATTTTAAATTAGTATTTCAATCATTTCGTTCAATATAACTATTTATTTCATTTGATACTTCATGAAATAAATCAGGACCTAATGATCGTAAATGATAAAACTAATCATTTTAATCACGGAATCATTGGTTGCTAATTTTATTTGACATAATGTGTTGATTTATAATAAGATGTTGAAACCAAGCTATATATGCGTACAACAAAACCAAATATTTTCACTATATCTAATTATAAGTTCATTTGAAATGAAATAATTGTTTTCCAGTAACAAAAAATAATTTCTTTATTGTTCCTTAAGTTTTTAAAAGAATTTTTGTGTAACTTGCACTACATAAATGTAAATAGTATTTTATAAATACCTAAACTGGAAAAAAAATCAGATTAAAAACTTAATTAAATAGCAATAATTATGCTTACACAGTTGAATTTGAACAAAGTTACATTTTTTGTTGAAACTTTTATTTTTTAGTCAATAACTTGATAATTATATTTGTAACTTAAATATTTAATACTTTACCGATCTGCTTTGAGAGGCTAACAACTTTGGCCCTTGATTTCATAGAACGTTATCAGGGTTTTTTTAACATGGATTTTGTTAATAAATTTCCAACTTGACTATTTCCCTATTTCTTCATTTCTCAAACACATCCAGTTTGGATTTATAACAAAATATATTATATTGAAAGTTATAAAAAAAATTAAAATTTCAAATTTACAAACAAATTCATTCTTAACGTATCTTAAAAAACATACATTTAGTTTCTTTTCTTAGTTTCAAATATTAAGTTGTACAATATATTTATATAGATGTGAATGTTCATTCAAAACCATCATGGGACGGATGCAAGTAGGATTAATAGAGGTTTGCTCTAATGTGCTTTCTCTCTAATTATCATACTGATTTTTATTATTTTGCTTCTTTATATTGGGACATGATTGAAGTTATCACTGAATTATTAAGATCTGCTGATATAGGCTAAAAACATTAATTAGTAAAGATTTCTCTATCACTAAATGCATAACAAAGAAAAAAAAATTTAAATAGCTCAATTTGGCAAAATCGTTTCAAATTAACGTTATTTAACTTATGTCCTTGGCAAACTCTCCTTATTTATAGACCTAACAATCCCATGTGGCGAATTTTTATGCCTCTTGGACCCACCTTAAATAATTAATTAGCTTAATTATTAATTACTACAATATTATAATTTAAATAAAAAATTTGTTATTCAAATATATGAGATTTTATATGGGTCATCTACCCGATTTTAAAAATGTCAATAATTGATATTCAACCAAGAATGGTTATCAATGTTTATCTAAATCCATTGAAGATGTTTTTCTAATAGTTTATGGATATTTTTCAAAATTTGGTTACCAATGGCAATACAATATTTTGATCTTATATTTTAATGCAGTTTTTTTTAACTTTATTTACTTGAGTTTCATACTTAAATATATAATAATTTTAAATTAGTATTTCAATCATTTCGTTCAATATAACTATTTATTTCATTTGATACTTCATGAAATAAATCAGGACCAAATGATCGTAAATGATAAAACTAATCATTTTAATCACGGAATCATTGGTTGCTAATTTTATTTGACATAATGTGTTGATTTATAATAAGATGTTGAAACCAAGCTATATATGCGTACAACAAAACCAAATATTTTCACTATATCTAATTATAAGTTCATTTGAAATGAAATAACTGTTTTTCAGTAACAAAAAATAATTTCTTTATTGTTCCTTAAGTTTTTAAAAGAATTTTTGTGTAACTTGCACTACATAAATGTAAATAGTATTTTATAAATACCTAAACTGGAAAAAAAATCAGATTAAAAACTTAATTAAATAGCAATAATTATGCTTACACAGTTGAATTTGAACAAAGTTACATTTTTTGTTGAAACTTTTATTTTTTAGTCAATAACTTGATAATTATATTTGTAACTTAAATATTTAATACTTTACCGATCTCCTTTGAGAGGCTAACAACTTTGGCCCTTGATTTCATAGAACGTTATTAGGGTTTTTTTAACATGGATTTTGTTAATAAATTTCCAACTTGACTATTTCCCTATTTCTTCATTTCTCAAACACATCCAGTTTGGATTTATAACAAAATATATTATATTGAAAGTTATAAAAAAAATTAAAATTTCAAATTTACAAACAAATTCATTCTTAACGTATCTTAAAAAACATACATTTAGTTTCTTTTCTTAGTTTCAAATATTAAGTTGTACAATATATTTATATAGATGTGAATGTTCATTCAAAACCATCATGGGACGGATGCAAGTAGGATTAATAGAGGTTTGCTCTAATGTGCTTTCTCTCTAATTATCATACTCACGTATTAAGCTCTCGTCCGATCAAATTAGGTTCGATTGGTTAAGTGTGGTCAAGCCGTAATTGTTGACCAAGTTAAGTTCAATTGTTTTGATTTGTTTGCCGATCGAAATTAGATTCATTCGAATTCAAGTTCAGCCGCCATTGTTGACCGAGTTAATTAACAAACTTGTTAATTAGTTCACACCTCGCCATTACGTTTTGCCGAGGGAGCGAGTTCAAGTCGGTGTTGACATGGCATCAATTCAAGGGTAGCAAGGAGCATAAGCAAGATCACGCTATTAGTTTAGCAATTGACCGGATTAGCCGATTGCTATATGATAGCTCCACTCCCTTGATGAGAATCGGAATTAGTTTCAACGGCCTTGACAATATGTCTGTGTCAAAGGTCTTGGAGCTTTAATAGTGTTGACGAAATACAAAACCCGCTCTATATGTTATTATGTCCGAATATTATATTATGTTATTATATGCTTCCATATTATTATTATATATTCACTAACCTTTCAGGAAGCTATTTGAATTATATCTTCTTCCTTAAGCGTTCAAAGCTGAGAAAGATCAAATCGAGATCATGGCTTCCGAAGTTTCCAAAGATAGAAGATTGCGCTCAAGCCATGATCCTCTCTTAGCCGTTGGAGAAGATTCCTACCTCAAGTGGCGCCGATGATCTTCACTGTATAAAGGAGAAGAAGAAGAGAGAGAGGACTGACGCACTTCAAGAATATCATTGCACAATCAGCCTTCAAGCATACTTCTCTCTTCAGCGTGTTCTCTCTGCTTGTTCTTAAGAGTCTTATATTTTGTTTCAAAGCATTTGAGAGATACACATTGAGCTTATAGGATATATTTCGAGAGAGTGTTATACTCAAGAGTTTGTAACTCAGGAAGTGTGCACTAGGCTATTGATTCTCGAGAGTAAGAGGATTGTACTAGATAGCTGAGAGAGGTGGGGCTCTTCTAGATTGGTCTAGGACTCCAAGGGAACGTGAGTTGACTAGATTGCAATTGTATAGGAGAGAGGCTTCTCGGTGAGCTATTAGGATCCTAAGCTTTGTGAATCAATAAAGCCTGTTGAATCCTAGGGTTGTGGAAGAACCCTAGGCGGGGACGTAGGCCAAGTTCGTGCCGAACCTCATTAACAATTCGTTGCGTCCTTTACTTATTGCTTTACCTTATTTCCGCACTTGGTTCGATTGTCTAACTTTGTGATTCAGGTTTAATCTCAAAGGTTTTGGTACAAGCTCCAAAAGTCTTGAGACTTTCTGCGATAAACGGGCATACTCTATTCAACCCCCCCTTCTAGAGTATTTCTTATTACATTTTTTTTAAATTATCGAACCTTCAATTGGTATCAGATCTTTACTCACTGTTTTTGATCTAACAATCTTGTGAGTTTTCGATCATGTCTGGTGAAGCAAGCGGAGGATTTGCACAGGGAAGGTCTACCATTAGACCACCACTATTTGTAGGAAACAACTTTGTCCACTGGAGAGCATTGATGACGATGTTCATTATAGATCAAGATCTGGAACTTTGGAACATTATAGAGAATGGTCCGAAGGTTCCAAAGAAGGACGGACCAAATGCAACCAAAATTGCGAAGAAGGAGTCTGAATACGTCCAAGCGGATCTTGAACTCGTCTCCAAAAACTACAGGGCCATTAACTTTAAGCAAACATAGGTTGTACAAAGTGTGGACCTCAGATCAAGCTAAGAGCTTTAATGAGATGAAGAGAAGTGATGAAATGAAGCAAATATCTTCCATCTTTTGTAATAAAGCTAGTAGTAATCTAGACTTGAATCATGCAAGACTTGGGCATACTTCAGTTTCCAAAATGACACATATAGATCAAGTTACTCAGTTTGATTTTGATCGGTTTCACTATGAGACATGTGCTTTATGTAAGCATCACAGACTTCCTTTTGAAAGAAGTAAAGTTAGAGCAGCAAAGCCTTTTGATCTAGTGCACATGGATGTTTGGGGTCCTTACAGTGTGCCTACTTACAATGGTTTTCAATACTTCTTAACTGTGTTAGATGATTGCACAAGGGTAACCTGGAATTTTTTGCTCAAGTCTAGATTGCAGGTGTTTAAAACTATATATGATTTTGTGGCTTATGCAAAGGCATGGTTTAGATGTGTGATAAAATGCATAAGGACAGATAATGGGGTGAATTCACATCAAATTAGTGTCAAGAGTTCTTTGCAACCTTGGGAATTTCGCATAATAGAAGTGTTCCTTATACTCCTCAGCAGAATGGGAGAGTTGAAAGAAAGCACAAACATTTAATAGAGACAGTCAGGGCATTGAGAGTTCATGCAGGATTGCCTCTGAAATTTTGGGGAGAATGTGTGTTGTCTGCTACACATATTATCAACAAGCTGCCTACTGAAATTCTAAGCTGGAAATCACCCTTTGAGATGTTATTTGGAAAACCTGCCACTTATGATGAATTGAAGATCATAGGATGTCTGTGTTGTGCTCCTATTGCTCATAAGGATAAAGACAAAACGCATGCTAGAGGAATGAAGTGCATCCTTCTAAGTTACCCTCATGGGCAGAAAACTTACAAGCTATGGGATCTTGAATCCAAGGTTACATTTCACATCAAGGATGTGACTTTCTTTGAGAATGTGTTCCCATTTAAAGAACACTCGGAAGACGTTAGAGAGGAATCTGTAACACCAGCAAATATATCAACTCTTGTTAATCCAGCAGACAACTCATATGATCATTTTAATGAGCAACTTTATTCTCCTATGATCAGTCAGGATTCTCATTAGTTGCAATCCATTCCAGCAAGTCAGGGATCTCATGAATCAACTGCATCTGCTGAGGTGTTACCTTCAATTATAGTGGACATATAAAGCACTTACAGATCTGGGTCATTGCCAACAGTTTCATATGAAATTTTGAATGATGAAGCTATATTTCCTCCCTTGAGGAGATCTTCTAGACATATTGTGCAACCTAGAGGATTTCAAGACTATGTGAGTCATACTCGTGGAAGAGGTGACTCCTTTTCACAAAGCTTCCTAGCTACATGCTTTGATAATCCTGTTGTTATGGATGGATCATTTGTCACATCTTTTGCCAATATGGTTATGATATATGAGTCATCCCATTACAAGCAAGCCATAGTAGACATTCATTGGGTGGATGCAATGAAGCATGAGTTAGAGGCTCTAGAAAATAACCATACATGGGAGCTCACATAATTGCCTCATGAAAGAATGCAATATGAAGCGAATGGGTTTATAAAATAAAGTATAAGCCAGATGGATTAGTGGAAAGATTTAAAGCAAGATTATTTGCAAAAGGCTATAACCAGATTAAAGGGAAAGACTACAGGCACAATTTCTCTCCAGTTGAAAAATTCAGCACAGTGAGACCACTCTTAGTTGTGGCTACTGCAAAGAGCTGGCCCTTGCATCTGTTAGACGTAAATAATGCTTTTTTACATGGATTCTTATAAGAAGAGGTTTATATGACACCGTCTGAATGATACAGTTTGAAGAAACTAAATCTGGTGTGCAGATTAAAAAAATCCATTATGGGCTTAAACAAGCCTCTAGGCAATGGAATGCTGAATTGTGCAAATTCCTGATCATCCTAGGATATCAAAAAAGTCTTGATGATTATTCTTTGTTTGTTAGAATCAGACCCTCGGGGATGGCAGTGGCATTAGTTTATGTTGATGATGTTTTGCTCACAGGGGATAATGAATATTGCTTTGACAAAGAGTTCCCTACATGAGAAATTTACTATCAAAGACCGGACCTTGGCCAGGTATTTCTTGGGCATGGAAATCCTTAGAGACAGTTCTGAGAATCATCTTCATCAAAGAAAATATGTCTTAGACATATTAGATGATTGCAAGACGCTAGAGTGCACACCTGCTTCTTTTCCTCTTCCTAGATGACTTAAACTTTCCACTGATATGTACAAGAAATGTTCTAGAGAACTCTGAGGTTTATAGAAGGCTTGTTAGGAGATTGTTATTTCTCAATTTAACCAGGCCAGATATCACTTAAGATGTACAACACCTAAGTCAATTCATGAGTGAACCTAGGCAGCTTCACTATTGAAGGTTCGATAATGTAAAACAAAGTAATATATAAATACTCTAGAAGGGGGTTGAATAGAGTATGCCCGTTTTTCGCAGTAAGTCTCAAGACTTTTGGAGCTTGTACCAAAACCTTTGAGAAGAACCCGAATCACAAAGTTAAACAATTCGAACCAGGTGCGGAAAAATGGTAAAGCAAATAAGTAAAGAACACGAGTAATTGTTTACGAGGTTCAGCACAACTGGCCTACGTCCCCGCCTAGGGTTCTTCCACAACCCTAGGATTCAAAGGCTTTATTGATTGCTTAGCTTAGGATCCTAATAGCTCACCGAGAAGCCTCTCTCCTATACAATTGCAATCTAGTCAACTCACGTTCCCTTGGAGTCCTAGACCAATCTAGAAGAGCCCCACCTCTCTCAGCTATCTAGTACAATCATCTAACTCTCGCAAATCAATAGCCTAGTGCAACTTCCCGAGTTATAAACTCTCGAGTAACACTTGAAATAAATATATCCTATAAGCTCACAGTGACTCTCAAAGGCTTTGAAATAAACAACAAACTATTTGAGCGCTTTACAGAGAGACACTTGGAAGACAGATCGCTTGAAAGAATTGAAGCTCGTGTGTAGCACTTGTATTTCTGTCTTCTCCTTCCTTTCCTTTATATACTAGCATGGAGATAGCATGGAGCGTGAGGATCTTCATCACCAGATCTCCAACGGCTCTTTGGAATCAGTTCGATCTTGGAATCTTCTATATATGAATACTTTGAAACGCCATGATCTATTTTGAACTGATCTCTTCAACATGTAAGGAAGGATGCAATCTTCGAATATACTTCCTGAAATGGTTAGTCATACATATATATATATATATATATATGTATATAATATAATGGAAGTATATAATAAGATAAAATAATATACGAATAATAAAGGTAGGTTTTGTATTTCATCAACTGTTAACGCTCCAAGGCCTTTGACACAAATATCCTGTCAAAGCCTTTGAAACATCTATTCCGATTCTCATCAAGGGAGGGAGTTATCAATCTCCCCCTTGATGAAAGACAAAACTTGTGCATCCCTGCAACTTAGTCAAAAATATATAATACAATGGAATTCGGACTAAGTACCTGCAAGGGTTAGACAAATGTTGGATCAAATTTTTAAAGCATGCAAAAACTATCCAACTGAAAACCATAAAAACAAAGACCAAGGTCCTCCACGACCTTTAAACAAGGTTTTCAAAGTCTAACGAACATCTCCCCCTTTTTGTCTTTCAACAAAGGGCGGAGGTAAAACAGTCACCAAAAGTTACCAAATGTTTTGAAAACGTTTCCAAAAACCAGCAAAGTAACAAGTTCAGGGGTGGGATAGGGTGGGATTAGGTTTAGGCTTGGTCAATCCAGAGCATCATCGGTGAGCCTCGTCCACAGTCCTTCCAGCATCGTTGAAATCCCGCTCATCGTTGTCATTAACTGCTTCTGCAGCTCCTTAATATCCAGGCGAACTTCCTCCAAGCTCAACTCTAGGTTGTCCATGCGTTCATCGAAAGCTGGAGCAGTGGGAAAGGCTTTTGAAGGAGTGGCAAGACTCAAGGTCCCTTGGGGAGACCGAGTGATGCCAATCTTTTCAAGGCCTTTAGAGTCGAACAAACCCGTATGACGCAGCTGTTCTTCATTTTTGACATCAATTCCAGAAGCTTTGAAGATAGGGGTCAAAAGGGTAGCAAAGGGGAGAGGAGAGCCTTTGCGAGCTTTTCTGGCATGGTCCATGGTACCAAGGATAGTGTTGGCCAGATCTGGGTCAAGGCCATTTAGAATGCGGTAGAGCAGGACAATGGCATTGTCGGTTAGGAGTGAGCCAGAGTTGAGACGGGGTAAGAGGCATGTAACAATGATGTTAAAGATAATTTATGCCTCAAGGGTTAGGGATGAGTGGGTGAGTTGCTTTGAGGTGCTGTTGGATGCTTCAGGTAAGAGATATTTGGCTCGGGCTAGGATGATGCAATTTTCTTTTGATGGGTTTACTTGAGCAGGTGGAACAGGGGTAGGTAGGCCTAGAGAATCTGCAAAGTCATTGGAGTTGAGAGAGATTCTAACCCCTTTGACGACATACTCCAAAGACCAACCATCAGTGTCGTTTTTGGCTTTTAGGTTTATGTAGAAAAGTCGGGTAAGCTCGGGGTAGTAAACAGTCTCAAGGTTAAGAAGGTTCCAGGCTGAGGATTTTTTGAGGAGCTCAATGCAAGGTAACTTCAAAGCTTCAAAGAACTCAACATCTAAAAAATCAGAACAACTAATCTTACGAGTTCGAAACTCGTCTACCCACTTACCAGCGGTCTCATCATCTTGAAACCAAGAGGAGGGCAAGGATTGATTTACCTGGATATAGGCCGGGGGGTCTGCGTTCTTTCTGCGCGCAACTGTTGGAGCAGCTCTCTTGACAGGCGCTGCAAGACTCTTGACAGTGCCCTTCTTGGTACGCTTAGGGGATGGAGGCTTGACTGGAGCAGGGGCTTTCCGCTTCTTCGGAGACGGGGGAGGAGGAGGAGAAGGAGAGGGAGTTTCTTCCTCCTCTTCCTCGGACCCCGAGTCCTCACCGGACCCTGCTTCATCACCTTCAGGTTCCTCGTCCTCTCCGAATCCCTCGTGCTCTTCTTCTTCTTCTTCCTCAGGCTCCTCCTCGGATGGAACCTCCTCGGCTTCGGCTTCCTTCCGAATCCGCTCAGCTTCTTCCTCGGCCTTTTTCTTAGCAAGTTCGGCCTCCTCATCGGCCTTTTTCTGCCTCAAGGCCTCTTCCTCAGCTTCCATGGCAGCATCTCGCTCCAGGGTGGCATCAAGGTCGTCTTCCTCTTCTTCCTCGTCCTCTTCCTCAGCCAGGATCTTTCTCTTCCCCTTTTGTTTAGCACTCAGGGGTTTCTTAGCAGCGCGCTTCTGAGAGCCTTTGGGAGCCGTGGTCGTGCTCGCCTTAATGGTGCTCTGGACAACTGCTGGGATGATGGCTTGAGTAGCAGGTTCGGGTGTGGGAGAGGTAGCAGTGGCCTGGCGTCCCTTGGGGGTGGCGCCAAGTCTTTTGGGAGTGACAGCTTTCTTAGTTTTGGGTGCCATGGAAGTAGTTGGATAGGGTTTCTTTGAGAGGTTGAAGATGAAGGAGTGGAAAGGGTTTAGAAAACTCTGAGTGTAGGTTGTAATCGGGTACAGGATTGGTTTAAGTAGAGAGAGAGGGTGACAGATTGATGGGATGGGTTTAGGGTTCCAAGGAAAGAAATCATTACATTGCTAACATTTGAAAGGTTTTCAATTTCAAATTCAAATTCAAATGCCCATTAAAATCGGACAAGGTAACTAAACAATATATTTCCAAAAATAAAATATCTTAACGGTTAAGGAAATCATAGAAATAGGCAATTTTTGAAATCCGATTAAAACAAATATAATTGATTAAATATCTAAAAAGATATTAACCAAAAATATATGATCCGATATATGTACTCCACTGATCAGTTTGCAGACCTTGACATAACTCTCAAAGGTCTTGACATTGAGTGGAGTTTATCTTTCGTAAAGGGAAAGCTCCCCCTACGAAAGTGCATCCTTGTTAAGCATCCCAATCTCTCGTCTAATGAAGGTGAACCTGTCCTCTGCCAAAGGCTTAGTAAAAATGTCAGCCCATTGATAATCAGTAGAAATAAAAGATATGGACACATCACCTTTTTCAACATGATCTCTAATGAAATGATGTCTTACATCAATATGCTTGGTCCTTGAATGCTGAACAGGATTCTTAGTGATGGATATGGCACTTGTATTGTCACACTTAATTGGGATACCCTTGAGGTTGATGCCGAGATCTCGCATTTGTTGAGCTATCCAAAGGATTTGGGAGCAGCAAGCTCCAGCTGCAATGTATTCGGCTTCTGCAGTGGATAGAGCAACTGAGTTTTGCTTCTTTGAGTGCCAACTGATCAAAGATGCTCCTAAGAATTGGCAACATCCTGATGTGCTCTTTCTATCCACCTTGTAGCCTGCAAAATCTGCATCAGAATATCCAATTAAAGTGAAATCCTTTTGCTTTGGGTACCATAGTCCAAGTTCCTTAGTGTCATTGAGATATCGAAAGATCCTCTTCACAGCCACAAGGTGGGATTCTTTTGGATCAGCTTGAAACCTAGCACACATGCAAACACTAAACATGATGTCAGGTCTACTAGCTGTGAGATATAATAAAGATCCAATCATTCCTCGATACTCCTTTTGATTGACACTTGTTCCAGTCTTGTCTTGATCTAGAGATAACGTTGAGCTCATGGGAGTCTTGGCTGCTTTGGATTGATCCATCTTGAACTTCTTCAAGAGATCCTTAGTGTACTTGCTTTGGTTGACGAAGATCCCTTTCTTGGATTGATGAACTTGTAACCCCAAAAAGAAGTTGAGTTCACCCATCAAGCTCATCTCAAATTCACTGCACATAATGTCAGAAAATTCCTTGCACAAAGATGTGTTAGTAGCACCAAATAATATATCATCAACATAAATTTGAATAACCAAAATGTCCTTTCCTTTGGTCTTGATAAAAAGAGTCTTGTCGATCAACCCTCTTTTAAAATCATTTTCTAAAAGATATTTTGACAAGCGCTCGTACCAAGCTCTTGGGGCTTGTTTCAAACCATAAAGCGCTTTGTCAAGTTTGTAAACATGATTGGGGAATTCTGAGCTTTCAAAACCTGGGGGTTGAGCAACATAAACTTCTTCTTCTAAGAAACCATTAAGAAAAGCACACTTGACATCCATTTGATATAACTTTATGCTCATAAAAGATGCAAATGCTAATAAAATGCGAATGGCTTCAAGCCTGGCTACGGGAGCAAAGGTCTCCTCGTAGTCAATACCTTCCTCTTGATTGTAGCCTTGAGCAACAAGCCGTGCCTTGTTCCTCACAATCTTGCCATTCTCATCTAACTTGTTTCGAAACACCCATCGAGTGCCAATGACTGATTGATGCTTTGGTCTAGGCTTCAAAGTCCAGACTTTGTTCCTCTCAAATTCATTAAGTTCACTTTGCATAGCTATAATCCAGTCTGGCTCCTGAAGTGCCTCATTTACCTTCTTTGGCTCAATAAGAGAAACAAACGCGTTAAAAGCACAAAGATCTTTAAGTTTAGAACGAGTTTGAACACTAGAAGTAGGGTCAGAAATGATATCCTTTAATGAGTGTGATGAGGAGTATCTGAATTTCCTTTTGCTAGTCTCAGCTCCTTGATTCTTCACACCATCAGGATCGATTTGTGGTACATCTGACTCTGTGGTCCTGTTAGGTTCAGTTACAGCAGTCTCTGTCATCTCAACACTGTTGGATTGGACACCAAGGGCTTTGGACGCATCTTCAACACCTTGGGCCAATTCTTCAGTGTTAAGAATCGGTTCCTGCATGTTCCTTTTCTCTGTGTTCATGGTAGCAGCATCATCACCTTCCTCGTTCTCTTCATGGATATTAAGATCTATATCTTTGAAGTCCATCTCAGGTAGCCCTCTTACAAGCCCTTTGGACACAAGCTTCTGTAGTGTATGTGGACTCACATGACCGAGTCTCCTGTGCCAAAGCTTTGGATCGTCCGTCAAGGCCTTTAAACAGGTTAAGCTTCCTTGTGCCACTTGATCAGCATTTACAGCGTAGATGTTGTTGTAACGATATGCAGTCAATATAACTTCACCTGTATCATCTCTGCACACAACAATGTCGCATTTCCCTTTGTCACAAAGAGTGATTGTTCCCGTGGATTGCTCCCTTAGATCATGAAAGAGAGAACTCTTCCCACTCATATGCCTCGAGCAACCACTATCAATAATCCATTTGTGTTCTTTCACCTTGGTGTTCTCCTGCAAAACAAACATCAACCTCTTTTGGACTTTCCATAAGTTCTCTTACAGTAGCTTCAAGCTTTTTATCGTGGGATTCATCTTCTGAGGCCATAAGACAAATGTTGGCCTTCTCATCGTCAGAATCAGAGTCGGAATCACTCCAAGTGGCCACCATAGCTTTCTTCTTCCATTTGTCACCTTTCTTGGGCTGGCTCTTTGTCTTTTGAGGGCAGTCCTTTACAAGATGATCTGTTTCACCACATTCAAAACAAGACAACGGTTTAGTCTTCTTTTCAAACTTGTTGTATTGAGGCTTACCTCGAAATTTTGAAGATTCTGATCCATCCTTGTTGTTGAATTGCTTCTTCATTTTGAGAATTCTAGCAAGGCCTCTTGTGATGAGAGCAAAAGGATCATCCTCATCGTCATTCTCATCTTCAGAATCAGATCCATCCTTGGACTCATCCTTCTTAGACTTTAGTGCCAAGTTCTTGGTACTAGCTGGAAGTTCTCCATCGTCTTCATTAAGGATCATCTCATGCGTGATCAGCTTCCCAAGGAGATCATCAAGGGGTAGAGTAGTGAGGTCCTGGGCTTCCTCTATAGCTGTTACTTTAGGACCCCATTTCTCCTTTGGAAGGCACCTCAGTATCTTCCTCACTTTCTCAACGTTGGTAAAGCTCTTGCCGAGAGGTAAACAAACACATAGCTCTTTCAAACCCAAAAAGGTTGTAAGTACTTCTAGGCCCCTTGAACTTTTACATATGGATTTATGTGGTCATATGCGAGTCAAATCTCCCAATGGTAAAAAGTACATGCTTGTTGTTATTTTTGATTAATGCAATGACGGTGCTTTGAGTGAAAGTGTTGCAGATATAGATCTTAACATCCATGCAGAGAACGCGAAAGGTGATGATGCTGCTACCAAGAACACAAAGAAAAGGAACATGCAAGAACCGATTCTTAACACTGAAGAATTGGCCCAAGGTGTTGAGGATTCGTCCAAAGCCCTTGGTGTCCAATCCAACAGTGTTGAGACGTCAGAAACTGCTGTAACTGAACCGAACAGATCCATGGAGTCAGATGTACTACAAGTTAATCCTACTAGTGTGACGAATCAAGGAGCTGAGACTAGCAAAAGGAAATTCAAATACTCCTCTTCACACTCTTTAAAGGATATCATCTCTGACCCTACTTCTAGTGTTCAAACTCGTTCTAAACTTAAAGATCTTTGTGCTTTTCACGCGTTTGTTTCTCTTATTGAACCAAAGAAGGTAGATGAGGCACTTCAAGAGCCAGACTGGATCATTGCTATGCAAAGTGAGCTTAACGAATTTGAAAGGAACAAAGTCTGGACCTTGAAGCCTAGGCCAAAGCATCAATCAGTCATTGGCACACGATGGGTATTTCGAAACAAGCTAGATGATAATAGTAAGATCGTGAGGAACAAGGCAAGGCTTGTTGCTCAAGGCTACAATCAAGAGGAAGCATTCAAGAACCATACATATTGATGTAAGGCATCATTTCATTGGAGACCATGTCGAAAAAGGTGATGTGTCCATATCATTTATTTCAACTGATTATCAATGGACTGACATTTTTACTAAGCCTTTGGCAGAGGACAAGTTCACCTTCATTAGACATGAGATTGGGATGCTTAACAAGGATGCACTTTCGTAGGGGGAGCTTTCCCTTTACGAAAGATATACTCTACTCGGTGTCAAGATCCTTAAACCTCATTTCAAAGGTTGTGAACTGAACAGTAGAGTACATATAACGGATCAGATATGTTTGGTTGATATCTTATTAGGTATTTGATCAAATATATTTTTAATGGATTTTTAACCTTCTTTATTTGTTACCGATTTTATTTTATCCGAGTATTGTTTATTTGTGGAAATTATTTTAAAATCGGATTAATCTTTTCTTGCCTTAAGATTTGAAAGGATCTTTTTGAATTTTGAATTGTTTTAGTAAGTCTGATTTTGGAGAATATTTTTACCCTCCTCCCTTTTTTGAAAGACAAAAAGGGGGAGATGATTTGATGATGGTTTAGACTTTAAAACTGTTTGGGTATTGGAAGACCTTGTTTTATTTTACTTTGTTGGATGTTTCTATTTGGCTTTAAACTTATGATCCAACATTTGTCTAACCCATGCAGGTACTTAGTCCGATTGTGCTTATGATATATCTGTTTGACTAAGTTGCAGGGATGCACAGGTTTTGTCTTTCATCAAGGGGGAGATTGATAGCTCCACTCCCTTGATGAGAATCGGAATTAGTTTCAACGGCCTTGACAGTATGTCTGTGTCAAAGGTCTTGGAGCTTTAACAGTGTTGACGAAATACAAAACCCGCTCTATATGTTATTATGTCCGAATATTATATTATGTTATTATATGCTTCCATATTATTATTATATATTCACTAACCTTTCAGGAAGCTATTTGAATTATATCTCCTTCCTTAAGCGTTCAAAGCTGAGAAAGATCAAATCGAGATCATGGCTTCCGAAGTTTCCAAAGATAGAAGATTGCGCTCAAGCCATGATCCTCTCTTAGCCGTTGGAGAAGATTCCTTCCTCAAGTGGCGCCGATGATCTTCACTATATAAAGGAGAAGAAGAAGAGAGAGAGGACTGACGCACTTCAAGAATATCATTGCACAATCAGCCTTCAAGCATACTTCTCTCTTCAGCGTGTTCTCTCTGCTTGTTCTTAAGAGTCTTATATTTTGTTTCAAAGCATTTGAGAGATACACAGTGAGCTTATAGGATATATTTCGAGAGAGTGTTATACTCAAGAGTTTGTAACTCAGGAAGTGTGCACTAGGCTATTGATTCTCGAGAGTAAGAGGGTTGTACTAGATAGCTGAGAGAGGTGGGGCTCTTCTAGATTGGTCTAGGACTCCAAGGGAACGTGAGTTGACTAGATTGCAATTGTATAGGAGAGAGGCTTCTCGGTGAGCTATTAGGATCCTAAGCTTTGTGAATCAATAAAGCCTGTTGAATCCTAGGGTTGTGGAAGAACCCTAGGCGGGGACGTAGGCCAAGTTCGTGCCGAACCTCATTAACAATTCGTTGCGTCCTTTACTTATTGCTTTACCTTATTTCCGCACTTGGTTCGATTGTCTAACTTTGTGATTCAGGTTTAATCTCAAAGGTTTTGGTACAAGCTCCAAAAGTCTTGAGACTTTCTGCGATAAACGGGCATACTCTATTCAACCCCCCTTCTAGAGTATTTCTTATTACTTTGTTTTTACATTATCGAACCTTCACTATATATCATCAACTTTGCAGGTAAAATTTCATCTTCCATTGATATTTTTTATCAGCCCGCAGGCTCAAGTGTTGAGTGGATCATTGACACAAGGGCAACTGATCATATGATGTCATATGACTCTTGTGTGTTTAACAATATGCAGCTAAGCAAACTTGTTCACGTTGGTTTGCCGGATAGAACTATCAAAATAGTCAAAGAGATGGGAGAATTGCAATTTACATATAAAGTGGCATTAAAGGATGTTCTATTAGTGCCAGACTTTAAGCATTGTCTTTTGTCAGTTGGAAAATTTCTAGATGATAATGAACTAATAGCAATTTTTTCTCAAACATCTTGTTACATTTAGGACCCTGGAACTAGAAGGGTGTTGCTGTCATGGAGAAGAAAACATAGGTTGTACAAAGTGTGGACCTCAGATCAAGCTAAGAGCTTTAATGAGATGAAGAGAAGTGATGAAATGAAGCAAATATCTTCCATCTTTTGTAATAAAGCTAGTAGTAATCTAGACTTGAATCATGCAAGACTTGGGCATACTTCAGTTTCCAAAATGACACATATAGATCAAGTTACTCAGTTTGATTTTGATCGGTTTCACTATGAGACATGTGCTTTATGTAAGCATCACAGACTTCCTTTTGAAAGAAGTAAAGTTAGAGCAGCAAAGCCTTTTGATCTAGTGCACATGGATGTTTGGGGTCCTTATAGTGTGCCTACTTACAATGGTTTTCAATACTTCTTAACTGTGTTAGATGATTGCACAAGGGTAACCTGGAATTTTTTGCTCAAGTCTAGATTGCAGGTGTTTAAAACTATATATGATTTTGTGGCTTATGCAAAGGCATGGTTTAGATGTGTGATAAAATGCATAAGGACAGATAATGGGGTGAATTCACATCAAATTAGTGTCAAGAGTTCTTTGCAACCTTGGGAATTTCGCATAATAGAAGTGTTCCTTATACTCCTCAGCAGAATGGGAGAGTTGAAAGAAAGCACAAACATTTAATAGAGACAGTCAGGGCATTGAGAGTTCATGCAGGATTGCCTCTGAAATTTTTGGGGAGAATGTGTGTTGTCTGCTACACATATTATCAACAAGCTGCCTACTGAAATTCTAAGCTGGAAATCACCCTTTGAGATGTTATTTGGAAAACCTGCCACTTATGATGAATTGAAGATCATAGGATGTCTGTGTTGTGCTCCTATTGCTCATAAGGATAAAGACAAAACGCATGCTAGAGGAATGAAGTGCATCCTTCTAAGTTACCCTCATGGGCAGAAAACTTACAAGCTATGGGATCTTGAATCCAAGGTTACATTTCACATCAAGGATGTGACTTTCTTTGAGAATGTGTTCCCATTTAAAGAACACTCGGAAGACGTTAGAGAGGAATCTGTAACACCAGCAAATGTATCAACTCTTGTTAATCCAGCAGACAACTCATATGATCATTTTAATGAGCAACTTTATTCTCCTATGATCAGTCAGGATTCTCATTAGTTGCAATCCATTCCAGCAAGTCAGGGATCTCATGAATCAACTGCATCTGCTGAGGTGTTACCTTCAATTATAGTGGACATATAAAGCACTTACAGATCTGGGTCATTGCCAACAGTTTCATATGAAATTTTGAATGATGAAGCTATATTTCCTCCCTTGAGGAGATCTTCTAGACATATTGTGCAACCTAGAGGATTTCAAGACTATGTGAGTCATACTCGTGGAAGAGGTGACTCCTTTTCACAAAGCTTCCTAGCTACATGCTTTGATAATCCTGTTGTTATGGATGGATCATTTGTCACATCTTTTGCCAATATGGTTATGATATATGAGTCATCCCATTACAAGCAAGCCATAGTAGACATTCATTGGGTGGATGCAATGAAGCATGAGTTAGAGGCTCTAGAAAATAACCATACATGGGAGCTCACATAATTGCCTCATGAAAGAATGCAATATGAAGCGAATGGGTTTATAAAATAAAGTATAAGCTAGATGGATTAGTGGAAAGATTTAAAGCAAGATTAGTTGCAAAAGGCTATAACCAGATTAAAGGGAAAGACTACAGGCACAATTTCTCTCCAGTTGAAAAATTCAGCACAGTGAGACCACTCTTAGTTGTGGCTACTGCAAAGAGCTGGCCCTTGCATCTGTTAGACGTAAATAATGCTTTTTTACATGGATTCTTATAAGAAGAGGTTTATATGACACCGTCTGAATGATACAGTTTGAAGAAACTAAATCTGGTGTGCAGATTAAAAAAATCCATTATGGGCTTAAACAAGCCTCTAGGCAATGGAATGCTGAATTGTGCAAATTCCTGATCATCCTAGGATATCAAAAAAGTCTTGATGATTATTCTTTGTTTGTTAGAATCAGACCCTCGGGGATGGCAGTGGCACTAGTTTATGTTGATGATGTTTTGCTCACAGGGGATAATGAATATTGCTTTGACAAAGAGTTCCCTACATGAGAAATTTACTATCAAAGACCGGACCTTGGCCAGGTATTTCTTGGGCATGGAAATCCTTAGAGACAGTTCTGAGAATCATCTTCATCAAAGAAAATATGTCTTAGACATATTAGATGATTGCAAGACGCTAGAGTGCACACCTGCTTCTTTTCCTCTTCCTAGATGACTTAAACTTTCCACTGATATGTACAAGAAATGTTCTAGAGGACTCTAAGGTTTATAGAAGGCTTGTTAGGAGATTGTTATTTCTCAATTTAACCAGGCCAGATATCACTTAAGATGTACAACACCTGAGTCAATTCATGAGTGAACCTAGGCAGCTTCACTAATGAAGGTTCGATAATGTAAAACAAAGTAATATATAAATACTCTAGAAGGGGGGTTGAATAGAATATGCCCGTTTTTCGCAGTAAGTTTCAAGACTTTTGGAGCTTGTACCAAAACCTTTGAGAAGAACCTGAATCACAAAGTTAAACAATTCGAGCCAAGTGCGGAAAAATGGTAAAGCAAATAAGTAAAGAACACGAGTAATTGTTTACGAGGTTCAGCACAACTGGCCTACGTCCCCGCCTAGGGTTCTTCCACAACCCTAGGATTCAAAGGCTTTATTGATTGCTTAGCTTAGGATCCTAATAGCTCACCGAGAAGCCTCACTCCTATACAATTGCAATCTAGTCAACTCATGTTCCCTTGGAGTCCTAGACCAATCTAGAAGAGCCCCACCTCTCTCAGCTATCTAGTACAATCCTCTAACTCTCGCAAATCAATAGCCTAGTGCAACTTCCCGAGTTATAAACTCTCGAGTAACACTTGAAATAAATATATCCTATAAGCTCACAGTGGCTCTCAAAGGCTTTGAAATAAACAACAAACTATTTGAGCGCTTTGCAGAGAGACACTTGGAAGACAGATCGCTTGAAAGAATTGAAGCTCATGTGTAGCACTTGTATTTCTGTCTTCTCCTTCCTTTCCTTTATATACTAGCATGGAGATAGCATGGAGCGTGAGGATCTTCATCACCAGATCTCCAACGGCTCTTTGGACTCAGTTCGATCTTGGAATCTTCTATATATGGATACTTTGAAACGCCATGATCTATTTTGAACTGATCTCTTCAACATATAAAGAAGGATGCAATCTTCGAATATACTTCCTGAAATGGTTAGTCATACATATATATATAATATAATGGAAGTATATAATAAGATAAAATAATATACGAATAATAAAGGTAGGTTTTGTATTTCATCAACTGTTAACGCTCCAAGGCCTTTGACACAAATATCCTGTCAAAGCCTTTGAAACATCTATTCCGATTCTCATCAAGGGAGGGAGTTATCAACTATGATGCAGATGTGCATGTTGTAAGATATCTGAAAGGATCGGTTGTTGTAGGATTGTATTATCCTACTATTTGTGATCTATCCATCTCAGCTTACTCTGATGCAGTTTGGGGAGCTTGTCAATTTAGTGCTAAATCCCTCACGGGGTATTCTGTGTTCATTGGAACATCTTTAGTGTCATGGAAGACAAAGAAATAGACCACTGTGTCTAAATCATTAGTTGAAGCTGAATAAAGAAGTATGGCTGCGACCACTAGTGAGTTAATCTAGGTTGATGGAATTTTACAAGCTTTGAAGATACAATCAGCTCTGCATGTACCTCTGTTTTATGACAACAAGGCTGCAATACAAATTGTTGAGAACCCAGTTTTTACGAACGGACAAAACACTTGAAGATAGATTTTCACTTTATCAGACATCATCTTATTGAAGGCTTTGTACAACCTCAACATGTGATAACTGGCATACAGTTAGCAAACATCTTAACAAATCCATTAGGAGTTCAGCATCATCATTTCCTCTCTCTCAAGTTAGGCCTTGTTGGATTCCAACACAGTACAACTTGAGAAGGGATGTGAAGATTATGATCATCATCAAATGCTTCATCAAGCATTCATCTACGCTTCATTAAGCTTTCATATTTGAGCTTTCATTTATGAGTTTTGTCTTTTTCTCATTATGACATTTTGGTTATTTCATCCTTGTTTTTGCCCTTATGTAATAAGCCATTTGGCACCAGCCGAACACGTGATTCTCTTGCTATATAAGCAGAAAATGTGCAGCTCTTATTTGTAGGGTTTTGGGGATTGAGAACAAGAAGCTTTACAGTTGTCGTAAGGGGTTCATCCCTTCTATTTTTATCAATGAAATAGTGTGCCTAAATGCATTATTTTCTTAGTGTTTATTGCTGAAGTTTTGGTTTGATTGTTGCTTACAGTAGCAACAACATTTACGTTTTATTTCTTCACAAATGCATCTCGATAACACATAAGCGTCTTCGGGATGGTTCCACACGAGTACTTCCCATGCAACCACCTCATCGCTAATGAAATCCTCCCCGTCTTCAAACTGCACACCCAGTGCAGGAAGTTGTGACCCATGACCTTTCTTCTTCCAAGTCTCTTGCCTTCTAGCTCGTCGAAGTGCATTATGTTCGTCACCAACGTCCATGGAAAGTGATTGTGGCCTACCAATGGAGATTCACTCTCATGCCCACAACTAGTAATTGCATATAAATGATGAGTTAACTACTTGTAAGAATTTGTGGTACAAAAACGAAAACCATAGTGCATACCATATCTGTAGTAAGATCATGGGTTCGACAAACTCAGCCTTCTCTCGGTCCATAGCTCTACAAAGATAGCGATATAGGAAAACAAGTGTGGCATTCCCCCAATTGTAATGGCTAGTAGGCTCCAAATATGTTAACAGTGGGAGGTAAAGTAATTGAACTTGACCGCCACTGCTATCTATGAATGTCACACCAACCATTAGTAACAACGGCATGTACGCCCTCATCTGACACTGAATTGCATGATCGTCAACATCATCTACTAGTAAAGGTACAAGTAGTTGGCGTAGTGCCACCTTCACCGACGATCCCCCAATCTGATTTACTGGGGGTGTATGTCCGAGCAACGTTCCATCAATTGTCAGCCAATCGTAACATGCAGTACCAGTCACTTCAAGACCATCAACACGAAGCCCAAACAAAACTGAAACGTCTTGCAGCGTGATCGTGGCTTTCCGAACATTCAAGTGGGAGGCTCGGGTCTCTAGTGCTCTATTAAAGTTGTGATTAATTCATTATCGATCTCAAATATGGACTCGAGATTGTACTTAAAGTAAAATCCTCCCAACTATATATAGTGAATGACTCCAGGGTCTGCAGGCAGATCTCTCCTAAACTTCTGCAAGTGCATCCTATGTTGGATTACACCATTCGTCTGCAAATATAATACATACATATATTGCATTCTGAAAGGATTTACCGGCATCTAATATATAGACTTGAATTGGTTAAGACAATATATACTTACGTATTCTTCGCGGTTCCACTCATCATTGGACCTATGTAGATGTTGTCTATTTAGAATGTCATTGACCAATGAGGCGGGATTCGATTGCATTTCCATTTTGAAATTCCTAAAATTTAAATGACAAACAAATTAATTTCTACAAAATTACAAAGTAGTTAATTTGTTAAATCTAAATTTTTATTACAAACTTAACACAATATAACATTTTAAGAGTGCTTCATCTTTTAACAATCTAATACACTGTCAAAATCAAATCTTCTTTTATTTTATGCTCATCTAATTGCATATGCTAGTATTCTAACATAACATATTAATTACATCTACAATCTACTAAACCTTATAATTTTAACTATCACACAATTTTGAATATTTAACTATCACACAATTTTAAATATACGGCAATCACCCATCACGTATAGCTACTAGACAATTTTAAATCTATGGTAATAGCAATCACAATTTTGAATATATGACAATCAACCATCACACACACAGAAACGTACTACACAATTTCGAATATATGACACTTACCGAGTCGGGACGAATCCCGCTCGGATAGGCTCGTAGAGCCATGGTTCCCCAACCTATGCCTCTCAGGATAATTGGGTACCGACCCTGAGTCTTGATGCTTCTAGTCATATTTATAAAGGAAGCTTAAGTATCATTTTCAACAAGTGTCACAAAGTCGATGACAAGTGTCCCTCATGTGGTCTCTCTTCCAAATTTGATGGGTTTAGGTGGATTTTGGTGGGATTGTCCATTATTTGGATGATTCATTATAATTATCTTAGAAGCGGGTTTATTTCTATAGCATGAACTAGATTATTTACTCATGATATCATATATGATAATTATACAAGTCAAATTTATGCGAGTGCATCATCAGGAGGGAGCTGAAAAGAAGGTGGAGTGTGCTAACAAAGGGATGCAAAGAGGTTTGAAGGGTGCCAACATAAGGATGGATGGAGCCGACAAAGTTGTTGATAGCTGACAAAGGGTTTGGAAAAGATGTTGAAAAAAAAGATAAAGATAACGGGGATGAAGAGAATATATGAAGGGGGTATGGTTGGTGCTGATGTTGACATGAATTATTACACCAATGAAGGGGTTGAGTTTGGTGTAGAATCAGACAATGACTAATGAGGTAGCTGATAATGAAGAGTTGGGGAAAGATTTTAAAGGTGTTGACACTAGTGGTCGTAAAGGAGAGAATCCCAAATGGGTAAAATAATTGTCATTGAAGTTGGATAGTTTAGTCTGTATTTTTTATTGTTGAACTTCAAAAAGAACTTGAGGGAATTGGCGATATTAGTGGCAGGGTTACTTTCGTTGAAAATAAATTTACCCTTTTTGTCCATGCATCCAAATTTCTAGGATTCAAGACCTATTTTTGTTGATGATTTTCAGAAAAGGCTAATGAAGGTTTAGAGAATGTTGAGGGTCAAAAGGTTGATGGAGGTTTAGAGGATGCTGAAACTATCCATGATCCCAATGGTCCTCTCAGCGAAGGCAATTTTGTAGTGAAGACTGACATTTCTGTAACGGTAGGTAATGCTGAAATTGATGATGGGAAGTTTGTAGTGAATGTTGACATTGTTTCAAGTGATGTTGATATTGATACTTCAGCAGCCGATGTTCCATCAAAAAAGGCTGACATTTATTTAAAGGATACCGAGGTTGATGTAGGTATCATAGTGCTTAGTGGTAAAGATTCTGATGGTGGTGGCGAACACTTTGATTGTTTTGATGTGTCGAAAGAAGCACATCCTGAAGTTCATGATGAAATCGAATAATTAAGGCGATCAAAGCGTATACATAAAGCTAGTAGTTTTCGTTTGAGCCTTTATGAAAATGGCATGAAGGGCAAAGTTCCAAAATACAATCCTTCAAAGTCTTTATTATCTGAAGATGATCATACTTTTTTGTACTCGTACACCAAGTTAGTTTAATATTTCTGATATGTTGACATTCTCTCTTTTTGTTCAACATGGATTTTGTTGTGAAAGGGTGCTCGTGTATATTTTTGAAGAAGAAAGAATTTTTTCAAGTTGTCATTGGGAAAACAAAATGGCCTGAGGGCTCAGTAAGTATATTTAATTTAAATATATTATGTTTTAATTTTAAACCAAATTTTCGTGATTATAATCTACTAAAACATGTGCAATATGTATTGTCAGCATATAGAGGAAGGGTTGTATCATATGCGAAAGAGAATATCACAAGAGCCTTCGAAATTTGAAGATGTTATCTTGGACCGGTTGCTACATTAGTGGTATTTACCTGAAGTGATTGCTTCATATGATATAGGATGTAATGTGAACATCTTTATAGCAAAATATTTTATTGGTCGGTATCCTATTGATTTTGGTAAGGAGTAGAGTAATGCAAAGAGGATATATACACCCTTCAATATTAAAAAAAGTATTGGATGGTTCTAGAAATTATTAACATTAAAGAAAGGAATGTTATGGTCTATGACTGTAAGAAGTACGTTGTTGACGATGAGAAGCTGAAAGAATCTTTATGGGGCTTAGTTGTATGGTTGCCTCACCATTTATGGAAAACTTCAATGCACAAAAAATTTAAAGGAACACCAGAATTCACCATAGAAAGGATCATTGATTTTATAAATGATTAAACCGTGTGTATATTTTTAATAACTAGTTGCATTCCACGTGCTTCGCACGTGGGTATCCAACTTTTTCATGTGTGGAGAAAAATCACAAAATAGATTAATGGTAAAAACTATCAAATCTGGAGATGTTAAGCATTCAAAGCTGTTTTACGAGCTCTATTTCTTGAGATGAATGCTTGTATCACGGGAGGGGATGGGTACTTGTATCACAGAAGGTGTTGTGTAGCCATCGTTGGATGCAAATGAGTTTTGATTGAATTCCAAATGGCTGCATATAAAATAATTTCAAGTGAGAACAGTGAACCATTTATAGAATTGTACCCACCTGCAGAAAATTAACAATATTGATACATATAAGCATTGAGCAATGAATTTTACTTGATTTGTGTTGATTAAAATTGTCTATACAGCTACAGAAGCCTTTGAAAGTGCATCTTTGGTTGTCACAGACAAATCACATTCTTGTTCCATTATGCTTGTGTTTGTGAATAAATTAAAAATTATTCAAATCAGATCTAACATAAACATGGAGTAGATGTATGAATGTAGAAAAGACGATCAATGCTTTAGAGTTTATAGCTAAGCCACCGCTCACATGAGTCACAAACTCATTGTACAACCTTACTTTGTTCACTACTCTCATTCTCATTTCTTTAGTCTTCTTGCCCTCATGAAAATAAAATATACAGTTTATTCCCATAACTAAATTTAATTTTGCATGATACATTTTAGTCAAAACAGTCACCCCCGAAGCAATGGCTTAATTTAACATGATCAAATGAGAAATGTTTTTCTTCAACTTTTAGAATGTTTAATAATCCCATGCTAGCTAAACTCACATTTCCATTCAGGAAGAACAAATTGAAATTCATTTGAATGCAAAAAATAAATGGCAAAGCAAAATTCGTTAGTAATCAAACCATCTATGCATAGTCTATAGCTTTTTGCTATCACACTCATTTCTCTAATGTTTTTTTGCAAAAAAAATTCTTTTATTTTATCAAGCAGATTTAATTTATAAAAAACTTTAAAATAATTAAAAAAAATGCAGAAAGTTTTCAAATGAAAGGGATTTTCATATTATTTTGTGTTTTGCTTATGTATTTATAGGAGTTTTCATTCATGTTTTCCAATTACTTAAGACATGACATTTTCAAACAAATCGATTTACTTCAAATGATATAAAAGAAAGTAGAACAAAGTGAAACAATCATGAAAACATATAGCTTACTATCTTTCTACTTCTCCCTGTTCCAAAATCGCCGCCTCTAAAGCGTCCCTATTCTTCCTCCCTGGCTCCCCTCTCTTCCTTTTCGTTTGCTCCATCTTCGATCGTCCTCAAGATGATGCTTACATTTCTTCCTCCTCTTGAATCTTGTTCAAATTGAGTACAAGACTCAACATGCTGAAGATACAGATGGATAGAGATCATGCAAGGAACCAATAGAAAGATTAGATGAAAATCTAAGAAAACAAGATTTGCAAATTCGGGATTACGGAGCCCAACCATTCCAAATAAAAAAAATTACTAATGGTTCAATGTGGTTCTCAAGGTCCCAAGATTTAAAATGAGCAATATGTAGGAGAGATTTAATATTTATGAACTTCGTTTCTACCATTATACTTGTTAAGTAGGCTGGGCAATCAGTTCACACTATAGGATCAAGAAAACATAAATCAAACAATCAATGTCTAAATAAAAAGGAAACACAATCCAGTTTTAAAAATGAGCATCCCCAAATCATCCTATCAAAATCGATTCTTTATAGCTTAGTGACCGCTCTAGGGTTGCAAAGCAAGAGAGGGTATTGAAGACTTTGAATCCTAAAGATGGGTTTTGTTTTTGTGTCCACTTATACAAAAATAATAATAAGTGTCGTCTTCCCGGAGCAATCTCAAGATTTCAATTTCCATGAAGTTTGCTGAAAGTAAACAGATGATTCAATTGCATTCCTTACACATTTTCCAATCAAGTATGGATTTAAATTTTGAAAATGTTCTATAAGAAAATTACTCTTTAGGGTGCTTACTCTTTATGGAGTTTGAAATTTAAGAGGATATCTTTAATAACATCTTTGGGTGAGATGATTAATGAAGACAAAATTTCTACTGAATGGATTTTTTTTCTTAATCACTATGAGAGACTTTGTCGGCTTCCAATTTCTGGGGGAATACTTCCAACAAACTTCATTCAAGTGGATGTAACTTCCCAAATTCAACCAAAACACATAAATCCATGCTAATTTTAGTTCAATTTCTCCTCTATTCATTAGTTTCCTGATGCTAATCTTTTCTTTGCAACCTAATCAAGGAGAGGGGCACATGGAAACGAAAACCACAGGTGCTAAATAATCAAGGTGAGATAAAAATTGGAAGCGAGAACTCTGGATCAAGGGAATATTACCCGAGAGTTGGAACCGTTGTGATTGTCAGAGTCACCATGGCTTCCATTGTGCTGCCTTGGAGATAAACCAGAGTCTTATCCATTGCTATCAAACTTGTCTTCTTCCGGAGCAGCACCGAATCTGAAACGTGCTGAACTCTGGGGACCGGAATCGGAAGTCAAGAGAGGAAGAGGAAGAGACTACAATTAAAATTGGAGGAGGGTTCATAATCGGTGCCTTGTTTTGGACGACAGTGTTGAGGGACTTGAGGGAGGTTGGATGCCCTTTGAGGATGCGTTTGGCGGCGCTGGAAATCGACAACCTCTTCTCCTTCCCGTTGATCCTGATCGATCAATCCTTGAGCTAGGGGTCGAAGATGACCCTGCCGCCGTGCTGGAGAGGTGTATGCTGGGAGCCATGGAGGGCTACACCGATTTCTTTTGATGATGAGGCTATCGGCCTCCGCCATAGACCCCGGCGCGGGTTAGGGTTATCAAGCGGCGAGAAAGAGAGAGACAACCAGGGAGGCGGACGGACGGGAAACACATTGTGGCAATTTCGTAATTGTCAATTAACAGTGTTAAAATTGGGGGCAAAATGGTAAGTCAACTCTGTGGCAAAGTCTCCCTTTTATATATACGAGGTCATTAACCGAAAATAATTCGCACAATAGTTGTTTTTGCTTGCGAGATAAATGCAGCATTTATGAGTTGCAAGACGAGGAGATCCATTAGAATCCATTGTGTATAATTCTTGAAAACTTGGAGTTGTTGCATTCGCTAAGAGCTGAGAAAACATGATTTTGTTGCTCTGTAACACAACCTTCTCATACCCATTTTCTTCTAGTTGGGCAACTGAATTTACCAAGACCTCTGATCTCTAATCAATCACCAGAGAACACCAAAGATCAAAAACTTCAAAAAATGACAACTCTAGCATTTAACATGCTCGGCTAGATTATAGAGCAAATAAAGTGATAAACAATTGACTTCCAACAAGATAAGGCAACCCATCATACTTTAAGCTCTGAAACCTTTCCTTATGACTAAGAACCTGTTGCAAAACATATCTGCAAGAACATGCTCATAGAGTCATAGGTGACAACAACATCATTTTGAATTAGCAAGGGTGGACTCAAAGACGATTCAGATTCAAAGTGCAAACCTCAAACCTCTTAAATGCATACAAATGAGCATCAATGAGATTCGTACCAATTTCCATCTACAAAGTAGGGTAAGGAGCACAACCTTAAGAACCAATGCCAAATAATTCCACTAAGCAAATATAATACTCCTACAAATGAAAAGTACATGCACAATTGTATATTGAAGTTAGACATCACACACCTGGCCAACAGCAAGAAGTATGCTCTTATGAACTTTAACATCCTTCTCAACATCAATGCCTACAAAGATCATGCTTCCACTCAGACCATGTCCATCAAGTATTACATCATTTACATCAGTTGAAAAATATCCAGCAGAAGTTTAACCTGATGCTATGTGTAGCAAAAACTGTTTGGTGGAATCCAATCCTATAATATCACATCGTGCAGATTTTTTTACCTTGTCTTTGCCACTCGAGGACCCAGATTCAGCTGCCCCCACTAACAGAAGTTGAGCAAAGCATTGTGGTTACAGCTGCATCATGCCGTCTATGTACAACTGCCACTACCCCAGGTGGAACATCACAGACAAGATTACGACTCACACTACCTATAAATATAACAGTCAAATATCACCAGCAGATCATCTGAAATGAAAAATCCCCCAACCCTTCCCCCAATAATATTTGTAAGCCATTGAATGTAATTGCTTGAAATGCATGGCAAGGGGAAGATCAATCATGATATTGGAACTCGCCTAGAATTAAGAATTCATAGAATAAAAAACTATCATTCCTTTAAGAAAACAAAGGGATAATTTTCCAAAAAAAACAAAAGAAGCGCATATGTTATCTCATAGACAAACATAAAACAATAACAAATGAGTTCTATCAAATTAGCTATAGTAACACCACCAAATACTACCCACTACCCAACCTATATCAAATTAGCTATATTTGTACAAAGATCGTATTGCCAACCAATCTCCTCCATTTGCTACATCAACAAAGCAATAATATTCCATGTCTAAATCCCAGTCGAATCATTCACAAGTATAGTTTGCTAGGTTCATGAACAGCACATCAACAAATGCAATAAAATGAAAATTATCCAAGGGTTCATGAATGGCACTAACCAAGATGTCGCTAGCTGTCGAGTGGGGTGATATTGCTTAAAGGGCATCGACAGTCCCCATATCCTCAGAAATTGATGCCACCTTTAAGTATAAAATAGGCTCTCACTCGTCAATTGGGAATTCATTTAGCAAGGCATACATAATATTGTACAACTATAACAGTGATTTCACTAACAAAATAGGGGGGGGGGGGGGGGGGGGGGGAAGAGAAAAGAAAAGAAAGTTATGTGCAACAAATATTCTCAGGAGCAATATAGAAAACAACTAGTGAGTAAGAAAATGAGCTACCTTGAATAGTTTTCTATAAAAAAAACTGCTATCAGGAAAGAAAATCTCAATATCTTTCTATTTAGTGTCCAAAATCCATTGGAAATCATATGGATTCAGAGACTTGTACACTATTCAATCTTATTTTCAGTATGCAATATATCATACATAGATACTTTCAAAAGTACAAAAAAGAGGTCAATGAATGTCCTTTGATAACAGAAAATTTCTAGATATTTCAAGCTTCACAATTGCTCCTGTATGTTGTTTTAAAGCACATCTTGCTAATGATGGACCCTTCATTGCTTGTAATAAAAAGGTACTGATCCATTGTTCTACAAATACTAAACCATGCAATGATTGTAGATGCAATATGGTATACACTTTCCACTCTATCTAATGATCACCTAAAACACTTCCAAAGGGGAGAAAGATTATCTTCCAACTATCAACCAAACTATCAGTGACATGACCTTAAAAACACAAGCATTCTTACGAATACGAAAAAAAAACAATAGCCAGTAACTTGAATATTGAATCAAGGAAAGAAGAAAACCCAACTGGAACTCTGGAAGTACCCCAACGTGTAGCCGGTCAAGATAGGCGCTTCATATCCAACCACCAACAAGAGCACCAGCGTCTTGACCTTCAACAACCTAAAAATTGGCATCTATAGTAAACAATCAATAATAGCAAAAGTTTAAGTTCGCATTTTCATGCAAACTGTCACAGAACAGATGATGAAACTGATCCAGTCACTGTGATGAAAAGGACAGACAATAATAGCAAAAAAACGATAAACCATGGACTGAAGAGAGACTTTAAGAAACTCAGATAACAGGAAGGAAATCCCACCTTTCTCCTGAAGATACGGTGAACTGTGGGAGCTGCAGGTGCATCCTCTGTGGACTTATATGCTTCAACTTCGTTTGTCATTGTTGATGCCATCTTTACCCCTGAAGTACCATCAGTAACATCCCTCCAGTCGAATTTGAAGATACCCTTACCCTGTTTAGTTACCTTATAGCCCTGTTTGTAGCCACCCAAAAAATACAACATTGCCAATCTCATAATCAGATTATAAAGCAGATCAAACACTTCTTTCTCAATCAACACCAAAAAAAAAATACTTCTTTCTCAATGGCGAAATCCGGCAAACACCGGGAACGGAACCGGAAGCCAGGAAAGGAAGAGGAAGAGTATGCGATGAAAATTGGAAGAGCATTCACAAAGGAAGCATGAATGGTAGGAGACGGATACGTTGAAATTACAAATCTATAACTGCAGAATGCTCTTATAGAATACGCTTTGTGTCACTCTCCGAGAAGAAGATCGCGCTTTTTTCGTTGAGAATTCTTCGTTCCGCTTTCGAATGTTGCAATGCATAAAGAGGTTCGATTTTAGCATGATAAGTTATTTACCTAATTATACTGGAAATATCTACTTCCACAAGAGGTTCAATTTTAGGCCTTTAAATTGAGAAATTTTTTATATGGAATTTCAAACAAGCGCATGATGAACTCGTATCCGATTCATAGCTGGGGTGGAACCCTTAGGTTTTTTTTGTGTTTGATCAATAAATTGATTCTCTAAATCTCAAAACCTAATCAAAATTTCACAAAGTTGATTCTATAAATTACAAACCCTAATTTCACAAAATTGGTTTCCAAAATCAAAACCCTAAACGAATTATCATGTTTGCCGAGTATATGAAGATAAATTTCTACCCATGCAAAAGGAGAGAATACAAATCTGATACAGTCAAGATTAAAAGAAAGGGGCATCCTGCTTATGGGTAAGCAAAATGGAATGGGAAGATCCTACCAATTGCATGAGGAAACTCCTCCCTCAAACTTTAGAAAGGTCCTCAGACAATTCCAAGAAGGTATAATCAGATAAAAAAAATATAAAATAAATCAAAAGGCTTGCAAGTTAAGAGCAACCCCAACAGCATCTCTAAAATAGAGAAAAGTGGAAAATTTGGAGAAAAATGAGTGTTTTTTGCCCCAACAGCTTTTGTATATCAATCTGCAAAATAGAGAAATTTGGAGAGAGACTACATTTTTCTCTATATTTGTAGCAAGACAAACTCACTCTAAACTTTAATTGCTTTGGGAGATAGAGGAAAAATTTAATGCTCCACCATCTCTTTTTTGGTAGGATTCACCATTTTTGGGAGAGAGAGTGGAAAACATTAGTTGTTTTGGGAGAGAGAGGGGGGAAAACATTAATTGCTTTGGGAGAGAGGGAAGAAATTTGTATTTATTATATTATATAATTAATGTAGAAATTTGTATAATAGAGAAGCTGTTGGAGTTTGATGGTAAATTTTTTAGAGATTTTGATATTTTGATCTCTATTTTAGAGAATTTTTACAAAACATGTTGGGCTTGCTCTAACCACTTAACCCACCCCAGAGTAGTTCAAGTACAATTATGAAAAATTTACATATCCCAAACCAAGTCATGCAGCAAATTCCTACTTGGAAAATCAAATTCGATTCAAAACCATGAGATCCTAAAAGTCTAAAATCAAACAATTTCATATTCCAAACAGAAGACAAAGAATAAGGTCTTTCAGCAGTAGCATTTAATAAGAATATATTAACAGACAAAACTAACTAATTACAAACCAGTAAAACAATTAATCACACATATTTAAAATCGAACCTAGGTAAATAAATTCAATGCCCAATTAGCACCCCAAAGTTGAAATTTTAACATACTTGAGACGCAATTGGATCAGAATCAGCATTCGTGGACTCCCCGTAGCTCTCGAAGCCTCAGATCAAAGCCTGTCCAAAAACCAACCAAAACTGCGAAAAATTAATCTTTGCCCTCAAATTTGCCCAATTTAATTAGGTAAAAAATTAGATTAGCTTTTGACACCCAGCGAAGAAAGAGAATGCGTTAAGAACCTGGAGTTCACCAATTACATCGGATAATTTGCCGTTCTTAGCCAAAATAGTGGCAGTGTAACCTAGGAAAGAAGATTTTACTTCAATTCAAATACAATTTCGAATTCGGAATGAAAACTGGATTCATGAATTAAGAGCACTATGCTATAGGTTTTGTGGATGAGCCAGTCGCAAGTACTATCTTGTGCCTAAAGCTTGAAAAACCTAAGGAGTATGTGATTTTATTCCAACTTAAAATCCTCAAGAAATAAAAAATACAAACTCAATTTTAACTTGACAATTAATCAAACACCTTAAAGGCATCCTTACCTCTCACAAATCGGCGCACGTACCGTGAGTGTTTCTTCGTAGTCCAAACCACTGGAAATAAAAGCCTCCCTCATCCAGATTCAGCAACTTCACACCGCCATCTTCAATGAGCATAAGTATCTTCTCGACTCGTCAATGAGAAGCGATATATCATCGCCGATCATCAAAATCTCTTTCCAAACGTCTTAACGAAGACATCGTTGACGGAGAGGCAGGTGATGACGCCAACGCCCTTCGCTCTTCGAACATCTCGATGAATCGAACTACTGTAGAAGGGAAAAGCGCCGAGTGCCGCGGACCGGAACTGGAAGCCATGAGAGATTGAGAGGAAGAGGAAGAGAGAACTGTGAAAGTTGGAGGCGGCTTCACAAAGGAAGCGATGACAGGCGTGAAGAATGGATCGATTGGCACATAGAAAAGGCAGAAACCAGGATTAAGGAAATACCAATAACACCCTTAAATTTGGATGATGGAATAAGAAAGAAAGGAAGGGTAGATTAGTAAACATACTTGATGAACAGTAAAGGCAAACTCTAGCTTTTATATAGTAAGATAGAAGTGTATCTTTTTGTTGATTTTATTAGTTATAGTGGCCAATATGTATATGCACTTACCTATTTTTTATTCATATAGTGTGTGTGTTGTTGTGGCTACCAAGGTGATTGAAGCTCATGTGTTTGCTGGTGATATCAATAGCTTTACTCAAGAGAAATTGTATCATTATCATGAACTCATGTGTTTAATTAGATATTTTGAAGGAGAATTGGAGCTTTAAATTTTAGTATATGTTGTAAAACATCTGGTTGTGGTTGTTGTATTTTAAAATATCTTATTACGGGTGCCGCTTTGTGTTAATTTGTAATGAAAAAATCAGTTTATGTTTGTTAGACATATGTTCTATTGACAAAACAATTTATGTTGTTTAGTCTTAATTATATATGCTGATTTCTTTCAAATATGCAATGTGCCGATAAATTAATAGACATAATGCTTACTGAACAAATCAATTTATGGTTGTGAGTAGATGCTCCCTTCTCAGCTACTTGCTCTCATCTTTCCTTATTGGAACGGCCCAGAATTATGATTTCCGGGTTACGTTTCAAGGGATAAAACCCCTTGTTCGGATCTTGCAATCCAGGTACGGGTCGAGGTTTCAAAGTCATTTCAGATTAATAGAAAGAGGGATTTCAAACCCTAAACACCTCGAAGGACCGTTGGGTACCCTTAATATGTCCTAGGGACTAACTCGCAAAATTCATTTCACACGGAAGCAAGACGGAAGCAAAATAAGGATACAAGTGCCACGGCAAAGCCGGGTCAAAACAGAGTCAAAAGTATAAATCCAAAAGAATATAATCAGAGTCTGGTGAAGTCTATAACTCCAACGCCCACTCTCCGCCGACAAAATGACCCGCGCAATAAGCAAACAACACCGATAGGATGAACATAAATAATTCCTAAAAAAATTGATTTGGAGCGGGATCAGATCGATGCCCATAACTCTGCATCCCAACCATAAGCACACATATACGCTATACCTAATAAAGATGCTCTAATGCAGTACGAAATTCAAACACACTAGCATGCTCCTAGTTCATAATAATGTGCAGAAATACTGTAAAGGGCCCAAGACAATGCCAAGTGGCATATCCCTCTCCTACCTCCACCCCTTCCGACAGGCGGAGACTGGCCAGCTCGTGAATGCATTCATTCATAATCGGGGGGGCACGCATGCCTAACCCGCTCCACAATAAAGCCCGCAGGCATATCATAATATAAGGAAGTACTCGATTGACTCAGGGTACCCGATGAGGCTGGGCTACCCTATGACCCTAGCAAAGACTCTAGGACTATCACAGATAACGACCGTTCTGTTTACATACGCACAAAGAAATAGAATGCTCAACGATCGATGCAACCTAGCATGGTACTACATGGCATGCTGATCATGAATGCAAGCACCTAGTATATCATGCACCTAAAGCAGGGAATAGCTCTATTCAATCTGAGTAAGCTCCGAAGAGACTTACCTGGAGATGCAGAACAGCAAGATAACACAAGCAAGGGCCCAAATGCAAGTCCAAATCAATCCAAAAGCAATACACACCTATCATCAAGCCATTTCCATAAGCTATTGGTTCATCATTCATACACACAATCTCCAAGTTCTCAACATGTTCACAACCAACCGATAGTAAAACCGTTTTTCCAAAACCTTTCCGATACGATCAACATCAACCAAAATCATTTACTTCCAATCAATCCCATTGATAAAATCGTACCAACCATATTTTCCAAACTCTTAAATCCCAAATTAAGTCAACTCATATTCAATACATTTCCTCAAATCATAATTGGCCAAAACCCCTTTATAAAACATTAAATCTTTAATCAACTTGTAAATTTATACTATTAAAGTAATTCCGGCATTTTTATTTCAAAATCTTTGACTTTAATGTTTCAAGTAATTTAAGACATGGATAAACATTTCTAAAAACAAATCCATTTTAATATCCCATATTTATAAAACAATAATACCAATTTACCTTACCATTTCCAAAATCAATATTAAAACAACACATAACCACATAGTATATAAATATTCCAATTAATCCCGGCATTTTGGTTTTCCAATAAAATCCTTAAAAGATATTTCCAAAAACTTGAAAACTCCTTTTTAAATAATTTATCATAAATATCTAACTAGCATGAACATCAATTACATTTATTAAGAAACCATTTCAAATTTCCCCACTTACATATTTAAATCGTCACAAAATACATGTTCTAAATAATATCACTTCCCAAATTAATTTTATAAGATGTAAAAGTTCAGAAATTTATCATTTTCATAAAATCAGGGTAATATATAATAACACATAACACATATATAACAAAATGACAGCCCATAACAAAACACAACAATTCACACACTTTAAAATCCAAGCCCAACAGCCCAAGTCCGGAATGGAAGGAATCCGGCCCAATGCACAAGCTCAGATCCGGATCCAAAGAAAGAAAGAAAGGCCTGATCCGAAACAGAAAGAAGGAGACCCGCCCGGATGGAAGAAGGAACCGGATCCTCTCTTACTGGATACCCACACACTCTTAACTGATATAACCCGAAAGACTTGAAATGGGTCCGGCCCAACCCGAAAAATTAGGCCCAATAGATTCATCTCCTTCCCCAAAGAAGGAGCAGAGCTCCTGAGCTGAAGAACAGCGACGACGGAATAGGGAGGAGGAAGACGAGCTCAGGCAAGAGGGTTCCGTTCGGTTCTAAACTTCGCCCACAAAAATCGACTGGAAATTTCGACAAATACCCACCCCAATTCGAAGAAACGACGCAAGGAAAAGGAGGGGAAGGGAAGGACTTACAGCGGCGACTCCGGGGGCGATCTCCGGCGGCGAGGGCAGATTCCGACTTCAATCAGCGAGGGAAAGCGTCGATCGATGACTAGGAGAGTAGGGAGAGAGTTAAAGACGGGTTTTTGATGCGTTTAGAATCGAAAGGCGAACGGGAATGGAAAACCGACCTTGGGAATGGGACAGGGGCGCGAGAGGGCTGATGGCGGCGTCGGAGGCTCCGGCTGCCCTTACTGGTGGCTCCTGGATTTCTACGGCGCTCCTGGCCACCACTGCTACTGCTAGGAACCGGGGAAGCTCGGATGAAAGCGCTCTCGCTCTCGCCGTTGAAGAACAGGGGTGCTTTTCGGCGACGGGGAGGAGGAGCTGGTGAGGGACGGAATTGGGTGCGGCGATGGTGGTGCTGGACGGGTGTTTTGTGAGTTTTCTCCTGATGGCTTTTGGTGGACTGTTGCGAGAAGGTGAGGCAGAGGGAGTGTTTATGGGATAAGGTTAACACAAAACAACAAATTTGCAAGCTGTCCAAGAGGGAGTAAGGATTCCTCCTCCTCCAACAGAATTCTGAGACAAGAGGGAGAGAGAGGGAGAAGAAAAAGGGGAAAATAAAATAAATGAAATTGGTCCCCTACCAGATATTTTGAATCCCGACAACCAAAACTTGAAACCCGTTAGACCCGACTCTATCGAAATTTAAATCAAATTTTCGGAATCAAATTAAATTCTCAACTCGGAAATCGAAAGTCATAATAAAATCTGTCAAAATCTCAAATCCTCAAATGATGCCGGAAGGATTTTAAGAGATTTTAAATACCCCGATTCAGATTCATTTTAATTATTATTATTATTATTATATTATATATATATATATATATATATATATATATATATATATATATATATATATTTTTAATTAAGATTTAAAAAATCCGAGCCTTTACATCATCCACCTCTAAAAACAAGTCTCGTCCCCGAGACTAAAACCAAAAAGTAGGGGATGAAGTTTGAAATTGATGAGTCCGAGGACCATGTCCTAGAATCTTGTAATCATCTCGGTTGCGTCTTCCGGGATTCTCACAACATCCTAGTCACGGTCATGACATCTCCAATTGGCCTTGACAAGTATGCAATAAGCGCCCCTATCACATCCTCGCTTCGACTTTTCGGAAGTACCACAACTCTAAAAGTTCTACAATACCATCACTAGGTCTTAGCAAGCACTCTACAAGCGCCCTCATAAAATGCTTGTATCCACTTCGTGAAGTATCATAGAGTTGCCCGGGTTTGAAAAGTTTCAAAAGGGATTCCATAATTGAAAATAAAGATTAACCTCGAAATCGTTGAAATTCTCGGTATCGTTCATTCTTTTACAACCCAAATTGGTCTTTTTTCAAAATCGTTCAAAATCTTCAAATCCAATCGTCTAATCAAGCAACCTTATACCAAAACAAGTCAAATCCTTTCAAATCAAGATTTCGTCAAAATCTTCCAACCACCAGATCAATTTCTCGCATACCAAACAATCAAATTCAGAAGCTGGGAGGTGGAATCATCCACCTCTAAGGGCTAATCCCATATTCTCTGCCTAGTTTCCATAATCAAATCAATCTATCAGTTTCAATTCGAGCAAAATTCACAAGCCACAAGCAATGCATAACCACATAACCAATCAATCCTCAACGAGTACACCATATGACAAGTCTCAAACATATGCCAGCACACTGCCACAAGATCACATCAACGTCTCCACATCATACTAAAGATCATAATATGCATATATGCCAAAATCATAACACACATCTCGATATCACACCAAGGTCATAACAGGTACATCCTCACCATAAAGTCAATGAATCAACTCATTGTCAACACCTCAACACAACAAGTCATGTTATTAAGATTCCGCGAAAGGGGAGGTCAAACAATATATCAGTCATCGAATGTCAGCATATTCACCAAACATCATCTTAACTCATCACAACACCATATAACGATCATTTAGTAATCAGGCACCATTATCTCATATATATACAAATCATATTCACATTCCAAGTCATACTCATCATTTAACATATCAATAGTCATGCTTGTCAACCATATAACACAACATCATGATTACTACAACATAATATAACATCACGTTTACCACCACATAATATAACACCATGCTTCCACATAATAACACATTATTATCTCATAATTCATATAACACATCGTAACATGCTTCTAAAACGCATAGTAGAGCAGCAATATATCATGATAACATTTGTCACTACCAACTAGATTTCAGTATTGCATAACAACATGTAATATCATTCCCTATCAGATGCATCATGGTTATTATCTAACGTCATGCCAGCAAATATAAATAAATCACATCATCAAGAAAATCCTCACACCATACCAGTCAAAATAAAACAAAATCCCCACTCGCCCATCTCCACTCTCAAGCCAAGACTAATCCTCTTCTAGACCGACAACGTCACCTCAGAAAATTTCCCAAGGAAATCCCAATTCATCCCGATGCGCAAATCTCGCCCTCATTCCACCAAACTCTCACACACATCATCCACCTCTAAGAATCCAACTCCTATCTCTAACTCCACACCCGAGTACCCTCTCATACTATATTCTCACTTCTCTTAAGGCCATTTCTTACACTTACCACACTTCCCAAGGTATCACCAGCATCATGCCTTGCAAAATTCCTAAAGCTTACTCAGTCTTACCTAAACCAACATCTCTCTCTTGCGACTTATCTCATAACATCCCCGATCATCCTAACCACTCAAGCTCTTTCACCACTCTTCTACCACGCTACCAACGACCTCACCCACAGGTTTAAGGAAGAAGCAATAATTAAAATTATCAAACACAAGGTCTACATCATGTCAACTAGCATTTATAACATAACATCATGGGTTCAACAAGTCTCAATTTATCATCATGCTCAATAATCATTGCAAACATCATATATGAACATACTGAAGTGAAGCTAACATGTTGCACTATAACCTTATCAGATACAACTCAGGTCTCTTAGCATATGTAGTTCACATTTTATATGTAACGAATCTAGATCATGCTTAGCAACTCAAGCATCAATGCATCAAGACATCATGTACATTAGAACTGTAAAGCACCGAATCGTATCATCATAAACAACAGACAATCCGACAACAGTTATTACCAAGTCAGCACATCAACACATAAACGTCACCATCAAAGCATTGCAACATGATTATCATCATATTCAGGAAAGTTAGCAATTCAAACGGAGGACACTCCCGCCTGCAAGTCATATCGTACTCGATAGCCGCAATCCTCAAAACATACTTGTCCCACCAACACCATCGATCATGAGGCTTGTGGGTTATGGGCCCACGCTTCCGCCACACAGCTCTATCGTCATGCAACTTCCTTTCTCTTTCAAGCAGTCGCTCACCAATTATCGCAGAGGAGTCTAAGTTAGCAGAGATAGGGGAGTGACAAGGACGGGCAACCCAATGTTCACTTCGGAACCAACATAGACCAAGGCTAAAGAACGACAAGACTAGAGACAAGACTTTGACCCGAGAATGACAACGATTGCCCCTATGAAAATCTATGAGGTTACAATTTGTGACAAGTAGCAAGGGTTCGTCTCAATCAATCAACCATATCAACCCACACTAACATGTACCTATCTTGAAGATCAACGACATACATGTTCATTTCAAAAAGACATATTCATATGCTACACGGATGCATGCGAGACAAGATAGTAGTCTATCATCCCATGAAAGCAGATAGGCCTAGCAACTTGAACAAGATATGCAGGATTAAATAGGCATCACAATTATCACCTATGAACAATGCACGAGCGTAGTGTATGGCATCATAAAAGGACATGTAAGAGCAACATAGTAACTATCTTATCTGACACAATGATCGTAGAATAGGTCAAGCATGGCACGTAATCATGTGACGAGATACATTTAGAAAGCATGGGTCCTACATGGTACTAGTGATACATGATGTGATACAAGCATAGTCAAGAGTCATCAAGAGGAGTTCAGCATAATATTTACGAAACATGAGACATCGTCATAAGTAACAAGAAATACACCATGGGCGATACATTATAATCATACTAAGAACGAACCATCATAGAGCACATTCACGATACAATAATCATCACATCATAGAACAAGTACAACACGTGATCATTTGGCGAGTCATATTGGGAATCATAAGCCCTACAGGATACTACTAGCACATATCGAATCATGACAACAATCAAGGTAACTCGACTAAATTCATTCTAACTTTCATGCGTCATGCATATAGAAAATGATATAACGTGGTGTGTGATCATGCGAGGTGCCAAGTCATACATCTATGCGAGCATAAGAGGAATTCATAACGTAATAGGGAAACACTATCGAGTGATAACATGTAAGCATGCTATGATAAACCATCACCGAAAGCAATCGATCATCGAATTCAACATCAATCTAATTTGCACGAGTAAGACATTTCAAGATGATAGAAAGAGGGAAGGATCACACTATCAGGGACTTAGCTCAAGAGAGAATCAGCAATAATGCAAGCAAGGTATAAATTCGCACAAGTCACCACCAGGGATTCTACATGATGCTAAGGGCATAACATGGCATTTGATACATACATGCACTTGGTTAACTAACACAACGATGTGTAAGAAATCACGTTAACATGGTCCATCGATATAGAAGCATGGGGGGATCTATCGATGCATAATACAAGCCTGCGCAACGAAGCAATATGACTAGCATACGGGGCATGTGCTCCAAATCAACAACCACTCGGATAAGGCATGCATTTACCCAAATATCGCTTCAAATAGAAGGATCAAAATAAAAACCACTAATTTAGTTATTCATGCTGAGGAGATCATCCTATGACATTCATACAAAGGCAGTTCATCACACTACCATGGACCTAATCCGGGAGGAAGCAATAATCACATAGTCTCCTATCATGACATTCATGCTTCTAATCAATCAGTAGTACGATCATTACAACAGTCCAATTGAAAATGCGAAGACGACACATAATCATGACAAGAAGCGAGATGCAACACGAGACCTCTAAACAATGTGACTAGCATGGATACGGAATGTTATACCATCACGAATTTACGTTAAGGATCATCACAATAACATGTATGAGAAATTACATATCATATAAGGCAAGTTGACATCAAGTTGTAGCACGTATCAAATAAGGAACTTGCTTCATCAGGGTATCAAAATTTAACGATCACACTATCATGAACCTAGTAGAGTAAAATCATGCAGATTCATTTCATGCAGCTCACAAATCCATTCAACCCTACGATCAATAGGCCAAGTATACATGCTATGACAACATATAATCATGGTAGAAGCCAAGACATAACACAAGACCTAAGCAAGGTAACCAATCATAGATGCAACAACATGAGTAGCTTTTTACCAATGAGCATTCACAGGGTACATGCCAAAGATTACAAAATCATGTCATGCAATTCAGAGAGATTCACAGTTACAACCGGTCAGAGATCCCTAAGGGCAACCATTGACTTTTCCCAACCGACTCATTACTCCTCTTTCCCGTGGGACTTTGGTACGACTCTTGTGGTAGGAAAACACTGGTTAATCATCATAAAAATCAAGAAGGACGGCCTCATAAACACCTTACTCTCGACTCAAAATGACATCAAGAACTACCTTCCGACACTCACTCAGACAACTTAACACCCAACCATAATTCCCGACACAATGTGCTTACCAACCCAATTTTTGGGGAAGACACTGGCATCCAAGAAAAGCTAGATAGACCCGTCAACGGGTTAACAAACATAGTGGAAGGGGTTGCTTTACACAAGCTGGGTTTGACAATGTAGAAATAAAGCCACTCCCGTTATCTCGTTTGCATAGGTCAGCCAATACACAACTCATTGTTAGGCATACCAATCAGATATCTAGCATAGCAAGCACTCAACACAGAATCAGTTAGTGACACTCATAATGACCTCCTTGGAGTCTTCCAGACCCATCTGTAAAGAACAAGCTAATATTTCGCCTACCCATTTCCAACTACATCCAATAGGGATGGTCTAGCGCCTTTACTACCCACTCGCGTCCCTGATTAGTCGGTTTTCCTCTTTTATTACAAGTCGAGTTCATTACTTAGTCCAATTTAGGTTAGACATCTTAAATTCATTTTGCCCCCTTAAAACACGTTCAAAATGTTTGAAATTCATGGGCAGTTTTCCAAAACATACACTCGACCCTTTTGTACCCGAATTGCACAACCTTAGCTCTGATACAATCTTTGTAACGGCCCAGAATTATGATTTCCGGGTTACGTTTCAAGGGATAAAACCCCTTGTTCGGATCTTGCAATCCAGGTACGGGTCGAGGTTTCAAAGTCATTTCAGATTAATAGAAAGAGGGATTTCAAACCCTAAACACCTCGAAGGACCGTTGGGTACCCTTAATATGTCCTAGGGACTAACTCGCAAAATTCATTTCACACGGAAGCAAGACGGAAGCAAAATAAGGATACAAGTGCCACGGCAAAGCCGGGTCAAAACAGAGTCAAAAGTATAAATCCAAAACAATATAATCAGAGTCTGGTGAAGTCTATAACTCCAGCGCCCACTCTCCGCCGACAAAATGACCCGCGCAATAAGCAAACAACACCGATAGGATGAACATAAATAATTCCTAAAAAAATTGATTTGGAGCGGGATCAGATCGATGCCCACTTAACTCTGCATCCCAACCATAAGCACACATATACGCTATACCTAATAAAGATGCTCTAATGCAGTACGGAATTCAAACACACTAGCATGCTCCTAGTTCATAATAATGTGCAGAAATACTGTAAAGGACCCAAGACAATGCCAAGTGGCATATCCCTCTCCTACCTCCACCCCTTCCGACAGGCGGAGACTGGCCAGCTCGTGAATGCATTCATTCATAATCGGGGGGGCACGCATGCCTAACCCGCTCCACAATAAAGCCCGCAGGCATATCATAATATAAGGAAGTACTCGATTGACTCAGGGTACCCGATGAGGCTGGGCTACCCTATGACCCTAGCAAAGACTCTAGGACTATCACAGATAACGACCGTTCTGTTTACATACGCACAAAGAAATAGAATGCTCAACGATCAATGCAACCTAGCATGGTACTACATGGCATGCTGATCATGAATGCAAGCACCTAGTATATCATGCACCTAAAGCAGGGAATAGCTCTATTCAATCTGAGTAAGCTCCGAAGAGACTTACCTAGAGATGCAGAACAACAAGATAACACAAGCAAGGGCCCAAATGCAAGTCCAAATCAATCCAAAAGCAATACACACCTATCATCAAGCCATTTCCATAAGCTATTGGTTCATCATTCATACACACAATCTCCAAGTTCTCAACATGTTCACAACCAACCGATAGTAAAACCGTTTTTCCAAAACCTTTCCGATACGATCAACATCAACCAAAATCATTTACTTCCAATCAATCCCATTGATAAAATCGTACCAACCATATTTTCCAAACTCTTAAATCCCAAATTAAGTCAACTCATATTCAATACATTTCCTCAAATCATAATTGGCCAAAACCCCTTTATAAAACATTAAATCTTTAATCAACTTGTAAATTTATACTATTAAAGTAATTCCGGCATTTTTATTTCAAAATCTTTGACTTTAATGTTTCAAGTAATTTAAGACATGGATAAACATTTCTAAAAACAAATCCATTTTAATATCCCATATTTATAAAACAATAATACCAATTTACCTTACCATTTCCAAAATCAATATTAAAACAACACATAACCACATAGTATATAAATATTCCAATTAATCCCGGCATTTTGGTTTTCCAATAAAATCCTTAAAAGATATTTCCAAAAACTTGAAAACTCCTTTTTAAATAATTTATCATAAATATCTAACTAGCATGAACATCAATTACATTTATTAAGAAACCATTTCAAATTTCCCCACTTACATATTTAAATCGTCACAAAATACATGTTCTAAATAATATCACTTCCCAAATTAATTTTATAAGATGTAAAAGTTCAGAAATTTATCATTTTCATAAAATCAGGGTAATATATAATAACACATAACACATATATAACAAAATGACAGCCCATAACAAAACACAACAATTCACACACTTTAAAATCCAAGCCCAACAGCCCAAGTCCGGAATGGAAGGAATCCGGCCCAATGCACAAGCTCAGATCCGGATCCAAAGAAAGAAAGAAAGGCCTGATCCGAAACAGAAAGAAGGAGACCCGCCCGGATGGAAGAAGGAACCGGATCCTCTCTTACTGGATACCCACACACTCTTAACTGATATAACCCGAAAGACTTGAAATGGGTCCGGCCCAACCCGAAAAATTAGGCCCAATAGATTCATCTCCTTCCCCAAAGAAGGAGCAGAGCTCCTGAGCTGAAGAACAGCGACGACGGAATAGGGAGGAGGAAGACGAGCTCAGGCAAGAGGGTTCCGTTCGGTTCTAAACTTCGCCCACAAAAATCGACTGGAAATTTCGACAAATACCCACCCCAATTCGAAGAAACGACGCAAGGAAAAGGAGGGGAAGGGAAGGACTTACAGCGGCGACTCCGGGGGCGATCTCCGGCGGCGAGGGCAGATTCCGACTTCAATCAGCGAGGGAAAGCGTCGATCGATGACTAGGAGAGTAGGGAGAGAGTTAAAGACGGGTTTTTGATGCGTTTAGAATCGAAAGGCGAACGGGAATGGAAAACCGACCTTGGGAATGGGACAAGGGCGCGAGAGGGCTGATGGCGGCGTCGGAGGCTCCGGCTGCCCTTACTGGTGGCTCCTGGATTTCTACGGCGCTCCTGGCCACCACTGCTACTGCTAGGAACCGGGGAAGCTCGGATGAAAGCGCTCTCGCTCTCGCCGTTGAAGAACAGGGGTGCTTTTCGGCGACGGGGAGGAGGAGCTGGTGAGGGACGGAATTGGGTGCGGCGATGGTGGTGCTGGACGGGTGTTTTGTGAGTTTTCTCCTGATGGCTTTTGGTGGACTGTTGCGAGAAGGTGAGGCAGAGGGAGTGTTTATGGGATAAGGTTAACACAAAACAACAAATTTGCAAGCTGTCCAAGAGGGAGTAAGGATTCCTCCTCCTCCAACAGAATTCTGAGACAAGAGGGAGAGAGAGGGAGAAGAAAAAGGGGAAAATAAAATAAATGAAATTGGTCCCCTACCAGATATTTTGAATCCCGACAACCAAAACTTGAAACCCGTTAGACCCGACTCTATCGAAATTTAAATCAAATTTTCGGAATCAAATTAAATTCTCAACTCGGAAATCGAAAGTCATAATAAAATCTGTCAAAATCTCAAATCCTCAAATGATGCCGGAAGGATTTTAAGAGATTTTAAATACCCCGATTCAGATTCATTTTAATTATTATTATTATTATTATATTATATATATATATATTTATTTTTAATTAAGATTTAAAAAATCCGAGCCTTTACACTTATCATCTCTCTGTAATCTTTAATTTGTTAGCTATCTATCATCCTTTGTCAGCTATCGATTATGGTTTTTCAGCAGATGCTTCTCTTGTTTCCTGCTCTCTTTCAACTACTGTGTAATTTTGGGTGTCCTTCTTTTGAATTCTCCAATGCAATTTTTTCTGTTGATATGCTTAACAAATTTATGCTCATAAATGAATTTTTATGCTCGTAACAGTATACTGACAAATAAATTACACAAAGAAATATGCTGATAAATACAAATACATATGCTTATAAAGACAAATCTATATACCGGCCGGCAAATAGATTTATCAACAAATATGTGCTAATAAATGCAGTTGTATTGAACATAATATGCTGACAAACGAATTTATCAGCAAATATGCGCTGATAAATGCAACTGTATGCTGATAATTGTGTTCTAATATATGTTGACAATTAATTTGACATATGCTTTCAAAGAAATATACTGACAAATGAATATGTATGTGTGTGTGTGTCATTCATTGGTGATATACTGACAAATGAATTTATTAGAAAATATATGTTGATAAATGCACAAATTCTACGATATGCTGATAAATACAATCGAAATTGCGTATATAAATGATATACAATTGAATTATGTTGATAAATACTTATATGAAAACATGTATGCTGATATAAAAGTGAATTATACTCAGTGGCGGATCTAGGAATTTTCCGAAGGGGGTTTTTTATAAATATATTAGAAAAAAAATCTTAAATTTGTGGTTTAAATAGTCATTTTTTTGTAGAAAAAACAAAAATTATAAAAAAAATAGATTTTTTTTATATTTATATATATAGGACATAATATTTTTGTTTAAATATATTGGAGAAATTGTTTTTTTAAGAATATATGTATGTATGAAAATTATTTTTTTTATAAATATGTTAGAAAATATCTTAAATTTGTGATTTAAATAGTCAATTTTTTTTAGGAAAAATAAACATTATAAAAAAATAGATTTATATATATATATATATAGGAAACAATGTTTTTATTTAAATATATTGGAGATAATTTTAAATTTGTTATTTAATTAGACATTTTTAGTAGAAGAAAACTAAGAGAAACAAAAATTATTTTAAAAAAATGAGACTAAAGGGTTTGAACCCATGACCTCAAGGTAATAAGTACACCTCCTTACCAACTAGCTCGAAGATATATAGGAATGAAGAATGCTCGAAGATTGGGATTACACAAGATTGTCATAGAGAGAGATAACCAAGAGCTGATGAGAACTCTCACTAAAGGAAAAGGTAGCAGATGGGAAATTATGCGTCAGACAAAAGAAATCAAGATTATGGAAGCAGACTTTGAATCGGCTGAATACAGACACATCTATAGAGAAGCTAACAAAGTTGCAGATTATATAGCCACGAGGAGCATCATTGATAGATCTATAATCCCTTTTAATAGGGATCTTTGTACCATAATCCGTCAGGATGATCCCGAAGCGTATTTACATTCTTTGTAATAGCTCGATCCGAATGTTTGCATACTGTAAAAATAAAAAATAAAAAATACACCTCCTTACCAACTAGGCTAAGTTGTCTTTGTAATTTCTTACTCCTTTTACACTTTTTTATCCATAAAATTAGTATAAAAAATACAAAAATAATCCAAAATAATTTATTTTTTTTACGTTTTTCTTACGGGCTAAGGGGGGCTTTAGCCACCCCAAGCCCCCATAGATCCGCCACTTATTATACGAACTAGTACTTTTCCCGTACCTTGTACGGGTGAGTATTTGTATATTCATTTACCGCTTTAGTATTCCCACATACCATGAATATATTTCATTTGATTTGAATTGTTGTCCTGCTTACAATTACAACCCCTGTTATAATACAATAACAGTTACAATAACAAACAAAAGTCTCATAATTGATAATAGGACAAATGAAAATTATATCATTCAACGTACAGAAGGATGGGTTTATTACACCCAATATCTCATAAGGCACGGGTATTTTATTAGAATTTATCTCAATTCACAATATTGATGGTATTTGATTAGAATTGATCGCAATTTATAATATTGATATATTATTATTTATAATGTTGAGAAAGTATTTTTGTAAGTATAAATTAAAAATTATCAAGTTTACTGACATCTTCCAATTTAACATTAGGAATCAATGAATCATTGAGAAACATTCCCCCAGACAGCTAAACAAATTTTTTTCTCTTAAAAGGCTAAACTATTTTAGTTGTTCCCTCCACGAACATTGCAAGTTCATTGGCAATTTAGCATACAAGTTCATTGCCAATTTTTTTTCTTATCAGGGATAAATCTTTCTAGTTTATCCTGGATTTAATGTTAGATGCCTTCTTCTACTCCCGGTCTCTTGCTATCTTCTGAGCTCTCATTCAACTGCTTTTTTTTTTATCTCCTTCTATGCAAACTCCAACTTTTGGAGTGCTTCATTCTCACTAGCCTTAATGGATTTCACCTGTCAACTTATCTACTTTTAGCACTCTCAGCATATATAATTCCCGTGCTTTCCATCCCTGAGAATTAAACTCGTCCATGGAGAGAGAGATCTTGGTACCTACCGATTTTGTTTTGCTCAAGGTCAGTTTCCTAGGTAGCTTCTACTTTCTCAACTTCTTCGAGCGTTGTCTTGTCTTGAGAAGCTTCTCAACCTCTTGTAGAGGTAGATGCTTTGGTTGCTTCGGCTTCCTTCTCCAATTGTTCAACCATGATCTTCATCTTCTCTGCTTCTTGCCAAGCGCTTTGATTCTCTATTGATACCTGACGAAGAGTTGCAATCATTTCCTCGATAGAAAGCCCCTAACTTTAGCTTCCTTCATGAGACAAATCCGAGGAAATATGAGCTTGACATGCTGATTCCCTACAACATATTCAATTTCCGCCTTATTCTCTCTCAAATCCACTTGCTCTCTTCTCAAGGTCTTTATTTGATATCATCTATATATCAATGTCCCTACCACAAACACCGGCGGCCCCTGGAGAGGATGTCGAGCACCCAGCAGCCCCAAATGAAAGCTCAAGAAAAAAACAAATTCTTCAAAATCCAAAGCAAACAACAACACAAACACAACAGCCCAGACAGACGACAACACAAACTTACTCAGCAACAACTAAGAAACCCAAAAACAATTACCACAGATTAACAGGATCAACAGAGAGATCACACCCCTCCCCGACACAGGCAAGCGACCCACAAAGTCAAAGCATCGCAACCGAGCCCAACAAAACGGAATAACCTCTTTCAGCAGCCCTGCAAACCAGGGAGAGCCACATCGTATGGGATGCCAAAGACAAATAACAAATGATGTGCAGATGAACTTGGCATCTGTTGTGGGGATGAACTTGTCATACGATATATTCAACTATAATATGAAAATATGCCCACTAACCATATATCCACAAGATGGTTCCAAGTTCCAACTGAGCAAAAGTTGGTCAAGTTATAGACAAAGTGGAAGTACTTCTTTCCATAGATTCTTGCAACAACTAAGAATAACAAAGAGGGAAAAGGGGGATACAAACGACTCTTCTTAACTGCATTTTAACAGAGAATCCACTATGAATGGCATAAACAACATATTTCCAGATTTATTTAATTAAATATGAGATTATGTGCCAACTTCCATATAACCCCATGAGCACCTAGCTTGCATATTGGTGTGAATGGTTTGGTAACCAACCATCCACCATCTTTAGCAGTGATAGTAGGAGCAAGAGGCTAGGAATTTAAAAAAAGGAGAATTAGAGCAGAAAATAAGATCACTTCAAAAATAATGATGCAAATGGGTCATTACCTTATCATTTCAAGAAATACCTGCTCAAAGAGAATGTGGACAAACCAAACATCATATAGCGTAGTAATTTCAGGACTCACTATGCATAAGCGAGGAGAAGAGTCCTTGAGAATCTTCTCAAAAATGCTCAAACAGGGTTTAATGCAGGATGATGTTGTTTTCAATTTACCTGAGTGGCTTTTGAGTATGTGCAGGCACTTAGGCCTTGTCCAAGAGGGCATTCAGTGCTTCGAGCAGATGAAGGTGGAGCATGGAATACAGCCCAACATCCAACACTATGGGTGCATTGTGGACCTCTTAGGACAATTAAGGAATTCCAATGAAGCACTTGAGTTTGTCAATACTCAATAGTATGCCAATGGAGACAAGTTAGACAACTTAGATATGATGAAACCAGTGGAAACATTACCCAAAAAAACCCAAACAGCAATAGAAAAATAGACAAACCGAAATGAAATTCATTCAAATTGAAAATAAAAAAGAATAGCCAACAACAATTTCAATCTAAATTTTACTTAAACAGATCCAATAATACTAAGAAAATCAGAAGAATCAAACATACATCCTCAATCATTCTAAAAACTTCCTACAGATAAAGCAATTTTTTGATGATTGATTATGGTTCCCAATACCACAGCTTCAGAGTTTATACTGTTCCTAATGCACAATGTCAGTCATCCATACTACAACTTTAAAATCAGAAGCATGTAAATAATAAAAATGATATTGAGACCTCCAAAAATTTTGTACTTCAAAGTTTATATTGTTCCTAATCTGAGCACTTCATTAGAGACTTCGATGAAGATGCAATTTTCATGCTCTTCAATTTGTTCCAAAAATTCAAGAAGCCGGTGAACTTATTCTCAAGAGAATGAGACAAAATTCAACTTATCCTGGTCCATCGGATCATTATCTTGTTGGTAAATATGCAAATGAAAAGATAAAAGGCAAAGGAGGAGGTCATGCTAAAAAAAAGTTCAAGATTTCTAGCTCTGCACCTAAGATTAGAGATTAATATGGTGGCTCATTCATCATGTGAATTTGGTGGTGGTGAAAAGGAGAGACTTGAGCTGGAAGCATATCGGCAGATTCACTTTCCAGCATTGACAGCTCTCAAAATGACCAAAAGGTATCTCTACTATTTTTTCTTTGATGTTATCTTTGGATCTTGGAGAAGTCATATCACATAGATGACAAATGAAATGATAACTTCTGGATTTTTTTTTTACTATTAGTACTACTTAATAATATAAGCATATATATATGTATATACATATCTAAACATGTGATTTTAAGCTGATAGAGGAGACTGGGGGGCTATGTATATACATATTTAACCATGCAGTTTTAAGCTAATAGGGGTCTCAATATTTAATTCTTTAAGTCAATCCATATTGCCCAAACAATAATAAATAGAGGTAAGTATAAACAAATATAAATAATAAAAATGGGCCAATAGATAATTAAAGTACACAATTAAGTGAAACAAAATGAGATGATTGATCATTGATCATATAAATCCACAGGAAAAGGGTACCCACCTCAAGATTGAAAGCATGGTCAATCCAATCCAAAATATGAGTATGCTGAGATATTCCACTGTCAAGAATATGTGGCCTTGACACTTCCGAATCAACCAAATCAGAAGCCTCTTGTGTCTTATCCATCGATCCATTCCCCATCTTCGAATCGGACTCGTTATCAATCTCATCATCTTGGATCTTTGCCACCTCTTCCTCCATTATCTCCACCTCTCACATCTCCCCACCTACAAGGTGGCACAACTCCGAATTGATCCGAGACTCATCACCGTCAGACAGATAGCTACGCCTAGAGGGAGACTGATCGGAACTCTGTATATCGCAAACATTATCATAGAGCTGCTCAATGGAGGTGTCAGCAGCAACAACTCCATCGCCATTGCCTTCCTCTTGCACACTCCCAGGGCTCCTAGGGCTCAAAGTGCTCTTGGGAGACCCATTGCTTTAAGCTGGATCCATATCCTTACCCTGAGTATCATTTGCTTCACCATTCACCAAATCAGCAACCACCCCACGCATATTTACAGCTACAGTGTTGATAAAATCCAAGATTTGATGATGACCAAACACTTTTCAACAATCTGCAACATGAATTTAGAAAGAAGAGTGTTCACAAAGCCCAGAGTTATTCCCACATCATCACTCGTCGAAAGTCAAGACACAATGTAACTATAAAACCATTGTCTTGGTACTCAGACAACTTGAATGCTTAATTAATGAACACCGCCAAGAAACTAATCATGTTCTCTTATATCTCAACTATATTGGCCGATTCCTTGTCAAGCGCTATTTTGATTTATTAATCATCTCCTTGTCAAGGGGCAATCAAAGTCAAAACACCACCAAGTAGATATTGCTAGTAAAGTGGCATTATATATATTCATGAACCAAAGCCTAAAATCAAATATACCTTGAATAAAAATATAAAGATAGATGATACCATTTTCAATACGCTTAAGCAGTGCCATCAATGAAGGGTATTGTTTGTATCATGTTGGTATTTAGGCACAATTGATCAAGCTGTCTTTGAAGAATGAGAAATAAATTTATAGGTAGAACAAAGAACCTTAATGCCTGAAGCACGCCACCTCTCGAGTGCATTTGGAACATCGTCATAAACAAATCCTTCTAGTTCATTTTTCTGAAATCCAGTTCTCCATATATGACCCTGCATACAATTTTCATTGATATGAGAAGCCAGTCCCAGCATCCATAATTATTGCCCATAGGTTAGAGCAAGATGAAATACAACTTATATACAAGCCATCTAAATTCCTTCTTTCCACATGTTGCTCCAGTCTGGCGTCAGCAACATTATAATGGTATCTAGCAGTAGACAAATCGAGTACGAATTCAGTAACTGAGAGAATATTAGTAGTGGTAAATCGATGGACATGCATTGATGCAACAGAGAACTTTATCGTTAAAAAACACGACACCCCGAATACACAACACATGTGAACAAAAGATACCTTTGCTTCATGGGCTGCCTAGCATTGTAAACTGATACCCACTGTGTAGCAGGAGTGCCCAGGCGCACCTTCTTTTTTGGTTGCCCATATACCTCGTGGATCAGTAATTATGAATCAATGCCAAACCACAAAATCACAAATTTCTTTATCACAAACCCTAATCGAAATGTCCACAAATTGATTCTTAAATCCACTAAGTCTAATCTAAATTCATTCTAATCTCAACCAATTGAAGTTAACAACAATCAAATGAAAAGGTAGAGGAACAAAATTACTAACCTTGAAGCTGTAGAGACGGGATTGGAGCGGCGCACCTGTGCGGAAGACGGGAGCCAGTGGGAGAGACGAGATTGGAGCGGCGCACCTGTGCGGGAGAGGGAGTGGATTGTTGGGTGGAGCTGTGCGGGAGACGGAAACGTTGCAGCGGCGCACCTGTGCGGGAGCGGAAACGTTGCAGCGGCGACGGCACTGGAGAGTCGCTCTCTCTCCCTCTACCGCGTTTGAGGGTTTCTTCTATCTGTCCGAGCGTGAAGAATGAGGCAGATACAAGATTTTTCAAATTCGGAAATTCCGGCATCCCCATCGGAAATATATCGAAGGAAGCCGCCGACACCTCCTAGATTCCTGATCCGGCGATGGAGGAGAGAGGATGGGAGAGACGAAGAGAGATATGGGGGAACCGGAGATCCGGAATGGGGAAGAAGAAGACGGAGTACCCGTTCTCTCTCAAATTGAAATCCTTGAGCATTGATGAGGAGAATGTGGGTTTGGTGGAAAGAGAATGCAGTTTCTTAATTTTGTGAAGATAGGGACACGTGGCTCAATTTTTGACAAAGAAGCTGCTTCTGAAATAATAAGTATAAGGGGTAGATTATTACGTATGTTGATAAATATCTAAGCCAAATTGGAAGTGGAAATTCGTGAGCGAAATTAGAGAAGAGCTTGTTGCACATGTTAAGAAAGATGGGGACAGCAGTTAGAGTGTCTAGTGGATATTTAATTAATAAAGCTTAAATAATAGATATAGTATTTACTTAATTAGGTCAGTTACTTTTTTCTCATTTCCTTTATTACTATATTGTAAAGTCAATAAGCAACTTTGCTCTTTTCGAGTTTGGAGTAGCTAGCAAGACAAGGCAAGTATATCCAATATCACATATGCGTTAAAAACAATATATATACCCAGCTTATCAAACAAGTAAAGCATGTTCATGCTTTTTATAATCGTTTTTCATGCATTAAAATCAATATTATGCCTTTATTAATTACAAATATTACGCCTTTTGAGTTGAAGAGTAAATCAGTTGTGTGCATGAGTAGGGTAGGGAAGCCAACTATGTCACCCTCCTTTGTCAACTTTACTTCGTCTTTTCTGTTAGGTTGCATTTCTCTTTCGTGGCCATTTTGATTCCTTTGTGATTATTGAGGAAGACACTGGGAGAATGCAGACCAAAAAAAATATATTATCGCTAGACAAGGTGGTAAAAATTAAGAAGCTCTTCTTTCTATTCCAGAGTTCCTTATCCTCGTTTGAAAGGACCCTATTGGGTGGTGTATCGACGGAGCTGACACCTCCCAAACCTTTGCTTTATTTAAAAGACAAACAAAAAATAGCTTAGCCTTACCTTGAATTTGGTAAATAAAGAGCGGTCATTTAGGGGTTCGAATCAGGGACCTATGGGTACTATCCATAAGTCCTTTCCGGTGAGCCATTCCGGAATGGTTGCTTAGCCTTACCACCAGACCTGTCAAAACACAACCCGACTCGGTCGACCCGACCCGAACGCCCGGAAATTTTGATAAAGAATTTTTTTCCGATCCGAGCCCGAAAACCCGGAAATTTTCTGGGTAATCTGGGTTTCGACCCGGTGATCCGATTTACTCGATTGACCCGGTGACCCGGTTGATTTATAATTATATATGATTAAATTTTTTATGGAGATTCCAATTTATTACATTTAATAATTACAATGACTTGATCTTTCATTTTCAAATCAACTTTTATATTTATTTGTATGTGTAATACTCTATCCGATCGATAATATTTGATTTTATTTTTCAACACATTTTTTTAAGAGGATAAAAACTCTAAAATTATTAAAATATTAAAACAATTCTATATTTATTACTAATTGAATGAAATTATTTTTTAAAAAATTATTTAAAAATTTGATATTTTATATATTATTACATTTTATTAAAAACTATGAGCAAACACTAGAACTTATGAACAACGTCTTTAATTTTAGAATTTTAAAATTATTGTAAAATTATCAAATCATGATTTTTTTAATTTAAAAAAAAAATTGACAAACCCGAAATCGACCGAAATGACCCGAAACCCGGGTTCAAGTCAAACCGAAACCCGGGTTCAAGCCAACCCGAAACCTGTATTATCTGATTTTATCCGGAAACCGAAGGGACTCAACCCGAACCCGACCCGAAGACCAGTTTGACAGTTCTACTTACCACCGTTCTAGCTCGCTCAGTCCAAATTCCCTTTAGTAATTAAATATTACGGCTTTTGAGTTGAAGTAATTAATTAACCAGTATTGGTCGGATCCCGTCCGTGGTTTGTTGTTGGTTTCAAAAATGATAAGCGACCACGCATCATCAGAGATCCACATCGAAATCGAGTGTAACAGCAATAGAGGCAGCTCCGGCAACGTCGGCACTCCCCATCAACAGCAGCCGGATCATCCTCCGCTGGATGAGCAAAAATACTGCGGGGCGGTGATCCGCTGCTTCAGAGCCTTCATTAATCTCCTGCGCTACGAACCCAAGAGGGGGATCGAATCCGAGTACGACCCAGCCCTGAGGAAGGAAGAAGTCGAAGCCTACAGGAACCTCATGTCGCTCCTCGAGGCCAATCTGGTGAAGCCGTCGTTCGTCGAAGAGGTGGCCCTCCACGCGCTCATTTTCGTCGCCTTAGTCGCTCTCTTGGCGGCTGCCGGCAGCATCATCCAGCGTGGGGACCTTGGGGCTTCCAGGTGGGAATTGTTCCACCTGAAGATAGACAGGTGGGTGGCTCTGGTCTTTGTGGCCGTCTCGGGTCTCCCTTGCATAAGGCTACTCACGTTCGTGGTATCAGAGCCGGTGGTTTGGATGCGGAAGTTGGACAAGTACACCTTCTTCTTCGCTAGCAAGCTCAAAACCAATGTCGACATCACTCTTTGGTTCACACTTCTTCTCTGGGTTTGGTATAACTGGTTCCCCGATGAAATCCTCAAGGACACTAAAGGGTACTCAATCTATACATACGTACATACATACATACATACAATTTGTCTTCATAGTCTTTTAATATCTCAATCGGTTCCAATGAATCTCAATCGGTTCCAATAAGATTATTTTGGATTTCAATTTTTTGGAAAGATTTTTGTGGTTTGGTTTATGCAATTTGTGTTTTGGATTTCAAGGAAAGATTTTTGTCTTCATAGTCTTTTATGCTTCTTTATTGTCTCTCTTTCTGTGTGGCCTGTTTCCATGTGGTACATGTGTTCTATTGTTCCGTGTCTTTCAAAAACACTCTCTCGACTTGTTCGGGGAAAGAGTGAGTACATTCTGACTCTCGATCAAACCCCGCTTAATCGCAGGATTTACTGGATTGTTATTGTTGTTGTTGGTCTATTTTCCTGCATACTCATATATATTAGAAATGAAGTTGTTAATTTTAATTGGTTTAATTTTGGCGCGCAGTGCTAAAACATTGAACATACCTTCAAAAGAATATAAAAACACGTTGATTATGGCAACAAGGCAAGTAACATCCATGCTGATGGCCCTCGCCATAGGCGCCTTCTTATGGACGCTCAAGGATATTCTATACTTGAAGCTCAAGGCGGACCTCCTCATCAACGACGTATGCTCCAGGATCCAACGCACCATCCTTGACTTGCACGCGATTCAGTTCATCTCTTACAAAGGAGAATGGAGCTTCTTCGAACAAAACGATGGCAAGAGTAAAGACAAGGTGGCCGGAGGTGGTGCAACTGATCAACTCGATAGTTCATCGGATGAGGAACAAAAGAAGAGCAAGGATGACTTTATAAAGGGTGTTTCGTTCCTTAAGAAGGAGAACGCTCCGATTTGGATCCTTGAACGCCTAATTGAAAAGTACATGAAGTATATGAGGAAGAAGAAGACGGGGTATTTCTTGGATCTTGAAGACATTCATGACGAGGATATGTTCATGAAAGTCGCCAAGGACATGTACAGCAAAATTTTCATCTCAGGCTCAAGAGGGTAAGTATAAGCTAATAACTACTGGTATTTCTTAGTGAAAATGGTGGTGTTGTTTGTTTAATTAGTATATGATACCTAAAAAAAAAACTTAATTGCAGTGACGACATAGTTGTTAAGGATCTTAAAAACCATGGAAGGTACCGAAAGGAGTTCAACCATGTGTTTGAGCAAAAAATGACTGAAGATCAATTCTATAGATGGGCGGTACGTACGGTTATATCGGTTGTTGATTTCTTCACATAAAGATAGAGCAAAGCTGATCGATTTGATTCGGAAACTGCGTGCAGGTTCGGGCACTGAAGAACTGCCTAGGGTTCGAACGAACCATAAGAGGCTACGAACCCATCTTCCGGAAACTGAACGTGCTGCTGAGTTCCTTCGTTGTCGGGTTAACCGTTGTCATCTGGCTTCTGCTCTCCAGACTTGTTACAACTGCGGAGCTTGCCATCTTGTTTGCGCCTTTCCTCTCGGCAACTTTTGTTTTCGGCGATAGCTTGAAGACTGCGTTCAATGGTATCGTCTTTGTCTTCGGAATGCATCCCTTTGATTTAGGCGATCGGGTGATTATCAACGATGGCAAGGTACCTTACACAGTCGATCATACGGCCAATTTCGATCTTTACCTGGAAACTTCGGTTGATTTTGTGTTGGATCAATCGACAGATAATGAAGGTTAGAGAGATGATGCTTTTGACAACCACCTTCTTTGTGTACGACACCGGAAATGAAATCATCTATCCCAACTCTGATCTTGCAACGAAGAGCATCGTTAACCTCGATGCCTCGAAGAATATGTCCGATTCTGTGGAGTTCAGTGTAGCAATCGACACCCCAGAGGAGCTCCTGTTCGATCTGCAAATCAGAATAAAGAAGTACACTCTCCCCGAATTCCTCTGTTACATGTGGTACATTTGTCTTACCTGAGTTGCACGCCTTTGCAGGACACTGGATGATGAGCTCGTCTTCACCTCCGACACCATGGTGGCAAAGAAGCAGATAAACGACGACCAGGGTAAAGTGACAGTACTGGTGCATTTCAAGTATCTGGTAGCTTACCATTTCGAAACCAAAACTCTTGCTACGTCGAAAGTTCTCAACTTGATCATGAAACTCCGCAAGGAGATGGAGAAGGTTAAGCAGATGGAGACGAACATCGAAAACACGCAAGAGCAGTACGAGGCTGAAACCGTGAACTTCAAAATGGATACCAAGGAGAAAATGAAGACCATTGAAAAACTCGAAAAAACACTAATGGGGTAAGCTTCTATTCGTGCAAATAATAATCAATGTCTCTGTGTGGGTAGATTATCTGAGCAGAATTTGTTCATGAATGAGTTGATGTTGCAGCATCCTCCAGAAGTACGAGAGCTCGAAAGATTGCTCAAAAGTGATATTCACCAAGATCAACAAAGATGAAAAAAGAATCTACATAGCTGTTCACATCAGGTATTACAAAGAACTGCTGGAATGTGAAGCTGAGAAACAGATTATCAGAGATGAAATTGAGAGAGCAATCAAAGCTGGACAAGGAGAATTATTATCCATGAATAGGTGAACCCAGATGACAAGTTTTCCTGCAAACTGCTTGGTTAGATTTATATATGCACTACTTTTGTGGTTTTTATTCGCATCTCTCTTCGTGCAATCCAGATATCCCATGAGGCATCTCCTTGTGCAACCCTGCGAAGTTTATTAGTCATGTAATTTGAATTTCTATAAATGGTTTCTTCTCCTGTTTATTCAATGGAAATGGTTCAGGAATATAAAGATGTATAAGAACAGGAAGCTCAACTGCAAAATAAGCGAATTAAACCAAGCTATCTGAAAATAAGTACTGAGTGTGAATCCAAATATGTTACAACAATCCTAGAACGCCAAGAATTGGTCAGCCAATTTTGAACTATCTTATAACAATGACCAAAATTAGAGAATGAGTAAACGAGTAATAGCCAAACTTAGAAGGAATCAATAAATAAATGCACTAACATGCTCAGAAGCAGCTCCTTCCTTCCACCAGAAAGATTTGAGTACGATGAGAAAGCCAAGAAGGCGGCTACTACATTCATCTTACACCTAGTTGCAGGATCTGTGAACGTCGCTTTCAGTTTTGATTGTAGGCGAACTACAAGCCCCATAACCCCTCCTCAACCCCCCACAAAAAAGGCATTCATTTCAACCTATAATATAAGGAAATAATAACAGTTGAACAAAAAGGAATATAATGGCTTGATGGAGCAGGGAGATGATAACACAGCTACCTGGGTCCAAAGACGAGTTCAGGATAGCAGCTTCAAACAAATGATATCCGAGTTGTATGCCCTTTGGAGCTTCAGATGGACCAGGTAGATTTCTAAGTAATGGAGGAGAAGGCGAGATGGCAGTCCAAGAGATACGACTTCTTCTTTTAGTGACCCCCAACAAGTTATACAGGCAACAAAAATAGTCCTTGTTGAACAGTTTCTATGCATAATACATGTACAGGCTGTTTGCAGCAGCACAAGCAATCGAGTTCTCTGTAGGGTGCCATGCCAAGTGCAGTAACTTTGTGGTGAAGTCGAAGGAATTCCCATTGGCATCAGCTCCAGGGCTCTCAGATCCTGCCGCATTAGCAAATATTCCTCTTTTACTATCAAGTTTTTTAAAGTAGTTAAAAAAAAGGTGAAAGAACCCATAAAAGGGAGGATTCATGATGAGCTAAAAGTTCAAGATAGGGGAGAAGCAACGACCTTGTCTGGCAACACGACTAATGTTGGTCAGTGAATGGGAAGGCCTTGCCGGGGTCTGTACCTGTCTCCTACATATTCCATGAAATATGTAAGACTGTGAATCCCCAAAACTAGAAGTTACTTCTTTTATTCCAAAAACTGTCGTGCATACCTCATTGGGTTTTTGCTGGCCTCTAAAGTGGTGGCCTCAGTACTTCCAGGAGCACAACTGAATACACGGAACAGATTGCTGGGAACACAAAACCACCACTTCAACTTAAGGGAGGGGAGGAAGAACTACTTACAATAAGAGTGTCACTATATATTCATTTACCTGTAGGAACCTGATGCCACTCGCATCCCATCACCACTCAAACAACATTCAAACTTGTCAAAGATTGAGTCATTCTCATATAGATCACAGAGCTGCACAATTCAGTCGCAATTTAGAAAGGTAGGGAGGTATGTTCTGGCAGTAACTGCATTGCAATATACAACCGAATCTCACCTTTGGTCTTAAGTATTCATGAACGTGGAAGGTTGCAACCGGACCAGCATCCATGTTTATGTCCCATAACTGGAAGCAAGTATAATGTTTTCCAGTGAGAATACATGTCAGGGAGAAAATAGTTTCTCATATCATAACGCAAGTGCAAAGGCCACCGGAATTGCTTAAAGGTTGACTATGAAAAAATTACAGAATGCTTATCACCTCAATTTAGAAAAAAAGTACCAAACTACCATTTCGCCGAAGCCAATGAAAAGAGCAGTTCATACTTCATAGCACTTTCAAGTTTCAAGTGATAGATAGTTCCAAACACATACAGGGTAGAAAGTACAAGGAGAAGATCCTTTTTCTATGGAACAACTTTTGCTACTAGGATAAGAATTCAACCAGAATGGTGTCCATAAGGATGGATCACAAGATTGGTGAATGAAATTAGCTATTGGTCCATGTTTATTGCAAAGGTCTAGGATACTTAGCCTGACCTAATGTCAAGGCGAAATCCATATATGATATATGCGGTCAAAAAAGAATGCTAAGAGGAACAAGAGAGCATCCATACCTTAAGTGTCATGTAGTCACGACTAAGTATGTATCTACCATCCCTTGAAAATTTGATATCTGAAATGGATGCAATAATCTCTGTAAAGAAAGATCTTGAACCTGGTGCCTCCTGTTCTTCAAACCTGCATACATGGAGCCCCCCTTTATTTAGAGTAGTAGTCAACAATTTAATATATTTCATATACTACACAAATCACAATAAAGTTATAAATGAACAGATAAGCATGGGTATCACTATCACATAGTGCTGAGAATACAACAGGTAGAGACCACTTACAGTTTAGCATAGGTATCACATAGTGCTGATTGGCGGAGATCAATCAGGCGTATAGATCCTTTCGAGCTACTGTAAGCTAACGTATGACAATGACTGGGGTGAAACTCAGCTGATGTAATCACCTCTGTAAACAAATTTAAATACTACTTAAGGAGATGATAAGTTAAAGCATTGCCAAAAAAAAATCATAGCATTGGAAGACCAATAAACATTAATGGACAAGAAAGCATAAACAATTCTCCTGGAGTATCAATCAATAGAGTTTGCAACATTTCAGAAGTTCAGAACTCAAAAGAAAATGACTTGGCCTCTGAGAAACTACAAATGCATTGAAGAATCTCATATAGCAAAATAAAAAAAGTCCTTAATAAAATTAAGTTTCCCCCAAAGCAACAACAATTTGCAACAGAGGGACTAAAGTCACTAAACCATGAATTTCGCCTTCGGGTAGATAAAAGTTGCTGGCCATAAGCCATCTAAACCCTCTTTAAATAATGATTCCAAAACTAGAGTAAACACTCGGCAATGAAAATATGCAATTGCGATGATGAAAAAACTTTACCAGTTAAGTCCTCCATGTTTTGGGGTTTCACATCAACGATATTAAAACTCTGGTTGCTTATCTCCAAATTCCAAAGGTTGATTCGTAGATCGTCAGCTGAAATGAAAGTTTCTCCATCACTGTCAAAAATAAATAAGAATCATAATAGAGCCCAGAAGTTCTGAAAAAGCTAAAAAATACTACCCTCATGGATAAGCATCTATGATTGCATATGGGCAAAGAAGTCAACCTGTTATTTGAAATAGAATTGATATGATAATCATGAGCATGGGCATATACTCTTCTGCATCTTGCAACAAGGCTAGTCTCTTGGCTACTAATCTACAAAATCATACACAAAAATATTTAGAATGGTCAAAACATAACCATAAGCAACATATGACACGATAAGCACAAATGATTTAACATCTGATACATAGACCAAACTTTTGCATATCACAAAGCAAGACCAATAATCATCACACAGCAAAAAGTAAAAAGTAAAATGCTTAATGCAAAACTGATACCACAAAGGTACGGTACGGCTAGATAGTAGAGACAGTTTAGCATCAGCCATTCTGAGAATAAACTTATTCAACCAAAACATAATGCATCAAATAGAGGATAATATATCTTCACATTAAATTTTTCATTGGCAGTAAACAATCAAATCTTTAAGAGCTTTTAATCTTAAGTGTAAATTGCCAGTTAAAGTATCTAAATCAGATGGCAAATTAATTAAGGCAATTAAGGTACAACTACCACAGGTAAATGCAATGATGGTATCCCCGCAACTGGAAATGAGAAGTCATTGCTCAAATAACTGTTTGATGTGTCTGGATTTCCCCCGTTCGCAAGATGTGGCTTGGGACTACTTGAGATGCTTGAACTGGTAATGCAGCCATTTGCTTTAGCTTTTGACGGATCCACATTCATTTCAGAAATCTTCTTTAACTTCTTCTCTTGGACCTGTTAAATATACTCGAGTGGAAGTAGCAAATCCATCAGAAGCACAAAAAACAAACAAACAGAATGCTGCACTTTAGATCACTTAAACATTCAAACAAATTCATCAAATAAAAATGGGAGCAGCACTGCTACATGAAATTGCTGCAAGAAATCAGACCCGATATTAGATTACCATATAAAAAAATGCAATTAGTACTCCACATGCACACAGCAAGGGAACACAAGCTAGTTTCATAAGATAATCGTAATGAATCATAAAAGATTGTTAACCCCAAATACAATGATAGGAAACCCATTATTGACTTCCATATCGTAAGAATGCAATACAATGATCATACAGTTATTTAAAATTACATCTACAATATATATAAGACAATAAATAAATCATACAAAAGGGATGCAATGCATGTCCATATATCAAGCTACAATGCAACACTAATATAGCAAATCTGTCAAATAAAGTGAAATTGCAGTAGGAAATTTAAATGTAAAAGATCCCTACCTTCCAAAATTTAATTGTTTTGTCATTTGTTGAGAGAAGAAACAATGCATTATTAGCTGTCTGGCACCATCTAATCTTGTTAATTTTCTCTTCTATTTCCAAACTCTTGAGATAGTCAAACTGGTCCAAGGGGAAATCAAAGAGAACTATCAATATAACAGAGTCCAGCTTATAAGAACCAATTAAAACAATGAAAATAGCAGCACCAGTCACAAAAATTGTAATTCACCTCGGGTTCATGGCTCTGAAACTCAGTTTTATAACGGAACTCTGGATGCCTATTAACTGAGTAGTCCATCCTCTCAAGCTCCTTTCTACTAGTGTCATGCTGCAAATCATAAATCATTTAACTTTTCAACTATAAATTTCCACATGAAAAAGAGAGAGCAAAAGTTGAATAACCCACGTCTTTTGCGTCTGTCCTCTCAAACAAGACAACCCTTCCCCCACGATCACCAGTAGCTAAATGATCTCCACTTTTATCAAACTCAATAGCTGAAATAATATCCACTGCAAAAAGAAATCAACCTAAGAAAATAAGTTTACACAAGCACCAGCAACATAAGTACAAAAATCCCTACAATACGACATGCACGCGTCCAAAGTATGTGTTACAAATTGACAGCAGTACAACGCGAATTGAACTTGGAGAATTGAAATACTAATATCAAATGATAAATTACCATCGTTTAGTAGTTTTTAAGAAGATTGAATAAGATGAAAGAACAGAAGGAAAAAAAAAAAAAAAAACCAGCAAAACCCTAATAGTTCAGTTCAATAAGGAAACTATCATCTCAAAGTACTCAAGTATCTATTACCTTCTTGAACTTCTTCTCCAGCAGCACGCTCCCCAAAGACCTGAGAGAATTTCCAGTCCAGGGGTAACATCGCAGCTCCCGCGACTTCTCCTCCACTATCGCCATCGCCACCGTTCATCCTATCTCACTCTCTATCCCTTCCTTTATTATTCCCCTTCCTCGATTCCTTTATTCCTCGATCGATGCAGAACAAATCGACTGATCAAAATCAAGGCAAATTCGAGGTCACCTCATAGCAGGAAGGGATCGGATCGCGGCCGCAATTCCTAGAGGTATAAAAAAATCGAATGCTCGGATACTTAATCTGAAAATGTCAGCTTTCGATTTCAACATTCGAACATCAGATATCGATTAGCGATGTTCCTCTCTCTCTCTATATATAATATTTCTCTCTCCTCTGTGTCTTCCTCGTCTTCTTTCTCTCTCTTCCCTTCGTGATTTTTCCTGCGGTCGGGCCTCGGGGCATAGAAATCAAATGTTTGGATCGGTACGGGCGTTGTTAACCGCAACACACAAAATCTGGTGGGGCACCCAAAAAAAAAATAGTGTTACGTGTTTTAGAAACGGAAGTAGTGTTGTAATAATTATTTTTTATTTTTATTTTTATTTTTTGGAAAATATTATACACAACTTCCGTGTTTGAAAAACGGAAGATCAAATCAACTTTATACCTTCCGTTTTTCAAACACGAGAGACAAAAGTTGTTTTATGCCTTCCGTGTTTTAAATACGGAAGTTTAAAATAGATGTTTGCCTTCCGTGTTTTAAATACGGAAGTACAAAATAGTTATTTGCCTTCCGTATTTAGAAAACGAAAGGGTAAGTTTAAATTATTATTTTTTCGGGTAAAAAAAGGTTATGATTTTTTCTTATTAATAGGACGAATATACTAGTCATAACCGATATTTGCCCTAGTTCCGCCGAATTGAGTAGAAGAATGTCAAACCACATATCCAATGGTAACGAAGGAGTAAACAATAATATTCAAGTATCTATATAAACTCTTAATTTAGAAAAGTTTAGGATGATGTGTCAATCTTAGAGGCATTTTATGACTCTTACTATTTTTTTTTTGCCATTTTTCTTGGATTTTCTTTAATTCTCTTTTTTTCTTCTTCTTCCTTTAATTATCTTTTTTCTTTAATTTTATTAACTATCTATATCTATATAAACTCTTAATTTAGAAAAGTTTAGGATGATGTGTCAATCTTAGAGGCATTTTAGGAGTCTTACTATTTATTTTTTTTGCCATTTTTCTTGGATTTTCTTTAATTCTCCTTTTTTCTTCTTCTTCCTTTAATTATCTTTTTTCTTTAATTTTATTAACTATCTATATAAACTCTTAATTTAGAAAAGTTTAGGATGATGTGTCAATCTTAGAGGCATTTTATGACTCTTACTATTTTTTTTTTTTTTTTGCCATTTTTCTTGGATTTTCTTTAATTCTCTTTTTTTCTTCTTCTTCCTTTAATTATCTTTTTTCTTTAATTTTATTAACTATCTATATCTATATAAACTCTTAATTTAGAAAATTTTAGGATGATGTGTCAATCTTAGAGGCATTTTAGGAGTCTTACTATTTTTTTTTTTTTTGCCATTTTTCTTGGATTTTCTTTAATTCTCCTTTTTTCTTCTTCTTCCTTTAATTATCTTTTTTCTTTAATTTTATTAACTATCTATATAAACTCTTAATTTAGAAAAGTTTAGGATGATGTGTCAATCTTAGAGGCATTTTATGAGTCTTACTATTTATTTTTTTTGCCATTTTTCTTGGATTTTCTTTAATTCTTCTTTTTTTTCTTCTTCTTCTTCCTTTAATTATCTTTTTTCTTTAATTTTATTAACTATTGGGCTTAATTCAAAACATTTAATTCAATCTAATATAACTATTGGGCTTAATCAAATTTATTTACTAACTATCTATATAAACTCTTAATTTAGAAAAGTTTAGGATGATGTGTCAATCTTAGAGGCATTTTAGGAGTCTTACTTTTTTTTTTTTTGCCATTTTTCTTGGATTTTCTTTAATTCTCCTTTTTTCTTCTTCTTCCTTTAATTATCTTTTTTCTTTAATTTTATTAACTATCTATATAAACTCTTAATTTAGAAAAGTTTAGGATGATGTGTCAATCTTAGAGGCATTTTATGAGTCTTACTATTTTTTTTTTGCCATTTTTCTTGGATTTTCTTTAATTCTCCTTTTTTCTTCTTCTTCCTTTAATTATCTTTTTTCTTTAATTTTATTAACTATTGGGCTTAATTCAAAACATTTAATTCAATCTAATATAACTATTGGGCTTAATCAAATTTATTTACTAACTATTGGGCTTAATTCAAAACATTGAATATAACTATTGATTATGACACATCACATTTAAACAATGTTATAATGATATTGATATTATTATTATTGAGTAATTTAAAATATCTATATATATGTATTATACTTTACATAAGATTTTTTTTTAAAAAAATCTGAAACAATTATAAGATACATTAATTGTAAAGTTTATTTTTATTTTTATCATAACATTTATTAATATTTTATAATATATATACATATAATATTTTAGTTTATAAAAAACGCGCCATGGCGCGGGAATCGTACTAGTTTCAATTGTTTTCAATTCGTGAAATTTAATGATAATATTGATTCAATTCGTGAAATTTGATTGTTTTCAACGCTATTTCAATTGTTTTCAGTTTGATAGAATGAACATTGTTGGATTCGATTATTCGCCTTGTTTCGCGAATAATTATTACTGGTCGGATAGAAAATCGATGTTAGAATGGGTTCGTCGGATTGCTTTTATAACCATTTCTTTCTGCTTCCCAACCATACAACAAAAATGGACATTTATTTTTTTTAGACATAGCTTCCATCCCGCGGGACTATTACTAGTACATCAGCACCTCTGATTTTCTTCTTACGATTAAATATTTATAAAACATTATATTAAAGGATATCAAAACATAACTTATGCAATAAATTTGGTTATTTACTCTTTATTCGATAAATTAGTGAAAAAATTTTAAACAGTATGTAAAGAAGAGTACTTACTCTTATATGATATACTAAAATATAATTTATTAACACACTACTACATATAAAGGCTTAATGTAACACTCAAAATTATTACATTACACCTTAAATATGTTACATTAGAGGAAAAGATAACACTTTTTGAGGATTACATTTGCGGCCGTTGCATTTGACCTAATGTAACAGTTTTTACTAGCTAATGTAACATTGGTTGATTAATGAGACTATATGTTACATTTGATACCAAAATTGTTACATTTTCATAAAATGTTACATTTTCAAATTAAATGTTACCTTAATAGGCTTTGTTACCTTTAACCAAATATGTTACATCTAAATAACAATGTTACATTTGAAGAACAATGTTGCTTTTAATTTCAAGTATTACATTTCAATTAATTTTGTTACAATAGATATTCATCCATTTATGACATGAAACTTTTATAATATAATATATATCACATATTATATATCGTATATTATATATAAGAATAATCTAAAATAGTTAAGTAATAACAAAACTAACATATGTTATCCAAAATCAATTTTTCATTCAAAAAACTCAAAAAGAGTTCATTGAGTTGTGTACATAATTACATGTATCCAAAAGAGTTCATGTCTAAAGTAATGATACACAAAAATGGCATATGATTATTTTTGCCAAAATCCACATGAAACCTGCAAAATATATGCAAGTCTCACAAGAATCAAATAAAGATTCACCACCATGTGGCAGCTACAAATTAACGGGGGACATATTTTCTTCAAATGTAAGATTCTCCTTGTTCATCATCCTACGAATATATGCAAAGAATTTCAAAATTAGTAGGTGTAGGAGAGAGTTTTATTATGAGACAAAAGATGAGGGACATTCAAAAAAATCTTAACTAAATTAGAATTCAGAAAAATCAAATATGTTACCAGCAATTGCATCTCATCACTAAAGCCAAGACATAAGAAAATGCAACCAAGATATATATAGGAAAGTTTGGTGCAAATAAATCAGATGATATTGCTACAAAAATCAGATTCTAGTGTTAAGACAATCATGTTATAGTGCTAAAAATGAGGTGTTTAAAATTCAAATTACATTGCTCATAAAAATTAGATTATAAGGCTAAAACAATCTAATTACAATGCTGAAACTTAAGTGATAAAAATTCAAATAAAAGTGATAAAAATGAAATTATAGTGCTGAAAATATTCAGATTACTGTCACTCTTTTTTAGGTTCTCTCACTACTTTTCTTATGGAAAGTCATGTTTTGATTGAAAAATTATGAGGGCTTTGTGTAACATTAATGAAAATTTGGTCTATGACAGGCATAACCAATGAAGAAATCAGAATATAGTACTAAAACAATCAGATTGCTGTGATGAAGCTAAGGTGCTTAAAATTCAGAGAACATCACTAAAAAAAACAGATTATAATGCTAAAACCATCTAATTACAATCCTGAAACTTAGTGATAGAAACTCAAATTACAAGGCTCATAAAAATCAGATCATTGCTCTAAAAAAACTTATACTATACTTCTAAAACTCATATTAAAGTGCTGAAAATTTGGTGCTTAAATTTCAAATAACACTGCTCATAAAAATCAGATCATTGCGCTGAGACAATCAGATTATAGTCTAAACAAATCATATTACAATGTTGAACTAAGCTGCTCAAAAGTCGAATTACAATGCTCATAAAAATCATATTATAGTTCTGGAAAAAATCATTACTATAATCATGTTTTAATTGTAGTGCTGAAACTTAGGTGTTGTAATAGAAGACGTGCTGGAAAATTCGAATTACAATGCTCTTTACTGCACTTCTTATGGGAAAATCATGTTTTAATTGGCAAATTATGAGTTGCCAAGTTTTAATTGCACATGTATCAGATTTTATCTAAGATAGAAGGATAACAAGAACTAGGAAAGGATTAGTTATGAATTCACTAATCACTACAAGAGGGGAGTGTAACCCAAGAAACGATGACGCAAAATCATACCCGAGGCGGGGTAAAAATCACAGCACCCGGAGAAAGAAGAGGAAGGTTCTTGGCAAAGAAATAGAAGGTGTGAAACAAAGTAGTATGTAATTGGCTTGTGAGAAGAGCCAATATCTAAAATAGACAAAGACATGCAATACAAAATAAGCCAAGTAGCAAGTACACTGAGAAGGTGTGAAGCAAAGTAGTATGTAATTGGCTTGTGAGAAGAGCCAATATCTAAAATAGACAAAGACATGCAATACAAAATAAGCCAAGTAGCAAGTACACTGATCATGGCTATCTATTTCACTCAAGTAGACTAATTTATTCATGTTCATTCTCCAATTTAAAAGAAACACAAAGAATTGGAGACTTATATAGTTATATTACCTAAATCCAACAAATTAAATCATATTTTAATAATTAGAAACCTGTGATATATGAGTAGAATCTGTGATATATGAGTAGAAGGAAATGCCTTAAACATTATAACACTAGCCACAATTGTGAAGGTTGTGGCCATCACATAATATATTGGAGACACAACTGCAGTGTTGAAGGTGTCGAGGGCCTATATATACCATAAAGCAAAGATAAAAACAGCGCGATAAAATTCCTACAAATTTAGTTAGCAGTTAAATTTTTTTTCTTCAAAAATCAGCTTCAATTTGAAACAAATATCATTAAAGAGAAGAGGAGTTGGGTCTATGAAGCTTATTCCTATCATCTGCATAATGATGAGAGACTAGAACCATGCATGTTCTGTGTAAGCGTATCTATGCATAGAACTAAGGATTCCCACATGCAATGGCCAACACATAGAGTAGGAGCATTAGGCGGATAATCAAAGAGAAAAAGTAAAGAGCTGAGTACCTTGTTCAAATAATTAATCTGAGTAACCACGCACGTCTCGGGGTATACTAATTGATTCATTCCTGATAGTGTCAATTTCAAAGCAATCCCAATTGCTTTAACACTCATGACCTGTCATTCAAGACAAATAAAATCTAGCTAAATTCTCCAAAAATATAAAGAAATAAAGAAAAAATTGACAGTGGGACATCACATATGATACATACCGATAAAGACCCTACAAGTGACCAAACACAAATATAAACCATTACATGTGTCTGCCCATATTGTGGAATAAACTGAAATATGAGAACAAACACAGTTGTCATGAACAAGGCAGTATAGAAGAGAAAACTTGTTATGTATGTTTAACACACGAGGTACAACTTTCTTAAATTTTCAACGAAAAAAACCTTTCTAATATGTGATAAAAAAAAAGGTTGAGGCATATGAGAGATGCTTTGGGATAACCTTCAAAAATATAACAGAAATTAAATTTTCCTTTAAAATCTCACTTAGCACACAACCACTGCACCAGAAGTATTTAGTTGCAAAAGTGGCTTTTAGTGTATTCGATTCAAATTACCTTTTCATACTCATCCAACAAAATTTCTTCCTCGCAAGCATGTCAAAAAAGCAACACCCATATTATTTAATTTGATTAGCTAATAAGATCTTAAATAGAGCCTCATCTTCATGTAAACATTAGATAAATGGCAATTCTAATAAAAATTCATTATCTTATATTAACCCCTAATACGTCAGAAGCAAAAGCAGTATCGAAAGGAGACCTTTACATTATAAAGAGAATCAAAGGCAGGCACAACAAGAGGGTCAAGAGGCCATTTACCTGTGATGCAGCACTATACAAAGTTTGAACTATTCCCAACCAAGTTTTCCACCTCTAATAAGTCATGCACCAATTCACTAAAACAAGACAGGAAGAGTTTGGTTATTTGTGTCAACTCAAATTAGCATTTAGAAATCAAGAACCCTAAACCAAATTGAACCCTAACTCATGAACCCTAAACTAGTTTTAACCCTAAATCAAAAACCCCAAACTAGTTTTAACACTAAATCAAGAACTCATAACTAATTTCAACCAATTTCAACCATAAAACAAAAACCCTAAATCATTTTCAATCACTAATAGACCATAATCAACATTCAGCAATCAAGTGAACCCAAGAATCATCTAGTATGGAATAAAATCCACTGCAAGACAACAACTTATAACAACAAATTGACACTGAGGGTTCGAGATAGCTCTTCGGAGCAAACAAACTCATTCAAAGCATCATATATACCAAGTGAATAAATCCAATAGAACGATGAACACCTTGGTTCAAACTCAATTCAGCTTAGTTCAAACACATCAGGCACAAGGACAAACTCAAACCACAATATTACTGTCACCTTAAACCAAGATAGAACTAAAAATAACCCTAAATTGGACAAGTTACTAACCTAGAAATAGGGTTAGCGAGATTTACCATCGTCTCGACTAGTGCTTGACCTGAAACTCGAATCTGCATTGGATGCCGGTGGTGAAGGCTTTGAATGAACCGCTACTGCTGGATAGTGGTTAGAGAGGGATTGGTGAGAGGAAAGGATGTCGTAGGTTGGGATGGCGAGAAGAGAGAGGTGCCAGAGAAAGGCTAATGGCCTGAATGGACATCGGAGATGTTGGATCTGTAGGTGCGATGGTCGTCGGTGAGGGTTTGAAGGGTAAGAGAGATGAGGTCGGGTATGAGAGAAAGAGGGATATAGAAATATGGAATCCGGGCAGTGAAGAGGAGATGTGAAGAGGTCGAGCGGGGGCGCTAGGTTCGGTGGAGGATGGCCGCCGGCAAGAAAGGGCGAAGGAGAGAATGGGAGGAGAGACGAGAAATCAAGGATGAGAGAGAGGAGAAGACGAAAACAAGTGAGGGAAAGGTAGATCTGGATCTGGAAGGGACTAAGGGAGTGGCTTGTCATTCATAGTATTTTATTTCTTTTTCTTTTTTTTCAAATATTTTAAAAAAGGTGTTACATTTGATTGAACTGTATGTTACAATTAAAAAAGCAGTTGCAAGATATTATAAAAATGTTACCTTTGGCCAAAAAATTGTAACATTTTTTAATTGGGTTAGAAAATGTTACAATAGATCAAATAGGTAACAATTTTTAAATATGTTACAAAATTAGTGTTACCTTAAGTCAAGAAATGTAGTAGTGACAAAACGCGCAAGGGTGTTGGTAACCGTTACAATTTATTTATTAAAGTTATGTGTGTTTCAAATTTTTTTTTTAAGTTAAAATCAAAATCGTTCGTTTTTTCAAAATACATTAAAAATTTGTACTCCCGTATTTAGAAAACGGGAGTTATAAAATAGTTGTACTTCCGTGTTTGAAAGAGGGGAGTGTAATTAAAATTGTACTTCCGTTTTTTAAATACGAGAGTACAACCCAATTTTATAACTCCCGTTTTTTAAAAACGGAAGGCAAAACTAAAAGTTGTACTCTCATTTTTCAAACACGGAAGTACAACTTATATTTTGAACTCCTGTGTTTCAAACACGGAAGGCATAAATTAATTGCCCATTTACCCTTCCGTTTTCAGGGCACGGAAGTACAAAGCTTTTTTTGGGTGCCCACATCAAATCTTTTATGGTGGAATTAATGGACGCGAATTATACCGTAGTTTACAATTATATTGTACTAGTGTAGACCCCATCCCGTATACGGAGAATGTGTTACTCTAAATATAAATTATTATTTTTCTTCAAAAAATAATATAAATATAAATAAAATTAATTTGATAGGTTATATATAGTCTAAATATCTTTTAATTAGATTCTCTCAAAATATAAATATAATTCACATTTATAAGGTACTACGTAAAAGTTTTTTTTTCTAATCTATGGTTAATTAAATCTCATGTAATTTAATTAGATAGTTGATTTTTAAAAATATTTTAATATTCTTTTTAATTAAATATGTAGTATGTATTTATTACAGTAGTTTATTAAAATATCTATGTATAGATGAATTGTGACTACATATATGGCTATGTAATATTTTAATTATTTATTTTGTCCTCAAAAAATAATATAGATAGATATAAAATAACAATTATTAAATGATTGATTTTGATATAAATAATTTTTTCCACCAAAAAATAATATAAATATAAATAAAATAACACCTATTAAATATTACATATTTATCTATTAATAGTTTTGGTAAGTATGACTATGAAAATTAGTTTTATTAATTAGTTTTATTATTACTACTACTACGTTTACTTATATTTATATTGTTTTTTCCTTATATAATATTTACTCTTTTATAAGATATTCCATCTATCCAATTATATGTGTTAATGGTAAAATAAAATAATTATTTTTATAAGATTTCCTTTTTTACGGGAGAAAGCTTTGCGAGATGCACTCACGCGCCGCCACGTATGCAGATGCACTCACACGCTGCCACGTATGCACCAATGCGTCGGTTTTAGTATATGTATATATAGATAGATAGATATATAAATAGATTATAATATGGTACGAAATCATACATGTTATAATATATTATTACATATTGGGTGTGTTTTGATTTAAAATTTTATTAATTATAATGTAATTTTTTTTATAAGGTGAGAATTCGGTTAATAAATCTAACCGATAGCATCCCGACAGATGAGATCTAGAAGATCTGAATGTGATATCAGTGCGCACCCGCTAACAAAATGGATAAGGTGTGCAACCTTATCAGCCGTTTTGTTACCCTCGCGAGGCACATGGGAGAGTTTGACTTCCTGAAAGGATTGTAGAATCCTTTTAATGTCCCCCATTAGTAGTTCGATTTCCCATGGACATGGACTATGCAATTTAAGGTGGTTTATAATGATTTGCGAGTCTTCTTCAATGACTATTTTCCTTGTTCTAATATTTTATGGATAAGTGATGCATTCTCGGAGGGCAATCGTTTTCGCCATTAGTGGGGATTAGTTTCCCAAGTTTCTAGAGACGATGTTAATTGTGTTACCTTCTCAATATCTAATGATGTAACCAACGTTGGCATTCTCATCATGGAATATAGTTTCGTCAAAATTAAGTTTCAAGAATCCTCGATCTGGTTTTCGCCATTTGATATTTTCCTGCTGATTTTTCGACAAGGAAACGATGTTTTTCCTTTATTATCATTGTCGAGGTCAAAAACTCCGGATGAAGCCTTCTTCCAGTTGTCTTTGATATTGTGGATGAAACTTTCTAATTCCCGTGCCGAAGAGATATTTTGATCTCTGAAAGAGACTTGATTCCAATAGAACCATGTTGACCACCATTTAAACGCTATTATCAACGCATAAACTTATCAACCAAAAAATGAAAAGATAAATGTTTACCTTAATCAATATCAATACTATATACTAGAGGAGAAGTCACCTACACCATGTGGATTCTCCTTTAGTATAGGTATATATATATATATTAACCAATTAAATATTTTTCTATATTTAAATAATTTATTATTTATTATAAATCAAAATAATTCTTTAAATGAATAATTATTTATTTATTTAATTTTCTAAATCTCAGGGCTTGTTTGATTTTTTTTTTTTTGATTGGGAAATAATTCGGGTGGGATGGTCCTACCCGGCAGCATCCTTACGGATGAGGTCAAGAAGACCCAAATTATTGTTAATATCGACTCCTCGGGCAGAATGGCTAAGGTGTGCAACCTTGTCAGCCACTCTATTGTCCATTCGAGGAATGTGAAAGAAACTTGCTTCTTTCACCGTCGATAGTAGAAGTTGGATATCCGAAAGGATTAGTTCTATTTCCCATGGGCATGAAGATTTCCGGTTTAAATGGTCAATGATGATTTTGCAGTCGCCTTCAATTTGGATATTTTCGATTTTTAGTTGCAGAACTTTTTGAACACCCAATTTTAGAGCTAAAGCTTCCGCTTTAAGGGGATTTTGTTTTCCGAGCCGCTGGTGCTGAATGGACATTGGTTGTCCTTCCCAATCCCTTATAATGACCCCCGTTGAACTGTCACCATTAGCAAGAGAGGAACCATCGAAATTTAGTTTATATGTACCCCTAGGAGGTTTCCGCCAGTGAACGGAACGTTGTTTGAAACTTTGTTTTGGCGTGAGTGGCCTGCGGGTGCGCAACTCCACTTCGAATTCAGTTTCCTGTACATAAGTTCTATTCCAGTTATCTATGTGGTTATTAATCATCTTTATAGCAGTATCTGTCCTTGGGATTGCAATCTGCTGGAATAGAAATTGGTTCCTTGTATACCATGTAGACCACCAGGAGAAGGCAAGTTTAGTCAATGTTAAGGAGTTCAGGCTCTTCCCAAGAGCAGATAGAATAGGCCTGATATCCCGGGACTGGGTAATCAGGCAGGCAACCACTGATTGATCTTGGATCGGTAGCTGGTGTATTGATGTGATAAAAGGACATTCCAAGAATAAATGGACCTCGTCCTCTGTTGCTGAATTACAAAGGGAACAGGTGGAGGGTACCGCCGAACCCCTAGAAGATAACCTAGCAGCTGTGGGGAGACTATTCTGAGCCATTTTCCAAAGAAAGTTTTTAACTTTCGGAGGGATATTGATCTTCCAGATCCAATCATTACTGTCCGGGGTTGCAGAGACATGAGATGTTATCAATTTGTATGCACTGGCAGTAGTAAACCATCCTTCCCTATCTGGCCACCAGTAAAGACGATCTTGCAGTTCTGATGCCGGAAGCGGGATCTCTAAAATGTCTTGAACCAGATTGTTAGAAAGGTTCTGTTGTAGTTTCTCCTTCCACCACTGGCCCCCCAAAATGTAGTCACTAACCTTTTCTTCCTGGTTGTAATGTAAAGGGCAGTCCTCCCTGGCCCGAATAGGGGAGGTAGAGATCCAATTATCTGTCCAGAATTTTATCGAGTGTCCATTTCCTACAGACCAAATTAGTCCAGATTTAAATTTGTCTATTAGTTCCGGTAGTTTGGACCACTGCCAAGAGCACGATCCCGATCTTCTGTATTCGAAAATATTAGTGGTACGCAAATATTTATTTCTGATCAAAGAAACCCACACATTATTAGGTTCTTCCAGAATCTTCCACAATAGTTTCATCTGGAGAGCGATGTTCATATCACTCGATTTACGAATTCCTAAACCCCCAAATTGTTTTGGTTTGCAGATTCTGTCCCAGCTAATTAGCGGCCGGTATTGGAGGTCCTTATTCCAGAAAAAAGAACGGTTTATCTGGTCAAGTTCTTTATGCATAGAAGCAGGGAGCATAAAGCTCTGCATCACATGAAGTGGCTTAGATGAGAGGTTGGAGTTAATTAGTGTGGCTCGACCTTGCTGAGAGAGAGTATTCGCCCTCCATTTTGTTAGTTGTTGTTTAGATTTACAGATGATATCTTCAAAAGTACTACTTGTGACTCTGCCATTGATAATAGGACATCCAAGGTATTTTTCTATTGAGGTTTCCTGAGTAATGTTGAGGCAGCTACGCAACTGATGGATCCTTTGATTCGTAATCCCTCGAGTTGCTTGGAAACATGATTTGTGGTAATTTACCTTTTGACCAGACACCTTGCAGTATGAGTCAATGATCGATCGAACTTTGGACCCTGCTTCCATGCTACCCTTTGAGAAGATGATATCAGCAAAGGAAAGGAACGGAACACGGGGCCCGTTACGTCCAATCGGAAAGCCCAGCTGAGATCTATCTATGCTAGCTTCCGTCGTTAGTTTTCGTGCTAGAATCTCGGCCCCTAAAATGAAAAGGAAGGGGGATAGCGGGTCACCCTGTCGAATTCCACGAGATGGGAGAAACAGTTCCGTAGGCCCATTGTTAATTAGAACCGAGAAAGAGACGGTCGTAATACACTCCATGATCCACGCAACAAATCTATCATGGAATCCGAATTTGAGGAGTACACTTTTGAGGAAGAACCAATCCACCCTATCATAGGCTTTCTCCATGTCTAACTTTATTGCCAGCCATCCTTCCCGACCCCTCCGATTTTTGTAGGAGTGGAAGATTTCATGTGCTATAAGGATGTTGTCCTGTATAGCCCTATCCGAAACAAAGGCACCCTGAAGAGGATGTATTAGCTTACCGATAATTTTCTTTATTCTTTCTGTTAGAATTTTGGAAATTATTTTGTAGATATTGGAGCATAGGCTAATGGGCCTGTAGTGACTAGTAGTCATGGGATTATCTCTCTTGGGTAGCAGGGAAATAAAAGTATGGTTTATTTGTCGTAGCATTTTACCGGAGTGAAAACACCCTTTTACTGCACATATAACCGAATTTCCGATTATATCCCAGTATTTTGTGTAGAATTCAGCTGTGAATCCATCAGGACCTGGGGACTTGTTTCTGCCTAGACTAAAAACAGAAGCTTTAATTTCTGAGTTACTCGGGATTGCTGTAAGAAAACAATTTTCTTCTTGCGTGATGGACGGTTGTATAAGTTCTAGCATTTCGTTAAGTAGCCCGTTATTAGTTGGCTCTTTCTTGAATCTCTTTTCGAAATCCCGTTTTATCTCATTCCTGACGTTTTCTTCTCCCACAACCAGCGTACCAGTGGTGGAGAGGATGTTGCGTATCTGTTTTCTATGACGTCGTCCTGTGGCTACTCGATGAAAATAAGCTGTGTTTGAGTCTGAGAGTTTTATATGCTTAGTTTTAGCCCTTTGGCTCCAGAACGTTTTCTGGAATAGAAGGAGTTTCTCCCTTTTTAGGAGAAGCTGCATTTCCCTCTTTTGAACTGCTTGAGAATAAGAGGCAGCTCCTACTGACTGAATATGAAGCAGTTCAGATTCAACGTCTTTTAATTGACGAAAGATGTTGCCGAAGCTTGTCTTATTCCATTCTTTTGCCTTGTTCTTTAGTATTTTCTGTTTAAACATTAATCGAAACATAGTCGAGCCCGAGCAAGATGCTCTCCAGGACTGCTTGACTATGTTACGAAAATCTTTCCGAAACAGCCAAGCGTTTTCAAATTTAAAGGGTGGGGCTTTGAAGATAGAGTTGACGTCTAAAGAGATAGAAATTGGACAGTGATCCGAGCTGGAGAAAGCACTGTGATAGGTTATCATATTGGGGAATGATGCTTGAACCTGTTGGTGAACAAGCACCCGGTCGAGTTTTTCGCGGATATTGAAATCTTCCTCCGGGTTCTTCCTCCAAGTGAATGGGTTCCCAAATGTAGGAAGGTTAATGAGAGAGCAGTCATTTTTAAAGGCGATTAGACGAGAGAACCTGGAGACCTGGGTAGAAGCCCCGCCGAGTTTATCAGAGCTGCAAAGGATTTCATTTAGGTCCCCAAGAACAATGCATGGAATAGTGGAATCATTTACAATTGTTCTTAACATTTCCCAGAAAGTGTCTTTATCAGCCGGTGTCGGCGGTGCATATACAAACAGAACTAGGATCGGAAATCCATCCTGGGGACTCTCTATTCGGAGGTCGATGATGCGAGGAGCATGGATAGCTACAGAAATAGAGAAGTTAAGCAACTGGTAAGATTTCCAAATGACTCCAATTCCACCAGATCTTCCAGTAGCCGGCGACCAAACCCCTTCGTCAAACCCAATGTTTCTCCATAATTTGTCATCGGGTATATTTTGTGTTTTGGTTTCCGCTAACGACATAATTTGAAAGTGGTCGTTTTTGCACATAGAATCGATTTCTGTCCAAAAGGTTCGTTTTCCAATCCCTCGACAGTTCCAGAAACAAATCTTCATAAAAAACCTATAAGGATAAAAGGACAAGATTTTTGAGTCCTTAAATCGAGCCGGCGTAGCGAATGTGATGATTGATTATTTATATTGAGACTTAAAGTTTGAAAATGGTAATACCCCAATTTCTTTGGTTTTTTAAGACAATAAGACCAAATGAAATGGTGTAGGCAGGCAAATGGCGCAACCCAACTAAACCAACCCATCTTACTTATTTGATTAAACTTACATTTTGAGCACTTAGAGACCCACCCGGATGTGCTATTACATTGTAGCAGATAGAACATTAGTACATTACTCCTAGATTCCCAACACAACAAGGTGACAGTCCGGAAAGACCAAACAGCAAGTTGGGAGAATAACTCCCCACGACTTGGATTTCCAGCTAGAAATCCCAATCCCAACCAGTAAACTGTCATGACAGTTAATTGGGAAGCAAACTCAAGACAGTTTTTAAACCAAACCTGAATACTCAACGAGTTTGCAAATTGATTACAAATTGAATACTTGTCTGTCAAACCAACATCGCAATAGCATATAGAGCATACTAGTGTTAATAAGATTTCAGCCGTAACATCTAGATCACACTTTTTATACATAACCTGCATTAGGAGTAGAGTGCAAATAGAATCCTTGCTCAAATGGTCTATCAATATTTGATTTCTCATGTATATTCCCTTTAGGAGGGGGGCTGTCCAGCAAGTTTCTTCCATATCCCACATGCCAATATTGAACACGGGGGAAAAAGGATTACCTTCTCCAAGCAGCACCAACCAAGAAGACACTCGGGGAACAGCAACAGGGGAGAGGGGCAGTTCAGAGAGCCATAGTGTCACTCTGATGTCTTCAGTCCCACCATTGTTCGGAAGCTCGTATGAATCGGTCGTGGAAGTAGCCTCCACAACAGTAATATAGATATGACCATTAACGATCTCTATACCCACAACTTGTTTGGAACCCATTCGGGAGGTAAGGGGCCGTGAAGAGGTGTACACCTCAAACACGGATTTGATCCGACACCAATGGAAGGTGTGGTTTTGTGTCCAACTCAACATATGAATCAAATCATATATCAAAACTGTGAATTTCATAAGAAATCTTATACCACAAGTGAGAAGAATCAAATTAAAGTTTTTGAGGACGAACCTGTCAGAGGTCATGACAGACCCGCTTAGTAAGCCAAGAGTCGAGAGCGCAGTAAACCACCAAGGGATGAGCCTTTGTGTTTCAGCAGTCACCGAGGGGAAGGGCTTCACTTCGAGACTATTGTGTTCAAATTTTTTTAAACCCTTTCGGCGGATGAGATGTGAAAGGGCCACACTATTCACCGCAGATTTTAGTTTACCATTGCTGAGCCCCAACAAATCCATCAACACCAAGGATCCAACAAAACAAAAAGTAAGCTTGTAGAACACCACCTTCCATCCAAAGCAAATCAGACAGGAGACACGATAAAAAATCATACAATTTTTGCCACTATATTTGATAATGAGTTGTATGAACTCAGTTTTCAAGCCCTTTGCAGGGGGGTGGGTGTGGCAAATAGCCACAATTTTTTTCGAACTAGGTAAAGGAGCCATAACAACCCCAATAACCAAAGTTTTTTCAGGGCCCGAAAATCGGGGGGTAAGGGGTGAAGAGGCATAAGCCTCTAGCACCGGGTTTTGCAGCCACCAAAAGGTGACCAATTTCGTGGACATTAATATGCAATTAGGCAGAATCAGATGAGATATTTTGAGAAACAACCTGTTCATGGGCGAAGAAGCCTCAAGCATAGAGAAGGGAGAAGAGATCCCTACCAGAACAGCACAGGAAGAGACGGGATGGAGACCACCCACCCACACACAGCCACCGGACAAAGAGACGAAGCGCGGGCGAAAACCGCAGACGAAAGGCCAACTCGAGTCACCTTGAGGGTGAAACCGACTGCAGAGACGCAAGGTGAAGCCACCAGAGGACGAAACGCGACAAAGGAAACCCTTCCCGGCGAGACAGAGGCACCGGGCACAACACCACCGCCACCGACGCCGAACCCCCTTCTTCCTCTTCCTGTAATTCTTCCCCACCTTTCGAAATCTGAAACATGTTCCAAACGAAGATCCAGAGCAGCGACGACCGAAACTCGGGCTAATTAAACCCCGAACGCCGCCATCATCCATTGAAAGCACCAGAAACCCGTGCTTCATGAGGGTTTGAGATTTTGGAAGATAGCTGACGAAGAGCATGAGGCTCAATTCGACATCACATGAGTTTTTGTGGCCTGAATCAAGGAGAACTACGACGGAAAACATCGTCCATAAGAAGTTTTTGAGATCTGAAAATCGAAATTGGGGATTTGCAAAGCGGAATTGGGGGCGCGTGCCACTGGGGCTCGACGCGTTCATTTCCCTAGAAAAGGGTTTTTTTACTTTTTTACTCTTTCAGGGCTTGTTTGATTAAACATAGGAAGTATGCTTCTAGGAAGTTACTTCCCATGAATTATAATTCCCACAAATTTTAAAAAGTTGTTTGGTTAAGTTAGATGTAGGGAATTTAAATGGGGAAGTTGAATTTTTCCATAAAAATGGTGGAATTGCAACTTATATAGTCCCCCCTAGGTAAATGAAATTCCCCCATTTTGTAGGAATTAGAATTCTTGAGAAGTCAAATTACTGGATTTTTTCGTATTCAAACACATGTATGTATCATACTTCTTGGGTTTTTAAACTTATTGAGTTTTTTTTAAACGTTAACCAAACGAGCTCTTAACTTATTAAATTTCTTTTTAAATTGTTTTTTGAATAAAAAAATATAATCTTTTGTAGTTTTGATTCGTAAGATAATATATAAATAACGATAACATATAGATCCATTATAAAATTACTTTGTAATAATTTGATTATATATTACTTTTTAGTCAATTATTCTATTTCAATGATAAATGAAGATTATATATAATGTAATCTATAGTCAGGATATTTGGATAACACATGATAATTTTTATGGCGTAATTTCATAAAACCACCCTTTATTTCATCTTTTATTCACAAAACCAGTTTCCTTTATGTAATCTATACATGCACCCTACACTAACTATGCCAGAATCGACTATTCTTATCCCTGCCTCCAATTTTGAGATTAAAACTAGTTTCCTTTATGAGACTAGGAGAAATACTTTTGAGGGGAAACCCAACGAATGCCCTATGGCACATATTACTACATTATTAGATTTGTGCGACACTATTGTCGATGGGCATAATTTGGAATATGTTAAACTAAAGGCATTTCGTTGGTCTCTTGCAGGAAAAGCAGTACAATTGTTGGAGAGCTTAACCTTACGATCTCCCTGCACATGGAACGACATTAAGGACGCGTTTCTCAACAAGTTATTTCCTCCATCCAAAACGACGCAGATTAGTCTGAAGATCATGGCTTTCAAACAAAAGTCTGGTGAGATTCTTGCTCAAGTGTGAAAGAGGTTCAAGGACCTACTACGATCATGCTCTACTCATGGACAACCATCATATGTCATTCAGGAGATCATCTACAACGCTCTTGATATGGAAACCAAGGAGAGGATCAACACCTACACCTCATATGGGTGCCTCGATCTTTCCCCACAAGAGGCTTGGAACACCATTGAGAGGTTGATGGAGTTTGACAACACTTATGAGACTCATGTGGTCTCTGACGTGAGGTCAGCCCCATCCATGCTCTTATATGAACCCTCCAAGGAGATTGATTCGAATGTCAAGGAGTAATTCACGAGGATTTAGAAAGCTCTAAAGTAAGTAAGGCTCCTCTCAACGAACCAAGCTTGTATTGAGTGTGGGTCACAAAGGCACATCACCACTGAGTGTCCACACGCGAAGCAAGTGTAACTAACGGAGACTTATAAGGAAGCAAGCTTTGTGAGGGGTCCCAATCGCCAATATTGGGGAGATCAAAAATTCCAACATCCCCAGTACAACCCTAGGGACCCCCACTCTATAGAGCTTCTGGTCATCCTGATAGAGATCAGCAGAAGGATGATCTACAACTCGTCCTTGATGAGATGATGATACGGGGTTAGCCGTAGGATGGCCCGATCTTCGACAATCAAACAAGAAACTAAAGAACGGAAGCAAGATTGACTCAAGAAAGCAAGAACTCGATCAAGATTGATCAAGAACAACCAAGAACGCAACAAGAAACAAAGGACACGATGCAAGAACAAAGAAAGACTCGACAAGATTAATAAAGACTCGAAATTGTTAACAAGACACGACCGATAAGGACTGAGTCGATCTATATAGAACAAGATAAAGACCCCAGGCCTTCTTAGAGGATAGGAACCAATACCAATGACTATATAACCCACCTCTACAACCCTACACAACCAAGCGGACAACTTGGAGGCACAAGAAGGGGGCTCCTGGATACTAGGATCACCAAGTCTTGCGAAGTTGATGAACACAAAGCAAACCAAACTAAAACAATACCAATAGTTGCAATCGATGAGCCATGCTTCAAATCGATTGACTTTCACTGATGTGTTTTAACACAAAAAGAGACTTTTCTTCATAATGAATTTCGTGTATGTTACAATGGAAGCATTCGGCTTATATAGCCTTAAAAAGGTTGATTTTAGATAAAAAATAATAAATAAAAGACTAATTAAAATAAATCCTAAAATTACCTAAAATAATTTAAGTAAAAGAAATACTAAAAATATGAATGAAAATTAGGGTTCCGACATAAAGAGAATTCAGTCCATATAGGAAAATAGGCTTCTCAATTTCGGCCCATATGAAATTTAGGCATCAGGGTCTCGGCGTCGAGGGTCTGGTGTCGGCGTCGATACCAACAGTAAGCAAATATCATCTTCAGGTCTCGGCGTCGATGCCTCTGGTGTGCACCCTAGCCGACCAAGTCAGTACACACAACCCTTTGTGTGCACCCTAGCCGACGGCAAATAGTGTCCCCATAGTCCTTTGCTTGGCCGACATCACATACCACAAGAGAAAACCCTAGTTTGTTACTTTTCTATCTTTAGAATTTTGATTTATCTTTTATCTAATTCCATTTATCTATTGCCTATTAAAAATCAGATTTTTAAGTTGTTAGATTTAATTCCATTATATCTATGAACTATCATAAAAAGGCTAAGATAGATCTACTTTCCTATTTTATCCAAAGTGTGTCTATATATTTATCTTTAGGGATATAATTTTATCTTTTAACACCATTACCATCAGATTTTCGAGTCCTTCTCCCTAGTTGTGTCTTTCTTGCATTAGATAAAAAAAAATCAGTTTCGAATTTCTTCAAAAAAAAAAAAGATTGAACTTGGACCTAGGAGGATAAAATTCACTAGAGGCAAAAGTAAGTCAAAAAAAAAAGTTTGTTTGATCTAGTGCAAGAAAGCTCCCAAGGACCTTTTTGGTGAAACTCTCAAGCCCTAGTCGACATACCCTTATCCCAAACACATTACCTCCACAAAATACAAAGTTGAAACCCTACCTTGTAACTACAACATCCTAACTTAAGGTTTCCAATCAAAAGAGGTAAATTTCCAAGCTTTCTTTTATTTTTCTCTATTTTCTTTTGTTGTCCAGTTTTGTCGAGCACTTCTTGTTGTTTTCGAGTGCTATTGTTGCTGTGTCGAGTACTCTTCTCCCTTGATCGAGTGCTTTGAGTCGTGTCGAGTGCTCTTACTACTGTCGAGTATTCTACAACCTTGCCAAGTTCTCTTTGATTGTGTCTTTGTTCATTCTCTCACATATATACTTTGATTGTTAGGTTTTTGCTTGAGTGTTGATTTGCCCAAGGCAGATTGCCCCAACAAGCGTGACATACCAATTAGAGAGGGAGTGTGAGCGAAACACATTGTGAGTTGTTTATATTTTACTAATCTTTTACATAGTTCTTTGTTTGTTGCTTTATGATGTCTAGCCAGGGCAACATGGCGATTACTTATGCTGAGATGAACAACATGAACACCATGATGGAAAAATGTTTGAAAGCCATGAATGGGATATTGGTAAAGACCAATGAAGAATTGGTTAAGCTGGATAAAAGCTCGACGGCACTAGAGCTTAGGCGTTTTGGCTCTAACACGGTGTTCGGACAAGGAGTCCCACTTCAAGTTGTAGTGCCACCAATTGAAAGGGAAGAAACTCATCCTATTGCTCCTAATAATGCTAACCAACACAATGTTTCTTCTAGTATAGATCATTATCTTATTGCTGAAAATGTAGAGCATGTTGTTAATAATGATCAAGATCTTAGTTTACTTGCCTCTAAAGATGATTGCATTGAATATGAGCATGATGATTCTTTGATTGTTAATAAAGTTTTAAGTGTTCAACCCATGCTTTGTGATAATAATTAAATAGAAGATTTGTGTCATACTAAATGCTTAAAAAATGGCAATGTTTCTAATATGATCATTGATGGTGAAAATTTTTCTACTATTGCTAGCCTTGAATTAATTGAAAATCCAGCCTTGAAAAAGGATGAAAACTTGCTAGCATTGGATGGAAACTTAGAGATAAATGAACACACTAAAGTGCACATTAAGTTAGAACTTAATGAAGATGATGTGAAAAATGAATTATGCACTCATCAATATTGATGCGGGACCATCCAAGACACCTTCGGACACGCCTATACTTGGGGATGGACCGATGATTCGAGCTCGTGAGAATGAAGTCATCCTCAAGAGGAAAAAGAATGCTCCATCATGGGAAAAGATCCAAAAGTGCATAGGACGTGCTAATGGCCTCGGCACCAACACCAGAGGCATCGACGCCGAGACCTGAAGATGACATTTGCTTACCGTTGGTATCGACGCCGACACCAGATCCTCGGCGCCGAGACCCTGATGCCTAGATTTCATATGGCCGAAATTGAGAAGCCTATTTTCCTATATGGGCTGAATTCTCTTTATATTGGAAACCTAATTTTCATTCATATTTTTAGTATTTCTTTTACTTAAATTATTTTAGGTAATTTTAGGATTTATTTTAATTAGTCTTTTATTTATTATTTTTATCTAAAATCAGCTCTTGTAAGGCCATATAAGCCGAATGCTTCCATTGTAACATACACGAAATTCATTATGAAGAAGAGTCTCTTTTTGTGTTAAAACTAGGGCTGGGCAAAATATGGATCGGACCGGAATCGGACCAGAATTTACGGTCTTTGGATCGGACCGGGATATTACGGTCTGGTCCACGGTCCAAGATATTTTAATTTCCGAGTTCCAGTCCAAACCCGGGACTAGACCGGAATTTCCGGTCCGGACCGGAATTGGACCGGAACCATGTTATTAAAAAAAAGAACTAAATAAGAGAGGCACGTGTTTCACTTTCACATTGCCCAGTACCTCGCTCTTCAAAGTTCAGACTCTTTCTCTCTCAGAATCTCTCTCATGTCTCAGCCGATCTCTTCGCTTGCGGCCGCTCCAGCGCTCCTCGGTTGCTCAGTCGGCCGGTCGGCCCTCCTCTCTCTATCCCGAAGGGGCTCCGCTCTCAGTCAGTCCTCCTCGGCTCCACCCTCCGTTCTTCTTCTTCCATCTTCGTCCCGAAGCATCTCGGTTCGTGTTCGTTCGCGACCTCTTCAGCGCTCCTCAGTGGCTCAATCAGCACTCCTCCCTCCGTCCCGAAGGAGATTCGCTCATAGTCGGCCCTCCACGGCTACTCCCTCCGTTCTTCTTCTTCCCTCTCCGTCCTGAACCCTCTTTGTTCGCTGGCCAGTAAGGCAAAACCATTCTTCTTCCCTAATCTCTTTCCCTTTTAGATCTAGTTTGTTTTAGGTCTATTTTGATTATTTTAAAAAATTAATGTCGATTTTGGTCTGAACTTGGAGAAATTATAAACATCTAATATTAAGATTTGAGAGAATCAAATATCCCCGGAATACTCTGGTAACGGTGGGTGTGTGAGACAGTCAAAGATCTGGAGAAGATACAGATGAAGACTTTTGATGTAATTTTCAGATCTAGGGTTAGAGAAATCTAGAGATTGAAAACTTTGAATGTAATTGGATGCTGTATTGTAATTTTCCTGTATTCTAACAGTGCTAATGTAACCAAAAAAAAGGGTTGGAGGATAATCCGGTCCAGCCGGTCTTTCTGGTCCGCGGACCGGAAAACCCGGGACCATATTTCTCGGTCCCGGTCCGATCCGTGGTTCAAGTTTATGAAAATTCCGGTCCATCGGATCAGATCGGACTGGGACCGGAATGTCCGGTCCGGTCCAGACCGGATGCCCATCCCTAGTTAAAACACATGAGTGAAAGTCAATCGATTTGAAGCATGGCTCATCGATTGCAACTATTGGTATTGTTTTAGCTTGGTTTGCTTTGTGTTCATCAACTTCACAAGACTTGGTGATACTAGTATCCACGAGTCCCGTCCTTGTGCCTCCAAGTTGACCGCATGGTTGTGTAGGGTTGTAGAGGCGGGTTATATAGTCATTGGTATTGGTTCCTACCCTCTAAGGAGGCCTGGGGTCTTTATCTTGTTCTATATATATCGACTCAGTCTTTATCGGTTGTGTCTTGTTAACAATTTCGAGTCTTTATTAATCTTTTCGAGTCTTTCTTTGTTCTTGCATCGTGTCTTTTGTTTCTTGCTGCGTTCTTGGTCGTTCTTGATCAATCTTGATCGAGTTCTTGCTTTCTTGAGTCAATGTTGCTTCCGTTCTTTAGTTTCTTATTTGATTGTCGAAGATCGGGCCATCCCACGGCTAACCCCGTATCAAATTCGCATCAGAGCTTTGGTTTCCGACATCAAAGATTGAGTCTTTTTTTTTTCATAAACACAAAAACCACAAAAATAGAGTCTTTTCTTGTTTTGGTCTTTTACTTCTTGTTCTTTATTTGATTATTGCACTAATCTTTTGTTTGTGATTCTTTGTGGTTGCATAGCCTAAGCACAAGCCTAGCCGAGACCGTGGAGTCGACCAAGTCAGTACACACAGCCCTTTGTGTGCACCCTAGCCGGCGGCACATAGTGTCCCCATAGTCCTTTGCTTGGCCGACATCACTTACCACAAGAGAAAACCCGGTCTCGGCATCGATGCCTCTGGTGTTGGCGCCGAGGCCATCAGCACGTCCTATGCACTTTTGGATCTTTTCCCATGGTGGAGCCTTCTTCTTCCTCTTGAGGATGACTTCATTCTCACGAGCTCGAATCATCGGTCCATTCCCAAGTATAGGCGTGTCCGAAGGTGTCTTGGATGGTCCCGCGTCAGATGAGAAGGAATCAGGCGGAGAACAAACAATCAAACAATGTCATCCAATCTCAACTCCATAGCTCACTACTAGGATTGGAAAGATGGATAATTGGAAAAAGAATGTGGAGACCCAACTAGGTCAACCATCGGCACAAATTCCAAGACAATCCAGAACACTCCATGGGTAAAATGAGACAAATCCCAAGGGACAATCTGGACATATAATTGCTATCCACTTGAGGAGTGGACTCAAATTACAAGAGCCGGAGATAGGAGAAGAGTAGAAGAACAATAATGATGGGGAGACAGTCGATGTCGACCACCCCTAGGTCGATGACGACCATACTTTGGTCGATGTCGACAGCACATCACTTGACGTCGACCATATGCAGAGTTCTCTCTAGAAGCCCCACACTCAGGTCAATGTCGACCAACCCCTGGTCGATGTCGACCACTCTACTACACCTCCAAAGGCGGTTTTAGTTCTGAAACCAAAGAAGATGCTCCCCTTTCCCTCCAAAGCATTGAAGGGCCCTACTGAAGGGAGGTTCAAGCGTTTCGTGAAGATGCTTTAGGGCTTGAACATCACAATTCCACTTACGGAAGCTCTCAGCAAGATGCTTGCATCCATGAGATTCCTCAAGGACATATTAAGCAACAAGCGATCAATGGCTGAGATCGTCGAGGAGTGTAGCAAGTTGGACTTCCCAGAGAAGACAAGTGATCCAAGGAAGTTTGCCATCACCATTGGGCTAGGCCAACATCGCTACAAGGCTCTATGCGATCGAGGGGCGGGTGTGAGCCTCATGCCTTCGTCGATTCGGTCAAAGTTAAACATTAGAGCCTTGAAGTTTGTGGATATGAAGCTTTATATGGCCGACAACACTTTTGTGAGGCCTGCAAGGATTGTTGATGATGTTTCAGTTCGAGTGGGTAAGTTCTTTATACCCACTGACTTCATTGTACTTGATATAGTGAAGGATACTGCAACGCCTATCATTCTTGGTAGACCTTTCTTAGCCACCACTGATGCCAACGTCAATGTGAGGAAGGACATGATGGCATTCACCATTGGCAATGAGACCGTCGAGTTTCGCTTTAACACGACGATGCAGGTGACTCACCATCTGGGGGTAAAGAGTATTGGCATGGGCAGGGCATATATTTGTTGCGAAGAAACAACTCAACAAATTCTTACCGTTGAAATGCATGAAGGTGGGCTAACATATGAGGAGGATTTGCTGCGAAACTTTCTATTAGCGGAGATGAGCAAAGGAGGACTGGTCGATATCGACCACTCACAGTCGACTTCGACCGCCACCACCAGACTAGGAGACAATAAGCTGGAAACTGAGGTCGATATCGCTTGCCCTTGGTCGATGTCGACCACTATTATTGATTGTCCAACTGCCCAGAGACTAAGTATAGGGTCCCTGCACCAAGACAGGCAAATGTCGACTAACCCCCAACCCGATGATCGCTGTTTCGGGTCTAAAAAGGTAAGCTCGGGTACAACTCTTAATCCCCCTCAATCCATACATGATAACTATACCAGGATAATGGCCAAGGCCCAATGGTATGCTAACCTATGCAGGCTAGGGTAAGGTCAAGGAAGAAAAAGGGAAAGGCCGAAGAAATCAAACCAATTGGAAATGATCCTAAAGAAGAGTCAAGAGACAGTGCCATCATCACTGAGTTTTAGTACCACGATGAAAACATGGATGATCCAGGAGAAGAGCCCAGCTTCATCAGGGAATATTTTCACCCAACTTGAGCCTAAAAGAAGAAGTTGGTCCAACGACTTAAAAATCTAGAGCATGTACATAAGAATTTTGATTATATAGGATTTTATATTTTCAGTTTTGGATTTTTTATTTTATCTTTGATAAACTTTGTTTTGGAGGTTTTGATTTTATGGTCTAACGAGTTGTAGGTGCAAGCATGAGAATGGATAAACCAAGGACGAAGTCGAAACTCTGAAATCAATCGGCGTCGACGAAACCCCGTCGACGTCGACCATGCCTAGGCCATCCCAAGCAGTGGCAGATCTAATATTTCAAATCTAGGTGAGCGGAAAATTATTTCCTTAAGAGACAAAAAATCCATCAAAGGCAATATAGATATTAAGAAACCAAAACCTACTATAATAAGAATCCAAAATAATATTTAAAGTATGATTTATCAATTACAAAAGTTGTTTATACCATTTGTAATGAAAAGATTGTTAGCCAAAGTTGAAAGCATAAGGACATACAGAACCAAAATTGATAATTTAGTCATTTATGTTCGATTGAACAAGTGAAAATTAGATTAAAAACAACTCTTTATTACACAATTAAATAAGTAATGCAACTCAAAACCCTAGTTCTTACGAATTACCATACAATTTAAAACCCTAATTATTAAATTTAGGATTATAATCATTGTAGAAAAAAAAATATAAAGAAAAAAGAATAAAAAGAGAGGCAATCAAGAGAAATAACTTATTGATGAAGATAGTTAAGATTTGAAGGCTCTAACCTCTAACGGAGATTCTAATTAACTAAGAGAACGAAAGCCAAATGGTTGATTAGTTTTTTTACGAGGAAAGGGTAGTAACTAGACCAATTTTTGGGCCTATTTTCACAACTAGACCACATGCCCAAAAAATGTGCCAAAATAACCCTCTACCCCCAATCAAATAAAAGTGCCGGTTTTTTGGCGCTGTTTGGAACCGGGTGTAGCAGGTGAGGAGAGGGATGGTGTAGCAGCGGAGAGGCGAGCGTCGGTAAAGAAGAAGAGAGGGGAGGGTGAGACGGTGGGTGCGGGTGGGCCTAAGGGGAATCCCAACGAGAGAAGTCGGGGCTGGGGCGGACTTCTACGAACGCTTCTTCTCCGCCCACGTTTCCTGAAAACCTCCAAGACCGGTGATGAAGAGCTCAGGGACGGAGAGATATGTCCAGAAGCCGGAACGCGAACGATGACGACGAGCAAGTAGTGAATCCATGGGAGGTGTCCGCATCTCTGCTCTCTCCGCGTATCTCTTCGCCACTTCTTCCCCTTTCGAGCTCCTTTGCCCTACAGACCTCCGCCTTTTTCTTCTCCGTAACTCCTTATTCGCCTTGTTCTTTCGTTCACTGACTTCAGTGTTGAAGAGGTATAGTTATCCAATTTCTCATTGTTTTTGGGTACTCAGGTTTGTTTATTACTAAATTAGGGTTCGATTAAGGAGAAGTCGATTCATGTGCTTGATCCGATTCAGTTTAGTTAGAATTAGGAGGTTTATGGTTCAATTTGCCGTCTTTCCTGCTCAGTTTAGTTAGAATTAGGAGGTTTGTGGTTCAATTTGCTGTCTTTCCTGCTATTTCATAGGGTTAATTTTCAATAACAGTCAATTTAGATTTCAAACGCAATTGCTTCCAAATTCTTTGTTAAGAAAATATCCCTTTGATATTTGCAAAATTTCTGTTATGGTAAAATGAATAATTGAATAATGTTGTGAAACTCACAAGAAACTGGCAGGAAATCAGTACCTGGCTTCTTGGCGGCAGTATCACCGTAAACCTTCAAAACTGGCTTCATTTTAGCCAACTTTGGGTGATTAGTGCTAACTAGACCTATCAAGATTTGTCTCAATCAAATTCTGAACCCAAGATCAAGTAATCCAAATTTGAAGCCGAAATATCCAAATATCCTGTTTATTTGAAAATTTTCAGTGAACACAAATTGATTGAACTTGTGGGTGTTGAAATTCTCTTTTTTTTTAAAGCTTGAGCAATTAGGTTTTTAGTTCTTGGAAGCTGAAAAATGTGGAACATAATTTGCTACGGTTTCTAGCTTGATTTTCCTTGAAAGCTATTTAAATTGGTATGATAGATGCACAAAAATGGTAGGATATATGAAAACTAATGGTAGGAGAAAACAACGATATCAATAGGATTAGAATAGTAGGATTGATGGAAACTAATGGTAGGAGAAAACAACGATATTGGTTGGATCATAATGGAAACCCAGTAATTCCTGTATAACTTGACACTAATGGTAGGATTGATGCACATTGATGGTACGATATATTTATACTATTGGAAATATGTAAATGCATAATTGACTTTACAAAAAAAAATTAATTCCACATGAATCTCAAAAAAGCAAAAGGAGAAGGCAGACTCCACATGTAGAGACTGGAGTTATATGAACCACAGATGCAAAAGCTATACATGGATATATCATGTTTGATGATGAATCTCAAGCTATGGTCCCTATCTTGGATAAAGTTAGTGCTGCACTGAAAGACAAAATCCAATTAGTGAATATTGACACTCAGAAGTACTCAGTCATCGCTTACAAGTTCATGATCATCATGTGGAGAAAGAAAATTGATTAAAACCTAGTCTGGAGAGATTTATGAATTTGTCTTACCATGTTCACAGATTTGTCCTACCACCAATGTATATATTTCCTGTCATGTTCATAGTCGTATAAGTTCAGAGAGATTTATGAATTTGTCCTAACGTGTTCGTAAATTTGTCCTACCAATTATTATATATATTTTCTGCCATTTCATAATTGTATAAGTTTAGAGAGATTCATGAACACATACTCCGTATTAGCCTATGTGAGAGTCGAACTCACATCTTTGTGTGCAAACACAACGCTCTACCAATTGAGCTAATAGAATATTTTCAATGGGTCCTTATGATCGTCTAGGCATCAAGAAGTGATAATTTCGCAGGAAGAAAAAATAGCGCTTGAATTTGTAATCTTAATTTGCAAGTTATGCAATTGATCAAAAAGAGAGAGTATAAATTACGAACTCTCTGCAACTGTTCTCGTGAAACCGTCACATTGGAGTAGTTCTGTTATAAGAAAAAGGAACAACTACAAAGGATAGGTACAAGATCACTTACCCATCGCTGTCACTGTCATCGGACAAACTTCTTGCACTTTTTCAAGTATGAAAGGACAGTTGTACACTATTGGTAGGACAGAAATATGCTATTGGTTGGATGGGGACTGTAACGTTTCCTGGAATGAACGGGTAACTTTCCCCCCGTTCTTTCCGCTTCTCTCCTAATCTGCCTCACTTTTTGCAGAACATATTATGGTGTTTCAGATCCCCCTCTCAAGCTTATATATGTTCTTGGGGGACACCCATCAATGCAATCATTGCATTTTTCCCCTCATAAATGCTCCCCCTTTCCCCAAAGGAGGAACCCTATTTTGGCGCCAAAACTACACTGACAGCCCGCCAAATCAGCTACAGTGAATCCCCTTCAGATTCTCTCCAAAATATCTCTAGGTATGGAAAGACAGGTTTAGCCTATTGGTAGGACTAATTAATTCTATTGGTAAGATGGGCACTCTACAGTTTTCTGAAATGAATGGAGGATGCCTTTTGGTGCTACATGTCACTAACAGCTACGGTGTAGGTACAGTGTCCCTCCCCTTCACCTGCAACTTCCTCTCCCGGTTGCATTTTTTATTTGCAAAAATAGATCACTTTCTACCCCTAGCCAATAAGAAGGGGACATGTCTAGTTATGCAAATGGGCCCTTTTTTGGTCTAGTTATGCAAAAGGGCCTTTTTTATTTATATTTTTTTTGCTATAAAAAAAATTAAAAACAGTACAGAATAGAATCAAAGTCAAGATGTGAAGGTAAAGATGTATTTGAGTTTATTTAAAGTTTATAAAAAAAAACTAAGGCTGTGTATGGTTACTATATTAGCGGGTTAAAAAGTGTGAAATTATTAGCTGTTAAAAAAATAAACGGGTTTAAATGGTGTATGGTAACAACAAATAAGCTTTAGTCGGTTAAAAAAAGGGTTTATAAATAAGCTGCAGATTGAAGCTTATTTTGAGGTTTATATTCCATAATTACTATTTTACCCCTTCTCTTTTATCTTATTTGGTTTGAAAGTACTACAATACCCCTAATAAAACCAAATAAACTCCACTTTTTACAAATAAACTGTTTTTCGCCCCATACGGAGTTTATATTTTTTCATAAAATTTTAACTACTTTTACCAACAGTTTATAAATTTTTACCTTGTTTATAATTTTAGTCAGTTTATTAACCCCGTCCCATACGAACCCTAAGTCAAACAACAATTTTTTAGGCTTATAGGTACCCTTAGCTTTTCCCTAATTTTAACCCGCAATTTTTTTTTATCCTAGCACAACCTTAAGTTTCTACCCAGTAGTAGCTGGAATTGTCACCACTAAGATCCGCCCATGATACCGAGCAGTAGTGATCGATATTGATTGACCATATGAAACGCCTTTTGGTTGGGCTTTATTCAACACTCGTTTAGGTTATTGGCTTGTTTTGTCCTTCATATTGATTTTATTATTCCTTCTTCATAACGGAATGTAATCTATTAATTTTTTTCGGCCTCTCAAAGCTAAGTTCGATGAAATTTTAAATATTACTTTTTTTATTTGAGAAGTCGAATTCAATATTAATAAAGCTAGAGTTAAAATTGAAAGATAAATTGGCGATCGTATCAGCGATGCAGGTGTCGGTTGTATGTTGCACAAGAGCGATCTTGATCCATCATTGATGAGCTGGGATAGAGTCTACTGACAGTGCTTTGTTGCGAGCCTCAAGAGAGTCTCGCTCAATTGAGCCACTCAAGTAGAAGGCATAAGGCAGCCCTTATGTCATGTAAGATCACCCAAAATTCAGCCAGTAAAGCAGTGCAATGCCTATACCGATTACCGAAAGATGAAAGCCTTGATGAAGAAATCATCTGCAGCCCGGAGGATGCAACCACCACACCACCCGAAAAGCTTGAGCTGCTTAGAGGAATAGGTTTGTAGTGAGTTGGGCTTGGGCATGAACATTAGAATTGGGCCAAGGTTTGAGGTTTATAGGTTGGCCCATTTGACAAGACATTCTCACTTAGCCCATTCTCAACCAAACCATTGCTAGAGAGATCCTCTATCACATTTGATGGCTTCACTCCACCAAGCTAAAATAACTTATATATATATAACCAAACACTTCGTATCCGATATCAAGTCCCATGCAACGTAGATCATCCATCATTCAATAAAATGTATATATTTGTAGAAAATGTGTAAAAATACACACTTTTTGGTATTTTCCTTCATTAGTTAAATATGCGTTTTTTACACACATTCCAAATCAAATCACTCGAAAAAAAAATTCAAGAAAAATAAACTAATAAAATTGTCTTCATTTTTTGAAACTTTTTACTTTTGTTCAAGTTTAATCTTAATATAATTTGATAATTCTTTTAAGATGAACTTTTCGACACGTATTATGTGTTATTATGAAAGTTTAAATTTCGGATTTTTTGTGATGTAAACCTATGATATAGAGCTGGCAAAATCTGACCCGACCCGAAAACCCAACCCGACTCACCTGAACTCGAACCCGACTGAAACCCGAAAATATGGAGTCATCCATAACCCAAACCCGAGACCGAACTCGATCCGACTCGAAACAGACCCGAGTACAGATAAACCTGACTCGACCCAAACCCGCCCTGACTATAAATCCGACCCGACTCTCAACCCGACCCGACTTGAAATGGTTATTTAACATCAACATTTTAATGCTTGAATGTTAAATGTTTTTTTTTTTTTTAATACAAGTTTATGATTATGCTTTTAACATATAAAACACCAATTATTTTTGTTAATTGTTATCATATGAATAACAACCCAAGTAAAATCAATAGATAAGCAGATAAGTCAATGAGTCAAGTAAGTCATCTGATGAGTCAATGGCAATGGGTGTATTCAACCGAGTCAAAATTACATATATTAAAGTATTCAACCGAGTCAAAATCATTTATTTTAAGTAAATTACATATTTAAGTATTCAACCGAGTCAAAATCAACCTAATTATCCAAACGGGTCGAATATGATTCGACCAAAAACTCAAACAAACTATACCCACTTTGATTCGAAACTCAAATGAGACTGACCCGCCTCCTGACCCGAAACCCGAACAAGCCCGACCCGCGTTGACCCGAACCCAAATGGACATGACCCGATTTAACCCGAAACCCGACCAATCTAAAATTCATTATGACCGAACCCGACCCGAACCCGATCCGACCAATACCCGACCATAAATTTTACCCAAACTGACCCGACCCAAGTAAGCCTGACCTGAATCCGACCCGAACGACCGAATTGCCAACTCTACTATGATATAGTGTAATTCAGATGGTAACAGGGTTTCAACTTTTTCTTCTAGTAACCCTAAAGTTTCGATTTTTTTTCCTCATGCCCAAAATTTAGTTTTGGTTGAAAATTGAGAGTTTCAATCTCTGTTGGGCTAGTTTGTCTAATTTTGATAAATTATTGGAGTTGTTAAGCAATAAAAGACATTGCATGTAAATGTTAGAGGCGAATAATAGATGAAGAACCAAGTGGTTTGCGAATATAATATGCTTTCTGTATCACATGCAAGACACATGTTTAAAAATCTATGTAATGGACATGTGAGATGCATGCAGGGGCGGAGGGGGGGCATGAGGTGGCTCGAGCCCCCTGGGTCGGGGGAAAAACGTAAAAAAAAAAAATTATGTATTTTTTTTGTAATTTTTGATAATTTAAGGGTTAAAAATAGTTAAAAAGAGTTTTAAATCAATAAGTTTTCTTAGCTTAGTTGGTATGGGTTGAGGAATAGAATGATAAGGTCTTGAGTTCAAATCCTTATAGCTTCATTTTAGGGATTTTTTTCTCCTTTTAGCATTTTAAACTCAAAATAGCTATTTAAATCATACATTTAGTGTGTTTCATACTATATTTCTTATAACAAAAATTGAATCTTATATATATCTTCAAAAAAAAATCCCAAAAATTTAGTTGAGCCCCCCCCCCCCCTCCACCCGGATTTTTTCTGGCTCCGCCCCTGGATGCATGTGTGATCTACTACTTATCCTCAAGTTGAAGACGAGTAAACCAGACAAAACTTTCATGGTATCAAGGGTCAGTCAGGTGATTTTGCCAGAGAAGGGGTCATCAGTGGAGATATAGTTGAGCTTATAATCTAGAGGAGTAGCTCATTGGACTTGATGTCTAACAAGTGCTTTACCCACCTATGCGCGTGCCATTGAATTTATTGAGTGCTTCCCACGAGTGTTGCCTCCATCTATGCTCTTTCGCGCGGGAAGGAGCATAGATGGAGCTCTAGTGGACGGACCATAGGAGGACCTAGAGTAGACAAAGTCTTGGAGTTGTTTCTGTTCGTTGCTATAAATAGATTATTTGTTTAGGTGGAGATTGTTGTATGAGACAAGTAATCATCCTAGGTAGGTAGATAAATTGGATTGACACCCAAATCAATTTATCTGTAGCAAATTTTATCTATTTATGATTTTTTTTATATAGGAGGTTTACTAAAAACGGTTTTATCTATATCTAGGCTTTATCTATAAAAAGTTCTACCTATATGGATCTATCTATTATAAATAGAGGGTGTAGGGTTGAAATTATTGTGTACTAGTGTATCCATCTAATCATCACATTAATAAGAACCTATAGTTCTAGAGAGGTTTTTCTCTGGAGGGTGTTCGGCCATCTACGTTATTTTTGGCAAAAAACGAAAATCTTGTGTGCCTCATTGTTCTTTCATTCTCTTTCTTTTTAATTATATTCACTCATGAGAATTCACAATACTTTTTCAACAACAACAAAAAAAGTTTTTACAATTTTTATATATAAAAAATGATAACTGGGAACACTTTTAGCTCTCCTTTATAAATAAGCTCTTACTTGCTGGTACAATAGTAGCTGACACCAACTAAATTCTTACCTTATATATAAACAAAAAGTGAGAATTGATAGCATGTGTCGGTATGAGATTCACAAATGATACGTTTGACATAAAATAATGCATTTTTTTTAAAGATAATGCACTTATACTCGGGTAAACGCGAGCGTGGGCCGGATATGGGATGGACTTTTCTCCAAATTTAGTCTCGATGTTTTTGGGTGCGGGATGGCCTTAGCCCGCTCCATGGGCTAGATATTTCATGTCGAAGCTCACCCGGTGTTACAGGTATGGGCAGCCCACAACACAACCATCCACAACATAATAATACTTGATAAATAATGATATCATATAATTAATAATGTGAACGAACCAAAAAAAAAGGGGCTTTTTGGACTGAAAGAGAGAATATAAGAGAGAGAGAGAAATAGAGCGAATATTGAATATCTCTATGTCTGTGAACATTAGGGTTGTGCATAACCGGGTATCTGACACGACACGACATGGTATGTCGGATACCCGAAACCGATAAGACTTAAAAGGCCGATCCGAACACGACACAGTAAGTATCGGGTATCCGACACGAAAACACGATACGATTTTGTGTCGGATACCTGTATAACCCGACACGACACGACATTAACAACCTTCTTTTTTCTTTCCTGAATATGCCTACAGTGTGAAGACTCAAAGTAACAGAAGCTTCGAATTCGGGAACGATCAGCAAAACAACATCAATTACAGGAAACCCGTCAAGGGAGTGAGCAATGAGGATCGAGGAGAGCCGGAGAGGATAGGCGAACTGCCGAGCTGTGGGCTAGGGCTGGTGGAGAGGAGAGGAGATGACTCGAGACGACGAGAGAGCGAACGAGACTCGAGAGGGCGAGCGAGGATCTGAACCGATGCTCGAGAGGGTGAGCGAGAGAGGACCCGAGAGTCGATACGAGACTAACAGTGAGCGAGAGAGGAGAGGAGAGGAAACCTGGAGCTGGCGGTGGAAAATGAAAGACGAGACTAACAGTGAGCGAGAGAGGGAGGAGAGGAAACTGGAGATGGCGGCGGAAAATGAAAGACGAGACTAACAGTGAGCGAGAGAGGGAGGAGAGGAAACTGGAGCTGGCGGCGGAAAATGAAAGATTGAAAGAAGAAAAGAGAGAGGCAACCTCGTGAAGCCCTAGCCAGTAAGGCCCAGTATAAAAATATAACGAATGATTGGAAAAACATAAAAAAACAGAATTTAAGTAGCTAGAATCGAACTCAAGAACATTTGGTCTTTCCCACACGCGAACAACACTCCCGACCAACTGGGCATACAGAGCTATGTGATACTTCAAGACGATCCGATCAGGGAAATATGCCGATCCGAACATGACACGATTATTGTCGTGTTTTACCGTATCGTGTCATAATCGTGTCGTATCTATATCGTTTCGTGCATGTTTTTTCGTATCGTTTTGTTGTTGTTTCGTGTCGTGTCAGCCGTGTCGTATTTTTCTGCACAGTCCTAGTGAACATATGAAGGAAGAAAAACAAGAGAAGATCGAGATATCTATGCTCCGTGGACTCTCAAAATAAGTTATCCGCGTTCGTTTTCGGAAGGTAGTCTATGAGAGAAGCATAGGGAACCAGGAATAGACTATACGTCTATACCCTAATTACTAATTGACTGGCTTGCATGCCAAAGTTAAGCCTCGTTATTAATTGGTCACATATACGCTCACAGGCAACAAATTAAACGTCCGCGTCAGCCTCTACCATTAGTCAAGGTTGCAGGTACGTGTATTCATATTGGTAAGGACAGCTTGACCTGATCTCACGGTCCTAGTAAGGGACCTCCTTATCGATCCTCTCATCAAAACTCAAAAGGATGAACCCCCAAGGGAGGAAGGTAGAGCACCGCCAAATCCGGGTGCAATCGGCACAGGTCATGGTGTGCGGACATATTCGATCACCCTTGGTTTCCCGATCTCGGGTCCCGTAGCAACACAGTTACACGGGAAATCCGTGTGAAGCCTATGTGTGACGTCTATGTGATGCTGACTCATCGGATCGATTTCGATCCAACGAGTCATCAGACCTTGACCCTAAAATTTTCCAATCAATTGAATTTGGGTTGTTTTTATATTCTGAGTCTAAAATATCGGATTTAAATCCAAAAAAAAATATCATATATTCGAATCAGATTTTATGAATTGGGTCATATTTTGATGGATAATAGGTGTAGCGTAACTAGAAATGAGGATATAGTGGAGGGAGGAGTGGACAGTAGAAAGTTTGGTGGCGTGGGAGAAGCGAAATAAGATGGCAAATGCCAAAACCTTGAGAGACACACGTCTTTATTCAATTATTATATTAATGTAATGGTATTTATTTGCAGTATTGCGATCCAACCTCACCTCATTTCGTCTTCTCTACGACTACCACATCCGCCTCCCTCCCACCATTATCCATTTCAGATTTTCAGGCAACTGCTGCTTGTTTTTTTTATGGTTTCATTTCTTTCTTATACGCTGCATCTATTTAATTGCTATATTTCTACCAACTAAAATCGAAACATTTCAAATATAATTGATAATCCAAGGATAAAACACAGAAACTTGATTGATCTTTTAAGTTTTTAACTGATTTGGAAACAAAACTCAAAATATAAGATACATTATTTTTTGCAATAACATGGTGGAACATCTAGTTTTACAAGAACCTACAAAAAATTTCCAGTGGGAAAAAAAGTCGGGTAAATTACCTTTTCAGTCCTCAATCTTTACCGCTTGTTTCATTTTAATTTTCAACATTTAAAACATTTCAAAATAGTCCCCAATCTTTTTATCTACTTTCATTTGAGTCATTAACCTTTCAAACATTGCAAAGTAGACCCCAAGCTTACATTTTTATTCGTTTTAGTCCCTGATTTTAAAAATATTATTACATAATTACCAAAAACCATCCAAAATTTATCATAATGTATATAAAATCATTTATACAAAAAATACATAAAATCATTCAAGTATATTATTTGAATTAAAAAAAAAAACATTTAGACTCCTTTAATTTAGTATAATTTTACATTTAGTAGTATTTTTATTGATTGAGTGCAATGTTACTTTTATTACTACCCTTTTCAAAAATAAATGTCATTTGATTTTTAGCACGTTTTTTAATGAGCTAAAAAACTTCGACTATATCTCAATTTTTCAATATTAAAACTCATTATTCTTATCACATAAACTTTTGAAAAACCTCGTGGAAACCATGTAGACTGTTATAAAATTTTATATACCATGCAAAATTTGTAAAAGTTCCGGACAGCTTTAGGCTCAAGCAAAAAGGCCCGGGAAGTTTAATACGTAGTATATTTTTTTTTTTTTTAATACAAGGAAAGATTTAGGATAGCAGACCACATGCGGTCTAACTCAATCCTAGAGCGTCCTTACGGACGAGAACACGCAGTTCTTCATTGGCCTCCAAAGCTTCGTCGACAGGGATACAGTAAGCCAGATGCGCAATCCAATCTGCAACCGTATTTGCTTCCCTGAAAATATGACGAATTGAAACAGAATTAAATTTACACAAAAGTAGTCTAATCTCCGTTACCAGGATTTCGATAATCCAAGGGCAACTCCATTCGCCCAAAAGAACTTTAACAATGGTAAGATTATCCCCCTCTATAAGGACATTATCCAAACGTAGAGAGTCAGCTCTTAGCAAGCCATTACGTAGGCCAAGAGCTTCCGCATAGATAGGGGGCATACCACCACATAAACCCCCACTAAGGGAGATGACAGAAGCATCCGGGTTACGGATAACAAACCCAAAGGATGCCTTACCACACAGTAACCTAGAACCATCAAAATTTAGTTTTACATAATGAAGGGGTGGTTTAGCCCATATCACATGTCTTTTCTTGTTTTTGGGTTTATAGCCGCTAGAACTATGATGAAGCGGAGGGCTTCTGTTAGGGTTATCATCCCAATCATCCAATTTTAAATTAAAATATGATGCTTGAATCCAAGTTTGTTGTGTCGTTAGGAGTAAGGCCTTAATACGGTTCAGGTCTGGAGCATCCGTAGGGTTAAAAACGAGGTGGTTCCTATGAGTCCAGAGAGCCCACCAGCAGAATGCAAGGTTCGACATTAGCTTAGGGCCAATATGGTCACGAATGCTTTCTAAAGCTATATCATTCCTATGGTTATTAAAGTTGCAGCTCAAATTAACGGGTAAAGAAAAATTAAGAATAGCTAGAACATGTTTTGTCATTGTACAGTCTAGTAGAATATGGTTGGTCGATTCCAAAGTGCAGTCCCCGAACATACATGCCATAGGAACAGAGACATGCGAACGTTGTAGTCGTTCCTTAGATGGCAACCCATCTCGAGCAATCTTCCAAAGGAAGTGCTTAATCTTCGGAGGGACATCAAGCTTCCAAATCCAAGGACAGTGGAAATTATGCAGCTGGGAGCCATTCGGGATCATTTTCGAAGCCGACTTGGTCGTAAACCACCCAGACGGGCTAGGACCCCAATACAGTCTATCCGTGATGTGTAGAACTGGCAGATGAATAGCCAGAATCTCATCTATAACATGTTGAGGAAGAACACTCGCAAGATCTCTTGTTAAAGCAGAGATATCCCAACAATTGGAGTCCGTAAGAAAACGACTCACCTTCCAAGACAATTGATCAACTGAAAAAGGGAGCACCAGATGATCAAGGAGCAAACCTTCTGAGGCCCAATAGTCCGACCAAAAGTTAATCGTACGGCCATCGCCAACCACCCATCGAAGTCCTTTTGCAAAAACTTTCCGAATAGGCATCAGTTTTGACCACTGCCAAGAGGTTCCACCCTTATGTTGGTAAGAAAGTAATTCAGTACCTTTAAGATATTTTTCTTTGATTACCTGAACCCAGACATTAGTCGGTTCAGCAATGATTTTCCAGAGGAGTTTCATTTGTAATGCAGTGTTCATGGTTTCGGCTTTGTAGATCCCTAAACCGCCTGCCAAGGTGTCTGAACAGATTTTACCCCAACTAATAAGAGGAGTCGACGACGCTGGTTTGTTCCAGAAAAATTGTCGGTAGACCTTATCCAATTCATCAAGGATAGAAACGGGAAGCATAAAAGATTGCATCGGAATGTCGGTTGAGCACTGAGATTAGATTTAATTAGGACCTTACGTCCTTCTGATGATAGCGAAGAAGCTTTCCATTTGGAAAGTTGTGCTTTAGTTTTTAGAACTACTTGATTGAAAGTTTCTTTATTAGCCCGCCCATTAATAATAGGACATCCAAGATATTTTTCAATTGTCGTGGAGTGCAAAATTCCTAATCTCGAAGAGATCGAAGAAATAGTCGCTCGACCAACATTAGGGGAGACTTGAAAATTTGATTTATGAAAGTTTACTTTCTGGCCTGATATCAAGCAATATCGTTGAACAATAGTTGCAACTTTGAGAGCAGCTGAATCTGTAGCATTAGCAAAGATAATGATATCATCGGCAAAACCTAGAAATGGAATTTTAGTGCCATTTTTAGAGAAACTCAAACCCAAATCCTTATCGATGGTAAACGATGTATGAAGCAAACGCGCTAGAAGTTCAGACGCGAGAATAAACAGAAATGGAGAAAGCGGATCTCCTTGTCTGAGGCCCTTTTGTGGGAAGAATTGGTTTGTGGGACCATCATTAACTAGTACGGAGAAAGAAACCGTAGAAACACACTCCTTAATCCATGCCACAAATTTAGGATGGAATCCAAACTTTTGCAGAGTTTTGTATAAAAAGGACCATTCAATTATGTCATAAGCTTGTTCCATGTCTAGCTTGATAGCCATCAATCCACTCTTGCCCTTCTTTTTACGAAAGGAATGGAATGCTTCATGTGCAATTAGGATGTTATCCTGAATAGAACGACCTTTTGCAAAGGCACCCTGTAATGGGTGAATAAGACTATCCACAATTGGAGCTAGCCGTAAGGCAAGAATTTTCGCAATAATCTTATAAACAGTTGAACATAGGCTAATCGGCCTATACTGATTAACAATAGTTTGATCATCCGTCTTAGGAATAAGCGAAATGAAAGTATGATTAATCTGCTTTAAAAGCTTACATGTAATAAAGAAACTCTTAACAGCTTTGACGACAGATGACCCGACAATATGCCAGTACTTTTGGTAGAACCCTGCAGGCATACCATCAGGGCCAGGAGATTTATCTGGCGCTATGGAGAAAACTTTAGTTTTAATCTCTACATTTGACACAGGAGCCACGAGTGCGACATTAGCTGCATCAGAAACTTCAGATTGAATGACGTGTAGATCAGAATCGAAACTGAAAGATTGGGGTACTGATGACCGAAATCGCGATTTGAAATTTCGTTCAAATTCTTGTTTTATTAGGCTGCCATCTGTGAGATGTAACCCATCCGAGGTAGTTAGAGTTTTTATAACCTTCCTATTCCTTCTAACAGAAGCAACACGATGGTAGTATCCGGAATTGATGTCCGCTAATTTAACATGTTTAACCTTAGCTCGTTGACTCCAGTAAGAACGCTGGAAATCGAGAAGCCGTTCATGTTTGTTCAACAAACGCTTCTGGAGTTGAAGAGTTGAGAATGAGCAGTCACATAACAATCTTTGCTGAAGACTTATTAATTGAGCATTGGAATCCGTAATCTGAGTAAGAATATTACCAAACGTTTTCTTATGCCATTTCTTGGCTAGTCCCTTAAGGAGTTTCGTTTTATGGACAAGTTTGAACATAAACGAGCCCGGGAGATCCAGTCTCCAAGTCTGCTTTACAATATTCTGAAAATCTCTGTGTTTAGTCCAAGCAAGTTCGAACTTGAAAGGTCGATTTAAGACGGTAACCGCATGTCTGAAGTCAACCGAAATCGGACAGTGATCAGAGGATGTGAAAGCATGGTTCTTAATAAAAAGGTTGTCAAACTGTATTAAAATATCATTCTGCACAAGACATCGGTCAATCCTAGACATATTATCCCCAGAGGGATTTTTACGCCAAGTAAAATAGTAGGTAGCTCACAGAGAGATTGATCGGTAATAATCGAACAAAGACGGCGAAATCGATAGGGATTCGGTATTACACCACCAAACTTCTCAGAGGGAGACGTTATATCGTTGAGATCTCCCATGATACAAATAGGAATAGAAATCGAGGTTGTGTAACCTATAAGTGAGTGCCAGAATGCCTCTTTATCCCTGTTGTCAGGAGGAGCATAAGTAATAAGAACTGCAATTGTAGTTGCTTTGATAGTATCGTAGAAATTTATATGTATAAATCGTACATCAATATGAATTAGTTCGATATTCCCTTCCGCAGGGGCGATGTCTTTCCAAATAAAGCAAAGACCACCTGCAAAACCAGTAGCTGGTGCAAATACTATATTGCAAAAGCCATTTTTTTTCCAGAGATGGTCTGCAGGAGAAACATTTGTCTTAGTTTCTAGTAGCGCTATAGCATTGATATAATTTGTTTCACAAAATGTGTCAACAGCTGTCCACAAATTTCGATGACCTAACCCACGACAATTCCATGTTGTTATATTCATAATAAAACAATATTTAAAGGAGATTTGGTATAAAAGATAAGTAACGGTGCATGGTTAATGCCACAAGAAGGTAGCGTGAGGATGCCGTTGATGCACAAGTAAATAAAGTTAGAATGAAGTACGAATAATAAGGAACAAGATAGAATCAGGAAACCGGTAGACGGTGAATTCCAACTAATAAATCGGATGATAGCTGTCCACAAGCAATTACGTGTGGTTAATAAACTCATAGTCGGGGTCGCCGACAAACAAAGGCTTGGTAGATGTCCTTGTAAGGGAAAGTAAGTTAACTAAGTGAATTTTGCAAATTAAATGGTTATTCAAACCAAGGATCGGTACAGATGAATCAACAAGGAATAAAGGATCCACCTTAAAATAATGACAGCATAGTAGGTAATGCAAATAAAACTTAATAAAAGGAGAACATATATTCATACAGCAGCTGGGACTAAATAGCCAAGTTAACAGTGGCATATTATTATAAGGTAGTTTAACCAGTTGTTCATTTGTAGGGATGTGATCTCCCCATTTTGTGTTGGAGCCATGTGGTGGTTGCCAAATGAAATTTATCTTCGAAAACAAACCCACAAGAATAATTAGTCCGCATGTGTTGCAAGCAACACTCCACATCCTGCAAGGACAACCAAAACCCACACACAGTAGATAGTATTTGCCAAACAACAAATAACAGAACGAAATAAGGTTTGATAAGGATGAGCTTTGTAGGCAACAAGTCATGATGAAGCTGAGGTGGCATTGGTAATCAAAGCACACCAGGTTAGAAAAATAGTAGCTTAGTAAGAATAATTCTTGCAACATAAATTGCTGATCACAAAATAGGATGAGTTGATAACCACTAATATGATAAAATATATTGAGCAAGCAAGTACAGTCTTGCAAAGAAGAACTATAGCGAGTAACCCTCACAGACAATTGAGACAAGAGGTAACACCAAAAGCAAACAAAGCTCCGATAACAAGCACAGCATGCAACGGAATAATCAAACTGACAGTAATCAGACAGTAGCCGGCAAGGGTTTATATAGATAATAGCATATGTGTACGAATCAAACCGAATTGGGAGTACAGGGCTAGACAGGAGACTAACCTTCAAGCCATCAATGGTAATTTGATAAGGGTACCTCCGAAAATAAGAATCCGACACGACTAGGGCGGAGAACACCCAGCCACGCCAAGGGACAAGGCACCAGAGGACCCGCCACGCATCAAGGGCAAACCACCGCCAGAGCCACCGAGCCACCAAAGCACCCGCAGTGAGGAACGCCTTCTTCGACTTTCTAGTCGGAATTCCGTTTAGAGATTTACTTGAAATCTTCAAAAAAGGGCGCTTTTCCTTCCACCTTTTTGTACCATCTTTGCACAAATTCGATACTGGATCTCAAGCCTGCTCTCAACACGCAAAGGATTTGGGAAGAAAGCAGGCAATTTTTGTTGGATTTTGAGAGGATTACAAATCTCTTACTCTCTTTTCTTTTTGATTTGATTTGGAAGCGGCTCACAGAAGAGAAGATTGTGCTCCTGACGACCTGGTTGTGCAGGTCAAAGGCGGAGCTCGGATGTCCAGGAGAAGGCGTTTGGGCGAGATTGCTGGTGGCGGGCGGCGGGGAGCTGGGGTTTGGACCCTTGAAAGCGGCGACCGGTCGAGGGCGGCACAAGTGGGAAGGAGATGGCGCGTGAGGCGCGTACTGTTTGGAAAAACTAGGTTTTCGGGGAGTCATTTTGGTCTTTTTTTTTTTGGTCTTTAATACTTAGTATATATATACGTCTAACGACCTTCTTGATTTACCATTGTTTTGTATCTATTTAAAAAAAAATTATACTCCCTCTGTTTCAAAATAAAAGTCGTTTGACTTTTTACACGTTTTTTAACGAGGTAAAAACTCTATAAAATATTATTTTTTTAATTAATTTTTTTAATAAATTGATACTTGTTACTAATAAATATCAATTTATTGAAAAAAATTGATTAAAAAATTAATATTTTATAGAGTTTTTACTTCCTTAAAAAACGTAAAAAAAGTCAAGCGACACTTATTTTGAAACGGAGGGAGTATTTAAAAAAAAAAACACTAAGATAGGCAGCTGAACGGGAAATTTAATTAATTTATTTTAATGAATGTACGACAAGTTTTTGCCAAGTCGACGATGACATACAACACCTTATATGTATAAATTAATGTAGGCAGCTGAATTCAATTCAAAGGCTCTAATTAGCTGTAACCTTACATTTGCGTACGATTACATTTAATTAGATATGATTTTTCTGTGGAATGAGAATATGATCGAGATGATGATCGTGCTTAGCCGATTACATTTTCCATTGTTTATCGGTAGAGATAAACAATGAAACTTAAGCAAATGAAGGAAACTCTTATCAGACAATGTATTAGACAAAATTAAAATATTAAATACAAAAAAAATCTCAATGAATAAAATTAAAGATCACCTCCATTAGAAAGCAAGTAGACACGGCTGATTTACCACATCATCGACACTATAAAGCATCACAGGAAACAGAAACATATAAGATTAAATGGATTTGAAGAATATTGAATGTTGAGAGATGGGAATGAAACACAAAAAAAAGTCTCACATCAAAAGTTAAATATAACGAGCATTAGTATATAAGTCGTTGAACTACTTCTTCTATTGTCAATTGGTTTTAGAATGAAAGCTCACTCGGCTTGTGTGCTAGGCTATTAGCGTATGTGCGCTCGTGCACACGACCCCCAGTCATGAGCCGATGGGCAACTCCAATATGGCGCATTTCCCGTCTTGTATGCTAGCCTATTAGCGCATGTGTGCTCGTGCACACGATCCCCAATCATCTGTCAAATTTGTGATCATCCTGGCCACCTGGCCAAAAATTGTTTCAACGGACTCAATATGACGCATTTCCCGTCCACTTATTTAGGTGGGCCACACTTAAGGGTTTATGGAGAGATTGCTATAATGCTACATGACAACTTTCGCAGGGGCTACTATTCACACAATGAAAATATTGTCAAATGCACGACCATCAACCACTGACATTGACTCCCGAAGTTAGCAGCGCACAACACTCCCACCCAAGCAGCCAACAGCACACGAGCAGCCCTTGTCGAGCCCGAGCCACCAGCCACCGATGGCGGCTCCCGGTGTCGACACTCCTTGAATTTGGTAAATAAAGAGCGGTCATCCAAGCTTCGAACCCGGTATCGACACTCGATCTCCACAACACTCTCAGCGAGTAGCCAGCAGTACGTGAGCGTCCTTTGTCGAGCCTAGGCCACCAACCCCCAACACCGACACCCGGTGTCAGCATTCCCTACCATGTATTTGACGAGATATTGTCGTGTATAGGGGTGGGCACAAATCCCGCAAATCCCGATCCCGTCCCGATCCCGTTCCGATCCCGGTGGGATTTAGGAAAAAATAGCGAATCCCATCCCGCAAAAATTATGCGGGACGAAACGCGGGACGATCCCGGTGGGATCCTGCAAATCCCGTCTCGTCCAGCATATAATAATAATAATAATAATAATAATTAGGGGTGGGCACAAATCCCGCAAATCCCGGTCCCGTCCCGATCCCGGTGGGATTTCGAAAAAAAATAGTGAATCCCGTCCCGGACCCGTCCCGTAAAAATTACGCGGGACGGGACGCGGGACGACCCGTCTCAATCCCGCAAATCCCGTCCCGTCCCGCATATATATAATAATGTAATATATATATTTATAATATAGTATATATATTATATTACTGTATTATACGGAGTAGTATATTATATATAATATATATATTAGATTACAGTATGTACAGGATAGTATGTGTGTGTATAGTATAGTATATATATATATATATATATATATATATATATATATATATATTAGATTACAATATGTTATATATATACGATTACGTACAGTATATATGTTATATACTATATTGCATATATAGTAGATTACAATATGTATTGTAGGAGTATTATATATATAATATATACTGCATCAGTGTGTATATAAATATAGGGGAATCCGTAAAATATAAAAAAAAATTATTATACGTGTTACGTCTTTGAAAATCGGAAAATGAATAGGAAATTTTTTACTTTTTTATAATCTTTTTTATTGGAGGGACAAGGCCCGTCCCGTCCCGTCCCGCGAGGGATAAGGCCCGTACGGGATTAAAAAAAAAGGGGTAAATCCCGTCCCGGACCCGTCCCGCAAAAATTACGCGGGACGGGACGCGGGACGACCTCCGTCCCGTCCCGCGCCCACCCCTAATAATAATAATAATAATAATAATAATAATAATAATAATAATAATAATAATAATAATAATATATTATTATTATTATTATTATTATAGAATAATAATAATATATTATTAGTATTATTATTTTGAGCAAATATTATAATTATAATTATAATCATAATCTTCCATTTATAATAATAATAATATTATTATTATTATTTGAGAAAATATTATTTATAATTATAATAATAATTTTCAATTTATAATAATAATAATAATATTATATAATATTATAATACAATTTAATAATAATATTACTTTATAATAAAATTATTATTATATCATATTATATTTTTTTTCTTTTAAAGTATAATTATTTTATAATAATAACAATAAAAATAAGTAATATTATTATAATAATTATTATTATTTTAATTATAACATGGCATTATTATTATTATTATTATTATTATACCCATTTAGAGCTACAAGAGCCAAATAGCTAAATACGGTATTCTTCCCAACTATCAATCGATAATGAGACAGTATCTGGTGAATCTCGTCTCAATCCCTTTCCGTCCCGATCTAGTAAGATAATGTAGCCAAATATGTTGAACATTATAATTAATTATACAATCATTGTATGAATTAATAATAGTATTATAATATTAATATTAATATTCATAATAATAATAATATTATTATTATTATTGAATAATATAGTTGAGAAGAATACCGTATTCAACATATTATACAAATTAATAAATTATGAAAGCATTTTTCACTTTGCAAATTTATATAATATTTTATTATTTTTATTTGCGGGATAAGGCCCGTCCCGTCCAGACACATCCCGTCCCGAAAAAAAAAGTGTCAATATCATCCCGATCCCGTCCCGTAAAAATTTCACGGGACGAGTCCCGTCTAGGCTCAATCCCGTCCCGTCCCGTGCCCACCCCTAGTCGTGTATATAGTAAAAATACGGAGTACTTTGCAACTATTTTAATATTATTATAGATTACAGATTATAGATATTAGAACAGCTTATCATATTCAAGTTCTCTGAACTCTTTCAAATTTCAGTAACATAATTATTAACTGATATAAAACAATACTATTAAAGAAAATGTCCCTGGATTTTAGATATGTTTGAACTCGAATTATTACCTAATAAAAAAAATGTAATAAAATCTTTAGTCCTTATTTGGCTTAAATAAACACATTTGTGAAAAAAGAAGAAGGTAATTTTGTGTAATTTGAATGAATAAATGGAAGAAGAAGAAGAAAAGCCGGTGGCTTTGGAACCACAAAAAATAAAGAGGCAAAAGTAAAAAGGTATGCAGTTGAAGTTGCGCGGAGTAGCAGACTAGCTAGCACTAGCAGCAGCCGCAGGCCACGAAGACAAAAGCATCTCTCTCCCCGAATATTCATTATTCTCTCTCTCGCCATGAAAGACCCTCTCTCAGAGCATCCACATTGGTGAGCCTCAAGTCCCATGAAATTAGCCATCTAAGCAAATTTGTTTTAAAAAAAAAAGCAAATGGTAAGGGACTCAATTAAAGTCCCCTAAATAAGGGTTTGGTTGAATTGGTCTCATAGCTCTCAAATCAAAGCAGACATTAAATGCCAAACTCACTTGGGAAGTTGGTGTGTCAAGGAGCTGACACGTGGGCTAATCACAAGGCGCCACGTGTCAACGCAATTAATTAAATTATTTAAAACGTTTTTAGTCTATTTTTTGTAAATAAAAAAATTAAAAAATTTATTTTCAAGTGTGAAATAATTTTCTCTACCCATAAACACTCATTTTGCATATGTTTTTTTTAAAAATTAATATCAATAATACCCATATACTATTATTATAATAATAATAATGCCAATAATAATAATAAATAATAAGGATAAAGAACTAAATAATAATAATAATAATAATAATAATAATAATAATAATAATAATAATGATTAAATAATTGAAAAGGGTAAATAGTAAAAAGTAAATTAAGAGCTCGGGTCCGGGCTCACGAATGGAGGTGAAAATAATTAAAAGTCGGAATGAGGCCCTTAAGCTGATATGGCAGAGAAAAAGTAAGTTGAGGATCCGGGTGTTAAGGGCCTCAAGGTCCACGAATGTTCATGCTCTCAGTCTCCTCTCTCCCTATCTGTCAGTGTCTAGTGCTTTTCAACTTCACCTCACATGGAGTATTATGTTCATTAATTCTCCAGAATTTTTTTATTCTTTACTGTATTAATTAATTGGAATCAACCGTGAAGCTCCCACCCCACCCTCCAGAATATTCCCTTCCCGAAATTCGAATATAATCTCAAGTTTAATTTATCTACTTCCATCTTTACATGTGGTGGAATACATTTTGATAATAATGAAAAAACTTTCGACATATTTTGATTTGATAAGCTGGTCATTCTTCTTTTTCCTTCTAACAACATCTTCAACAATTATTTTTAAAATATGCAACAATTTCAAATTTTATTTAGATTGTTTCCTCATTTAAAACTGAGATATGGGTTAGAATTAGAGCAAAAATTATTTTTAAAATATGACTTATACGGAGTAATATATTCTTTACTTTTTTTGATAAAAAAAAATTTAGGAAGTTCTTCGAAAAATGAAAGGAAAGTTTTGCATTATTTTTGGTAAAAAAAAAAAGATTGAAAGAATGAATTATTTATACGTAACACCGGCCCTTTTACAGCATAAACGGTAAACAAATAGATTATTTATATGTAACAATAAGATTATTCATATGTATTAACTTTTTTTTCATATAAAAATTATTCGAATGAACCAATGTCATTATTCATAGGGAAAATTGCAAAAAAAAAAAAGTTCAACATTTAGGGGTTGTTGCGTTTATTAGCTTGAACGATAAAAAATGCAGAAAATAACTTCAAGTATTTACTTGGTTGCAGAAAATAGCCACAAGCTACATTCAAATTCAAATAATGAACTTCAAATCTATCCACTATCCAAACAAATTGCAAAATCTAACCCTCCTCCCCAAAATCCACCGTTGCCTCACCTGCTGCAAGCAGTGGAGAGAGAGAAGCAACAGGGCATTTATTGCCCATTACTGTCAGTGTCACCAATCCTTGAATTTGTAAATAAAGAACGGTCATCCGGGGTTCGAACCGGGGACCTTTAGGTATTACCCGCAAGTCCTTTCCAGTGAGTCATTACGGAATGCTTCAGTGTCACCAATCCAAAACTCTTTCTCTCTATGCCTCTCTCCACCTCTCTCCATCGAAGAGCTCCATTAAAGAGCATATTTATTCTTTGATTTCTCTGTCTCCTTCTATCTCTCTCCCATTCGAGAGTGACAGGATCTCCATGGGAGCTCGAATTCGGCCTGCGTCGCTGGTGTGAATCGCCGTCAGAGCACCGGTGCCTTCGTCCCTCACCTCCGTTGTGATGGCTTTTCCAGGTCAATTCGAGACAAGTGGAGGCCGAATTTGGAGTAGAGGAGGTGGAATCGAAGTGGAGGAACCCTCGCAGAGGGTTGGTGAACCGATTTGTTTTTTTTTTATTGATGAATGAACAATATATCAACTTTTAATTCAAATTATATTTATGCCCCTCAATGTCACTCTTCCATCTCTCTGTAATATCCTTACTAATCTCTCTCTCTCCTCTGCAACTTTACTTTCTTTTTTTTCACTCATCTCTCTCTCCTCTGCAAACTCTCTCTCTCTCTCTCTCTCTCTCTCTCTCTCTCTCTCTCTCTCTCTCTCTGATTTTGGCCAGGTGTCGATCAGTGGAACCCCAAACCCCCCTTCACTTACATGCTACCGGGGAACCCTTTACCCCCATATCCGGTTTTGCCTAATTTCAAACCGGATTGGGTTAACCTTGCAAAAAAAGCGGATATTTGGATTACTTTGTATAATTCCCTCATTGATTTTTTTTAAAAAAAAATCATTGAATAACATACTTTTAAGGAGAAAGTGACACCTTATCAAAAATGTTTTTCTTTTAATAGTTAGATATAGATATAGATAGTTAGTAAATGTGTTAAAAATAAAAGAAAATAAATGTGATTGATTTAAAGAAATAAATGGAAGAATTAAAAAATAAAAATAAAAGAAAAAAGGATTTTAAAAAATTTGAAATGGAAAAATGTAATTGGTGGAAATCCCTAAAATGAAGGTAATTAAGATTGACACATAAACATAAGAGTGAATTGTAGTAAATAACTCAAAACCCAAATGGGTTTGCGCCCATAACCCACTATCCGAAACTATTTGCAAGCGCTAACCATTTCCCCTTAAAAAATTACACCCTAAGCGGGAATCTTTACCTGGAGTAACCGGTTGGGCCTCTCATTTCCTTTGCTAGAGAGAGGGAGAAGGAGGCTGACGCTCGAGAAGAGGGAGAAGGACGCCGATGAGGCTCCCGGGCGGAGCAGGACAAGCTTCCCGGGCAGCGAACGAGAGAGACGGATGCGGAGCAAGACAAGCTTCCCGGGCGGCGCATGCCGATGGTGGCGGAATCAACGCGAGAGAGACGGAGGCGGATCGGGACAAGCTTCCCGGGCAGCGCACGACGCTCGAGAAGAGGGAGAAGGAGGCCGATGAGGCTCCAAGTGGGACGACTTAGGTTTCTTTGTGAAGTATATTGGGCTTTCGGGATCGTTTTGGCGGTAAAGTTCTCTTTTTTTTAGCTGTTCTTTGAATTGATTGAGTTTTGCTTGCTACCTTAGCTTCAATTTTTTAATTCTTTGCTGTTTGGTGTTGAATTTGATGGTATGGAACTGAAATAGGATTTGTATTAGGCATTTGTTGAGATGATCGGAGATTTGTTACTTGTGGAATTGAATTAGCATTAGGGTTTGAAAGCTTCAGTCCATGAATACAGCGTTCACATGAAGCTTACATGGACATAGTGGTTATGGAATTCGTGAATTGATAGGATGTTGCTGTCTTCTGAGGTCCAGTTTACCTTTCATAATCTGCTTCTTGAGTTTGTGTCGAATTCACCTCCTACTCCGGACATTAAACTGGATTTTTTAGTTTAAGGCTAGAGACTGAAATTTCGAATTTTGGAATTGAAATGGTTTGGGAATGTTATGTTACTGTAGTTCCCTTGTATTCTTGTCAGCTATCATCATATAATGAACAATGGTCCATTCTGAACAAGAAGTGGGAACTAGAATGATGTTAAATAAATTTGACATCAAATGGGACTCGTGTTATTTTGGCTAAAATGATGCTTCAATGTGTTTTTTGTGTCATATGTTATGCACTGAGAAGGAGATGATGTCTCAATGTGTTGCTTTGCTTGGAAAACTCATTGATGTCCAAATATTCGATACGTTGGTCTGGTAAGTTAGCAAGATCTTGAAAGCCGGGGTTCTTGGTATCCTTATCTTATTATTCGACTGGATTCGTTTCAGTCAAGTGAAGTTCTTGGATCTCATGGACAAACGTGTCCAGTAGACAACCAAATGGTGTCCAGTTGGAAATCATATGGTGTCCATAGGGAATTTTTTGTCAGTATCTTTTTTTTTCAACCCTTCTAGTTTGTTCCCTCATTAGTTGTCTTTTTTGAATCGAGTTGGCAGTTTGACGACATTCTTAATCATGGCACTAAAGTTATTATATATAACTTGTGGGAAACTGACAAAGGGGTCCTCGAGTTTGATTTTGAAACAGATCATGAGGTTTGCTAACTTCTCTTCTACATATAGTTTCTATTACATTCATCTATGCATTGGAATTTAAAGTAACTTTGTTACTTTTGGATTGCAGGATATTCGTTTGCTTGGATCAGGCAATATTGTGAATGGGCGTTGTAAGAAGAGTGAAGAGCACATTGGTAGCCGATTTCGTTACTCCCTTCGATATGCTAGACGTTGTGGCTCCTCGTGATAGCAAAGAAAGGGATATTCTTGAGAGAGAGGTTTTTGGACGACAAGCTATGAACTTCATCGCATGTGAGGGTGTAGAAAGGGTTGAACATCCAGAGACATACAAACAATGGTAGGTTAGGAATGAGAGGATCGGGTTAAGACTGTTTCCCCTTGACATGGAGATTGTTGACAAGGCAAAATAGAGGATGAGGTCTTGTAATCGCAAGGACTTTGTTATTGATAAGGACGGGCAGTGGATGCTGCATGGCTGGAAAGGAAGAGTTGTCTATGCCATTTCGTGTTGGAAGCCTACCCACTAACATGAATCTTCCTTGTTTGGGTAGTGGTGTTTGGCAATGGATTCACCCATCAGCCGTACCCTTCCATATCAATGGCGTCGAAGCCCTCATTGCCTCTTATTTTCTGAAACTTCAGGTATTCTTCAGCCTACTTTACCTTTTCTCCAATCACTTACGCTTGAAAGTGTTGTATCATGCTAGTGTTCTTTTGTTTCACAGGTTGAGCAAGAGGAATAAGTAAATCTGAATGCCGTCTTCCAATCTTAGCTACCCAGCAAGAGCAAAAGCATCATTTCCAGGTCACTCGACCTCCACGGGTAGGCCAAAATCTATATCCTGAAACTATTGGAGCAGGTCACAAAAGAATGGGTGAACCCTAGAAAGTAGAGTAATTAAACATTTCCATTTAGATTTTGTAATTGCAGCCATGGTTCTAAATTAGGTCTCATGGTTGAATTAGATCATATGTATGAAAATTAACAAGCTTTGTTCGGAATCACTTTAGGCATACAAAATCAGATAGAGAACTGTTATATTTAAAACAAAAGTTATCTGTTGTACTTTGTAAAATTCATTAGTTTAGCCTAATGTGATGGCTTTTCTGTGTTTCTCCATCTGTGATTCCATCACCATATGATCTATTGGAATACTTTATGTTTCTTTCCTCAACTGTTTCTGCATTTTGTTGTTCTATATATCATTCTATACCTGTCCATATGGTATGAGAACGATGTCTGTATAATGCAGGCGTTGCTGGTTTCTCTTGGTATTGACAAATATATGATGAATACTGTTTTTTCGCTTCCCATGGTTGTTTGTAAACCTGAAAATGTTGACAATTTGCGGTAGCTTGTTGTCGTTGGCTGGGTTCCATGCTGATAATTCGCTATTTCTCTCGAGTTTTGCTAACACGATGTGTCGTGGCTTGTGAATTGTGATCTTGCAACAAACTTGTAATCGTACACTGCCTTGTATGAACAGATGACATTTTGCTATGTAACTTTCTATGTTATCAAGTTTCCATTCTTATTACATACCACTACTAGAATTGTGTTAATAGACATCGGGTCTTTTATATCGGTCAGAAAAACGCTTGATGTTAAAAATAGTTATAACATCGTTTTGAAAATTATCGATGTTATTGAGATTTGATACTTCGGTTGCACTTGTTGGACAATGTTAAAATTTCATTTAAATTTTTTTTAAAAACCCGCGTATAACACTTACTTAAAATTTAAAGCGGTAAAAGATGTAGCTCCAAGTGCTTTAGCCATATACCAACACTTAAAAAAAAATCCATTCTATATAATTTCCATTTAGTATTTCCCTTCAACACTTGGAAAATATTCACCCATTAACTCAAATTTCCCCCAAAATTGAAATCTGAAAGCCCTAGTTCATCTTCACTCTCCTTGTTCAGGTTCTATGGTTTCTCTCTTTCTCAACCTTCTCGATCCGAGAACTCCTACCTTTACCCATAGAGAATCCCGACCCCATGGTCTCCTTCCTCTCATGCTCTACCCTTGTCGATGCTCCCATCCTCCTAACCTCCCTCCTCAACGCACTCATGAAGATGGCGAAGAAGAAGATTCCTCGCCCTCAGATCTAGCTCCTCCGACTACCACGATGCCGAACTTGGGAGCCTCCGACTACCACGGTGCAGAAGAGGATTCCCCGCCCTTAGATTGGCGTCTCCGACTACCATGGTGAAGAAAAAGATTCCTCACCCTCAAATCTGATCCTGAGGACGTGACGAACCAACTACAACCCATTAGTAGTTCTGGGTAAGTCTTTTGATTTTTCATTTTCTTGTTTGGATTATATGGCTATCTTCGATTTTTTTAAAGCCTTTGGGAAATTTTGTCTCTCAGTGATGATGTTTGTTAGGAGATGGCGGCTGCAATGGCGAATCCTATGTTTAGAAAGGTAGATCTAGGTAAGTCTCGAAGTATTTTGTTAGATTTGGTTCTCCTCTTTCCATTTTGTTTTCTCAGTCTAGTTCTTCTTTTGATTGTTATCCTCCTTGTTTGGGGTTTTTGAGGTTTCTTCAAAAAAAAAAAAATCACATTTCGGGCAATTTTTTACTCTCGTTGCCGATGTTTGTTTGTTAGAAAGGTAGATCTGGAAACTCTCAAAGAATTCTATTATGTCTGTTCCATCTCCTTCTTTTTTTTCTCATTTCGATGCTACTATTGAGAATTGAGTTGATCAAAGGAGATTCAGTGATCTAATCCCTCCACTGATCTCTATCAACATTATCATCTATGTTGCTAATAAGTCCTGTTACTTGATACCTCTATGAAGATGGGATTTGCTTATCATGGAAGATGAACTGTATTTTTCGAAGAAATATTTTGTCAAGGATGAGGAATGCGTATTAAGAGTAAGATATTTTAGAATTTAAAATTTAGCCTACACTAGCTTGTTAGGAGGAATAAAATGACAATTATATCCATTGAAATCGATATTCTTCAGAATTAAAAGTGGAGACTACCCAAGTCTCTTCTTTCAAATGCCTCATTCTTTTAAACAATTACATGGCCATTACTGATATGTTGTAGCAAAGCTTTTCCTTCTGTGTTTTCTCTCATGGAAAAGAATTTATTTGCAGTGTCTCATCCAATTTGATTTTATAACCAAAACGAGGTAGAAAATCGTCTTGAACCATCATCCCCGTTTCTGCCTTTGGTGAATGATTATAAAGTAAAGGGAAATCATGTATCAATTTACACATTTATCTTTATATTATGTGAGAAAAAGATCTATTAATGGACATTTTAAAAAATATGTAATGAATAAAAACACTTTTCATCTAAATGTAACCCAGTTTTACAGCCTTGGAATCAAAGAAAAGATAATTTAAACAAGTAATTTTTGTATATCCTTATTAAAAAAAAAAGAAAAAGAAGATTACTAGCAATTATAAGAATTATTTGTGCTACAAGAATTCTTCCAAATTCGCACCAGATAGAGTTCTGTTAAGGACATGTTTGGTATTGTGGAATTAGTACGATGAACTGGATTGGTTCTTTCTGATTCCTATGTTTGCCTTTAGCTGTGTAACTGCACTTGTATCCATCTCACCATGCGTTGTTCAATATCTGTTCCTCCTTTGTTGTTCTGAATATCCGATTGTTGTTTTGTTCCTTTCTGATTTCGTTTTGTTGTTGTTATTGTCAATCCCTTCTGAGGCATAAGTTGATTTCGGTTTGTTGTTTTGTTCCCTCATATGCACTTGTTCAATTTTCCTTAGCTGCTGTTCTTGTCATTCTTTCAATCCGTTCCTTCTAATTTTTTTATTGTTGTTTGATTGATGCTGTTGATTACGTTAGTTGCTGATTTTTTTGTTTCTAAAAAAAACAGCAATTATGGCTGCTGATGAATAGACTTGTTTGGTTGTTCAGCTAATGAATATATCGTTGATGAACCTCATTCGTTCAATTGTTTAGTTGCTGTTTTTTCCCTTGAATATTTGTGATGAATGAACTTGTTTTATTCCCTTGAATGGAATTGTTTTTGCCGTAAATATGTCGCTGATGAATGCACTTGTTCGATTAATGAATATATTGTTGCTGCTTTTTTCCCTTAAGCAGTTGTTGCTGGATTTTATGAAGCAGTTGCTGCTGCATTTTTCAGCTGCATTTTGTGCTGTTGTCTTTCCTGTCATTAAGTCAAAGTTTATATCCTTCTTCCTCTGTAATATATGGATAATCTAATGTTGCAACAGACTTGAGGTTGCTTACTTGAACATGACACCCCAGTTTCCTTGAATATGACAACCCAATTTACTGTAGGTTCATGCCGTCCCTTGTTTGTCGGGCTGCTGTCATTTTCCCATTCTCTGTGCTTGTTCAGGTCTTGTGCAGCTTGTGCAACGTCTTTTAGTGTGGTGGTGCACCCATCTCTTCCTATTCCTGGGTCTCGAGGTAATTTCTCTTCCCATTATGTTTGTTCTCTCCCTCATCTTCCGGGTGCCTCGGAGCATCATCTGTCTGTTGTAAGGTGCTTAGTTTTTTATTTGAATGAGAGATGAATGTGTGCTCCTTCACTGGATTCCTATGAGATTTTGGGTTCCTTGAGGTGTTGGTAGTGGCTGCTTGGTTCGGGTTGGGTTGAACTTGGTGCTGGTGATACGTTTGTACTGCTAGCGGTTGTGTAATGGTGCTGCGAGGAGTTGTTTCTTGGGTGGTGTCTCCCTCTCGCTCACACTTCCTTTACTCTTGCATATTTAGGAAATGGGTTGAACTCACTGCAGAGTCGCGTGTGGTGGTGGAAGGTGGGAGCTGCCTTTGTTTCGGGCTGCTGCTGGTATACCAAGGCTGATGTTGGGGATTTGATTGTGCTACAGCAGTTGTGGTGAGTGCAGTGGGGATTGTTTTGGTGGAATTGTGTAGTACTGCTGGTGCATGATACACTTGTCCTCGGGTGGATTCATCTCTATATGTTTTGTAGTATTATGTAAAAGACTAGAAACATAGAATTCGATTATTGATGTATTTCACCTTATTATAATAAGAATTAGATTTGAATCTACTTTCGGTATTTCATCATGTATGACTATTTTGGATAATGCATCATGGATTTGATCCGATTTTGATTATGTGAGAAGTAGCCTATTAATGGATACAAATAGGAAATGAGACATCATTTAATAGAATAAAAAGCGATTTTAAAATGTATGGAAACACAACAAAACGACTAATAAAACTGATGTCTTTTGCGAAATTATACATTGTTATTCATAAAGAAATTGATGTTGTAATATTTTTGGACATCATTTTTTTTAAATATACTGATTTAAATATATACATATAACATTGTCTTTATAAAAATTGAATGTTGTATACTGTTTTTTAAACGGAATAACAAGACAAAATACAAAGGAAAAGTTAATGTGACACATAATGTATTTTACATGACAAATAATGCATCAGCAGTTTGTAACCAGCAACCTCCATGAAAGAGTTGATCCATGAAATCAATGTCGATATTGTCAGAAATGGAAGAATTAGGTGTAAATCCATCATCACGAAACCATCTTTAGATGAAACAACTAATCAGAAACCTACATCGTCTTTGATATGCACCCAATTAAACAATTAACCTAGTCAGTCCCACGAAACCATCTTTAGATGAAACAACTAATCAACAAGAAGGAAACATGGAATATGTGGGTTGTATTATGTGGAAGTGCTTTTAGAAGCCTACAAATGTTGGTCTGAATAAGTTGGCATTGGATATGTTGAGTGTCGAAAAGCATACGAAATTTAATATGTATGAGATCAGATTTGGTTATCTTGTAGTACTGCACATGTGTCATGTTTAAAAGACATAAATGTCATGTGCATTTTGCCTCCTATCATAAAGCTATTTTAAAAAAAGTAAAACATTCCATGCCTAATTTCTATAAAGAAACAAATAGATATATATATATATATATATATATATATATATATATATATATATATATATATATATATATATGTATGTATGTATGTATGTATGTATGTATGTATGTATGTATGTATGTATGTATGTATGTATGTATGTATGTATGTATGTATGTATGTATGTATGTATGTATGTATGTATGTATGTATGTATATATATGGTTTAACTCTCGTGAAGCAACTTGATATACATATTAAACACACGTATACATATTCATAAAAAGTCAACAAATATGGCTACCCATACTTCCCTAGTACAAAATTGGTCCAATATCACGGACATTTTTATAGGAATTGTATACATACGGAAATTTGGACTTAGATTCCGGTCATATATTTCTTATGTACTGATTTCAAGTTGATCATCATTGATGGTCGTATCATAACCAAAAGAAACAATCGTCAGAGCCAAGGCTTTATTCTTGACTGGTGGAGGATCATCCAAATCCTGTCACAAAGAGTAGATCTGAAGAGGTAAATAAACACAAAGAGTAGATGATTCAAAAAGAAAACTAGACATAGGATCATGAACAGAAGATTGGAGTTGTTTTAGTCATTTACCAACAGATTAAAAGTGTCAGCAATCGCCTTTTGCTCTTTAATTGGCTCTACAGAAGGGGGTGATGGTAAGCGATCTTCCTTCACCTCTTCAACCTCAGTATCCTTAATTGTCCGCTTTATCTTCATTTCAATAATCTTCATTTAAAAAAGATATCGATTGTGAAAAGCTTGTCTTACATCGATAAAGAACGGGGTCTATGATTGAAAAAAATCTTGTAAAAAAAATATTGATATCTAATAGAAATGGGTAAATCTCACACATGTCATGTAAAAAAAACTCACATGTCATGTAAAACAATTCACCTCTCAAGTAAACAGTTCACGTGTTCAATAAAAAAATTCATGTGTCAAGTAACATACATTATGTGTCATGTAAATATGGTATGGGTGACATACTGACATGTAAATTCAATATGGGTGACGGGTAATTAAATGTTGATCCGGACCTTTCTAATTGACATGCCTAATGTTTGAAAATCATTTTTGGATGAACTTTAGCATTGTGAAGCTTGGTATTTTATTGAATTTAGAATTTGGCTTAAGTTTTAGTAAAAGCGAATGATATACTGCTTAGAATTAGCCATTTTATATTAGGTGATTGTTTTACATGACACCTCAATTGTTTTACATGACACGTCAATTGTTTTACATGAGATCTGAATTGTTTTACATGACACCTGAAAAGGTCACAAATTTACTTACCGATCAGCATACAAATCAAATTTATCTGTCATGTCAAAACTATCAACTATCATGTCAAATGTATTGCCTGTCATGTTAATAGCATTACATATCATGTACATCGTCTTGACATATTTATGCATGTGTAAAGATTGTGAAAGCAGGTTTCTCCACTGTGTCAGTGTTCTAAGATGTTTGCTCTCGAGGTTAATATATATGTAAGCAAATGATGGAAAAGGGATGTGTAATTAATGTTATGATGTTATGTTTCTTCATTATCTTTAATTGATCTGAGCTATGTAACCACATTTTGATTCTTGATGCGAAATAGATCTGAGCTATGTAAATTCATGTTTTCTGTTGGATGCTTTTGGTTCATGTTTCGGTGGAAGGTAGCTGGTAGGTAATGACCATACTTGAATTTAATTATGTTGGAAGTATATCATATGACTTGCATGCACATGCTTTCTTGAAATGCTCAACATGCAGGTACAATACTGCTTCACATTTTTATAGATGAGGCTACAAGACCGTTCGTTGACCATCTCTAACTAACATGCTTGGATGCAAGTGAGGAAATATGATAAGATATCTTCACTCTTTATAGATGGTATATCTACTCCTGTGTAACTTATACATTCATGCTCTCCATTTCATATGCTTATAAAGATATCACTAGCATGGGTTATGACTATGATATGCTCCATTTCAAGCCAAGAAATCCTTATTTATCAAGTATGTCTTAGTGTAACTTTACAAGCAAGGTGACATGCTGACTAATAATCAGTTGATTTAGTTTTGAGTGTTATGATCATAAATGTGCTTCTTTAATAGTTTTTTAACTCTCTGTTGCTGATATTTCCTGGATTGATCTACAAATTTAAATATCTCTAATGTATTTCCTTTGTGCTTTTTGAGCATGATGTCTTGTTCTACAATGTTGCTAGTGATGCATCTGTTTATGCTCTAACAATTAATCAGATCTTGTTTAGGCTTAATTTTCTTCTTTAAATGATGGATATATGAGTTCAAGATATGAAATGAAACATTTCCCCTTCTATATCCAATATATATTTTGATATGAAATTGCCTAGCTATAATTTGGTGATGTAGCAAGCTTGACTTGTTCTAAACATAAGTTGATAGTCGACGTTGATTAATGAATAATAAGCCTATGTGGGAATTGAACCCACATCTTTGTGTATGACCACAATGCTCTTCCATTGAGCTAATAGGCTACATGTGAAGAATATTTATGTCAAAACATGCCTAAATGATTCAATTTTTTCTCTGGTAAAACTAAAAGCACAAGTCAATACCAAGCAAACATCTACAGAGCACTTTACCATTGAATCTCACATCAATAACCACATCCTATGCATCAAACAAAATTCAGCAGATAAGTAATTCATTCCAAGTATAAGTCTCTTCAATTCATTCCATAGAAACTGAAGAAGGGATATGCAATTCACGTGTCAAGTAAAAAAATTCACGTGTCAAGTAGAATACATTATGTGTCATGTAAATCCGGTCTGGGTGACATGTAAATTCAGTATAGGTGACAACAAAGAGAAAAATGAAAGTATGCACTCTAGTAAGAAACAAACAAAATTGATTCAGAAACAAACAAACAAAATTGATTCAGAAACAGAAACTCACTGAGTGAAGCAAACTAGATCCCGCCAGGACTTGTCACTTATCCACGCTGAAAAATTCAACTTAAGCATGCAATAGCTTTACCAAAACTCTAAAATCCTGAAACAAGGATACTAACCTTGTCATGAAATGCATGAATAAACTCATCCACAATGAAAGGGCATGCATTAACTATTACAACATATGTATATAGGAATTACAAGACCTGTTCTGCAAACGGAGATGAAGCTGGCCTCCACCACCGACCCGTGTAATCCCTTTATTACATCAGTGCATCCAAATTCCAAGCCATCAATACTAAATTGATAATTCTATTCTAATCAATTAATCCTAATTTGTCAAGTTACATAATTCTAAACCTTCCAAGTTTTCATTTTCTTATCGGAAATTTCGCGAGGTACCCCTGAGGTATAACTTATTTCACGAGGTGAACAAGAGTTTGGACTATTTCGCGTGGTACCCCTGAGTTTAGGGTAAAATTCACAGAATACCCAACTCTGTTTATTTTAACGTTTTCCGTTTGCTTAAAAAAAAAAGAAAATTCAATAAATATAAACAAAATCAAAATACCTCGTAAAAGAGAATGAATGCACGCGTTCTTGACTTTGGAGAAAGGCGACGAAGAAGAGAAGCGCATAAATCCACAGATGAAGGCGAAGGGGCAACCGAGTACCTGTACGTGGGTGCAGGCCGGCGATAGGCGACAGGGCCATTCCCTTCCAGCGCCGACTGGAGGTGGAGGCTGATGTGTGAAGTTCGGTGATGATTGAGGTGGGCGCTAACAGAGCAATAGGTACATCTCTCTAAAAATCCCCCTTTCAATGAAATTAGGGTTTACTTGTCATACGAATTTGCAAAAAATTATGTTCTCTTCTCAATTTCTTTAAAGAGTCCTTATGTCCTCTACTCAGTTTACTTTGAGATTTCTTTTTTTCTTTACTCAATTGAGTGTTGATTTATGTGAAATTCGGGGTTTAAACCGACAATTTAAGTTCGTTCAGATGGAGTATAAATATATATATGTTTAGACTAAATTCAACTTTAGAATTCTCTAGGTTGACAGAGAATTTTTGTTTATTGGAAATGTATTCTATTAATGCTACTGCCCATTACAGTTTTGCTTTATAACTCTCTATGTTTAGGCTATATTGGAGATTATGGTTTATTGGCAGGGTCATCTCTTGATTTTGTTAATGCACATCACAGCACGGTTTTTACTTCATACATTTGATTATTTTCTCATTCTTGACTATGATTTTGGCCTTTGGTGTAATGATTACTTTCGTTTACTTGTGATATATAAAATCTTAATTTGGGTTATAAAGTATATATATTTCATCGAGTATTATAAGGATTACTGTTGGATGTTGTACAAATAGTTATAATGCATCTTTGAATGGATAGATTGGTTTTGAAGGATTAATGTTAGATAATGTTCCTTGAACTATTACTTTTACAGTACTATCTCAATGCTTTATTTAGTTTCAACAAATCCCATCTTTCATAAATACTGATGGTTGTAGGAGCTGGTTCAATTCTATACATGAGTTTGCTCACATCTACTTCTTGGAATTGAACAATCATTCTCACAGTGCTGCAATGTGTGACACTAACACTTCATTCCTATTTTATTTAGTGATGCTAAACCTGTCATTGTCTTAGAGGAGAGTAAGGGATACCATTACTAGGGATGAACTGCACTCTTTCGAGCACAAGCACGTTGTTAGTGGTTAGAATTTTCAGTTATCATGCTTTAATTGCTTGAAAGTTGAAACTAGCTTAATACATTTTGATGCAAAATTATTACTTTGATGCTTGTTTTGAAGCCTATTAGCTCAAATAGGAGAGCATGTGCTTATGCACAAGATGTGGGTTCGACTCCCGCATAGGCTAATATAAAAGATTGATTGTCTGTAATTAACTTATTGGCATATTTGCATAGTTCAGCTGTCATAACAATATGGAAAAAAATAAATAAATTCAGATTATGCACTTCTGTCATATGAAAGTTGTAGCTTGTAAGAATTCAATGCAAGCTCAATATGTTATGAATTTTTCTACATTCATCATCAGATGCTTACATGAAATCAAAACATAGTAGAGAAAAATAAAACTCGAATTCATCAAGTCTTAGGTGTGAACTTTAACTCAATCTTGAACATCAGTCACTTCAAAACGGTTCCCCTCTTTTTTTTGGCTACATTTTAATTTCGTATAGTATATATTAGCCTATGTGGGAGTCGAACCCACGTTTTGTGCATAAGTACGAGCTTTCCCATTTGAGCTAATAGGCTTCAACACAAGGTTCAAAGTAAAATTTTGAAGCAAAACATATAAAGTAAAATTGCCCATATGGTATCTCACCAAGACAGCTCCATGATCCATTAAAGTTGACAGGATGCAAGGATAAGTTCAAACTCTAAATAGCAATTGGCATTCAGATTGCAATCAATCTCAGTTATCTATAAATAACCCTAAGATCATTTAAGGAAAAATCATGAATCAAGTGGACTATTTACCTGTGTAATATATGGTATGTCTTCATGTGAAGGTTGGAGCATATCACTTATCAGATCAATAATCACAGTGCCTTATTTAGGTGCATCTGGGATGCGATAATTTCCTTTGAAAAATTGAAGCTTTGATTCTCCATTAAACGCAGTTTTGAAATAGGATATACAGAAGTAAACACCCAGGAGCCTACCTATCAAATATCAAATAAGTTTCAATCAATTTTATAAGGAAACTAACTAAACAAAATAAGATTGGATTCCCACTAGAGATTGGATGATGGTAAGAACTTTTACCATATTTGTCAAATGATAGAGGATATGAGAATAATACTCCGTATTAATTTACCGATGAGCAATAGGAGGTGATTGGCAATGCACTGCAAAGACTGCATTTCATGCATCGTTGAAAATTGAAAGAACTTATCTCCTCAAAACAATCAGCAGGCAAACCCCAATAATAATTAATGAGCTTGTACCACTCCGACTATGGAGAAGAACCTACGGCACCGGCCATTGGCGAAGGAAGAAGAGAGGTAAATAGTCGTTGAATTTCTGGTTTGTAGGTATTTAGGCATGGAAGTCGAAGAGAGAGAGAGAGGAGGCACGGTGGAGTCGGCGAGGAGGGAGAGGAGTGGAGAGGGACTCGGTGGTGGCGCTGCTCATCCTCCGTTCAAGCTCTGCTCTCTCATTGCTTTCGCCCAATCGATTTTCCTTTCTTTTTTTTCCTCGCGAAGTGGAAAACGTTAACCCTAACAGGAGAGGGACAAGGCGCGAATTTTACCCTAAACTCAAGGGTACCACGCGAAATAGTTCAAACTCTTGTACACCTCGCGAAATAAGCTATACCTCAGGGGTACCTCGCGAAATTCCCGTTTTCTTATATATTGCTAAAATTCCATGAACGTCAAGTTTCAGCACATCGCACTACCAAAAACACAGGAAATAGTCACGGTCAAATAGCCACGAATTGGCCACGAATTTCCGTGGCTAAACGGTTTATCTACGGGCATAGCCATGAATTTGACGTTCGTCGCCATTCGAGGCTATATGCCTCGACGCTAACAGCCACCGACACAATATCCGTGGCTAATAGCCACGATCTGACAGTCCCGTGGCTATGTCCGTGGCCGGTTCGGAAAGGTGTCATCCGTGGCTGTAGCGACGAAGTTAGCCACGGTGTATGTCGTGGCTGATTTCGCAGCTTGGCACGTGCGGGATCTCTAACAACTTTCATGGCTGATTTCGTGGTTGATTCCGTGGCAATGACCGTGGCCAATTAGGTGGAATTATTGGCTATAACCGTGGCTATGACCGTGGCTATTTTCGTGGCAGTATTCATGGCTAAGTTCGTGACTTTATTGTTGGCTATGTCCGTGACTTTATTCGTGGCCTTATTCATTCTATGAGCTAGAAAATAAATTTAATATAATTTCATAAATCTATCACATAAATACATCCAAAATAACTATAAATTACACCACTCAAAACACTCTTACAACATACAGAAATACTACATCTAAGAAAAAGACACCAACGCATCTTAAGAATCTAGACACTAGTTTGAGAGCTTCACCCTTGTTCCTGCACCCAATGCTTCACACTTGTATTAAGGGGCAATCAGATATTCAATTTACCATATGCAACTCTCTTGCTGTTACATACACAGATTTCTTTGATGCTTTCGTCCAAGTATTTGCTGTAATCTCCAAATCCATCCCAAATCAGGTTGACTGTTCACAGAACAACAAACACTTTGATTTCAGCAGATACAAAAACCGAATTCAACAGATACAAAAAAAAAAAGCGAATTCAACATACACAAAACCGAATTGAATAGATTTTTTTGTATCTGTTGAACAACATATATACACAAAACCGAATTCAACAGATACAAAAAAAAAACAGAACATAAAACAAAATTCCAGCCCAAGCTTACCACTAAAAGCCTTTATTAACTTGAATGTAAAAAAATAGAACATAAAACAAAAGATAGAAAATGAAAAATTTACCGAACATAAAACAAGACAGTAATGGTGGCAGTGTAGAGGGACATTTTTTTCAGCAGTCTATGATTAGGTATATTGTAGAAGACAAAGCAGATGACCATGAGCACGATGCCAACCCCAAAGTATAAGTTAGCACTGTATCTCAACCCTATATCATCCTGGGGAAATACTGCTTTTGTCAATATTCTTAGGAGAGAAACAAGGAGACCTTCATCATATCAAATCATCAAATATGTAATCAAATCCCAATCTTCAATTCATCAAACAAGGAATCGAAGCATATGAGATGACACATTAGAGCTAAACTCAGTTTAAGAACTAGAGCAATCTTGAATTGTTATCCTGCAACTTTGAGATTGGACTAATTAATTAAAACCCCAAATAGGTCATTACAGTCAAAATGTATTTGAAATTGAACTCAATAGAAGTTGACTACTGAGGGAAACACAACCTCGTTAAAGCCTTGATTCAACTTACCTTCTTTTCGCAGTCAACTATAGGTTGTGGTTGTCCTCGTTGATGTTTCTCCAATAGCAAAGACTCGATCTCTGTTCCAGTTTCATCCGAAGCTATCCATACCCTGGAAAGAAACAAGTTTCACTCATGTATGGAGACAAGTCTGCTAAATTCAAAAAATTGCAAGGTCTCCTATAAATTTTTTTTTTCTGAAACACAACAGCTGAAATTCACAATTTTGTTCAATCATGAAATTCAGTTCCACAATTTTAATCAATCGGACATCTGACAATCTCTGTTTTGCAAGGGTGAATTTGGAGCAGAAATTTCAATCAATTGCCACTGAATTTTTTAACTTGAAAAAGCAATAGGAAAAAAAATAAAGAAGAATAAACCTTGTCCAAGAGTAAATTTGAAAGGCGTTCCTCTGTCACGGCTTGAATCGAACTTCATTCCATCAAGCAATGTGCCAATATAATGAACTTATCAAACACAAAACGAAACACAAAACGGATTACAGTTCAACAATTTTTCGAACAATTCAGAAAGTTTTATTTTGAAGGATAGGAAGAAGAAAAAACTCAGACCTTCAACTTAGTTGCCATTCTCGGGAGTCCCCAAGCTATCACCGGCTTTGACAAGCTTCTTCTTGAGACCTAGATTTCCGATCTCCTTCTCCTCGCCAACCTTCATCACGGGAGAATTTAGTACTTAAAATAAGGTTTTATAGTCGCCATTCTCGAGAATTTATATGAGTTTTCCTCAACACATACTCTTATAGTGTTTTAATAAGAATTTAGTAGTTAAAATAAGGTTTTATTAAACATTTACTTGTTATGTATATGAGTTTTCATCAAAACATACTCTTATAGTATTCTAATAGGAATTTATTAGTTAATATAAGGTTTTATTAAACATTTGTTAGTTACTTATATGAGTTTTCCTAAAAACATACTCTTATATTATTCTAGTAAGAATTTATTAGTTAATATAAGGTTTTATTAAACATTTGTTAGTTACTTATGTAAGTTTTCCTCAAAACATACTCTTATTGTATTCTAATAGGAATTTATTAGTTAATATAAGGTTTTATTAAACATTTGTTAGTTACTTATATGAGTTTTCATCAAAACATACCCTTATAATATTCTAATAAGAATTTATTACTTAATATAAGGTTTTATTAGCTACTTATATGAGTTTTACTCAAAATAAACTCTTAGAGTATTCTAATAAGAATATAATAGTTAAAATAAGGTTTTATTAACATTTATTAGTTACTTATATGAGTTTTCCTCAAAACATACTATTATAGTGTTTTAATAAGAATTTAGTAGTTAAAATAAGGTTTTATTAAGCATTTATTCGTTACTTATATTAGTTTTCCTCAAAACATACTCTTGTAGTATTCTAATAAGAATTTAGTAGTTAAAATAAGGTTTTATTAAACATTTACTTGTTATGTATATGAGTTTTCCTCAAAACATAATCTTATAGTATTCTAATAAGAATTTAGTAGTTAAAATAATTTTTATTAAACATTTACTTGTTATGTATATGAGTTTTCCTCAAAACATACTCTTATAGTATTCTAATAGGAATTTATTAGTTAATATAAGGTTTTATTAAACATTTGTTAGTTACTTATATGAGTTTTCCTCAAAACATACTCTTATTGTATTCTAATAGGAATTTATTAGTCAATATAAGGTTTTTTTTAAGCATTTCTTCATTACTTATGTGAGTTTTCCTCAAAACATACTCTAATAAGAATATAATAGTTAATATAAGGTTAATATAAGGTTTTTTTTAAGCATTTACTTATGTGAGTTTTCTTCATTACTTGTATTCTAATAGGAGAATACAAGAATTTAGTAGTTAATATAAGGTTTTATTAAACATTTGTTAGTTACTTATACGAGTTTTTTTCAAAGCATATTCTTATAGTATTCTAATAAGAATATAATAGTTAATATAAGGTTTTATTGAACATTTATTCGTTACTTATATTAGTTTTCCTCAAAACATACTCTTATAGTATTATAATAAGAATTTATTAGTCAACATAAGGTTTTATTAAACATTTGTTCATTACTTATATGAGATTTCCTCAAAACATACTCTTATTGTATTCTAATAAGAACTTATTAGTTAATATAAGGTTATATTAAGCATTTGTTCATTACTTTTATGAGTTTTCCTCAAAACATACTCTTATAGTATTCTATTAAGAATTTAGGAGTTAAAATAAGGTTTTATTAAGCATTTATTTGTTACGTATATGAATTTTCCTCAAAACATACTCTTATAGTATTCTAATAAGAATTTATTAGTTAATATAAGGTTTTATCAAACATTTGTTAGTTACTTATATGAGTTTTCCTCAAAACAAACTCTTATGGAGTAGTATTTTAATAAGAATTTAGTAATCAATATAATGTTTTATTAAACATTTGTTCATTAGTTATATGAGTTTTCCTAAAAAAAAATAATCTTATAGTATTCTAATAAGAATTTAGTAGTCAAAATAAGGTTTTATTAAATATTTATTCGTTACTTATATTAGTTTTCCTCAAAACATACTCTCATATTATTATAATAAGAATTTAGTAGTTAAAATAAGGTTTTATTAAACATTTATTCCTTAATTATACGATTTTCCCTCCAAACACTCACTTAGATTATTCGAATAAGAATTTATTGCATAATATAAAGTTCTATTCCACAATTATTAGCTACTTATATGATTTGTTTCTCAAGATAAACTCTCATAATATTCTCATATGAATTTATTAGTTAATATAAGGTTTTATTCAACAATTATTAGTTACTTATATGATTTTTTCCCTCAAAACACATTTTATTTAACAATTATTAGTTTTGTTTATATTATGGTATTTATTTAGATATAAATATATATACCATTAATGGACCTATTGGCGAAAATTATAGCCGTATTTGGGCCCATAATAAATTAAAGCCCATTAGAAGTTAAATTGTGTCATTTGAGGTTAACTGTAAATAGCCACGGCATTAGCCACAGATATGACCGTGGCTATTAATTGGGCTTCTTAATACGCCGAGAGTTATTAATTGGGCTTACATATTCATTGGGCTTTGACTAATACTAATGGGCTTGACCCTTTTTGGGCTTTGACTCTCTAAAATTGGGTTTGACCATCTTTAGGCCCTACCTTTTTTTGGGTGAGATTTTGGGCTTAAAAATTGATATTTTCTTTCAAATTAATTTGATTTAATTTGTGAATTTCCTCAATTCAACAGTGTTAGCGTCGAATACAGCCACGGATAATCCAACAGTGATAATGGGCGTCTCCATGTTAGCGTCGAATACAGCCACGGATAATCCAACAGTGGCTAAATTCGTGGCTGTTCACCTCTAACTCGGGTCATATATTGTTAATTGACTCACATTCTTAGCCATGAGTATAGCAACGGATATTATTCGTGGCTACACTGACATTTTGGGTAAGACTCGCCAAAAATGGCGTCTAAATCGGCCACGGAAAAGGTGATTGTGGCCAAAGTCGTGGCTAATAGCCAGGATACCAGCCACGACACTTATATCCGTGGCTAAAAACCCCGAAATTCCGGACACGAAATTATTTCTTCTTCCCTAGCCACGGGCTTTGCCACGAATATTTTCATTCGACGCTATTATAGCTACGAATTGTGAGGTCGTAGCTATAGTCGTGGCTATCAGCTACGGATTTGGCAACGACTGTACGACGTGGCTAAAATTCCGTGGCTATTTCCTGTGTTTTTGGTAGTGTCGGTTTTGTCATACTGATACAAATCTCTAATTCCCATATCAAATTTAAGAAATCAACTAACATGAGTTAACAACCTTTTCTTCCCTTCTAAAGCCAAAGGTTGCTCAAATTGAACAAAATTAGGATTAATTGATTTGCAGTACACACGAATTCAACCAAATGGTGCACACGATTATCTCAATTCAACCAAATGGTGCAACCAAAACACAGCAAATTGCACACGATTGTCCAATAAAACAAACTCACACTTTTGAGTCACTAAACATTGGATAATAAATGAATTACAAGATAGAGAAGGAAAGAAAGAACCTCTTGATTGCCTTGACGAATGCGGAAGTTGAAGGCTGACGCATGCGCTCGAGAAAATCGTGCCACGTTAGCGGCGCCACCGACCTCGAAGCCACCATCGGAGACGAAGCCGACCTCTACCACCGACCCTGCGACGGCGCCACACTCTTGTGCGATTCCAGCTACGCACTGACGACCGAGAGAGGGTGTGCTGCATGCTGGCGGGAGGGGGTGTGCGATTGACCGATTTCGCCCTTGTGCGATTGACAGAGGGAGATTGACAGGGGCGTGGCCGTCCTCCACCACCGACCCTCCAATTCCAGCTCTCGCCGAGAGGGGGTGTGCTGCCTGCTGGCGGGATCTAGTCGGTGACCGAGAGGGCGAGAAATCCCGGCGGGGTGTGCTGCCTCCGATTCCTCCATTTCCCCTTTCCCCTCTTTCCTTTTTTTTTCCCTTTCATGAATCCTCTCGATTACCGACTACCGCTTGCCTCTTCAACCCGGATATCCGATTTTGTGCAAAAAAAAATTCGGATCGGGTTAACCCTGCAAAGATTTCCCAAAAGTTAGTTATTTTTGCAAATTACCCTAAACATAAAGTATTCTAAATTAAGAATTTTTTTTTTTTTGAAACGGAAAAAATTTGACCATAGGGCTTAGCCCTATCAGCCAAGAGCATCCTTTCGGATGAGACTACGCAAAAGAGAATCATCAGGAGTCATTGGACCAAGTGAAGCAGAACTAAGTCGTGACAAGCGATCTGCCACTAGATTTGCTTCCCGGTAGACATGACGAATCTCGACCGAACAAAAGAAGCCCATCGAGACTAGACTGTCAGAGACAATCATATCCGAGTCTCCAGTAGGCTTCCCCGAACCTTTTAAACACTTAATAATTGTTAGGTTATCTCCTTCTACAATCAATTTCGTAATTCCCATTTTTTTTGCAGCGAGTATGCCATTCCATAGCCCATGGCTTTCGCATCCACATACAGAATCAATTGGTGATGGTCCCCGGCCACAGTAGATAGGGGAACCCTTGAAGTCACGAATGATAAACCCAAAAGTGCCCTTATTACTAGAGGAGAGAGAGCCATCGAAGTTAAGTTTATGTGTATCCTGAGGAGGTGGTTCCCATTTGGTTCTTTTTCTTTTTGAAATCAATATGGGTTTTGAGTTGCTTGGTGTAGCTGTTATATTTTCTCTTGTATTTTCCTTTGCTTGTGAGGTTGTCCAGATAAATTTTTGATCTTTTTTTAAAGCTAATATCTTTCTTATATCTGGGGTTATACCGTCGAAGTGCGTTTTGTTTCTAGAGAACCAGATGCCCCACCAGACAAATGCTACGTCTTCAAATTTTACTTTTCCAATTGTGTTCTTGATATTCCAAATAGTTTCGTTGATCGGGTCTCCTTTATCAAAACAACCATGCATTTTCATAAAGGATCCTGGGTCATTTGCCATCAGAGTGCCCCTAGTAATGGGGCAGTCCCATAATAAGTGATATAAATCCTCATAGCATGAGTCGCAGTGAGGACAATTTGTCGGGATCCCTAGCCTTCGATATGCTAATCTGACCGTTGTTGGTACTGCGTTTTTGAGGATCTTCCACATGAATGATTTTATTTTGGGTGGGGTATTTAGGTCCCAAACCCAGCTTATATCCGAGTTTGTGTGGTTTTTGTATTTATGTATCATATCAATTGCAGAGGTTGTTGTATACCAACCATTCTTACTCCATTTCCAATATAGTCTGTCAACATGGATGTTCTCGGGTAATGGTACTGTGGTGATTTTCTCTATTAAGTCACTCGGTAATAAGCCTTGCAATTTCCCAAATAATTTGTTCCGATCCCATCTTTTATTTTCTTTTATGAAGTATTGTATCTTTATTGACTCATCAATTTGTTGAGTATCTGGGATAAATGTTTTCAGGGGTGCTTGTCCCATCCAGAGGTCTCTCCAGAAATTTATCGCTGAACCATCCCCAATAGACCATTGGAGACCATTTTTTAATAGAGGTATTAATTTTATAAGTTGTGCCCATTGCCACGAGGATCCCCCACGCTTTTGATAATTCTGGATATTGCTTGTCTTGAGGTATTTTTCTTTTATTAGTTTAACCCACGGGCTATTAGGTTCCGCTAGTATTTTCCAGAGCAGTTTCATCTGCAATGCCTTATTCATATCCTCTGAGCAACGGAGACCAAGCCCACCATTTTCCTTTGTTTTACATATTTCAAACCAATTGATGAGTGACTTATGGTTAGGCCCTTTGTTCCAGAGGAATTGTCTATTGATTCTGTCCAGCTCTGAGTGGACAGATTTGGGTAACATAAAGCATTGCATTAAATGCAAAGGTTTTGCTGAAAGCGTAGACTTGATTAGAGTACACCTTCCAGCTTGTGAGAGACAGTTCGCCTTCCATTTCTGCAGTTGAGTTTTGTTATTCATTATAAGGTCTTTGAAATCATCTTTTGTTACTCTTCTTTCAATGATCGTACATCCTAAGTAGCACCCTAAATTAGGGGTGTGTGCTATTTCTAATTCATTACGGATTAGATTTTTCTGTGTTGTCAAGACGTTTTTTGAAGTTTGGAATTGGGATTTATGTCGATTTACTCGTTGTCCTGACAACGCAGTATACTCCCTTAATGTTTTGTTGATTTGGTCACAACCAGTTTTTGTAGCCAACGCAAAGATAACAATATCATCAGCGAAAGCTAGAAAAGGAAAATTAAGAATATATATATATATATATATAAGGTTAACCCTGCAAAGATTTCCCAAAAGTCGGTTATTTTTGCAAATTACCGTAAACATAAAGTGTTCTAAATTAAGAATATATATATATATATAGTTAGTAAATGTGTTAAAAATAAAAAAAAAATGTAATTGATTTAAATAGATAAATTGGAGAATTAAATAGAGAAAAATAAAGAAAAAATGAGTAAAATTACGAATAGATATAGATATATAGAGAGATATAGATATAAATATAGATATAGATATAGATATATAGATTAATGTATTACAAACGAAATAAAAAAGAAAAAAAAATTGTATATAGAAAGCCACACTATACACGGATGTGGCTATCCCGTGAAGGGTGAAGTTCAAAACAAGTAATCTTTGCATTGTGGAGTACGGTGTATTATATTTGGCATCTCGTATAGCACCTGCTAATATTCCTTCGGAATCATCCTAAATTCCTAATATAAACGCTCCCCTTTTATTTTAAAATTACAAAAGATAAATAAAAATAAATAAAAATAAACAGCCTATATATAGCCCTGATTTGTTCATTCAATTTGGATACCAAAAGAGAGAAGAAAGAAGAAAGAAGAAAATCCTTTGAAAGCGGGAGGGTTTTGGGGGTTTCCGTCTCAATGGAAGGAATCGTGGTGGTTTTCGACTTCGACAAGACGATCATCGACGTCGACAGCGACAACTGGGTTGTTGATGAATTGGGTTTCACTGATCTCTTCAACCAGCTTCTCCCCACCATGCCCTGGAACTTCCTCATGGTTCGTTCCTCCCCTCCTCTTTTCCCCCTCTCTCTCTCTCTTCAATTCCCCTGTTTTGTTTTCCTGATTTAGCCATTGCTTTTGTGATTTCTTTCAGGATCGGATGATGGGAGAGATGCACGCCAAGGGGGTCAAAATCGACGACATTGTTGCCGTTTTACAGAGGATTCCAATTCATCCCCGTGTGATCCCGGCCATCAAATCCGCCCACGCTGCCGGCTGCGATTTGCGGATCGTCAGCGACGCTAATGACTTCTTCATCGACACGATACTCACTCATCTCGGTTTGAAAAGCTACTTCTCGGAGATCAACACCAACCCTGGCTTTGTGGATGATCAAGACAGGTTGAGGATTCAGCCTCGCCATGACTTCACCAAATCTCCCCATGGCTGCAATCTTTGCCCTCCCAACATGTGCAAGGTATTTTCCTTTCTTTTCTTTTCTTTTTTTCAATCTGAATATTTTTTTTGGCGATCTAACTCTAACAAACTAGATCGAATTAGGTAATTTTCGTATAAAGTACAAGTTTGGACGATTTCCTAAAATTTCCCCACAAACACAACCCTAGTTTTTTTTTTTTTTTTTTACAATCCAATCCATATATTTTTTGTCCTAAGATAGAATTTTATTAGATTTCGATATATTTATATAAAATATTACTCAATTTCACTAGATATATTATGTTCTATATTTTTAATTTTTAGCCAATTGCTAGTATTAATATAAAAAAGATTGAATACTGAAACTTTCGTATAAAAACAAAATATAAAAAGTTGCAGAAATAACCTATTTATTTTTTTACAAAATAATAAAAATTATACTCCAATAAAATACCAATTTTTATAAGTATGTACTTATATAGCTTTTGTATATGGGTTACAAAACAGGGGCAAGTGATAGAGCGTCTGTTGAGAGAGCAAGGAAGCAAGAAATTCATCTACCTTGGCGACGGAAGCGGCGACTACTGCCCGAGCCTGAAGCTCCGAGCCGGCGACATGGTGATGCCAAGGAAGAGCTTCCCGCTCTACGACCTCATTGCTTCGCAGCCGAAGCTCCTGACTGCCGAGCCGCACGAGTGGACCGACGGCGCTGAGTTGGAGACTGTCTTGCTCAGGCTCATCAGCGAGGCCGCCGCTGCAGCCGCCGCGCAGCTTTACGGGCCCTCTGACTGCAAGTTCGAAACGTTTCATCCCATGGGCTCCGCTGATTCGTTGCTGATCAAGCCTCTCCCTGTGCCTCACTAATTATAATTAACCCTCTTTTTTAAGAGGTGATTTGGATACGTTTGATTAAGAATTCACCTCTAAAGTAACTATCCATAATTAATCCATGTCTAGCCAGTATGATCCCAACTGTTATTTTAATGTGGACGGAGATTTATATAAACTCATACATCTAATCCTCTATAACCTGTTATGGTTGTAAACTGAATTGTGACGTACTGGTTATGTACCTTATTATGTTTATGACGATGGCGTGTCACCTTTTAGGCCTAAAGCCAAACCACATCATTTTAGATTGTTTCTATTACACCGTTCACGATTAAATAAAAAGGAAAATAAAATCATAAAAAATAAATCAATGAAATCGTCTTTTATTTTTTTAATGTAGAAATTTATACATATGGTAGGGTGGTGTGTTCAAATTTGAACATTATATGCTCAAATGTTTACATTTGCACACAATTAAAACACCCAATATATAGAGCTAAAAAATGTCTAATAAATATACATTTATATATTTACACACAACTATTGTGGAGTCTTAATTGAGCAATTGTTTCGGACTAAAACGATGACATTATCGAATACATAGTGGGATACCTATGCACCAACTTCTTGAATAATAACCATGGGATTGAAATAAAGGTTACCACAAATTAGTGTGTATATAAAGGATGGATCAGGTGTGAATTCTTACACTACGAATTGTGAAGAGTTATTCATATAAAAATTATTTATACATGTGAATAGTTTGTAACATCATTATTCATGTTTATTAGTACGAGTTAGGTATGAATAATCATCTTGTTTCAAACGAATAATTTTACCTTTAATTTTTTTTTTAAAATTTCAACTCTTCACCTTCTTATTTAATTTGTATGAGTTAAGTACAAATAATCATCTTTTAATTTGAATTAAGAGGTGATTTGGATGCGTTTGATTAAGAATTCGCCTCTAAAGTCTAAACTATCCATATGTCTAGCTAGCCTGTTTGATCTCAACTTATATTTTAATGTTGAGGGATCGAGATTTATATATATAAATTTAATACATTATAACTTGTCATTGTTACGTTGTAAACTGAATTCATGTTGGGTATTTGTACGTATATAAACTCTGATGGCGGCCTTCGATCTTCGACTTCCTAGCTAGCCACCTGCGCCTCCCGGCCCTCCCCTTACGTCAGCGCAATCCTCCTCGAACCCTTCTGATCCCCACTTCCATCCTCTCGATCCGCTACCAATATCCGCCTCCCGAACCCCCTCCCTCGTCACTGTGCCAGTGTTGTCGACTCCCTCCTCGTCGACCTCTGCCTTTCCCTCTCCGCCTCGATCTCCGGTGCCTATTCCGGTGGCATGACCACAACACTCAGATTCCTAAACCTAAACCCATCGGCTTACGCAAACTTTCTCTACAAATCTCACAAAATAAAATCTTTTATTAGTTTGGATTCTTCACGATGTAGTCTAATCCTCACATGCAACAAGAACGGCGATCCCAGACACCCGAAGTTGGTCCTACTTCTGCTGATTGGTCTCGGTGTGTGAAATTTTATATTAAACCCCCTTCCTTGATCTCATTAACCAGCCCACCAGATTCCACCTCTCTCTCTCTCTCTCTTTAAAGTTCCAAATCCTAAACAAACACTATCTCCGATCCCACCACCTTCTACCTTATTCTGGCATCTCTAATTCACAAGAATCGGTTGGCGAGCTTATGTCGCCACATCCGGAACCAGAATTGTACCCGTCTAAGCCTTCAAGAACCAGAATCGTCGCCGCTTTAGCTTCATACAAGCCGTCTAAACCACCAGAGGGTTCTACTTTTTTAGATGTTTTTATATATAAATTTATGTACTTGTAATTTTAAATATTTTTTCATTTTTTCTTTTGACGGGTGGTCTTCTTCCTAGGGCCTTTTAAGCTATTTTTTTATGGTTTCAAAATCGCTTTGTCGTTGTACTTCTTGTCTATTGTCCAATAAAAAAAACCTCTGATGATGGCGTGTCACCTTTTAGGCCTAAAGGCAAACGACATCGTTTTAGATTGAAGCAAATGCTGTTTCGATTAATAGGGCAATTGTTTCGGATCGACTAAAACTTTGTCATTATCGATTACGTAGTGCGATACCTATGCACTATAACTTCTTGAATAAGGGACTGAAATAAACGTTACCACAGACTTATGTGTGATCTATCCTCTGTATAGAGGGTGGATCCGATGTAAATATCTATAGTGAATAGTTATTCATATATATGAATAGTTTTTTCATATGAAAATTATTCATTGGTTGTAACATGATTATTCGTACTTATTTGTATGAGTTATGCATAAATAATTATATTGTTTCAGACGAATAATTTTGCTCTTCAAATTTTTCTTTAAATCTCAACCACTTATCTTCTTAATCCAACACTCTAGATTTGTTCACAAATTACATTATTAGGGGTGTGCGAAAAAACCCGACACAACTGATACGACACAAAAACACGACACGAAAAAACATGAAACCGAAAAGACACGATACAAAATTGATACGAACCGCTAAAACACGACAATAAATGGTTCATGTTTGAATCGGGCATATCCCCTTATCGAATCCCCGAAACGAACCGTTTAATTTTTTTTATTTTTAAACAGAAAAAAGGTAATATTAATTTTATTTATTTATTTTTTGATTAGGTAAAAATTCGGAGGTCAGACATGCCTGACTCATCGAGAGGTCGACAAAGTCGGCAGACGGCGAACCGTCTAACAGAACAACCTTAAAACAGAAATACAATAAACAAGCGAAATGAAAAAAGCAGAAATAAACTCTACAACAAAACGTTCCAAGAAAACCAAACACCCAAAAAGCTAAGAAAGCCGCCGAAGAACACGGCCAAACACCACCGAACAGTAGCACTGCGGGCCAGTAGTACAGCAGGACACTAACTCTTGTGGGTAGTGCAGACGAACTCCAAGGAAACTCTATCCCATATACGGAATCGCCCTAAGCGCACCACCTCGACCCCATCCAGACCCGACTACGGACTCCACGCCCTCCCCCCCCCCCCCCCCCAACCAAGCGAAAGATCTCTTAGAAACATCGAAAGCAGAGCCGCAAATTGCTCGAACAAAACGCCAACAAGCTTTCACCTACAAAAAATCGATAAGCCCTTGCGGGATTTTCTCAAACCCTTTCAGGTGGTTATACTCAAAACCCTTAGGGAAGACCCTTTCGAGTAGGCATGTCAAGACCTATTCGGGATTTTTTTTTTTCCCCTTCCGACTCGGGCTACTTCGGGTCCAAGAGAAAGCCTTGGGCCTGAAGCACAAGTTTCTTGGGCCCAAAACAACACATGTGGGCCACCTTCGGGCGCAAGAAGACCCAAAGGGGCACGCAACAAGGAAGATGAGCAGGAGACATGGCATCACCCAGCTCCGACGCCGGCGAGCACACCGGACGAAAATCCGACGGGAACGCCGCACACCACAACAAGGCTCAACGACGGATGGCAAGACAACATCAACAACAACAAAACCTAACAAAGGAGAGGGAACCGGAAAGGGAGACGGCGAGCGAACACCCAGACTAACCCCGTGTAAAGGCCCGGATTTTTAAATAATAAAATTCAAAAATAAATAATAATAATAATAATTCGGATTGAAAATTTAAAATTTATTTGTGAACGAGTCGAGATAAGATCGAAAAGCGGGCTTAGAAGTGTAATTCCGGGTATTTGAAATTCGATCGAGACTACACGTCTTGTCCCCCTTTAAGATTCCAGCTCCCCCTACCTATCTTGGGTTAACAATTCCCACGCCACATCTCCTTGCTTCTCCATTTTGAGCAAAGATGTCACAATTCTTGACCTCCCCTGCCTGTAGCCCTTGGTCCTTGCAGCAGCAGCAGACCACCCTTTTTGATTTCAAACAGGGGATCCCAAACCCACACCTCTTACTTGTCTTTTTCCTCTCCATCCTATCCGAATTTTCAGAAGCCCTAATTTACTACCAATTGATTTCATTTTGTACCAAAATCCCACCCCCCCTTGATTCAATCCTGCAGCTTTGAACCCTTCTCTTCCTTCTTTAAAAGTGAAACCCCAAGTACCCCTCAAGCAAGATCTTCAAACACAAAAGCCATTCCCCTTCACTACTCCTCCACCACCCTCCGAGCTCCGGCGTCCGACGAACCGAGCCAAGCAGCCGCCCAGGAGCCGGATTCACCGACGCCGACGCCGTCTCGCCTCCTTCTCCGACGTCCATCCGAATCCGAGCTACACCCGGGCACCCGCCCCTGCTTCTCCAGGAGCTGAGCTCAGCGGCTTCATTCCCTCCGCTCTCTCCTCCGAATCAGGCCAGCAGCCGAGCCCCATCACCCCCGACGTCCGAGGTAGCCCAGAGCAGCCGCCGGCGTCGCCATTCCTTCTTCTCCTCCCCTGTCTCCGTCCAAGATCCGGTAAGGGTTCGATTCTCCCTCCTTTTCTCTTCCTTTCACCTCCAAACACAATAAAAGAGGAGCTTTGACCCCCTCCCACTCCCCCTAGGCCACCTCCGATGAGATCCCGTCTCCGGCGAAGCGAGTCGAGGCGATTCGAGCGTTGTTTCGGCGAAACAAACACCTCGGTGAGCACTCCTCTCTCTTCCCTTTCTTATTTTTTTCTTCTGGGTTCTGGGTTGCCGGACTGGGGTGGTCGGAGCTCGACCTCGTCTCCGGCGAGCCTCCTCCCCTCCCTCTCCTTCTCTTCGCTTCGAACAGCCGCCGCCCGCCGGTTGCTCTCTGTCTTCTTTCAGGCAGAATTGGGAAGGAGATGGGTCCGGTTCAGCTTTTTCTTTTCAGTGAACCGGTTCCCTTAAATTCCCGGTTCATTTAATGACAGATGGGTTCCGGGCCGGGTTTCAGCTTGGGCCTATTTTGCTGGGCTGTTGGATCCGGGTTCTGAATGGGTTTGAATTGCATTGGGCCTATTCCTTCCTTTGGGCCTAATTTTGTCATGGATTGTGTTTATAAAATGTGTATTAAATATAAGACTTGATTTCGGGTAATTTTCGGAAATTGTTAAATTATTAACTAATTGGATTATATATATATTATCAAATTATGGATCTTAAAATATAAAGGGATTTAAAATATATTATTTGGACTTGGATTTGAAAAAGAATTTGGGAAAAGGTTTTCAAGGTTGGAAATTGATTTGATGAATGGAAAAGAATTTAATAGAAATTAAGAAGAGGATTTTTGGAAATGATCTAACCTTGTCGGAGTTGGTTGATAAAATAATAATAGTAAGTGGATTTAAAGAATAATATTTTATTAATGGATTTTGACCAGATAGGATTTGGGAAATTATTTTGAAAGTGAGTTGATCTAATTTGAGATTTAAGAGTTTGAGAAATAATTTCGTGAGATTTATCGATTGTTTTGATTAAATGGTTTTGGTTGAAGTTGATCGCATCGAAAAGATTTTGGAAAATGGTTTAGTATCGATTGGTTTTGGGAATGTTGAGAACATGGGTTATGTGTGTATGGATGTCGGTCTGGTAGCTTATGGAATTGACTTGATGATAGGTGTGCATTGCTTTTGGACTTGCATTTGGGCCCTTGCTTGTGTTATATTGCTGTTCTGCATCTTCAGGTAAGTTCCCTAGGGGGCTTACTCAGGTTGGACATTCAGGCCTGTTGTTGCATTTTATGTTAGGTGTTGCATTCATGATCAGCATGCCATGTAGTACCATGCTAGGTTGCATCGATCGTTGAGCATTCTCTTTCTTTGTGCGTATGTAAACAGAACGGCCGTTATCTGTGATAGTCCTAGAAGTCTTTGCTAGGGTCATAGGGTAGCCCAGCCTCATCGGGTACCCTGAGTCAATCGAGTACTTCCTTATATTATGATATGCCTGCGGGCTTTATTGTGGAGCGGGTTAGGCATGCGTGCCGCCCTATTATGAATGAATGCATTCACGAGCTGGCCAGTCTCCGCCTGTCGGAAGAGGTGGAGGTAGGAGAGGGATATGCCACTTGGCATTGTCTTGGGCCCTTTACAGTATTTCTGCACATTATTATGAACTAGGAGCATGCTAGTGTGTTTGAATTCCGTACTGCATTAGAGCATCTTTATTAGGTATAGCACATACTATGTGGCCTCAGAGAGGACTGCCGGTCCCGCGTGCGTGGCTCGATCTGATTCCTTTCCCCGTTCTTCTTTTAAAGGTATTATCTGCAGATTGAGTGCTCGATGTCTATATGATGGGGTTCCCTTTTGGCGATTCGAAGAATCTGGCTAACATTCTAATTTAATAAAATGGTAACCACCCACTCATGATTTGGTTTTGATCCGGCTCTGCCGTGACACTTGTATCTTTACCTTGCTTCCGCTTTACTTCCGTTTGAAATGGATTCCGCGACATAGTCTTAGGACAGATTAAGGGTACCCAACGGCCCTTCGAGGTTTTTAGGGTTTGAAATCCCTCTTTATACTAATCATAAAAGTGTTTGAAACCTCGACCCGTACCTGGATTGCAAGATCCGAACAAGGGGTTTTATCCCTTGAAACGTAACCCGGAAATTATAATTCTGGGCCGTTACAAAGATGGTATCAGAGCCGAGGTTGTGCAATTCGGGTACAAAAGGGTCGAGTGTATGATTTGGAAAACTGCCCATGAATTTCAAAGGTTTTGAACGTGTTTTAAAGGGGCAAAATGAACTTAAGACGTCTAACCTAAATTGGACTAAGTAATGAACTCGACTTGTAATAAAAGAGGAACACCGACCAACGGGGACACGAGTGGGTAATAAAGGCGCTAGACCACCCCTATTGGGTGTAGTTGGGAACGGTAGTCGAAATATCAGCTTGTTCTTTACAGATGGGTTGGGAAACTCCAAAGAGGTCATTATGCGTGTCACTAACTGATTCTGTGTTGAGTGCTTGCTATGCCAGATATCTGATTGATATGCCTAACAATTAAATGTGTATTGACTGATCTGTGAAAATGGGATAGTGGGAGTACCCTTGTTTCTGTGTAGTCAAACCCATCTTGTGTGGAACGAGCCCTTCCACTATGTCTGTTAACCCTTTGACGGTGCTATCGAGTCTTCCTCCCGGATGTCAGTGTCTCCCACGGGGAAATCGGGTTGGTAAACACATTGTGTCAGAATCATGTATGGATGTGAAGGTTCTCTGAGTGAGATTTAGAAGGTGGTTCTTGATGGCATTTTGAGTCAAGAGTAAGGTGTCATGAGGTTGTCCTTCTTGATTCATTTTATGACCAACCTTTATTTTCTTACCACAAGGAGTTGTACCAAAGTACCACGGGAAAGAGGGGTGATGAGTCGGTTAGGAAAGTCAATGGTTGCCCTTAGGGATCTCTGTCCGGTTGTAATTGTGACTCTCTCTGAATTGCATACCTAATTTTGTAATCTTTGGCATGTACCCTGCGAATGACCATTGGTCAAAAGCTACTCATGTTGTTGCATCTATGACTGGGTACCTTGCTTAGGTCTTGTGTTATGTCTTGGCTTCTACCATGATTATATGTTGTTATAGCATGTTTACTTGGCCTATTGATCGTATGATTGAATGGATGGGTGAGTTGCATGGAATGAATCTGCATGATTTTACTCTACTAGGTTCATGGTAGTGTGATCGTTAAATTTTGATACCCTGATGAAGCAAGTTCCTTATTTGATACGTGCTATACAACTTGATGTCACCATGCCTTATATGATACGTAACTTCCAATACATGTTATGATGATGATCCTTAATGTAAGATTCATGGTTGTATGGCATTATTTATCCATGTTGGTCACACTGCTTAGGTCTCCTATTGCATCCCGCTTCTTATCATGATTACGTGTCGTCTTTGCATTTTAACTGAACTGTGATAATGATCGTACTACTGATTGATTAGAAGCATGAGTGACATGATATGAGCCTATGTGGTTATTGCTCCTCCCGGATTAGGTCCATGGTAGTGTGATGAACTGCCTTTGTATGAATGTCATAGGATGATCTCCTCAGCATGAATGGTTGATGTACCCATGGCTTGTTGGCTAAATTAGTAGTTTTGATTGTGATCCTGCTATTTGAAGCGATATTTGGGTAAATGCATTGCTAGATTCCTCTCATGCTTATACATCGATGGACCATGCTAACGTGATTTCCTACACATCGTTGTGTTAGTCAATCAAGTGCATGTATGTATCAATTGTCATGTTATGTCATTAGCATCATGTAGGATCCTTGGTGATGATGTGTGCGGATTTATACCATGTCTGTATTATTGATGATTCTCTCTCGAGATAGGTCCCTGATAGTGTGACACTCTCCTCCTGCTGATATCTTAAAAGATTGTGTTCATCCTGGTTAGATTAATGTTGAATTCGATAATTGACTTGCTTTCCGTGATGGTGAACCCTATATGCTTACCTGTTATCGCTCGGTAGCGTTCCCCTATTAATCTAGGATAGCCTCTTGTGCTGCATGAATGTATGATTTGGCACCTCGCATGATCACACACCACATTATATTATGATTTCGCACACGTATGACACCTGAATGTTATGATGAATCTAATCACATTATCTTAATTGTCTTCATGTTCAATATGTGCCAGTAGTATTCTGTAGGGCTTATGATTCCCAATATAATTCGCTAAATGATCCCGTGTTGTACTTGTTGTATGATGTGATGACTATTGTACCATATACATGCTCTACGACAGTTCATTCTTAGCATGATTATGATCTATCGCCGTGATGTTCTTTTCGCTACCATGTGATGATCCCTCTTATTTTCATGGACATTATGATGAACTCCTTTGAATGACTCTTGACTATACTTACATCACATCATGTATCGCTAGCATCATGTAGGACCCACGCTTCCTAAATGTACCTCGTCGTATAATTACGTGTCATGCTTGACCTATTATATGACCAGTGTGGTGAGATGAGATAGTTACTATGATGCTCTTATATGTTCTCGTATGATGCTTAATCTGCTTGCTATGATATACCTCGGCATGTTATATTTGAACTCAATTGTTGATGTGTGTACCATGCTCGTGCATTGTTCATATACATGATATTGGTCATCCTTATTAAATACCGCATGACTTTGAATCTTGCATGATCATTACTGGTTCCACATATCCTGCTTGAAGTTACTAGGCATATCTGGTTTCCTGAAATAATAGACTGCTAGCTTGTCTCACATGCATCAGTGTAGGACTTGATTGTGCCTTTTGGAATGAATATGCATGTCGTTCCCTTTGAGATAGGTACATGTTAGTGTGGATTAGTATGATTGATATGCCCCATGATGAATTTGCGTCTGATTGTCACAATTGCAACCTAATAGACTTTCATAAGGGCGTTGTTGCTATTCTCGGGTCAGAGTCTTGCCTCTAGTACTGTCGTCTTTAGTTGTGGTCCGTGTTTGTCCCCGAAAGAAATTTGGGTTGTCTTCTCTCCTCACTCCCCTATCTCTGCTAACTTGAACTCCTACGCGATACATTGAACGAGCGACCGCACATGAAAGAGAAAGGAAGTTGCATAACGGTAGAGTTGTGTGGCGGAAGCGTAGGCCCATAACCCACGGGCCTCAGGATCAACAATGTCGGTAGGACGAGCACATTTTGAGAATGACGGTTACTGATTACGATATGACTTGCAAGCGAGAGTGTTTTCTGTTCGAATTGCTAACCCTTTTGAAATTGTTGACGACGATATTGCACTGACATGACGATGAGATTTATGTGCTGATGTGTTGACCTTGTGATGAACGTTGCCTGATTGACTGTTGTTATGATAATATGATTTGATGCCTTATAGTTCTGGTATGTCATGATGCCTTGATGAGTTGTCACTCTGAATTGCTAAGCATGATCTAAATTCCGTTACTTGTAAACGTGAACCACAAACGCTGAGAAACTTGAATTGTTTATTTGATAAGGCTTTGGTGAAACTTGCTAGCCTAATTTGAATATGTTCATATATGATGTTTTGCAATGATTATTGAGCATGATGATAAATTGAGAGTTGTTGAACCCATGATGTTATGTTATAAATGCTGGTTGACCTGGTGTAGATCTTATGTGTGATGATTTCATGATTGTTCTTCTTTAAACACGTGGGTGAGATCATTGGGTAGTGTGGTTGGGGAAATGGTGAAAGGATTTGAGTCGTTAAGATGATCAATGGTGTTATGAGATAAGTCGCAAGAGAGATGTAGGCTTGGGAGAGACAGAGTGAGTCTTGGGATTTATGAGAGGCAATGCTCGGGTGATCCTATTAAGCTTTTGGGTAAATCTTCGGTGGGAGTATGGTTAGCTGGGCATGACGTTGAGATGTCTTGTGAGGTGTGAGAGTGTAAGAAATGACCCTTGAGAGTATTCAGTACATAGTATAAGGGGGTACTCGGGCGTGAGGTTAGAGATTGGAGCGAGTTCTTAGAGGTGGATGGTGTGTGAGAGTGCTTGATGGAATGAGGGGTGAGATTGGAGTGTCGAAATGGATTGGGATTTGTTGGAGAATTTTTGTCTGGGTTGACGTTGGCGAGTTTAGAAGAGGATTAGTCTTGGCTTGAGAGTTGAGATGGGCGAGTGGTTGTGTTTTATTTTGAACTGGTATGATGTGAGGATGTTCTTGATTATGTGATTTATTTATATTTGATGACATGATGTTAGATAACAACTACGATGAATCTGATACAGAATGATATTACATGTCACGAATATTGAAATCTAGTTGGTAGTGACAAATGTTATCATAATATATTGTTGCTTTGTTATGTTGCTTAGGAGCATGTTGGGATGTGTTGTGATATGATATACTAGATAATGATGTGTTATTATGTGAAAGTGCGATGCTATACTATGTGGTAGTAAACATGATGTTGTATTATATGTTTAGCAAGCATGCTTATGGATAGGTTACATCACGAATATGGCTTTCAAAATGAATGTGATTGTATATGTGAGATAATGATGTCGGATTACTAAATGATCGTTATATGACATTGTGATGAGTTAAGATGATTTCTAGAGAGCATGTTGACATTTTGATGGTGATATACTTCTTGATCTTTCATTTTTATTGAATCTCAATAGCATGACTTTGACTGTATTGATAAGTAGTTTTGCTCTGTTGACTTAGGATGAAATTTCGCTATGGCTAACCTTGCAAGTACCAATGATTGATATGATAAATCTGTTATGCTAATGCTGGATAGAAATTGGATAGGATAACTATGTGGGTTTATGGGTTAAATGATATCCCTTGTTGTGACTAACCTTACTATGATTGCGATGATGATATGCGATAGTGAGATATCCTTTATGACTTTTGGTGTGATATCGAGCCATGTGTTATGATTTTGGCATATATGCGTATTATGACCTTTAGTATGATGTGGAGACGTTGATGTGATCTTGTGGCAGTGTGCTGGCATATGTTTGAGACTTGTCATATGATGTACTCGTTGAGGACCGATTGGTTATGTGATTATGCATTGCTTATGACTTGTGAAACTTGCTTGAATTGAGATTCATAGATTGATTTGATTATTGAAACTAGGAAGAGAATATGGGATTAGCCTTTAGAGGTGGATGATTCCACCTCCCAAGTTCTGAATTTGGTTGTTTGGTATGTGAGAAATTGATCTGGTGGTTGGAATATTTTGACGAAATCTTGATTTGAAAGGATTTGACTTGTTTTGATGTAAGGTTGCTTGATTAGACGTTGGATTTGAAGATTTTGAACGATTTTGAAAAAGGACCAACTTGGGTTGTAAAAGAATGAGCGTTACCGAGGATTTCAATGATTTTGAGGCCAATCTTTTTCAATTGTAGAACCCCCTTTGAAACTTTTCAAACCCGGGCAGCTCTATAATACGTCACGAAGTGGATACAAGCATTTTATGAGGGCGCTTGTAGGGTGCTTGCTAAGACCTAGTGATGATGTTGTAGAACTTTTAGAGTTGTGGTACTTCCAAAAAGTCGAAGCGAGTATGTGATAAGGGCGCTTATCGCATATTTGTCAAGGCCAATTGGAGATGTCACGACTGTGACTAGGATGTTGTGAGAATCCCGGAAGACGCAACCGAGATGATTACAAGGTTCCTTGACATGGTCCTAGGACTCATCAATTTCAAACTTCATCCTCTACTTTATTTTTGGTTTTAGTCTCGGGGACGAGACTGGTTTTTAGAGGTGGATGATGTAAAGGCCCGGATTTTTAAATAATAAAATTCAAAAATAAATAATAATAATAATAATTCGGATTGAAAATTTAAAATTTATTTGTGAACGAGTCGAGATAAGATCGAAAAGCGGGCTTAGAAGTGTAATTCCGGGTATTTGAAATTCGATCGAGACTACACGTCTTGTCCCCCTTTAAGATTCCAGCTCCCCCTACCTATCTTGGGTTAACAATTCCCACGCCACATCTCCTTGCTTCTCCATTTTGAGCAAAGATGTCACAATTCTTGACCTCCCCTGCCTGTAGCCCTTGGTCCTTGCAGCAGCAGCAGACCACCCTTTTTGATTTCAAACAGGGGATCCCAAACCCACACCTCTTACTTGTCTTTTTCCTCTCCATCCTATCCGAATTTTCAGAAGCCCTAATTTACTACCAATTGATTTCATTTTGTACCAAAATCCCACCCCCCCTTGATTCAATCCTGCAGCTTTGAACCCTTCTCTTCCTTCTTTAAAAGTGAAACCCCAAGTACCCCTCAAGCAAGATCTTCAAACACAAAAGCCATTCCCCTTCACTACTCCTCCACCACCCTCCGAGCTCCGGCGTCCGACGAACCGAGCCAAGCAGCCGCCCAGGAGCCGGATTCACCGACGCCGACGCCGTCTCGCCTCCTTCTCCGACGTCCATCCGAATCCGAGCTACACCCGGGCACCCGCCCCTGCTTCTCCAGGAGCTGAGCTCAGCGGCTTCATTCCCTCCGCTCTCTCCTCCGAATCAGGCCAGCAGCCGAGCCCCATCACCCCCGACGTCCGAGGTAGCCCAGAGCAGCCGCCGGCGTCGCCATTCCTTCTTCTCCTCCCCTGTCTCCGTCCAAGATCCGGTAAGGGTTCGATTCTCCCTCCTTTTCTCTTCCTTTCACCTCCAAACACAATAAAAGAGGAGCTTTGACCCCCTCCCACTCCCCCTAGGCCACCTCCGATGAGATCCCGTCTCCGGCGAAGCGAGTCGAGGCGATTCGAGCGTTGTTTCGGCGAAACAAACACCTCGGTGAGCACTCCTCTCTCTTCCCTTTCTTATTTTTTTCTTCTGGGTTCTGGGTTGCCGGACTGGGGTGGTCGGAGCTCGACCTCGTCTCCGGCGAGCCTCCTCCCCTCCCTCTCCTTCTCTTCGCTTCGAACAGCCGCCGCCCGCCGGTTGCTCTCTGTCTTCTTTCAGGCAGAATTGGGAAGGAGATGGGTCCGGTTCAGCTTTTTCTTTTCAGTGAACCGGTTCCCTTAAATTCCCGGTTCATTTAATGACAGATGGGTTCCGGGCCGGGTTTCAGCTTGGGCCTATTTTGCTGGGCTGTTGGATCCGGGTTCTGAATGGGTTTGAATTGCATTGGGCCTATTCCTTCCTTTGGGCCTAATTTTGTCATGGATTGTGTTTATAAAATGTGTATTAAATATAAGACTTGATTTCGGGTAATTTTCGGAAATTGTTAAATTATTAACTAATTGGATTATATATATATTATCAAATTATGGATCTTAAAATATAAAGGGATTTAAAATATATTATTTGGACTTGGATTTGAAAAAGAATTTGGGAAAAGGTTTTCAAGGTTGGAAATTGATTTGATGAATGGAAAAGAATTTAATAGAAATTAAGAAGAGGATTTTTGGAAATGATCTAACCTTGTCGGAGTTGGTTGATAAAATAATAATAGTAAGTGGATTTAAAGAATAATATTTTATTAATGGATTTTGACCAGATAGGATTTGGGAAATTATTTTGAAAGTGAGTTGATCTAATTTGAGATTTAAGAGTTTGAGAAATAATTTCGTGAGATTTATCGATTGTTTTGATTAAATGGTTTTGGTTGAAGTTGATCGCATCGAAAAGATTTTGGAAAATGGTTTAGTATCGATTGGTTTTGGGAATGTTGAGAACATGGGTTATGTGTGTATGGATGTCGGTCTGGTAGCTTATGGAATTGACTTGATGATAGGTGTGCATTGCTTTTGGACTTGCATTTGGGCCCTTGCTTGTGTTATATTGCTGTTCTGCATCTTCAGGTAAGTTCCCTAGGGGGCTTACTCAGGTTGGACATTCAGGCCTGTTGTTGCATTTTATGTTAGGTGTTGCATTCATGATCAGCATGCCATGTAGTACCATGCTAGGTTGCATCGATCGTTGAGCATTCTCTTTCTTTGTGCGTATGTAAACAGAACGGCCGTTATCTGTGATAGTCCTAGAAGTCTTTGCTAGGGTCATAGGGTAGCCCAGCCTCATCGGGTACCCTGAGTCAATCGAGTACTTCCTTATATTATGATATGCCTGCGGGCTTTATTGTGGAGCGGGTTAGGCATGCGTGCCGCCCTATTATGAATGAATGCATTCACGAGCTGGCCAGTCTCCGCCTGTCGGAAGAGGTGGAGGTAGGAGAGGGATATGCCACTTGGCATTGTCTTGGGCCCTTTACAGTATTTCTGCACATTATTATGAACTAGGAGCATGCTAGTGTGTTTGAATTCCGTACTGCATTAGAGCATCTTTATTAGGTATAGCACATACTATGTGGCCTCAGAGAGGACTGCCGGTCCCGCGTGCGTGGCTCGATCTGATTCCTTTCCCCGTTCTTCTTTTAAAGGTATTATCTGCAGATTGAGTGCTCGATGTCTATATGATGGGGTTCCCTTTTGGCGATTCGAAGAATCTGGCTAACATTCTAATTTAATAAAATGGTAACCACCCACTCATGATTTGGTTTTGATCCGGCTCTGCCGTGACACTTGTATCTTTACCTTGCTTCCGCTTTACTTCCGTTTGAAATGGATTCCGCGACATAGTCTTAGGACAGATTAAGGGTACCCAACGGCCCTTCGAGGTTTTTAGGGTTTGAAATCCCTCTTTATACTAATCATAAAAGTGTTTGAAACCTCGACCCGTACCTGGATTGCAAGATCCGAACAAGGGGTTTTATCCCTTGAAACGTAACCCGGAAATTATAATTCTGGGCCGTTACACCCCGCACTGCCGATCACCGATCGACCAAAGCAACCGCAGAAGTCCAAAATCAAAAACCCCCCACCCAATTTCTCACGATAGGGGAAGCCCCAACCCCACCTCGGACCACCAAAACCCTAAACTGCACGAGGCGACTATATATGGTGGTGAAACTTTAAACCCTTGGTTAAGATATACTATATACTACCTATTGATTAAGATATACTATATACTACCTATTGATTAAGTGCATGGGATAAAACTTATTATTTTAACTTTATAAATTTTTCATATCTCATGCATTAGATAATTAAATAAAAAATTTGAAATTCTTATAGTAATATATACTAGTAAAATCCTCGCGTCATGGCATTATTTTTACAAAATAAAATCTTAATAATAAATAAATCACTATTAAATAATTAAATAAAATTTTACTTTAATCATTGGAATTAAACTTATAAGAACAAACTGATAAGAGAAATGTGTAATAGGTTCATTCAATTGAGAAAGACTCAATTATGATAGTATATAAAGATTTACAAATAGATATAGGTTATATATTAATTTAATATTTTGAAATAAACACATTGATTATATGAAAGATGAAAACCATTTGCAAAATAGGAAGAAAAAAAGGGGGGGAAAGATGACTGGTTAAAAAGAATAGGATTAAAGTGGATGTGATACATATGCGAAAACTTTTCTGTTTTAAGAGTTTATATAGAATTGATTTAAGATAAAAAAAATTAAATAAAAAATTGGTATCTCAAGATATACTATATATATACTCAGTGTTCTAAAAATCGCGCCTAGGCGCCGCCTAGGCACTAGGCGGGACGAGACCTAGGAATTTTAAAGCCTAGGCGGACCTCTAGGCGGAAATCCATCTAAGAACCTCCTAGGCGCCGCCTGGTCCCGCCTAGGCGCCACCTAGTCCAACGAATTCAATTTGAGCTTCTAAGCAAGGGATTAGGTTACTTGGGGTTTTTTTTATCCCCAAAGTCGGGATGTATTTGCTTTTTAGTCGAACTTATAGTTTTGGATTTTATGAGGTTTAGAGTTGTTAGTCATACGTGTAAAAAAAGATTAAAACACAATAAAGAAAATAATCAAGTTTGTTATTACATTATATGGGTTTATGAGTGATATTATGGATTATTATTACATTATATGAATTATTGACAAGTGTTATTCGTCAAAATATAAGAAAATAATCAAGTTTGTTCTAAGTCCGCCTAGGCGCCGCCTAGGCACCCGCCTAACCGCCTAGGCGCTAGGCGGCCACCCACCGCCTAGCGGCCGCCTAACGTCTTTTAGAACATTGTATATACTACGTATTTATTAAATGAATGAAATAAATTCTTTTGTACATAATCCAAATATTACAAGATTGGGTAGAATCTTTACAAATATATCTATATCTAAAAAATTGAAAAACCTAGCTATTATTTTAAGACTAATTAAGGCGATGAAAGAATTTTTTTTTGGTGACTAATACTACCATGATTAAGGAGAATGTGTCATGTGCGACTCATCTTTTATTATATATACTCCCTCTCCGTTAATTAAAAGCAAACAAAAATACACTTATACCCCTAATTATTATTTTATTTTTTCACTTTATTGAAAACTAAGCTAGCAAATTCATAATCATTACAAGAGTAATTTTGGCAAGTGAACACCAAAATACCTAAAATGACATGTTTTTCTTAACAAGGTTTTACTTCTAAAACGACATGTTTTTCTTAACGGAGGGAGTATAATAATATGTTAGACCTGTCCACGGGTAAGACCCGTCGGGTCATTGGTCGAGTTATCTCGACCCGAACTCGTGGACACGAGGTCAATCCGCTGAATCACCAACTCAACATATATTTTTTTAAAAAAAAATGAATTTTAAAAAATATTCTATGGTTTCGAAAAAAAATAAGTGAAAACTAGTACGATCCCTGCGCTATGGCGCGATTTTTTTATAAATAATATTTAGATATAGATAAATCATAGACATTAGATTGAATTCAATATTTTTCATTAAACCCATTGATTAGTAAATGTGTTAAAAATAATAGAAAAAAATACACTTGGGTTAAAGAGATAAAGAGAAAAATAAATAATAAATAGTGAAAAATAAAAGTTTTGAATTAATCCCATTGGTTAAAAAATGTAACATCAACTAATATTGGGTAATTAATATTAGAATATTTTTCAAAAAAAATAATATTAGAAAATATAGTTACCATAATAAAAAATAATTATGTAAATAATATTTTTACAAATAACTTTGAACATGGAGAGCACATGTGACATAAATTGATATAGTATATAGATATAGATATAGATAGTTAGTAAATGAATTTGAGTTAAGCTCAATAGTTATATTAGATTAAATTCAATATTTTGAATTAAGCTCAATAGTTAGTAAGATTAAATAGATAAAAAAAGAATTAAAAGAAAACGAAGAAAAAAGGAGAATTAAAAAAAAAAGATTAAAGAGAAAAAATAAAATTATAATTGGTCAAAACCCTTAAAATCTCTCTAATGTTGACACCTTAACATAAACTCTTCTAAATTAAGGGTTTTGACCAATTATAAGTTTATATATATTGGATAGAAAACATGAAAAATATATATATTTGACTTCATTCTTTCCGCACATTTTCGATGTGGGATAAAAAATGTGGGAAAATATATATCTTCATTTACTTCACTAATTTGGATGTGGAAAAGAAATTGTGGTAAGATAGATATCAACTTTCCACTTCATTTATCTACCATATTTTTTATATGTAATAGAAATTGTAACAATTTTTGAAATATAATGATACTTGAATGTTTTGAGGTTACTCAATAACAAATACGGAGTAAATGACATGGCGTTTTGTAATTCTAATATCTAATATAGATCGATCCGAAAAGTGGGTTAAAAAAAAGAGATGCAACGATTTGGAGCTAATAGCTTGATATGCCGTGCATATATATTTTCAACAATTTGCAGAGCCCATTTCATGTAGAGTATCAAATGAGCATATAGAGGCAGCATATCCTCCCAGAGCAGTCCCTGCGAAAGCGCACATATGTTTCAAAATTAGGGGTGTGTATGACATGACTTATGCGACCCATACAAAAATACGAAATGAGATTGATACGACATAAATATGATATAAAATGCTAAAACACGATAATAATTAAACGTGTTGAACTCAGATTGAGGCGACACAACATGTTTAATTTTTTTGAAATATATTGCTATTTTGTGTGAGTTGTATTATTATAATAATAATAATAATTATTATTATTATTATGAAAACTTGTACTTATATATATATATATATTTACATTAAATTATTATATATACTATATATTCAATAAACTCAATTTGTTTCAAAAAAAATGGTTCGTGTCGTACGTATTACACAGAGATATACAGAATTGTTTCGTGTTTCTGTATCGAATATCCAATATCTTGTTGTGCTCGGATCGGAGTTTTCAACGTTAATGATTTCATATACCTAATATGGTTAACCGTACGCGTGTCGTGTCCCCTACACCCAGTTGATGAAGTGACGGCATATAACATATCAAGAACAACGAACGCGAAGTGCACATAAGATGAAAGCGACGAGGAATATAGAACAATATATGAAGAAAGAACAAATACCTATACTATATGGTGAGAATCTCACCACCGCTCCACACGTTACAGGTGTTCATTTTATTTTCTTTGAGGGGAAAGGTAAACGTTCATAATCCATGTACCCCATAAAAGGAAAGGGGGATTGATAGGTCCAGAAACGCAAACCTGAACCATCTTCTCTACGAAGCACGGATTCGAAGCACTCGTATTGCTATTTAAGGAAATCTTATTTGAACTTATTTTAGGGCTAGTTTATTTGTATGAGATGGAATGAAAACGAAAGGATTTAAATTTTACATATAAATACATCTAGGTAGACGACCATTATTTTTTGTGAGCCTAAAAAAGGGGTGGGGAAATAGTTAGAACATTGTAGAGGTAATCTTTATCTCTTTAAATTTAAAAAACGAAATGTGGGAAAATATAACAAATTTTGTATGAAAAATAGAAAAAGAAGGGTAATGATTAGAACTAGTACAATTCTCGCACCATGACGCGTATTTTTTTATAAATAAAATCATAACAATACAATAAATTACTATAAAATAAAATATGTTTGATTCAATGTTTTGATTTGAACCCATTTATTAGAAAATATATAATATACTAAGGAATAAATTATATACTAATTTAATACTTTAAATTGAACCAATTGATTAGACAAAAAAAACCTACGGAGTATTTTAATTTGATTGGTTGAAAACTCTATAATTATGGTGATGATGACACCTCATCAAAAATTCTTTTTTTTTATACAGGCGAGAATTTGGGGGGTGTCATCAAAAAAAATTCATCTCTTTTAATAGGTAGGTAGGTTGGTAGGTCGAGAGGCAAATAGTCAGCCGGCCAGACTGACAGATATAGATTGATTAGAAGAAAATAAGCCTATTTTAATTTGATTGGTTGAAAATCCTATAATTATGGTGGTGATGACACCTCATAAACACTCTTTTAATAGAAAGAAAGAAAGAAAGAAAGAAAGAAAGATAGATAGATAGATAGATAGATAGATAGATAGCGATCAATGAATTGAAGCTTAATTTAAATATGAATGTACTATATCATAAATAAAGATAATCATTACTTTTCTCTACAAAAAAACAAACGGGTGGTAGTCTCAATCGTTCCTCTTTTTAGTTCAATGATACAGATTTGTTAACATGATACACCATAAGAACGGTATAGATATGATCTATTGTCTATATTATACTCTCTATATATAATATACTAAAACAAAGACTTGAATTTTCCTCTGGTACAATTCATCTATGTGTCGTTTTCTAGTGTAATATGACCTAACTTTTTTTTTTGACACGTAAATTAATTATGATTCGATATATTTAAGCCACGTTAGATAATGAGTTCAAATATTTTATTCACGTGTCACCCTATGTGTCCATCTCATATCTTAAGTGATTACAAAATCTATCATTTTACCATGAATTATTTTATAAATATTGTACCTTGAATGATTTTTATCTTTAGTCATTAAAATTAATTATTTTAGTTCATTCTATCTAATGATAAGATTTGATTATTAATTAATTATATATTGAACAATAAAATCTTATCATTAAAATATTTATATTAATTCTTAACCTCATATCTTAAGTCGTTACAAACCCTATTATTTTTATGATTGCTTGAAATTTTTTATTAAAAAAATTCAAATAAACTATTTTAATCTTCACATAAAATTTAATAAAAAATAATTTTAATATAATAAATATAATTTATTAATAAAACACGCAAAAGTACGGATGCTAGTCTATAATATTAGTAGTCTACTAGTATTCGGTACCCGCGCGTTTGCGCGTTTTGTTAATAAATTATATTTTATTATGTTAATTTGTTTGAAATATTTTTTTATTAAATTTTATGCTTGAAATATTTTAATAAAACGTTCAGTCAATTGTAAACTAAATTAAAGTAAAATCACGTTAGATGAAATTGAATATGCAACTAAAAGGTTGATTTCACTTATGTGTCGCTTATTCGTGTAGTCAAAACTCTTTTATTCATATCAATTAATAATTTTATATCTTTTATCCAACTTATTTGACCAAATTTGTCTAAAATTAATAGAAAATATATCAAACTCAATTAGATGATATCTTTTATATTATATATTATTTTTTAAGTAGTTAAATCGTTTTATGATACCCAAAAAATAACACTATCTTTTGAAAAAAGGGCCGATATATATAAAGAATATTAATTAATCATAAAAAGATAAGTTGTTGGAGAGCACAACTTTTTAAGTATTTATCTTTTTAAACTTATAATTTAAATATAAAATTCAAATATCACAATACATGTAGTGAATGTATTGCTTAAGGAACTACCAAATTCACGTAGGATGCAAAGTAGTAAGTACCATTTTTTTTTTTATCAAAGACAACTATTAATTAATTATGAAAAATTACATTCACATAATAATATTATTTTATCCCATTAATATATGAGGGTAATATTTATTTTAAAAAATGTATATATATATATATAATAGATATATATTAACATATATCATAAAAAAAATGATGGTATATTGGTAAAATTAATCGATCTTTTATTTTTCCATTGTAAAAAGAGTGACGAAATTGAATATTTAGATACAACATTCCATCCCAATGCATGTCATGTATAAATTATCTTCCTATATATATGTGTAATACCATTATTTTTTAATTAAATTTCCAGTTATGATTGATAAAAATGATATTATTATAGGATTTTTTTTATAGTTTATTTTTTTTGTTAGATATAAGATTGCATATCATTTTAACTGTTCAGAAGGTAATGGATTGAAATTGTTATCGGATCAAAAGTCTACGCCTCAAATAATATTAATGCATACTTCATATGAACTGAAATTTTAATAGTAGTAGTACGTAGAGAGTTTTTGTTTTATAGATATATCATATACATGTAAAAAATTGAAATTAAATTCATCAAAAAAGGTACGTGGAAGGATTTGCTATGCAAAATATATTATATCTAAATCGATCAAGGGAAATTGATTAAAAAAGCCGATCAAAAGTTTTAAAACGATATGCAAAAGTTAATTGAATAATATTAAATAGATTTATCTAAAACGATAAATTTTCTACCTACTTAAGATATAAGGTTGAATATTTATAAAAAAACCTAAGTAAGATATAAGGTTATATTTGGATAGATTATTTGATCTAAAAAGATAAGTTTTTTACATAGCTATATTGTCTTATTAATTATTGTTGTGGCCCAAAAATATAAAATCACTTTAATATATTTAATATTATTCAATTAACTTTTTACGTAACTTTTGAGTTTTACCCAGTTACTCATTATTTATAATATATACCTATAAATAATGAGTAACTGGGTAAAACTCAAAATAAATATTATAAATATAACAAAACAAAAACTTATTAGGTCAATCATATTTATATAGATTTTTATTAGGTCAAGTACGTAGGATTACCTATATCGGTCTAATAACTTTCTATTAAAAAATTTATTTATTTGGCATACAAAATAAAATATAGTTTAACCGGTTGGATTTATCAAATCATATCTTCGATTATATATATTGATTTTCAACTTCAGGTGCGCGCGGTTAGTCATATTCCTTTTTAAAAATTTGGTATAGAGTTATACCAAATATATATTATATATTATACAATCTAAAAGACCAACCTTTGATTTATAATTGTAATTTCTAACATTCTTGCTTCCCTGTTCTTTCTCTTAATGACAATTACATCACCAAATTTGACGACGTTTCCAACAATATCTACAAAAAAATTAAAGTTTATAATTACACTGATATTATGAAATAAAATATTGTATCCATATAATAACATAATTAATTAGGAAACAAATTAAATAACTACATATATAAATATATAATTACTCACCTATGCAAGAACCTTCTTCGATTTCTTCGGACAAAATTGGTTGAAATTCAACTAATTTCAATCCCTTAGACGAAATAGCACCATCAACAACTTGCACACGTGTATTATTTGTAAATAGTATTCTATAACGATGTTGAGTGACTTTATAACCATTATCGTTTTCCTCAGTACTGAAATTTGAAAGTCTATAAATTGAATATTCCTTCAAAATCATAGAAAATTTATTTGAGATAAAAAAAAATAGGACCATAGCTTCTATCATGGAATCCTGCATAGCTATCATGGAATCCTGCATGCATGTCTATTCAAATCAAATAAGGAAAATTTAATACTTAAATCAAAACTGCATCAATTACCTTAAATTAAAATAAAACTACTATATCGAAACTTGTTTGCGGCAAATACTCCACGAATGAAGAGGCTACGTACGTAGTAGGATAATGGAGGTTTGGTGTTTGGGGATACCTCGTAGATAACCTCTATATATATAGGAACTACAATATTCTATCTTACACACTTAATTTAATTATCTATTCAACATAAAATTTTATGAGATCTATATCCATACACACATATATATTTTATATACAATCATAGATAGGTTTTCTACCTAATTTAGATATAAGGTTGAATGTTAATAATGAATCAGATATTAGATAGATTATTTATTTTAAAAAGATAAATATATTCAATTTCATCTAAAAAGGATAAAACATAAGTTTTAACTAATCCCAACCACTTTAGGATTATATTGAATAGATTAAATTTGATATATTTTTATAAATATTAAACTTATATTTTAATTAGTTAGAAAACTTCTCTTTTTAGATACAATAATCTATCTAATAATCCGTATTAAATTAAAAAAAAAAATTGGCAGAAATTAGTTTACGTTTAATCCAATTTTTTTTTCTATAATATTACACCAGAGCTCGTTACTAATATTACATGGATAAGAAACAATTGGTTAATAATTGATATGCTACGTTAATAATATTATGGAGTATGAGTCTAAAACTAATGACCGTACATGCTTGATTTATATATTCAAGTAATTCAACCTACAAATATTAATTTTACCTTTGTAAATATTACGGAGTATGAGTCATTCTACCTTTTAATTTGCAACATTCATGATATGCATGCATTTGTTAAAAATATTTTGTTAAACGGATAAATATTGCAATCACATAATCTAATTAAAATATAAGTTATAAGGTTATATTGAATATATTATGTAAAAAGATAAATTTTTAGCTAACTATATTCGTTTATTAATTGATGTGGGCCAGAAATATAATACCAATTTAATCCAGAAAATGCCACATAAGAAAAAATAATCCCGTTTAATCCAGAAAATTCCGTGGCAGCGAGGTCGCTTCAGCGGTCTCTGTTTTAGTATTTTATATAGATATAGATATAGATATAGATATATAGATATTCTCATGTATTTATGCATTAAATCAAATTCTTCTTCAGAAGGCACAAGTCACGGGCTATAATTAATAGCAACTGTTGCTGGAGATCCTAAAGGAAAACAACCCATGGGCTCGGTTTCAACCGACCCATTGACTACCCCCCGAAAGGGCCTTAAATCCGGCTCTGGAGGAGTGCACATCTCCGAGGGAATTAACATTCCGGAGGTCGATGTTGCTGCTCCTCCAAAGAGCTCGGCTGGAAAGAAAAAAAAGAAGAAGAAGTCTATCGACAGGGAGAAACTCAAAGCTCTGCAAGGTAAGGTGCAGGCTAATATCACTGCTCTTAGTCTCACATCTCTTTTTGCAATGATAATTGGTGATCCTATTGAGGCTAGGGAAGGAAAAGAATTAAATTTGTGTGGAAGTTCTTGACGGGAGGATTTCAATTAATCCCGTTTGCTAACAATTGGTTCGAGCTACGTTTCGATGTGGCTGAGGATCGTCAGCGGGTGTGGGAAGCAAGGCCTTTCCACATCTCTGGACAACTCATGGTTCTCCGCCCTTGGAGACTCAATTTTGACCCCTGGACTGAGTCGATCACCAAGATGGACCTGTGGGTCAGATTCCCCCGTTTACCAGTCAAGTACATTGACGAGAAGTTGCTCAAAGACATTGTTGAGGATAGTGAGCTTGGCGAGGTCCTTCGTGTGGCTGCCTTCAATGACAAAGGTGCGCGTTATCGCTATCCTAGAGTATGCATTTCTACTGATCTTACTCTTATCCCTGACAGGAGAATTGTGGTTGTCAATGAGCTAGGAGAAGAGGAGTCTTACCCTGTGTGGTTTGAAGACTTCCCCGACGGTTGCGGATGTTGTGGATCTCATGAACATGTCTTTGACAGTTGTCCCTTGAGGGTGCTTTGCAACCCATCTGCTGGGGGGTCTCTTGGAGACTTCTCAGTCCAAGCCGAATCTGATGCTGTTCCTGCAACCGAGGTTCCCCAGCAACAAGGGGAATGGGTTAATGTAACCCGGAAGAACATTCCGCCTCCACCGCCACCCATGTTCGGCCACAACAAATCAGAGCTTCTTAAGCTCTTCGGTACCAATGTTGTCTACTACTCTGATTCATCTTCTTCGAAAACATCTTCTAAATCAGGGGAGGGTTCTATGACTAACCCAGTGGTGATGCAGAATTATGGAGATCATGGATTTGAGCCTCAAATGGATCCTGATTTGGCTATACCAAACGTGTCTGATGGGAACCCAGTGGTGATGCAGAATTATGGAGCTGATGGTATGGACCCTCTAACGGTTCCTGATGCGGATATGTCAAACATGTTTGATGGCCTTCAGACAGATGCTGATGGAAACCTGATCTACCCTGAGCCTACTGCATCCGAGCTGTAAGCGTATGACAATGATGATATGCTGGACTATGGGGATGCGCTTGAGCCATTGGAGGGCTTTGGGGAATTCTCTTATGAGGTTATGCAGGATGCCATGGAGGAGGCTTTCAGTGACGTCCCTCCCTCATCAGAATATCATATTGCTAACATAAGCAACCCGGCACCGATCGCTCCTTCCACTCTCAGCCACCAGGCGGCTCCATCTGAGGCTGCGCTTGTGGCTAGGGAGTTTGAATCACTGGGCGTCGAGACACCTAATAATTCTGAATCTAGCAAACGCAAGCTCGCTGAGGATGATGATGACGTTGTCAGCTCCGGTCGAATGGGTGCTGGCGGTAAGAAGGGTAGACATGATATATGACCGACCTATGGGCCACTTCGATAGCCTTGGTGGTGGTTCTAAGGTTATCGAGGCCATGCTGATGCTGCAACCATCCGTATTGTCTAATTATGTTTCTAGTATGTTTTTTTGGCTTCTATGTTGCTCGGCCTGTGGTCGGTGCACTAGTGCGACACTGATCCTTGACCGAGTACATCCCAATCTCAGTAGATGCTGGTGGTATGCTTATTGTTTCCTGATCCATTTTGAACGTCTGTTTGTATATAGGGCCTTGCTAGATCAGGCATGTTTCACCTTGGATGTAACTCGGGGCTATATTTGGATCACTGTCTATGTGAATTACAAGACTATGAAATCTGCTATGCCTTATATCTATATGGTGAACTTGATGCATTGTCTCCTTTCGATCACTCGTTTTTTTATTGTGGTTTACTGGGTTACTGTGACAGATAAATTGGGATGTATTGGGCTGGTCTATTGGGTGAAATCATCTTTAGCTAACGGTTGGGAAATATGGGTTAAGCGGCTAAACGCTCTTGTTTGGGGGCTTAAACACTATGCCGATCAATTCTTAGGGACTAATTACTATGATAGGTCATACTACTGTGTGACCATATGGAGGATCCAGGTGTACATATGTCTGGTCTTCTTTGACGATGTCATAGTGCAAATGTGGTTATCTCATATGAAGCTTTGGCAGCTTGGGTATACAAAGTCACTTGTGGACTTGTTAATTAAATGCTACATTAAGCAGGTAGTGGCCTTTGGATTGCAGTGGACTACTTGTTTAGGTAAATTAAAACAGTTGCATTCAACTACGGTGTTATCTCCATGGATTAATATATGCCTCATGGAAAAAATTAATCTTAGCATCACCTATATTAGGATGGCAAGGCACGGTTGTCGTAATTGTACTCGTGGAAAAAATACTGATAAAACCCAATTCCAACAGTCAAAGAACGTATTACTGGTTATGAGCACTAGAGTTGCAATCCATTGGGTTATTTTTGTCAAGCGCAGACCACTTTTGATACATGGTCTTATCAACCCTCTTGACCATGTATCCGAAATCGTTGAATTATGAAGATTTCCTTTTGGAATTCAAGAGGCATCGGAAGCAACGTGTTCTGGACAGAAATTAAATCCATGCGAATAAATAATCATGTTCAAATCATGGCGATTGCAGAAACAAAAACTGATAAAATACCAGACGAGAATTGTTGGCTAAATGCCGGCTTCACAAATGCAGTTTGGTCCCCAGGTACTGGTCGTGCGGGTGGACTAGGTGTTTTGTGGAATGAAAATAGCTTCACTAATGAATCCATTTCGGTCGAAATTCATCTTCCACGTATCATTGGATTAAAATACAGTGATCTTCTGAAGGGGTTCTCTTGTCTTATTCTGATAGTGTATGGTCCACCTCATAGTGGTGATAAAGCCATTTTCTGGGAAACTCTACAAAATATTATTCTCAACGAAACATTACCTGTATGGTTATTGGAGACCTAAATGAGATTAGATCTAGTACTGAGAAATCGGGTGGGGCAGAAAGCTCCATTGGTAGATTTCTATGACTGACGAAGTTTATGGATGAGTGTTCCCTTATTGACCTACCCACTACCGGCAACAATTTCACTTGGCGAAAGAAAGTTGATGGGGAAGATAATATCTTGGAAAAACTTGACCGTGTACTTGTCCAACAACAGTTTTTAGAAACTTACCAGGACTTACAAACGATTAACGGTGCTTTCTCGATATCTGATCATTGTCCTATTTTCATTTCTCTCAATAATTCAAATCTCTTTAAACCTCCACCGTTTAAATTTGAGAATATTTGGACCCAAAGGAAAGACTTCAGAAATATAGTAACACAATCATGGCGTGCATCTTGTGACGGGTCAATTATGTATAAGATTCTTTTTAAGACAAAAATGCTCAAACAGAAAGCGAAGATATGGAATAAGCACACTTTCGGAAATATTTTTAGGCAACTTGCGGATGTAGAGCAATCTCTCATCGCAACTCAATCTATGGATCAACACGCCCGGCCAAGAAATATTGTAGCCAAGGAAAGGCAACTCATAACTAAAAAAGAAAAATTGTTAGTATATCAAAAAACATTCTGGAGCCAACGAGCCAAAGATAAACATTTACAATTAGCTGATACTAATACAACATATTTCCACCGTATAGCAACCGGTAGGAGAAACCGCAAAGTCATCAAAAATATTATCACCAGCGAAGGCACCCTCATAACAGGAGAAAATAATATTCGCACTGAAATCAGGCGAGATTTCGAGCGTCGATTCACTGGATCACCTACAAACGTGGATAGTTCACCGGAATTTCTTGATCTAATCAATACTATGATCTCTCAAGATGAAAATGATCGGCTAATTGCTATGCCATGTAATAAAGAGATCAAGGATGTGGTGTTTTCTCTTGGTTCCAACAAGTCACCTGGACCAGATGGCATGACGGCAGAATTCTACAAAACTTATTGGGATATTGTCGGACCAGATATGACACGCGCTGTTAAAGCGGTCTTCCATACGGGTAAAATTTTACGACAAATAAATCATACGTTCATTACTCTCTTACCCAAATGTGATAATCCAAACAAAACTACGGACTACAGGCCTATTAGCTTGTGCTCGACAATTTACAAAATTATATCCAAAATTCTAACAAACAGGCTAAAGAATGTTATGCACAAACTCATACACCCCCTACAAGGAGCTTTTGTGTCTGACAGAGCTATCCAAGATAACGTACTTATTGCACACGAGATATTCCACTCTTTCAAAAGTCGTAAGGGAACTGACGGCTGGTTAGCAATAAAACTAGATATGGAGAAGGCATACGATCGTGTTGACTGGAGATTCACAGAGGCGGTATTACAGAAATTCGGATTCCATCACAAATTTATAGCACTTATTATGGAATGTGTAACTACAGTTTCGTTCTCAGTCTTGGTAAACAATGGCCCTACTGAAGTGTTTAAACCCTCGAGGGGGCTTAGACAGGGTGATCCTCTATCCCCATTTCTATTCATCCTTGGTGCGGAAGTTTTGGCAAGGAAACTAGCACAAGAATCCTATGCTGGAGATAAGCTAATTGGGTTCCCGTTCGGCTGGGGTGGCCCATGTATCCCGTTTCTCGCCTTTGCTGATGATATCATCATCTTCACCAAAGGAAACTTGGACGCATGTCACAGGACAAAATCCATTATAGATAAGTTTTGTAGTATTTCTGGTCAGAAAGTTAATTACCATAAGTCAGCTTTTCATGTATCACCAGGAATCCCAAGATCTAGAATTAACCAAATTGAAAGTTGCCTAAATATTTCAAAGGAAATTAACTTAGAAAAATACTTGGGTTGTCCCGTAATCAGAGGTAGGGTCAATAAATCCACATTTGAGGATATAATCATCAACTCCGCCAATCAACTCACGAAATGGAGAGCGAGCTCCCTCTCTCAACAAGGGCGAGCTACCCTTATAGCAACGAACTTATCATCAAAACCACTATATTCAATGCAGAACTTCATGCTACCAACCCATGTGCACAATAGGCTGGACCAAATTAATAGATCTTTTTTCTGGAATAAGGACCTAACCTACAAACCACTTATTAGCTGGGACAGAATTTGCAAACACAAGAACTTCGGAGGACTGGGTATTCGAAAATCTAAACATATGAATGATGCTCTTCAATTAAAACTTTTGTGGAAAATCTTGGCGGAACCATGCAACGCATGGGTGCAGATCATCAAGCATAAATATTTGCGAGAAACTAACCTTCTTGATTATGAGTGCAAAAGAGGTAATGTCTCATGGCAATGGTCAAAATTGAGAAATCTTATTCCACTATTTAAGGATGGCCTCACCTGGACGGTGGGTAATGGCGAAACAATAAACTTTTGGAAAGACAATTGGATAAAACAGGGTGGCCTGTTACAAGAATGCCTTTGCCTAGATAACATCAACGTCAGAGAAAAGGTCAGTAACTATATACATAATAATAGTTGGGATATTGGGAAACTAAAGTCAGTTCTCCCACCTAATATTGCTACCCAAATCTCAGATATTGCTCTTCCTGTCAATCCCATGGACGACCGCCTATATTGGTGGCCGGACAAAAAGGGGTGGTTTACTACATCTAGTGCCTATAAATTAACAACTAGTTCAACAAGAGAGCCCGTTGATGATAATGCATGGATATGGAAGGTCAATGTCCCTCCGAAGGTTAAAAACTTCTTGTGGAAAATAAACCAGAATGGTTTACCTACTGCATCACGCCTTTCTAGAAGAGGTATCGCTGTCCCTCCTTACTGCGCAATATGCAACCACCATGAGGAAGATAATGCTCACCTCTTATTTGAATGCAAATACAGTACGTTCTTCCATAAAATGAAGGCCCAACAGAAGACACATATCACACAATGTATATCACTAAATCGTGACTGCAGACAAGCTATGGCCTATTTAGGGAGTATTTTATCCAACAAAGAAAAAACTGAACTGGCATTCAGCTGGTGGACCGCATGGAACGTCAGAAATAAATTTATCTTCAACAACGAGAAGCTGCCTACTATTGAAGGCTTCAATCGAGCTATAAGAATGCATAAAGCTAATTGGTTTAGGGCTAATACGCTAGCCAGTACACAGGAGTTGACCATATTCCGATCTGATACAAGTATGGGAAACACAACGGGTACTCAGTGTCGAAAAGTATCTAAATGGAAATCACCCCCATTTGGGAAATATAAACTAAACTTTGATGGGTCTTCCTTAACCAACGGCGATAGCTCGGTTGGTTTCATCATTCGAGACTGGAAGGGTAATCCTATTCATATTGGAGGGCGGAAAGTAGGGAAGCAAAATCCAATTCAAGCTGAAGCTTTGGCCCTTAGAGATGGAATTTTAGAAGCAACCAATCTAGGAATTCAAAATATCATTGTTGAAGGTGACTCGCTGCTCATTATAAATCACTTCAAACAAAGCTCTAAATGCCCGTGGGAGGTGGAGCTGCTATTATCAGATATTAAAACGCTTCTCTTAAAGATTAATGTGGTAACATTCTCACATGTTCTAAGAAGCGGGAACTGCGTGGCTGACAAGGTTGCACACCTCAGCCGTCATTTTAGTGATCGTACCTTGATCTCTGACAAAGGTCTTATTGACCTCATCCGAAAGGATGCACTCGGTTAGTGACTCGTATGAGTCGCAGCCGAAATCTTACCTAATCAAAAAAAAAATAAAAATTAATAGCAACTGATGCTTTTGGAAGCCATAACAGAGCTCCATTTGATTGGGCCTAGCCGCATTAAGCCCATAAACAATGTAAAAGACCGGTCCAGTAACAAAAAGGGGGCGATGCATGTCCAACCGATATAGTTTTTTTTTTAATAAAGGAAATAAATTTGATTCTCTACACACGTCTAGAAGAAATGAGAGACCGGACAAACCGGTAGATAGACTAATAATTATGTACAAATAGAAGTAAATGACAGAAAGAAAAATGCAACAAGTAAATGACTGAAAGAAAATGCAAAAGGAGAAGTACATGTCATTCTACACCGAAAACCACAAGCTAGCATAATAAACAAGTCGATCATCCAAAAAGATGTACACAGAGAACTCTAGTGATCACTAGTGGACACCTCAGATTATGGAATCCATAGAGCCAACAGATGTCGATCACAATCCATGACGTCTTCAAGCATGACAAATCAATCACCATTCACATGAAGCCGGCATAACAACAAGAATAGAAACGTACACCAAACCACAAACTCAAACCCTAGCCACACCATCACCCATTTAAAACTCAAAAACTCATCTCAAAACTCTCAACGACGATAACAAGATCGTGAGTAGACTATCACAAAGATAAGACAAAACATAGTCGGATAAGATGGGATTGAAAATAGTAAATGGACAATAAATAACATGCATAGAGGCAAAAGAGTGTTTGGAAAAAGAACTCACCAGACAGAGATTACATGTTAGAGGCAAAACCAACACCCAACAAACAAACAAAGTTTGACCAGGCTTGCCGGCCTATAAGGATTTGAAGGATTAATATATCCTATGAAAAATGAATCCAAATGACCAAATCGGGAAAAATTGGTAAAACATCTTTCACTACAAAATTGGTGTTTAAAAAAATTTAGTTCAGTCACTTTAAAAGTATAATAATAAATGAGTTATTGACAAAAGAATAATCAACCAAATAAAGAGTGGAGTCATAGAGGGGCTTACACCTTTCACTTTGTTTTTCGACCTTCATTGGACAAGTATGCGGATATAAGTTAATGAATTTCTTCATTCTCATAAAAAAAGATGATCCAACAAGGTTAAGTATCCGTTTATTTGACTTTAATTTAGGTTCATTTATGTTGAATTTCTAGTAGAATAAACTAGCACCTCGAAGAGTATTTATCATGTATTCGTTATATACTCCTCTGAAGTATTTCTTCTGAAGAAATAAAAAAACACTCTCTTTTTTTTGAACGTTTTGTGAGTGGGTTTGGTGAGCGGATTTTTTAGAACGTTTTGTGAGCCAGGGGTCCAAATGGTGCCTCCACTACTGGTTGGACACCCTCCACTAGTCCTCCCTCATCTCATTCGTTGGTGGCCCTTGTGGTGGCTCCACCACAGGTGTCGTTCCCCATAATTAAACACTCTTTAGTGAGTGGGTTTTGGTTCCCGAATGACCCTCTCTTTTCACCCTTGGCGTACTTCGCTTTTGGTGAAGGAAAATTAGATGTTTAAAGTAGAAATACAAAACAATTCTGAACATCTAATATAAGGATCTTTATGCATAAGCGAATAGATCAATCATTGTTCATAAGAGATACATGTTGATGCATGAACCGGATCGAATTGGGATGGAATCAGAAGAGAACAAAAACCTCAAACGGAACTTCTCTACTTGATCCACATGAGCCCGGTGTCTAGATTTGCCTCTGACTTTTAAGACAAATGTCGAAAGATTAGCAATTTTGCTTAGGATGATATCGGTTTACACTTGCTCACTGTTTTATTTTCTCCTAAGAAAATTAGCAACTTACTTTGCTATTTTCTCTTTGACTTGCTCATGTTGTAGCTTTATTTCATGTTTAGTCATTGCACATTTAAATTAAAGCACACAATTCATTCAATCTGCCACTTATTCTTAAACAAGTGTGCAATATAAGATACCTTTGTCTCTTAATGTCTATTTTGATGATATGATGACATTCATATCTTTTATCAAATATGTTTCCTGAACTCTGAGTTTGAACTGTCAATTGAATGAAAGATTACTAATAATCCATCCGAGCATGGTCATGCATTTTCAGTTCTTGCTCTTCAAGTGACCTAGACACTGTTCCCTTTCAATGCATCACATTGTGCACGAAGAAGGAGGACTTCTCTCCAGTCTTGTATGAATATGGCTCTCACTCAACTTTTGGCATTCCCAACTACTACTTTTATTAGGGCTGATCATCGGCCCAAAACCGATGCGAACCTAGCCAAACCGAACCGAACCGAGAACCAAAATTTCAAAAAAAGAAAACCGAACCGAAACAAATAGGTTTGGTTCAGTTTTTAACAGGTTCGGCTTCGGTTAGGTTCGGTTTTGAACCTAAATGAACCGATTTCGACGATCAATAAATAAATAAATATATACTGATAAATTAATTATACTCCATATATATTTGTATATATATGATACCTTGAAATTAAGCACTTCCTCTCATATTAGAAAATAAAAGCGTTAAATGTTGGAGTTGTAGGGATTTGTGGCCTTTATTAGGTGTTGAGGGAATCAATTCAATCCCAATTCAAGGTAATCAATTCAATGAATGAATGAGATTTGTCATTTGTGGCCCTTAATTAGGTGTTGAAGGTGCTGCAATTAAGTTGATCCTAAATCACGATTCTAGCTCCCCGGCCCATTGCCTTTGAAGTCGCCACTCGCCTACAGAAACTTAAAATTCGGTTTTTCTCGGTTTTAACCGAACCAAACACAAACCGAACCGAAAACTGAAATTAAAAACTTCCTGAACCAAAAACCTAAATTGAAACACCTCGGTTCGGTTTGGTTCCGGTTTGATCGGTTCGGTTCGGTTGAAAAATTCGGTTTGAACCGAATTCTGAGTAGCCCTAACTTTTATATATAAATCCCTTTTACGGAAAACATTTAACAATGTCAAAGACATACCAATCATCAAGAGGGACCACAACATACTCATGTATGAGGAATCTACTAATCATGGTTTAGCTTAAAACTCTACAATCCCTTTTGGAGAGTATTAAGGTAGGTCTGTCATATATGTATCATCCATACATACATATGTAATTGACTATACATCTCTATGTCTCTATAGCCCATGAAACCCGGCGCTATTAACCAACATACAATATAGTCATTAATAAAATCATTTAATGTTCAATCAAGTCGATGATTTCAAACTACAGACTTGCAATAATTCATAACTGCATTTCACTTAATGAGGTTTCATTTACCAAAACAATTAAGATAAGCCCATTTGCGAACTACGGATTATTTAGACATTTTATTTATTATCGTTCAATCACAATATATATATAAAGATGAAATATCATATATCAGAAAATCATCAAGTCGAACATAAACTTAGTGTCTAACACTCTTAACAAAAAAAAATGTAATATAGAGCAATCTCAAGGCCATTCTCCAATGTTTTGAGGCTCTTAGCCCTAGCGTGACCATCATGCTTGGCCTTAGGCATAAGCTTCGTTAATGGATATGTAATGTTGTCATTTGTATTCACTTTACACATCTTAATGTCATCCTCAGTGACTTTGCATCGAATAAGGTGATACTTCCTTATAACATGTATGGATTTGGAGCTTAACCAGCTCATAGATCCTCCATTAAGGATGAAAACATGTCCCGATCGAGACTCAAAGCCATATCATTCAAGTTGGAAGCTCACATCATTATAGCCTTGTACGATCAACTTGTCATCACCCTCATATACTAAGAAATCATCCTCGGTTCTTCTCACATACTTTAGGATTCTTAGTTTCACACCAGTGTGCCTCTCCTAAACTCAATTAGTATTTGTTACACATGCTCAAAGCATATGCAACATTAGTTCATGTACACACCATGACATACATGATAGATCCTATAGTAGAAACATAAGGAATCTTACTCATCTTCTATAGCTCAACATGTGTCTTGTGACATTACTTCTTGTTGAGATGTACACCATGTTTCATAGGTAAAAACCGTTTCTTAGAATCCTGCATATTGAATTTGTTAAGAATCTTATCTATACAAGTTCCTTGACTCAATCCAAGTAGTCTCTTATATCTTCCTCGGTAGATCTTTATTCCAAGTATGTACTCTGCCTCTCCCAGGTCTTTCATTGAGAAAAAATTATTCAGCCATTCCTTAACGGACTCTATCATCGTAATGTTATGCCCAATAAGTAGTATGTTCTCCACATACAAGACTGGGAAGATCGACCACCTTACTCCCACTAAACTTCTTGCCTACACTTTGCATATGATGAAATTAAATTATTTGATCTTTTCATCAAACCGAAAGTTTCAACTTCTGGATGCTTGCTTAAGTCCATATATAGACTTCTTAAGCTTGCATACCTTCCCAATATCATCTGGATCTTCAAAACCCTCTGGTTTTGTCATATACACATCCGCTTAAAAAAATCCATTTAAGAAGGCAGTTTTGACATCCATTTGTCAAATCTCATAATCATAATATGCGACAATAGTAAAGATTATCCCGATGGATCTGATCATGATCACTGGTGAAAATGTCACGTCGTAGTCTATACCATTAATCTATTTAAAACCTTTGACAACTAATCGGGCCTTGTATATAAATACCTTTCCATCCTTATTAGTATTGAGTTTTAAAACCCACTCTCCCTATGTTTTTTTTACCCTATCTGGCAAATCTACCAAGTCTCATACTTGATCTTCAAACATTGAATCCATTTCGGATCTCATGGCCTTAAGCCATTTCTTGGAGTCTGGACCCGCCGTTGCTTGCTTATAGGTATTAGGCTCATCGTGTTCTACCAAAAGAACATCAATGTTTACATTCAAGATGAAATCATCATAACGTCTTGGTTGTATCCTTGACCTATTTGATCTGCGAGTGGATTCAACTAGTTCAACAATTGGAGGTGGAATAGTTTCCACAACTATTTGTGGATCATCGATCTTATTCTGGTTCTTGGATGATTTGGGACCCTAAACCTTACAAAACCACCAAATCATCCTCGACATCATCTATGTCATCTTGTTGTTGAGTTTGATGCTCTTCATCATGAACTGATTCAAGATGAATATTTCTCTCACTTGACTTATTGGAAATAAACTTTTTTTTTTGTTTCTAAAAAGACATTATCCTTTGCAACAAACACCTATTGCTTAATAGGATTGTAGAAGTAGTATCCAAAACTACCTTTTGGATACTCTATAAATAACATTTATCTGATTTAAGGACCAACTGCCAGTTTGTAAATGCTTTACATAAGCTCCACATCCCCATGTCTTCAGAAAAGTCAATTTTGAAACCTGTCCGAACCATATCTCATAAGGAGTTTTGTCTACAACTATAGACAGAGTCTTATCTAGTGTAAGTATGGCAGTTGTGAGGTATATCCCTAGAAGGATACTAGAAGTTCAGCAGAGCTCATCATTGATCGGACCACGTCTAACAAGGTCTTGTTTCTCCTTTCAGAGACACCATTAAGCTGTGGTGTTCATGGAGTAGACAATTGTGTTACAATCCCTTGTTTTTCAAATGATGGTCAAATTCACGGCTCAAGTACTCACCACCACAATCTAATCGAAGTGCTTTTATTTTCTTTCCACTTTGAGTCTCTATTTCATTTTAAAATTCCTTGAAGTTTCAAAGGATTCCAATTTATATGATATAAGGTAAATACATCGACATATACTAATATCGTCGGTAAATGTAATGAAGTATCTATATCCATCTCTAGCTTCTGTGCTCATTGGTTCACACACATGAATATATATATAATGGCCAATAGTTCAATATCCTTTTGATCTGTGCCTTTAAAAGGTGACCTTGTCATCTTGTCCATCAAACATGACTCACATGTATCAATGGATTCATACTCCATGTCTTTTAGAAGTCCATCTTTATGGAGCTTCTTCATGCAGTCTAGACTGATGGTGCGGGGCAAACGTCGTTGGCAATTTCGCCATTTGCCAAATAGTAATAATATCCTAACTCAAAGCTCAAACCAATAGATTAGCAAATCAATGAATTGATAAACCAACAAACTAGTATAGCGATGAAGTTCCGGAGTCGAACCCAAAGAGAAGAATGGTTGTTATGCAATCTTTCTAACAATGATTCTTATGACAAAAGCAATGATTTTTAGCAAATTGATGGCAAAGTAAAGTAAAGAGAACTATGATTGCAAAGTATTGATAATAAGATAAATGAAATATTTCACCGGTAATTCTTAGACCAGGGTTAAGGTTCAAGATCCTAGGATTGATTCAATAGTTATTTCTAAGCATATGTCGACTTGACTAAAGTTGATAGATCCGCCGCAAGGATACAATCTTCTTATTCAATATTACTAAAGAATAGCATTAAACACTCAAGTTCTAAGACCAATTGGCATATCGATTCTATGCAATTAGAAGACAATAAGAACAACCCATATCGACCCTAACAACATCTAACGACATAGATCAATCGAAATCATCCACTAAAAAGACATAGAAATATCACTACTTCAACGACTTCGTTTGCTATCAAGAAAATAATAACGGATTCATAGCTTAGATGCAATTCCTAACATGGTGATCAATTATAGAAAGGAACACAAATGTAATCAATACAAACAAGATGATAAATATACTCATAAATAACTAAAAGGAATCAAATCCTCACAATTCATTCAACCATGTCTTCGAATCACAGGTGAAAATATGAGTTTAGGAACTCATAGGCCAAAAACCTCTCTTCTCTCTAATTGTGTTCATTGTTAACCTTAATGCCAACACACAAGTTCATGGCTTACTATGAAAGAATATAACCTAAATATAACGTGCAAACCCTAGGAAATATAACGATAATATAATAAGTAAAAGATCTCTTCGGACTTAAAACGCATTCACTGAACACAGACTAGCGGTGGGCGCCGCTGGAATACTGGTGGGCGCCGCCCTATGCAGTGGCCAATTCTCTTCTTCGCTTCGAAGTTGTGCTTCCTTGCTCCTTTGTAGCTCCTTCCTCAGCCTTCATATGCTCCAAAACATGTCTTTTAAGCTCTTCCAAGATCGATCCCATCCAAGGTCGGACTGTAAAACTGCAGAATAAACACTAAAAACGCATTATCAACCGATGTGACCCAAACTCGAATACTTCACAAGAATGATATGAAGATAGACTAAAACATATGCAAAATCCTATCTAAATGCAATAAAAATACCTATAATGCCTATATGAAATATGCATTATCAACCGATGTGACCCAATGACAATGTCATAGGTAGGATTCACTCAACTTATTTGATTTTTGCCCTTTTGTGTTTATGTTATAAGATTATGTTTTAAGGTCGAATACAAATATTCCATTAATCATTGGAGCACGGGCATAGAAAATATCATTCTTGAGAATAGATATACTTCCATCTTTAGTGCCAAATTCAAGACTGCCAGAATATAATACTACAACCGAAATAAGATTCTTTGTAATGCTAGGAATAAAATAACAATTATTCAGTTCTAAGATTAAACCAAAATGAAGAGATAAACTAAAATCTCCTATGACAAGTGCAACAATACTTGCTCCATTTCCGAAGCATAGGTATATCTCCTCTTTCTTTACTTGTCTCCTATTTCTTAGTCCCTGCACATATGAAATAATGTGAGCACCACATGCAATATTTAATACCCAAGTAGGACCATTATCTAATGTAAGGACATGCGTTCACACCTATTCTTCTACTTCTTGTCTTCTAGGTACTTGTGATAGTTTCTTTTCCAATGTCCCTTGGCCTTGCAATAGAAACAATCATGGTCCGCAACCACCCTTGCATTTCACCTCCCTCAGTCTTTGCAACTTCCGTGCCTTTTCCATAGAAATTGTTCTTGTTCTTGGTCACCTTCTTGTCAATGGGAGTATCTTTGATGCCGCTCAATTATCGATGACTCCTGGTGACATTGAGGACAACATGAAGGTTCCATTTGATGGCCCTGTCACTCGTGCAAGGGCCAAGAAGATTCAAAATGCAACTAAGGCCTTTCTTGTCCGTCACCATGGGACTTTAGAGCAAGGGTTCAGGCCACCCTGGATCACTTGGCTCAAGGTTACACCGCCAGCACAAGAAGTGAGCTTGCGTCCACACTCGGAGCTCATGAAGACTCGGCTACACCCGCCTTGATCAAGACATGGCCGAATGGGCCTTGGCCGAGTAGGCTTCATGGATGGGCCGAGTTCCATCATTAATCATTAGTTTGTTATTTTATGCAAATTAGATAAATAAGGTGGAAATTAATTATATCTCTTCTAGATATATTACTTTCCCACCAAGTTATTATATTTCTATCCCTTAGGATTTATTTATCTTTAAGCTATTTCACTTATCATTAGATAAAATTAATCTATCCAAACCCCTTTCCTTTGCAAGGAAGGATTGGTTAGATAGATCATAGTTTTACTATAAATTCATGTTCCGCACTTTGAATTAAGCAGATTGAAAATTAGAATTGAAGAAACCCTTAACGGAATTAGGGTTCTTCGATTATTCAATCCAAAGCTCTTGTGTTCTTACTATTTTCGGCAATCACAAAACACCACCCTCTCCTTGGTTCCATTCGGCAACTGATAATGCATATTTTAGATAGGCATTATAGATATATTTAGTTTAGTTAGGTTGCATTTCTTTCATACTTTGTTGTTAAATTGCATCTTGTGATTATTTTAGAAGAGTTCGGATTCTGCGCAATTTTGTGTTTATCTTGCAGATTGAATCGGAACACATTTGGGAGATGCAATATCTCGAAGAGGAACACAAGATACATGAGAAGGAACAAGGAAGAAAGGAGAAAGACAAGAGGAGAAGCCCGCAACGGAAGCCACAAGCTACGACAATACACTGTGCCGCGGGCGCAGCAGAGGTGCCGCGGCCGCGGGCGCAGCAGAGGTGCCGCGGCCGCAGTCGAGCCCGCCGCAGCGGGATGTGAAGAAGCAGCTTGCGGCGGGCGCAGCAACTTTGCGGCGCCCGCCGCACGGGTCATCAGCGCGCGTCGTTTTTTGAAAAAACCCTAGTTGTTCTATTTTGTTTGGAGGGCCGACTTGGATGTCTTTTAGGCCGACTTTTATGTTATTTTTCACTACTTTTCATTCTTTCATACTTCCATTAGACACTTTAGAGATTTTGAGCTATGTCTTCCATGAGGAACTAAACTCATCTATTCTGCCTGCAATTTGAAGCTTTATTCGGATTGATTGTGAGTTTCTAATTCTCGCTCTTAGTTTCCTATTTATGAATGCTTCAACTTCTTTGTGCTTGATTAATTATTGATTTGCTCTATCTTGTCTGGCCAACTTGTTAGATCAATTCAATCGCTAAGGTTTTGTAGATTCATGATTGTGAACCTTAACCTAAGTAGCAAACTTATCCCTTTAGGGCTGATTGAACTAATTGGATAGGTAGGAAGTTGAATGTGTTGTTAAATCCCTCTTTAGGGACTGCAAATACCTTGGCTAATCTCTGAACTTAAAGCTATCAATTGGGTTAAATCCTTCTTTAGGGACTGTTCGATTGATAAGGGTTTCTAGGACTGATTGGACTAGTAACTATATTAGGTCGGGACAAGGGCATTCATAGGAAACGTAATAGGACGAGAAGAAGTTACAAGGATCGCTTCAATCCAATAAAGTGGAAAATTGTAGGTGGAATTGCTTCTCTCACTTGCATAAAACCAACTCATTTACTCTGCGTTCGTCACTTTGCTTTGATAAAAGGCAAGACTTTCACACTAAAACCCCCCTTGGTTACTTAATCGGCATTAAAATCATACTTGAGTTATAATTTTCCCTGTGGATCGACCTCTTGCTTATTGCTATACTTGCTATAGGTTTGAGTTTTCTTTGGCGGAATCAACGACAGGTTTTCCCTCCGTCAGCAACCCTAAGACAACATCACCACTTAAAAGCTCTGATATATCAGTTTAGCCTTGTTTGGAAAAAAGATTGAAAGCTAACAGCAATTAAAGAAAAAGTTCGTTGTCCAATTGGCAGTCACTTAAAGCCATTTTTTTGTTGTAGAAATATCACTTTATGCTTTTAATTTTTAATACATTAGCTATATAGGTCAAATTAATATACCTGGAAATATGTTATCTTTTCCCACTTTTTTCCCTTGATTTTGCTAGGACTTCTTATATTCGTCTTTCCACACTAAATTGCATTAATATTCTCACCTCCTATATCCTTGGTGTATTTACATTGAATATCTTATATAGTCAATGTAATGTTATGAAGGACATGGAGCTGGAAATTGTCAAATGAACATCCACATTCTGGTTGTTGGTTGAACCCAAGTCAGTGTAAACATTTTCACCATTTCAAAAGGATTGTTTGAAGACAGAGGAGTGGGTTCTCCTAGATTAGTTATATAAGTTTGTTCTAGCACACAACTGATCTGAAACTTGATTAAGAAAGCAAGGTAATTGGAATCTGTTTTTTTCATCAGATTGCTTTGTTAAAAACATTCTACCTTGTCACTAAGGCTTCAAACTGTTTTCCTATCATATGATCTCCTAGAATGCAATCCCAGCAGTTGCAGCAATAGCTGATCAAATGCTTGGGGCATAAAGAAAATGGGCACTTGGCAATTGTGGTGGTAAGTTTTCAGTCTTGTGACATGCTAAGAATTGCGTTTCTTTCATTTGACAACATTTTGGTCTTCAACATGATAAAAAAAAAACATCCACATAAACATGGATCTGGCATCTTTTGATTCTTTTCCTTGGGATCAGCAAATAATATGAAGATTTTTATTGCTTGGTTAGAACTTAATCAGCACTGTTTAGATTTTAGAATTTTTTAGTTTTACTATTTTAGTGTTTTGAACATATTATGCATACAAAATAGTACGTTTAACTAGCAGCAACAACAACTTAAAAGCTTAGAGCACCCTAAATTAAAGAAACATTGTCGTATTTAAAAAAAATTCTTTCTTTAGAAAATTCACAAGGATCGGAATAGAGCAAGCAAGTATTTATTTCAGGTCAATTTTCATATTTATTTAAGCCTATTAGCTCAATGGTAGAGTGATGTGCTCAAGCACAAAGATGCGGGTTCAAATCCTGCATAGGCTACTCCAATATTTTAGTTTTTAACCGATGTGTATTAGGTCTTGGGACAAAAAACATCAATAAGTACAAAGAAAACGATGTCTGATGCATTATGACACCATTTTATATGAAAACTTATTTTAATATTATATATATGCAGCCGAAAAATAGTAAATAATCGATGTTTATTTTATGTATTGGTATTATTTTAAAATATAAACGAAGTTTGTGTGATGTATTTAAACTTTTCTTGCCAATGAAATTGGGTCATTATTCTATCTAATTTCACATAAACCAACAATGATAAAAATAATTTTCCCTCGTTAAATGATATGTTTAGTAATGAAAATGACATTTCATCGTTAAATGGTTGTGTCAATGACAAATATTCTTTACAAAACAGAACATATGGCAATAAATTTAAACTTTTATCATTAATGAATTTGAGTTATTTTTCACTATTTTTTCCCAAGCCAGTGATGATAAAAATTGTATTCCCTCGCTAGTAATATGTTTAGTGATAAATTCTTTCCTCGAGAAATACATACTTTTCACTCTTAAAATATTTGTCACTAATAAATTTGACATGTTTGACATAATTTCACCAAACATATATATAACGACAAATTTGAAATTCGTCATGGTTTTCCCCTATACTAGTATTGCTGAAAGTGATATTTCCTCCCTAAATGGTTGTTACAAAGACAAAAATATTCCTTATAAAAGATGAACATATGGCGAGAAATTTAAAATTTTCTCGTTAATGACTTTGAGCCATGTTCTCTATTTTTACCCCAGTAATAACGACGAAAATGGAATTTTCTCGCCAACTAATACATTTAGCGACAAATTATTTTCTCGGAAAACACATACTTTTAGCGAGAAATCACAATTTTTGTTGCCAATAAAATTGGCGGATTTTACATAATTCCTACCTAACATATGGCGACAAAAATTTAAATTCCTCGACGAATGTATTTTTAGTGATGAATTCATTCCTCGCTAAAAGATCCAAATTCGTCGTTATTTTTCTTATGGTTTCGGCGACCATATCATGATAACAATTATCGACGAGTCGAAAAATTTGTCGTTAAATGTCACTTTTAGCGAGGAATATAGACTCCTCTCTAAAGTTCACATCCCCTTTTATGAGGAACGTATATGTTCGTCGCCAAAGACCACATTTACTGAGGAAAAATAAGTTGACACTAAAACTTTTGTCGCTAATAATCATTTCTGTTGTAGTGCCATCACCTTGCTTGTCGACATCGAGCAACCAACCCACAAGCCCTAGTCGACACAGGCGCATACCCGAGAAGCCAGGACCTTGGCGACACCCGCAAGGAGATTCGCTCCCAGCGAGCGCAGAACAGCCCAGGCGTCTCGCTCCCGCACGCTCGCCCTTGCGCGTTGGCGTCGACGTCTCCAGCGCCCCAGCACTCCATCGCTCCCGCGTTCTCTCTCTCGACCTCCCTCGCTGCCAGTGAGCGCTCTCTCCCCGCGCGCATCCCTCGCACACCCTGAGGCCAAAGGCCTGTGTGCCCAGCAGACGCGCAACCCAGCTCTGCTCAGCCCTCGTTGTTCTTCGTTCCTTATTTCTGTCGCTATAACTTGTTCAAAGTTGCTGAATTTGGTCAAGTTCAATTCTGTCGCTAAATCAGAATTTTAATCACTTGTTTGAATTGTTCCAAATCAGGAGATATCAAAGAGCATTGCAAGATCGGAGCAAATATACGGCGTGGTTCTTGATCTGAAGCCCACGGGCGAAGGATCGGGTATCCCAAACGTATCAAGTGGTATCGGATTTCAGGTTAATGCAAGTTCTTTACTCTCTTGATTTCTATTTGAGTGATTTATTTTCGTGCCTTATTTTTCACCATAGCCGCTGCATAAAAATTGAATCTTTATTATTCACCCATAAAAAATTGGCACTTTATTTTTGTTATTCTTTGTTTGGATCTATAATTTGGAAGATATTGAGTTCTTGATTGCAAGTTGTGATCTTTTATTCCTAGTTGCTACATATCATGCCTTTGATTGTGATTCTTGGATTAAAAAGCATTATATAAACTTGCACCACTAAAGAACCCTACTTTTTCCAGTTTCTAGCCAATTTTTCCAATTTTCTTTATTTTTGCTTACTTTTAGATCATCGTAGCTTTTATTTTTTTATTTATTTTTTTGCTCTTTATTTTCGGTTGCTACTCCAATTTACAGCAACTTGTCCCATATATATATAAAAAAAAACAGAAAAAGCCGAATTCAAAAAAAAAAAAAAATTATATAGAGCATTCTTTCATTACATCATTGAGTTAGTAACTCTGAGTTCTTTGCTTGCTACATGTTAGATGATCTAAACGGTTTTAAAGCATTACAAAAGAACCCTACTTGTGTGATTTTGTGCTGTGCCGACACTGGAGCCTTGGTCACACCCCTCTTTCTCTGAACCGTGTTGCAAACGTTAGATAATAGTTGACGGAGTGTGTGCACTTGATTGCCCTTGTGATTGCTATTTTCGATACGTACACATTCATATTATTTAAGCATCACATTGTAGTTCTTATTTCTCCACATTAAGCCACTTGTTTATACTTGCTATCCTTGATATCCGACTTTGTGGCTGATTTAATTTGCAATTTGGATTATTACTTGCTGTCTTCAATATTGCAAAATTCCGTGTCCAGGGGAATTGCTTGAATATTGTGCCTTGTTTTTCTCGCTCTTTGATTTCTAAAACCGTGAATCACTCTTAGGAATCACTAGAGCTTGCATTACTTGGTTTCTGGTCTTTGCTTCGGTTACTTGTTGCTCTTCTGATATTGTAGGAACATGTCATCCGACGGAACTACCCCCCTATCTCTATTTCTGATGAGGCCTTAAACCATATTATTCAGGCCGCTACTAAAGTTGTTAAGGAAGAACATCAGAAAGAACTCGAAGCTGCTAAGGAAGAGCATAGGAAAGAGCTCGAGGCTGCTGAGGTGCGTTGGAATAAGCGCTTCAATGATCAAGTAGTCAATCAGGCTAACTTGGTTACTTCTCGGTCAATAACCGGTGTTTTGCGACACCTGGATGAAAGGAAACAACAGGAGGCTTCTGGTTCTACACCCCACTATGGAATGCCGCCCCCTGCCGACCCTACCCCGCCAGTCCACCCCACTCCAGAGTCAGGTAACGTACCCCCTCCAGGTAATACTTCTTATGTTGTTAAACCCCCTCCTTCTGGTCAATTATATATACCACTTAAGTCTGCTACTCCTAATCCTTTCCCTGGAGAGAACGACGACGACCATCTAGATGGCTTCAATGGCAACCAAGATCGTCGTACGTATACACCACCCCAGCATCAGCAGCAAGGGAGGTTCTATCAGCGTCAACAGCAACCGCCGCATGGCCGTGCTAACTGGGATGACAGCCGCAGCAACAATGATCCATATGAGCACCCACACTTGGCGGATGCTTACCATGAGGTAAATCCTAACTTTGATGATTTACCCCCTCCTAATTTTGGTCGTCCTAGATTTGATAATGCTCAAGCTATGCAGAGACGAGATGTTAAGCTTAAATTCGAAACCTTTGATGGTAGCACTGACCCTGAAGCTTATCTTGTTTGGGAACAACATACTGACTATATGCTTGAACATTTACGCTATGAGGAAACGGAGAGATTGGAAGTTGTTATATTACATTTAGTTGGTAAAGCTCACACCTGGTGGTTCCGCACTCGTGAGATGCGCCGTCGTCAGGACAAGCAACCTGTTGAAACATGGCCACAACTTCGCTATCTCCTGAAGAAGAGACATGTGCCTGAGAAATACACGGAGTCAATGAGGATGCAATTGGCGTCCTGCCGGTAAGGAACTCGCTCACCTAGTGATTACAGGGATGAGCTGGAACGACTCTGCCATCAGGCTAATGTTTATCTTACTGAATGTGCTTTGTGTACTCAATTTCTTGCTGGTCTTAATATCTCTATTAAAAATCCTTTATCCATCCATTCCATTAAAGATATTAACACTTTGACTCATAAAGCACAGCTTCTGTATGACCAACAGCAGCAGCAGCTACGTCAGCAGAGGGGCCGATTTGACCAGACCTCTCAAGGTCGCAGGTTTGTTCCCTTTAACCCTTCTAGTCAATCTAAACCTTCTACTTCTAACCCTTCTATGCAGCAAAAGGGAGTTTCCAACTCACCTCAACAGGGTTATCAGGTTGAAACTAGAAGAGTTGCTGCCCCTTCTACAGATCGCAACAAAGATATCCGCTGCTTCACTTGTGGAGGTTCTGGGCATGTCTCTCGCAATGGCCCCCAGAAAAGGAAGGTTCTTCTCAATGATTTGGGAGACCATTACTATGAGGAGGAGACTGCTGAGGACCTGGTAGTTTCGAGTGAAGTGGAGGAGGACCAGTCGACTGAGCCTATTGAGGAGATCGATACTTCCTAGTACGACAACGTGCTTTGCATTATCAATCGACGGGTCCTGCACATTCAGGAATCTCCCATGGCTGATCAAAGGGAGAACATATTCCATGCACGATGCTTGGTTCGAGAGGCTACCTTAACCCTTATCATCGACGGTGGGAGTTGCTGCAATCTCATCAGTGAAAAGGTAGTAAATTTCCTCCATTTACCTACTACTCCTAGAGCTACACACTATGGTTTAAATGGCATTACTGATGATGGTTCTGATATATTGGTTACCAAACAATGTTTAGTTTCCCTTTCTATTGGAACATTTCATGATAAAGTATTATGTGATGTTGCTCGCATGGATTGTAGTCACATTTTGTTAGGGCGTCCTTGGTTATATGATCGTAATGTCCTTCATGATGGTCGTGCAAATACATATTCTTTCACCTATGATGGGAGGAGAGTTACTCTCCTACCCCTTTCGCCACATATTATTCTGAAGGACCAGGTGCGCAAGCAGCAACAAAGGAACGCCGAACGCGAAGCTGAAAGAGTGGAGAAACTCAAAGGAAACTCGGCTGCACCATCCGCACCCGCGGCCCCAGCAGCTGCGCCCGCCGCCGGCCCTGCAGCCCCTTTGACGCATTCTCCTTCCCATCCGACGTCAGCCAAGCCCTCTTCTACACCACTTAAGGGCTCTGTGGAACGTCGATCTTTGGTCTCTCACCCTCAGCAAGGGACCATCACATGGAATGCTTATCGACCTCATATTCTTCTGGTAATGAAACAAGTATTACTTAATGTTGAATTGAGTCATATTCCTGCACCTATTGCTGCTCTTCTGCAGGATTACTTGGATGTGCTTCCAGTTGAACTACCACAAGGCTTGCCTCCTATTAGAGGTATTGAGCACCAGATTGACTTCGTACCAGGAGCAGCCTTGCCTAACCGCGCCGCTTATAGAGCTAGTCCTGAGGAAACAAAGGAGCTGCAACGTCAAGTCACGGAGTTGATGGATAAAGGCTTTGTTCGTGAAAGTCTGTCCCCCTGTGCCGTGCCAGTCATATTGGTTCCAAAGAAGGATGGCTCCTGGCGCATGTGTGTTGATTGTCGCGCAATCAACCAAATAACGGTTAAGTATCGCCACCCTATTCCTCGTTTAGATGATATGCTTGATGAACTTCATGGTGCTTCTATTTTTTCTAAAATTGACCTTAGAAGTGGATATCATCAAATTAGGATGAAACAGGGTGATGAATGGAAAACGGCTTTTAAAACTAAGTATGGCTTATATGAATGGTTAGTAATGCCTTTTGGTTTGACTAATGCACCTTCTACATTTATGAGGCTTATGAACCATGTGCTTAGAAGACACTTAGGAAAATTTGTCGTTGTCTATTTTAACGATATCTTAATCTACAGTAAGAATATGCATGATCATTTAAGTCACTTAAAATTGGTTTTTGAATGTCTAAGAAAAGAGAAATTATATGCCAATTTAAAGAAATGTTCTTTTGCATCCGAGCCTACCATTTTTCTTGGTTTTGTAGTGACTGCATCTGGATTGAAGGTGGATGAGGAGAAGATTCGTGCTATTCAGGAGTGGGCTAGGCCGACTACACCCACCCATGTCCGCTCATTCTTGGGCCTTGCTGGCTTCTATCGACGTTTTGTCAAGGATTTCAGCCTGATTGCCGCCCCCCTACATGAGCTGACAAAGAAGGATGTGACATTTCGCTGGTCTGACTCACATCAACAGGCTTTCGACGCTGTCAAGGATCGCCTGACACACGCCCCTGTGCTGCAGTTACCTGACTTTGCTCAACCGTTTGAGCTAGAGTGTGACGCTTCTGGCACTGGCATTGGAGGGGTCCTGTTGCAGAACAAGCGTCCGATCGCCTACTTCAGCGAAAAGTTGGGCACCGTTGAGCTCAACTACTCTACCTACGACAAGGAGCTATTTGCATTGGTTCGCTGCTTACAGACTTGGCAACACTATCTCTGGCCTAAGGAGTTTGTGATTCATTCGGATCATGAAGCTCTTAAGTACCTCAAAGGACAAGCAGTGCTCAGCAGGCGACTTGCTCGATGGGTGGAGTTCATAGAGACCTTTTCCTATGTGGTTCACCACAAAAAGGGAAAGGATAATGTGGTAGCTGACGCGCTATCACGAAGGTATGTCCTCTTAAACCATATGGATGCACATGTTTTGGGTTTTGCATTAATAAAGGAACTGTATGCTTCTGATAGTTTCTTTAAAACTATATATGCTCAATGTGTGTCCAAAGGTGAAGTAGATTCATTTTTTGTTGATAATGGGTATTTGTTCAAGATGGGCAAGCTTTGTATCCCATCTTCTTCTATTCGCCGATTGTTAACCCAAGAAATACATGAATCTAGGGGACATGGGAGTTTCGAAAAAACACTAGCTGGACTAAAGGAACATTACTTTTGGCCTAAAATGTCTAATTATGTGTTGAGATTTGTCAAAAGTTGTGTTACATGTGCTAAAGCTAAATCGAAATCCAATGCTAATGGTCTATACCAACCTTTTCCAATTGCTAATGCACCCTGGGAAGATGTTTCTATGGATTTTATTGTGGGATTACCTAGAACTTCTAAGGGTCATGATTCCATATTTGTTGTTGTAGACAGATTTTCCAAAATGGCTCACTTTATACCTTGTCATAAAACTGATGATGCTATTCATGTTGCTCATTTATTCTTTAAAGATGTTGTTCGCTTACATGGATTGCCATTGTCTATAGTTTCTGACCGTGATCCTAAATTCTTAAGCTCTTTTTGGAAAACTTTATGGTCTAAATTGGGTACAAAATTGCTATTTTCTACTTCTTGTCACCCACAAACTGATGGCCAAACTGAGGTCATAAATAGAACTCTTGGGGCTCTCCTTAGAGTCATGCTGCGAACTAACCTCCGGAGATGGGAAGAATGTCTACCATTTGTAGAGTTTGCATATAATAGGTCTAGGCACTCTGCAACGAAAATGACACGTACCCTTCGAGGTTGTGTATGGCCAAAATCCATTAACTCCAGTGGACATGATGCCTCGGCCATATAAGGACAAGGAGAGCGTGGATGCAGCTAAGCAAGTGGACTTCATCAAACGCTTGCATGAGCGTACCAAGGCATAGCTGGAGAGGAAGACTGCGCAATACAAGGCCGCGAAGGACAAGCATCGCAAGGATGTGCAGTTCAACGTTGGTGATCTGGTCTGGCTGCATCTCAGGAAGGAAAGGTTTCCGCAACAACGGAAATCTAAGCTGGACCCCAGGGGAGATGGACCATTCAAAGTGGTTCAGAAGATGGGTCCTAATGCCTACAAGCTGGATCTCCCTGTCGATAAGTACGACGTCCATTCTACATTCAACGTCGCCGATCTATCCTTGTTCGTGCCTGACGATGACTCTGACGACGATTTGAGGACAAATCGAAGTCAAGTGGAGGAGAATGATGCCGCTCAATTATCGATGACTCCTGGTGACATTGAGGACAACATGAAGGTTCCATTTGATGGCCCTGTCACTCGTGCAAGGGCCAAGAAGATTCAAAATGCAACTAAGGCCTTTCTTGTCCGTCACCATGGGACTTTAGAGCAAGGGTTCAGGCCACCCTGGATCACTTGGCTCAAGGTTACACCGCCAGCACAAGAAGTGAGCTTGCGTCCACACTCGGAGCTCATGAAGACTCGGCTACACCCGCCTTGATCAAGACATGGCCGAATGGGCCTTGGCCGAGTAGGCTTCATGGATGGGCCGAGTTCCATCATTAATCATTAGTTTGTTATTTTATGCAAATTAGATAAATAAGGTGGAAATTAATTATATCTCTTCTAGATATATTACTTTCCCACCAAGTTATTATATGTCTATCTCTTAGGATTTATTTATCTTTAAGCTATTTCACTTATCATTAGATAGAATTAATCTATCCAAACCCCTTTCCTTTGCAAGGAAGGATTGGTTAGATAGATCATAGTTTTACTATAAATTCATGTTCCGCACTTTGAATTAAGCAGATTGAAAATTAGAATTGAAGAAACCCTTAACGGAATTAGGGTTCTTCGATTATTCAATCCAAAGCTCTTGTGTTCTTACTATTTTCGGCAATCACAAAACACCACCCTCTCCTTGGTTCCATTCGGCAACCCTAAGACAACATCACCATCACCTTGCTTGTCGACATCGAGCAACCAACCCACAAGCCCTAGTCGACACAGACGCATACCCGAGAAGCCAGGACCTTGGCGACACTCGCAAGGAGATTCGCTCCCAGCGAGCGCGGAACAGCCCAGGCGTCTCGCTCCCGCACGCTCGCCCTTGCGCGTTGGCGTCGACGTCTCCAGCGCCCCAGCACTCCATCGCTCCCGCGTTCTCTCTCGCGACCTCCCTCGCTGCCAGCGAGCGCTCTCTCCCCGCGCGCATCCCTCGCACACCCTGAAGCCAAAGGCCTGTGTGCCCAGCAGACGCGCAACCCAGCTCCGCTCAGCCCTCGTTGTTCTTCGTTCCTTATTTCTGTCGCTATAACTTGTTCAAAGTTGCTGAATTTGGTTAAGTTCAATTCTGTCGCTAAATCAGAATTTTAATCACTTGTTTGAATTGTTCCAAATCAGGAGATATCAAAGAGCATTGCAAGACCGGAGCAAATATACGGCGTGGTTCTTGATCTGAAGCCCACAGGCGAAGGACCGGGTATCCCAGACGTATCAATCTTGCTCAACAGATTTGAGCATACCATAGAGTTCGTTTAGGTTTTTATTAATATCATGCATATGGTAGTTCATCATGAATGAGGTGTAACAATCATGTAAGGAGCAGTGGCGGATGCTAGTGGAAGGTATGGGATCCTCAAGCATCCCCACTTCCCAGAAAAAAAAATATTATCATTAGGGTTAAATTTATTATTATTATATTTAAGCATCCTCAATTATTTTGAAAAAAAATACAAAGGAAATGGCTTGTCTGTTGCCTCCTGTGACTCATTTTGAGAAAGTGGGAGAGAGAGGGTCACGTGACTAGGGAGTGAAGGGTAAGGGTTCACATTTCACGCTCTTTTGACTAAACTCCCAATTGAGTTTTCCATTAAACCCTAGACCCGGTAGACCATCGAGGGACTTAAAGAGGCGGCGGCGACCGGGAGGCGCGATTGTGGAGGGCAAGAGGCGTCGGCGACCGGAGAAGCGCGATTGTGGGGGGCAGGAGGCGCCGACGACTGGGGAGGCGCGATTGTGGAAGCCGGAGGGTATGTAGGAGGCGCCGACTTTCGGTGTCGGTGGCACATACGGTGATACGAGGTCCAGGATTAGAAAGTTTGACTTGATCTTTGAAGCATCCCTTGTTACGTGGTCCAGGATCCGCCCCTGGTAAGGAGTTCAAGATGATAGGTCAACTCTTAGTCATATACTCATATGAGGTGCCCAGTGTCTCCATACGGCTAAAAGACCAATCACATTAAACACATAGGGACCTATTGGCTTAATTTCCCTTCATCAGCTTGCTATCTAGTATAACCTTGTGAGTTTCATATCGTTCAATTCTTACCCATGTATGAAATAACATTTTTAGGTTGGTGATGATAAGGTAGGCATCCCAGTATTCAAACCTGTTTTGAAGGTCTTGCTAGCATCAAACAAGTACGTGATAGGTGTGAACGCTGAGAAGTGATTTGTTTTCTATGGTGATTTTACGGATCGATGAGAGTCCAGAGTGGGAGGGGATTTGGTGGTGGTGTGGAGTATGTGGACGCTGGCATTCATCTCATAGCTTATGTGGTGCCATCTTTCTCCTTCTTTTCTTCCTATCTATTCATCTAGATCTCGACTCTCATGGTTTCCTCCCCTCGACGTGCAAAGAAGATGGATAAATTAATTGGGGATCCGATTTGTTTACCGCACTGGCCACCTTGGAAGTGTAGACCACCGATTTCCCCAACGTTCGATGCTGATTTTGTGGATGATGAAGTCGAAAGCGATAATGGCGGAGATGTAAAAACTTGCGAAGAAGAAGAGGATTTTGAGTTTGATCTCTCGAAAGCAACAATCCGACTTGTACTGCATCATGTCTTCCACTGTGATTTCGAAAGCAACCATGGAGGAGGTTCGACACTTGCTTTTCATATGCGAGATAGAGCCCCAACAATCACATCTGCCTTGAATCTCGCTAATCGGATCTGGTCTACGAAGCGAATTCAAATCTACAACACAAACAAATTTGCAACACAAAACGAATTTGGACAAAGCGAATTCAGATCAGATCCAAACTAGAGCGGATCAAGAACGCGATCGAGCGACCGAGCTCGATGTTGATGATGTTTGTGTGGTGTCCGATCCGCACTTTTCTGCTGCATAATTGAGCTCTATGTTCGCACTTTTCTGAACTTTAGGGATGAACGAAGGAGTTGCTGTTGCTACTACTAAGTGCTATTGTTGTTGCTAATTTTTTTGTGCACGTTATTTGTCCTTTAACTTAATTTTTTTACGGTATAAAGTGATTTGTAGTCTCACAACTCATTTCAATTTTTTTTTCCAATTCTAAATGTTGCTCATGTCATTGATGATGGATGATAATATGATTTCATCCATTTATTTGCTGACATCAATTTTAATTAATCTGTTAACGCAATAGATGATGTTGTTGGCAACTCGATATCTATGGTATTTAAAACTTGAATGTAAATTTCCCGTCTGCAATTTTTTATGCCTGCAAATTCTTTATGCTTGGCGTCGGCTCTTGTCTACGTTGTCTCCAGCCTGGTGGGCTTAGTTCGCTCGTTCGCCTACTGCTGCGTGGCTCTCTCCGCTTGTACTGCACTTTTTTTTTTTTTTTTCTGTTTCTATGTTATATTTTCTATTTCCTTGTTGTATGTTTAGGCGGCTTGCCGTCCGCCGACTTTGTCGGCCTCTCGAGGTCCGGGCCTGTCCGGCCTCGAATTATTTCCTTATCAAAAATAAATAAATAAAAAACTAACGAAGTTAGCATAAAAAATATTGATGTCAGCAACATCGACGTCAACAACGTTAGCAACTTCGGCGTCAGCAAAGTCGGTGTCAGCAACTCGGTAGACTTTTTGCTAATATGGATGGTGGATACTTTAGTAAAATAGATAAAAAATATGGACATTTGGGTAAACCCCCTACATCTATTACCGAAAAATAATAATCAATCTACCAACACATTTGCGGGATTATTTCCCAAAAAATAATCATCATCCTCTCCACTAAAAAAAAAAAAATCCCCATCCCCTAAAAAATAATCACCTCCCAACAACATATATTAAAAATAAATAATCATAAAAGGGTGATCCATACATGACACGTGAATATGATATTTTTAGCTTGTCGTATTATAACCATATAACATATTTTTCGTGCCGTATTTTTTCATATCGTATCATCGTGTTTTACGTATCATTTTTTTCATACCCATATCTAAAACGACTAGTTAGGGGTCGTTTGGTAGATATCAGTTTATTTTTTAACACTTTTTAAAGAAGCTGAAACATTAAATTTTTTGAATTAATTTTTTAAAAAATTAGTAATGAAATAATAATTTATAAAATTTTTAGTTTTTCACCAAAAAATAAAACGATTTATATGGTTGTTAGGTTGTGCATGGCCTCAAGTCATACACATCGGAGCGGCGCTTTCATGTTCTTAGGGTCCACGTCGTGAAGAAAAATATTGAAAAAATGAATACGATGAAGAGACACTCTAATAGTGACCTTGACACTCTAGTGTCCTTGCAGGAGCGGCACCCCATAGCAAGGAACCGAAGGAAGTGACAAATGCTTGGACACTGTTGAACATAAAAGCATAACCAGTCAATGATATGATGCCATGTGTACAGAGTGTTTTTGATTTTTAAAAAAATCAATTTTTAGCATCAAATTTTTTAATTTTATTTTTTAAAATATATATTTGTATGTGATTTAATTTTATCTACCTATAAACACTCATTTGTTATATATTTCATTTGAGTTAAAAAAATAATTTATAACTTTAATAATTAAAAATAGGTTAAGTGCTTGAAGGTAGGATGGATGGATATAGGTAGAATAAGTAAGAAGTTGAGTGTTATAGTGACGTAACGGAGAAAAAATAGGTTAAGAGTCCGAAGATGGGTTGTTCTTGGTGCACATGGCCTAATGTGATAAAGCCCAGGGAATAGAGCAGAAAAAATAGGCAAAATGCGAGTTGGGAGTGGGGACCGACCTTGCCTACACGGAAATTGGGCACCATACATTCGGAATGGGACCTCTGCATTTGCATGTGCTCTCATCACGCTAGGGTTTTCCTTTCATCTGCTCTCCCCATCTTCTTCCGCAGCGACTCGCGCGATTTTTGCCACGAGTAGGTCACCCCTTTTCAAAACTTTGTCTTTACTTTAAAATTTTACAGGATTTCCGCTTTATCCTAGTTCGTCGTTCATGGAACAGTTGGATTTCGGTTTTTTTTTTTTTTTTTAATCCTATTACTTGTTTTGCCGCAAGGATGATTCAAATCAAACACTTGATAATCTGTCGACATCGTCAGAATTTCGATATTAAAAACTGTCAGTTGATTATATGGCGTGATCCAAGGACTTCACTTTTGTGTCTTGTTGATTTAAATATTCTGAATCGGACAATTGATTATGTATGGTATTTTGGCATTTTGCGTTTTGGGTGCATGGAATTGAGTCCGGTTTTGGGACATTGACATTCAAGGTTTCCTGAGCATTTGGGAAAAAATTTAATTGTTAGCGCTGTGGATGATTATGGCAGATGACTTCTGATCTAGGTTTTCCTCTGTGGATCTTATCATCTTGAACCTAGATGTTACTTATTTGACATACATAATGGGGATTTGGTTGATGGCGAAAACAGGAAAGATTGGAAATATCAGGAGTTGTGCTTGGTATATGGCATGCTTAGTGTGAACCAATTGTGGATAAGGATGTCTGATAAAGCCTAATAATATAACAGATGAGGCAATAATGTGCCAATATGAGGCTTGGCAATATGAGTATGACTGGACACTTGACCAAACACACTATAGCATTGAATTGAAGGGAAAATTATTTGAAATCCAATCATCCCAACTAAAAAAGGAAAATTAAGTAGGATCCTTCTCTTTAGAAGAACAAAGCATTGGTGTCTCATAAGCAAATCGGTTTAGAATTTATTAAGCTATGTGTCAATTTGGAAATTCCGCTGTTATGCATTAAACAGCATAATATCTTCAATAGTCTTCATCTTACCATTGACTTTGATGTACAGGTGTTTTTATGAATTTGCTTGAAGAAGTTGCCAAAAATGAATGACCATGTAACAGGTGATATTCTTCTCCGTAACTAAAAGATTTTCTCAGGTTTTGCTGTTGCTTTACCCGTGTTTAAAAAAGCCAAGCCCAGGTGCGCTTAAGCTTGCTTAAGTCCAAGGCGCACATGCCACCGCCTATCTTGGTCAAGGCGCCTCAAGGGTGGAAAAACCCACCCAAACGCCCAAGCACAGCTTAAACTACATGCGCAGAAAAGCTCAAAGCGATGGGCTTTTTTTTTTCCTCCTTATTTCGGTTGATTATGATATATTACAATCTTTCTTTTATTTGGATACAATCTTTCCATATATTTTTTTTTTAACTTGGAAAATATTTTGTTGAATTTTTTTTTTTTAAGATGTGAGCATCTTTTTGTATCATAAATGGTCAGCCCTGCCTCCTATTCTCCCTTTCTTTTATTTGGATACAAGTCTTTGGATGATGGTGATGGGGACTTCGCTCCATTTCTAGAAATTGAGGAAGAAGATGATGCAAATGACATTGATGATTTTGCTTGACCCACTCCCTAACCATCCATCCTTCCCATTCAGCTTGATTTCTTTCTATTCTTTAATCTTTTATTGTTAGACTTATATTTAGTACTCTGTGATGCTTCTATTGTTAGACTTATATTAAGCAGCTTTAAAGCCCGCTTAAGCTACATGTATGCCCGTTGCCTTGTGTTGCCTCTAGCTTTTTAAAACACTGTGCATTACAAATCTTCAGGATTTTTCTATGCCCGATGCTCGTGTAGATGCTTAGAGTAAAAAATCCAGTTTATATGGTAAACACTTGAAAGTTAAGGACAGATTAAGCAAGGGCAAATTTATTCTTAGCAAATCAAACACAAGGTGTAAAGCTTAATTATAACTTTTGCAAGAAGAAAGCTATTTCTTTTTGTAAGCAGACTTTTCATTTTCTGCTCCTTAAAAGAGTTTGTGACTATGATGTTTGCTCTCCTAGTTATGAGGTTTTGCCACTTGTTGACATTTTATGACATATTTCACATAATTTTTCGTACTAGTCAGTCAAGAAATGGTATATCTGCAATTGTGGTTCTAAGTGTAAGGTTGCACATGTCCCCGTCTCCCCAAACTGAATTGAGTGGCAGCCTTGTGGGGTTTCTTTTTAGGTGATTTTTTGCAAGTTCCTTAATTATTTAGCCAACTAGCCTCATGTAGGACAGAGGAGGAAAAAGAACTAAACTTAGGATAACTCTGTGATTTATTTCTCTGCTCTCTTGAATTTTCATCATACATGTAATTATGCCATGCAACTCCGTGGATTTTGTTGTGATAGTGTTGATTTATTGGTGCATAGGCAGATTGACTTGTCATTTTTTTTTTAGAAATTTTGTTCACATTTGTCATTCCTTTGACCTTTTCATGGTCTTCTAAGGCTGCTCACTGTTTAACTGATACATCTGGTATTATCAATCAAACAAATTTATCAGGTGTCAAGTAATTAAAATTAATTTAGTGTTGATACTCTTATATTAAGTTATTAGAGCTAATGTCAAGTAATTTAATTTAATTTATCAGGTGCCAGCATGATTCTGGATTATTAAATACATTAAGGTAATCAAGCCTCGTATCACCATTTTGCCAACAAGTACTGCAGCCAGAATTTACAAAATTTTATCTCCCATTCGTTTTAGGCTGTAATTATGAACAAGAACTATCAGGATTACATTCGTTTATGTATTTCAGTAAAAATAAAGGAAGCATATAACTGAAGTGAAAAACTTATCGAATGAAGACTCATCCAATTGCAAAAGAGTAATGGATTTGTCCTATATCTTAGAAATACCATGCTTTCAGGGATCATTTCTCAAATATGGAAATTACTCAAGAAGATTGTAGATAAATCTTTTCTCAGGCAAAGAAATACTATTATCCATATATTCATAATGCATATTCCTTGTCATCATGTGAAATATATTTTTAGTATTGTTTGGATTATGTATGCATATGATGTATCCTTCAAGCCAGTAAACTAAAAAACAACCCCCAATCTTTAAAATAAAGTAGAGGGAAAAGTCCAACTTACAAGTAACAACAAAGACGCCAATTTAGAAAGCTCAATACCAGCAGTTGTTTAGTACAAGCAAGCCCACAGTTTTGCAGCCATCACAGGTTGAGGTTTTATCATCACCTTCGTGGCCTCCGAACATCAGAATTATACCCCCACCCACCTTTCCCTAGCTAGATTCTGTAGATGAACTTGTTGATATTTCACATAGCTTCTGAAGGTTGAGCCTGACCACTGTATCAGCAAACATCTTGGTATCCTCTGCCGTGTTCCCCTCTGGTATAGTGACTATGTAGGATTCTAAAACAATGGAATATGTGTTCCCTTGATTGCTAGTGAGCTCATTGACTGATGTGACCGAGCAATAGTTCTGTAGCCTGTGCTCTCCTCCAAGGATCCTGAAGCTTATGATGTGGTTTTCATCATCTAAAATCTCTAACCTCTCTGTGCTGGTTGAGGCTGGGATGCCTGATATGACCGTGACCTCTCTAATACTCCCTACTCCACCATCACCTGTCATTGTACAGCTTTTAATGAAGTGCTTGTACACCTGAGGGTTGTCAAAAGCACGGACATAAGGCCAGACATCCCTTAGCGGGGCGTTGATGCGTTGGGCGAGTAGGGATGTACATGTGTTTGCGGTTGTCTCGAATGTGTGATATTTTTGGATGATTGGCTGTAGCTCAGTGTGTTCGTCTGGTGTTAGAGTTTGTGAAACCATCTGGCTTTACGCATAAACAACGCACACTCAATGATTGCGTTTGTGTTTTGGACAGAATCTGTTGGTCTGAACAGATATCGTAGTTGAGAGGAGGAGAGAGCTGTGGAAGAAAGAATAGAAAGAAGGGGAGGATGAAGAAAGTTTTTCGGAGGATGTGGAGTCATAAGGGGAAGTCGGCATGTGATAAAATGTTTATTTATTGAGTTCTCGAGGAGTACAGTTTGCAATTGACTGTTCTATTAGTTGTCCTATGAGGGAGATGCTGGTTTTATCTCATATTGGGAAGAGAAGTGGTCTCACTCATCAAGTTGTGGATTAAACCAAGTTATGAGTTACTCTAAGAGTCTAAGTTCCAATTCGCCTTTCGAGGTTCTCCTGAAAACAGGCCTAGAATAACAGAGTAGGAAGTCATTACCATCAGTAAGAAACACCACACTGGACCAAATAAACAGCTTATGTTTTATTATCTAAAAGAACCAAAACTCATATGACAACTGCTTGAAATTCTATCTTAGCTTAACCATATATATCTTCCTCTTAAAATTATGACACTGATAAAATAGTCGCTCAACTTTGAATTCATACAATACACTTGTATCCGTCATCGATGTTGGTACTTTGTACTTGGTGCTTGTATGTTAGAGGGAGCAGCTGGCTCTGAGTCAGATAAGATTCTATAATATTTCCAGCAGTATTCTTGTAGTCATAATCTATCACATCATTTCATGTCATTTTTCATTTGGGAGAGAGCATTTTTTTCCAATCAAATTATCCTTTCGTGGACCCACAGAGTGGACCTGGTTAATTATGAAATAAAAAGTATCTTTTCGTGCTGTTTTAAGGACAGCATCATGGGTTTCCTTCTCCCAATATGATAAGTGATGTTAACATGAAGTAAGTAGCTAATCTGACCAGATTGCACACCAACCTGTAATCCAAGTTGACATGCAAGTTGGTATTAGAAGCTGAAATTAGTCTAAACAACCAAGTTCATTATTATTATTATTTTCTTTCATATGAGTTCGTCTGGGAGGCCCATGGCATCTTGATGTGTCTCGTTACATTTCACAAGAGTCTTGTTCATTAAAAAACATGGAACAGTTTTCTAGAAGTTGGTAGCAATTTTTATTTATCACTTCTGTTTGTCCTATTTCAATATTTTATTAGTTATTCTCAACAAATCTTTTGTGACTGTGTTAATCATGTTGTCACTGATCTTTCCAGAAGCTCTCTCCAGAACCTGCTGTTTCCACTTTTGTACCACGAGTTTGTCAAATTCATTAGAATGGCAGCTATCTGGCATAGTTTTTTATGGTTAGTGAATTTGGAAGGTACATTTGCTTGAGCTGAATCTCACAACAACAAGAACAACCCTGTATCCCACAAAGAAGCAGGGGTTGGGGGGTCGGATGTATGCACCCTTTCCCCGATGGTCTAGATACAGGTGTATGATAGACAAATAGAGTAAGGGAGAATTAGGCAAAGGAGACAAACAAGGCAATGTAGAGAGAGCATAAAACAAACAAAGATGAAAGCAGAAAAGAAGCAATAGACATAAAAGTTAAACATCAATGGTCTGAATGCTCCTTCTCCGGTGGTCTCCATCCATGATCATTAAGAAAATGAACATTAAAGTGGACTTTGTAGAATTTATAATAAAACAAACAATAAAATTTATCCAAGTCCTTGTTATTGTCACTGATGACTCTAGAGGTTGTGGTTCTTGTTGGAGCTTCTTCTGCAGCTGGACCAGTATTCCCTTACAAGCTTAGAAAACGAGGAATTTGTCTGCATAAGAGTTGTAGGCTCATCATACTCCATGAGCTGCCCTGCAATAGTCAATCATGAAAATCGTATAATTAGTTCCATTCTTTATACCCAGTAGTGCTAGTGCCACATGTTGAGGTGGGAGAAAGCAAATTCTAATTATGGAAATAAATGTTTTGTACAAGGAATCAAATAACTCTGATCAAGATGTTGCCTTTTCAAAGCATGCATCTTAGATTCATCTATCTTCTGTGCTAAATACGCCTTTAAAGATTTGCTAACACTGTTTTGTCAGTTTTGTTCTCTATTGAGGTTGACCTTCTAACGTTTAGTTCTGACCTTTTTTACAACGAAAGGAAATACGCCCAGAATGTATTGATGGAATGCATACCAAAAGAGAGAACCATGACCATGTTGCTATCTATAACAGTTGGCACTCTGTGAGCCACTGTTATAACAGTGCAGTTGGAGAATTCCTCTCTGATTATCTTCTGAAGAATAGCGTCTGTTTTTGAGTCGATTGAGGCCGTAGCTTCATCTAGCACTAGAATTCTGTTTCTCTTCAGGAGTACTCTGCCTAGACAAAAGAGCTGTCTCTGCCCAGTGCTCCAGTTTTCACCTTCGTCGCTCACTGTCATTGCAAATAGAATATTAGGAAGATTTATGCTTTTGCATGAGCATAAGCCTGTATATGAATGCACATGCACTTTCTGTTTGCTGACTAATCTGACCTGATGAGTCTAGTTGCTTTGGTAGATTACTGATTGTTGACTTAAGTTGACACTTCTCCAGTGCCTAAAAAATAAAAGGACAGAATACATGTATGTATGAAGGATTTCCAAGGTGATACTTGGAATTTATTCAAGAGCTTATGGACACTTGGCTGACATAACTGACCTCCCATATCTCATGATCAGAGAAGATGCCGAGAGGGTCTAAGTTTGTTCGTACACTGCCTCTGAACAGTGTTGGCTCCTGGGGGATGATGCTGAGTTTAGTCCTTAAATCCTTGAGACCAACAGAACAAATGTCAAGCCCATCTATAAGAATCCTGCCACTTTCTGGTTCTACTAGTCGGAACAAAGCGCTTATAAGTGTGGTTTTGCCACTCCCTGTCCTTCCAACAACTCCTACTCGAGTCCCTTCATGAAAGGTGCAAGTGATGCCCTTGAGAACAAGGGGTGTATTTGGCCGGTATCGTATCTGGCAATAAGCAATCAATGAGAAGACCAATGTATGATGTGTTAAGCTTTACACTATTGTGATGATTATTTATAGGTGCATCATTCCAAGTGCTACGGTTACCTTCAGATCTTGTAATGCAATTCTGCCCTTGTTAGGCCATGTTGGCGATGGCCTGTTCTCATTGACGATTGCCGAGGGCTCTGGATGGATGTGCATGAATTGTTTGATTCTTTCTACTGAAATTATGTAGTTTGATAAGTTGCAATACCACCTTATCATGAACACTTGAGTCCCCGTCAATGTAAGGGCATAGGAAAGGGAAAGGCCAACAGGTCCTGCAAAAGGAGTTGAAAATCCTGTTGATGTTTTTCAATATTCATAGAAAAAGACGCTCGCAAGATCAAATGTGCACCTATGTGAAAAAAAGGGGTCAAATATGTACCTGAAGCTGTGTAACCCTTGGGAAGTAAGAGCAGTAAAAATGTAGCTGTGAAGAGTGTAATGTTTTGAAGTGCTTCTATACGTATAATTAGCCACTCCGTGGAAGCATTGGTGTAGAAGAAAAGTTTTGCATCTGTGTCTACAAGTTGTAAGTAGTTGCGAAAGAATCTATCAACCATATTGAAAGCCCTAATGGTGGTCACTCCGAGTGATGTCTCGGCCGCATAGTTCATAACAGGTGCTTTTGTTGTCCCATTGATCCTTACTATTTCTCTTGCTGAAGCCAGGTAATACCGCTGGGAGCAAGTACACGAGCAACGACATGCAAAGAAGGATTAGATATCAATGGAGAGTTTACTGCTTTAAAGGAGTGAAATGATCTTCTGCTACCTGAACATAGTTTGAAGCTACAGTAGTGATGATAAAGACAATCAGAATCTGCCAAGTTACTGAGGCCATGACTGCAATCATTCCTACTAGCTCAATTGCAGGGGCTAGGACAAGAGCGATGGAAAAGGATATATCATTATCCACAATACTCATGTCAGATGAAGCCTGCAAAGTCGGTTTACATTAAATGTTGAAGAAGTTGGATACCTGACCACCTGCAAGGATGCATTGATGAAAGCTACTATGCACAAGGACAGAGTTGTGATCATTACCCTAGTGAAGATCCGCCCAATGGGGGTGGAGTCAAAGAACAGCATTGGAGCTTTGAAAATAGAGTTATTGAGACCAGAGAAGAAAGCTTTTGATGCTTTCAATCCAAGAACAGCTGCAAAGAAGGACCTGAGATATACAAAAAATGTGCTGAGAGCTGAAATCCCAGCATAAGTACCAATTAAAGTGGCACTGCTGATACTAGGAATATCGATTGCCAATGCCAGCCAGTAGGTTGAGGCTGTCTGCAGGATAACAAATGCACATTGTGCTAATGTTGTGAAGCATAGAGAAGGAATCCCTTTAGATACAAGAATGTAATCAAAGAATGGCTTCCACCCGACATCACCAATCCCCTTTTCCTCTTCCTCTGTCAGCTGTGAAGCTACTAGTCCTTTCTCTGTAGATATCTCACCTTTTCCATCAAAACCATTTGAGCTATTATCTTCAACAGGTTGATTGATGTCCCCATTGTAAGGTTCACCCATAATCTCAGTACCTTGGGGGTCAGTTATTGTTATGGTGTCTTTATGTGCATTCACAAGCTGGTTGAAGGCAGTCCCAGCCATCAATAGCTCCTGATACCTTCCACATTGCTTAATTTGTCCATCTTCCATAACCTATCATGTAATGGTGCTACATAAGTTTTCCATCTTATGTTTTTATTTGTCAGAAAAAGGCAGTCCACTATTTTCATACCAAAATTTTATCGACTGCAGACAGAAATTCCACTTGATGAGTAACAAGAATCACAGTTTTGTCCTCTAGGGCATCCATGACACAATCCTGCAATGTAGAAACAACTGAGAAAAAGTAAGCATCCGGAAAAGAGGGGCTAAAGTTAATCCCTACGCAGTAACTATTAACGCTTAGTATGTCGTGAGTTTTACATTGAATAATGTTGCAGCTGTGTGTGCATCTACTGCACTGAAGGGATCATCAAGGAGATAGACATCAGCATCATTATAGACAGCGCGAGCAAGTTGAATCCTTTGTTTCTGACCTCCACTCATGTTGATTCCTCTCTGACCAATCTCAGTGAGGTCACCATGGCTGAAACTGTTGATATCCTTATCTAACGCACTTGACTTTATCGCTTGCTCATATCTGGCCTGATCCATTGGCTTCCCATAAAGTATATTACTGCGTATTGTTCCACTTTGGATCCAAGATGTCTGAGCTACATAGGCAATTGAACCATATGCATCCACCTAGAAATAAAGAAGTTAGTTAGCAAGAAAAGTTGAAAATATAGTTGCTATGAATGTAAATTTTTTTTTTGTGGTGAAGTGTAAAAGATAGTTATGCTCCAGCTTACACTTCCTGAAACTGTGGGTATTTCTTTGAGAATGGCATACAACAGTGATGATTTTCCTGCTCCAACTAGTCCACAAACTGCAACTTTCTGCCCTTTCTTCACCTCCAGATTTATATTTTGTAGCGTTATTGTGGTTGATTCTTGATCCCAACTGAAATTGCCTTGGTTTATCATTATACAACTCTCTGTATTTTCAGATGTTAACTTCCTTATCCCTTCATTTTTCAGCTCATCATCAAGCAAGAAGGCTCCAATCCTGTCAAAGGAGACCATGACCTGGATCAATGCAGAAATAACCTCAGGTATCATCCTCACTGGCTCCGACATGGATCTCAAAGTTGCCAGGACTGTGAAAATGGTGACTGCATCTAGAGGTGCACTGTGCAAAATGATGCACCCTAGAAAAATTGTTGAAGATATTATTGTGGGGCACATCCAGAAGATTGGAGTGCCTGCTGCCTTTATGTACAGTGATCTAGCAAGATGTTTGAACTCCTCTGCTCTGCAGGTTTCTATCACACCCTTGAACTTTTCTTCCCAGGACTGCAACTTTATGACCTTCATGTTGTTCAGGATCTCGGAGGTGGCCCTGAGCCGCTCATCCTGTGCTTTCATGAACTCTGTCTGGTGCTTTTGAAGTAGTTTTGCAAACGGTGTGTTCAGTAAACTGAATATAAATAGCGGGACCAAGCCTGGAAGAGTACCGATGCCCATGACGCCATAGAGTACCCCAACAGACAGAAAGAGTTGAGCAACCATTGTCCATCCGGTGTGAAACCACCATGGAAACTCACCCATCCGATAAGCATCCACTGCCATGTAATTCACTATCTCACCCGTCGAGTGTCTTCTCCTTCCCAAGCTCGAGAGCTTGAGCTGCTTCTGATACACTGCCACCATGAGAGCAGATCTTATCCTCATCCCTGTCCTCCTCGCCTGGAAAAACCAGTGCCTTTGCGACATGGACTCGGCCACCTTGACCATGATCAAACATCCTAACAAGAAGAGACCCTTGTTCAGATTCTCCTGCTTGGTGTTTGAGTTTTCGACAAAGGCGTAGAGCAAAAGAGGTGAAGCAATGACAGTTAGGGTCTTGACAAATGCGCCTATTCCTATGCATACCATCTCTTTCAGGTATACCTTCGATAGGGCCTTGATAACCAACTTTCCTTTACCTCCTGAACCTTCCTTGCTCTTGACACCTTCCCATGCATCTTTAAATCTTTGGTATGCTAAACTTGCCTCATCTTCAGGGAAAAGGTATGATAAGTCTTCAAGAACCAAGGGCTTTGCATAACCCAGGCGAAGTAGAGGATTGATCCAAGAAAATGTCAACCAGCTGAAGAAACTAGGTTTTGCCTGTTCCCCTTGTGTTTCTTTTTCCGCCTTCTTCGACAGCAAAGGTTCTTCAAGTATCTTATCATCTCTATATTGAATAAAAGCTTGACCCAGATTCTTGAAAGCACATATGAGGAGGAAGAGATTCACGGGCCACGCTAAGATGTCAATGACCTTTAACTCTTGCTTTGTGACAAGTATGTTGATATTCAAAACCGAGACAAGTAGAAATGAAGATACCCACCATAGAGAGCTGTAAATTCTGACTGATTTTACTCCTTGTGTTAGCGAAGACGCTCCTAGAGAGACCCAAATCAATCCTCTTACAGCGAAATCTATCCAAATAACCGGCTTATCCTCCTCCTTTTGAGCTATGAGACACCAAAAACAAGCACCGAAGTAAGTGGCGCTTATCACAATACAAGAGATGGAAACCAGCACAAGTGCCCTACTTCTCCTGGTATGGTTTTCGCTATGCCTTTTGCTGATGCAATTTGAAGCCAAAAGAAGGTAGAAAACCAATAGGAAGACTAAGTTTATGGCATCTATTACAGCTCTTTGGGTGCAAGGAGCGCTGAAATCCAGTTCACCTCCACAGATCCCCAGGTACGTCGCTGAATTTATCGTCATAAGATGGAAACAAGAGTTAGAATGTTAGAACTTAGAAGAAATGGCTTTTTCTTGGCTATTTGGGCAGATGATTATGACACTAAATCATGATGCATTGATGCCAGATTTTCAAGTCGGTTCTTTGTCATCGTTGGAGTGTATTACAATTTACAAACGTACTCATATTCTAGAAGAGAGAAATAAGTGATTGATGAAACAGAGAGTTGTTTACATACCAAAGGAGGTGAAGAAAGCCATGGAAGTTTGGGAAGGCATATTATGAAAAGATTTCTTTGGTTCAGGTGGTGTGATGCATATGCATGCAGGTGTGCTTTCTTCAGCCTATCTTTTTTTTTTATTCTTTCCTGTGTAACGCTCACCTCACTAATTTATGCCGGCTATATTCTACTTTTCAGAATGTGTTTAAAAATACTGTTTCTCTGTTCATGTTATTGAGGGAAAATGAAAATAAACAAAACCAATATATATTTGTGAAATAACCAACAATATGCTATTTACGAAAAACTTTGAAATTGACCTATTTCTCTATTCTTACTATAAGCATTTTAAATGGCCAAATTAGGTTTTAATTAGGATAGAATTGGGGTTGCAGTTGGACTGATGTACAAGAAGGAATGTACAAATAGTTAATTAGGTTTTTTATTAGTGTAAAATTGAAAGTATCCTTGAACATGACCATAAGCCAAGGGGAAAAATCACTTGGATAGGGAAAAAAATAAACACGTTTTACCTCTTATTGGTAAAATATACGGAGTACTGCGTATTACATTGTTACGGCACCTTTCAACAAAACTCAACAGGAAAATAGAGATGGGACCAATAATGAGTAATCTTGTGAAATTTCCCTTGAATTGGTAAATAAAGAGCGGTCATCCGGGGTTCGAACCGGGGACCTAGGGGGTACTACTCCACCTTTCTCCGTGAAATTTCCCACTCATTCATAATTAGCAGTTCCTTTTTGACTGATGAGACGAAATCATGATGCCTACAAATAGTTAAGAAACATTCTGATCCCAAAATAAAAACCATGAGTTTTTATTAGCTTAAGTAATAAAAAGATAAACCCATGGTTGCAAGAGAAACCTTAAGGGAAGAAGTTGAAAGGGGTTACATCTCTCTACCAAGGTAACCTCTTCATTTTTTATATTTATTCTTTTTTTTAAATAGTACATAAGTGGGTCGCTATTTCTTATTCATATTTATTTAGTATATTAATAACTAAAATTTATTAATAATATATATATATATTTAATATATAAATTATACCATTAATTTTATTTTATTTCTCTTCATAATTGGAGTATATTTTTCTCCTTTATATACCCCATCTTTATTTATTGTATTTTGCACTTCTTTTGAAGAATAATTTGGTTGAACATTTGTGGAACCATTTCAATGGCTCCGATCCAATTTGAGTCGTTACGAAATTAAGTTGTTATCTACCATAATGTAATGTTACAATTTTTTTATTTTTCATCTACATGAAAAAAAAAGTAAATATCAAGCACTTATGAATTTTATTTATAAATAATTATAAATGAGGTAGAAAAAGTGGAGAACAAGGTAACCTATGGTTGTAAGGGAAACCTCTAAAGAAGAGGTAGAAACGGTAGAAATTAATTTAGAAACGGTAGAAATTAATTTAGAGAAAAAAAAAATGTGAGGTGTCAAATTATGATCAGGCCCGTGCCAAGGGGTGGTTTAGGTGTGGGTCAGCCGAACAGGGCTCCCAAATTTTAAGGGGCCCGATAACGATTTAGTTTTAGTTTTAAAAAAAAAACAAAGGATGCTGAAGGAACATATAACCAATGTGGTCCACTGGCTTGTTGCGCTACAAACTTTTTTCATGCTTTGCCCCTTGTCCAGGGTTCGAATCCCAATAACAGGCAACAGCATCATGGATTTTTTTTTTGTATAATTTGCACTCTTTTTTCTTTCATAAAATCATAAATAATACATAGTAATATTCTTAATGTAATTTTTTTTTTCATTTTCAACTTATTAAGGGGCCCTTTTTTCAAGGAATTTCACCTTTTAATTTATTTTTTTAATCATTCAAAAAAATTATTCTCTTTCTCTTTTAAAAAACATACAAACCCATTGCTTAGAAAAATTAGTGGACTTTCCCCCCCAAAAAAAAATTAGTGAACTTATTACGGAAGTCATATACAAACTCTAAGAAAATCATATTTTTATCGTGTTTAAAGAATCATTCACAACCATTTTATATTTAAAAGAATATTCAAAGGCTTCAAATTTTTACCTTATTCCTATTTTGATTAATTTAATGTTCATAAAGTTGATTTTGAAGTACAACACTCCTTACAATCGATCCTTGGTGTTTTGATATCTTTTTTATTCTTTTGTAAATATAAATAGGGTCATTGTTGATTTTTTAAAATAAAAACATAATTATATATTTTGATAAGATCGTTAGCACAATATATAAATAAGGTCTGATTATTTTTTTGGCACAGGGCCCCCAAAAGTATCCGCACGGCCCTGATTAGGATAAGAGAATGAAAATAAAAAGAGGGAAGAGGTTACCCTATGGTTGCTGATGCTCTTAGTATTACATTTTAAATAAGAGATCCCTTGTGGTAAGAACTAAAAAGTCTCCCTTTTTCTACACACACATAGGAATACGATTAGACTCGTTACAATAGTGGGAGGGGATCGAACTTTCAATTCATAAAGTTTCACTTTACTTTCCCCTATCGAGTGAACTAAAAAAGTGTCACACTAGAGCACTAGACCTATTAACAATATGGCTACTTGTTATTGAATCTTATTAGGTATTAATGTTTGATACATTAGTTATGTGCTATATTATAAATGTAAGAACTGAGGTGTGGATATGTATTTTTAGCTAAGTGCAGTGTACTTGTGTGATTACAATATCTCATTTCATTCATGTCATTGAGAGCTTAGTTGCCAACCTATTGTAGATATTAGATCAACAAAAATGCCTCATTCGCCTAAATATTCTCTTTTACTATTTACATTGACATATAATTAATATTCTACCGACAAAGTCCTAATTTTTCTTAAAGTTAATATTCTAACGACATAAAATTAATATTTTAATGATCAATAGATCTATCAAATGACATAAAATTAATATTCTCTTTTACTATTTACATTCACATTTTATTTATCATATTGTTAATATATAATACAATATATAGTTTTCTTAAAGTTGTTATGATTATTTTTTCACTAGTTTTGTGTCCCATAAATTTATTTTAATATTATTTAAGTTTTTTTTTTCAACTAGTAAATTTAGCGTCTTCTTATTATCTAAATTAATATGAACTATAATATTATAATATAATTAAATTAATTTATGATTAGATAGATTTTGATATTAAAAAAAATGTAACGAAAATATAAATAGATCCTTCTTCCGAAAAATAATCTTGATATAAATAAAATTGCAGTTATCAAATATAAATAAATAATCTAACAATTGAATTTTATCTTAAAAAAGTGTTAATTACTCCATCAAGTATTTAATTTATGAACTATTTATCAATAATTATATTATAAATGAAGAACATTAATTGAATATAATATGATATATAATGGATAGATTAATTGCCTATCTTGCTAAATTTTTAATGAATAAATCTATATCTATATCATATGTTTGTCTCAAGAAATATCTTTTAGTTGTATAGAAATTACCAAAATAATATATATATATATAGATTATATTTAATCAGCTAAAATATACATAGATAGATTATGATTTGTGATGACTTTCCATAAATGTTGTCAACATACTCCCCCATTAAGAAAAACTTGTCGTTTTAGGAGTAAAATCTTGTTAAGAAAAACACGTGATTTTAGGTAATTTGATGTTCACTTTTTAAAATTACTCTTGTAATGATTAGAGATTTGTTAGTTATAGTTTTCAATAAAGTGAAAAGTAAGTAATAATTATGGGTATTGGTGTATTTTTGTTTGTTTTTATTTGCTTTCTTAAAAAATGTGCAAATGTCTAAAAAGACATGTTTTAATTAACGGATGGAGTATTTATTTTAACAAAAAAATTTTACTAAGAGAATTTTCTTAGAACTAACCACATGCCGTCATTTAGGTTTCTATGCATAAGTTTTTGTATATGTATACAGTTGTAAATAAAAAAAAAAGAATATTCTGCAAATACGTTTTTTTTTTCTTAGATGATATATATGACATTCTTCAAAGATTTTTCTTAGCTATTTGATGGCTAGATCCTTATCAGTCCAAGCAAATCAAAACAAAACTACAAAATATAATAAATTTGATAATGATATCATTGTTGTTCATTTACCTATTTGTCTCTTACAATGTCAATGACATTCCACTTATCGATGTTTTCATGTGGTGATGATGTATTTTGCTGTTCATAACCTCCTTTCTAGCATGGGGGATGTGAAATTATTTATTACTTTTTCCCATCTGCTTCATTTTAAAAAATGGTAAAAACTAAAAAGTGCAAAGGGTGATTAATGCATATTAATATTATTCGTTTGTGTTTGTTTATTATATTAAGGATTTTCTTAATGAAAATTATCCTTTTATTTACTCCGTATTATATAAGGAAAATTTAGCGTATTCAACATATTCCATTTTTAATTTCCGATTCCGTGCATGCTAACCGCTTTCCTTTCGTTAGTTAGTACTAGTATAATTGCTTTATTACTTACTAATAATTGTTGTTGTTGTTAATGTTTGGGCTCTGTCTTTATCATATGTCCTTTACCTATTTAATAAGGTGTTAAAGTTTGTGCTCTATATATCTTCTGTTAAATTATTTAACAATAAATTATTACGATAATCAAGAATTATCTATATTTTATACATATTTTTATCGACTAAAATATCCTATTGATATTTAATTGCATTTTGGACATTTGGATATCAACAAAGAGATTTAAAAAAAAAAAAAAAAACGTGTATGCCATTTGGTATCTATAAAACATTATTCATTCATTTAAGCTTATCTTTTAACAAAATACTAGTTCAACAAGTTATATTTGATTTTTATTAACTAATTTACTAGCTCAATAGACATTTTAATTAAGGTGTTCAAATTTATATTTGCTATTGTGTTAGCACCATTATACAAATAAATTATTTGAAGTTTATTTTTTAAAAGAAAAGAACATACACAAATAAAAATATGAGATATGATAGTTACTTCATTTTGGGCGTGACAACACCAATGCCAGAATAACTAATTGATATGGTTGAATGAGAGAGATGCTTTCCATGTTACATATTGAAATTAACGATCACAAATTGAAATAGTAGTTTTGGTGTTGGATCTTCTACTCATAGATTCAAATTTAAATCCTACAGTATTTGATAAAATAAATTTGTTTGTGATTGGGATGATCTGTATCAAGAATTGCTGTCAACATCATGACTGCTTTATGGAGTCCTACAATTTTTGTTGACGAGGACATGGCCCCTTTTTTTATAAGCCTCAAAAATAAAATTCACTTTTTTTTGTTGATTGAACTTAATCATCATCTTTTGTCCTGCTAGCTGTTACCTGCTTTGGATGTTAAATCTGTGTTCTTTAAATAAGTGTATCATTTACGGAGTAGTAACGTCTTGTTAAATGCACTGTTCTAAAAATCGCGCCTAGACGCTAGGCGACCCTCCCCCGCCTAGAGCTAAATGACCGCTTAAGCACGCCTAGGCGTCCGCCTTGACCGCATGGGCGTTAGGTGGCCCCTCACCGTCTAGGATCCGCCTAGCACTTTTTAGATCACTGGCTAAATGTATTGTACATATGATGCACTTATGGTTATCTCTTGATGCTTATTTGTTTATTAGACATCAGCTTAATATATGGATTGATCTGATAAAATCATTGACTTTGAATTGAAAATTGTTAACAAGCATTCAAAAAATTTTAGTATTGAATAAGAACTGGAAACATTGTAATCAGAATGACCTGGACCTAAAAAAATTCAAAATCTAAATCAAAATTAATTAAACCCTAATTCAAAATGACTAGTTTAAAACTGGTATGAGTTTTTAAATTGCACAAAAACCTTTCTAGTTAACATAAATATGAATACAGCATACCGGATTCGTGATAAGTTTATTGCAGAGCAATTTGATATGTCACTCTCATTGGCATCTCATTCCGTAAATCTTGAAACTTCAGATCCATCACCACCACCACCACCACCCCCACTTATTTTTTCCGCTTGAATAATAAAATTGCCTTTTTATTATTATTATTATTTTGATGAATGTGATTAGAAGATTAAGTTGATCATTTGTAAGAATTAAGATCCATTAATCAAGCATTCCTGACCTTATAAGACGGGAAAATTACAACAGCCCGCGTTAATAGGTACTTCTTAACTCGAGTAACCTTTTTTCTCAACTCGTAACTAATTACCTGGATATTTCGAACTTGAAATATTCATATCTCATACTGCTGACTTGCAAAATTGCACTGCAATTTTGAGTGCAATTTTGCAAAGTGGTTATGAAGATACTGTTAGATATTTGATTTTGTGGTTTGGCCATTATCTAAAATGTAAAATGGTTCATCCATGGATTTGCCAAAAGCCAGCTAGAATCATACGGTGTTGGTTGTCGAGTCATTGAAGGTGTGATTTGGATTCACTCGACGTGTAGAGGTCTCTCAAAGAAATTACGTTGTTCGGTTATAGTACTGATAACGACTACACTCGTGTCTCATGTGAGCAATTTTGATTCCAAGACTAGTGTTCATCACACTTGACATAATTGAGTAGGGTCAGTTTGTGTGCGGTGATTGATTGTTAAATGGAGCATGGTGGGTTTTATGTTTTAATGCATTTTTTCGATTGGTTTATGTTGGGGTGGGCCTGTGAGCAAGAAAATATCCCATATTTGAAATTTGAGATGTTTCAAGCTTACCAAGGGCGTGTTTGGCAACGGGATGGGGTAGGTGGAATGGGATGGATTTTGTGGGGTGGACGGGATGGGGATGGAAACCCGGGTGGGACCGGGTGAAATTTTGAAGCCAGTTTAATCTCGTTCGTGTTTGGTTGTATTTTGATGGTTGGGAAGATGGAGAAACGAAAAAAGTCCAAATTACCTCCACTAACCACATGAGATGACGAAAATACCCTCCCAAATACCCTAAAAGCTCAACTTCTTCTTCCATCATCTCTTAGTTGAAGCCCAACAGCTAGCAACCCCTCTCGACGACTTTGGCCGCCTTCGACGGCCACCGGCGCGCCGCTCCGCCCCTCCAATGGCGGACGAGGAAGGCGAAGATCCCCCGATCTTCCACCGCCTCCCCAACGAGCTCCTCTTCGACATCTTCTCTCGCTTTCCCACGAAATCCCTATGCCGGCTCCGGTGCGTGTGCTCCAGGCTCTGTATTGATTGATAACCACGACTTCAAGCTCCTCAACTTCTACGTGGCTCCCAATTTCAAGTCGATCTCGAGCGTCGCGCTCGGATACTCTGCCATTACCGGCGAATTCAAGCTCCTCCACTTCTACGCGGTCGACGGCAGGAGGACGTCGGAGAAGGAATTGTCGGCGAGGGAGATTGATCGGAGGAGGAAAGGGGATTTATATGCGGCGATGGTGGGTGACGGCGTCGGTGGTGGGCGGTGTAGGCGGGGGTGATGGGCGGCGGTGTTGGCGGTGGGCGGTGGGCGGTGGCGGTGGCGGTAGGGGTAGGGGTAGGAGAGAGGGAGGAAGAAGGTTGAAGATGGGGGCAAATTTGGGAGATTTTCATCCCCATCCCTAAATCCTCCTTTTAGGGGATACCTTTCCCATCCCATTTTTCGGTGTGGATGTTCCATCTCCATCCCCTTCCATCTCCCTCCATCCCGTTGCCAAACACGCGGGCACGGTTTCCAAAGCCCACCTCCATCCCCTTCCACCCACTCCCATCCCCAGTCACACACGCCCCAAGTAGATAGACCTGAGCATGGGCGGGCTTGGGCCGGGCCTATGAGAATATTTTGGCCCATTTTAACAGGCCGGGCTTGGGCTAGGCTCGGTTTTTGGGCCAACTCTCTTGTCCAAATCCGCCCACATGGGCGGGCCGGATAGCCCACCGTGCCGCCCATTATAATTTTGTAAAATATTATTTTTATTTTATTATTTTTACGTTTGATCTCAAACTGTTTGATCTCAAACTGTTTGATCTCAAACTACACAAATGTGGTAAGTGTCTCAAAAGATTGAAATTTTATACAAAACAAAGGTATACAAGTTACACAAATGTGAAATTACACACTATAATCTTTATGTAGGTTCATTTCAATGAATTTTTTTTTTGAAAATAATATATTTAGTACTATTGTATTTCTTAATTTATATGCGATGTAAATACTATTAGTATTTATAAAGTAATAGATGTAAAAGTTTAGATATTATATAATCAATACATATACTCCGTAGTATTTTAATACAAATACATAAAAATTAATTTAAGTAATATATATAGGCGGGCCGGGTCTACCGGCTCGCTTGGGCTTAACCCTTAGTCCAAGCCCGCCCTATGGGCTAACCGGGTTGGGCCTGTCGGCCCGCTTGGGCCAATTACCTTACTCAAGCCCGCATATTTTACAGGGCGGGTTAGGCGGGACGGGCGGGTTAGTTCATGTCTGCTCAGGTCTAGAAGTAGATAGGTTACTTCCTATTGACTAGGGGTGGGCATTTGTAGTTAATTGACATTTCAATTAATTGGTCATCAATTAATTGTCATTTCAATTACTAAAATGCAATTATTCTATTTGAATTGAAATAGGCAATTAATTGACTACCAATTAACTATAATTTCAATACAGCTAACCGGTTAATTGATAATTGGAATTTTGGGAGGCAGCAAGTCCACAACCAAAGTGTTGTGTTGCACGGTTAGGGATGACGAATGAAACGATTGAGTGTTAGTCCGTTAGATTTAGATATTATATATTCATTCTACTAAATTAATTAATTGACTGTTTAATTCTCAACCGAAAAATTAACACGTTTTAAAGTTTAAACACATTCCGCTTAACTAATTTTTTTGGATCAATTAAAGTTTAAATACATTCCACTAAATTAATTAATTGAAACTGTTTTGGACCAATTAATTCCCAAACGATTGACTTTTTGAGTGTTAGTCTGTTAGACACTATTCCCTCCGATCCAAAATATATATCGTTTGACTTTTCAACACGTATTTTAAGAAGCTAAAAACTATATAAAATATCAATTTTTTTAAAATTATTTTTTTACAATTTAATATTCATTGGTGATAAGTATTAAATTGTAAAAAAAAAATTAATATTTTATATAGTTTTTAACTCCGTAAAATACGTGTTAAAAAATCAAACGACATATATTTTAGACCGGATGTAGTATATATTCATTCCACTAAATTAATTAATTGACTGTTTAATTCCCAACCGAAAAATTAACACAATTTAAAGTTTAAACACATTCCGCTTAACTAATTTTTTTGGACAATTTAAAGTTTAAACACATTCCACTAAATTAATTAATTGAAACCGCTTTGGACCAATTAATTCCCAAACGATTGAGTTTGTGAGCGAGAGAACAGCGCGCGAGCGTGAGGCGATGAGCGAGAGAACGCTAGTGTTTTATCAGTTAATCAATTAATTGAAACTGTTTTGAATTGTAAAATAAAACCAATTCAGTTAACTATATGTATTTTTATTTCAAAACAGTTAATTGTAAAATGGAGCAATTTTTCAGTTTTTCAAATCAATTTTTCAATTTCAAGTAATTTTGCCCTTGGTTTAGAGTTGAAACTCTATTTGCTTTTATGCTAGGACTAATGAGGTTATGCACCTCTCCTTGATGAAGTCAAGGGTGTGGCTGAGTTGCACTTCACACATTTCTATGAACCCCTTGCTAGATTCATTCCCAACATTTGTATCCTTTGGCCTACGCTACTCGATCCTTTTAAGATACCAAACAACAAGTGTTAATGTTGTTTTTAAGGTCTACTTACCTTGCTTAGTTGCATGTCACGAGTTTAGAGTTGGATCGTCCTGATTGAGGTTGCTATCCATTCAAAACAACAAAGTTAAAAAAAAAAAAAAAAATCTAGCAATTATCGTAGTACTAGTTTACAAAATTGTTACATTAGGCTAAACTAATTTATTGTTCTAGGCCTCCTTGAACTTACAGTTGGTGGGCCACAATAATGACTTCATAGTTGGTGGGCTTCTATGTTGGGTTGATCACCATTTCTATTGGGCCCTTTTCGACTTTAAGGGGTAAGCCCTCGAATTTACTTTTACTAGTTTATAGTTTATATTACACAAAACCGCTTTTAAAAGAAGGGGTTTTGCAAAATCTTCCACAAACTAATAAATTACACAAAACTATCTATAAACTTGGTTTTCTTTCAAAGAATGACCCATAAATCTTTTATGTGTAAAAAATGTAAGCTTGTCACTTTCTTCTGGAATACTTTAGTTGATATATTATATACAAAGGTTAAATTCAATAATTGAATTAATGCTTCAATAATTTTAAACATATTTTACACATAAAAAGGTACGATTTTGGTTCATTGAAATGAAAAAAAACAAAATTTTGAGTTTATATATGTTTTTGAGAAAAATATACTTAAAAGATAACTAGTTTTTCAAATTCAGTTAGATTATAAACTCTTTTCATACGCATCCAATTTTCATCTTTCAAAGTGGTGAGTATAGCAAGTTAATTCCCAAGATAAAAATTAGAATTGGCAAAATTCTATCTATGTTATAATATTATTATTATGTGGATGTACAAAATATACACTTTACTTAGATAGAACTTTGTCTATAGATAGATTTACTATTACTTGGAGCCTAAGGAGTTTATCGCTATATATTGTACCGGTGGTGACACCAAGAGAATTCAGTTGAATACAATCTCATATTCTTCCCCGTTATTCTTACTTTATAATACGTTATCAGCACGAAGGTTTGCTCTTTGAGACGATAGTTGTAAAGATCAGCGGCTAGGGCTCCGATTGCGGCAACACTCATGAATATTAAGGCAAATCAAAGATAAGTAATCATTAGTAATGTTGTAAATGTTTATTATCTTGTGCCTTGTCAATATATATGCTATGTGACGCCATGATGTGTTTTGAGATCTATTAATTCTTTGATGCATGTAAAATCTGCAACCTTTGCTTTGATATATTAATTCTTTAATTGTTCAAATTATACTCCTGATTATATAAGAGATCGTTAATTGTTTTTAGAACTATATGTGGATCAATTGATTCGTTTTTTTTTTAATTAAAGATCAAAACTTGAAAGCACGTTTGCATTCTTGGATTTGTATGACTGAAGTTTATAATATTTTGCACGAAATTTATTATTTTATTCGATTGTAACCCTAAATTCCCAAATTTGCATCTTGGAGCTCGAGAAGAAGCAAGGCTCGCAGCAGCTGGTGGGTTTTACTTGGATTCTTCACAACGCAGAAACCAAAGAGATCGACTTTTGAAGATCGACATGGCTGGCCGAAGGGGCTGTTCAAAACACTGTGTTATCGAATACGACGGTGCTTCGAAGTGAAACCCCGGACGAAGCGGCGGAGGAACGATTCACGATTCCTATGATAGCCACAATTTGGGAGAAACAATCAAAGAAAAGTCTACAACATCCGATCAGGATAAAGCAAAAGCAATGATTTTGCTAAGGCACCACCTTCATGAGGATTTGAAGGCCCAATATCTAAAGATTAAGAATCCACACAAACTCTGGAAGAGTTTGAAAGATCGGTTTAAACACCAGAAGACTATTACCTTGCCTCGGGCTAGGTATGAATTTATGCATCTTCGGTTGCAGGATTTCAAGAAGGTTCATGACTACAACTCGGAGTTGTGTCGTATTGCCTCTATCCTAGATCTATGTGGAGAAACTATCACAGATTCAGATAAGTTGGAGAAAACACTCTCTACATTCCATGCTTCAAATCTCGTACTCCAGCAGCAGTATAGAGAAAAGGGGTTCAAGACATATTCAGAGCTCCTTACATGCCTAATTTTGGCTGAAGAAAATAACCAATTGCTTCTAAACAATCACAACAATCGACCAACCGGTTCGAAACCGCTTCCCGATCGATCGCTAAATATGCCAAAAGCAAATGCTACCTCATCACGTAGAGGACGTGGAAGAGGACGTGGGCAATCTCGTGGTCGCGGTCGTGGTCGTGGTCGAGGTCGTGGTCGTAGTTACGGTCAAGGTCATGAACATGACCAGGGACAAAAGCAAGGTAACACATGGTTTAACCAGGACATTCAAAAGAAGCATGGAAACAAATTCAAGAAGCAAAATCAACATGAAAGGCATTCTCAGGTTGATAAATCTACGCCTCAAACTGAAAACCTCTGCCATAGATGTGGAATAGCGGGTCACTGGGCGCGCACATGTCGCACCGCACCGCACCGCACCTGGTTGAATTATATCAAAAGTCTTTGAAGGCAAAAGACAAAGATGCAGAGACAAATTTTGCAACTGTCGAGGGTTCAGGAAAGACCCATCTTGAGGCTGCTGATTTCTTCAAACAAGTTAATGAAACCAAGCCGGTTACTGAGAGAGAGTCCAACTATGATGATGATGATGATGATCTCCTAAATTAGTGGCAGCCCTTGCTTGAAGTTTATGTTTTAGTTTATTATTATAAATCCCTTCCAATTACGTAGTACTGCATAATGGATTTGATGATTTATTGTTTTCCTTAGGATTAATTTTGTTTCACCCGCCGTACTGCATTATGGACTTGTTTTTGATTTATTGTTATAAATCCATTTCTCATTTACTTGTTTAGTTATGGACTCTATCGGTTACGGCAAAGTGCCGTTGTTTAATTTTTAGGACTAGTTGATTATTAAAATATTTTGCTTTCGTTTAAGCTTTAAGATTTTTTTTTTTTTTTGGTTACGGCATTTGACATTTTACGGCAATTAGCCTTTGTTTAAGTTTTAGCCTTTGTTTAAGACTATTATGATTATTAAATGATTATTTTTCAAATCTTTATGGAGTGTGAACTTGATATTTTGACCATTGAATTATTTATTATGAATTTGATATTTACATATGTTCGTGTGTATATATAGATATGGATCGATATAACGAGACTCTAAATGACGGGGAATTGTGCCTTATCGATAGTGCCACTACTCATACTATTTTGAAAAGTCCAAGGTTTTTCTCCAACCTACAAATGATGGAAAATACTTGGCTTACCCAAATTTTGGGTTACCCAGGGGTAATTATGTAACTTCCACAAAATAATTCAAATGGATAAAGGGAAATGAAAATCTAAAAAGTGTGTTATGATTACTCTACTTCTAGCATAGGTTAATAATGATGTTTTTTTACTTTTACTTTTCCTATAAAAGGGTTTGAATTACAAATTCACAATTTATTCAATTACAAATTCATAAGGTATTCTAACATCTCATCTCCAAACGGTAAAATTGTAATATCAATTAGTGTTATTAAAAATAAATTTTAAATAATACGGAGTATAACAAATTAATATTTTTAAAACATAAAAGAAAATTTATTTTATTTCCAACTTACATCATTTGATGCATATATATATATATAATATAAAGTTGGGAATATATATTGGAAATGGATTTACTTACTACAATATTAATTATAATTTATATTTATTTACTACAAACATTGTAACAAACAAAAAAATTGCCTCTACCCGGAATCGAACGGTAGATCAACTAGCAGCAGCTCGCGGACCTACCCGCCGGCTGCTACATAGAATGTCTTTCAGTAATCAACTATTGATGGTAAAACTTGATTTGAATTTGTCAAAAGAAGAAAAACAGGGAGCAATCAACAAATGCACTATGAATGACATAGTTCATCTCAATAAGAGATTCAGCACTCTCAAGTGGTTAGGGGAATTTAAGGAATTATTGCTGTAACTTCTGAACTCATCTTAATAAAATCAAGGAGTTCAAAGTGAAATTGGCAAATGACTGTCATGAAGAGTGAGTTTCTTTTTGACACATTAGTCTCCCTTTTTGCCTTAGTGCCACTGTTGTGAGTTTCTTTTTGACACATTAGTCGATACTTGTCGGTGCTTAGGAATCCATGTTGATGTCATTGAGCTCCTCATTTCTATATTTTTATTCCACTGGCACTGAGATGATGTTAGGTAATTCTAGGATTGAAATGATTGATTAAAAAAAAACTACCGTTCTGAATCTGGATTGAGATTAGTTCTTGATTTCTGATATGTGTCTACATTTTAGGGCTTGGTGTCTATCCCTGAAATCATCATTATATGTGAAATTGGGACTGGATTTATCTGCATTCAGGTTTTTGATTTGCTACTACTACTGTTTCTTGTTCAATGGTTTCTGGATGAGGACCTAAAAGTCCTGGATGTCATTAGGTCTTATTTATTGTTGCTTGCCTTAGGCATTTTTAATACGGAGTATTAAATGTGATTATCTTCTTTCAATAACTTATTTACATATAGGCTAGCAATGTTCCATTTGATCCCATCTTTCTGCATTTTTAGGTAGGTGGATTCATAATTGACTATATTCAATTGAGCTAGATATTTTTTCATACCGAATTCTGCACTGATTTGATACAGTGTTTTTAATTGCTAATACTTGATACTTCAAGTTTAAGGTCTTACAATATCTATTCTGCCACCTAGGATTTGGTTGCATGGACGGGTGAGAAGCATGACATGTATCTTAAGTCTAAGGAAGCTTCATTTGTGCCCCAACTCTACAATTCGTGCAGGCAAGTCGAACCTTCTGGACTGGGCCAGGTATTGTTCGGTCATCGACCTTTCTTATTTTATCTCTTATTGGATTTGTACATCCTCACAATACTCGTTTATGTTGAAGATGGTTATTCCGGTGTTGAAGTCCGTGTTACCCCCATCGACCTTTCTTATTTTATCTCTTATTGGAGGTCTTGCTGTGAGGAGGTATAGTTGTATATTTCAATGGCTTGTCTAAATTTCTGCCTTGACTGTTTAATTGTTTTAAGTCATACGGAGTAGTTTTTTCCCTGCTTAATTGACATTGTTTGCTGCTTGATTCCATTGTTTTGTTTGAATGTTGGCATATTTAGTCATCTTTATAGCGAGTTGGTGACATTGCTACATACCTCTCTCGTGTCGGAGGATGACAATACTTGCTTTAACCGTTAAATCTTATTATAGATCAAGGAACGTATCTATTTTGACTTGCTTTTCAGATTTGACTGTTAAATCCGGTTATTGATATTATTGTTGTGTTTTAAGGTTACTCTGTAGCATTTAGTCATCTTTATAGCGAGCTGGTCAAACTATTGTATACCTTTCTCGTGTCGGATGATGACTATACTTGATTTAACCGTTAATCTTCTTGATATACCAATGGACATAACAGTGTCCACTGGTATGAAAGATTTGACTGGTAAATTTTAATTTCACATTTTTTGCTAGCTGTATCATTTAGCAATTCATGAAAGTTGGAGGACGACTAAATTTCTCGCAAACCTATTATTCCCTTTGATCCTAAAGCATGACCAGATTGGATGGGAATTTTGTTTGATACATTGCATATCATTGTTGGCAACTGCCAACAGGTTGTGTGAATTATCTTGAGCCCTGAAAGATGAAATCTGCCACTGTTAGTGCGCTTTTTGACAAGTTAGTTTGGGATTCTAACTCTGGCATTTTATGCAGGGCATGCTATGGTGTTCTGCGATTTGTTATGGAAAGCGGTGACAGACAGATTTGGAGAACGGACCCCGCCTACAAGCCTCCTTGCAAGCCCATTCTCGCCGGATCGCGCCTTCTCTGTTCGCTCTCTCTGACAGACACCACTCTACGCTCTCTCTGCAACAGGTATGATCTCCTCTTCTCTTTTCTGCTCTTTCTCTAGTATTCTATTTTATTTGAATTGAAATAAAACGTCTGATCGAAACCCTAAGCTATACAGAGAACTACCGCTACAAAAGTTTACGAAGCCAATTTCACCCCTTTCACCCAATTCACTTCAATTCTATCGAAACTCTATAATTTTAGTAGATTAGGATGTAATTAGATCTTTCCCTCGCCAAATTCTTTGTCCTGATTGAATTTCACTTGGAAATTATTAGTTAGGGTTGCCAACTTCTTGAAAATTCCGAAAGCTTGTGGTTTGTGCGCTCTACGTTAGTTGTTCAACAATGTTAGTATTTATTTGAGTTTCACTTGGAAATATCAGTTAGGGCTGCCAACTTCTTCATTTCAATTATGTTTATCAGTGGTTGTTTAGTGGCTTGTTTTTATTCAATTGCTCCAATTTGGTTTAACATCACTGTGATTGTGGTAATTTTGTCTCATTTAAGTTTGAGGCTTTTCTCTTCCACTAGAAGTTCTATAAAAAGGGAATTGAAATGAATTTAGTCTAATTTAAGTTTGCTTTAATTCAGTGTGCTGTGAAGATCTCTGTCTGTCTAAAAAAAATTACAATGCTTTTCAGGAAATGTTTCGGCCTTAGGGTATGCAGATTGTAACTGAAGCATCCCAATAGCAACACATGTTGCTTATTTTGGAAACAGAACTATGGAAATGGGAAGATTAGAAAAGAAATTGGATAAATTCAGTTTTTTTATTAACAAATATAAGAAATATGAATGCTGAAATATAAGATGATAGATTGACAAATGATAAACTAAAAACCAAAAATATATTGGACGTTGTCAATGAAGGTGATGGTTGAATTCATAGTGATTGAATATTTGAATCACTTGAGTTTGGAAATGATCATATATTCGTCTCTCTGATATTTCAATTCGCCAAGTTTCACTCTTTGTGGTTTAAGATGATTGTTTCCAGTCATTACCCTTTATCATCTGCATCAGTACTCTTTCTTTCCCTTTTGAGATTTAACTGTTATTGTAAATAATTGGTCTGTATATTGTTCTCGGGTGTGATTAATCATTAATCTGTGCAAAAAACACATTTTCTTTTGCTAAGAAAGAAGGGGTGAGATTTTGTTATTGACTTCCATTTACCAGAATCACTTCTTCTGTAGCTTTGAATTGTTTTGGGAAAATTTGGGTTCTATTGAGCAACTGAAAAAGCCGTTAGGTAACCCCCAATTATGATTAGAGCTATTCGATGGGCTTTCAGCTTAGTCTACGTGTGAGTATAAAGGAGACCTTTCCAATTGTCCCTTTCGTCTAATGTGATTCATGCTTATTTTAGAAGTTAGAACACTTAATGTAGACACTGTTTCTTGTCAAAAAAAATAAATTTGTAGGACAAATCAGGAAAGAGTGTTTCTTCCTGCAGTTTGCTAGTATAAACTTCGCACCCATCAATTTATGTGTTAGTTTCCTTTGCAAGGTAGAAATTTATACTATTATTTTATTTAAGCCTATTAGCTCAAATGGTAGAGCAATGTGTTTATGCACAAAGATGTGGGTTCAAATCCTGCATAGGCTACTATAATAATAAGGTAACAATTACCACAATACATATTTACTTTGATTCAACAATTTACCACGTTTCTAAACACATTACACAATTACCACAATACATATTTACTTCGGTTCAAAACAATTATCACACGACCTATATACTAGTCCTATAGTATAGCATAATCTTTAATGTAGAGGGATGTCTAACCTTGTAGTATAGCATAAATATATGATATACATTTGTTCAAAAAACTATATACTAGTCCTATAGTATAACATAATCTTTAATGTAGAGAGATGTCTAACCTTGTAGTATAGCATAAATATATGATATACATTTGTTCAAAAAATAATTCCTTTTTGCCGAAACTGTGAGTCGAACACATGATCTGATAGTAGTGTGGATGAGAAGAATACCAATGAGCCGGATAGTGCCATTGCTTTATTCGTCATTTCTTTTTATCTTCAAATCCTATTGTTATGGCTTTAGAACAATGCCCCGCAGGCCTATCGGCAGGCCGCTGCCAGACATATAAAAAAATCTTTTAAATAGAAATACAAGTTTGTTTCTTAAATGTTTTCTAATTTAAAAAAAATATACTAATAAAATGGCCACAGGCCTATCGGCAAGCCGATAGTTGTTATTTTATTTTTGTTAAATATTTTCATATTAAAACTAAAAATATATAATATATATTTGTGGAAAAAGCTTTTTAGTAAAGTTAGTTATTAAAAAAAAGTGGACCATTAACGAGAGTTTAATTTATTTATTTTTTGGCGAACTCGGGATTTTATGATAATTCGATCCCGTTTAAATAAAGGTCATATAAATAACTTACATTGTGTTAAAAATGTGAATTATATGACCGACTTTTATAATATAAGTGGAATAAACATAATTATAAAAAAACGTGAATCATAAAAAAATGTTAATTATAAATTATGTTCATTAATTATATTAAGTTAAAACATAAGGAATTATAAAAAAAAAATCGAATTTTAAGTTGGTCTTAGCCGAAAAAGAATAAATAAATAAATTATAAGGGGAAGCCTAGTCCTAGTAGAGTGACCTTTTTTATAGGGTAGATCTAAAAAGCTGATATACCTTTTCTTATTTTTCCTTTTCTTTTAATCATATTTTCAAAATGACCAAAAAATACCCTTGGGTAACCCAAAATTTGGGTAAGAGAATCAGCCTCCACAAATGATGGAAACTAGTGTGAACACAATCTCAGGGAAGAGTAATCTAATTGAAGGCTCCGGAAGAGCTTCAATCTTGTTACCCGGAGGAACAAGAATACTCATTAGAGATGCCCTATATTCAAGTAAATCGCAAAGGAGTTTACTCAGTTTCAAAGACATTAGAGAAAATGGTTTTCATATAGAAACCATGAATGATAATGGCATTGAGTATTTGCTTCTTACATCTTGTGAGAATGATGATAAGCATATCTTAGAAAAAATGGGTATGCACACATCTGGTTTATATGGCACACGAATCCACCCCATTGAAACTCATAATGTTACCAACCAGAAGTTGGTCAAAAAGGAGATTTTCTCTTTATGGCATGATAGACTCGGTCACCCAGGAGAAACAATGATGCGTCGAATTATTGAAAATTCGCATGGTCATCCATTAAAGAACTTGAAGATTTTTTCAAAGGATGATTTGATATGTAATGCGTGTTCTCTTGGCAAGTTAATAGCAAGACCGTCTATAACAAAAGTGAATGAGGAATCTCCCATGTTCCTTGAACGGATTCAAGGAGACATATGTGGACCCATCACACCACCTTGTGGACCATTCAGATATTTTATGGTATTAATAGATGCCTCGACACGTTGGTCCCATGTAAGTTTGTTGTCAACAAGGAATGTTGCATTTGCAAGGTTATTAGCCCAAATTATTAAGTTAAGGGCTCATTTTCCAGATCACCGGATTAAAAGAATCAGGCTAGATAATGCTGGAGAATTTACCTCAAAATCCTTTTATGATTATTGTCAATCTACTGGTATTGTAGTTGAGCACCCAGTAGCCCATGTTCATACACAAAACGGCCTGGCAGAGTCGTTGATTAAGAGGTTACAAATGATAGCTAGAACGATATTGATGAAATCGAGATTGCCTTCATCAGCTTGGGGATTTGCAATTATGCACGCTGAAGCTTTAATACGTCTAAGACCCACCACTACAAATAAATTCTCCCCATTACAATTGATCTCTGGAAGAGAACCAGATATTTCATTTTTGAAGGTGTTTGGTTGTGCAGTATATGTCCCAATTCCTCCCCCACAAAGAAATAAAATGGGACCACAGAGAAGGCTAGGAATATACGTAGGGTTTGAGTCCCCATCAATCATTAAATTCCTGGAGCCTATGACAGGTGATGTATTCAAGGCTCGATACTTAGACTGTCATTTTGATGAAGCCAAGTTCCCAAAATTAGGGGGAGAAGAAAAGAAAGTAATTAAGGGAGACATTGACTGGAGTGTAGATTCACAGTCACATTTAGATCCAAGAACGAGTGAAAGTGATTTTGAAGTTCAAAGGATCATACACTTGCAAAGTGTAGCAAACACACTTCCAGATGTATTCACGGACATTAAGAAAGTAACAGAGTCACATATACCAGCTGAAAATGCACCGATTCATTTGGACATTCCAAAAGCAACCACAAATCAACAGATGGCAACGACTTCTCAAATACGTCGGAAGCGTGGGAGGCCGCTTGGATCTAAGGATTCAAACCCACGAAAGAGAAAAGATATTAATGTGCCAAATATGGACACTAATGAGGATAAATCTCCAGAAGAGATCCCTATAGAAAATCCAAACAGTAGAAACAAAGACGATAATGATTTTGAGATGTCATTGAATTATGCATACACCGGACTAGGGTGGTATCGAAAAGATGAGATTATAGATGATGTCTTTTCTTATTCTGTTGCACTTACAGTCATGGAAGAAGATGACAATGATCCTCGAACAATGGAAGAATGTAGATGTCGAGATGATTGGAATAATTGGAAGGAGGCAATTCAGGCAGAACTTAATTCATTAAGTAAACGTAGTGTGTTTGGGCCTGTAGCACTAACACCAGAAAATGTGAAACCAGTGGGTTACAGATGGGTATTTGTACGAAAGAGGAATGAGAAAGGGGAAGTGGTAAGGTATAAAGCTAGGCTGGTTGCACAAGGTTTCACCCAAATGCCTGGGGTAGACTATATGGAGACATACTCACCAGTAGTAGATGCAACCACGCTGAGATTCCTAGTCGCTTTGGCTGTTAAGGAACAACTACAAATGCAACTAATGGATGTAGTAACTGCCTACTTATATGGATCACTAGATACAAACATATACATGAAAATCCCTGAAGGATTTAGAATGCCTGAAGCATTAAAGTCCAAATCCCGACATATGTATTCCATTAAACTAAATAGATCTTTATATGGGCTAAAGCAGTCAGGTCGGATGTGGTATAATCGCTTGAGTGAATACCTATTAAAGAAAGGTTTTGTGAATGATCAAGTTAGCCCATGTGTATTTATTAAGAAGACAAGCTCGGGTTATGTGATCATAGTTGTGTATGTTGATGATTTAAATATTATTGGAACTCCAGAAGAGATCCGAGAAGCTGCAGATTATTTGAAAAAGGAGTTTGAGATGAAAGATTTAGGAACAACAAAATTTTGTCTCGGCCTGCAATTTGAGCATACAAGGAGTGGAGTTTTTATCCATCAATCAAGTTACACGGAAAGGTTACTAAAACGTTTTAACATGGATAAAGCACATCCATTAAGTACGCCGATGGTAGTAAGATCCCTTGACATAGACAAGGATCCTTTCCGCCCTAGATCAAATAATGAAGAGATATTGGGTCCTGAAGTACCATATCTCAGTGCGATTGGAGCATTAATGTATCTAGCCAATAATACCCGACCGGATATAGCTTTTGCAGTAAACTTGCTAGCTAGACATAGCTCAAACCCCACAAAAAGGCATTGGAATGGTGTCAAACAAATTCTACGTTATTTACGAGGAATAATTGATATGGGGTTGTATTTTCAAAGATCTAATCTTTCACAAAGTGCATGTTTAGTGGGTTATTCTGATGCAGGTTACTTGTCTGATCCACACAAAGCTGTGTCACAAACAGGGTACGTGTTTATGTTTGGCGGAACAGCTATTTCATGGCGTTCAACAAAGCAGAGTCTAGTAGCCACATCATCAAACCATGCAGAGTTGATTGCTTTATATGAAGCTGGTAGAGAATGTGTATGGTTAAGATCATTTATCCATCATATTCAAGCCTCATGCGGATTGAAGTCGAGTATGCCTAGGCCAACGGTGATATATGAAGATAATGCAGCTTGCATTGCCCAGATCAGGGAAGGATACATCAAAGGAGATAGAACCAAGCACATATCTCCGAAGTTTTTCTCCACTCACGAGCTTCAATCAAAGGGGGTGGTTGATGTGCAACAAGTTCGATCAAGTGACAACATAGCAGATTTGTTTACCAAATCATTGCCCGCGAAAACATTCCAAGGGTTCATATACAAGATGGGAATGCGCAGCTTGAAAAGAGATAAGCTCACATGAGGGGGAGAAATGTACGCGCCGCACTCTTTTTCCCTTCGATCAGGTTTTTTGTCCCACAGGGTTTTTCCTGACAAGGTTTTTAACGAGGCGGCACCACCAGAGCGTACGAGACTGCACTCTTTTTCCCTAAGCTATGGTTTTGTCCCACTGGGTTTTCCTAGCTAGGTTTTTAACGAGGCAGTCAGCAGAATAAAAGATTGTACATCCAAGGGTGAGTGTTATAATATATATTATTTATGGATGTACAAGGTTTACTTAGGAAAGTTTTATCTTTTAGTAAAGATCTTGTTCTTGGAGCTTAAGGAAGTTAGGCCTATATATATTGTATTTGGTGGATTTCCCAAGATACGATTGAATACAATTACTCTTATTCTCTCCCTATTCGCCACGTCGTTAGCGCTAGGGGCACATCAAAACGCGTTTGGATGCTTCTCCACCGCTGAGATCGAAGAAGACGATCCAATTCAGGGACAAATTTTGGATTAATTACAAATTTTACCCTAAAATTATCAAAATTTCGGATTGGCATGCACTTTTCTGATAAATAACAGAAAAGACCCAAACTTTCAGGGTTACAAGTTTTGTCCCTAGTGAAGGTTCCGGTGGGTGGAAAATCTCTTCCCAGAAGTGATGAGATTTAGCGAGTGAAGTAGATAAACACATCTCCCGAAGAGGATGTATACATAAATTATATCAATCCTCGAAATGCGCTGTCGTGGAGGTAAGTAGAGGTAAGTGCAATTTGATTTTTCTAATTTATTATTTTGTTTATAAATAATTTATTCGGTATCTTGAAGTAGAAAATATTATTTTGTCTGTTCGTTTGTATATTATATTTTTATCATTCATCTCCTAAAGCAGATGAAAAGACATATCTCCTGAAGTAGATAAAAACACATTTTTCATGCCTTGCTTCGGATTTTGTCTATCTATCTCTATATTAACTCATACATATGATTGTTGCTTTATTGTAATAGAGTTACCCCCTTATTTATTGATAATATAAAGATTATTGTTCATAATGCTGCATCTTATGTTTGCACATGTCCGTTCATTCGCCTCAATTGAGAATATGCTCATATTTATTTTTTGAGATAGTGAATAAAGATAGATTATCGCCAATTGGAAAGATAATCAAAACAAGGCATTATGATAATACTGTAAATCTCTTTTGGAGTGTGATTAATTAGAATTTCCTTGTTTGATTAATTAGAATTTCAAAAGGTTTAAGACCTTATACATAAGGATGGATAGAATTATGTTATATGATATATATTTTAAATAAACCATGATTATAATTTATTAATATTTTGATTTGGTGATGGATTATGTCATGTGAGTGGTTGGTGCACGGATCCACACTAGGATATCATGGTAAAAGAAGGCGAATCCTAGAAGATTGAACTCTACTTGGTAGTGAGTCTATATGAGTTAGACTCTACTTTAAGACTCGTGATGGAGCTGGACTGATTTTTCAATATTGGTATATGCGATAGAGCTTGCGGTCAGGTAAGCCTAAACATCATATATTTGAATTATGGTTTTTGTGCCTCTTGATCATGAATGATTATATATGTGTGTTATGAGTTCATCCCGTACATGAAATATGGATTATCATTTAGTTGCTAATTGCAATATGACGTTATTGATTGCACGTGTAGATTTTATATCATAAATCATGCAATAGTGCTAATATACTTTGATATATGAGAATTTAGAGCATTGGTAAATCATGTACGAATGGGGGTTGACGATGCATATAGATATGGCTATTGGGTAAATTGACCATATATTAAACGGATACATGATAAATGATATCTAAGTTGATGAATAAATAACGTCACCATGCATCGATTAAATATTAGCCTCATCTTTGTAGTAACGAGCTAAGATGGTATTGTTGATTCCATCTTGTACTTGCAAATTATTTCATATATGATTTATTTCATAGAAGGTGAAATATAAACTCCTGAAGTGGTTAAACTTGCTTGTTTTCTGATCACCAGAAGTTGACATATGATTTATTTCATATATGATTTATTTCATATTCTTCCCCGTTATTCTTACTTTATAATAATCTATTCATTTTGGGTATCAATTTTTTTTTTTTTTGGTAAGAATTTCGAGAGGGCTAGCTTTACCCGATGGCATCCTTACGGATGAGGTCGAATCTCATTGCCTCTGGCCGAGTGGCAAATGTGTGCAACCTTATCATTTACTCTATTGTCATTACGGTGCACATGAGAATAAGATACTTTCCCGAACTCCTTATGTCAAACATTTTTAATTTAGTTTGTCCTCAAATTGTCGATAATAGTTAAGGCATCCCCTTCAATTATTATCTTACCAATTTTGAGTTGAAGTGTTTTCACTATCCCTCCCCTTAGAGCCAATGCTTCAGCTAGTAAAGGAGACTGTTTTCAGTAGTTCATATCCAATGGTAATTGGTTTTACCCTTCTGTCTCTTATAATTAATCCACCAGAGCTTTTGTTGTTTTGTAGAGATGATCCACCAAAATTTAGTTTGAATTTGCCAAATGCAAGTTTTTTCCATTTTTGTTGCTTGAGAGCTTTGATTTGCATGCCCTTTTTCACATTCTGTTGGGGTAGGTCTGATTGATTTCCATTGTCTTCTTCATACATGCAAGCTTGAGCCCAATTACGTATGTGTGTTTCGTTAGTGCGAATTATGTCATTGTTTGTTGGTATAGTTGTATTTGAGAAAGTTACTTGGTTCCCAGTGAACCAGGTGATCCACCACATGAAAGCAATTTATTATCTTACTCTCTTATTCATTGTGTTACCTTTGAAAGATAGAATTGGTCTTATGTCTCTCGAGTCTCGATTCTTCAATGCAATTTTTGATGTGGTTATGTTCTGAAGTATTAAGTAGGCCATGAATACTATTTACCCCACATTTGAGGAATAAATGCGTATCATCTTCGTTTGCATTATTACACAAGATACAAGTTGTTGGAACCGCAACACCTCTTTCGTTGAGGCGAGTTTTAGTAGGTAAACCTTGTTGGGTAATTTTCCATAAAAAGTTTTTTATTTTTGGTGGGGTATTCAATTTTCAGATCCAAGAATTTGGATCTTCTGTCTCACCATTTTTGTTTGTTATGAGATTGTATGCGCTGAAAGTTGTGAACCAACTTTCTTTATTAGGTCATCAATATAGTCTATCTTCGAATTGATTTTTCGGAAGTGGGATATCTAAATTATCGTTTACTATCTCTTTTGGGAAATTGTATATTTAGCTCGTCTGCCTACCATTTCCCCCTATAATGTATTATTCTACCAATTCATTCTCACTTATACCGTCTGGTATGTTAATCCTTTTAGTAATTGGTTGAGTGGATAACCAATTATATTTATCGATTATTTTCTTTAATGAACAACTAAACTTTAGTCCGAAATAATGAAATTCTTAAATACGGTCTCAAAGAAAAGGTGAACCAAACTTTATTTCGATTTGCTACATTTTGGGTATCATTGAAACAAACAGAGGCTAATAAAACAGTCGGACAGGCTTTACAGGCAACAAACCGAAATGCATTTGGGCCACCAAAGAACCCATTAAATTTACCTGATTCAAATTTTCAGAACTATACTACTAATAGCAATTAATACCGTATAAACTGCCAACAAAATTTTCATTTAAAAAAATGGAAAAGAAAATGTGACCACCATGGAAGACAGAATTTATGTTCACGGATGGGGGGCAATTAGGTGATAATTTTCAGAACTATACTACTAAAGTATTTATAAATTAGGTGATAATTTTGAAAAAAATAAATTAAAGTATGGGATAATTTTTATAAAAACAAAAATTAAGGTGAAGAATGAAATTAAAATTTTAAATAGCAATTGAAGCAGTGGAGGGGAGCAACAATTCCATGGAGGAATGAAATGAGGGATAAGAAGGATTTTTTTGAAGGCGAAGGATTTTTATTCTAAAGTTATATAGTATATGTTTGGTAACTGAAGCTGAATAGGTAGTTGAAATTGAATGGTTAATTATATAAAATATATGTTAAATTAAACTATTGATAAATTAATAATGTGATTGGTTATTTTAACCAGGTACAGAACCAGGAATGAAAATTAAGGTAGACTGAAATCGCCTTATAATGAACAAATTTTTAGGACTTATTAATATCACAAAAATACATAATTAGATTAAAAAAAAAACTAATAAGGAGAATAAATAAAGGACAAATTTTTAAAGCTTATTAATATCACACATATATGTATGTAAAGTACTGCCTAATTCAGCAAAACATGCCCAGAAGCAACGAAAAAAACTCATAGAAAAATTAATAGTGAAGCAAGCGAAGTCGGGAATCCAACCTGGGTTGTTTGAGATAATCCAATATTGGGCTAAGATAATAAACCAACTGCACTACTCTAACTTTGTGTTACATGCTAACTGTTAATTATTCGAGTTCTGAATTTTTGGGGTGGGCTGCAGTAAAGCCCAATCCACTCCTCGGCCCGTCACAGATTTTAACTGAATGGGTAGGCAGGGTAGCCGATAAAACTATCAAGTAAAATGAATGGATTTGTGTGTATAAAAAAAAGCTCTGAAAAGTTTGGAGGTGTAACTGTTGAAAATTCAATTTTAAAATGTTAATTAAAATATAATCTTACCTTTATTTTATTTAAAACTATATAATATTAAAATAAAAATCTCTGTAAAACTACTGATTTTTTCACTTGATTACGATTAGAAAATGAACTTGATCAATTATGATTAAACTGGAAAAAAAATGTATATATAATCTTCTACATTCTTTTGTTGGGTGTAAATCTTCTGCATTCTTTTATCTAGGGCTGGCAAATGGTACGGAAATTACCATACCAACCACGTACCAACCACAAACCGACTATGTTGGTAACCACACTTGTGGTAACCAACATGGTGGTAACCATCTTGGTGGTAACCACATGAAGATGGTACAGTAATGGTAATGAAATCTGAATATCATGGTTACCATGGTTACCAAGTATATATATTTTTTTTATTTATTTAATGTTTTGTTGTTATTACCTTTAAGTTTTAAGTTTTTTAATTTATATTTAGTTTTTTGATTTTGACCTAAATTGGTCATTTCTACATTTTCTACTAGAAACAGTAGGAACATTTTGAATGTTTGAAGACTTTGAACTTGTTTTGTTTGAACTTGCATGAACATTTTGAATGTTTGAACAATTGAACTTGGTTTGTTTCAAGACTTTGAACTTGGTTGGTTTGAATTGGTTTGTACTTTAGGTTATGAACTTGATTTATTTGAAGTTTTAATAGGTGGTAATCATATTATTTTTTTAACCATATTTTTTCGTTCGATAACTTTGATGACTACCGGAAGGTAGCCAAAGGGTTTCAAAAAAATACAAACAGAATTACAGTTTGGTAACCATGGTAATGTACCGATGGTAACCACAAGTCGTGGTTACCACATATGCGGTAACCACGACTTGTGGTTGGTACGTGGTATGAAAATTTATGTACCACTAGTTTGTGGTTGGTACGTGGTAATCACCATTTTTTGGTGGTTACCGTACCATGCCAACTCTACTTTTATCTAAATATAAATTAATAATAGTGAAGCAATCTTATTTTCAAGTGTCTGACTTTTATTTATTTTAAAGAACTTACACAATACTGGAATTCAGGAATATCATACACATAAGGATATATAAAGACCTATTGTGATTAGTTTCATAGTCATAGTTGATAAGGTGGGTCGAGGACTCGAGGTTATATATGACTTGGTTTTTTTGGACTCTTCATCTCACATGGGTCATCAATTAATGATTTTCCTTTTTATTTTTAATAATTAATATGCATTTTAGAATTTATATTTACGTGGATAGGCCCCGTCGTTTTTAGTTTGCCTTTTTTTTAATGGGCTAACCAACCCCACCAGTAATTGTACGTTCAGAAAGCTTTGGAAGAAAAAAAAAAATGTTATTTAATATTTTTTTTTGAAAGCAGGATAAGAATTAAGAAAGTCGTCGTCGCAGGGGCTTCTTTCCTAGCGCGTCTGAGCGGACGAGAACAATAGTTCTGGATCAGCAGTGAGACCTTTGTCGACAGGGATACTGTAGGCTAGACGTGCAATCCTGTCAGCCACAAAATTTGATTCCCTGGAAATATGACAAATATCAACATGAGCAAATGAATATAGATCATCAGTCATATCATCCATTAACAGCTCAATATTCCAGGGACATTTCCAGTCACCCAGGAGAGCATTAATGACTACCAAACAGTCCCCTTCAATAAGCAGACGTTCAATGGCCAATGATTTAGCCTTCATGACCCCCATTCGGAGGCCCAACGCTTCCAGGTAAACCGGAGAGTTATTATTGCAGGGCCCCGCCTCCCAGAAGATAACAGTCACCGCATGGTCTCGAATAACGAATCCGAAAGTGCTCTACTCTGACTTGTTGTAGGAGCCATCAAAATTTAGCTTACAATACCCGGTCGTTGGCTTTTTCCAAGGGCCATTTTTGTGATAAACAATATTATCCGATCTATCAGACGAGGCAGAAACTCTGCTGGTGTTTCCTGTAACCAATTTTTTAGGTAGACCTGTATCATCACTTCTAGCCGATCATGTATGGTAAGCAGTGTTGCAGAACACAACAATCGCTTGGACTCGAGTAGACATAACGTGTTGGAAAGTCAACTAGTTCCGGAAGTACCAAATACTCCACCAAGCATAAATTTGCTAATATTATATTTCCCTATGGAAATATAAACACTGTTAAGTATATGGTTGGATTTAGTATTCCTGTTAATAGTAGCAATATTTGGATTACAAATATTTAAGGCTGTGAACAGAGCCAAGGTGTTTGGGCATTGAAGCAGCGGATGAAAAACGGATTCCTTTGTGCACCCACAGAAGAGACACCCAGAATTACAGAAACATGAGACCTCTGCAATTTCTCAGTTGTAGGCAGTCCATCACGCGAGATCTTCCAAAGAAAATGTCTGATCTTATGAGGGATTGATAAGGCATGTTTCCAATAGGCATTATAGGTTAGTTTAGGTGCATTTCATTGTTATATAATCATGTTTTAGTGTTAATTATATTAGCATTCATTTTGTGGGAAAGTTCAGAATCTACGCTATTTCGGTGGTTTTATGTAGATTTTTAGATCCGAGGCAAAGAACACGTGGAATTGAGCTAAGTAAGGCTAAAGAGAGACTTGGGAGAGCTTAAGGAAGAAGTCCCGAAGAGCATGGAACAACCCAAGGAGCAACGGAAAACGAAATCGAGGTCTAAGAGCGAAAACGAGGGCGAGTCGCGAAACCTGTCCGCCCGGCGAGCTGAACTTGTAACGCACTTTCCGGAGGCCTCGAATGTCCGATCGACGCATATGAGCATGCGTTGGAAAGTTCTTTCGAAGATCTACGTGATGGTGTTCTGCTGGATTTTCGCTGACAACGAATGGATTTCCGCTGCAGCGAATCAAGTCAAAGACATCATGTCTGAGCAAGTCCATGCGCACGTCTCGCTGCCAGCGGATGGGATCTCGCTGCCAACGAGTGGAGTCAGCAGGAGCATGTCCAGGAGCAAGCACGTCTCGCTGCCAGCGAATGGAGTTCGTTGCCAGTGAGTCGAGTCAGCCCGGCCGACCAGGCAGCATTCGCTGCCAGCGACTGGACTCGCTGCAGCGAGCCATTCGCTGCTAGCGGAAATTTTCGCTGCCAGCGGAATTTGACGTTGGACTAAACATGGAAAGTCTATCTTCTATCTAGTTTGTTTAGGAAGTTTCTGTCTTATTTGTCTATCTTTTAACTTATTTATGAAAGACATTAGGCTTATAAATAGGATGTTTTAGGATGATTTATGGTTAGTTTTTAATAGAAGGGATTCAAGTAGAGAAATCGCCATTAAAGAGAAGAAAGCTTAGGTAAGCCATGTTTGGCTAATTTTGTAGTTTTCGCCTACACTTTCGAGACTTGGTTGGTGGTTTTGTAAGTTTCTAATTTAAGTTATTTTTCCTCTTTAATTCTTTTAACTTCTTTGTGTGATATTGATTATGTTATTGGTGTTATCTTGATTAGCTACCTTGATAATATTGATTTCATGCTAGGATTTAATACTTTCGTATTTGTGTTATTTCCGTAGTAGCACGCATAAGAATGTGGATTCCGTGTTTGAAGCATGATTATGTAGGGAGTTGACATATATCTTAAACATTGATTTACCGTGTTTAATTGGTGTTATTTATATGCTCAAGTTCTTGGGACTATTTGCTATCTCTTTGTTAAATCTTGACCGTGTTAAGGTTGCATTGAGGTGTAAGGGATTGATTGGACTCGTAGGACTTTTAATCTATTTAAACCAAGACGGGAGGAATTCGTAGGAAAAGAAAATAACTTGAAAAGGATTCGATGATCAATAAAACCAACCAAAGTCGAGAACTTGTAGGTGGAAACGCTTTTCACCTATCCTTTATTTGCTTTTGTCAATATTATTTTCTGTTATTTTCATTCATAAAAATCCTTTCTTTTTATATTGATAAATACACAATATTTAGAAATACTTGATTCTCTAGGGTTCGACCCCTTACTTGCATACTATACTAGTTTGTTCGTTTGTGAATTATTTTTGGCGAGGTAAATCAACGACTTTTCCTTCCGTCAAATTTTTTTTTCTCTATTCTTTGATCTTATTCACTTTTCCCTGCATGGTTAGCTCAAAATATCCGAAAGCATCTATCTACCATATAAAATAATTATGAAATTTCTAATTTATTAAACAACAAAACTAATTAAATAACTAGGAATTGAAATAACTAATTTAGGAAAACTTACCTCGGGTTGCCTCCCGAGAAGCGTCATTGTTTATCGTCATAGACTCGACGGTTTATTTGTTTGCGCATTCAAGACTCAATCGGACATCGCTAACGCTCTCTTTAGCAAATCAAACTCCGGTGCACACCATCTAGGTAGGCAAGCACCACATATAAAGAAGCCGGAGTCAAATGATGTGATGTTGAAGAAGGTCTCCAACTTTTCATATGCTCGAGCGTGACTTCTCGCCGAGGGTATGTAGTACCACCAACACAGTTCCGCTGGTGGCTTGTTGAAGTAATGCTCCCAAGGATCTACATATTCACAAAAATCCACAAAATTGTGAGAAATATCATTACCTTGCTCGAAAGCCACAAAATTTGGCTTCGGAATTGGTTCCTTAATGGATGAGTTGGGGATTATTTCTTTAGGTGGAGTAGGTGCCAAAATACATGGTTCCTCAAGCGTGCACTCATGAGACTCCATGTCAAGGGGCATCGGGCTTTCTTCTCCATCTTAGATTGAACCATTGATACTTGCGTCTTGGCTTCCCTCATGTATCTCACTCGCCATTGGTTTGAAAGGTAAGGGCATGGATGTCAACTTGTAGTCTTCTTCCACCTTCGCCATGTCACCCACACAAAGGAAAAGATCCCACAATTCCGACCAATTCAAACCGTAAAAGCCTTCATCTTTCAATGATTGGGCGAATTCTCGTATCTCGGGAAGCATGCCATCTTGAATGCAAAGTACTTGTTCTTTCAAATCATCTTGGATACCCCGTGAAGCACGGTTGTCCACTAAATCTTGCACTCTTGCGAGGTAATGGTGAAAGTATTCTCCTTGGTATTGCCATAACTCCAACATCTTGAAATATTAGTAACTAGGGTGTCGTGAACCGTAAGATAGGTCCACGACGGGGTTAGATATATATACAAATATTAATAAATACACAAAACAAAAAATAAACTTGATTCCCCGGCAACGACGCCAATTTTGACGGAAGGAAAAGTCGTTGATTTACCTCGCCAAAAATAATTCCCAAACGAACAAACTAGTATAGTATGCAAGTAAGGGTTCCGTCAGGGATATAAAGTTTCCACAGCCAATTACAGTCAAAACTAGGGTCTCCCGAATGGGACGAAATTAACGTCGTAGTAGAACTGGTAGAAAACCAACCATCTCTGCTTGGACCCCAAAACAGGCGATTGGGGAAAGGATTAGTGGGAAGATGAATTTTTGTAATTAGTGAAATTACGTTCCACCTAATTTCGTCCGTTTCAATCCGTAATGAAACGGTCCACACACCAATTTAAATTCTCTTCAGTCAACGGTTATAAAGCAACCTTTTCCAAGGGCTTTTTGAGCGCCCGGTCATCTGTCCATAACCTAACTGACCTACCGTTACCGATAGACCAGTGAATGCCCGGTTTGAACAAATGTCTGATTGAAATCAGTTTGGACCACTACCATGAGGTGTTACTTTTATTTACATAATTCATAATCGATGCTCCTTTTAGGTATTTTGCAGAAATAACCCTTACCCAGATGTTATCTGGTTCAGCAATGATCTTCCATAGGAGCTTCATCTGTAGTGCCATGTTCATAGTGTCTACTTTGTGCAGTCCGAGCCCCCCCCCCCCCCCCCCCCGATAGGGAGTCGTTACAAATTTTATCCCAACCGATGAGAGGCGTGTACCCCGAGTCCTTATTCCAGAAGAAATGTCTGTGCATTTTGTCGAGTTCTTCGAGGATAGATACAGGTAGCATAAAAGCCTGCATAAGGAAGAGCGGTTGAGTGTTGAGACTTGCCTTAATAAGAACCTTTCGTCATTCCGCCGATAAGGAGGTGGCTTTCCATTTAGACAGTTGTTGCTTTGTCTTGAGAACGACATCCGCACAGGTGTCGTGATTGACCCGACCATTAATGATCGGACAACCCAGGTATTTTTCCAAATTGTTTGCTCGGGGGATCCCCAAAGTTGTTGTCACTGTATGTACAGCTGAAGTTGTTGTGCTTGGGGATACTTGGTAGCTTTTTTTTTGTAAATTGACCTTTTGCCCTGATATTTGGCAGAATCGGTGTACCGTATTAGTTATCTTATTGCAGGATGTCTGTTTCGCTTTCCCAACCAACAATATGTCGTCTGCAGAGGCGAGAAATGGGACCTTGGGCCCAATGCGACCAATGTTAAATCCTAAATCTTTTGATCTAGCTGCTTGATGTTGCAAGGTTCTTGCCAAAACCTCAGCCGTCAGAATGAACATAAATGGTGACAGTAGGTCCCCTTGTCGAAGGCCTCTAGTGAGAGTAAATGGAGTTGATGGCTCATTATTTATAAGAACGGAATACGAAACTGTCTGTACACATTCTTTTATCCAACTAATAAACTGTTGGTCGAAACCGAATTTAGTAAGAAAAGAAAACAAGAATGGCCACTCCACCCGATCATAAGCTTTCTCCATATCTAATTTTATTGCCAAATGGCAGCGTTTTGCCTTGCTAAGTCAGAAGGAGTGGAAAATTTCGTGTGCATTTTATTATCTTGGATAGATTTCCCTTTCGTGAAAGCACTCTGTAGAGGATGTATTAGTTTGTAAAAAACTTTCGATAATCTTGCTGTAAGAATTTTGGATATAATTTTGTAGACCGTAGAACACAGATTGATTGGTCTGTAATGATTGACAATCTCCGGGTTATCTCGTTTTTGAATCAGAGTGTTGAAAGTGTGGTTTATCTGGCGCATCATTTTCCCAGAGGAAAAGAAAGCCTTTACAACTTTGATGATAGATGTCCCTACAATATCCTAATATGTGTGGTACCCAACAGACATTCCGTCAGGGCCAGACGCCTTATCTAGTTTAATGGAAAAGAGAGTTGTCTTAACCTCCGTATTTGTAGGCTGAGCTGTAAGCAGAATATTATCATCATGAGAGATTTCATTCCCAATAACGCGAAGGTCGTTCTCAAAGCAAAGTCCGTGGTTGTAAGATGACTTAAAGCGAGTTGTAAAATTTATTACAAACTCTCTCTGAATCATGTTGTGGTTGGATAGCTGTAGTCCGTTGTCAGGTTTTTTATAAGTCCCCCCCTTGGCCGAAGCGATTCGGTGGAAACACTTTGAGTTTGACTCATTAAGCTTGCTGTGTTTTACAAGCCCTCTGGCTCCAATATCGACGTTGGAAGTCTAGCATTCGTTCCCTTTTGTTAATTAATCTCCGATGGAGATCAAAATTAACCGAGTTTGGATTCTCAATGATGTCTTGCTTTGGACTTAGCAATTTTTCATCCGTTAAGAATATTTGTTTGTGTATGTTGTTGAAGGTTCTCTTATGCCATTTCTTAGCGAGAATTTTTAGATGAGACGTTTTTTTAACAAGTTTAAACATGAAAGATCCAGATGGATTTAAACGCCACGCTTGTTTGACCAAATTTGTAAATTTCTGTTTGGTAGTCCATGCCAATTCAAAACGGAAAGGCCTTTTATTTAAATGCATCGAAGAGTGCAGATCGATCGAGATTGGTGCGTGGTCAGAAGTCGTGAAAGAATGAATTTTAACACGTAACCCTTCAAAGGCTGAAAGAACCTCATTTTGTGCGATTAGACGATCTAGTTTAGCGTAACTGTTATTTGGTTCGCCAGTTTTCTTCCATTGTCAAGTGTAGTTTCCACGATGGGTGGAAACATCGAGTAGCAAGAGATTATTTTGAATCGATTGTAGTCGTCCCCTAGCCTAACGGCCCGTCTTTCAATCCTGGTCTTGGTTACCAGTTGTCCAAGTATCAGTTGCACTTGCGGGGGTGTGTGGAGATGTGAATGAGACCAAAAGTGTCCCACGTTGGAATGTTGAAAATAACAAGCCCTAGTATATGAGTCGGTGGCATGGGCTACTCCATCTATTGTCAATTGGTTTTAGAATGGAACCTCATTAGGCTACTATAACGCATGTGCACCCCTGCACACGACCCCCAGTCATCGGTTCGAGTCGGAGTTTGATAGAAATCGATTGCCAAGTGCTAATTAATATTTTGATTAACCCGTGAAATGGGACTGAAATTATAAAGAAGACTAAAATTTCATATATGAATGAAACTGGACCTTTCGCATTATGCTTTTGATATTTTCAGGACATCATTTTTCACAAAACCATCAACATTATATTATTATATTATGTACACATTTTCCATATCATCTCTACTTACACGTATTAATTTTAGTATTTCTTAAGTAATGAATATCTCCGCATATATATATAGAGAGAGACTCGTGTAATCGATGTCCTAATTAAATCATACATTTATAAATTAATATATATTTGTAAGTTAGGAGTATTATAGAGAAATGGTACGAACAACCTAATTAATATATAGATTTGCACATATATAATTAATTTTCATGGTACCAAAGTAAATGTGAAGTTTGTAGAATGAACTTAATTTACAAGTTACCTTAGTTATGTACACGTCCCATTTGATTGAGGTAGTACCTCGTAGTCATACTTTAAGAATTGGTCCATACGTACGCTCGTCTTGCCATGCGGGCATACATTATATTACTACTTCTTATATTATATATGTAGGTCGTAGGGGCAAACACAATTAATTGGTGTTTCAATTAATTGTTTAGCAATTAATTGCTATTTCAATTACTAAAATTGAATAATTCTGTTTTGAATTGAAATCAGCAATTAATTACAATTTCAATACAGTTCATTAATTAATTGGTAATTGGATACAATCAAATACCGTAGTTTGTAATTTCATCAAACAGTGCATCCTTAATCCTATCCTCTTTACAAAATCTACGCACCAACATATTGAAACTCTTCACAGTGGGAGGGAAGTCGTTGTCTGGAAGCTCCTTGTTGAACCCCCAAGCCGTCACCGCCGACCGATTCATCACCAAAACATCGAAAAGCAGAGCTGACGGAGGGGAAACCCGTCGTTGATTCCGCCAAAGAAAACTCAAACCTAAAGCAAGTATAGCAATAAGCAAGTATGATTTTAATGCCAAGTAAGTAACCAAGGGGGGTTTTAGTGTGAAAGTTTTGCCTTTTATCAAAGCAAAGTAACGAACGCAGAGTAAGTGAATTTGTTTTAGACAAGTGAGAGAGACAATTCTACCTACAATTTTCCACTTTATTGGATTGAAGGGATCCTTGTAACTTCTTCTCGTCCTATTCAGTTTCCTATGAATGCCCTTGTCCCGACCTAATATAGTTACTAGTCCAATCAGTCCTAGAAACCCTTATCAATCGAACAGTCCCTAAAGAAGGATTTAACCCAATTGATAGCTTTGAGTTCAGAGATTAGCCAAGGTATTTGCAGTCCCTAAAGAAGGATTTAACAACACATTCAACTTCCTACTCATTCAATTAGTTCAATCAGCTCTAAAGGAATAAGTTTGCCACTTAGGTTAAGGTTCACAATCAGGAATCTACAAAACCTTAGCAATTGAATTGATCTAACAAGTTGGCCAGACAAGATAGAACAAATCAATAATCAATCAAGCACAAAGAAGTTGAAGCATTCACAAATAGGAAACAAGGAGCGAGAATTAGAAACTCACAATCAATCCGAATAAAGCTTCAAATTGCAGGCAGAATAGATGAGTTTAGTTCCTCATGGAAGACATAGCTCAAAATCTCTAAAGTGTCTAATGGAAGTATGAATAGAATGAAAGGTAATAAAAAATAACATAAAAGTGGCCTAATAAAACATCCAAGTCGGCCTTCCAAAATAAACTAAACAACTAGGGTTTTTTCCAAAACGGCGCTGCGCGCTGACGGTCCGTGCGGCGGCCGCCGCAAGTGCTTTCTTCACAACCCGCTGCGGCGGGCTCTGCTGCGCCCGCGGCACAGTGTTCTGGCGTGGCCTAAGCTTCCTTTGCGGGCTTCTCCTCTTGTCTTGCTTCTTTTCTTCCTTGTTCCTTCCCATGTATCTTGTGTTCCTCTTCGAGATATTGCATCTCCCCAAATGTGTTCCGATTCAATCTGTGAGATAAACACAAAATTGCGCAGAATCCGAACTCTTCTAAAATAAACACAAGATGCAATTTAACAACAAAGTAAGCAAGAAATGCAACCTAACTACACTAAATATATCTATAATGCCTATTTAAAATATGCATTATCAAGAGCACAAAGCGTAATCGATCGACAATGGAATTCGGTGCTTCCTAATCAGCCTAACGCACTCAATCGCATCAAAACCAATCCAAAATTGAAGATCGAAGGATGGAGTCCTTACCTTTGGGGAGTCGAATCAAGTTTTTTCCCTAATTAAGTTTAACGCAGTCTCGGTGGAAACGTGAACGAGGAACGAAGGGGCTCCAGTGGAGCTCGAAGTCAACGGATTCGAGATCGAGGGGAATGAAAAAGATAAGCCGCCGCCACCTCCTCCAGAGGAGTGTCAAAGATCTGACAGCGAGGAATGAAGTTTTCTCCAGAGGAGCTTCGAAATCGACGACAATGGAGGAGTTTCAAAGCCAGATCAAAAGGCGGAGAGAGACGGCGAGCAATTACTGATTTTTAGGGCTGAAGAGATAGGTGAACACTATCTGTTCGGCTTGATTTCCTCCACAAAACCACAAATTTCGGCTTGGCAAAGAGCCGTCAATGGAGATCCGGAATCAAATTTGACTCTTGAGGCACCGGCAGCAAGCGAGAGAACAGGGGGAGAGAGCCGATAAGAGCTTCCGTCTTCTGAGGTCGGGCGAGGCGATGAGAGCTCCAGTGGCGACAACAGTGAAGGCCGAAGCGGCCTCTCCGGAGGAGCTTCAATACCGACAACAATGGAGGACAGGAGGAGTGCTTCAAGGCATGACAGAGAGACGGAGGCGAGCGTGAAACGGGAGGCGATGAGATCGAGCGAGAGAACAGCGTGAGAGAACCCTAGTGTTTATCAATTAATTGGACCAATTAATTGAAACTGTTTTGAATTGTAAAATAAAACCAATTCAATTAACTTGAAATGTATTTTTATTTCAAAACAGTTAATTGTAAAATGGAGCAATTTTTCAGTTTTTCAAATCAATTTTTCAATTTCAAGTATTTTTTCCCACCCCTAGTAGGTCGTCAAGAAATTTGGTATAATATCCCATATATATTTTTATAATTTAGAAAAACTTAACCAAGTTGATATTCATTTGGTAGGTAATGAATATAAAAAGGGACTAAAAAGTGGTACGAGTTGTCAGAAATAGTCGTTGTCGATAATAACTAGGTAGGGTATCGTCCGAACCAATCGTTGCCGGATAACGTAACGCATCATTTATTTCATGCAATTTATTAATCACATATTGGCATAAAGTTGGTGGTACAGGCATGGGCTACATCCCGTATCCCGGGCCACCCTTAATTACTTTGGAATCGGTGGAGATCCTCTAGTCCTCAATTGTGGTCCAATATTATGGTCTGTATCGCTTGATTGGATATGCCGAGTTATTTTATTATTTTTCCTAATAAATGGGGTTGTTGTATAATTGTTTTAAACCAATAAGAGGAGGTGACTATAAAAGGGACCGCGATTACGGACTAGATGATCCTCACCGCTTTGGAATAGGTCTAAGAGGCCGTTGCGTATGACTCTATATATTAATAGAGTCTAGGGAAAAAAAAATCACAGAGGTATTATATGAAATTATTTTTTCATGTAATATAGAAAAGACTAATTAAAGTTTAAGTGTTAAAATAAGTCATACTCCCTCCTTTCACAAATATAAGTCATTTAACTTTCCGTCACGTTTTTTAAGGAGTTAAAACTATATAAAATATTAAATTTTTTTAATAAAATTTTAAAATATATTATACTTCATATTAATAAGTATAATACTATTTTCGGAAATTTCGCGAGGTACCCCTGAGGTATTGCAATTTTCGCGGGGTATACAACTCTTTTGCATATTTCGCATGGTACCCCTGTGGTTTTTAAGTTTTTCGCCTCGTGCCCTTTATTGTTAATTCTAACAGACCTGGCTGTCTCCGTTAGTTTGCAATTAAAAAAAAAAGAAACGCGAAGAACAGATGAGAGAAAGAAAAGAATAGACGAGAGAGCGAAGAGAGAGCAGACGAGAGAGCAAGAACGCGAAGAAGAACAGCGCTGCTCGAAGGCGACCGTCGGAGCTGCTGCCGCCGAAGAAGAACGATGGTGCTGCTCGAAGGGCGACCGTCGCTGCCAAGCCTGGTAAGTATATGAACCATAATCTAGGGTTTGGGGATTTGGGGGTTAGGGGTGAGGCAGGTGAGGATTTGGGTGTCGAATCCTCCACAAATCGTTCTCCAATTGAAGCCGAGGATCTGTTTCATGTGCAATTGGAATTGGGGAAGAATGGAAACTTCGCTCGAATTCTGTTTTGTGTGCAATTGGAATTGGGGAATTTGGGGATTTGGGGGTTATGATTTTCGATTTGAATCTTTGCTTCTTGTTTTTGTGTGCAATTGGAATTGGATGTATGCAATAGGGCCCGTTTGTTTTCGATTTGAATATTTGATTTTTGATTTGAATCTTTTCTTCTTGTTTCCGACTACAATTGGAATTGGATGTGGTGCATTAGAGTCATTTGTTGTTAACTGCTGTTGCATTAGAGCCATTTGTTATTTTCCAATTTCACCTAGCTATTATACAAAATGAAAAGAAAATAGGAAGTAAATAAAAGCAAGACCAACAGGTTGAAAGCATTTGATATTTTGCAATTCCACCTCTTTACTGTTGGTTTTTAGGAGCTTTTTCTATCACGTTTTGGAGATGTTGTCTAATTTAAATAAGTCTTTAATTCTATCTTATGAAGCCTATTAGCTCAAATGGTAGAGCGATGTGTTAAGACACAAAGATGTGGGTTCGAATCCCATATAGGCTATCTAGATATTGTGTTTGTATGAATGATACTCTATAGCAATTAGAAAATAAGGAAAATCATATGTATAAAGTTGAACTTCCAATTAAATTGAGATTAGCCTATACGGGATTTGAACCCGCATCTTTGTGCATGAGCACATCGCTCTACCATTTGAGCTAATAGGCTTAAATTTTTGTCATGTTGAATAAGAGCAAATATTTTGTCAAGTGAACTTTCACAATTAGTTCTACTGGTTTTGATGCTAATTTATGCTGGATTTTTAGAGCTTCAATAGTCCAATACCATTGATCTATATCTTCTCAAAACGTAATTCCTCATATGGCAGATGACATTGGAAACTTTATTTATAAGCATTTGGTCTTTTTTTTTTCTGGAATTTGTCCATAAAACTAAAGTTGTGTGATGGTAGTATCATGTCACATTGTCACATCACAAAAATTGGATGATTTATGAGTACTAGAAGAAGAAAAAAAGAGCAAATTTGCAAGATATGAAATCTTACCATGCCTGATCCAATCAGATATTGAATTGTCTTCTCAATTTGCTTCATGTCAACCCTTGTTGAAAGGTAAAGATACTTATTTAAGAGATCACCATGCCTATTCTCTTCTGCAGTCCATGCCCTATTCCAGATGGCCCATGGAGTAAGGTTTCCACATGGAAATACAATTAGAGATACGGACCATCTCACACATCCAACTTGATGCATAAATATGAGAGGCCACCTTTAATACCTGATCAACAATCAACAGCAGATTCACTAGCTACTGCTTCTACTTGAAATGTGCTATTGTAATACCAAATATCAATTTCAGAAAGTGCGACTTGATATGCCTTAGTTTCTACCATACAACGCTAAATCGTCAAAAGTAAACAATGAATTTTCTCTCGGATATAGATTCCCCATATGTCAAATATTTTAAATTTCATTAAATCTACTCTACCACACTATTATTGATCAAATTATACTATCGTTGATGAGCAAGTATCAAATGGTAAATAGAATATGAGATTGGAACAGATGGAAATACAGTTAGAGACCCTTATGCACAAAAACGCTGGTGAATAAGGGGCCTTCTAAACACCTCTCCTTCCAAGTAAGATGTCAACACTTGATTTCCAACATACTCTTAAACTCACCACCATAATATATACACCATGTCATTCTTTTTTTACAAATTAAAGATCACTTCCTTGACCTTGATTGACTATTCAACCAGTTACACCTCCAACCATGAAGGCCGAGGAGAAAACGTTGCCGGAGTCAAACAACTGCGCAATTGATGTATGACCAATGTAGCAAATACATTCAGTAACTATATATGTGTATCCAGACACGCCTGAATTCCTCAAATCCCTAAATTCCTAAATTCCCACCCTAAATCTCAAAATTGTAAAGGGAGTCAAAATCAATTATAAATCACAAATTAACATATAGTTGATCTACAAAAACAACCTTCAAATCCAATTCAAAGAGTCTAAAACTGTAATTCAACCCAAAAATTCCCAATCGAAAAACAGTAAATCCCTAAAGCCGAAATTGAAAAGGGAGGCTTACCATCAGGGCAGGCTGGGCATCTGTTAGAGCTGGCTTCCTTCCCCTCCTCGCGTATGCTATCCTCGCATCGGCATCGAGTCTTCACACAACCTCTCTCTCCATGCCTCCCCAGTCCCCCCGCTTCTCTCTCTCAAACCTCCTGTGCTCCATGGAAACGTACATTCTTTTCTTTCTTTCTTTCTTTTTTTTATTTTTATTTCAAAACTAACGTTGTTCACCCACTCTGTTAGAATTAACCATAAAGGGCACGAGGTGAAAAAACTAAAAACCACAAGGGCACCACGCGAAATATGCAAAAGAGTTGTATACCCCGTAAAAATTGCAATACCTCAGGGGTACCTCGCGAAATTTCCGTACTATTTTTTAAAAATAATAAAAAAAAGTTAATATTTTACATAGTTTTTATCTCTTTAAAAAACGTGCCCGAAATTTAATTGACTTATATTTGTGAACAGATGGAGTATGTTTATGGCTTTGTGAATCTGTTTAATCTTTCAAGATAACGACCAAGAGATATGACTTTAATCTTTCCATTTTTGCCGGAATGCAAAAATGGTGGTTTTTCAATAATAACTAACAACATTGTAAGCTTATGGACTTTAAAATTATTATATGAATTATTATAATATTTTACTTTAATAAATATAAGGGAAATTTTGTGTGGTGTCCTACGAACTTTTACAAATTCCGCGTGGTATATAAAGTTTTGAAAAATTCCGCGTGGTGCTCACGAAGTTTTGTAAAAGTCCACATAGTGCCCACGAGATTTTTCAAACGTTGATGTGATAACAATAATGGATTTTAATATTGAAAAATTGAGATTAAAAATTATATTATTGTACAATATAATTTGGAAATAGACTCTATGTTAAATATATTCTATGTTTAATCTATGTAATGCTAGGGTCCATGGTATTTAGTGTGCTCTCGCTCCTAGGTGATCACACTTGTAGTATAAATAAGGAAACCCTATTTTTAGACAACAATCAATTTGGGGATCTGTTCTATTTTTCTTCTACATCAGCCTTTATGCTGAAATCAATGTGATGAGACATTGATCACTCATCTGCTCTCGGCTGTCACCTTTAGCCCTCTGCTCTCGGGTGTCACCTCTAGCAGCTTCTTCTTCTTGATTGTTGCTTGATTCACCAATCTTCATGGTATCAGAGCTTGGTTGAATCGATCCACCAACAATCGTCGTTGTTCTCTTCAGGTGATAAGCTTGTTACGAGAGTGTCTCGTTCTTCTTAAATCTGGTTCTGAAAATCGCCTCTCATCATGTCTGGAGACAACACTGGTGATCGTGTGAGTCAGGAGAGACGTAGAGGTGATTATATCACTGCAACTGATCTGAACAACCCATTGTTCATACATCCTTCCGAAAACTCAGGTACTACCCTCACTACCATACATCTAACTGGTGAAAACTTTTGACGATGGAAGAAGGCCATGAGCAAGGCCTTGTCTGTGAAAAAACAAACTGGGTTTTGTTGATGGATCTCTTATTGAATCACCTGAGAACTCTACCATGTGGAATAGATGTAATGACATGGTTTGCTCATGGATTCTTAACACTGTGTCAAAGGAGATCTACTCCACATTAGATGAGTTTGACACAGCGAGAGAGATGTGGTTGGACTTAGAGGAAAGTTATGAACAGAGAAATGGTCCTTTGATCTTTCAAGTAAAGAAAGAAATTCAGGAATGTGAGCAGGGAAGCACTTCCATGACTGAATACTTCACAAAGCTGAAAGGGTTGTGGCAACAGTTGTCAGAACTTGTTCCTCCCATTCAATGCAAGTGTGGGAAATGTGAATGTAATATAAATGCTCAAATTGAAGCATCTGATCAGGAAAACAAACTCATGAAATTTCTGGTGGGTTTGAATGAAGGCTATGCAGCTGCAAGGAGACAGATCTTGCTGAATGTTCCTCTCCCAACTGCCAGTGGAGCTCATGCTCTTCTTTTGCAAGATGATGTTGGTAACAAGAAAACTGGATCCACCATCACTCAAGATTCCACTGCTCTGAGCTCAAATGCTAGAAAGGAGAAAGGGAGGAAGGAGAAATGTGAGCATTGCAATGGTAATCACAAGACTGACAGATGTTGGGAAGTCTTTGGTTATCCATCTTGGCATCCTAAGAGCAAATTCAAGCCTCAACTGACTTAGTTTGGAGGTGGAAATGATGCTCGATATGATGCTAGAACTAAGAAAGAGGAAGCTATGGATAGGAAGTACAAAGCAAACAGTGCAAATGTATCAGCTACTGATAAAACCCCAAGCTCTCCTATGAATGAATCAGCTGCTGCTCACAACCTGTCTTCAGAGAATCAACAGCTGCTCAACTCACTGCTAAAGCTTCTTGACAAAAGAGACAAGGCAACTGAAATGTCACTGACAGGTATTGTTCACTGTCTTAACTCTTCAATGTTTTCAAAGTTATGGATTCTAGATAGTGGAGCCACTGACCACATGACCTGCAATCCCGAATTCCTGTCAAACACAAGACCTCTTACCAACCCCATATCTGTATTTCTACCTGATGACACAAACAGAAATGTCAGTCTTAAAGGTGATGTTTCTATCTCAGACACTATCACTCTACATGATGTTCTGTATGTCCCTCAATTTCGATTGAACTTGGTATCTATATGCAAACTGATTCATGACCTTCATTGCTTTGTATATTTCTTCTCTAACAAATGTGTCATTCAGGACCATGCAAGGAGGACAGTGATTGCAGTTGGTAATGAGATTGGAGGGTTGTATCACTTAGTTCCTGATGCTGATCTGGATGCCATTAAATTTGATGACTCTAGCAATTTTGTCCCTCACCAAACCTTGAAAAATGCCTATCAGTGTAAAGCTAGACCTGGCATTCCCTCTTTTTTGCCTACTACTGCAAGTTCTGACTTGAATGCTATCTGGCACTATAGATTGGGACATGCTCCCTTTGACAAACTCATGCATGTTCCTTCTATTTCTTCTACTATGCAAAAATTTAAATCAGAATTTACTTGCTCTATATGCCCTCTTGCTAGACAGACAAGGAATGTTTTTCATTCAAGTGAATCTCATGCTGATTTTGCTTTCTCTTTGTTGCATTGTGATCTTTGGGGCCCCTTTGATACTCAAACCTATAATGGTCATAAATATTTTTTGACTATTGTAGATGATTACAGTAAGAGTGTATGGGCTTTTCTAATGAAACACAAGTCTGAGACACCATCTCTCATTAGAAACTTTATTGTCTTGATTGAAAACCAGTTTTCCACTACAGTCAAAACTCTCAAAAGTGATCAAGGCACATAATTCTTCAATTCTGATTTATCAAACTTCCTTCACTCCAAGGGAATCATTCATGAAAGCTCTTGCACAGGCACACCCCAACAAAATGGTCGGGAGGAGAGAAAACACATGTATATATTAGAGACTGCTCGTGCTCTAAAATACCAATCTGGCGTGCCTATGAATTTTTGGGGAGATTATATACTTACAGCTACCTACATCATAAATAGACTACCTTCCCCACTTCACAAACACAAATCTTATGAAGTTCTCTTTCATTCTCTTCCTGATTATGAAAAACTTAAAGTGTTTGGATCACTATGTTTTGTATCCACTCACTCAACTTCTAGAGGCAAGTTTGATCCAAGATTTGCCCCTTGTGTCTTCCTTGGATATCCTTTTGGGTTCAAAGGATATAAAGTGTTCAATTTATTGACTAAGAAGTGTGAAATCAGCAAAGATGTAACCTTTAATGAAACTGTCTTTCCTTTTGCTGCTGGTCTAGACAACACCTTATACACTAAGCCCACCTCTCACCCTCCCACTCAAGTGGATGAATTCCCTGACCCCTTCACTGAGTTCACACCTATTGACATCATGCATGAGCATCCCTCCCCACCTTTGAATCCTCAGACCCCAGACTCTCATGTAGTTTATTCTCCATCTCCTCTACCTCGAGCCTTTGATGAAATCCCACACATAACTGAACCACTCAATCCAGAGCCACCTGAACCTCGCAGATCATCAAGAAATGTGGATCCTCTAGCTTGGCAGAAGGATTATGTGTGCACTGCTCTCCAACCTCAATCCAATGCTATCACTACTCATAGTAAGTCACCCTATCCTATCACTTCTGCCCTTACCTACAGTCTATGTTCTCCCTCTTACAAATCCTTCAATACCAATGTGGCTTCATTATCTAAACCTTCAACTTTGGATGAGGCATTGACTAAGACAGAATGGATAAATGCCATGCTAGCTGAACTTAGTGCTCTTGAGGAGAATGCCACATGGTCTCTTGTACCAAAGGATACTGCCACTTCTGTTGTCAGTTGCAAATGGCTGTTCAGACTCAAATTTAATGCTGATGGCTCTCTTGACAAACATAAAGCAAGACTGGTAGCTCGTGGATTTTCTCAACTGGAAGACGTTGATTACAGTGAGACTTTTGCCCCAGTGGCAAAGATGATGACAAATAGAACTCTCTTAGCTGTTGCTACTGTGCAGAAGTGGGATATTACACAAATGGATGTTGCTAATGCATTTCTTCATGGGGACTTGGATGAGGAAGTATTCATGGAACTGCCACCAGCCTATCATTTTCTAAAACAACACTCTTGTCCTTAGGGGGAGTGTCTAAGTGAGGCCAAGAGACCTCCTGAAATGGTGTGTAAATTAAATAAGTCTCTCTATGGACTTAAACAGGCACCTAGGCAATGGTTCTTAAGGTTCTCTCAAGTTGTAAAGCAAGCAGGATTTGAGCAGTCTGAGGATGATTACTCCCTCTTCTATAAGGCAAAGGGAAAATCTTACACTGCATTGCTTGTGTATGTAGATGATATGATCATCACAGAAAATGACTCAGGAGAGATTGAAAGGCTGAAGATGCATCTCCAAAAGCACTTCAAGATGAAAGATTTGGGGAAGATGAGGTACTTCTTAGGCATCGAAGCTGAGAACACACCTCAAGAATTATTGATAAATCAGAGAAAATACACTCTTGAACTGCTACGTACACGAGACAAGAATGACTGACTCAAAACCTGTAGCTACTCCACTTGACCCAAAGGTGAAAATGTCTCTTGAAGGAGAAAGAGACTCGGTGGATGCAGTAGCCTATAGAAGGTTAGTTGGAAAACTCATATATCTCACAATTACACGTCCTGATATATGTTATTCTATGCAAGTCCTCAGCCAGTTCATGCACCAACCAAATGATGTACACATGAGGGGTGCCAAGCACATCTTGAGGTATCTGAAAGGCGCTCCAGGCCAGTGACTCTTGCTCTCAAACAAATCCTCATTACAGCTGAATGCCTTCAGTGATGCTAATTGGCAAAACTGTCCTGTTACCAGAAAATCCTTAACTGGCTTATGTGTAATGCTTGGAAGCTCTCTCATCTCTTGGAGGACAAAGAAGCAATCTTATGTTGCTATGTCCTCAGCTAAATCTGAATACAGAGCCATGGCAACTGTATGTTGTGAGATAACATGGTTAGTAAAGTTGCTAGCTGATCTTGGTGTGAAGCATGCTGCTCTAGTTAGGTTGTTCTGCGACAACAATTCTGCTATGCACATTGCCAGAAACCCAGTGTTTCATGAACGCACGAAACACATAGAAGGTGATTGCCATCTAGTGAGAAACAAGGTTGTGAGCAAGGAAGTGATTCTTGGTTATATATCAACTAAAGAGCAGTCATTAGATATCTTTACAAAGATTGTCTCAACTGATCAATATCAGAAGATTCTCTCCAAGTTAGGAGTCATCAACATGTTTCAGACATGATGAACTCCTCACTTGAGGGGGAGTGTTAAATATATCCTACGTTTTATCTATGTAATGCTAAGGTCCATGGTATTTAGTGTGCTCTCACTCCTAGGTGATCACACTTGTAGTATAAATAAGGAAACCCTATTTTTAGACAACAATCAATTTGGGGATCTGTTCTATTTTTCTTCTACAGCAGCCTTTATGCTGAAATCAATGTGATGAGACATTGATCACTCCTCTGCTCTCGGCTGTCACCTCTAGCAGCTTCTTCTTCTTGATAGTTGCTTGATTCACCAATCTTCACTCTACAAGATTGGGTATTGGTTTGAATATTTATTAAAACTAGTTTTTTTATATAATTTTTCTTATAAACTAACCAATTTTTTTCTAAAAAATCTGAAGTCTTTAATTTTTATTTGTTCTCAACATTTAGTTTTTATTTATAAGGAAATGAAGGGAAAAAAAAGAACTACGGAGTATTACCCATTCACCATTAAAAAAAATTGATACAAGATTTTAAAATTACAAGAAGATATAGACACTTTTCCCTATTAAACCAACTTTCGTATGAAATAATTTTTCGGTGAATTTTTTGACGTAGTAATCGAGGTTGAAGAATTTAATTACGTGGTATGACATCATAAATTCCCAAAATTCAATTTTTTTGTAAAAACTAAATTTAACCAATTTGATTTTATAAATCGTATTTTAGAGCTAATTATTTACTTATCAAATTTAATAGAAAAATTAAAATTGGGCATTTAAGAACGTGGTGTCATACTATTTTCATATTCTTAATACTCAATTAAAGTGTGAAACTTTTAATTATGTATTACAAATTATCTCATAGGAAAATTGGTTTAATGTGAAAAAGTGCACGTGTATATCTTCTTGTAATTTTAAAATTTTATATTAATATTGGTACATTGTAAATGGGTAATATTACTACATAGTTCTTATTATTTTTTTCTTATTTCCTTATAAATAAAATCTAAATATTAAGAACAAATAAAAATTAAATACATAAGATTTATGAGAAAAAAAAATTGCTTAGTATAGGTAAGAAAATGTATATAAAAAAATAGTTTTCAAAAAGATTCAAACTAATACACAATCTTGGTAAATGTTTTCCAAAGAATGTACAATAATATAATTTTTAATCTCAATTTTTCAATATTAAAACACATTATTGTTTTCACATAAACTTTTGAAAAACCTCGTGGGTACCATGTGGACTTTTACAAAACTTTGTGGGCACCGCGCAGAATTTTTTAAAACTTTGTATATCACGCAGAATTTGTAAAAGTTCGTGGGTACCACACGGAATTTCCCTAAATATAATTGCTATTGTATGCTATGTTGTTAAAAATGATATGTTAAATACGAATAATTACATTTGTTTGCACAGATAAATAACTATCATCTCTCTGCATATATGATGCAATTTTAATAACAATATATATTGGCAAGATTATATATTGAATCATATTTAATTTTACTTGAGAAATACATAAATATTGTGAATTACATATTCAGTTGAATCAAATTAACGAATTACCCGAACGAACATGATTCGACACTTCAACCCAAACAAAACATAGATTTGCTTCGACTAGAAACCCAAATGAGACAGAAGCGTCTCTGGACCCGAAATCCGAATGAGACTGATCCGTCTCTTGACCTGAATGAGACCAACCTGTCTGTTGACCCAAAACTCGAACGAGTCCGACTCACTTTGACACCAAAACTCAAATGAACATGGCTCGATTCAACCCGAAACGGCACCAGACCAATATGAAATTCATTTTAATTGATTGAACCCGATTTGAGCCGATCTAATCCATCCAATGATCGAGCACAAATTTTACCTGACCCGACCCAAACGAATTCAACTTGAATCCAACCCGATCAGCCCAGTTGCCAACCCTAGGTACGTGAGACTATAATTAAGTTGACGAGGGAATTAACTCGATCAACACATGAAAGGTGAATACAGACTCGTTGATGTCGTCAAAATCCAAATAGCAAATTGGAGCAATATAAAGGAAAATGGAGGTGAAAAAAAAATAGAGAGAAATAAAAATTGAATAACCGGATGATTCAAAAATCACAACGGAAAAAATCAATTGTATATTAAGTGAGAATTTTTTTTTTGATTTTAAGGGTAAATATATTAAAGTAAAATGAAAAATATACAACCTACATTGGAAAGCCTATAGAGCCCTCAGGCTACTTTGGCAAGCTATCAAAATCATGGAACAAACCTAGGGTCGTTCCAATCACTATGGGTGTGTTGAACACAAAGGTTCGGTACAACTCCTATCTCTTCGAGCCTCGTCTATTAGAAGTCGGACCTGCACCCTAAGGATGTGTAGGACTAAATCTCCCTTCGGCTCGGCCATCAAGAGATTTAATTTTACCCAACCTTAGCACACCAAAGACCATAACCGATAATCTACTTATCTAAATCAAGTTGCGGTTACACATAAACTTTAAAAACCTTGGCTAGCACTGCCTCTAAGGTTCTATGTCAACCTACTACCAATCAAAAACCAAAAACTTCGGTGCAATGGTCTTCAAGGGGCACCTTCTGATTTCCTTTCCTTAAGTCTTTCATTTCAGGGAGCCATCATGGTCAGTTATGCTTGTGCATCATTTTCAGTAGTGTGAATGACGACTTGTTGTAACATTACTGATGACGTGAAGTGGAGGGAGAATTCATGACTTAAAACCTTGTAAACACGTTGCTTGACGATGTGTATGATCTCCTCAGGCCTCCTGCTTGTGTTGTCAAATACTTTTTCATTTCTTGCTCTCCAAAGGTAGTATATTGTTGATGCAAAAGCTATCCTCTTTGCTTTGGATTTCCATCCCTTGCCACGAGCCTCCTTCTTGAGCCATTTGAGCCCACTTTGCAGAGTGTTCATCCCACGCCATATTCCAAGCCAAGCTTTCACCTGAGACCATACAGACAAAGTGAAATTACAAGCAAAGAATAGGTGTTCATGTGATTCAGGGGCTTGATTGCAAAAGTAGGAATTAAGATTCACTTCCCTTGTTTTGATCAGATCACTTGTTGCTAACCTCGTTCGTACTGCCAGCCATATGATGAATGCATGTTTAGGTAGGATTGTCCTATCCCACACTACTGATCTCCAAGGAGGTTTTGGCGCCTTCCTCCTAAAATGATTGTAAGTTGCTCCAATTCTATATTTGCCTCCTTGACACCACTGTTGAAGCAGTAGTCCAGTCTCTTCAATGGATCCTGTGGAGGTTAGTATTTCATCTCTTATGGACAAGATTTTTTTTATGAGGGGGGAGTCATTTTTCTTATGTATTTGCTAGTTCCAAACATTTCCCTCTCGGATGTATTGGTGGTGGATCCATCTAATCCACAAGCTATCCTTCTTCCTTAAGATATCCCAAAGAATCTCGAAAGGAAAGCCGTGTTCTATGATTTAAGGTCTTTCAAGCCCAGACCACCTTCTTCTTTTAGCAAGCACACATCCTTCCATCTTATTTCTTTGTGATTTCCACAAAAATTTTGCACATAGACTATTAACTTTATCTATAAGGGTTGAAGGAAAGGGAAGGATTGAAAACCAAAAGGCCTCGATCCCCTGAAGGACAGCCCTTATAAGCTCCACTCTTCCTGCATAGGATAAGGTCTTAAAATTCCAATAACTTATGTTAGTAAGGATTTTGTCTAGAAAAGGAGAGAACTGTGATATAGTTAGCCTTCTAGAAGAGATAGGAATGCCTAGGTATCTAAAAGGGAAGACACCTTGAGAGAAACCAGTTCTGTTGGCCAAAAACTCCTTGTCCTTGGCTTTTACTCCAGCTAGAAAATAAGCAGATTTGACAGGGTTTACTTGGAGGCCAGATACTGCAGTAAAATGATCCAAATCTTCCAACAAAACTGTCATAGAACCTCTATCTCCTCTTGACAAAGGGATTAGATCATCTGCATATGCAAGGTGAGATATTTGCAATAATTTGCATTTATGGTGGAATTTAAATGATGGAGGTCTTGTTTTGCATTTCAACACCCTTGACAGGTAGTCTACTGGCAATAAAAAGATAAGTGGAGAGATGGGGTCCCCTTGCCGTAATCCTCTCTGTCCAATGAAGTATCCCTGCAAAGTTCCATTCACATTGATAGAAAAAGAGGTAGAGCACACACATTGAATCACCCAATGCACAAACTGAGGGGGGAAATTTAGGTGTAAGAGCATCTGTTTAATAAATCTCCAAGAGATTGTGTCATATGCTTTCTTTAAATCAAGATTTAAAATACATCTAGGGCTAATCCTCTTCCTTGTGTATTTTCTAATCAGTTCTTGCAAAAGCATAATGTTTTCACCCATAATTCTTCCTTCAATGAACCCTATTTGAGCAGGGGAGATTATAGTCTTTAGTATAAGCGATAGACGGCAAGCAAGGATTTTGGTGATGATTTTGTACGTTGCGTTACAACAAGATATAGGTCTAAAATCACCTACACAGTAAGCATTAGCAGTTTTTGCAATAAGAGCAATAGAGGTGTGATTAATTTGTTTTAATAATCTGCCTGAACTGAAAAACTCCTTCACTGCCTTGATTAGTTGTTCTCCAGTGGTTTCCCAAGTATCTTTGAAGAATTTGGATGTGTATCCGTCAGGTCCAGGAGATTTTTCATCCCCGATGTTGCATAGAGCATCTTTGATCTCCTCGGAGGTGACTGTTTTGATAAGATCCTCATGCCTATCCTCACTAAGCAAGGCACCCCCATCCCTTATGAATCTCCCATCTACATCTTCAGTGTTCCTTTCAGTCCCTAGTAAACCTTTGTAGAAAGTCACAAACTGATCTGCCACTTCATCAGAAGAAAGGGTCTCTGTTCCATCATCTTTAATCAGGGAACTCACATGGTTTCTTTTCATATTTTTTTTCATTAATCCATGAAAGTAAGAGCTGCACTTATCCCCTTCAAATGTATGTCTAGCTTTGGCTAGTTGTGAATTGAACTTGAACTCAGCTTCTTTTAATCTTGAATATTTTTTCTTAGCTTCTTCCATTGCCTGAAGTATTTCTGGAGAGCTGGGGTCATTTCTCAAAGCTTGAAATGCATTTTCATATTCTGATTCAGCAGCTTGCAAAACTCTACTTGCAATGGCCTTTGCACTAAGAGGGACTTCATGGGTTCATCAGACTTGGTATCTAACGTATTGAAATCGAATGTAGTTAATATATGTGTTATAAATGCACTTTGAATTGTGACTTTTGTAAATGTCAATGGGAAATCAAAATAAAATACCGAATTTACAGCTAGACTTACTTAAATTTAGTAATATCTTAATTTCACATGTTTTCTACATAGTGATTAACACCATAATTGATCAATTGATCTACTTGGATCATTTAACCTATACCGTTTCCATTTACTCTAACCAAGAACCCCAATTAAGTTGTAGTCCAAATATACTTTATGCACGCGACATTATCTAACCTGATTTTTCATAATTTATGCATGCCCTTTAAAAAAAAACAACATATAGGGTGAATTTAGCCAACAACACGAGATATTAGATTACAACTACAAAACTGAAAGGAATCAAATAAATTTCATTGGGAGGAAATGGAAACTAAAGTAAGAAACATAGCCAAACAAAGAAAGAAAGAAAAAACCTTCGTTTATGTGGGATCTTTCAAGATCTGTTTCAATGGGTCAACGTTGTCTACAAGAGAAGTTGTGATAGGTTATGTGATTCTAGATCATTATGCTGTTGTCCTAGCTTGCAATGCCTCTTTGTATGGTTTTACTTTAGCTTTGATGGCAAAAACATTGGCTCTTTGTCTCGGGTTGGCGACAACTTTGGAGTTGGGGTAAGACTGAAAATCGAGGGAAAGCCTTATATGAAGTTATTAACTCGGTCAGAGGTTGGAAGTTGTTGTGATATAGATCAGATGATCAAGTGAGGGTGTACACGAGTTGTGTGGATGTCAAGCATAGCTGATCATTTCCTTTGTAACTAACCTCATCACCCACTACATAAACAGATGCGGGAAATGTAACAAACCACTTAATGAATGAATCCCCATATTTCACTTTCTCTCTTCTGTGTTCCTCTCCGTTTTCTCCCTTTCCTCCATTGATGCTCTACATCCAAGCTTTGTTTCTGCAACCTTGAAGCCAAGTTTGACATGGTATCAGAGCTTGTTGATTTCGACGGGCTCCGATCTAAGATCGGAAACATTGATCCGAACAGTGAGCTATTTCTCCATCACTTGGATCATCCGAGTTATGTTCTATCTATGAGGTTTCTTGATGGTCGCAATTTCAACCATTGGAGGCGCTCGATGGAGGTCTGTTGTGAGCCTAATTCGCCATGTTTTACATTAACTTTATATCGATTTCTGTATGCATTTCATGCATTTGGGTTAGAATAGTACAAAATCTATGTAGTTTATGCTTATTTTCCAGTATATGGAGGTCTACACAAGTTTCTGTTTAATTTTGCAGAAATCGGACGCACTTTAGAGCCTAAAGGAAAGTCATGAAAACATTGGAGAAACTAAGGAAGAGCACAAGATGGTGCATCTGGAGAAAACGCCACTTTTCGCCATTCATCATTTTGAATCAAGTTTTGATGTCTTCATGAGAGTTGAATCCCTCAAAAAGAGATTTCAAACGCATATTCATATGCGTCAATCGGACGAACGAGGACTCGGAAAAGTGTGTTTCAAGAACGGATCAAAATGCTGAAATTAAGTTGACGGAACTACTTGACGTTGACTCATTTGGTCGATGTCGAGTACTTTGGACGACAAAATCACACGAGACCAAGCAGTCAATCACTCGAGAGCACAACTCTACTCGACGGCGAGGAGGTTAGTCGACGTCGAGTACCCATGTCGAGTCCAGAAGGTGCCCGAGCTCGAGTGCATTACGAGGAGAAGAAGACCTACTCAATGTCGAGTACTTTGATCGACGTGGAGTACTATCCAGAAGCAATACGAGCCGAGATCGATTGGATATCCGAGCATGTGGATTACTTGCAAGCAAAGGCACGTGATATTTTATCCAATCATGCGAAGATCTATCAAGAGTTGAAGACATCTATCCACTTTAGATATAATTCTTTAGAGATTTATTTCCTTTATTCATTAAGTTTTATCTTAAGTCTTTAGATAGATAGAAATAGATATAGATAAAGTATTCTCTACCTTGGATAGCAAGGATTGATTACTATAAATAAGGCCCTAGGGGTTGAGTTTTAGGACATTCCAATTTACACACAACACAATAGAAGAGAGAGTTAGAGAGCTTGGCCGAGAGAGGTGAAGTGTTTGCGAGAGCGGATTTGGCTTCGATCAGTTGTAAGCTTTGTTTTATTTCATTAATGCAATTTAGTTCCCTTCGATCGGTTGTAAGCCTTTATTTTTCCTACTTGTTAATAACGACGGTTATTTGATGAAAATGCATGATCTTTTATACCTTTTGCGTTATCCTTATATGGTTATCATTGTGGCGTTGAAACCCCGATTCTGGAAGTCTTTTAGTTTATTGAATTTCCCACAATTTTCGTGTTGCTTCTGTTTTATTTGTGTCTTGCGAAAGGTCACGTTTTTACATTCTGCAAACACTCAATTTCGACTAATTTCTACTCGACGTCGAGTACTTTGGTCGACGTTGAGTACCTTTCTGCTCGACTTCGCTTCGTTTTCATTCTCTGTTGCTCTGTTTTGCAGATTACTCAACGGAGGTAGTCGAAATCGAGTACTTTACTTGACGTCGAGGACTTCTGCTGGTCAAATTCGAGGGTGATCTAGAACGAGAAAGGCGAGCGATGACAAGCTTCCTCGTGGATACGATCCTGAATACCCTAATACTACATCAAGAGGGTTTCTTGTATTTTATATTTCGATTTATTTTCATACTTGATTTCCCTCTGTATCAAGGTCTCGATCATGGCTAAGAATAAATTCGGCTTTTTCACAGGGACTTGCCAGCAGCCGAGTACATATCTTCTTCTCTAGTAGCACTGGGACAGGTGCAATCACATGGTAATTTCCTGGCTTCTTCACTCTGTAGAAAAGCATATCGTTGAATCTGTCATCTATTGTCGTACTACTAGTCAAATTTGGCGTGAATTGGAGAATCTTTATGGATCTCTGAATCGTACTAGACTGTATTAGATTCAAAAGGATCTTTCTGCAATTGAGCAAGGAAATTTAGGGATTTCCTAGTATTTCACTAAGTTCAAGAAACTATGGGATGAGTATGTGATTCTAGTTGAATGCCAGATCTGTGATTGTGGTTTGAGTATTGTTGCAACTAGAAAGATTCGAAATCAACAGGCAATTCAGTTTCTAATGGGTCTCAATGACGCCTACAATGGTGTGCGTGGGAATATTTTGATAATGAATCCCCCACCTGATATAGATGAAACCTATAGGTTTCTTATTCAAGAAGAACAACAAAAAGGATTGAACAAAGGTCCTACAAGTGAAGGTGATGGCTCTGCTTTTGCCTCTCATTCTAGAGGAAACAGTTTTGCTTCCAAGAAATCTTCATTTTGTGATCATTGCAAGATCTCTGGGCACACCATGGAGAAATGTTGGAAGATACAAGGGTTTCCTAGCAATACAAAAAGCTCGAATTCTGGTAGTTACTGTGATCATTGCAAAACTGGAGGACATACCATGGAGAAGTGCTGGAAACTACATGGATATCCAAATTCCAATACTTCTGCACCCAGTGGCAACGGAAACAAGCCATTTTGTACTCATTGTAAGTCTCTTGGACACGTCACTGACAAATGCTGGAAGCTTCATGTGTATCCAAGTGACAGCTCCGACACTGGAAAGGGGAAGAAAGTGGCAGCTACATCATCTTCTTCCTCATCTTTGATCACACAAGAGCAGTATCAACAACTTTTATCCCTTCTACAACATCATGAAGTGAAAGAACCTTCATCCACGACTTTGTTGGCAGGTAAAACCACTTGTTTCTTTTCTTCGTTGCTTAATTCGACTTGGATCTTGGATAGCGGAACAACCAATCATATGACACCCAATCTGATGCAACCTGAAGGATCGATCCAACAAGTAACAAAGCTTCAATCGAGCACGAGAACAAAATTTGACATACATGACTCTTTTATTTGGATTTTTCTAGATTTATGGGAAAATAAAAACAAGATATGGATGGCTAAATCTATGAGCATCTCACACATAGACTTACCAAACTTGCTCTCTCACTCGTCGGCATCTCACTCCCGAGCAATCAAGCCTTTGTTTGAACATTCTAACAAGCATCTCACCGGAAACAGTTACACAAACGGGACCATTCCTCGGCCTCTCACTCCGGAATGGGGTGTCAAAATGGCATCTCACCAAATCAACAAGACACACACACTTTTTCCAAAAATTCTCAACTCAATCTTATTTCTCATGGCAAAGGTTTAGCCATTTTATAGGCATAAAACAACAACAATTTAGTAACGAATTAAAGGCGGAAAAGATGAAAAGTTTCTCGGAAATTGATGGAGAAATTTGGCCAGCCTCATGGTGGAAAATGAAGGGATGGTTGTCCTCATAAAGTGTAGAAACTCATCAAGTTCCCTTGAATGAAGACTCTTCGATACATCTCATCTATTCCGACATCATTCAATGCCCCGGGAAAACTGTCCAGATTTCAGACTGTTGAACTATTTCTGATTTCGGACCTGTTATTGGATGATTTCGGCACTTTGGTCTTCATAAAAGATGTAGCCCTTCGAATTAGCTTTCCAACAAGTACTCATGGACCTCCATTGGACTAATATATCCCATTTTATGACTGAAACATTGAGCATCCGTCGGATGAGCTCGGATCACATCACAATCTCAATTTGTTCCATTCATACATAAAATTAGCCAAGCCTTCCTCCAACACCATGCCTAACAACAAAAGAGCTGACATCTCTTTCATTGTCACTATTAACATCACACCTTTAATCTCTCTGCGTGATATCCTTCATGTCCCTGATTTCCACTACCATTTGCTTTCAATTCGAAACATCTAACATACTTTTCACTCCAACATCATGTATCCTCCAAGGCCCTTCGATGAGGAAGCCTCTGGTTATTAGAAGTGAGGAGAAATGCCTATACATTGCACACAAATCATTTGAGTTGGATTCCTTCCCTACATTGACATCTGTTTTACAACATCATTTTCCTCGATGTAATAACGCATCTACCGTTTCTAAGAATGCTAAAGCTCATGTTGAGCATACTGATGGTTTTTCAAATATTTGTAATGCTGATCTTTTACACTATCGATTGGGACATATACCATATTCACAAATCAGATTTGTGATGCATCTATGAATGCTCACTCGTCTTTAATATGCCAAGTGTGTCCTCAAGCCAATTTAAACAGAAAACCTTTCTTTCCCAGACAACATAGAGCATCATTTCCCTTTACGTTGGAGTTCTTTGACAATTGAGCTCCTTACAAGCAGCCCACACATAATGGTTACAGGTTCTTTCTTACTAACATGGACCTATCTCATGGCTTCCAAAACTAACACTTTATCCATCATTCAGAATTTTGTTTCCCTTGTCCATACTCAGTTCAAATGCTTCCATCAAAGCCATGAGATCTGATAATGCTGCTGAATTTTGTGATCATCTTATATCTGATTTCTTTGCCAAGAAAAGCATCATCCATCAGACTAGTTGTGTTGATTCTCCTCAACAAAATGGAGTTGTCGAAAGGAAACATAAGCACTCGTTAGAGGTAGCCCGTGCTCTGAAAATCCTGGCCAATATACCACTTAAATATTAGGGAGAATGTATACTCACTGCCACATTTTTTATAAACAGAAGCCCCCTGCCTATTCTCTCAAACAAATCTCTATATGAAACGTTGTTTCACAAGCCACTTGTCTATTCTCACCTCAAAGTGTTAAGTTGCTTGTGTTTCATTAGTACATCAAAAAGGGGTCGTGATAAATTCCAACCTCGAGCCTCTCCATGTGTATTTATGGGTTACGCTTATGGTAAGAGTGCATACACTGTTATAGATCTCAAAACTCAGAGTATTTCTCATACCACTACCAGGGATGTTGTTTTCTTAGAGTAACACTTCCCATTTCACTCCATTATAGACACCACCAATGACAGTCCCTTACCTACTCCAGTTCATCAATTTTCTTCCCATATTTTCTTACCTTTCAACTACAACAAATTGCCCTTCTTCATCTCCAATCCAACAAGCCGTCACACCATCTTCTGCTTCTCCTTCCAGTTCTGATTCTTTTTCCTCTGATTCACCACAAATATCTTCTCCCCAACTTGATCAGGTTGATCTACCTGCTGAGTCTATCACTACAGTTTCTCCCATTCTCAGAAGGTCCTCAAGGACTCGTCAATTTCCAGCTCATCTCAATGATATTCGTGTGCAATGTTTGTTCACATGCCCTTCCTTCCATTCACCAGTATCTTCAAGCTCACTTTGCCAGAATTTTACCACCACAGTTTTATGCTCTTTTGTCCAACAATTCTTCCTACATTGAACCTACCTCATACAAAGAAGCCATTCAAGATCCAAATTGGGTTCTAGCAATGGAGAAAGAAATTAATGCTTTGAATGCCAACAAAACTTGGGTGTTAGTTCCTCTCCCTGTAGGGATACGAGCCATTAGTTGCAAATGGGTCTTCAAAGTCAAGCTAAAGGCCGATGAGAGTCTTGAGAGACACAAAGCACGCCTTGTAGCTAAAGGCTTCACACAGGCAGAAGGCATAGACTATCACAAGACGTTTTCTCTTGCTGTCAAAATGACAACAATTCGAACGATTATTCACTACTAGAAAACTTCAATTAAACGTCTGTTGTCAACAGATGTCTTTCAAAAAAAAATCCGATATCTTTGTGCGTGTAGTAAAAGATCCAAACTTTTCACATCGGTTTTAAGCAGATGTCTTTTCTTAATTACAACCCCTAAATTTTGGTTATGACATATTCACTTATTGATGAATATCCATGATTTTTCATTTGAAAACATGTGAAGATGTCCTCCTAAAGCAAAAAAGTGACATTTACATCTTTATTTATAAAATAAGTAATGTCATAAGATAAGATAGACAACAGTTTTTGTTTTAGTGATCACGTTTATAATCATGTCCAATATATAATTTATGATTTTATATTGTTCTAATCTAACCGACCATATGAAATATAGGCATAACCGATGTCGTTTTCCACATTTATATCAGTTTTTAAAAATAAAATGATGTTGTTGCAATGACACATCGATTTATTTGGTAGACAACGATGTTATTTTCATAAATATATATCATTTTATATATCATTTTAATGTTGAAACTGGTGTTGCCCATTGATTTAGAGGAATGAACTGATGTGTATAATTATACTGACATTTGTTTCCATAAACCAATCTGATGTTAAACATATGAACGCACTACAATTTTCATATATAATCTGATGTCTTTTATTTGGATACACAACACGCTTTTGTCAATAGAACATCACATTTTGTTTGTTTTTCGAAATGATAGGTCGCTTAATGAAAACATGTAAATAAATACTAGCATGATATTGTAACATTTACAAAATACGACGCCACTATTCATAGCCACAAAATTGGCTAGCCACATCTCAAAAAAAGGTAAGGCTTGCACCATCTTCACTTGAAGATATTGGCAGAAAGAAGACCAGTACATTGAATAAAATCTTATCAGTTTTCCATCTACCTTCATTCGATCTCCAGCTACTTCTCCTTTTCATAAAGCTCCTGCAACAAAGATTTTCACTTCTTATTATTGTAAGTATTTTAATTTGTCATGACATAAAGCCTATACTAGAAGTTGTTATATCATTATATAGCATGAAATAAAACTAAGTTAAGCTTAACCAAAGCAATAAATCATGTTTTATGTGGACAACCAGGCAGATTCTAATGATATGTCAAAACGTTGGCACCCAAGCTGAATACAGGCTCAAAGAATGCAAGACTAAGCTAGACCCCAATATAGGGACATGAGCAGGCAATCTATGACCCCAATAGAGTGAAGAAAATATTATATCAATTCCAATAAACATGAGGTTAGAATAATGCACATCAGTCCAGTTTAAAAAAGATGGTATAATAATTTCAAATACCTGGAAATGTGGAAACAATCTTTTGGTTCCAAGGACCTATAGAGGTGTACTTTATGGTGATGGTTGTAAGAACTCACATGACAATGATTTGATCCTTCAAATCTTCTACACATTCTATAAACAAATGCTCCTCATCAAACTAAAAGCCTGAATCAAAATGAAAGCATCAAATAAATTAAACTAAACTATAACCAGTTTGAAGAAAGAGCTATATAAACCATAACTAGTTTGAAGAAAGAACACATCAGCACAAGCATGAGCACAAGCATGAACTGCATGATACAAAATGAACAGCATATATAGATTGTAGTTCATACCATTAAACTGGAAAGAGCAAGTGAGTCATTGAAGATGAGAGTGTGACTCTTGCCTGAGAGTGTGACCCTTGACCTGATCAGCCATCAATCTGACCATTGTGTGTAAGGACAAATAGACCTGCGGTCATTTGTGTTAAGAAGGTCATACATGGTTGCAAAATTTTAGAAGAAATCCCAATTTGGATTATAAGATACATTAGTAAGGAGAAGATCAATCTTGAGTGCAATGTGGTAAAATAACCCTAAGGATTGATATCATACATGAAGCTTGTGGAGAAAATGCTTGTTGAGGCAAGACAGAGCGTGTTGGAGAATTAGGTGCAACTAAAGGTGCATTAGCTTCCGAGAGAAAAGAAACTACATTCACAAATTGAGGAGTTATGAACAACGGCACTACAAAAAATAAACAAATTGGCAACGGCAGGGAACCGTGGCAAAAAGTGGATTTGCTTTCTGTAAATTTTATCAGTTATATGAACAAAAATTATTTCTGACCAATGAGTGCATTTTCTTGGATCCCTAATTGGCTTTTATTTTAATTGATTTATGTGGAGTATGTTTGCCCAGTGGATGCACAACAACAACACTTGATGAGTTTATAGTTTCTGCCACTCCCTCCTAGATAAGAGCGACATTCATGTGAAAGCTCAACTGGCCAACCATTTTGGAATTTTCACCCACTAAAATAAGAGTTCAGAGACATCATTAATAACTCAAACACTGCAAAGGGTAGAGTGAATAAAATCTAAAGGGAGAAATCATCGACATATATAGCCATGTGGAACCTTGAGAAACCTTAGAATCATATAAATTTCTTGTTGTCCATTTCAAGATAACCTTAGAATCAAATTTGCTACATATCTGGTCTTGTAGCAGTTTTGCCATGCAAAGATGCATGAATATCATATGGATACAGGAAGACAACAGTTCTTATAGCACCAAGTCTATATTCACCTATGGCAATTTAGAAGAGTAACTTGTAAAATCAATTCCTTTGCCTTTTAAATATAATTCTTACCTAGTTGGTTGATAGTTCTAATAGCACCAAGTCTATATTCACACAACAGTAATGATTAACTATAATATATAAGGTTGTTATCTATGTTACTCGTCTATATTCATATCATTGGAAGAACACATGTTTATGACAAGAGCTAGGAAACAGGATGATATTTAGAGAATAGTTAAAGCATTAGATGTATAAATATATCTATCATTCACCTCGAGCATAAGCTGACAGAAACCATCGGCATCGAGCAACCTGAGGTCCTTGTCTTGGTTTTCGTCAATCAGGCTAAGTAAAGTATATAGGCCTTCCACAAGTATACCAAGGGTCTTGTCTAACAGGGGTTTAGCACAAGCAAAGACCTGGATAGGGAAATCAACCGGCGTTAGAAATCTCCCATCCATATGCCATAACCACCGGGAATAATTAAGAGAAATTAGGATGAAATTATGTTCAAACCACAAATGCATATAACTAACCAAATCTCACCCATTGTTGGTTCTACGTTATATTTTACAAGAATGGTGTGTAATCCTTCGTTAGGATGTTCTCATACACAGAAATATTAAACTGAAAAAGGTGTGCTTTGCTATAGTTGTTTCATTTACTAGATATGCATATCACAAGATACATGCACATAAAAGGAGGATAAACTGAAAGGATCAAGGACATGTGCAATTATTTCCCAAATTAAGTATCCGGCAGTCAAGCTTCCATAAAAGCAACATATAGGAACATAAATATACCTCTGCATGCTCGGCAACGAGGATATATAATAACTCCATTGTTGCATCTCTTAAACCCTGTACACAGGGTTTAAGAGATATGCAACGGGATCCAAACTGTTCAGGATAAATAGTAAGAAATATTTCTCTTATTTTCAAGAATTTACTCTTCCAAAGAGAAAGTCACACAAATGCGACACGTAAATCAAGCATAGACAAGAATCATGCACACAAATGGTGCCATAGGAATTTAAAGCATGCTAAGATTTTTAGGTAAGAACATTTGGACTAGTTTAAAATAGGAAACATAATCTTTATGAACAAGACTTGAAGGAGAACACATGACTCATGAAGAGACATATGCAGTAACCCAAACAAACTGGAATGAAAAAGGTAAAGGTGCAAGAAAGACTTCCTTTGGTCTTTTTGGAGAGAGCTTTGATGAAACAAGTATTTCCAAGGATAATCATCTCTATGGTTTGCTAGCAAACATGATAATTGACGAAGTTGAAGGAATGGCATATAGTTGATTCCTTATTTTTAGCACCATCCTTTTTTATACAGTTTTCAAGGGTCTTGAAAGCTCATTGAAGTTCTCTTGCACTTGAAAGCTCATTGAAGTTCTCTTGCAAGAAGGAACAAGGAGTTAGTCCTCATTAAAAAAATTCAGGAACATTTTTTTATTAACTAGAAGCAATTCTCTTATGGCTCCTATCTTAAACTGATGCTCAAATCGAAATGAGAAGAGGCTAGGTGGACTCACCGGGGGATCTAGATAACGATAGCCTTGTGACCTATATGCCTCAACTGCAATCAGTTCTGCAATAAAGTTGTAGCAAAGCTGGCAATGGCATACATTAGGAAGAATTCCTTCTGAGACCGCTAGAACGTATTTGAACAAAAATCATTACATGGTTGAAGGTTGTTAAGAAGACCTTCTAAGATTCTTGACATCAGATAGAGAAAGAGGGAAATATATTATATATCTAATTAATCTGGAATTTAATATTGAATACCTAACTAATCTTAATTTATACCTAATTCAACCATAGAACCATAGATTTAAGTATTAAAGAGGAGTAGAAGAGGGGAAAAAGATAGCAAAGACTTACTCCACACTAAAAAAATGGTAGGATGAAAATTGAGCATTACTTACTACAGAAAGTGGCTGACAGCAGATAGAGGAAGGCTTATCAACAGAGAAGTAAAAAGAGAAAGAAAGGATAGCAAAGACTTAATAAAGACAATTAGACTACCATAGATCTTAGTCTATGGAAATTGGCTTGTAAACAAGCAGCAGAGAAATAATATACAAAGAGTGAGATCTTACACTAGTTGCAGCTAAAGAAGCTTAAAAATATACACTAGTGGATTGAACGTTTTTACCACAGATCATCAATACAATATCTCTTCTCATTGTATATACATTGTAATTCAATTTTTTTTTTTGTGTTTGTCATATTTTTAATAGATTTTTTGATATATAGATAAAAATCTATATACTTGAAGGCAATTCAATCTTGACATCATTCACTACTGCGCAAAAACAGTCCCTAAAAGCACAATCTCAGCATATATCACCAACAATATTACATCTCCTTCATTTTGGTTCCTTCTTTGTAGCCTCTCCTTTTACTTTTTCATGGTGTAAACATATGCTATATATGAGGTGAAGACCATATTAAACCACAAAGGATTAGTGCATGAAAGAATATCAAACCAACCATAAGAAATTAAACGATCCAATCACAAGACATTGAGCAAAAGCAGCACTTAAATAGTCACAAATAACAATTGACTGCCATTTACAGCAACTGTAAAAAAATGGAAATCAGAAGCAAATGCCATTAATCGAAAGGAACATTACAGAATTTACAGTCATACCCTTCAAAGAAATGGAGAGAGAAACTTAGTCTCCTGTACAACGAGCGCTCTGTTCTTCACCCTTCAAAGCTGTTTCGGAAACGAGAGCTCATGAAACAGAATATTCAATCACAAACAAGGCATAAATCGAAAGGAAATCGAGAGAAAAAAGTGATTGAGACGAACCTAGGGCGAACAAGAAGTTGTTGGAAGCTGCACTGCTAGATACGATGAAAACAACCACCGGACCTGGCTAGGGTTTCGACTGGGGGCAAGATTTCAGATCTGGAGGGAGGGAGACACCGGCGAGAACGAGGTGAAGAGATGATGTCAGTGGCCGGCGAGGAGGAGGAGATCTCGGATCTGGAGGGAGGGAGACAACGGCGAGAAGGAGGTGAGAAGATTGTGCGGGTGGCGGCGAGCAGTAGGAGATCTCGGATCTGAAGCAGTAGGTGAGAAGATGACGACAAAGAGGAGCACTGAACCCAGGAGGATCGACGGTCGTCGGAGAGAATGCTCGGATCTGGAGAGAGAGGATCGAACATGGAGGATCTGGAGAGAGATGATCGAAGGAGGAGTTGGTGGAGAGAGATGATCGAAGGAGGAGTTGGGGATTTGGGGGGCTCGGGTCTGGAGAGAAGAGAGTAGAACGTGGTTAGAGGGAGTGAGGCGAGAGAGTGTACCTCCATATTTGGAAACCCGGGCTATGAAAAATTTCTAAGTGTTTTAATCCGCCCTTTCCCGCTTTTTTGCCTTTTTTCGAATTAACAATTTTACATCTGTCTATAAATTTGACCATTGTGTAAACTGTTTTAAACATCACAAAAAAAATTATTGATGTCATAAATTAATTTAACATCTGTTGATTTGATGACAGACTTAAATCATATGATGTCTAATTGCAGTATTCTAGTAGTGATTGTTGTAGCAGCTTCACGGAACTGGTCACTGCATCAAATGGACGTTAATAATGTGTTCCTACATGGATATTTGTATGAAGAAGTTTATATGAAGCTTTCTGAGGGCATCCCTGGTGGTCCTAATCTCGTCTGCAAGTTATAGAAATCCCTTTACGGGTTAAAGCAAGCAAGTAGACAGTGGTTTCACAAATTAACCACTGCTCTTCTTTCTCTCCAGTTTTTCCAATCCAAGTTGGAATACTCTCTCTTCCCCAAGCATTCTAATGGGCATCTCACAATAGTTGCAATCTATGTGGATGATCTTCTAGTGACCGACTCTGATCAATCTGAGATTGTTCGCCTCAAGGGATACCTGGATCACCATTTTAGTATCAAGGACTTAGGGATTCTTCATTATTTTCTGGAGCTTGAAGTTACTTCTAGTTCCAATGGCATTTACCTTTCTCAGTACAAGTTCAGTCAAGAAGTGTTGCAGGAAGCTGATATTACTGATCTTTGTCCTGTTTGTACTCCCCATCCTCAGAATTGCAAGCTTAAGCCTTTGTCTAGAGATTTATTACAAAATCTTTCATATTATAGAAAAATGGTTGGTAAGTTGAATTTTCTTACCAACACTAGACCGGATCTCTGTTTTGCAGTTCAATCTTTAAGTCAATTCATGAAGGCTCCTTGTACTTAACATCTGGATGCTCTGCACCACACCATCAAGTACTTAGCAGGAACCTTTTAAACATGGGATTGTTCTTAAAGGATTTGATTCACCGAGAGTCACAACTTACACATATTCAGATTGGGCCTCGTGTCCTTATAGCCGTCGCTCTGTTACAGGTTTTATTATTCTTTTGGGTGATTCTCCCATCAGTTGGAAGTCTAAGAAGCAAGGGGTATGATGTGCGCCTATTTTGCCATATTTTACATTAACTTTTTTATCAATTTCTGCATGCATTTCATACATTTGGGTTAGAATTATACAGAATCTGTGTAGTTGATGCTTATTTTCCAATTATAGAGATCTACACTAGTTTATGTTTAAATTCGTAGAAATCAATACATTTTACAGAAATTCGGAGAAGGAAGAAAACCATGGAAGAGCTCGAATACAGGAAGTCCAAGGTCAAGTAGCAGTTGAACCAGAACGCATCAAGCAGAAGAGAAGAGAAAGCACTCGACAACATTAGTCGATGTCGACCAGAAGTGGTCGATATCCAGTACCAGCTAGTCGACCCCAGCTTCAGAACACCATATCAAACACAAGGCCACTCGAGGAGCACGAAAGTACTCGATGTCGAGTACCTATCGAGTCAGCAATTCTGGTCGAGCTTGAGTCCGAATCCGATGAGAAAACAACTCTACTCGATGTCGACTACTTCTAGTCGATGTCGAGTACTTCTCTGGGCCAGTCCGAGTCGAAATCGAGTGAAGATCCGAGAGAAGGTTTACTTGCAAGTGAAGGCACGTGGGAAATCTATTAAGAGGAGTGAAGATCTTTCAAGTTGAAGATATTTATCCACGTTGGGAATTCCTACTTCTACTATTAAGAGATTTATTTATGTTATTTACCAAGTTATATCTTAAGTTTTTCGATAGATAATTTTAGATATAGATAGAATTGTTCTCTCCTTGATTAGCAAGGACTTGAACACTATAAATAAGGCCCTAGGGGCTGAGTTTTAGGATCATCCAAGCCTCAAGCAATTGTATTTACCCATAGATAGCGAGTAGAGAGAGTTTTTAGAAAGCTTTGGCCGAGTGAAGGTGGAGAGTCGAGAGACGTTTTGGCTTTGATCGGTTGTAAGCTTTGTTTTGATTTAATGCAATTTAGTTTCTTTATATTATTGATTTGTGTTTTGATGATGAAGAGCGAGTAGTCACCCAACTTCTAGGGTTAGGGTGAGCCCGACGGTAGTCATGTAAGGTAATGCATCAAAGGTACAATCTTTATTGCGATTTCATCTTCTATCCCTAATTGCATGATTTTTCTGCGACAGTCGAAGGTGATCCTTATTTGTGTTATTGAAGCGAAAGTGATCTTAATAAAACTTGGATTAATTATGTGAAAAGGGTTTGTAACACTTAGGGTTTATGTGAAAGCCTCTATCTTCCTATTTTTTAATGACGAAAGTTATTTTATGAAAATGCATGATCTTTTATACCTTTAGCATGATTCTTATATGGTTATCGTTGTGTCATTGAAACCCCGATTCAAGGAGCTTTTAGTTTATTGAATTCGAATTCCCAATTTCTTGTTGTTTCTGTCTTTATTTCTACATCAAGGTTAGGTTTTTATTTTGCAAATACACTCGAGATCGACTACTATTTAGTCGACGTCCAGTACTATCTTGTCGACATCGAGTACTTTTGTACTCGACATTGCTTTGCTTCATTTCTGTGGTGTAGGTTTGCTGGTTTACTCGACACGTCTGGTCGATATCGAGTACTTTACTCGATATCGAGTACTCTTCTGTTCGATACGAGAGGATTTAGGAGCTGAAAAGGCGAGCGCTAACACGCTTCCTCGTGGATACGATCCTGAATACCCTACCACTACAACGAGAGGGTTTCTTGTATTTTATTTGCTGAGACATGGAGTTGGTTTGCTTTCATATAGTTTTATATTTGCATACTTGATTTCCCTTCATAATAGGATTGTGTCTCGAAGCTCTTCTAAAGCCGAGTATCGAGCTATGGTTCAAACAACTGCTGAGGTAACTTGGTTGATTCGTTTACTTGAGGACCTTTCTGTTGCCCTTATCAAGCCTGTTACCTTATTTTGTGATAGTCAATCGGCCATTCAAATTGCAAGGAATCCCATCCTACATGAACGCACTAAACATATTGAAATAGACTGTCACTTCACCCGAGAGAAGATTGTTGAAGGCCTCATTGATCTCTGTCATGTTCCAACTACGTCTCAACTCGCTGATGTATTGACTAAAATTCTTCCATCTCATCAGAAAAATGAGTTGCTTTCCAAACTTGGGTTGTCACCACCCCAAGTTTTTTTTTGGGGGGGGGGGGGGGGGGGGGTTGTGATATAGATCATCAGATGATCAAGTGAGGGTGTACACGAATTGTGTGGATTTCAAGCATAGCCGATCATTTGCTTTGTAACTAACCTCTTCACCCTCTATATAAACAAAGGTGGGAAATGTAACAAACCACTGAATAAATGAATCTCTAGATTTCACTTTATCTCATCTGTGTTCCTCTCCGTTTTCTTCTTTTTCTCCATTGATGCTCTGCATCCCAGCTTTGTTTCTGCAACCTCGTAGCAAAGTTTGACAGAAGTATCCTTGAGAGATTGACTTGGTAATCGCTGATGTTCTTCTCATGCTTCAATCCTTCAACTCCGACTCTTACTCTCATGTGTTTTGTGAAGTCAATCAAGTGGAAGACAAAGCAACATACAATCGTCGATTACTCCTCATCCAAAACTTCGTATTCTCGTTCGAAAGACACTATTAAATATGTTTGTAAGTGTTGATGTGATAAAAGACCATGAATTGTGATAGAATGTGAGTTTGTAAAATGAAATGTGCTACTGTGTTGGTGATTATTGAATCTGTTTTGTGTGAACAAATGAAGCTCAAAATATTAAATATGTGTTTTGGAGGTGAATTGAAGATGACAAATGATTACTAAGATATGTTGGTGAATTTGTTTCTAAAGCATTTGTGATTCAAAACAATATTAAGCTGGATTCATTGAACAGATGATTAGTGATAGATCTGACATTTGCCTAGAAACATATGAGCTAAAGTTGAGTCACTTGCATCCTTCACAAAATTGAAAGATCCCTTTACAATCAACAAAAATCAAGATCTCAAGGTATTCATGGATATAAACGAGGTGCCTTAGGTATTATGGTCTTTCCCATCACATATTTTAGCAAAGAAAAAGATGATTGTGAGTCAGATCATTACAATTGTTCAGCAAACAAGTGCAGTTACTATCTGATGAGTACGTTCAAGATACAACTGTTGATTACACACTAGCTCTCACTACTAATATTGTTGCCTCAGAAGATACAAAGAACTACAATGATGATCATCAAAATGGAGAACTTAGTGACAATGAGAAAAAGGAGGTTGATTTCATGTATGTAGGGTGGATTTTCAACTCAAAACTTCATCTAAGGATTGTAGTGGCTAATATGGAAATGAAAGAGAACTTCCATTTTCGAGTGAAGAAATTAGCACATACAAAGTACAAGGTCATTTGCATTGATGCTAGTTACAAGTGGACAGTTGTAACTACAAGTGTAAAGAATTCAAGTTACTTTGAGATTAGAAGGATGAATAAAGATCACAATTGTTCATTTTCGATTAGATGCAGAGAACATCGCAAACCATCATATCAAGCTGTAACAGAAAAGATTAAGATAAGGTATAATTGATGAAACATATATTGATTATAGTATATCATAATAACAACATGTTGTATGACATATAATGAATTCTTCCTTGTACAATTAAACAAAAAGCTCTCTCCTCTCTCTAGAAACTAGAGAGAGAGTCGGAACCTCATCGGTTAGAATCTCCTAGAACAATCGCCTGACCTCCGCCTGGTTTGAGGAGCATCTCTAGAAACCCCTCCTCGGAGGCAAAAGAACCACCTCTTCGGAGGATGAAAACCACCTCTTCGGAGGTCAAAACCCGCTCACCGGCCGCCATAATCAGGGTCTCGTCACCCTCTTCACCGTGTTCGCTCTTGGACCCTCTTCCATCCCATCCCCGGATCCCTCTTTTGGGTCCGATCTGGGCATGGTCGGCTCGAATATCTTTCTCCCTGGAAACCCCTCGAATCTCGATTCGTCATTAACCAACTCATTGCACATGGCCCTTTGATTTTGGTTCGAGGGATCTGGAATTTCGGCCCTCTCTCTTAGGGCTTTCGGATCTGGTCACCTCCTCCTTTTTTGGGTGGATCCTTTCGGCGCCTTTGCTGTAATTCCGGTTGGGCTTTGCTTTGCGCCGTCGTTTGCCTTGCTCTCCTCCTCAGCCGATCTCGACCTCCTGGCTAATTCGGGTCTGTCCGGCCTTCTGCTTGCCATCGTCAATGGTGGTCTCGCACGATTGATGCGATTGAAACCCCGCTCGCCCTTCGCTCCGCCTTCACGTTCTTTGTTTGGCGGTGGTCGAAACCCTGCTTTCCTTAGCCATGGTTGCTAGGTTGGCAGATATAATGTAGCGTGTCTCCTCTCTCCATGGGCATGTGATGATGCTTTGGCCCCAAGGCTTTTCCTTGGGTCCAGGTGCCCATGGGTGGAGGAAAAAATATATAAAGAATAAATAAATAAAAAACAATTTCTATATATTTATACATATTTCCTTGGGTCCAGGTGCCCATGGGGTACTGTCGAGAGTCCTTGCACTCTCCCGCGTTCGTGGCACTTGTGGCGTGTCTTGGTTCTCCATCGACTTTTTTGCCGTTTTGATGTCTTGTATGGGTTGATTGGTTGTTTCTTTCTTCTCTGTTGTTTTGTGATAATTTAGAAAGAAAAAAATAATGCTTATTTTTTTCTTTCTAAATTATCATTTAAATTAAATTAACATATATGTGCAATGCATGGATTTTCGGTTAGTATATACTCTCTTTGTTTGGCAAAATATGTCGTTTACTATTAATGCACGGTTTTATAAGATGATAAAAATTATATTAAATATTTATTTTTATAACTTTTTTTAATTAATTTTATAGTTACTATTAATAGGTATGAAATTGTTAAAAATATTATATTAAATGAATATATTTAAATAGTTTTAATCATTTTAAAAATGTGTGAATAATAAACCATACTCCATATTTTTCATATTCTTATTTGAATGGATGGAGTATATAATCAAACTATTATATTGATTGATACTACGTGGATACATAGCCATAGGTAATAAGTAGGTCGCAAGTCATTGTGAGCTGTGAGTTGGACGATCAACGTGTCCTACCCACTCGGCTTCTTTAAATCCCATATCCGTCTCTTACCAAAACTACAAACTTTGGATTTTCAACAAGACAAAGTGCACGCATTTTCATGTATAATCAATGTTATTATTACTCCGTAATTTATTTAAATACAGAAAGGGCATTTATTAATTCCACGGTAGGAGATTTTTTTGAAGAGAAACTAGAATTATTACTCCGCATAGAAAACGGACAAAACCTGTTCCTGTACAAATTACTCAAAACTAGTAAATGAATGAACGGTGGCAACTGGCAAGGGATTTGAAGGATCTCAAAATGAATGAATAAATATTACTGTAAATATTATGGGGGGGGTGGAATTCCAGAAGACACGGCACGATCCGTGAGATACGGTGGTGGGTTGCCTTCCAATTTCCAATTTCCAATTTCCAATTTCCAATTTCCAATTTCCAATTTCCATATTGCATTGCTTTGCTCCATTCTTTCCTAATTTCGCATGGCATAGGTGTCATTACCCATTACCATCACCCAGTAGCAGTAGGTCAATGCCCAAGCTTTTCTGTGTAGCTCTCCTAGAACATCCCTGTGGTTGAATGACCTAGGAGGGCCAGTCTATCCACTATGCTATTAATTTTCCTAAACACGTGACGAATGTGTACTTTCTGAAATCGACAGAGGTCAATCAAAGAGTCAGAAATGATCATTTCGACTTCCTAAGGGCATTTCCAAATTACCTTTAAGTGCATTAATTATGCAAAAGTCATCACCTTCTATTTCGATGTTCTGAATATTAAGTTTTAATGCTTTACGAATTCTCTCTCTTAGAGTTGTAGCCTCGGCTCTAATAACCGAGCACGACGGGATGTTGGCACCCTTCATCGAGACCCAATTGGCTACGTGATCCCGAACCACAAAGTCAATCGCGGAATTCCCGTTATCTCGGAAGGACCCTTATAAATTTAGCTTGAGACTTGAACCTTTTGTTTTTTCCTATTTAATACCTTTTTTCCTTTTGTTTTCACACCCAATTGAGTTGTTAGGATAAATAGACGTATGTCCGTTTGTCTCTTCCTCGTCAATTTTAGTTGTGCTCCAATTGAGGATTTGTTGTTTGATAAATTTGATAATATTGTTAGCATTACTGGCCTCGTTTTTTTTTAAACCATTTGATTTCTGTAGTACCAGATACTCCACCGGATGGTTGCCATTAGACATGTTTTCTCAGTGTCGATTGTTTGTTTTAGAGTTTTTATAATGGAGTATTCGTCTCTCATATTTCTATCTCATAACTTTAAAAATTTTAGCATCTACCTTTTGGATAATGTTTTTGACGAATTTGCAATCCATGAATAGATGGAAGAAATCTTCTTTATGGTGGTTACTACTTACTGGTTACAGAACTCACATTGCATATGAACTGTGATTCTGTGTTCTTCCAATTTTCCTTTTATTGGTGTTTCTCCTTGGGATGCCCTCCACAAGAAGTGTTTAATTCTAGAGGTGTAGTCTATGTCTCATATCCAATTTAGATCATATTTACAATAACTATTTTTATTTTGAAGAAGATTGATAGATGATTTTGTTGAAAACCACCCATCTGGGCTTGGTCTCCAATAAAGTCTATCCGTAATATTATTACTTAAGATTGTAATGTTTGTTATTTTCTCAAGAGTGTCTTGGTTTAAACGATTTCCTAGTTCTCTCATGATCTTTTCCTTGATCCATGTTTTATTATTAGTGATGAAATCGTTAACTTTGGTTATTTCATTTATCAAGTTTTTGTTTCTGACTATTTCAATAAGAGGTGTGTCCAAGACCCAATTATCCAACCAGAAGTTGATGGTGTTCCCGTCCCCTACTCGCCACTTAAGACCCGAGACAAAGAGCTCCCTCAGGGACATGAGTTTTGCCCATTGCCAAGATGCGGAGTGTTTCTTTTTGTATTGCATTAGGTTGCAATCTTTAAGATATTTCTGTTTAACAATTTTAACCTATATATTATCTGGTTCTGAAATGATTTTCCATAGTAGCTTGAATTGTAATGCTATGTTGATTTCCTCGGTTTTCCTAATACTTATTCCTACATTTTGTTTAGATTTGCAAACATGATCCCATCTAATTAGAGGACGGTAGTTTCCTTCTTTATTCCAATAAAAGTTTTTATTGATTTTGTCAAGTTCCAAGAGTATATTTTTTGGTAGGAAGAAACTTTGCATGATATATATAGATTTTGCGCTTAGGTTCGTCTTTATGAGCCAACTTCTTCCTTCTTAGGATATAAAATTTACTTTCCATTTTTGTACTTGTTTTTTTCGAATTAGTTACAATCTCCTCAAAAGTTTGCTTGTTCACCCTTCCGTTGACAATCGGAAACCATGGATATTTATCTAAAGCCATCGTAGAGGTGATCTGCATATTGTTTTGTATTCTATGTTTGTCTTGGTTGGACATATTAGACGTGGTTTGAAACACTGATTTATGATAATTAACAGTTTGGACTAATGTTTCGCAATATTTATTTAGGATTTCTTTGATTCGTAAGCATGCTGATTCATTTGCATTTGCAAAAATGATAATGTCATCTGCAAAGGTTAGGAATGGAATGATATTGCCTTGACGATAAATTTTAATCCCTATGTTACTGTTAGAGTTGTTGCTTTCTTGTTGTAGCATTCAAGAGAGTATTTCCGCTTCCAAGATAAAAAGAAACGGGGAAAAGGGGTCACCTTGCCTAAGGCCCCTTTTAGGAAAGAATTGTTCCGATGGACCATTTTTTCTAAAACTGAGTATGAGATCGTTGTGATACATTCTTTAATCCACTTAATGAAAGTGGGATCGAATCCAAATTTTTTTAGGACCTGAAAACTGAAATCTTATTCGATTATGTCATAAGCTTTTTCCATATCAAGTTTGATTGCCATTAATCCCTTTGCTCCTCTTTTGTTTCTAAAGGTGTGGAATATTTCGTGAGCAATAAGGGCATTGTCATGAATAGACCTGCCAGGAACAAAGGTCTCTTGCATGAGATGGATAAGTTTAGAAATATCGTTTTTCAGTCTGTTTGTAAGTATTTTAGAGATAATCTTGTATACCATTGAACACAAGTTGATTGGTCTAAAGTGATTAATCGTGTTAGGGTTTTCACATTTTGGTAATAAAGTGATAAATGTGTGATTTATTTGTTTAAAAAGTTTTTCATTTCTGAAAAAGTCTCTGACTGCTTTAAACGGTCCAATTATATGCCAATATTTTTTATAGAAGCCAAATGGCATACCATCAGAACCTGGGAATTTTTCTGACCCAATACTCAAGAGGGCTCGTTTAATTTTAGTATTTGAGACGACTTTAGTTAGTTCTATGTTATCCACGTCCGAGACCTCTTTATTAATTAAATTTAGTTGACTGTTAAGTTTATTAATTTGGTTGATATTAAATGTGGAGAATTTTTTCTGGTATTCTTTTTTAATTTCTTCTCTGATCTGTTTCTCATAATTGATTATCAGCCCGTCGGCATTGGTAAATGATTTAATGATTTTTTTTTTGTTTCTTCTCTTAGTAGCCACCCGGTGAAAATAACTAGAGTTGAAATCCATGGATTTTAAGTGTTTGCTTTTTGCTCTTTCTCTCCAATATTGCTTGGGGTAATTAAGCAGCTGTCCCAGTTTTCTCAAAAGTCTAGATTCTTTGTCTTCTAGGAGATTACATGGATTCCTCATAATGATAGCTTGAATCATTTGAAGTTCATTTTCAACTTCTCTAATTTGTATGAAGATGTTTCCAAATGTTGTTTTACTCCATATTTTAGCTTTATTTTTTAGGAGTTGTGTTTTCTTAATTAGATTGTACATGTGAGTACCTCCAAAATTTGGTCTCCAAGCTTGTTTTACAATATTTTCGAATTCTTTTCTTTTTGTCCACATTATTTCAAAACAGAAAGGTTGTGGTTTAAAATCAGAGTTATCGTTCATATCAATTGAAATCTGACAGTGATCGGGTGTGGAAAAAACATGTTTTTATAGCTAGGTTTGAAAACCATTGTAAAATCTAGTTCTGGACCAACACTCTATATATCGTGTTTTTCAAATATGTTACCAGGGCCTCTCTTCTTTTTTCTCCATGTAAACTCATTACCAAATTTTCGTATATCGGTTAACCCACGCTTGTTTTTGAAGTCAATGAGCCTCTCGAATAGGTTTTGGTTGCGAGTCACCTTGCTTGTCACTGCTCTGTTGAATCTTGTTGAAGTCTCCCATAATAAGATATGGTAAATCTAGCGAGTTGAGAAATTTTTTGAGGTCATTCCAAAAGAAGGCTTTTTCCCGATATGACGGAGGTGCGTACCCCGCTACAACGTACATGTGTTGATTCAAGTTAGAGTTACTGTATTTTAGGCAAACAAACCGGTCTCTTTTCGTAACCAAAAATACCGATTCATGGGTCATTTGGTACCTTATCATAATTTGATACCTTATATATATAAATTAATTTTTACTTTGTCTACTTTTTTTAAGGTTTTCTTGCAATCACGAGGTTACCTTATTGCACACAAATAACAAAAATAATAGGGTAAATTACAGAAAATCACCCTTAAAATAGTTGAGTTTTCGCAAAACCACCCTTAAAATAAAAGTTTGCAGAAAACCACCCATAAATTTACTTTTCTTTAAAAGAACCACTCATAGCCATTTTTATGTGTAAAAAGCTATAAATTGTTTTTAAAATTTTATATTTTCTTAAATGTTTTCGTTATTTTATTATATAATTAGGCTACTTTGAATACAAAAAATGAGAATTTAACATTTTTAAAACACTTTTTACACATAAAAATAATGGTTAATGGTGGTTCTTTGAAAGAAAAATAATTTTATGGGTGGTTTTTTGTAAAAAAAAACTTATTTTAAGGGCGTTTTTGTGAAAACTCACCTATTTTAAGGGTGATTTATGTAATTTACCCAAAATAATAACATTGTTATAGGTAAATTATATCTTTAACATCTTCTACTTAATGGGCCCACCTTGTATTTTTTTTATTGGACTTTTATTGACACTCTCTTGAATACTTGGAAAATGCTCAATAGTTTGTTGTTGATTGGGGAAAAAGGAGGATTATACATATTTGTAGGATTTTCCTAGCAAATTGATGTATATTAAGATTATAGTTTGGGTAGTCAGGTATTGTTAAAAATTTGTAATATCATTTGAAACTGAGGATTATTGACAAGATTTGGATCAAAGGGGAAGTTTCGGACGTGTTAGGTATTTGGACGATTTTGATTCATAATTTATGAAAATGGAAGATTGAAAAAGAAGTGTAAAATGCAATAGGTCAAGATAAGGTATATATAGGCAAAAATTATATATACTCACATTATGGAGAAAACTAAATAAATTAATTGTATAATATATATGTGAAAATAAAAAAAAATTAATACATTTGAGTTATTAATATACTAATAAACATAGATATAAAATGGTAGGCCACTTAAGCATTTAAAAAAAAAAAGAGTAAAGAGGTTACAACTTACAACTATGAATTTACCTTTTAAAACATATAAGGTAATGAAAACTCATAGTTGTTCATGGTCTGAGATTACTTTTTAAAACCAATTGTTAAATCAGATTATTTCCAATGGAATAGTCGAGACTTCCTATAAAATTTGGGACACTTGAAAGCATTCTCGACAACTTCTGTATTTAGGGTTTTTGAAGAATTATAGGCAATTTTTTAGTATAATATTACATTATTCAAAATAGAAAAATAACAGAAAAAGGGATGTTGTTTTACAAAAAAATGACATTTTTTTCTAAATAAATGCGCATCTTAAGGCTAGGGTTTTTTATTTTAAATTTTTAAGTGGTGCACCTTTAATATGCGGGAAGTTACATCTTAAAATTTTAAAATAAAAAAAAATTATATTTTTTTAACCGGAAATAATTTGGCTATAGGTCCGGACCCTATAAGCCAAGAGCATCCATACGGATGAGATTGCAAAGCATGGAGTCGTCAGGAGCCATTGAATTGTGGAAGGCAAAGTCCAGATGCGATAAGCAGTCCGCAACTTGGTTTGCTTCCCTATAGACATGACGAATCTCAATGGTATGAAAGAAGCCTAACAAGACTAGACTATCAAAGACAATCATTTCAGGGTCCCCAGTGACTTCACTAAATTATTAATGGTTTGGATTTGAATACTTGGATTACGTTTTGACCCGGCTCCGCCGTGGCAACCTTATGTATGGTTTTAGAATTTTGTCGGTTTGCATGATAAATGGGTTTTACGGCGTAGGCCATAGGATAGGTACAGAGGACTTATCCCGGGGATTCCAACGATCCATCTAGGTTTTTGGGTGCGAAATCCCACCTTTAAAGCACATATGTTGATTTCAAACCTTCAACTTGTACTCAGGGCACAAAATCCTAACGAGGGGTTTCATCCCTTGAAGCGTAACTCGGAAATCATAATCCCGGGCCGTTACATTCCTGAGCTGCTATGATTCCTTTCTAAAGACCCAAACCCTCCGACCCAGCGATGGATGGAATGGGACAAGGCCCGGATGCAAAGAAAATTGGGGTGCTGATACAATCTCTAATTACAAATCCATAGGAGCCTTTAGCGGAAGTCAAAGGAGCCCCGTAAAAGTTGAGTTTGTAAGTCCCTGCTTTTAGAGGTTTCTATTTTGTTTGTTTTCTTTTGTGGGTTGCTAGAGGCTGATTCTGGTTTCCCAATTGTGAATGGTCAGTGAAATCATCGATATTTTTGGAAGAGTTCTACATGAATATTTGATCTTTAATAAAAGATGAAATACACCTTGTGTCCGGCTTTATGTTATTGAAGAGTGCTTTGTTGCGGAAGTACCAAATACTCCACCAAGCAAATGCTAATTTGGTAAAGCGACAGGTTCCTATATTTTCTATAATCTCCTCGATGATTAAATTTAGATCAATTCCTTGTATGAAACAACTGTTTATTTTAACAAATAACGTTGGATCCATCATAATTATTGTTTCATGCATAATGGGACATCTCCAAAGCAGGTGAGGTAGGTCTTCATAGTTGTAGTCACAATGTGGGCAGTTAGTGGGTATACCCAAGCCTCGAGAGGCAAGTTTAACCGATGTGGGCACACCGTTTTTTGTGATCTTCCAGAGTAGTGTTTTAACTTTTGGTGGAACATCAAGATTCAAAATCCACCTCATATCAGATTTTTGATGATGTTTCATGTTGTTGATCATGTCAATGGCAGATTTAGTAGAGACTCATCCATTCATGCTCCATTTCCAGTACAATCTATCAATATGTATGTTTTTGGGTATAGGGGTCATTGTTATGGAATCTATCACTTCCTTAGGTAGAATGTTGGACAGTTTTGCATAATTTTGCAGGATCCCAAGTTTTATCTGCTTTCAGAAAATGATGTACTGTAATTTTGGTATCAAGTTGCTGAGTATTGGATGCCATAGTAATGAGCGGAGCATTACCAATCCAGTGGTCAATCCAGAAGTTTATGTTTTTGCCAATGCCAATCGACCAACGAAACTTCCTTAAAGAGTGGGATTAATTTGGTAAGTTGAGTCCATTTCCAAGAGGAATCGCCCTTTTTTTGTATACTGCAGTATGCTATGGTCTTTAAGATATTTTTATATAATTATGGAGACCCAAGTGTTGTGTGGTTCTGCTAAGATCTTCTAGAGTAGTTTTAGTTGTAATGCTTTGTTCATGTCTTCTAATTTTTGAAGGTCAATGCCCCCGTGGTCTTTAGCCTTACATATTTCATACCAGCTGGCAATCGGTTTGTGTTTAGGATCCTTATTCCATAGGAAGTTTCGATTGATTTTATCATGTTCCATATGTACAGATTTACAGTAAGAAGCATTGCATCAGGTGTAGAGGTTTGGGTGATAGTGTTGGCCTTCCATCTATGGAGCTGAGCTTTTATGGTGGCTAGCAATTCCTTGAAACCGTCTTTAGTTGTTCTTCCACATATGATAGGGCAACCCAGATAATTACCCAAGTTAGTTGTATAGCGAATTTCAAGTTCATTGTGAATTATGTTTTTTTGGGTTGTTGTTACGTTTGTGGAAGTTTGAAAATGCGATTTACGCCTATTTACTCTTTGTCCCGAGAGAGATGAGTATTCCTTGAGGACATTATTGATTTGGTCACATGCTGTTTTTGTGGCTGAGGCAAAGATAACAATGTTATCAGCGAAACCCAGAAATGGGATTCTAGTTCCAATGCGTGTTGTTTTAATTCCTAAGTGGCTTTGAGGTTTTGTTGATTCATTATGGAGTCCCCTAGAAAGAATTTCAGAAAGAATGAGAAAAAGATAGGGTGATAATGGGTCACCTTGTTGAAGCCCTCATTGGGGAGTAAACAGATATGTTGGTTCATTGTTTACTAAAACCGAGTATGTAACTGTAGTTATGCACTTCTTGATCCACCCCGAAAACCAATGGAAGAAGCCAAATCTCTCCATAACTGATAGGAGGAAGTCTCAGTCAACCAGGTCAATGCTTTTTCCATTTCGAGTTTTACTGCCATCCAACCAGATTTTCCTTTTTTCTTAGAGAATGAATGGAAAATTTCATTTGCTATGAGTATGTTGTCTTGTATGGATCTACCAGTTGTAAAGGCACTTTGTAATGGATTAATGATTTTGGGAATTATTTTTTTCAGTCTAGAAGCCAAGATATTGGCGATGATTTGGTACGTTGTTGAGCATAGACTTATAGGTCTATAATGGGATGTGGTTGTCAGGCTGCCACATTTTGGTATTAACGCAATGAATGTGTGGTTTATTTGTTTTAGAATTCTAACACTTAGGAAGACGCTTTTGGCAACCTTAATTACAAAAGGTTCTATAATGTGTTGTGCCAATATTTTTTAAAGAATCATGTCGGGAAGCCATCAGGTCCAGGTGATTTATCATTGGATAGACTAAACACCGCGTTTTTAATTTTAGAGTTAGAAATTTGTCTGGTTAGCCAGTCATTGTCCTCATCCGTGACTTCCTTACCTATGTTATTGAGTAAGTTGCTTCTTACTTGGTATTTAATTTGACGTCGTTGGTTTTGTGAGCATCCCTTTACGAAGTCATGCTTGATGATTTCCCGTATGTCTCTTTCATTTGTTAAGGTTATCCCAACTACAGTTTGTATTGATTTTATAATGTTTTTATTTCGTCGACCTGTTGCTATTATGTGAAAATACTTCGTGTTAGCATCAATTGATTTTATATGTGTTCGTTTTGCCCGTTGTCCCCGGTATTTGTGCTGATAGCTAGTAAGAAGGCATGTTTGGTAGATAGTCTTCTAGTTTTATTATCTATGTTGCGATCATAAGCATTGCAAAGCTTTACTTGCAAATCATGCAGTTATGTTTCAACTAGGGTTACTTGGCGAAATATGTTGCCAAAGGTGACTTTGCTCTATATTTTACTTTTTTTTTTTTAACTTTTTGCAATTTATTAGTCAGTTTATATATGTGTGATCCTGGTGTATCAACACGCCACGCGCTGTGAATGCGTATTTCATAATCCGGTCTAGAAGTCCATGCCATTTCAAATTTGAAGGGTTGTAGCTTTGACTTCTGGTTATCCATTAGGTCCAATGTGATTTGTGTGTGATCAGATTTTATGAAGGCATGATTTTTTGTATATAGGTTAGGGAATTGCTTTAGGAGATTATGACTTACCAAAAGCTCTATCTAGTTTTTCAAATATGTTGTCAATCCCATGGGGACGTTTTCTCCAAGTGAATCTGTTCCCACAAGTCGGGGAATCTAAGATGTTATGTGTTGTGATAATCTCCGTGATTCTATGAAATCTGTTCATACTAGGAGGATTCCCACCCACTTTATCATTGGGATCAATGATCTCATTTAAGTCTCCGATTATTATTAAAGGCAATTCACTTATATTTTTGATAGTTGATGAGAGTGAGGTCCAGAAGCAGTCCTTCTCACATTCATGAGGTGGGGCGTAAACAAACAAAATTGTAATTGCTAAATTAAGGGTATTGTTTCTATATGTTGCTTGCATTGTTCTGTTGTTCGAGTTCGTTACTATAAAGGTTTCATTTTGAAATTGAGATTCCTTCCACAAGAGGCAAAGACCACCAGAGAGTCCCGTAGAGGGATAGAAGTGCATGTTATCAAAACCGAGTTTTCTCCAACAGTTATCCAGTGGTGGATGCTGTAATTTTATTTATGCTAGCATTAGAACTTTGATGTGGTCCATTCTACAGGTTGATTCTATTTGAGTCCAGACGTTTTTCCTATTTAAGTCCCTAATATTCCAGAAGTTAAACATCATTATAAAGTTTTTTTGACAAAAATGGTATATCTTGTCGTGAAAGCCTTTAGGGCCATAAGGTTGTTTTTTAGCTTGTTTGTCTTTGCATTGGTTCTAGAGTATGCTTGTTGTATTGAGTATGTCCGAAATTTTTAGTAGCTAATGAACGACAAGAGAAGAAGACAAAGGCTAGCCTGGTAGTCCTAACCCAAGTAACAGAGTACCAAAACAAGTCAAAGGAATTGTCACTTAGATGCAAATGGGTGAGCTGAATTATAGTGATACTAAGGTACCGAGGCTTAGTAAAACCTTGACACAAAGACTTGGAAATAAATTTACAGTCCACCTGCCTTGTGAGAATATGAATTCTATTATGTAGTAGTATTGGGAGAGTCAAATGCATACATGAGTTGTTCATAGTACATGAGATGTGCCTTAAATAGAGAAAGGTTTTAGTTCTGATAGCATAAAACGTAGGTGCAAAATGAGAGCTAGTGATTAGGATGAAATCTAAGTACTCAATACAACCTTTGAATTTGCATAGGATAAATTCAAGACACAAGTAGATCAAAAGCCAAAGGGATATGTATGTTGTGTTGTTAAGATGACAACAACCATATTGGTTTCAGGTAGGACAGGGTCTAGTGTTTGCGTGCAACAATAACCAGAATGCAGACATGCTTGAAGGAGGAGCAAAATATGTTGCAGCTGGAGTCATTTTTTGGTGTTGAGTAGTTGCTTGTGTACTTTGTTCCATGGTAAAGTCTTGCAAGGTATATGGAGATTTCAAGAGCTTGAGAGAGCACCTCTCTCGAGCAAGGTCAGTGGTGGAGTTGTTAAATAGATTTGCAATCATACAACTATTACAATCTGTTTGGGTTTTGAAATTCTTCTTGATCGAATTTAGATAGATGGGGAAGAAAGAGGAAAAATCTAGCTTTCCCAACCCAATGTCTTGTTTGGTTGGTTTGGAGGGGGTTGAGATGGGTGGGGTTTTACAAGATTGCTCCCCAGTAGGTATAGAGTTTGATTGGGTGTCGCCCGAGGGCTTCCCGTTAGATGGTTGGTAAGGAGTATTGTTCCCGAAAGAACAATCCTTTTTTTGTATTGATTTTTCAGGCTACTTCTGGTAACCCGCAAGGATAAAATACGAAGAAAATTTTACAGTAAAGATCGAATAAAAGATCACATGAACTTAATATTTTACACACAGTGCAAATACACTTATTAACTCGAACCGGGTGATGATTAGGGTGAATAAAATCATAAATCATGTTAAAAAATTGAGGGTTAGGAGACTTACTCAGCAGAATAGAAGGTTTAGAGGGTGAGATAGAGGTGTAACCTAAGAGGTAGGAAGCCAAGAGGAAACCCCGATGACACAATAGACACCCACTGGAAGAGAAGGCGATGAAGGTGACTAGAGAGAACTTGGAAGCCATCGAGCAAACACCGAAGAGCCAAAACCAAAGAGGAGGCTGGACACACCAAACTAGCAAACACCGCCACCACTCCAAGGCCGATAATCAGAAGATCGATGGGACTCCGTTGGATATAATAATGATTCGTCTTTAAAGAAACTTCCCCCAGAACACTAGGAAAAGGAGATGAGAAGGAGGGACACTAGGTATCAAAGTATGACTCGGACCGATGACTAGAGGTCGTGTGCACGGGCGCACATGCGCTAGTAGCCTAGCACACAAGCCGAGTGAGGTTCCATTCTAAAACCAATTGACAATAGAAGAATTAGCCCATCGACTCATATACTAGGGCTTGTTATGTCGACGTGGGACACTTTTGGGCTCATTCACATCTCTCAGCATGCCCCCGCAAGTGCAACTAGGAATGACTCATCTTGGACAACTAGTAAGTTGACACTTGGACAACTGGTAACCCAGACCAGGATCAAATGACGGGCCGTTAGGCTAACCGCTCTGGTACCATATCAAAGTCCGACTCGGACCGATAGACTAGGGGGTTGTGTGCACGGGCGCACATGCGCTAGTAGCCTAGCACACAAGCCGAGTGAGGCTTCATTCTAAAACCAATTGGCAATAGAAGGATTAGCCCACCGACTCATATATTAGGGCTTGTCATATTCAACTTTCGATGTGGGACACTTTTGGTCTCATTCACATCTCTCAACACTAGGGATTCATGGATCTTCATTTTTCTTCTCATATCTTTGAAGCCCCGAACCTTGAACCCGAGCGAACCAAGCCCACGTTGTTCAAGGTAGGAGGGAACCGCTTCCAGCTTTTCCCTTGATGCATCAGTGTAATTGATTGATAATTTTTTGTAGTGGAAGAACAGATTGAAGAGGATGAAGGCAATTTCAGGATTTGAGTTTTGAGTACAAAAATTAAGGATTTTGGGGATTTTCGCCTTTCGAGGTTGAATAGAGCAAATTCGCTCCAGCAGATGAAAGAGTCGAGATTGGACAGTAAATTGCACGAGAATTGTGAAATTTTGGGTAAAGATTGGGGGAGTAGATCGAATCATGGATTCAAGGATTAGGGGCGCGTGGCGAGGTTCTTCAGGCACGTTCATTTGTTGGGCAGACGATTTTTTTTTTTTACCTAATTCAACTTAGTTTGTTAAATAAAAAACTTTATGTATGTGTGACTTAAAAGGAACAAAGTATTTATATAATTAAAAGAAAATAGATATTTTCTTTCTTTAAAAAATCATCACCAGGCGCACCTTTAAATCTTAAGAGATGGATAAACGAAATTTGTGGTGCGGATAGTAATTTTATTTTATGAGTCCATATAGCAACTGTGTAACAGAAAATCTACATTATTTTATAAACTAAAGGGTAAAAGGGTAATTCCGGTTTACTTAAATAATTTTTTAATGAAAAGTGATGAGGGGTGGTGTTTTTATAAATAGATATATTTTAAAGGATGTTTTTTCGCAAATTACTATACTTAAAAGGGTGGTTTCCTGTAAAATTAAATTCAAAGAGTGATTTCCTACAAACTACCATATTTGAAAGTTAGTTTGGCCTTAATGCTTTTTATATGGATATGCGAATGGATGAATAAAACCGATGGATTATTGGAATGGGTAGTGGCCTAGTGGGTAAATTTCACCCACCTTCCAATTCCATCCATCCCGCAATTCACTACCCATCCAATATCCTAGATTCAAACAATGCACATTAATTTTCAATAGAAATGGAAGTGTTCCATTAATTTCATCACCCAACTTCAAATTGGAATGGCTCTGCACGTGGATCGACCTAGATCACGATGGCCTTGAGATCTTCCCTTAATGAAATTAAAGCACTCATTTTACAATTTATATACTATAATAATTAATATTGTTAAATATTGTTAATACTCTATAGAATAGAACTTTCCATCACTATATATATTAATAAGTATAGATAGATTCATCATGGAGGATAGATGTCCAAACTTCAACGTTTTAAAAAAGGGTTATTCTATCTATATTATATTTTAAGGATATATAATAAGAATCTAAATTTATAAAAAAAATCACTAAAATAATTAATTTTTTTAAAATATTTTCAAATTATGAATCTTATCTTATGCTCTTCATATATATATATGATAGAAAAATCGTTTAAAAAATTACAACTTCTTATACATCATCATTATGCTCAAGTTTTAAATCAAAAGTTATCAACACTTTTTTAACCTTCAAAGTAAGGCATTGTTTGTTTAAGGGGAAGGAAATAGAAGGAGAAGAAATCAAATTTTATGTGTAATATATATATGATCAATTACTTTTACGTGAGTCTAAATACTAAAATTAGGTAATTAAATATGGAATAAATACATAAATTTTGTGTGAAAAATAAGAAAATGAGGGTAATAATTAAAATATTGATAAATAAGTTTTAACTTAAATACGGATTAAATTTATGAGATTAACCATTATCTTTATTATACCTAAAAACAAACAAGGATAAATTATAACCATTATCGTAAATCCTTATATATATCATTTATATTTTTTTTATTTTTTTATAGTAAAAAGTAGGTTTCAACGTTATACGGAGGACTATACATACTATGGAGTAAAAAGATTATGATGACGTCGTTGTATTAAGCAAATCTTTTTATAGCAAAAGCAACCGGGCCTTTTTGAAACGGAACGACAGGCCACCGTGTCGTTTGATACTTAATCAGGCTCAGCCGCGAGCGGATTAGAGAAGCCGAGAAGGTGAGTGCCAATGGTGAAATAAGACCCCAAATAGAGGGGCAAATTGGGAAGAGCACCTCAGCGAGCCCCACCTGCAAATTCGATGGAGTACTAAAAAAAACAGATTAAATGCAGAGGCTTCTGACTCACGCTTTGGGTGTAGCCGTTGCATAGATGTGTGCAGATCCAAAATTTGTCTCTCTGGATTGGGAAACAGGAAATACAAAATCCACACAAAAAGCAATAAAACAACCAAATCAAAACAAATACAGTAACAAACACAAAACCCAGGTTCGTAACGGATTTTTTATTTTGTACTTCATAGTATTTTTTTATAGAAGATATTTTTTCTTCATTTTCTTCTTTTGCCTCTTTGTATCTCCATCATTTAATACTGTAACAAAAATCACAAAATTTACACCACACATGCAACTATACTATATATATTCTCATTTTATTTTAACAGTTGATGACCACCTAATTTGTATAGATTTATGTATTATTATTTTTGACAATATTTATTTAATCACATTTCGTATAGAAAACTAACCTATAATTATCAATGTTTGACATTAATATAAGAGATAATTTGCAAAATCGGACTTTTTTTTTTGCCTATATTGAGGGAGTGTCCACCAAACCTATCAAATTAGGTTTTTGTCCATCTCTATTTTTCTGGACCAAGTTCTCCCCTTCTAAGATCTAAACCCAATCTCATATCTCATCCTCTCTCTTTCTCGCCGTTTCAACAACACAACAACTGTCTCCCATGGCTTCATCTCCGGCGACCTTCCTCCGACCTCTGGATCCTTAGTCCATGCTAGGGTTCCGGCCACCGGAGAGGTTCGACAACGGCCTCCAAAGACTCAAAAACCTTCCTCGCGACGCTCAATTCCTCTAACTCTTGGCGTGGCACCTGAGCCGCCTGTAAAGGGTCGTTCTTGGCCGAAGCGAGCAATGACAATGTGGCGGCGCTGTTAGACAGCTATCTCGCCCTCATCAATGGGCCATTGTGGATCTGGTGCAGCAGTAGTGGAGCGCTGGCCTTATCACGGTTAGCGCGATTCGAAGGCGGCGCAGATGCAGGCGACACACTCGAATTGCTTGCTTTTCGCTTCAGTTTTCCGCCCCGACGACGAGAGATGGTGGAATCGGCGATGTCAGACAACTATCTCCAGTGAGTCGTGGCTTTTCTTTTCTTTCTCTGTTGGACATCTGAAGGTAGAAGAAGACGACATATCCAAGCTTTATATTTCATAGTACAGTTGGGCCAAGGCCCACACATGTATTAGGCCCAAATCTCTTGTATCTGGTTATACATATAACCTGATGTACATGACATTTCACATATACATCAATATACAGAGAAGGAGGAAAATTCTCATTTTCCTAGTTTCCCTCCATCTTCATCCTCAAGTTTTGCAGTTGTAGAGCTTCTTCTCAAATCTTGATCAAATCTCTCATGGTATCAGAGCCTTAGATCATTGTTGCGGTTCTGTTCACGATCTGTTCATAGATCCATTGTTCTCTTCCTCTCTCTAAAATCGTTCGACGTTCTCAGTACTGATGGCGGACAATCAAGGCAACAATCTGGTGATAGAGAGAACTGATCCTTTGTTTCTTCACTCCAGTGATCATCCTGGACTCGCAATTGTTCCAGGAACCTTCGATGGAACGAATTTTGGGAAATGGAACCGATCGACGAAGATCGCTCTCAGCGCGAAAAACAAGCTCCGTTTTGTCAACGGAAAGCTTCCGAGACCAAACGATAATGATTCGCAGGCTGAGATCTGGGATAGATGCAATGACATGGTCATTTCCTGGCTCCATAATAGCTTAGCTCCAGAGATCCAGAGCAGCGTCATGTATGCCGAGACTGCGAAGGAAATCTGGGAGGAGCTGGAGTCGCGCTATGGCCAGGTTAGTGGAGCTCGAATGTTTGCCTTACATAAGGAATTGACTGTGTTTGTTCAAGGTACCTCCACAGTTGCATCTTATTTTAACAAACTGAAGGCTCTGTGGGAAGAATTTGATAATCTGAGAAAGTTGCAACCGGATAATGGGAAATTCCTTGAGGAATTGAAGTTGATGCAGTTTCTTTTGGGATTAGATGAGAGCTACACTGCAGCAAGGGGCACTATACTAATGATAAAACCCTTGCCGGATATCAGTGATGCTTACTCGATGATTTCTCAAGAGGAGACTCAGCATGAGTTCAAGAATTCCGTTGCTCCGAGTTCAGATGTGACTTCATTCAATGTTGAAGTCAAGAAGGGTGACACAAAGAAAGCAGATCCAAAGAAGCCAGATAAACCTGCACTATTTTGCACTAATTGCAAAAAGACTAACCATGAAATTGATAGGTGCTCTTTCTTTCATGGTTTTCCAAAGAAGAATGGCAAGAATAATAAAGTGGCTGCACATGTTGCCAATGATGGAGACATTGTGAGTCTCCCTAAGCTCACAACTGCTCAGTACTCTCAGTTGCTGGATATGCTGAGTGTCACCCGCCAGAAGAGTAGAGATGCACTCTTAGGATCAGGCTCGGAGTTTGCTGGGTTTGCAGGTACAACTCTTGATCATAATTCTTCAAAACACAGTTGGATATTGGATCCAAGAGCCAATAGCCACATGTGTACAGATAGTTCCTTGTTTGTTGCACAAGCTCCTCTTCCTCGGCCTTTCTCCATTATGTTTCCCACTGGTTTTTCCTTGAAAGTGGACACAGTGGGAAGTGTTAGGCTTACAGATGGATTTCTATTGAAAGATGTGTTGTTTGTACCCTATTTCAAATGCAATCTACTCTCCATAGGGAAGCTTGTGACATACACGAAACGAGCAGTGTTGTTTACCCCACAAGTATGTCTATTGCAGGGGCTTCAAGGGCATAAACCTCTTATGCTTGGCAGATGTAGTAGGGGTCTCTACTTCTTGGAAAAGAGAGTGGTTGATTCGCTGGTTTCTGTTGATCGTCCTATAGTAGAAGCTACTGCAATAAGTGCCAATACATGGCACAATAGATTGGGTCATTTGCCTTCACAAAAACTACATAGTTTGTTTTCAAGTATTGATGTTAAGTCTGTTACACCCTGTGAGGTATGTGCTAGAGCAAAGCAACAACGTTTTTCGTTTCCTAGAAGTGTCATCACTACTACCAGACCATTTCAGATGCTGCACATTGACGTGTGGGGACCGTTCCATGTGCAGACATATAATGGTAATTGGTATTTTGTGACAATTGTTGATGATTTTAGTCGATCTACCTGGATTCATTTGATAGGCTACAATAGTAGCTCTCTGTCTGTTATTAAAATGTTTGTTGAGATAGTAGAGACTCAGTACGAATGTAGAATTCAGGTTGTTCGTACAGACAATGCCCAGGAGTTAGGCTTGACCCAAGAATCCTCTATGTTCTTCCAGAGCAAGGGCATTGTGCATCACACATCCTGTGTAGCAACTCCTCAACAAAACGGTGTTGTTGAACGTAAACATAAGCACCTTTTGGAGGTTGCTCGGGCTTCGATGTTTCAATCAAAGCTTCCCTTGAAGTATTGGGGAGAGGTTGTTCTAGCAGCTGTGCACATTATCAATCGTCTCCTTAGCAAATTGCTTAAGGGAAAATCTGCTTTTGAAGTATTGAGAGGTAAGCAACCTTGCTATGAAAATCTCAGAAGTTTTGGTTGCTTATGTTATTGCTCCACTCTCAAACATGGCAGGCATAAATTCATGCCTAGAGCTGCTCCTTGCGTATTCCTTGGGTATCCAGTGGGAACTAAGGGGTTTAGAGTCTTAAATTGGGATAATCATAGAGTCCAGATTTTAAGGGATATTGTTTTCTTTGAAACTCGGTTTCCATACAAAGACATCTCATCATCTGATCATCATGTGCCTCATCAATCTCCCATTCCACACAGTTCTGATGATGATAGCCCCACTATACTCTCTTCCCCATCGACTTCTGCTTCCTCTGATCCTGTCCTAGCAGTGTCCTTTTTAGATGAATTGTCTTCAGCTCCTCATATCTCAGAAGCACCCAGTAGTGTGCTCAGAAGATCCACTAGATCTATTCATCCTCCTATACATCTCCAAGACTATGTGTGTTCGCATGTAAAGGCGCATGAGAGCCTTTGCTGTCACACAATTACCACGACACTACAATTAGGGGCTTCTCACTTGTCTGATGTCAAGCCTGAATCAGAATCTCGAAGTTATCAGGAAGCAGCTACAATTGCTGTTTGGGACACATCAATGCAAGACGAATTCAAAGCCTTAGCTTTGAATGATACATGGGAGGTGGTTCCCTTGCCAAGAGGGGCTCGTCCCATCGGGTGTAGATGGGTTTACAAAGTCAAGAGGAAGGCAGATGGTACAATAGAGCGATATAAAGCTCAGTTGGTAGTCCGAGGCTTCACCCAGAGGGAGGGAGTGGACTACACAGAGACATTCTCTCCGGTAGTAAAGATGACAACAGTAAGGACATTGGTTGCAGTGGCGGCAAAGCATCGATGGCAGATGGTGCAACTCGATGTTAACAACGCTTTCCTACACAGGGATTTGCACGAAAGAGTGTTCATGAACATTCTTCCAGGCATGACTGCACCTCCAGGACATGTATGTCGCCTCAAGAAATCATTGTATGGGCTTAAGCAAGCCTCGAGACAATGGTATGCTAAGCTCTCATATGCTTTACAGTACAAAGGATATTCTCAATCCTTAAATGATTATTCCCTCTTTAGTAAGCATTCGGGAGACAGTGTTACATCCATTGCAGTGTATGTAGATGATATCTTGATGACATGGAATGACACAGAAGAAATTGGGAACATACGTGCCTTCTTAGATTCAGAGTTCAAGATCAAAGATCTGGGGTAATTGAACTTGTTTTTGGGAATGGAATTTGTTCACACAGAGGAAGGTGTGTACATAAGTTAGAAACGATTCATACATGAGACTCTTGAAGAATTCAACTGTGAGTCATCCTCAATAGCTGCTAGTCCTATGTCTAGTGACACCAAAATGATTGTTGATGGTGGGGATTTGATGGAAAATCCAACTGATTACAGTAAATTGGTAGGGAAATTAAACTTCTTGACACATAATCGGCCAGATGTGTGTTTTGCGGTGAAATTTTTTAGCCAATTTATGAAAGCTCCTTGACAGAAGCATTTTGATGCAGTTATTAGAACATTGAGGTATCTTAAAGGCACACAACATCGGTCTCTCTTCTTGTCAAGATCAGAATCCTTTAAGTTGCAGGCCTACTGTGATGCAGACTGGGCTTCATGTCCATTAACTCGGAGATCGGTCAGTGGGTATGTTGTGCTCTTGGGTGGAAGCCTCATCTCTTGGAAATCGAAGAAACAAGCATCTGTTTCCCTTTCCTCAGCCGAGGCAGAATACAGGTCAATAAGAAGATTTTGTGCAAAGGTAGCATGGTTGACACGATTGCTTTCATAACCAGGTGTGTCTAACATCACTCCCATTCTGGTCGGTTGTGATAATCAAGCATCAATCCATATTGCTAAGAATCCCGTATTCCACGAGAGGACGAAGCATGTGAAATTGGATTGCCACTACGTGCGTGAGAAAGTGCTTGAAGATCTGATTGCTCTTCGGTATGTGGCTTCCAAAGATCAGCTTTCAGATGTATTAATCAAAGCATTGCCAGGATTTTGTTTCCCTCAGTTGCTGAACAAGCTTGGTGTAGCAGAGCTCCCTCAAGCTTGAAGAGGGGTGTTGGACATTTGAAGGTAGAAGAAGACGACATATCCAAGCTTTATATTTCATAGTACAGTTGGGCCAAGGCCCACACATGTATTAGGCCCAAATCTCTTGTATATGGTTATACATATAACTCGATGTACATGACATTTCACATATACATCAATATACAGAGAAGGAGGAAAACTCTCATTTTCCTGGTTTCCCTCCATCTTCATCCTCAAGCTTTGCAGTTGTAGAGCTTCTTTTCAAATCTTGATCAAATCTCTCATTCTCCGCCTCTTCCTATCTCTCTCAGTTTCTGTTCTACTGTTCCATTCAATGGCATTTGTTGATTTTCTATATGTTGTGATGATGAAATTATTGGACTAGAGTTTCTGATCTTAGGTGTCAATCCGGAGGTTGATAACAAACCATTGGCTATTTGAGCATCCACCCTTTGTTGAAGACAAATTCGGTGATGAGCTGCGCGGATTTGAGCACAAATTGGAGGGGGTGGAGAGAGAGAGATTTATTTGATTTCTGTCAGCTAATTGGGATAAGGACGGGATTGACATTGCATTCTCATCTACGTGGGAGATTCTGGCTCAGCTGGCTGTCTATTTCGTGGATGGAGGCGACTCGATTTCGTCGATGAAGATCTCTTGCTGAAATCTGTTAATTTGCTGAAATCTCTTATTTTGTGATGTTGTTGTAATTACTGCTGAAATCTCTTCATTATTGCTGAGTGTAATTGATGAAATGCTCTTGCTGAAATCTGTTAATTTGCTGAAATATCTTATTTTGTGATGTTGTAAGTACTGCTGAAATCTGTTAATTTGCTGAAATCTCTTATTTTTGATGTTGTAATTATTGCTGAAATCTCTTCATTGTTGTTGAGTGTAATTGCTAAAATGCTCTTGCTGAAATCTCTTATTTTCCTGAAATCTCTTATTTTGTGATGTAGTAATTACTGTTGAAATCTCTTAATTGTCGCTCTCTTAATTTGTTGAAATGGTTGTTGTAATGACTGAAATTGGTGTTGAAATGAGGCAACTCTGGTTTCAGCAACTTCGGTTTCAACATCTCCGATTTCAGCAGCTCCGGTTTCAGCACACGGTGGACATTTAACTAATATGGAAAGGTTGGTGGACAAAATGCTAATAATTGTTAAAAATATGGACATTCTAGTAAACACCCCTTAATATAAGGGGCATTTAGTCGGATGATCATATTTAACGCATTTATTACTAAATTATCCACTAATGTTTCCAAATTAGTAAAATGTTCACCTCCCTTCCACTTCCCCCTTTGCCCCCCCGTGCCCCCCATGTACGCCCCATGTGCCCCTCTTCCTATTTCAGCAGTTTTGTTTTTGTTTTTTTTTTTCTGAGTCAACACTTCGACACCGAAGTTGCTGAATCTGTGTTGTTGAAACCAGATTTTTTTTTTCGCGTCAACACTTCAATACCGGAGTTGCTGAAACCAGAGTTGCTTTTTTTCTTTTCACATCAACACTTCGCCACCGTAGTTGCTGAAATCGGGGTTGCTGAAACCTTGTTGTTGACATTGGAGTTGCTGAAACCGGGGTTTCTTAATCACTGAATTTTGAAATTTTGCCTCATTTAAGCAATTACAACAACAATTTCAGCAAAAAAACGCCACATCAATTTCAGCAATTTGACAAAAAGGTAAAACCAATTTCATCAATTACAACAACAATTTTAGCAATAATGATTTGAAGATTAAACACTTAGAAGAAGCAACATAGGTACTTGCATGACAACAATAGATTTCATAAAAGAATTTGTTTCAGCAATCATTAAGATTTCACAAAGAATGTGTTTTCACTTTTCAGCAACAATACATTGAAAAAGAATGTGTTTTCACAAAGAATATGTTTTCAACAACAATACGTTGGAAAAGAGGAAAGAGAAACAAGAGAGAGAAAGAGAAAGGGTGAGATAGAGAGGGGGGAGAGGAAGACTTATTGAGCAGAGAGCGAGGGTGGAGGCCATTAGCAAACTCCGAGATCTCTCTCTTCTTCGACCCCGTCCCTGCCTCCATTCCACCGAATCTCGCCGAATTCAACCTCTCCCACAACGAATTGTACGTCGTCGTCCCTGATTCGTTCATCAAGCGCTTCGGCGCAGACAGTTTCCTCGGCAACGAAGGCTTGTGCGGTTCCTCTCCCTTGCCGGCGATGAGAGCGACAGACGTCGGTGACACGTGCTTCAACGCAGACAATTTTTTTAATCATTTAATAGGTGTAATTAATGGGAAAACCCCAAACTTTATATAGGTACAACTGATAAACCAGGAGTAATGACCACCAAAGAGCTCGAGCTCCAACACGTGGCGGTGGATGGTGGGGATCCTCTAGTCCGCAACCATGGTCCATTCTACGGTCCATATCGCTTGATTGGATGTAAAAAATTATTTTATTATCTCTCTTAATAAATTAGGTAGTTTTATAATTGTTTTCAACCAATAAGAGAAGGCGGACCACATAAAGGACCATAATAGCGGACTAGAGGATCCTCACCGGGCGGTGGAGGGGGACAACCTAACTATCATCAATGCAATCAATGATTTGTGGAACTGCACTTAGGAAGTGGAAATGCTTGTCTCCGACATCGAATACTGGCTCAAACCTACCAATCCATCACCTTCACTCATGTCTTTTGGTAAGTCAACAAGGTCGTTGATTGTTTGACTCGTCTTCAGTAGTCGTTTGATCTTAATTCCCTGACGACGCATCCGTAGTTCTGAACTCTCGTCTTTCAAGATGCTATAGGTTGACACTCTAGTAGGTGTTGACGCAAGCCAAACTAACCAAATCTCTGCTTGTATAAAATAATTGTCTATTATAGAGCATTTGTTTGGATGAGAACTCATATAATTCTAAATTTGTACCAGAATTGAAAACAATGATTAAATTTGTAGCAGAATTGAAAACAATGATTGTGTGATGATATATATAGGTGAATTTGTTTCCTACAATGTTAAACATATGACAAACATAGATTATTTATAAATGATAAAGTTAAGGAATAAAAAATGACCATTTTGACCTTTTAAGGACATTTTCTAAAAAGGTAAATATAGAGATAATGTGATAACATCAAATTACAAAAGTTGAGACCATACTAGAAGTCTCATGAAAAACAGGAACCGTATACCCAAAATGACCCATCTGAACCCGCCAAAAGTAACACTTCTAGCTCTATCACCCAACGTTCCACACACTCTAACTGCCCCTGTCTACTCGTATTGTCTCAATTACCTACCCAACACCCTTCATTTCCAACTAGCATCCGCGAGTGACTTGCATTCCCACTTCACGGATATCCTATATTTACAAGTTTCAATAATTAAAGAAGCATAAACTCTAGGCTCAAAGCTTTCATTGCAAATGCCACTTTGTTCCTAACCATCCAAATGTAGTACACCACAGCTTGAAAGGCCAAGAGTTTAGATCGGAAGCATAAGGATTTATGAATAGCTCTGGGCTCTCTAGCAAACAAACTCAGCCAGACAGTAGACTTCAATGGTCTGAAACTGACATCAAATCCCCACTCAATTCCATACAAGTCGTTGCACCTCTCGGATCAAGTCTAATTTTTTTAAAACAAGTCTATTTTTTTACAAGTTTTAAAACAAGTCCATTTTTTTAAAAAAAAATATTTTTAAACGGATCAAAGATCCGTTCATTTTTGTGAAGAATGTTGAATATTGATTTTATAGAAAACCATTTAAAAAAAAATCTTATTTCATTTTTTTTTAAATCAGTGAAAATGATTATCAATATATTTTTCATGTAAAAGTAAATAAACTCTAAAATCATCATACGATAATCAACCATTTCCATAGTACTGTTTTTATTATTATTTAACCATTTTTTTTATATAATTTATGTCATAAGAAAATATGTTAAAAATACTATTATTTTAATTTAGAATGTTTTTCTTATATGCAAGCAATATTTTAAAATACCAGATAACCATCCAAATAGTTTGAAATGGTAGACTTATCGAGAGGACGCGAACAGTGGGCGCATTCTATAACTTTTAATACTCCGTATATAGTATGATAAAGTCTAGGGTTGGCATGGTGATTATCATGTACCAACCACAAACCGGTGGTACACAAATTTCCATACCACGTACCAACCATAAGTCGTGGTTACTGCATATGTGGTAACCCACGACTTGTGGTTACCATTGGTACATTACCATGGTGACCAAGCTATAATTTTGTTTGTATTTTTTTGAAACTCCTTGGTTACTTTCCGGTAGTCATCAAAGTTATCGAACGAAAAAATATGATTACAAAAAATAATATGGTTACAACCTATTAAAAATTCAAATAAATCAAGTTCACAACCTAAATTACAAACCAATTGAAACTAACCAAGTTTAAAGTCTTGAAATAAACCAAGTTCAAATGTTCAAGCATTCAAAATGTTTCTGCAAGTTCAAACAAAACAAGTTCAAAGTTTTCAAACATTCACAATGTTCCTAGTTCCTACTGTTTCTAGCAGAAAACGTAGAAATGACCAATTTAGGTCAAAATCAAAACACAAAGTATAAATTAAAAACTTAAAACTTAAAGGTAATAATAATAAAACATTAAATAAATAAAATTAATATATATATATATATATATATATATATATATATATATATATATATATATATATATATATATATATATATATATATATATACTTGGTAACCATGGTAACCATGGTATTCAGATTTCATTACCATTACCGTACCACCTTCACGTGGTTACCACCAAAATGGTTACCACCATGTTGATTACCACAAGTGTGGTTACCAACATAATTGATTTGCGGTTGATACGTGGTTGGTATGGTAATTTTCGTACCATTTGCCAGCCCTAATAAAGTCTCAAATTGTGCTGTATTGTAGGCATATAAATTAAGGGCTCGTTTGTTTAGATAACTAGGGAAAGGAAATGTAAGGTATTAAATTTTACACATAAAATGTATATGATCACCAATTTTTGTGAGCTTGAAGGAGAGGATGGGGGGAATATTAGCCCATCCTAGAGGTATTAGTTACCCCTCAAAATTAGGGAATAGAAGGGTAACACATTTGTATGGAAAATGGGAGAATGAGGGGAATGATTAGAATAGTGATCAATGAATCTTAACTTAAATATAGACTATATTCATGAGAGTAATCATTACTTTCCCCTACCAAAAAACAAACGGGGGCTAAAATTATAAACCTTAATAAATATATTTTCCTCCTCCACAGTTTATTTAATTTAATACTCTAGCCTTTTGGTTATTTGAATTTGAAATTCCAAACCCGAAAAGGAAAAAAAAAAAAAGAAGAGATAAGGGGATCGAGTTTTAAGGTAGCTAAAGGCATTGAATTCCAACCGACGCCGTTGCGGTTCTCTTTAGTAGTCCTCCTAAGTGCATTTACACACTATACCCGTGAACTCAGATAATTGGATTTCCGACAGGAAGAGGAAGAATAAGAAGACGAAGAGGGAGAGAATAAACTTAAAATGCAACCTTTGTTTTTGTTAATGGCGACGGTTAGTGAATCATACGGGCGGTGCTTTTATTGTTTTTTTATTCACTTATTTTAAATTTATGCACTTTCTTGTCATTACAATCTATAAAATCATCTGATTTGAGTTTTGATTCCTTTCAATTGTTGCAGAAATCGACCATCATCTAGGTCTGCGTGGTTTGAGGCGATTTGATTGTTCTTCCTTCTTCCAATTGAGGTGAAAGGAGAGAGGAACATCCATGTGGGAAATTGTTTGGATCTTAGCTTGAAATAGCCCCAATTTTTTCTGGGTTGATTGACTCGCACTGATTTGAAGGGGCTTTTTCAAGTTTTGTTTCAAAGGTGGGAAAATAAAAGAAGAAAAAGGGGGTTTGGCTCTGAGCTGAGGATAGGTCGTTTTCCATCCCACTATTTTGACATTGTTGTGTACTTTTCAGTGATTCAGTGTTCCATCATGGCCTGTGCTTATTGAAGTCCTCTCTCTCTCACTGCACCTCTCACCCCCAAAGCAGCGATTGCATTCAATTATTTGCAGTTCATTTTCTTCGAATTTCACTTTGTGGGGTGTCAACGGGTAGTTTTTGCTGTCATATCTGGGGTAAAAGCGAGGGTATGAAAACAAGGGTTTGTTGATTGTTGGCTTGTTAGTGTTGTGTGTTGTCAATCAAGTCTATTTGGGTGCTCACTGTGTGGAAATAGTGTTTGAAAAGAGATGGTGGGTGTTAATTGGATGGGGAAAATGATACTACCATCTAGGTTCTGATTGTTCTGGGAAGCTGTTGTTGAGTGTGTTGAAGCAGAGATTAGTGAGATTTTTGTGTAGAGAAAAGGATGAATGTGCAGAAGAAGGAAGGGGGGAAGCAAGAGAAGGTGCTGGTGGCTGTAAAAGCTACAAAAGAAATCCCTAAAGCAGCACTTGTTTGGGCTTTGACCCATGTTGTTCAGCCTGTGGATTGCATCTCTCTTATTGTGGTTGTACCACTACCAACTTCAGGTAACCCAATATTATCATTACTTCCTTTTAATCATATCCACAATCTGTTTTCACCTTCTTTAATGATGAATTCATGAATCATGATCCTATATTGTCCCCCCATCCATACCCAAAAAGTTCTGATACTATCTTTTGCCTATACTCAAGTAGCTACCTGAAATCATGCCCTCTGATTTCTTTCTCAAGGCATCAAGTTCTTGATTTCCCCTTTTTATGATGTGTAGTTGGCTTGAGTGCTGAAGTGCTGAATAATGACAACCCTCCACCCAAAAATAAAAATAAAATTATTATTTGTTCCTTGATTGCTGTAACTTGAAAGGTGTTAATGGCCTTTGTGGGATTTCTAGTTGAAATTATGTTTCTGAGCATGTTTCCATGGCTGATTTATAGGTAGGAAATGGAGTTTTCCAAGATTTGCAGGGGACTGTGCCAATGCTCACAAAAGGTCTCTGACTGGAACATCTTCTGAGCATAAACTTGAGATATCTGATTCATGCTCCCAAATGATTCTTCAGTTGCACAATGTCTATGACCCCAGCAAGGTATGTGGTTTTCTGTTTCCTTGTGATGTTTTAGGCCATTTGCTAAAGGTGGCCTATTTTTGTAAATTGTGTTTTAGTTGGCCTATTTCACTATGTTATTTGCTGATGATTTGATTTGTTTATCTGATTCACATGTTGTAGATAAGCGTCAACATTAAGGTTGTTCCTGCTTTGCCATCTGGAGCAGTGGCTGCAGAAGCCAAGAAGGTTCAAGCCAGCTGGGTTGTATTAGACAAGTAAAATATCTGTTGCTGGAACTGCTGTTTTGGGATTAAGAAAGAGTTTTTGGCTTTGTTCTTGACTGAACTTGTTGTCGTGTTTGTTCTTCGTGTACTCTTGTAGAGATCTAAAGAATGAGGAGAAGCACTGCATGGAAGAGCTACATTGTAACATTGTGGGTATGAGACGCTCCCATCCGAAAGTTCTACGGCTAAGTTTAGTTGGGTCACCAACAAATGAACTTGAAGGAGCTGATCTGTCTCATTCTGAAGTGGACAACTTAGGAAGCAAGGGAAATTCCATCCGAGGACCTACAGTGACTCCCAGTAGCAGCCCGGAGATGTTCACAGCCACGGAAGTGGGAACCTCGTCGGTTTCAAGCTCGGATCCTAGCACATCTCCGTTTTCAATCTCAGATGTCAATGTTGTTTTGAAGAAAGATGATGCGGTTGCTATAAAACGAAGTAGGGATTCATGTTCTGAAACAGATAGTAAAAGCTCAATGCTGAGTCCAACAAGTTCAGGATTTCGGCCTTGGATGGATAAATATCTGAGGTCACATAGACAGTCCTCTAAGGGCGTTCAACCATCCTCGAGTAGAATCGATGACGAGGAGCGCACTCCCTCAACAAGGTGGTTATTGGAGAAGCTATCCACACTCGATCAGGAAGCTGGAAGTGGATCTGAGAGCTATGTATCTGAAACAGACTTTGCTGCAAGTGTAAGAGAAGTAATGTCACTATCAAGGAGCGCCCTTCCTGGCCCTCCTCCCTTGTGTTCAATATGTCAACACAAGGCACCCGTTTTCGGGAAACCTCCTAGGTGGTTCAACTATGCTGAGCTAGAGCTTGCTACTTGCGGGTTTTCACATGCTAATTTTCTGGCAGAAGGAGGGTATGGCTCAGTTCACAGGGGCGTGTTACCTGATGGCCAGGTTATAGCTGTCAAGCAGCATAAGCTGGCCAGCTCCCAAGGCGATGTTGAGTTTTGCTCTGAAGTGGAAGTCCTGAGCTGCGCTCAGCATCGGAATGTTGTTATGCTCATAGGCTATTGCATCGAGGATAAGAGGAGGCTTCTTGTTTATGAATACATATGCAACGGTTCACTCGATACTCATCTTTACGGTATGATTCTCTTACTATGAAATTTCTGTTTCATTCATGTCAATATGCACATAGTAGACTCTATAAAAACTGTCCAAATTCAGCTGTGAAAATACAGTTTATTGGTTTTCTCAGGGCGAAATAGAGATCCACTGGAGTGGCATGCTCGACAAAAGGTAGCTGTTGGGGCAGCCCGGGGACTGCGATATCTTCATGAAGAATGCAGAGTAGGCTGCATTGTGCATCGTGACATGCGACCAAACAACATTCTTCTCACCCATGATTTCGAACCACTGGTATGTGCAGCTAATTAGATTAAGCCTTGAATAGAAATTTTCAACGGTGCTATTTTGTGTATAAAATCGGCATCTTATGTGAATCTAGATAGCGTAGTGTATTATCGGATTTTGTTTTTTTTGAAAGCAAGTTGATCCTACATTGTGCAATACTGAAATATTTCAGTCTCTTGGAGAACCTTGATTCTTTCAACTTACAAGACACTTACATTTCTACAAATTGAACACCATTTCTTTATGCTCCTAAGGTAGGGGATTTCGGCTTGGCAAGATGGCAGCCCGATGGAGATACCGGGGAGCAAACAAGAGTAATTGGAACCTTCGGGTATGGTTTACTGAGAGCTTGCCTTAAAGGCCTGGATTGCAGATGATAATGAGCAAACTAAAGCATTTTTTTTTTCCCGGCGCAGATATTTGGCTCCAGAGTATGCTCAAAGTGGGCAAATCACCGAGAAAGCAGATGTTTATTCCTTTGGTGTGGTGTTGGTGGAGATGCTCACGGGCCGAAAAGCTGTTGATCTCAGCCGCCCCAAGGGCCAGCAATGTCTTACCGAATGGGTACTTGCAAAGAAATCACCTCTCCTTCTAATGTATAGAAATCTTCTAATGATTACTCCGATTGATAATTGTATTTTGTCCATTGAAACAGGCGCGCCCGCTCTTGGAGGATTATGCTGTCAATGAGTTAATTGATCCTCGTCTTGGAAACCGTTTCTCGGAGCAGGAGGTCCATTGTATGATGCACGCTGCATCGTTGTGCATACGAAGGGATCCCCATTCAAGGCCTCGGATGTCACAGGTTAGGCTTGAGAGATTGAACTACGTTTTCTTCTAAACTATGTTCACGTGTTGTTCGTAGTTACCGAGTCATAAAGAAGTCCAGCCAGTTCAATTGAATTCTGCATTTAAATTTTGTTAGGTGCTCCGGATTTTGGAGGGAGATATGTTCATGGAATCGGACTACATGTCAACCCCCGGATACGATGGGAATCGCAGTGGCCGGCTAAGGGGAGATTTCGAGCAGCGTCAGTCATACAGCAGCTCGTTACTCGAGGAGGGATCGGAAGTGTTCAAGGGGAGCTTCTCCTTCGACTCTGTGAGGGCCGCTCTGTGGTCAAGGGATTGACAAAGGCTGAAGGATTCCCCATCGGATCAGAGACGACAGACGAGCAAGTGCTGCATTCGAGCCACAGAGAAGCGCGGATTCCTTTTTGGTTATTTTGATTGTTAAGAAGATTGAAGCTTGTGTAATTGATACTACAGATGTGATCATGTATAGGATAAGAGATAGTAGGGGGGTCATAAGGGTTCGGTATTCTTTTGGCGGGTGATTCACTGAAGCAAGTGATCACCACAAAGCAAGACGGTTAAGGTAATGCTGTGGCTTCTCTGACTTTGTAAACATTGCATTCATCACCTTTTCAACTGGCCTGTCAGAAAATTATTTGTCATCCTATTTTTTGCATATTTCTCTCCCAATTTCGCTATTTCGTATGATGCGCTACTTGATAAGATCATCTCCAATCGCTTTCTTAAAATTTCTCCAAAATATGAAAATAAAATATATATTCTTCAAATCATTTTCACTTTAACTCTGAACGCTTTTCCATCTCGAAGATTTGAAAAATCATTTAGTTTAGAGAATGATACAGATTTAAGAAATTCTATCTATTTTTTATGTTTCTTCTCCATTTTGGAGAATGTGATTGAAAATCTGTTAAAAAAAAAAATATCTTCAAATTCTCCAAAGTCCCTAAAATATTGAAACTGTTGGAGATGTTCTAACGGCTTAGATATCGAGTAAATCAAGTGAGATTGCGCTTTCTACTTTGGTTTGGTTTACACGAAATCAAACGCGGGATAAGACATTAAAAAATTGTCACAATTCGTATACAATATGTCAAGGCTTGAGTACCCAATACGAATAACCAGTTGTCAGGTCGGATACCCGTCTTAGATATCTGATGAACCCATGGTTATTAGGATCCCGATCCGGATCCTACGATCCTACGATTCTGGGCAAGGTTTTGATCCGGATCGGGTATATAGACTCCTTCGTGCTAGGATCCACCTAGGATCCTATGGGATTGTGTGGGATCGGTAGGATCCACCTAGGATCTATCGATCCTAGAAAAAATATCCAATCCTAATAAAAATCATATTTGTGTAATTGTGTTTGTTTTGTTTGAATATTGGGCCTTCTAGATATGTTGGATCTTTTTATTTTTTATTTTTTTGGTAGCTCATCTCCTTAGAAATTGAAGGCAGAAGAGTGAAGACGTTGAATTGAAACCCTAAGCCATTTGTTCCATTACTCAACTCGACAAATCCACGTCCGAGCACCTGAAATTGTTCATAATGTGGTTAATTGCGATGATGACATTTGAAACTAGAGATATCATTGGATATTTGGATGTGTGATTTATCTCTTGTATATTTGTCATAATTTAAGACATTATCCTTGTCTATTTGTCACCTTTTGAGACATTATTCTTGACAAATTATGAATATTAAATGCTTATTATTTGACTATTTTAGTTACATAATTTGTTTAATGTAAGGAACACTTAGTTTTATTTTAAAATTAAGGTATTTGTTTATGATGGTTTGTTTTTATTTTATTTTTAATTTTGTCTAGGATTTTACGATCCTACGCCCTTGTATCGATCCAACACTAGGATCCCGATCCTAAAACCCATGGATGAACCACTTGGTGAACTTACAAATTCGAGGATTCATGTAACAATTTTGATGAACCTAATCTCTAGGGAATCTCTAGGGCAACCCTATGCCCCACTTATTGAAACCATATAGTTTTCTTCTTTAGAGCAATGTTCTATTTGGATTGATTCATCTCACCTCCTAAACTTTTTAATCATTCAACCTTCATCAAACTTTATACATATATGATGTAACACACCTCCAACTCCTCCCACAACAACCTCTCTGATATCCACACTTCCTCCGATCGCATCTCGATCGATCTCCCTCCCTAACACCACCAAGCGACCGCCACCACCATGTCCACGTCGTACTCTCCGATAACCACATCATCCTCATCCCCACCGCCCTCGGCGCGCACCCCATTATCGGCCAACCTCGACTACATCTCCCGGGCAAAGCAGCGCGTGGACTCCACGCTCGCAGCCCCACGCCCCTGGCGCCAGCTCCTCAACATCCGCCACGCGCTTTCCAGCCCACATTCCCTCCCGGAAGCCCTCACGCGCCTCCGCGCCAACCTCGCCTACTTCCGCGTCAACTTCGCCATGCTTGTCCTCTTCGCGCTCTTCCTCTCCCTCCTATGGCATCCGGTCTCCCTCATCGTCTTCATCGCTGCCATGGGCGCGTGGCTCTCCCTCTTCTTCCTCCGCGACGAGCCCATCGTGGTGTTCGGGCGCGCGGTCGACGACCGCCTCGTCCTCGCCGTGCTGGCAGCGCTCACGGTGCTCTTCCTCCTGCTGACCTCCGCGACCGTAAACGTGCTGGCGTCGCTTGCGGTGGGGGTGGGGCTCGTGGTGGTGTACTCCATGTTCCGAAGGACGGATGACTTGTTCGTGGACGAGGAGGCCGCTGCCGCCGGAGGGCTTGTAGAGCGGCGGCCGGCGGGAGTTGACTCTTGATTGAATATATAGTTTCATTTGTCTGACGCTTTTTAATTTGTTGGCGGGCTTACGTGGGAAGCATTCGATCAGTTTCATTGTGTTGTTATATTTATTTTGGAGATTAGTTTATGTTTGTGTGGATTAAGGTCTTGCATTATTCATTGGTCTGGGTGCAGGAGTTCATTGAATTGATTATTGTTGATCAAACTTGTTTAAGGTGTTTATGAACTTGATCATATATGTTACGAGTAGTATTTTTCATCCTTAACTTCCTAGGGCATGATCATCATATATATGTTACGAGTAGTATTTTCGTTGCATATATACAACAGTACTTAGATAAAGATTTCGTTGTCAATTAAACTTCATCTACAGATATTATTGTACATAGAATGGAATCAAGTACAAGGACAAAAACACTAAGAAAACTACGACGGTTGGAACTGTGTTAGGCTTAATCAATTCAATACAAATACAATCTTACATTAATAGGCTAGAGGACATAGATGATAGGGTGATGGAAAGATTCCAAAATACATCATGTTTCAATAATATCAATGTCATGTACATATCTATATGGATGCAATTGTAATTAATATGATTAAGATTTTTGTACAACATCTTGGATGTTGTACATTTCCTTTTCCTTTTTGGGGGGTTTAAGTAAGAAATTGAGGGCTCGTTTGGTTCACAAAAAAATAACCTAACAAACACTTTGTTAGAGTTTGGCTCAGAAAAAGGCGTTTGTTTCGGACCCTCAAAGGTAAGAAAGTGTTTTAGGGGTCAAACAATTCGGCCCATTGTGTTACCCTCGATTTTCTGGGGTGCTCATTTCAGCATACCGTCTCTCGCTCCCCGACACCGTCGTTTCCCAAAGATCGCCGACAGCTACTCCCCGTCGATTGCACTTCTCTTTCCCTCCGATCTCTGTCTCGCTCTCGGTGTCTTCCCTACCTTGGTGTCAGCCATCGATCTTCAATCTCGGTGAGTCCTAAACCCTAGCTTCGCAATTTCGCCTTCGGTTGATGCAATTTCTACCTTCGTTGTGCTAGCTACCTCATAGATCCGCCGTCATCTTCTCCAATACATGGTCGTCGATCCAAGTAAAACCTTTGGTTTGATTCTTCCTCTTATTGTGATTTCAGATTTCGAAGGCTTAGAACTGATCATATCATCTTCAACAAGTTTCTAGAAGTTCCTGGTGAAATTCCTGGCATCGATCGCACCTTCGGTTTGATGTTCCTGGTGTTTGTGTAAGTTCAATACTCACTTGGTTTCATTTTATGTATAATCTCATCATCTGTCAACAAGCTGTGAAATTGATGGATTAACAATTTTATTTTAATTTAGTTCAGTTCAAGTTGCTTTTGCTTAGTTTTGGTAGATATGAATGCAAATTGATGAAATTGATGGTGTGAACTTTTGAAAGTTATGTGATTTTGTAATGATAGGATTTCTCAAATTTTTATGTTAATTAGAACACAAACAATGATTCAAAACTTTAAACATTTTTCTTGTTCTATATATACAAATGGAATTCAAAAGCTCTGGCTTGCACAAATTCTATTTGATAAAAAAAAACACTATCCCACCACCATACACCACAGTCCTTCACCCCATCTCTGAAGGACCATTTTGGCATCATCAAGCACCAATTTTTGTAACCGTGCTGTGGTTCCGTCTTTCTGTTGGATTATTTTCAAGCTATACATTAAAAGCTTCAATGTCAATCCTTGTTTGAGTACATCAAGAATTGGTCAGTTTTTATCCACCCACTGCTACTGCCACCATTCTATCATTCATCATCTTTTCCTTAGACAAAATCTACTCAGAATCGGATTGAAATTTTCACATTATTATCTGGTCTTGTGAGTAGTCCCTCTTTTCAGCTGCAAAGCCATGTGTTTTTTTGCTTCATGGAAACTGAGATATGATATGAAGATATATCTTTGTTTGTGTTAATGATATTTTTGACCCCATTTATTTTTCTTATATTCAGAAATGTCTGATAGTCTGAAATTGTCGCATCTAGCTGTAGTATTACTAACAACTACCTTGCAGGTGGAAATCAAGAAGGCGGAACCAAAGAAACCAATCCCTCCACCCTCTTCAAGGCGTCACGGTGATTCTAGGAGTGCATATGGTGGTGGTGGATTTGGAGATTCATATGGAGGTTATGGTGGAGGTGGTAGATATGAAAGTGGGTATGGCGCAAGCGAATATGGTGCTTCTACTGAAACTGAGCTTGAAGACTCTAAGCTGAGGATTGAAGATGCTAAAAATGCAACTTTTGCTTCTATTGAAGAAGGTATTGTGCCTGGTAGCGGGACTGCTCTTGTTCATCTTTCAACATTTGTCCTAACCATCAAGGAAAAACTAGAAGACCCCCCCATGAACATATAGGTGCCAACATTGTGCAGAAGGTTAGTTGTTCTGCTTCATTACTCTTATTCATTTAACTCCGTTAGAAATACGAGGTAGTATAAATTACAGTAACATTAATTTTTATTAAAAAAAATACTATATGCAAATCCATCATCTACATCTTACTTCAGATGGTCGATTTGACTGCCATTGCTTTGACTATATAAGCGATTTGATTCACTCTTGATTTGGTAATTGAATTGATTAAAAAAAATGCAACAGTAAATTATTTGTTTCCTTTTCTTTTTTTGCTTTAAAATTTTGATGTAAAATGTAAGAACTTGGTCTTCAGTGGCCAATCACTTGTTAGATTAATTCTTGATGATTGCAAGTAAGATACAATGTGAATTGGTCCTTTTTCTTTATGGGTTCTCTTGGTTTGATTTTTGTCAAAATTTTGGCTTCTTGGGTTGAAGAAGTCAAAATGTGATATGGGTTTGTATATTCAGTCGTTCAGATTATAGCTTTTATTCTCTTCTTGGAGTGTGAAATGTAAAAACTTAGTTTTCGCTGCCCAAGTACTTGTTAAGTGCAAAATCTGAATTGGGTTTCTTGAGTGGAGGTCTCTCAGTTTTCATGTGATCATTGCTGAGTCATTGTTGAATATCTTTTGTAAAGCACCGGGACATCGAAGGATTTTCGGAAGAAGCCCAAGAGGAGCCTGCATTCTGCATCAGCTGAATCCGACGATTCGTACAACAGCAGCAACAACAGCAGCCATGAGAAGAATCAGCTGAAGCACAAGCCTCGGAGCTTCCGCCGGCCGACGCCCCAGGCCGTTGTTAACTTCAGGGCTCCCAAGAGGAGAAAGGGCATTCCCCACAGAGCTCCTCTCAGTGCATCAACATTGGAGTACTACTAGCTCAAAGGTTGTAACTGGGTAATTAGTTAAAATATCTGTACAACAAAGTACTATTAGCTGCTTATATACTACCATATTACCCTTCATGCCAAGCTCAAAGGTCAAAGTCCATTGTTGTATAGAGAAAGAGGGAGAAACTGAAGGTGGGTGTGTTTAATCATGGAGGAAATGTGGATTGGGATGGATATGTTTTCATGGGTAATTCTATATGTTTTTATAGGTTTTTTGCTTTGTAGTGGGGGCAATGTACATAACCCTTGGTGTTTTTTGTTCATATGTAATGATCAAAACTTCTGGTTTGTGTTGTCTTAACTTCTGTTAACTTCTGGTGTATATTGTCTTAACTTCTGTTAACTTCTGGTGCGTATTGTCTTAACTTCTGTTAATTTCTGGTGCGTATTGTCTTAACTTCTGTTAACTTCTGGTGCGTATTGTCTTAACTTCTGTTAATTTCTGGTGTGTATTGTCTTAACTTTTGTTAGCATCTGGTGTGTATTGTCTTAACTTCTGTTAACTTCTGGTGTGTATTGTCTTATTTTCTGTTAACTTCTTGTGTGTATTGTCTTAACTTCTGTTAACTTCTGGTGTGTATTGTCTTAATTTCTGTTAACTTGTTTTTTAAGAAATTGTCTCAACTTCTGTTGGAAATTGTCAAACTTCTTTATGTGGTGCGCCATTAAATTTATAGGGTGTTATATCTTTGTTTTGCAGAAATTCTGAAGAAATTCGGAATGATTCCAATTCTAAATTATAACAAAAAAAATATTCAAAACTGAGCTTTTATAGATGTCCGAATTAGTGTTGATGATCATTACATGTTACAAATTATAAACGACACAAATTAGGATGTATGAGATGATTAAACATATCATTTTCCTAAATCAATTCAACCAAACATTTACAAAGGCAATAGGGAATTCAATGATTCATCTTCTAAATCAACCAAACAAAAGACAATCAAACACTAATCATTTACTTTCCCTTCCCATAAAGTTAATGAATCTCTTTCCTTTCCCTAACTTGAACCAAACGGGTCCTGAATCTAAATGATTTGGACAACCTCTTGGCCATTGATCGATAAGCAAAGTGGTGGAAAGATAACAACAAAAGAGGTCCATTCCAAACATTTGAATTGGCAGACATCTAACACGACGCTTGCTGGCCCATTTGGTGTCTCAAAAAGTGCAGTAGAACACATCCCTTATATTATCACTTTTTCAATTATGCATGTCATTAGGGGTGGGCACAAATCCCGCAAATCTCGGTCCCGTCCCGGTCCCGGTGGGATTTCAGAAAAAAATAGTGAATCCCGTCCCGTAAAAATAATGCGGGACGGGACGCGGGACGACCCGTCCCAATCCCGCAAATCCCGTCCCGTCCCGCATATATTATATATTTGAATTTAATAGTATATATATAATATATTATTTTATGTAGTATGTTACGTATGTATTATACAGTATATTATATAGTATATATATTAGATTACATACGGTGCATGTGTATACATACTGTAATGCAAGAGAGAAAGGAAGATTTTAGCCCCAGCCCCCAACGAAATCTGCACTTTGAAAACACTGTACACACACACCCACTGTATATCATATATATGTGTATGTATATGTATATGTATATATATAGGGACCATAGGTAACCCGTAAAATATAATTTTTTTTAATAGATTTATGTGTTATATTTTTTAAAATCGTAAAATATAAGGAAAATATTATATTTTTTATAATCTTTTTTATTCGAGGGACAAGGCCCGTCCCGTTCCGGTCCCGTCCCGTCCCGTCCCGCGAGGGACAAGGCCCGTGTGGGACTAAGAAAAAAAGAGTAAATCCCGTCCCAGTCCCGTCCTGCAAAAAATACGCGGGACGGGACGCGGGACGACCTCCGTCCCGTCCCGCGCCCACCCCAACATGTCATGGTCTAAGTTGAAGTCTTAATCATTTTTTTTAAAAAGGATCTAAGTTGAAGTGAAACCGCTTTAGTCAAATGGATACAACATCCATTTGGTTGAAGTTGAGCATGTCATTTTAGATTGTCATGTTAGTATATATTATTTATATTGTTCATATCGTGTACAGTTACCATCGTACCCTCAGGGTTTTCACCCATTGATATATATATACAGGAGTAGACTTCTGAGATTCGACAATGACTCAGTTATTCAAACACTTACATGTCAAATTAAATCTTCGAGTATTTTAAGCTATAAGCACATATGTTTGGATAATTTTTTTTTTTAGTTTGATGAATTTCTGCAGGTTGTCAGGCTGGTTTGAATACATATTCTCCTAACAAAATTTCAAGTTTCGAATAACAATTCAACTAGATATATACACACAGATCATTTGTTCACAAATCTTAGGGTGTACCTTATATACAATTGTGAACCATTGGTCTAATTACAATTGTTCACAAATCTTAGGATATTAAAATGGTTTAAAAAAAAAAACTCAAGTGGGTCCTACGAGTAAACTAACCTTACTCCAAACCAATTGTGTAGGGATACACACACCCATTTAATTACATACTAATCGATCGTCTTCCTCCTCTCTTAGGGCTTCTCCTCGAAGCTGCGAGGCTGAGCTTGAAAAGGAAGGAATGCTTTCGTACACCAGAGCCACCCCATCACCGCTGCGGCCTAGCAACGTCGTTGAGGGCGGATTTCGGGCGAGACGAGGATGTTTCCGGCCCCGCCCTCTGCCACGGATTTCGAGCGCTGTTGAGCGAAGATGAAGGCCGACCACTGGTGCCGCCCAACCACAATTTCTAACCCGTTGTCCGACCACCAGTCATGTCGCGAAGCCGCCCTCTCCTTGCATAATTGTCTGAGTCTCCTTTCAACCTGTGCACATCTGAGATTCACCGATACCAGAAAGAGGTATGACTGAATTAATCTCGACCTATGTTGGATAGAGATCTAAGGGCCGTTTGAAAAGGGTATATAGATATAGGATATATGCTATGGGTATGAGATATAGATATCAAGCTATGAGTATGAGATTGATATCTATATCTTATATCTCATGTTTGGTAAGGGTATATAGATATCAGAATAAAAAAAAAAGAAAAAATGTAATAAAAATGAACCAAAAACCTTATAACTTTCAAAATGTTAAAAAAAGTGTAGTAATTTTTGAAAATAATTAGGAAACCCTAATTTTTGAACCCTAATTCAAGAGTATCTAGTGTAAATTCGGACAAAAATTTTCGAATAGTTGCAACAACAAAAAATTCGAACAACAACAATACTTCGTACAACAGCAATGGCGAATAGGGAGAAAAATTCACACCGAAGCAACCTTAATTCAAACATTCGAAAGCAAAATTATTGATGCTACTTGGTATATCAGCAACAATGGCGAACAAGAAGCAAAATTCATCCAGAAATTTTCGAAAAGCAGCCCTAATTCGAACAAAAATCGAATGCAATGGCAAACAGAAGAAGAGATGCAATCGAACAACCCTAATTCGAACAGAAATCGAATGCAATGGCGAACAGAAGAAGAGATATAATCGAATGCAATCGAACAGAAGAAGAAGAAGAAGAAGGAGAAGTACGTTGCGCGGTCTTTTCATATGCCGCCCAATTTGGTCAGATATCCAAGATGGAAAAAAACCTACAATTAGTATATGGGAGAGATATGATTGATATCTATATATGAATTTGGATAAACATACCAAATAAGATATATAGATATTGGGCCTTCTATACCCATAGCCTATATCTATACACTCATCCCAAAAAAGCCCCTAATATCTGTAATTGATGTGAGGTTAATTAGTTATCTTCAATTTTGGTTGTTGATCCAAGCCAGGCTACATGACGAGAGATAGCAATAGTAAGGGGATGAAAGCGGCATAGAAGCCAGTACGGTTCGGCTTTTCGCTAAGCACGACGCCAAATTAGGTTAATGTTGAAATTTATTGCTTAGTCAACTTGATTCCCGCATTATTAGGGGAAAATGAAGAATTATTTAGATGTATGTGTTGAATTTAGTGTAGGGTTTTTGAGATTCATAATTTGATTCATTATTCATCAATTATTCAAATATATTTGTCGATTTCTGGTCAATTATTTGGTGAAACATGATTCATTATTCCTCAGCATATGGAGTTCTCGGGTTGAGAAAGAAAATAAAATGCCAATCATACATGTATAACTACAGAATTAAACTTGATTCGGTGAAATGCGAAATATTATTCGGCGGAATATAAAGAATTATTTGTTTAAATCGTAAGTATTGTTTAGGGTTGGGGTTTCTTTTCTCTGAAATTGATGAACAAAAAAATTATTCGGTAGCATGTGACAAATTATATATTCAGTGGAATTGGTAAATTTTGATATGAACTAGATGGAAAAAGATAACATAATATTATTCGGTAGAATTTGAAGCATTATTTGGCGGAATTTCCAAAATTTTAAAATGAACGAAATCAAGTGGGTGATTATTTGAAAGAAAACTAAATTTATGGGGGGTTTTCTACAAATTTTTATTTTAATAGTGGTTTTGTAAAAACTAACCTATTTTATGCGTGATTTTATATAATGTAATTATAAAATTGAGCCCATTTTCTTTGAAAAAGTTTGGATAGTAAAAATAAAACATAAAAAAAAAACAAAAGAGGGAGGGGGGTTGAGCAACACGCTCTAGCGGAGGAGTTGTGGGTGATTTTTCCCAATTGGGTCCCATAATTAATTAAGAGAAAATGGTACTCAATATACCAAAAATTCTCACCCTTTGCAAAAAGGTCACTCCCCCATAAAAAATGTAGTAAATGTCAAAAGGTGAATTTTTTTTGCAAAACTAACCGGTCATGGTGACCTTGTATTATGGGTAAATTAATTTGGGCGGGCTTTTGAAAATTTGGAAATCTTTGGGTGAGATTTAAGGGATTAGAAAAGGAGAGAGAGAGAGAGAGAGTTCATTCTCACAAAATCAAATCTGCAGATATGGAGAGAGAGAGAGAGATCGCGAAGGAGGAGGAGAGAAGTGGAGGAGGCGATTGAGATGCGGTGACTTCCGGTGGCGGCGATTGAGAAGAGGCAGCGATGACTTCCGGTGAGAGAAGAAAGTGGAGGCGGCAATTGAGAGGCAGAGGCGAAGGATCCGACGAGAATCCGGCTACCATTTCGAAACAAGTAAGCAAACCCTAACTAAATCCCAACAAAAATTGGTCTGAAATGTGTGATTTTCGAATGGGGATTTCGGTGTGAAACCCTAAAACTCCATCCGTTTCATGTCGTTTTGCCTGCAGGTCACAAAGATGCAGAGCTAAGGAAGAAAGAAGAGAAGGATTCGGTGAAGGGAGAAAGAAGGGGAGGATGCTGTGTTTGAGTATTTAGGATGTGAATGTGCACTCTTTCATCTTTTTCTAATTGCATCTTTGTTTGAACATTTACTCATTTCCCGTTTATGTAAATGTCGTGAGAAGTTTCTGAGATTAATAATATATGATAGGGCTTAGTCTTCTGTTGGCTAAGACATCGATTTTATTGGCTAGACAACAGTAGTTACTGGCTAGTAAGTGTAAATCGCATATATTCGGGGTTCACATCTCATGCAACCAAAACGGACAACCACATACTGTAACTGACGTACATATATGCATAATAACAAAAACCAACCTTCAGCAACTCAAAGAATGTCGTTTATCCTAGCTATCCTTGAGGTGGGAAGTTCATGCGGTAGACGAGATCCGACAGGGGTTAGTCTTATATTGGCTAAGAGATCGTAGTCGGTGGCTAGACGACAGTAGTTACTAGCTAGTAAGTGTAAATCGTAACTTTTTCTTTTTTTTTTTAGGCCAAGTGAAATCATGTATAGGGTTGTATGGAATTTTTTTGTGTTTCAGCACCTAGTTAGTATTTCTTTTTACTTTGTAACAAGCTTTGATGACTTCTTCACCTTGCCACGCCACGCTTGCTTATGTCCTCTAACGCTTCCGGCGAAGAAACTCTCCCCGAGACGGGTACCCGCTTGTCTCCATTATCTTACTCCTGACTGACCCAAACAACATGTTCTCCTCTATGAGCATTGTCCCCTCCTCCATGTCCACGTCGAGAGCTTGACCTTTCATCTCCGGAGCAACGATTGTCGGTTCTGCCCAGATTTTTTGGTTTATCTTGCCAGTTGTGTAAATTTCTGTGCCAGCTGAATTGTTGTCTTTGCCATCCAAATGGTTATCCATGCCATACTCCAAATTGAGATCAAGATACGATTTAGACCTAACTTTACTTCGAAATATTTTTTTTCATAAACATATATAAAGTGGGTGTCTATAGATAGATAAAATTAAATTAAGTTCAAAAATAAATTTATTTCTTAATTTTAACAAATAAAAATGGCCAAAAATTAGTTTAAAACAATTAAAGTGGGTCTCCCTCTCTCCTCATCTCTCCCCCTAGGTTACCTTCAACCGGTTGGGAAGGTGCCCAAACATTTTGCAAAAATGGCATTTTGTCATGCCCTTGCAAATTTTCAACCCCTTGGTCATTTTTGCAAAGTTGGTCATGAATTGGTATATTCATGCAAATCATCCATTAATTAAAGCAAAATAAAAAAAATTCTATTTAATCATAGCCATTCATCTCTTCTCCATCAACGACCATGATTTATGTACAAGTACACTATAAGGGGTGTGTACTATTGAAACACAAAAAATTGTATTCAATTAAATTTATCTACCTTGAGAAAGTTTTTTTCATTCAGATTATTATTGTGCGTATCTAAATCCACTTCGTGGAGCCTATAGAGCAAATTATATAAATATACATTTACATTTCATACTTCTGTAATAAGTAGAATATAGCATGGGTATTTTAGTACTTTACCATATTAGTTTGTTAAAAATCAAAGCTGGTGGTTAGCTCGTACAATGCAGTATAAACGGGGAGCTTGATCCTAATTGTAGTTGATGTTTTTCACATTCATTGAAATCAAGATTGAGAGTTTTTTTTGCCTTACGTATCCGATTCCATGGATCGGAGTTGATACTCATAACTTCTCAAAATATCAGAGCTTGAGGAGATCTTGATTTGATGATCTATGTCTGATCATACAACAACAACCAGGGATGAAGAACTCATCTACAACTCAAACTCAGATCAAGAAGAACACACAGAGAGAGAGAGAGAGAGAGAGAGAGAGAGAGAGAGAGAGAACGGAGATTGAATGAACCAATGTAACAGAAAATACAAGCTCCAAGAGCTATTTATATGAATGGAAACCAACTTCCTTTATTTACAGAAAATGACCCAAGGTTTCTAAGCACATAGTTCATCACTTCTCCTCAAGTTAGGCAGTCTTGAACAGGTTCATGACTCATAGCTTACTCAAATTCTTCATGTATTGATCTTATCCTATGGCTTTAGTAAACACATCTGCCAGATGTTCTCCAATATGTATATATCCGAGAGTGATTTCATTTCTGATTAGTACGTTTGTCATGCACAAGTTGACAATCACTTTCAATTATGTTTAGTTCTTTCGTGAAAGATGGGATTCTTGGCTAGGTGTAGAGCAGATTGGTTGTCATAGTAGAGCTTTACATATTCTTCTTGAGTGACTTGCAGATCCCGAAGGAGCTTCATAATCTAGGTGATTTCATAATATGTGGTAGTCATAACCATGTATTCAGATTCAGTTGAGGAGGTGGCCACATATGACTGCTTTTTAGTTCTCCATGATATCATAGATGTACCCAGCATAATGCAAAATTCAGTTAATGACTTCCTAGTCATTGGACAACTCTGCCAGTCCGCATCACATAATCCACTTACTCTCAGATCAGAGCCCTTTGATAGCATCAGGTGCTTGCTTCAGATATCTCAATACATGCTTCATAACTCTCCAATGCTCATCATTTGGTTGACCCATTAATTGACTTAAATCCTGAACCGTATAACATATATCAGGTCTTGTGATGGTCAAGTATATCAACTTTCCAACAATCTTCATGTACAGACTCACATCAATCATTTCCCTTGATCATTCCAGAGTTAGCTTGATTTTAGGATCTAAAGGAGTACTAACAAGCTTTGCATCTGTCATACCAGCTTCCTGTAGCAATTATAAAGTGTGCTTCCTTTGATTAAGATATAATCCCTCTATGCTTCTATCCACCTCAATTCCTAGAAAGTACTTGATATCTCCAAGATCTTTCATCTTGAAATGACTGTTTAGATGCACCTTCAAGACTGTGATTTCTTGAGAGTTGTTCCTTGTAATCACCATGTCATCTACATACACCAATAGTGCAGTGAGAGTTTTCTCAATCTTCTTTGTAAACAAGGAGTAATCAACTTTTCGATTGATTGTATTCTGCAACCTTTACAACTCGAGAAAATTTGCCAAACCATTAGCTAGGTGTCTGTTTTAGTTCATACAAAGCCTTTACAACTTGATACCTCTTGAGAGGATGATATGCAGGAGGCAATTCCATGAATAACTCATCCTCAAGATCACCATGCAAAAGTGCATTTGTGACATCTAATTGAGAGACACTCCAATACCTTGCTGCAGCTACTGAGAGAAGAGTACAAACTGAGATCATCTTTGCAACAAGAGCAAAGGTCTCACTATATATAATCAATCCCCTCAACTTGAGAGAATCCTCTTGCAACAAGCCTGACCTTGTGTCTATCAAGGGACCCATCAACTTCATATTTCATCTTGAACAACCATTTGCAATTGACTACTGATTGATTAAAGGGTCTAGGAACTAAAGACCATGTTCTAGTGCTCTTAAGAGCTGAAAGTACATTTACCATAACATCACACCAATTCTTGCACTTAAGGACCTCAATCACATAATTTGGCTCAGATAGATGCACCACATTGCATATGAACTTGTGATATACAGGTGAGCAATTTTTGTAGGATAATAAAGAAGAAATTGGATAAGGATAAGTCTTACAAGAAGAAGAATTAACACTTGATAATGAGCTTGTAGCCTTGCACACATAGTCCTTCAACCAAATGGGATAGAGGAACGTCTCACAAGTGGGTCATGGATATCAATATGGGGGATCTCATTAAAATGTAGGGGGAACAGGTGAAGGAGAATAGTCAGCAAGGTTATCTGTAATACTCTCGGGGTTTAGAGATGGAGAAACATGTTGATTCTCCAGGGGAATAGGTTGAAATATAGGTGATGAGGTGGGTTAAATGAGATTATCCACCCATTGACTTTGAGGTGAAGTGGTTTGAGGTGAAGGATTTGTGTTTATAACAGACTTGGGAAAAGTGAAGCTAAAAGGAAACATGTGCTCAACATATTGCACATCTCTGCTGATAACTGTTTTATGAGACAATAAGATATACACTTTATAGCCTTTTACTCCAAAAGGGTAGCCCAAGAAGACACATGGTTCAGATCTAGCTTTAAATTTCTTCCTCATAACAAAAGCAGTGAACACAAAACATAGGCAACCAAACACTCTCAATCTGTGATACTTAGGCTTATGAGAGAAGAGTATCTCATGAGGTGTTTTAGAATGAATAAACTTGGAGGGTAGTCTATTTATGACGTGGGTTGAAGTAAGAACACAGCCCCCCTAGAATTTCAAAGGTAGAGATGCATGAAATCGAAGAGCTCTAGCAGTGTCATCAATGATGTATCTATGTTTTCTCTCGACCCTCCCATTTTGTTGTGGAGTGGCAGCACATGAGTGCTCATGAAGAATACCTTTAGACTGAAAGAAAGTATGCGTTTCTATATTGAGAAACTCAGTCCATTGATCACTCCTCACAATTTTATCACTGGTATTAAATTGAGTTTCAACCATAAGAATGAAGCTTTGAAGAAGAGATGGAGTCTCAGTTTTGGATTTCATAAGATAGGTCCAGACACTTCGACTCCTATCATCCACAATGACGAGAAAATATTTATGACCATCATATGTAGCTTGATCATATGGCTCTCATAAGTCACAATGTATTAGCTCAAAAATGTTATCAACATGAGAAGTACTAGAAGGGAAAGACAGTCTAGTTTGTTTGGTCAAAGGACATATAGAGTGCATGTATTCATTATTCAAAGACTGAATTATAGCATAAACATGTTTAAGTTTGGATAAGGGAGCATATCCCAGTCTTAAATGACACAATGTGCTATGATCAGAAGTACATTGAGAAGGTACAAACATAGGTAAAGAATGTAAAGCATTTATGGAGTGGTATAGGTTTGATTTCAAGACAATTTGCCAAAAGCTGGAGTTGGAAATGATGGCTCCCATTTGATCTTCTGGAACCAAGTAGCACAAGCCTCCGAGCTCTTTACCAATTGCAATCCTCCTCCTCCTTGCAGGGTCCTGGCACTACAAAAAAAAAAAGAAATTGGCCACGCTACCTAGCTTCGGTAGGGGCTTACCGTGGCAATTGGCACTCTTTTACCATGGTATTAGCCACGGGTAGCCACGGCTCGTCTGTCCTTGCTGAAATTTGCCATGCCAGTGGGGTTGCCGAAGCTAATTTTTCTAAACCCTAGCTCGCTTCTTCTCTCTCTTAATCTCGCTCTGGCCCTCCTTTTCACTTTCAGATGTAAATCTCGCTCGTTTCTCTCTGCTCTCCTCCATTTCAAATCTCGCTCGCTTCGGCGACTTTGTTCTCTCTCTCTCTGTGACTCCGGTGCCGTGCCATCCCCTCTTTGCGTTGTTTGTAGCTCCGGATTTCCCGAAAGGTATCTTCTTCTCTTTCAAACCCTTTTTCCTGAAAGGTATCTGCTCTCCTCTCCTCCTCCATCCTCCTTCGACCACCGGCCCTTCGCCCTTGAAATCGCCAGGCAGTTTTCTGATCTTCTATATTCTTAGCCCCTGTTTGGTATCCATATCCTGATATCAGGTATGGGTATGGATATCACTCATATCCATACCCTTGTTTGGTATGTGGGTATATGGGTATGAATTTGATATACTCTCATATACCCATTCACTCATCCCTTTGTAAATATTCCCACTTCCATATACCCCAAAAAGTTGAGATATGGGTTTTCTATCTGACCGCCTCTTCTTCCCTCTTCTTCTTCCTCTCTTCTTCTCAATCCATGGGAGGAGATCTTCAATCTGGATGTCAATTTCTGTGCAAGTCCTTCAATGAGAGCAAAGTGGTTGCTCTGAACTCCCCCAAAGCCATTGAGGCTGGAAGGGATCTTCAACAGTTCAACGGAGGGCTCTCTCAAGTCGATTTCGCTCTCCAGAGATAGGAGGTTTCGACGGTTTAAGGTGCCACCAGTAGGGGCGGCGACAGAGGTGGTGGGGAGGCCCTGCTACTGCTCCCGTAAACCCTAGTCCGCCATGGGAGGGGATTTTCAGTGGTTGAGATTGAAGAAAATGGGGAGCGAGGAGGGAGAAAGGTGGAATTAGGTTTAGATTGATACCCATATCTCCAATACCAAACAGGATATCAGTATATGAATATCGGATTTGATACCCATATATCCGATATCGATATCTCATACCCATATCTGATATCTCATATCAGTATATGAATACCAAACGAGGGCTTATTGCATAGGATTCTCCCTAAATCAGAAGTCAGGACGAAGAGAGATCGCACGAACAAACAATGGCGAGATACGAAGACAGAGAAGGTGTCAATGGAAAACACTCTGGTTCATCTCTGAGGCAACACAGTGGTAGCAGCCATGGCGACGCTGACAATCGGAACGATATATTCCAAATCTAGGGTAAAATTCCTTGATCTAGGGTTTTCGCTTCAATATGTTGCAGCTATGGGTTTTTTTTCCGTGCGCCTCTTCCTGATTAGTTTGAGTTTTTTTTTAATTGATCTTCTGTTTCAATTTAGGGTTTCAGTTTCAAGCGCCTCTTCTATTGATTCTTTTGCTGATATTTATTCCTTTATACACTTCTTTGGCTGTTTACATGGAATCTTATTCCTTTTGTACTTGTCTCCGGGAAAGAGATACTGCATTTCTTGAATGATTATTCAGAATTTTAAGTGGAATAGATAATTCTATTTGTGATCGCAGTGGTGCTTGCACCTCTTGTTTGAGACTCTATAGATTTGTATCAATATTGCAATTTGGTTTTATGTGGAGTGTGGAGATTTCATGAGAAACCTGGAAGAATGGAGATGTTGTTGCATCTCTTGTTTAGGCAACTTTTACCTTTCTATCGTTATTATACTGCAGTTTTGTGTTCTAGTGTTTGATAATTCCGCTATTGCACCTCTATTTCGAGAGTATTCTACATTTCCTCAAAGCAATTACATTACATATTAGCATAATTTTTAGTCACAATCTTTTTTTCATTTACTGCAGAGGCTCCCTCATATTTTGAAAGAGTCTTACAACTCACTGTTGCACTGTCTTTCAAATATAGGTGGGCTGAATGGAATGGGAGATATCGTGATGATTTAAGAAGATTTATGAAGGTGGTTGTTTTGTACTGTTGGGAAAACAAACCATCAAAATTGGTATTCACCCTTTTTCTTTCAAATATAGGTGGGCTAGCTGAATGGAATTCTCGCATCTTATCATCCGGTAGCAGAGACTAGCATGATCTTCATGTTCCTAGTGACTACATCAGCAAGTTGTTGCCCATAAATGGGAGGTGTGCGGATTGAAATGGTCCATACAAGTAAGTGTACCATTTGCTTTCGTTAACTGCATTAAGATTTCCCCGACTTCTCTTCAGGTGGAAACCAAAGAGATGACACGAGTTGATCAGTTGATGTATGTTGCTACACGAGTACTATCTACTTTTGTTATATGCTTTAAGAGTCCCTAGTCTTTTCTTGCAGTTTATATTTGTCATTATTTAGTCAAGACAAACTAATTGAGACCATTTCTTACTTGTTATTGTGTTACACAATGCGGTAATAACACTAAATAGTATGTTCCATTTACTCTCTTTTGGGTTGTCTTGTGAAAAGAAAATTGAAAAAAACATTGTGAAAAGAAAATTGAAAAAAACAAATACTAAAAAGGCTACTGAAAAATGAGAGTTTCTGGGAGTTTAAGAAATTTAAAGAGTTGAGCCGAGCCGAGCCGAAACTGATTTGAAACAAGTGAATGTGAATATCCTCTTCTTTCTTTTATATTTGCATTATACTTCGAAATTTGAATGTAACTACTAACTTAGTAGATCATGATGTCGCTAATCAAAAAGCCAATCTTTGCATTATAATCTGACTTTTAGTTATATATTTGCATATGTTTCATGAAGAAATACCATAAAGTAATTGATTTCTTTCTTTCACTTATTTAAACGAGATACCATACTATACGAAACGAAAGAATGAAATTATAACTGTTTGCTTCTAATAAGATATGATATATGAAACAAAGACAAGTAACTTAGATTAAGGGTGAGTTAAGCCTTAATAGCCTTCGTTGCTAAAAAAATCAGCAGCTTGAGCCTTATTTTCATGACTTGAAACTTGTATTATCCAAATCATTCATCTCTAATAGCACTTAAGAAAGGACCATCTTACTTTTATAAGATAAGATATAACAAGTTTCGTTTGTGCTTTAGCCTAAGCTCATACCTCTATTTTTTGGTCACAAAGAAATCGTTAAGATTACAGGTTTATTGTTAGGACCTGCCTTGTTGTATTAGTTGTTTAGCAATGTTTACCTTTCTATGGCCACGTTTCTTTTTTTAAGAGGAGGTATTAAATCCAATGTTCTTCTGTTGCCTTTTCTTTTAATTTTTCAGGTTTCTAATGATCAAGGAGATTATGGTGCATCATCGAGACAACAACAGCCATTGCTAGGATTAGTTGGTCAGCTTATCAATACATTGACAAGAGCTTTTCAAAGTATTATTCATGAGAAGTCATCCTTACTCGGCAAGGTTAGGCTCAGTTATTGTCTTATTGAGTTGTTATTCCCATTGACTTTTTGAGCCTCTTATCCCTGCCCCTTAGCATTGATGAAAATTGGATGAAGAACTGCGAGGTCATGTTTGTTTAAATAAAGAAAAACTAGATAAAATAGTGGAATAAAATCTGAATTGATTCGAAATTTGAAGTCAGTGTGTTGATTCTCTATTCGACACTTTCTAGCGAGGTCCTGTGTTGATTCTTCACTCTTCTTCTTCACTTTGCTTCTTCACTGAATGTATATCATATATTCAGAATAGAGAATACTAGTCCTATTTGTTAATGGCTTTACTTTGTCATTCCCCTACAGTGGCAATACAATGTTTGAAGAGGAAGAGGCTTTATGAGCAGCAAATTGAGCAACTTGGAAATTTCCAGTTGCGCGCGCATTCATGACCAGGTAAGCAGAAACTCTTCTCGTTGTCAATCCAATCCTGATCTAGAAGCATATCCCCTTTTGGATATTTACAATTGGTGTGAAATACTTAAATGTCCAATGTCTTGGACTTCCTGGTAATATATCTGAGGTATTTTTCTTTTCCCTTTTGACATTGTAGATGATAATGTTAGAAGGCGCCAAAGCTACCACTGAAACTGTTGATGCTTTGAGAACTGGAGCATCTGCAATGAAGCCCATGCAGAAAGCAACGTAAGTAAAATACAATACTGTTGTACTTCTTATTTCTTTATGAGCTTGTCCAGTGAATCTTTTCAGTATTTTGTCATGGCTTATGCATTTTTTTCTAGCTATAGGAATTTTCCCAATACGCTAATGTTGAATTTCATAATTACGTGCATGCTCCAGGAAAATTGTCCTCCAACATCTGAACTTACTAAAAATTTTCATATTTGAATCCTGATCTGTTTTACTTAGCACCTTCAAATGCTTTGAATGCAAAGACTTTAGAAATTCTTTTATGGGGGTATGATGAGCAGTGTCATATTAATGAAATCACTTCATCATTTTTCTAACCTTAGGGCGTGACATGGTTGTCTTCTCCTACTCACGCCGTTATATGTTGGAAGGACGTACATTTCGTGGTTCAGTCGATAAAACTAACCGGGTTGAGAAAAGAATACACTATCCTAAAGAGCATTAAAATTTTGGTTAAATTACCATACCAGCATATATACTTCTGTCCATTTAAGATGGGAAAATTATTGAGGCGTAGGGGTTGTACTTACAGATTCGGAGGAAGTTGATACAATCTTTCCTTACATTCAACATTTAAGTCTGATGACAATAAAGCGTGTGTTCTGAAATTGATTAACCTACAAAATCACTTCATCCTTGCAAGAAACAGTGCTGTGGATGCCCTGATGTGGTTTAAACTCTGCATGATTTGTAGCATCTATCAGAACTTTGAATGAAGGCTTTCTAAATGAAATTTCTAACGGAGGGGTGTATTTTTAGGAACATTGATGATGTTGACAAAACAATGGATGAGATCAACGAGCAGACGGAGAATATGAAACAAATTCAAGAGGCGTTAGCAACACCAATTGGTATAGCCGCTGATTTTGATGAGGCCTGTTTCACATTCCCTTAATATTGATTCCTAACTTCATTTGTTTTCACTTCCTAGCTTGGTTTATCATCTGAATATGCAAATTAAGCATACTATTTCTCCCTTCCTTTGCAGGATGAGTTGGAAGCAGAACTTGAAGAGCTTGAAGGTGCTGAACTGGAGGAACAGCTTCTTCAACCTCTCACCCCCTCACCTATACCAACGCGCCCACAACCAGCTCGTCCAATTTCTCAAAAGCCAACAGTCGAGGAGGATGAACTTGCAACATTACAGGCAAAAATGAAAATTATGTATATAAAATTATAAATTTTGTAGTTTTTTACATATAAATTTTGTATAATTAATGAAAATTTATTATATGTATTTTGTGTATTATTTTTTTTTTATTAAAAATATTGGACTTTTTAGCCCGGGTATGAAGAAACTGGGCTAAAAAGTATTAGCTACGACAAGCTGCCGTAGCAAATATGTAGTGTCTTTCATAGGGTCGCTTAGCCGTTGCTAATTTTTTTTGCTACGGCTATTTGCCGAAGCTACCAAATTTTGTCACCCCAAAATTCGCCACCCCCCCCCCATTTGCCGTAGCTAAGCCGAAGCTAAACCCCTTTTGCCACCCCTTGAACCCCTTTTGCCACGGTTTTTTGCCGAAGCGAATTTCTTTTTTTTTTTGTAGTGTGGATAAATATTTTGTCACCAATTAAATGAACGTGACAATCAAGGTCTTGGACTAATCTTCTTAGAGAAATAAGGTTGAATTTGAAAATTGGAATGTAAAATGTATGATGGAGATCAAGAGCACTTAAGAGAGAAATAGTGCCAGAGTGAGTGATATATAGCATTTGTACTTCCATCAGGAAGGTGTATAACAATAGATTATGAAACGGGGTTAGGTTTGTGTATGAAATTAATATCACAAACCTTAGGATCTCTGGTGGCACTCCAACACATCAGTCTTCCTGCAAGATTGCTACAGCTTAAAATTTTACATGTCATGGAGTCTGAATTTCCTCTTCCACTTTGACCCATTAGCTAGGTGCAACAACGAGATCATCAGTCTCTGATTGTCCAAAGACAAATTTTGGAAAGCCTTCATCCCATCAGTTGGTGAACTTTAATTTCTTTGTTGTTCTCAACCAGATTTGCTCTGAAGTTGTCTTTGATGTAGGATTGCTTTTGTTTGCCTTTACCATCACTGCTGATCTGAGGTTTGATCTTGCTCTTGCTATGCCAGCTGGGATACCCATACATTTTCCAACATTTATCTGACTTTTGATTCCCATTACCGTGCATACACTTTTCCCTTCTTGGCTTATCACCACCCTGCTTATCTTTACCCTGCTTTCCCATCAGAGCAATAAGATTTGGATTTCCAGGAGGTTAATTAAACCCCGAGCTTAGTTCATCCTGAAAAAGAAGCGCATGAGCTTGACGGGCTGTAAGAAATGGTGATGACAAAAAGAATTGGCGTCGTGCCTGAGCATATTTCTCATTCAATCCCATGAGAAACTTCATGTGCTTGTCTTCTTGTTCAGCAACATCCAATCTTGCTGAGATATTGAACTCACATTTCACACACGCATCTGAATAGATTTTAAATCCATGAGAGGTGTTGCCAGTGCCCCTTCAATTGACTGAAGTAATCAGACACCTTGGCATTTCCTTGAGTACAATCTTGAATGTCTCACTTGACCTGAAAGATTGATGGCCCATTTCTTTGACCAAAACTCTCATTCAGATCATCCCCCATTTTCTTTTCTGAATCGAATACATCCAAGGTCAAGTAAATTTCCTTTGAAACCGTGTTCAAGATCCATGAAGCTACCATGTCATTACATCTTTGAAGCGCGACATTTTCTACAATTTTCGCTAAAGATCCATCCACAATTCCTAGTTTGTTCTTGACCGACAGAGGCTTAGTCATAACTCTTTTCCACATGATATAATTATCGCCAACAAGTTGAATCGATGCGAGAATCATACATAAATTGTCATATGGATGTTGGAAAAACGGATTTTGCAGATCTCCCATGGTGACATGATCTCGACGACCTTCTCTATTTGTAGATGGGGCAAATTCTCCATATCACAAATTGCTTATGACGATTCAAAAGCTTAGATCATGAGCTCTGATACCATGATGATCTATGTCTGATCATACAACAACAATCATGGATGAAGAACTCATTTACAACTCAAACTCAAAAAAAGAAGAGAGAGAGAGAGAGAGAGAGAGAGAGAGAGAGAGAGAGAGAGAGAGAGAGAGAGAGAGAACTGAGTTTGTGATGATGGAATGAACCAATGTAACAGACAATACAAGCTCCAAGAGCTACTTATATGAAAGGAAACCTACTTCCTGTATTTATAGAAAATGACCCAAGGTTTCTAAGCACATAGTTCAACATGATCATCTTTGAGCTTTGTGTCGCTCTGTTTTGTTCAGAGGGAGTGATTTTTGGTTTCTCGATTCGTGAAGATGGCTGGAAGAGGAACGACTGGAACAATCGGGAACGAGAAGAGGTACATGACATTACCGAAGCCTGGACATATTGGGTATCATCATAGCCGTCGTCGATCAGGCCTACACCCCCTATTGGTTTACACATGGGAGGAGAAAAATAATTCATTTCAATTAAGAAAAACGCATGACAACTACTCAAGTTGATGAAATTTATAATATTATTCGCGAAGCAGAGGGAATAACATAGTATTACCCAATTCGCGAGGATATGGAGAAAATTTTGTATTGTCACAATTATTAATAATAAGAAGGGGTTGCATCGTTTTCTTATATTTCCGTATTAATTCTTAGAAACACTTTCGTTATTATTGATTGGTACGTAACAAAGGTAATAAACGATTTTTTTCGTTAATTTTAACAGGCTTCAATCCTTGATACGGGGTTAGCCGTAGGTTGGTCCGATCTTCGACAACAAGCAAGAAACTAAAGAAAGACTCAATGAAACAACAAGACTCAAACTGACGCAGCAAGGATGCTTCAAGAATCAATCAAGAAATTTGCAAGATCAATCAAGAAGTTAAAGAACGCAGCAAAGACTCTAAAGAAAGATGCAAGACTCAAAAATAAAGAACAAGAATCGAAAGACACGACCTGATAAGGACTGAAACGATCTATGTAGAACAAGATAGAGACCCCAGGCTTCCGTAGAAGGTAGGAACCAATATTTGATATGCTAGATGAGTTACATGGAGCTTCTATATTTTCTAAAATTGATCTTAAGAGTGGCTATCATCAAATTAGAATGAAAGAGGGTGATGAATGGAAAACAGCCTTTAAGACTAAGCTAGGCTTATATGAGTGGTTGGTTATGCCTTTTGGTTTAACTAATGCTCCTAGCACTTTTATGCGCTTAATGAATCATGTGCTTCGAGGTTTAATTGGAAAATTTATTGTAGTTTATTTTGATGATATTCTGATTTATAGCAAGTCTTCTAATGAACATGAATCACATCTTAGAGAAGTGCTTAAAATGCTGAGAATTGAACGCTTGTATGCTAATTTAAAGAAATGTGAATTATGTAATGAACAAGTGTCTTTTCTTGGATTTGTAGTGAGTTCGAATGGATTTCGTGTCAATGAGGCTAAGATCAAGGCGATCCAAGAGTGGCCAACACCCACCAACATCAGCCATGTGCGCAGCTTCCAAGGATTGGCGAGCTTCTATCGTCGATTCGTGCGAGATTTCAGCACCATCTCGGCACCCCTCACTGAGATCACGAAAAAGAGGAGTGAATTCACATGGAGAGAAGCTCAGGAGGAAGCATTCAACACACTTAAGGACAAGTTCACTCACGCACCTCTACTAGCTTTACCGAACTTCACTCAGCCCTTTGAAGTAGAGTGTGATGCTAGCGGAGTTGGAATTGGTGGAGTCCTTATGCAGGGAGGTAAGCCTATTGCTTTCTTTTCTGAGAAATTGAAAGGTGCTTATCTTAACTACTCTACCTATGATAAGGAATTGTATGCTTTGTTTAGAGTACTTAAGACATGGTCTCACTACCTATGGCCCAGCGAGTTTATTCTTAGGACTGATCGTGAGTCTTTAAAACACTTTAAAAGCCAAGATAAACTTGATAGGAGGCATGGTAGATGGATGGAATTCATTGAAACATTTCCTTATGTGATTAAGTATAAGAAAGGCAAAGACAATGTGGTTGCTGATGCATTATCTAGAAGACATGCTTTAGGAGCTGATTTCGAGTCTAATGTGTTAGCCAGGAGACATATTCCTTGAAGGTTCGATAATGTAAAACAAAGTAATATATAAATACTCTAGAAGGGGGGTTGAATAGAGTATGCCCGTTTTTCGCAGAAAGTCTCAAGACTTTTGGAGCTTGTACCAAAACCTTTGAGATAAACCTGAATCACAAAGTTAAACAATTCGAACCAAGTGCGGAAATAAGGTAAAGCAATAAAGAAAATAACACGAGTAATTGTTTACGAGGTTCAGCGCAACTTGGCCTACGTCCCCGCCTAGGGTTCTTCCACAACCCTAGGATTCAAAGGCTTTATTGATTGCTTAGCTTAGGATCCTAATAGCTCACCGAGAAGTCTCTCTCCTATACAATTGCAATCTAGTCAACTCACGTTCCCTTGGAGTCCTAGACCAATCTAGAAGAGCCCCACCTCTCTCAGCTATCTAGTACAATCCTCTAACTCTCGCAAATCAATAGCCTAGTGCAACTTCCCGAGTTATAAACTCTCGAGTAACACTTGAAATAAATATATCCTATAAGTTCATAGTGACTCTCAAAGGCTTTGAAATAAACAACAAACTATTTGAGCGCTTTGCAGAGAGACACTTGGAAGACAGATCGCTTGAAAGAATTGAAGCTCGTGTGTAGCACTTGTGTGTTTTGTCTTCTCATTCCTTTCCTTTATATAATAGCATGGAGATAGCATGGAGCGTGAGGATCTTCATCACCAGATCTCCAACGGCTCTTTGGAATCAGTTCGATCTTGGATCTTCTATTTAAGGATACTTCGAAGCCATGATCTATTTTGAGCTGATCTCCTCAACATGTAAAAGGAAGGATGAAATCTTCGAATATACTTCCTGAAATGGTTAGTCATACATATATATATATATAATATAATGGAAGTATATAATAAGATAAAATAATATACGAATAATAAAGGTAGGTTTTGTATTTCATCAACTGTTAACGCTCCAAGGCCTTTGACACAAATATCATGTCAAAGCCTTTGAAACATCTATTCCGATTTTCATCAAGGGAGGGAGTTATCATTCTTTTAACCACTTTGGATTCTAGAGTCTTAGACTTTGTTTACATAAAGGAATTGTATGAATCCGATTTGGATTTTGGTGATATTTTTCGAAAATGCTTAGAAAAGGGTCTCAATGACAGCTTTTATATTCATCAAGGATTCTTATTTCGAAACGATCAAGTGTGCATTCCTAGATGTTCTCTACAATTATTACTTGTTAGTGAAGCCCATAGTGCTGGATTAATGGGACATTTTGGTAGAGATAAAACATATAACACCCTGAAATCACACTTTTATTGGCCACATATGCTTAGGGATGTAGAACATTGCCTTAAAAGATGCATAGATTGCATAAAAGCTAAAGCTAAGCTTCTGCCTCATGGCCTTTATACACCACTGCCGATACCCTCAGCCCCTTGGGAAGACATTTCTATGGACTTTATAGTTGGGTTGCCTATAACTAAGAAGGGGAGGGATTCAATCTTTGTAGTGGTTGATAGATTCTCTAAAATGGCTCATTTCATTGCATGCCACAAAACTGATGATGCTACCAATGTTGCTAATCTATTCTTTAGAGAAGTAGTTAGATTGCATGGCGTGCCTAAAACCATTGTTAGTGATAGGGATGTGAAATTCTTAAGTCATTTTTGGCGTACCTTATGGAATAAATTGGGAACTAGATTGCTATTCTCTACTTCTAGCCACCCCCAAACTGAGGTGACTAATAGAACCCTTGCTACTGTCCTAAGAGCCATTATTAGGAAAAAATTGAAGCTTTGGGAAGAAGCCTTACCTCATGTGGAATTTGCTTATAATAGAACCATGCATTCGGCTACTAAAATCAGTCCATTTGAATGTGTGTATGGTGTTAATCCACTAACCCCTTTTGATCTTACTCCATATCCTATGAGAGACAAAGAATCATTTGAGGCAGGTAACATGTCGAGTTCATTAAGGAGCTGCATGAACGAACTCGTGAGAAGCTGAAGCTAAAGGCTGAATACAATGCTAACAAGGCCAACAAGGGACGTCGCTTGGTCACATTTCAGCCTGGAGATCTTGTATGGGTGCACTTACGGAAGGAGCGGTTTCCAGAAGCCCGGAAGAACAAGTTGTCACCTCGTGGTGATGGACCATTTCGAGTGAAGAGGAGAGTGGGCGACAATGTCTACCAATTGGAGCTTCCTGGAGACATGGGCGTGAGCGCTACATTCAACGTCGTTGATCTAATCCCTTACTTCGCTGTGGATGAAGACTTGGATTCGTGGTCGAATCCTTTTCAAGAAGGGGAGGTTGATGCGGGACCATCTTCTACAGCTCCAGACACACCCATTATTCTTGGAGAAGGACCAATGACTCGAGCTAGAGCTAAGAAGCTTCAGAGAGACTCATTCGACTTTGTGAGTCATGCTTTGTTCTCGAGCAAGGTTCAACTCCCCGAGCCTACATTGAAGACCTATATGTGCATAGGGATTCAAGATGAAGAGCCACCTTAGGATATATGGATGCTGATTTGCCTAAGTAGTTGGGGGTCCCACTTATTTCCAATTTTAGTAACTTTCTACTTAAAGTTATTTTAGGAAACTTTAGAGGTTATTTTTATTTAATTCTTTAAATCAGTTTTTAGTCTTTCATCTCTTTACTTAAGAGAATTTCGGCTCAAACTCAGATCTAAAGGCCTATATATTTCGTTACTTTCCTTGTAATCAGTTGGAACATTATTGAACAAAGTTTATTCTTCTCAAACGTGTGAAACACTTAGAGAGAGAGATCTGGCCGAATTGAGCAGTGCTCTTCAGGTCATCGAATTGATATCATCTCAGCTTGGTTTGCTTTGCCGTTCATCAACTTCGCAAGACTTGGTGATCCTAGTATCCACAAGCCCCCTCCTTGTGCCTCCAAGTTGTCCGCTTGGTTGTGTAGGATTGCAGAGGCGGGTTATATAGTCATTGGTATTGGTTCCTACCCTCTTAGGAGGTCTGGGGTCTTTATCTTGTTCTATATAGATCGACTCAGTCCTTATCGGTCGAGTCTTTGTTGTCAATTTCGAGTCTTGCATATTGTTCATCGAGTCTTTGAGTCTTTTGCTTCCGTTCTTGTTATTTCTTGTTTGATTGTCGAAGATCGGGCCATCCTACGGCTAACCCCGTATCAATCCTTCTTGACCCCATCAGGATATTGAATAAAAGCATGGTTCTTGCCTCCCTCCCTAGAGCTCGTCCATTCGTTGGGTGATCCCTTGCTCTCACATTCGAGTGTATGCTCATCATTTAGGCCGGTGAGTGAGATTCCTGCTCATTGCAGTCACCTCTGGGATTCTTCGAACCTAGATAGTACCAGGACTCTTGTGCCCCTGTAGGACTTCAATTCGGAGAATTTTATGGAGCTCATGTGAATCCACTTTACCTGGCGAACTCTGATCATCCGGGTATACAGCTTGTCTCGACTCTTTTCAATGGCCTGAATTTTACTAGTTGGAACAGAGGCATACTAACGGCGTTAGGAGCCAAGGCTAAGCTAGATTTGATCACTAGAACATGTGTTAAACCGGGCGAGACTAGTGAGGATTATGAGAAGTGGATTCGTGTAGATTATATAGTCATGTGTTGGATGAGTATCTGCAATCTTCGAAGGAATTGTGAGAGGAGGTCAAAGAAAGATTTTCTGAATCGAATGATCCTCTCGTTTATCGGTTGTATAAAGAATTATGGAATCTGAAGCAAGAGAATTTGTCTGTTGAAGCTAATTACAACAAGATTAAGTGAATTTGGGATGAACTGTTAGTTCTATAGAAAACCATATATAAATATTATTTTAATATATCATATGGTCATCAGCAAATTAAATGAGTTCAGCCAAGGTACCTACCTGCTACATATTTAGATTACGTACGTTACTCCATTCTCCCCACACGGCAAAGACTTGCAAGAAGTTGAATTTCACTCTAAGATCTGGTTTTTCCCAATCCTTTCGATCAGTTACCTGTAACTTGACTGCTTATCGACGTGTATCCATCGACGATTATCTCTTCAACTTGGCTTTCTTGGGAGGTTTACCCAGAGTGACAACTCAAGTTAACAACATGATGGCCTGATAGAATATATTCAATTCAATGATTCATCAGTCATCATCATCATCACATATATATATAACTGCCTTTCTTAATTTGGATTCTAACGTCCAAAACACACTATCTTATATATGTCTGTACGTACGACAGATGAATTCGTACGTATCCAAGGCGATGAGTTGGTTAGACATTCCTTGTTCGACGTACATGGGAACGTACTGGGATATATTATGCGGTTGAGGTTGATCTGCAGGAACAATTAATGACATGTTTTTATATATGCAGATTTCAGAAACGTGAGCTTAAAGGGAAAGCTTTGTTGTTTTTATGCTTAGAAGATTACCTCTTCTAAGTTGTAAAATTTCGACAATCTTGCAAGTTTCTCCAGCGCACTTCTATTCTCTTCCTTCCTTGCATCAGAATTACATGACTTGAGATTCATCACCTATATTATATAGATGTCAACCAGAGGGAAAAGCCGAAAACCTACTCACCATATACATTCCACAACAATATATACTAAGTAAATCTTCACATTCAATCTCCGTATGTCTGAAATCATTGGAGGTGGATTCAAGGCGAAGATGGAAGCAAACAACAAGCTCTTCCATGGAACGCTAGAAGTGACCATTTTCCACGCGATTCTGAAGAGGAAACCGTCCTGCACTCCCAACGTAAGTACCATACGTATTCTTGTTTCTATCAGAACATATCACAACAGCTACATAGAAGAAATTCGCTTCCTAATAGGCACATAAAATATGTTGTAAGCTGCATGAAGCAATCATGAATAGTACTGCAATTGCGCGAAAAATGAGGTTTACTGCTTAATATATTCGCGCGCAGTACTTGTCGCTGAATGGAAACCCTGCATACGTTGAGATCAAGCTGGACCAGGAGACAGTAGCAACGACGAGCCACGAAAGGGATAGGGTGTGGAACCAAACCTTCCAAATCCTGTGTGCTCATCCCCTTGATTCCGCAATCACCATCACTGTCAAAACCAGGTGTTCTCTCCTTGGAAGGATACACTTCAAGGCTCATCAACTGGCGAATGAAGCAAGCTTCATCAGCGGCTTCTTCCCACTCCTTAAAGGAGACAGCAAGAAACCGAACTGGAAGCATCATCAACTCCAATTGATCCTGTGGTTCAAGCCAGCTGAATTCGAGCCCACATGGCGCAAGTTGATCAACCAGCATGGAGGCTTCCATGGGCTGAGAAACTCCTCGTTCCCACAACGATCCAACTGTGGCGTAACTCTTTACCAAGATGCCCATCATCATGCGTCTTTCCAGCCGCCTTTGTCGACAAACCAAGGCATAGGCCCACGGAAGCTATGGGAGGACGTTTATAACGGGTTGGACGGAGCAAAGCACTTGATCTACATAGCTGGATGGTCACTCAATCCAAACTTGGTGCTCATAAGAGACTCTCAGACCGACATTACACATGGCAAAGGAGTCAAGCTCGGTGAACTACTCAAGCGTAAAGCAGAAGAAGGCGTAGCAGTCAGAGTCATGCTATGGGACGACGAGACTTCCATACCGCTCATCAAGAACAAAGGCCTGATGAGGACACACGACGAGGATGCATTCGCCTACTTCAAACCTACGAAAGTTGTGTGCCGGTTGTGTCCAAGATTACACAATAAGTTCCCCACATTTTTCAGCCACCATCAGAAGACCATAACGGTGGATACTCGAGCATCGGACTCTTCCATCAGCCATAGAGAAATCACGAGCTTCATCGGTGGAGTAGACCTATGTGATGGTCGCTACGACACAGAGGAGCACTCGCTGTTCAGGACGCTCAACACGGACTCACATTGCAAGGATTTCTACCAAACAAGCGTGGAGGGAGCCAGCCTCCACAAGGGCGGACCACGAGAGCCATGGCATGACGCGCACGCTTGCATAACTGGCGAAGCAGCGTGGGACGTTCTCACCAATTTCGAGCAGCGATGGAGCAAGCAGTGCGATCCATCGTTGCTCGTACCAGTTAGCTCCATAGCCAATCTCCCTAGGGACTCCTGTCAGATGATCAGTGACTCGCCCCACAGAAACTGGAAGGTGCAGGTGTTCCGATCAATAGACCATTTCTCGGCGAGCCCCATCTCAAGCAGGGCATCCATGACAGAACAAAGCATTCACGAAGCCTATGTAGAGGCAATCCGAAAGGCGGACAGATTCATATACATAGAGAACCAGTACTTCCTAGGAGGATGCGGTCTATGGGCGCAAGACCAACACAGCGGTTGCAAGAACTTGATCCCAATCGAGATCGCCCTCAAGGTTGCAAACAAGATTAGAGCAAGAGAGCGATTCGCAGCCTACATCCTGATTCCTATGTGGCCGGAAGGAGTGCCTGAGAACGAATCCGTTGAGGATATCTTGCATTGGACGCGAGCAACCATGGAAATGATGTATAGTATCATAGGAGAAGCGTTAACCGAAACCAGCAATGCAGGCCATCCCAGAGACTACTTGAATTTCTTCTGCCTTGCAAACAGGGAGGCAAAGCTAGAGCGAGAGTTCGTGCCGCCATTGTCTCCTCATCCGTCCACACAGTACTGGAAGGCCCAGAGGAATCGAAGGTTCATGGTGTATGTTCACTCCAAGATAATGATAGGTATAACACCATTTTATTTCAACTTCAAGTGTGACATTTTAGATAAAGAACTGAGCTTGAGTTGTTGTTATATATGTGATCGATGTTGCAGTGGACGATATGTACATGATAATAGGATCGGCGAATGTGAACCAGAGATCCATGGATGGGGCAAGAGATACGGAGATTGCTATAGGATGCTACCAATCAGGGAAGGGTGATCAGAGTAGTGGAATCAAGGCGTACCGAATGGCGTTGTGGTACGAGCACACCGGAAGAGCGGAGGAGTGGTTGGAGGAGCCTGAAAGTGGGGAATGTGTGGAGAAAATGAGGAGAATCGGAGAAGAGATGTGGGGGATTTACGCGGGAGAGGAGGTTGTTGACATGAAAGGGGTACATCTGGTGGGTTATCCTGTAAGGGTGAATCAAGATGGGTCTGTTGAGGAGTGTGAAGGAAGTGGTGTGTTCCCTGATACACAGACACCTGTTAGAGGGAAGAGATCCATGGTTTTACCATCTATCTTCACCACTTGAGATCATTCTAATATTACAAGATCTGGTCCAGCAATTCATCATCAATCTAAATGTAATTAATTTGGCGTAAATTGTAACTGTAGATTGTGGCATTGGTAGAAAGTGGGATCAAGATGATTAAATTCATTTGTTGTGATTGTGTACGTGTATAATTAAGCTATATGGTATGATATTTGATATTATACAAAACACGGATGGAGATAGTAAAAGGACTTCCAAGGTGTGAGTTTGAACTCATGAGGAGGATTCTTAACAGTCCACATCCATCCACACGGACCACACGTGTGGGTGCAACTTGGTCAAGTTAAACGTAAAATGACTAATTGGGGAATCTCCGTTGAATCCGAAGGGGCAAACCTCTTTTCAGTCTCACCGTCGGGAAGTGGATTATTGTGTCCTCCTCCGCTATCCACCTGTTTTCATTTTTCATTTATATATACACCCACATATCCACGTCAGTTTCTCTTATATTATAAATACTCCACTATACTCATTACTCTCTATAATAATACTAGTATAATGTACTTCCACCTCTTTAAATTTTTTTTTTTTAATTTTAATATGTTTTCTAAAAAACTAAAAATGTAATTATATATTTTATTTAACTTTGCTTAAATAAATATGATTATGATTACACCGCCGGCCCCTTTCACATGCGGCTCGGCTTCCCCCTTTCGGCTGTATTGTTATAGTATTATATGGAGTAGTATATGCTACTTTTTTTTTACTTTATTAAACCGTCTAATTTCACCATATTTTTTTTTTTATATATATTTTCTTACTAAATAAACAAATCTTGCATTATGTACCGAAGAACCCAGCAGTAAACTGCAAAAAAAAAAAAAAAAAAAAACCCCGGCGATTATATATTAAACTAAAACCTAGGTAATCCAAAAGAAATCAGGCAAACCACCACCACCAACAACAAGCATCTTCCATAGTTCCTTTGTGACATATTACTATATAGCTTAATTATAGAGTATTTAGGTAATTAGATAAAATGAAAGGAAAGAGTACGTTTGTTTAACCTGAAGTGGGTAACCAAGTGGTGTAGAAACACCGACACTTCCAACCTAGCCAAGTCAAGACCCGGGCACAGCCTTTGTCCTCCTCCAAATGGGGTAAAATTACTGCTATTTGGATCTTTATCCTGCCAATTAGATTAATTAATGTAATTACAGGGATAGAGTAATTAATTTGGGCGGGAAAACAAATGAATTAAATGAAAGGACATACGTACATCCCATCTCCAAGGGTTGAACAAGTAAGGGTTGTCATAAAGATTGGTGTCTAGATGGACAGATCTGAAGTAAGCCATAACACACCATCCTTTAGGTATCAACTTCCCTTTTATTTCTACATCTCTCACTGCCTTCCTCATCACCCCTATTATTATGTTTCCCACCCTCAATGTCTCCGTTATCACCTGCACATTCAATTCGTTGAGGTTTAATATCAATTTAAACTACTTTTACGATCACATATATACATGAGAGCTTAATTTGATTTCTTACTGTCTGGGTAAAAGCCAACGATGAGTAATCACTCCACCAAATATCTTCTCCTTCCTCTGCCTTTTGCCTCTTCAGTTTCATGTTCTCCTCCTGAAAAATCAATTCCCAATCTATCTTGTTAATGTTTGGCGCGCACTTTAGAAATTAAAGCCCTGTTTGGATACTGGAAACATGTGTGTGTACTGTACCCGGCCTTAATTTAATCAGTGTAACAAAACGTACAATCACTTCATCCCAATAACTAATTAATGATTAATTATGGACGTTGATATATTTTGATCCCAACTGAAAATTCCTTACAATCCTAATTCAACGTACAACTTAACATTTATTAATATATATATATATAATGGAAAATCGATGATACCGTCAACTTGTGAAGTGCAATTGGGCAATCGGACAAGAACTTGACAGCAAGAGTTATAAGAATGGGGACCGAGTCCTCGCCAGGGATCATCATATCAATCATGTTGTCTGAGATCAAGTCGTTGTTTAGGTGGCCGCTAGTATCACTAAGAAGCACGTCGAGCACGTCCCTTGGGGTAGCACCCTCATTCACGACAACACCTTGGCTTCGTCTCTCTTGGATAATTTTCTTCACAAGCTTCACCATTTGCTTCTTCGCCTACAACAACATACATATATACATATATACATATATACATATATATATATATATATATATATATGTTTGTCACGTACAAGTTATTTAAGTTTTGTCACTAGCTAATCTAATACACTATTGTATTTCTTGAGAAATTAAAACGAAGAAATTGATCTTATACAGGTATTTTGGATGTCGCTATATATATATTGATCGAGATAGCTGTACGTTCTAATTAACTACTCATTTATCATCCGAAAATTCGACTAAGGGTGTGTAACTCAAACTTAGGAGAGTAGGATCCGGAGCTTGCCTGCAAGGAGCGATGGAGCTGAGTTCCGGGAAAGTTAATAGGCAAGGACATGAGCCCCGAAATGAACTCCTGGAAGTGGGTTTTCAACAAGTCCATTTCAGGGCCTGGATCTAAGCTCATCAATGCTTTCACCAGCACTTGAAACGCAATCTGTCAAAATTAATACAGGTTCAAATATACACACTAAAAACACAACTACTGTAAATTCAATGCTATAACTTTCATTCTCAGATTTAATTGTTCGATCCTTCGCCAGACAACGTGATTTCCCTCAACTCAAGCCTGTAATTATATATATAGTTGTTTCTCAGATTCGTCTTTGTTGAAACTAAATGACTATAGTTGGGGCCAAAATGTTACAAAGTGATTCATTAGGTTCCTGTTTTCATTATTTTTTAACATTTTTTTTTTATCTGCATCTGCATGTCATAAAACATTCTAAATTTTTTTCTGTAAATCATACTCTCAAACTTGAATAATATACTATATATATACTATTTCATCCGTTAAGAAAAATACGTCGTTTTTCTCATAATAGGTTATTTCATACGGTGTATTTTGGAGTTTACTTTCTAAAATTGCTTTTATAATGACTAGAGAGGTTATTTCATTAGTACGTTGTAGGTTTCTTTATTTTTCTTATTAAAAACTGTGCACATTTTTAAAATGACATGTTATAATTAACATGTAAAATATATAATAAGTTATTATTATATACTCGTACAATACAATTTTCTCTTACAAAGTGAGATTAATTTCGTTCTCAATGCTACCCAATATGCGGCAAAATGAAAAGTTTGAAATTATAATGGTAAATTCAAATTTCAAATTTGTATTAAAAAGTAAACAAATTTGTGTTATTTTCTATATGATATTTCAATTTCAACCAATAAAATAATGAGGACATTAGTTTAGTTTAAAATGATAAATTAAACCTTTGAATCTTATATCCAGTTTAAATATAACACGCACTGTTCCATTTCAATAATGAAATACGGAGCATTAATTAATTACTTTCACTAAAAACTACTCCATTCATTTCCTTTAAAATATCATATATCCACTTTAAACACTTTTTAAAGTATCATTAATTCATTACTCTAATGAACATATAGAAATCTCTCCATTGAACTCATCACACGAAAAAGACATTGAATGTGGTTGGAAAATAAGTAAATTACAGCAGCACGTACTTACTTTCCCACGGGACTCGAAAGCTGATCAATATTATATAATTAAGTCGAGAAAACCATTCAAAAAAACCTTTGTTAAAAAAATTAAATTCAACGTAAGCTGCCTTATCAAACTTTTTGATATGTGACAACACCGTGGTAATATATTAGCACTGACCTAAAAAATCGATTTGAAAATTGAGAATATTTAATTAAAAAATTGAATATAACTAGTATGATTCCCGCGCCATGGCGCGTTTTTTTAAAACTAAAATATTATATATAAAATATTAATAAATGTTAAGATGAAAATCATTAAAAACTTTACATTAAATATACCTTACAATTATATCAGAAAATTATTTTATAAAATTTTTATGTAAAGTATAGTACATAAGTATAGATATTTTAAATTACTCAGTATTAATAATTCAATATCATTATAACATTGTTTAAATGTGATATAATCAATAGTTATATTCAATGTTTTGAATTAAGCCCAATAGTTATATTATATTGAATTAAATATTTTAAATTAAGCCCAATAGTTAGTAAGATTAAAGAAAAAATGAATTAAAAGAAAAAAAGGAGAATTAAAGAAAATCATAGAAAAATGGCAAACAAAAAAGATTGGTTAAGACTCCTAAAATTCCTCTAAGATTGACACATCATCCTAAACTCTTCTAAATTAAGAGTTTATATAGATATAGATAGTTATATTAGATTGAATTAGATATTTTAAATTAAACCCAATAGTTAGTAAGATTAAAGAAAAAAAAAAGAATTAAAAGAAAAAGGGAGAATTAAAGAAAATCATAGAAAAAGTGGCAAAAAAAAGATTGGTTAAGACTCCTAAAATTTCTTTAAGATTGACACATCATCCTAAACTCTTCTAAATTAAGAGTTTATATAGATATAGATATAGATATAGATAGTTAGTAAGATTAAAGAAAAAAAAGAATTAAAAGAAAAAGGGAGAATTAAAGAAAATCATAGAAAAAGTGGCAAAAAAAACATTGGTTAAGACTCCTAAAATTCCTCTAAAATTGACGCTCATTCTAAACTCTTCTGAATTAATTAAGAGTTTATATAGATATAGATTTTACACTACTAACTAATCATTGATTCCCCACTGAAAAAATAGACGCAATTAAATTAATTGAGTTTTCCAACAAACACCAAAACACACCACTTTCCCCATCTTTTTCACCCAGCCAAACAAAACTGAAAAGGCCAAAGTAATTAGATATAGAAAGAGAAAGGGATTCAAAGATGGAGAGAGAGAGAGAGAGAGAGATTTGAATTACTGACATGTTTGGCTTCGTCCTGTAGAAAAATTAGACAGTGAGGCTGAGCATCCATGTCCTTGGAAGAAGGCCAGGAATCCATGGCTCTGTGCAGATACATGCGCATGTCGGAGGCAATCTGGGCCTTAACGGTGGCGGACTTGAAGAAGCCGCCGACGAGGCCGTGGATCCTCCGCTGCAGGCTCCCGTTGACCACCAGGATAGAGTCCTTCCCCATCAGCTCCATCAGCGACTTCGGGTAGCACGGCACGAACGCCCGCGCGTCGCTCTGCAGCACCAGCCTGCTCACCTCCGCGTCCGTCGACACTATCGTCCTCTTCCCGAATATATGTGACTTGAACACCTTCCCGTACCTGCTTCCATCCCAGCTTAGCTTTTGTGTTAGAAAGCTGGATTCGATTTCAATTATATATACTCTTTTAAAATAAATTAAGGAACTTACAGAAGACGGCGTTTGTCCATGAAGCTCTCGGGGCGGTCGGAGTAGGCGCAGGAGACGAACTCCATGGTTTCTCCGAGGATGGGCCATCCGAGGCTACCGGGCGGGAGAGGCGGAGTGGTTGTTCTTTGAGGGAGTGATATATTGGTGAATCTTTGCAATGTTTTTATGAATAACGTGGGAATGATTGGATTGGTATGGAGGATGAGCATAACAAGAAGAAGAAGAAAGGGAGATAGGAAGAGAGTGAAGAACAAGAACAACATGGTAATGGTAATGGAAATGGAAATGAAGTTCTCGATCACAAATTAAAATCTTGAATTTTTTAGTTGAAGGAAAGAGAGTGAAATACTGAAATTTGATGAGAGTAAGATTGGATTGTGGGATTTCCTTGTTGGGATACTTTTTGGAACAATTCTCTATAGCAACAGAGACGCACGGGGATCACTTCTTTATATGCTTTTTTTTTTAATAAAAATAATACTCCACAAAAGTAGCTAGGTCTAGTTATATTTTGTCCCTAATCTAGCTTAGAGCATTCTTACGGATGAGAACTTGTAGTTCTATATCGGAGTGTAGAAGATGAACTTTTAATATGCCTTGAATTGAGCTTATTATTTGTTTTGGGCTTAGGCTCATTGTCTGACTAGGTTTCATGAGGCACTATATATACTCATAGACCTTACCAAATTATAACCCTAGTTTCTTGTTTGCCTCCATAATAAAGATCCATATTTCTCTGCCCATAGACGTAGGTGACGCTTCGTTGCCGAACCACGTAAATCTCTGTGTCTTTCTTCGTCTGTTATTGTTCTCGTTATAACAAACTGGTATTAGAGCTTGGTTGTGATTTCTGTCGAGAATGATGTCTGGATCTGTAGTGAAGATTGACAAGTTTACTGGAAGAAACTCTTTCAGTCTATGGCATATAAAGATGCAGGCTTTGCTGAACCAACAAGGTTTATGGGCACCGTTAACCGCCGACAAGAAGGGGGCAAATACAACCACCACTGAGTACGGTCTTTTGGAGGAGAAGGCTCATTCGACGATCATGTTGTGTCTCGCAGACGATGTCATAATAGAGGTTGCTGATCGGGAAACTGCTGGCAGCTTGTGGCTGAACTTGGAGAGTTTGTACATGACAAAGTCTTTGACAAACAAGTTGCTTCTAAAACAACAGTTGTTCGGGTTGTGTATGCAGGAAGGTACACAACTCAGAGATCATCTTGATCAACTTAACACGCTATTACTTGAATTGCGTAATATTGATGTTAAGGTGGAGGACGAAGATGCTTCCCTAATTCTGTTGGTATCCCTACCCCCCACATACGAGAACTTCGTTCAGTCGTTTGTCGTTGGGAAGGGCACCATCACGCTGGAAGAGGTTAGATCGTTGCTTCACAGTAGAGAGTTGCGTCTGAAGGCAACCGCGTCTGTTAAAGACAATCAGGCTTCCGGGCTTATGGCCAGCGGAGGCAATTATGATGGTAGAAGGGGCAAGAAGCAATGTCGCAAATCAGGCCCTAAACCAGATGACGTCTGTAACTACTGTAAGGAGAAAGGTCATTGGAAGAATGATTGTCCTAAGAAGAGGCAACAAGAGCAGAAATCTGGATCTGCAGCAGTAGTTCATGGTGGAAATACTTCAGAGGAAGATATTGTTCTACTAGGAGGCAATCGCACAGATCATGATGTGTGGTTTCTTGACTCAGGTGCGTCATGTCACGTATGTCCTAGAAGAGAGTTGTTTAAAACATATAGATGTGTAGACAAGGGCAATGTTTCTATGGGAAACGATGTCATCTGCAAGGTTGTTGTGATTGGCTCAGTCATGCTTCGGACAAACGATGAGAAGTTTCGCACATTGGAGGAAGTCAAACATGTGCCATCTATGATGAAGAATCTGATATCCCTAACCGTGTTAGACGACAAGTGTTTCAGATACACGAGTTATGGTGGAAACTTGCGCGTGTTTAAGGGCTCTAATGTGGTTTTGCAAGGAGTCAAGTAGGGAAAGGGAACTTTTTATGCCCTACAAGGTTCAGCAGTCACAAATGTTGCAGATGCTGTTTCAGTCAAGTTTAGGGAGACTGTTGCTGAGGAGGTGGAGTTGAACTTCACTCCAACAAAGACTCATGCACCTAAGTTGGTCACTGACCAATCATCACAGATGGGTACTACTGAGTCAGATACCGGTGAGACAAAGAATACACAACTAGATACAAGAACAGGCTAGGTGGAGTTGTACATCGGAGTACTGCTCTAGATCGACCAAGGAGGGTTGACATCAGGGGGCCTGCGAGATACAGGTCTAATGATCTGGTGGCATATGCTTTGCATGTGGCCGAGGAGGGGGAGGATGGTGTTCCATCCAACTACAAGGCTGCTATTTTTTAAGATGAGTCAGTACACTGGCAAGCTCAGAAGAGAATCAGGGTGAAGAAGGTGAGAACAACTGATAATCCCACTGATATGTTCACTAAGCCAGTTCCGGAGAGCAAGTTTCAACATTGTTTTGACTTGCTTAACATCACCAACTCTTGAGTTTCCCTGCGGGGCAATCTTGGTCCTCCTACGAGGATAAATCTGAGGCAGAGGAATGTCTGGCACTTGTCATGGTGCGTCTGTTTCTGAGAGGAGATTATGATACATCTGTCATTGAAGCGCATCTGGTACATCTGGCATGTCATTGCATCTGGTACGTCTGGCGCTAAAATGTGGTTGGTACATCTGAGAGGATTCAAGTCAAGGTGGAGATTTGTTGATATGCCTTGAATTGGGCTTATTATTTGTTTTGGGTTTAGGCCCATTGTCTGACTAGGTTTCATGAGGCACTATATATACTCATAAACCTACCAAATTGTAACCCTAGTTTCTTGTTTGCCTCCATAATAAAGATCCCTATTTCTCTGTCTTTGGACGTAGGTGACGCTTCGTTGCCGAACCACGTAAATCTCTATGTCTTTCTTCGTCTGTTATTGTTCTCGTTATAACATTAACGTTATACGTCCCAGGTGGATCAGTCTATCTGCAATGCTATTAACTTCCCAGTCTTCCCTCCCCTGAATTGGGTAAATAAAGAGCGTCCATCCGGGGTTTGAATCGGGGACCTATGGGTACTACCCGCAAGTCCTTTCCGGTTGAACCATTCCGGAATGATTTCTCAGTCTTCCCTAAAGACATGACGAATGCGGACCAAGAAAAAATTTCAACAGGTCCAGTCGAGAGTCCGATCAAATATTTATGATTTTTTTTTCAAATTATAATGTGGGTGTTTAGAGGTCTACAAGAGCGCATAATGCAGCTCAAACTCAATATATAACTAACTGGCAATGAAAAGAATAGCTCAGTGACTTGTATATCAAACTTGAGACTCATATGTGAGTTTTTTCTTTCTTTCACGTCTTCAACAAAATTACTAAATAATTAATTTACATATAAAATTTCTTTTTATTTAAAAGAAAGCAAAAGTGATTAGAAATAGCCAACTACATTTAAATGGAGAAGTATGTAAATATGTCTTGAATCAGCCGTTGACCATCGGTGGCTTATGTCTTTCTTTGTCTTTTTTTATCATTCTCATTAATTACAACAAATTGGCATTAGAGCGAGGTTGTGATTTCCGTAAAAAATGATGTCTAGATCTGTGTTGTAGATCGACAAGTTTATTGGAATAAACTTTTTAACAGATAAAGATATTGCTTTGTTAAAGCAACAAAGTTTATGGGCATCGTTAACCACCGACAAGAAGGGGAAGATACAACCATCACTGAGTACCAACTTCTGGAGGAGAAGGCTCATTCGACGATCGTGTTGTGTCTCGCAGACGATGTCATACCATATCCATTTGGACTTTTGGGGTCCTTCTCAATGATGCGGGACCATCCAAGACACCTTCGGACACACCTATACTTGGGGATGTACCTATGATTCGAGCTCGTGAGAATGATGTCATCCTAAAGAGAAAGAAGAAGGCTCCACCTTGGGTCGTCGTTTTGGGTTCGTTCATGCTCAGTTTGACAGCTTTTCGACGTTTCAGTAAAATGAGTCGTACGGATTCAATATTAATCAGATTGGATCGTGCCATACCTTGTCGGAACGAGGACGAAGAGATCTACAACTTTGCTCTTGAAGGTTTTTCCAGATTCGACCTAGAGCTTGACCGAAAATCACATTCTTTGCAAGCTATCACTGTTTTGCGCGGGAGTGCAGGTAGGTGCGCGGACGTGCGGCGTGGGCGCGCGGGCGTGCAGCTCCGGGCTATTGGATGCTGGCCACCGATCTCACATATGCCGAATTTGGGCTTTCTTAGGTTGTTATTTTAGAGACCTTAATTAATTATGTTATTTTAGTTATTTTAGGATTATTTAAATAATTTCTTTTATTTATTATTTTATTTAGTAAATTAGTCTTTTAGGGTTATAAGAAGGCTAATCTCCATTGTAGAATGCAGACGTCTCTTTTTATGAAAATTTCAGTTTGTGTGAAACACAATTGAGAGAAAGTCAATCGACTCGAAGCGTGGCTCGTCGATTGCAACTATTGGTATAGATCTAACTTGGTTTGCTTTGAGTTCGTCAACCTCGCAAGAGCTTGGTGATCCAGGTAATCACAAGTCCCCTCCTTGTGCCTCCAAGTTGTCCGCTTGGTTGTGTAAGGTTGTAGAGGCGGGTTTTATAGTCGTTGGTATTTGGTTTCTACCCTCTTAGGAGGTGTGGGGTCTTTGCCTCGTTCTATTTTAGTTCGAATCACCCATCTATCGGTCTTTATTTCATTGTTTTGTCGAGTCTTCATTGCTGCGTTTTGTTTGTTCTTATTCTGTTCTTGAGTCTTTGCTTCCGTTCTTGTCTTTGAATCTTGATTGTCGAAGATCGGGTCATCCTACGGCTAACCCCGTATCACTCATGTTCAACTTTGGGCGGTCATAGGTATTTTCTGTCTCTTATTGATGATTTACTTTAGGATAACATGAGTAATCATGATAAGGCACAAAAGCGAGGCGTACAGTAAGTTCAAGGAGTGGAAAAATCTAGTGGAAAATCAGACTAGAAAGAAGATCAAGAGGTTGTGAATTGATATATAATAGCCTGGAATTCTGGTCATCTGAGTTTGATGGGTTCTATAGAGATGAGGACATTGCTCAGCATCACACAGTTAGATATACACCATGATAGAATGGTGTAGCAGAACGAATGAATCAGACACTTCTAGCAAAACCAAGGTGAATGATTTCTAATGCAGGCATTGATAGACGATTCTGGAAAGATGCAGATTCAACAACTTGCTATTTAGATAATCGGAGGCCACACACAGGTAGTGATCACAAAACACCTTATGAGACGTGGACTGGAAAAGTTGTTGATTACTCGAATATGCATGAGAGCTTTTGGGTGCACTGCTTATTATCATGTAGATAAGGGTAAGCTAGAACCAAGGGCTAAATAAGAAGTCTTCATGTGCTACAGTACATATGTGAAAGGGTGAAAGATGTGGTATGACAATAAGATTATACTTAGCAGAAGTGTAGTATTTTATGAGAGTTATGTATTGAATTCAAGAAAGAAGATCAATGATGCAATTGAGAAAGAGGTTGTTGCTGAGGATGTGGAGTTGAACATCACTCCAACAGAAAGTCAGGTATCTGAGTCGGTCACCAACCAATCATCACAGTCAGGTACTACTAAGTCAAACACTGCTGAGATAGAGAATGTACCACCAGACACAGAAATAGGTGGAGCAGTACATCAAAGTATTGCTCTAGATCGGCCAAAAGTGCTAACATCATACCCCCTGTGAGATACAAGTTTGATGAGCTGGTGGGATATGCCTTGCAGGTGGTCGATGAGGGGGCCGGATGATGATGTTCCGTCCACATACAAGGTTGTTGTTTCTGGAGATGAGTCAGCATAATGGTTTCACTGGTTTGCAGCAATGGGAGAAGAGATGGAGTGTCTTTAGAAGAATCAGACTTGGGGCTTTTTAATTGCCTGTTGATAGTAATGTGATTACCTGGATCTTCAGGAAAAACGAAGGACTATCCGCTATGAGTGGGTCATCATTCAAAGAGAGAGAGTAGACTAAGAACAATGAAATCTTTTCGCTAGTGGTCAGACATATACTTCCATTAAAATGGCTATTGTCAAATTGTTGATTGCAGCTTGCTTGTTGTCATAAAAGACATTAAAATGGCTATTGTGAAAGAGGACTCAACTTCTATGAAATTCATTAAAATGGTGTAAAATTGTTGATTGTAGCTTGCTGTCATAAAAAGACATTAAAATGGCTATTGTGAAATTCAAAGTTTTTTTTTTGGTGATATGAAGCGTAAAAAAATCATTATACAAAATTGCTGTAAAATTGGGGCTTCTGTAGCTTGGTTAAAATTGAGCATGTAAAATTGCTGCAACTGCCATCTTAATTACTCTGGTAGCCATCGCCGAAGCTGAAGCGAGGAATAGCCGCTGCCTCTAGCAATTACTACTTGCCTTCGTCACCTTCAACCCTTCGCTTGTGTCTCATATCGATGGGTGAGTGAGTATGTAGTTGAGCATTAGTTTCAACTTTGAAGAGGTGAGAATTGAGATTAACTTTAGTTTATGGTTTTTTGCCCAATACATTTAGAAGTTTACATTTTTGCCCTAAACTAATAAAATGGGTGCAACACGAAAAAGAAATAAGAAAACACAGGGCTAATACGCAAAATATTGAATAATTTTTGTATTTAACATCCGAAAAAGTTTATGAAATATCTGTAATAAGAATACAGGTAGGTATTTTATTTGATTGAGATGGGTATGTGCGCACGCGCGGCGGGCACAGCCGCACAAGAATACAAGGTGAGGGTATTTTATTTGATTAAGGAAATCCAAGTATTTATTCCTTTCCCATTACCACATACATAATTTTATAACATAAAAAGGCACATTAATGACCAATTATTGGACTTTAAGAATGTAATATATATTAATGCCATGCTTTCATTTTATATTCAGTTGTTGGTCCATGGACTAGTATTCAATCTATTCAAAGTTTTAGAACTAGAGAGGAGATGTTGCTTTTAAATGAATTAAGCATGATATATTATATAGTGAATAAACAATTTAAATAGTTCGATCTATTATTAAGAATACATACAATAGATCATATATATACACGGCCTTAATAATGTATCTTGGTAATAAATCTGAGTTATTAAACTAAAAAAGCAACTTTTGATTATTCAGTGATATTGAGTGATTATTCGGTGGTACTAATGATTATTCGTTAGAAAGAAATTTACATTTTTTACAAATAAATAATTGCATTTTTATAAATGAATAACCATGTGAAAAAAACACAAATAATTATGAAAAACAAACGAATAGTTTCTACGTACACAATAAGGCCTATATATGTACTCTATGTGTGTACGTGTTAATTCCAGTATAAACACCTCTTACAATGTAAATTGTGAATAAGTTGATTATTCATATATAACAACTTAATTATTCATCTGATGTAATGTAATTATTCGTATATATTGACAATCTTTTTATATAAAAATTATTCATCTGAAAGACTGAAACTACATGATTATTCGCACTACAACATGTTTACTCGTATGAGTTATGTACGAATAATATTATTATTAATCATGTTTTTTCAGACGAATAATATTGTTCTTGAAATTTTCCAATTTAAATCTCAATTGTTGGTTTTCTTAATCTAACGCTTCAGATTTGTTCACAGTTTACAAAGGTTCACAAATGATTCTCTCTCTTGAAATGGATAATACGGTGTAATGGTGAAACGAATGAAATGTAAACATGGGTATATGAATATGATATTATTTGTATTAATCACCTAACATAAAATGAATAATACTATATTCATATTCACACACCATAATATTCATATATTCATATCCACATAACGCTATATTCATATTAATAAAACAAAATTTATTTGTTTCACAGTCACCCTGCATTTTTTTTGTTTCATTAGAACTCTTAACTATATATAAATAAGTGAAAAAACTTATTTGGAAATTAGTGATGAATGAAATCCCAATGAAACAAAGACTTGCTGAAAAAGATGTGGTTGTGCCCCTCTCTTGTGCTTTCTGCAACCATTTGGTTGAAGACAGAGAACACTTGTTTATAAAATGTACCCATTCTCTTGATTTGATTGGAAAGATTGATAGAGACATCGAAACAAAAATTCGAAGAGTGGACACGACCGAAAAAAATATGAAACAAGTTGGAATGGAAATATTATCCAATCTCACTAAATCTCAAACAACCACATTATCTCTGATTTGATGGGGCGTATGGACAATAAGGAATAAAGTAGTATTCAACGATTAAAATTACATGAACAATCAACAACATAAAGGATATATAAGACTCCAACTACAAAACTGGAAACAATCAAAGACACTTCATTGGGAAGAAATGGAAAAAACGAAACTTGTAAGCGTACCCCAACTTAGGAAAAAAAAAAAGAATCTTCGTTGGAAGAAACCCCCGAAGGATTATTTCAAGATCAATTTTGACGGGTCAAAACTATTTTCAGGTGAAGCTGCGACGAGTTTTGTTATTCGAGATCACCTTGGTAGTGTCCAGGCTTGCAACGCCTCGTTGTGTGGTACTGTTTCATCATTGATGGCCGAAGCGTTAGCTTAGCTCTTCGACTGGGCTTTTCTGCTGTTTTAGAGATAGGGATCCTAAAGGTCGAAGTGGAGGGGGACAGTCTTACGGTTATCAACTCCATCAAAGGGAGTTGGAAGTGCCCTTGGGAAATTGAGTTGGTGATCGCCGATATTCTGGTTTTGCTCCACGCCTTCGGGTTCTTTTCTGTCACCTATGTTTTCCGAGAGGTCAACCAAGTGGTGGACAAAAAAGCTCATCTCAGATTGAGGCAGGCTTAGGGGTCGATTGCTTCCCACCCTGAGCTTCTTGCTCTTGTACTTAAGTACGCTATTGAGTGGTCAGGGGCGGACCTATTTGTATGATGGGGGATGCTCAAGCATCCCCAAAAAAAAAATTTGTTTTTTTTAGTGTTAATTTCTTCATTTTTTCCGTCAAGCATCCCCAATTCTGGAAAAAAATTACAAAAAAAATTTTTTTTTACCATTAAACATTCTTGGAATGATGAAAATTTTACCTTCAAGTATCCCCTGAATGACGGTCCAGGATCCGCCCCTGTGAGTGGTGGATCAGGATGGTCTACATTATCCGAATTCTCGCCTGGTATAAAAAAGAAAAGAAAAAAAAAAGAACAAATCGGGAAGTGGTGGTAAAAATAAAAATAAAAAAAAGAACAAATCCGAATTCTTGCCTTGGATCAGCATGGTCTGATAATTTACACCCAATTTATTTGTATTCTTTATCATTTACTTATCTCATATTCTGCAAATAAACTTTTTATGGGCAATTAACGAATTCAACGTAATATCTTTCCTATTAATTATAAGAAATATAAAAAGTGGTGGTAAAAATAATTTTATCTATTGAATTTTGTTTAATAATATGTGAAAACATTTTTTCGATATGTTTTGTTAATAAAAAACAATTTTCTCATATATACCTATAAAAGAAAATAGTTAGTACAATTCGCGTGCCATAGTGTGATTTTTATAAATAAAATCTTAATAATAAAATAATATTATATAATTAAATAAAATCTTAGTTTAATATTTTGAATTAAATCGATTGATTATGTGAAAGATGAAAATCACTTATAGAAAAAAAAATTGATTAAAAAGAAGAGAATTAAGGTGGATGTGACAAATTATGTGAAAACGTTTCAGTTTTAAAAGTTTATATAAATATAAAGGGCAAATTGCAAAAAATAACATGAACTTTAGGGGTGATTGTGTTAGGTGGCACCAACTTTTAAAAATTCTATAATAATCACCAACTTTGAAGGGTGGTTGTGGTTAGTAGCACAACCATTTTATTTTAAAAGTATACCCATTATTAACATTTTATTTACAAAAAAATCACATTTTCCATTGTTTTTTTAACCCACTCACAATTTTCTTCTTTAAAAAAAATAATTTTCATGTTTATAAACTCAATTTCAATTTTTCAAAAAACATCATTTTTAAAAAAATATAATTGTGGTATTAATTCGGGCCGGCCGGCCCGGCTCGTCCCGCCCGCCCGCATTAGTGGACAGGCTTGGGCATGGGGAAAAGCCCACGCGGGCTGCTAGGCCCGGCCCGCGCCCGCAACGGGTACGAGATTGGACATATCAATCAACCCGTTGCGGGCCGCTAGGCCCGTAACGGGTACCCGCCTTTTAAAAATATATATATATATATATATATGAATATATATGTAATATATAATATTAATTATTCTTTAAAAAAACAGTAACTAATCTATATATATACGTAATGTACTATATATGTAATATATAGTAACTATATATATGTATGTATTCCTTTTTAATAACAAATAAAAACATTAAGTATATAAATTAAAATTGATTACATATACAGTAACTATATATATATATGAATGTATTCATTTTAAAAACATATAAAAAACAGTAAGTGTGTGTATATATATATATATATCAAAATTGATTACAATTGGCTTAAAATAGCTTTAATACGAAAATTTAATTAGGTTTGCGGGTACCCGCGGGCTACCCGCGCCCGCATTCACGGACGGGATTGGACACGACTTCCAACCCGTTAAGCGGGCTTAGCCCGGCCCGCGCCCGCACCAACGGGACAAAATCTTAGCTAAAACCCGTCCCAAGCCCGGCCCGCGCCCGCGTTTGCCCGGGTCTTAATTGGTATCGTTTTTAAGACACTCGTTTTTTATTTTAAAGACATTACTTATTATTTAATTTTTTTGAAAAAAAAAACGAGTTTATGGAGAAAATAAAATTAGTTCTTTTTTTAACCGGGCGTAAATAAAGAGTGTATTCTTCTAAGAAAAAAATGGGAAAAGTAGTGTCTATAAAATAAATTATACTACCTCCGTTCAGAAATAAGTGACGTATGACTTTTTGATACGTTTTTTAAGAATTTAAAAACTATATAAAATATAAAGTTTTTAATTGAATTTTTAAAATAATTTTATACATATTAGTTATAAGTTTAAAATTATTTATAAAAATTAATGAAAAAAGTTAGTATTTTATATAGTTTTTAGCTCCTTAAAAAACGCGTCGAAAAGTCAAACGACACTTATTAATGAACGGATGGAGTATTTTTAAATATTAAAAATGAAAATGGATTATTTTTTAAAATGAAATATGGGCAGTTTTTTTTAAATAGAAAATTGAATGATTTTTTTTCTACAAAGAATGTTAATAAGAGGTGATATTTCACAAAAAAAAAAAAATAGATGTGCCACTTATTGCAATTAGAACCAAAGTTGATGATTATTTTTAAAATTTTGAAAGTTCATGCCATTAAACGTAACTACCTCTAAAGTTCATTCTATTTTTCACAATTTGCCCAAATATAAATATAGATTTCAACATAAAAAAAATAAAAAAAAAAAGTCCTCTCCTATACTTATTTCCGGAGGCCGGGTCCACCAAGCGAATCTATTATTATCACAGATATTCTAATCAAATTGTAACCGAAGCCACGTACATACCCTTCTATTGGGGTGGAAATAAAAGAAAGAAAAAGAAATGAAAAGGAGGAATGATGAACCAAACAGCTGCACGGCTGCACCAAATGTTAACGCCAGAACACAGGTTGAGCGCGCAACGCAGTTGTATGGAAATCATGCTTTCATCTTTGACCAAAAGTCAAACCTCTTTTTATGCCTTTTGCCTCAAGTTTCTATGAATGTTAAATCCCTGAATTTAAGGCAATTGCTGTCCCCATCTATCATGCATGCACCCCTTCTTTCTACACCCTACCCTTCTATTAGGGAGGAAACAACATTGGAAATACCAATGGATTTCTTGATCCTCCCGTGTCTCATCCAGATATTCAGATTTTCGTTCGAAGTGACGCTCTTGAGTGGTGGATCAACAGGGCACCACTTAAGCTCTTAGAGCATGCCCAGCAGCCAGGGCCGGCCCATGTCATGTGCTAAACGTGCAATCGCACAGGGCCTCAAAATTTATGGGCCTCGTATAAGTTTTATAATATGTATTATATATTTACAAGTTCCATAGTGTGACAAGTTGTTGCGGCGACTCAGGGCCACGCAACTTCTAAATTTGACTGAGTTCGAGTCGGGGATAGCACCAGGGGCGGCCCCAGGGTGGGGCGCGCGTACGCGGCCGCCCCACCCTTTGCCGGAGATACACCTAGGATATAGCCCACTGTATTTTAAAATTAATATAGATAATATAGGTAGTAATGAGTTCATATAGCTTTGTTAGCACAATTGGTAAAGGGTTTTGAAGGGGAGGAGTGAGGGCCGGGTTCGAATCTCATTGATGGCTCTTAAATCCTAATTTTACACAGCCTTTTAGCTTTACTGTTTTTTCTTTTTCCTTTTTGATATTTCTTTTATGGCTAGTTGTTTAATCTCATTTTTTTTGTCTTTCTTTTTTACTTCTTTCTTTCTTCCTTTTTAGTCTCCCATTTTTATCTTTCTTTTTACTTCTAATTTCTTTATGCCTTTTAGCTTTACTGTTTTTTCTTTTTCCTTTTTGATATTTCTTTTATTGCTAGTTTTTTAATCTCATTTTTTTTTGTCTTTCTTTTTTACTTCTTTCTTTCTTCCTTTTTAGTCTCCCCTTTTTATCTTTCTTTTTACTTCTAATTTCTTCATGACTATCTTTGATGGGTAATTAATTCTATTGCTAATTTAAATATAGATAAAAAATATTTTTAATTTTTAACTCAATAGGTATAGTGACAAATAGAAAAAAAAATTATATGCAAATCCAGTCTACACGTGATTAAAATTAGATGCAAATCAAGCTATAATAACCCGCAAGATGGATTTACTTTCACTATTATCAAAGTGAACTTATATTATGTACTATTTAATCTTCCATAAATATTCATTTTAATTGCATATTGAACATTTGAACTTATTTATAAATTTGTATCATTGAATGGTATTTTGTGAATGAATTGGTGATGTTACTATTTTCGTATTGAATACTATAAATTTACAACTGCGAAAATTCGCCCCACCTTTCAGAGACTTCTGCGGCCGCCACTGGATAGCACCTCCTTTTTTATTTACCAACATAAACTACAGCAGCGGGAAGCCCATCAACCCCTTTTCTTTAACAAATTTTTTAACAGCTAGATTTATTTTCCATCAACCCTTTTTTTTTTTTGACAACAGCTAGATTTATTTTGTTTGTTTTTTTTTTTGTCACAAATCAAATTTTTTTAACAGCTAGATTTATTTTCCATCAACCCCTTTTTTTTAACAATTTTTTTGGACAACAGCTAGATTTATTTTGTTTTTTTTTTCGTCACAAATATTCAGCACTCAGTAGTCATTCCTATGCTATTTCGTACCACAAAAGGAAAAAAAAATCCTAATGTAGGGAACTCATTTTAAGTTATTCAACCATTGCAGTCGTCCCTTCAATCTCAAGGATTTCGATAGGTAATCTAAAATTCTAACTATATTCTTTTGTTAATTTTTACTTTTTAGTTGCTTAGATGATCAAAATTATTATTATTTTTGTTATTATTTTGTATCTTTCTACCTTAGGAATCACTATGGTGGGAAAAATAGAATGCCTCTATAAGATTCGTAATGGTCACGTTGAATGGAACGACCCTGATTAGTTAAAAAAAAATGCTATATTGCACAGGGCCTCAAAATATAACGGAACGGTCCTGCCAGCAGCTTCTTTAAAACAATATCAAAAATAGAGAATTAGAAGTTAAATATTTTCTCCAAAATAGGGGTGACATGATGAATCTAATTAGCGACATAGTAAGGATGGGGGGAGACATGGGGATCGTAATGGTGACAAGCGAGGTGAGTTTTGATTATTGGCAATTTGGTTGTAGAATCACTCCTAATTCATGTATGGGGTGACATGGTGAAAGAAAAGGCAAGGAGTGATAAGGATAAAGCAAATGCACCATATGTAAATCATAAAGAGTGGATGGTATTGCATTGGGGTGTCACGGGACACTACTAGAATAACGTTCATAGACATCGGTTATAAACCGATGTTAATCAAAAAAAAAATTCAACGTGTTAGTGGGTGGTGTTAAAGATCCAAACTTTACCACATCGGTTTATACCCGATGTCTTTAATAATTTATAACATCATTTTTCTTTTTAAAAATGACTTGAATACATGAATATAATTACGCTTTGATTGATTCGCCTAATGTTAAACCATTATTATTTTGCATTTTTAGCCATTTGAAGGTATGTCGTACAACACAAAAGTTCACACTAACACTGCTATTTTTTATAAACCTGATGTCTTACATTCATATATACATCGGTTATGCATTATTCAATTCATGCATACTCTTTTTTCATTTGTAATTTGTGATATTATTTCATATAAATATAATATACCATACTAAATATTTTAAAATTCGATATTATTTATGTATTTTCAAATCACTTTTTAATTAAAAAGCGTCGTTTTGGTGTTTTATAACATCGTTTTATATTACAATTTTGATATATAATGAGTTTGAGAAATAAATTTGTGTCTTCGTAATCGATGTATCTATAAAGATAGACATCGTTTTTTTTCTCTCTAAAATCCGATGTTTTTCATTGAATACCCCTTTTTATCTATAATTATTGTGGCCCTGTTTTACCTAATCGTAAAATTAAATATTGTAAAAGACCAACACATACATTAAATAATGACAATAGAGTAAAATATAAGACAACAATAGTGTCAAATACAAAACAATACATCCATATTCATAACACTACATCACATCAATAGTCGTTGACATATATACCACTACATCACATTTAATGCACATAACAGTACACCAAAAGAGCCAAGGTCTTGAATGCGTAGGAAAACCTTCCATTTGCAGCAGGTCCAAGCATGAACACATGAAAACCAGAAGAGCTTGTTGCCACACCTTCAGGTAATTTAGCAGAGGAACTGACAAGAGGAAAACCTGTCGTTGTTCTTGCCAAAGAATACTCAAACTCACAATTAGTATAATGTGTAAGCAAGAGATCGATCCACAAGGAAATCTATTCAATTCAAGTGTCAATTCTAATCGCTAATAGAGAATATGGGGGGTTTTGGTGTGAAAAGATCCGCCTTTTATCAAAGCGGAAGCAAGCAAACAAAGTAAATAGATTGTAGAATGCAGTGGAGAGAAATAGGTTCACCTACAATTTATCACTTCGATTGATGAATTCGATCCTTGTTTCAGCCTCTAGTTCTTGTCTTTTCCTATCAATGTCCTTGTCCAGATCTTAGGTAAATTACTAGTCCTACGAGTCCTAGCAACCCTTATCTCTAAATAACCCTAACACGGTTAAGATTCAACCTAGAGATAGCATTAAGATTATGAATTAACCAAGGTACACATAATATCAAGCTACGAGTCGATATTCAACATGTATTCAACTTCCTACACATCCAATTAGTCCTACGAGTCCTAAAGGGATATGATTGCCACTTGGGATAAGGTTCGCTACGAGGAATCTACAAATCCCTAGCAATTGAATGAATCTACTCTAACTAGTCGGCCAGGCCAGAGAGAATAAAACACATTCAAGCAATTAAGCACAAAGAAGTCAAAACATTGAAATAGGAATAAGAACTAGATTAAGAAACTCACAATTCAACAATCAAAGATCCAAACTGTATGCGAAACCTCGAGAGTTTAGTTGCTAATGGTCAATGGCGCTCTCAACAATGAAATAATGTGCATAAGGTAAGTGGTAGAATAAACTAGAAAAGTCTTATAAAAGCCTCCAAGAGTCGGCCAATAAAATAAACTAAAACCCTAATTAAATTCCAATGTTGAATCGGCGTTTCTACGAAGGCCCCGGGGCGGCCGGCGATCAGTGAAATCCGTCGTCAAAGCTCCAAGCCGCGGGGCGACTTTTACTGTTCACAACGATTTTTGTGTTTGGAATTTGGTCTCGGTGTCAACATAAAAGTTGTATATCTCGAAGAGAGCTTTCCAACGCATGGTTATAATAGTCAATCGGACCACCGAGACCTCCAAAAAGTGCGAAACAAGTTCAGCATGTCTGGCGACAACTTTTGCTGACTTGTTATTCACTTTGGCTCTTGAAATTCGACTCCGCTCCCATGCTCTTCACTTTTCTTCCTCAACTTGAATCTTCCTTCATCCAAGAGTCTCCTCATTCCTCGTCGGATCCACCTTTACCTGAAATTAACCATAAAATTGCATAGATTCCGACTATTCCAACATCACCGGTAAACATGTAATTGTAACTAAAATATGCACTGTTCACAACTAAACTATGCTAAATTCAATCTATTATGCAACACTAAATATGCTCTATCAGGAACCAAATGACAAGGAGAAAATAGTTGAAGGATGAGAGGGGGTGAGAGAGAATTACAGTCTCAACACTAATTCCATTGTATTGTGCCAGCAGATGGATGCCATCAGCTCTTGCAAAATCAAGAAACTCCTGCAGAATTAGAAATACAAAGCACGCTGCAATAACATAGAAATTCACAATAACAAAACAGGTAGAGTGTGTGCATGTTGCAGGTTAACAAAAGAATCCAACATACAAAGGAACCATGAACTGGAAATGCGGGATACCAAAACCTCTAGAAAAGATATTTGGTATGGTTCACATGATGAAGTTAGAACCATACCATCACTTTGAGTATTGCAGATTCATCACAAATATCTCTACATGATTCTTCAAAGAGCTACTGCATCATTAAGAGCATCCACACGACTATGAAGGTCCATTCTTTATGCAAGTAAAACTCGACAACTTACTAAACTCTAACACCCTCTATATGATAGCTAGAAATACTTCAATTAATCAATGCCCATTTAATCATACCTGGATTGAACTAGCTAAAGCTTGCAAAGGAATGTTGACAAACAACTGGAACCGCCTACCAAGAACTAGCTTAAGCTTGCAAAGGTTGTTTGACTTTCAGAATTGATATATGATGGAAATCTTCAACTACAAAAGAAAGTATCAAAGAATATTAATTGAAAATAGAAAATGGCCTAGCAAGTATAAATACAACTTGTTCAATCTTTTACCACATGCTATATGAAACCATTTCGACAAATTGAAAGAATCAAGGTGCTAGCAAAAAGGGAAAGGTAAAAATTTGAAGCAAGATAGTTAACTTGTGATTCATCTTTTCTTGGACAAATGCTATAGGAGAATCAATGCCATCTCAAGCAAATGTTTTTTTCTGATATATGCTTCATCTATTTTCAGCATATCCAATATCTACAACTTTGAATCATGTCAAAGATATGAATTCCTATGTTTTTGTGCCTACTCGACCGTGAAAACAGATTTGACACTAACATAAATTGATTTGCAAGTGCAAATAGCGTTATTGGGCGAAAAGATCACAACACATAATTCCTTTTGTTGTTGCTTCGCTCTTCTGTAGACAGCCAAGTGGCTGATCAAATACATATCTTAATTTATTCATGAGTCATTAAGCTACAAACCCGGATAGTCTTTGTAGCTTTATGAAGAAAATATGAGAGAAACAATTAAATGTGAGATTGCAGTACTATGTACATTAGTTCTTGGCAGGCGATTCCAGTTGTAATGTTCACAAACAAAGACATCAGGGATATAGAGCTGGCTAAGGAATATAGGACAGTCTAAAAAATCATCAGAAAAACAAAAGAAATGTCACGAATTTGAAGAGAAATCTATAAGTTGATCCTACTCTAGTATTAAACAATAAAGAAAAAGGGTTTGTTATAAAAACCTATTCACTAGCTCCAACAATGGTAAGAACACTTGAACTAAACCGCATCTCAACTTAAATAGTGATTTTTTTTAACAGTGAAAATTCAACATTAATAAGAAAGGTGAGTTTTGCTAAGGTGACAAATTACCTGTTCTCTTCTTTTCTTCCTCTCATCCCGAAAATGTGCGAAGGCATGAGGATCAAAGCCTAGAACGTGCATTACCTAGGAACAAAAATATATGTCAGAAAAACTGAAACACCAAATGCAAAATACAGGTTTGTTCTCACCCTTTAATCATCTTACCTCATGTATAAGGGTAGGAGAAAGCAATGTCTCCGCTTTTGCAGTCAAATGGTGAGGAGCAACATTGACATGACCTACAGGAAGCAACAACACTTTTATTAGTTGCTGGACGGAGATGATCTTATACTAGAGAAAAATGTAGAAAACTGCAACATGCACATTACCAGCAATAGCACGGCCCCATTGATCACGTTCACATGCCACAACCCATGCAAGAGTATTTCCAGTAGTAGGTCTTGTCGTCACCAAGAGAACTAAATCCGCATTGGCAACACCCTCTAAACATAAAGGGAAAAACAAGTAAGCAAATTGAGAAGACACCTGAATCACCAAGAGATTGTAATTGAAGAAAAGGACTAGAGAACAAGCAAGTGTTGAAAACTAAACTTTCAACATATTCACGAGGAAGCTGCACACCCCCATCTTGTCCAAAGGCCGAGTATCCACTCAATCGCAAGTTCCCTTTCACGGGTTCAACTACTAGAGCCCGTCTAAACCAATCAGTTGTCTGTCCTAGGGCCTACAGTAATGTCGAATTTAAGAGTTGGAAGTGTTAAACTAACGAGTATATGACAAATCTAGGATATAAAATTCACTTTTGTTCAATCTAGTCCATCATGAATCTATTTTGAGTAGTAATCATGGATTAGTCAACATTCGTTAATACGTATACCAACGTTGAGTTGATTTAGCTAATTGCTAATAAATACATACGCTATTTGTTTCATTTTCCTACATTCAATAACAATTTTGGATATGTGTAACAAAAACCCTCTCTTCCACTTATAAACTCACATAATAAGAGAATCTTCCTCCTCAATTCACTTCTTGTATATCTAAATTACACACTGTCAATTTATTTACCCTTTCCTTTTCCTAATCTTATTACAAACAAACCCTTAATTCTTCAAAGATGCGTTATAAAGATTACTTACAAATGCGTTTTTTTATATGCATTGGGTTTTAAAGTTGGAATGTTAGACCTAGTACAAGTGATCAGGTAGGATACTCTTCGACGAAGAAAAAGGCATGCTATTCTTTCATCTGTCTTTCCAAAAAAATCAGGGACAAGAACCGAAATGAGAAAAAATAGGAAAGTAGACGAATCAGACCTAACCAAATTCTTTGAGATTGAGTTGCTCAGATCTACCTTTTCGACAAACAAACATCATCAATGAGAGACAAAAATTGCCCAAAATGTGGAAAAAAAAATCGAAGAAACCTAAAAACCCCAAACAAGAAGGATAAAACCAAAAGAACACACCTGAATTTGATAAAAAAAAAAAAAAAAAACCTCTACACTTGGATCAAATTTAGGAAGAAGAACCAAACTAAGAAAAAAGGGGAGGAGGACCATATCTAACAAAATAATTCGAAACTTACCCAGATCTAACTTCCCAAACAAGGATCCGCCATTGCAACTGCCATCTCCTAACGAATATCAACATTGAGAGACAAAAATTGCCCAAAGGTTTTTAAAAAATCGAAGATACTCAGAAAATCCAAACAAAGAGGAGCAAAAATCAAAAGACTTACCTAGATCTCCGAATGGGACGAAGTTGGCTCATCTCGTCATCAGGCTAAATCGCATAGGTAAGGCTCCCGACTTTTTCTTCACCGTCTTCATCAGCATGTGGAGGGAGGTTACGGGGATGGGAGCATAGACATGGGAGGGGGAGAGGAAGGAGACCCTGGGGCCGAGATTCACCATGGCTGAGGGTAGGAGTTCCAGTTCAAGAGAAGGTCGAGGAAGAGAGAGAGAGAGAGAGAGAGAGAGAGAGAGAGAGAGAGAGCATAGAAAAAAAATAAGGAGAATGGATAATAGTAAAACGTTGAACTAGCCTCTAGAGATTTCAAATTTCAATTTGGGAAAGTTTGAGTTTTGAAGGTGAAATTTTTTAAGTGTTGGAGGGAACTAGTAAGTGAAAATTTTATCGGAATCACTCTTTTTTTTTTCAAGTGTTGGGAGTTTGGACGGGTAGAAGCGCTTAGGAGTTAGGACTACTTCTTTTACCGCCTCAAAATTTAACCAAATGTTATAAGCTCACTTTTGAAAATTTTTAAAACGAATTTTTAACATTATCCAAAAAGTATAATCGAAGTATCAAATCTCAATAACATTGATAATTTTCAAAACGATGTTATATATATTTTTAACATCTGTCGTTTTTCTGACCGATGTAAAAGGACCGATGTCTGTTAACAGAATTCTAGTAGTGGGATAGGATGATGTGGGTTTGTTTATGTTATTTTCACGAACATAACAGCTAGACAAAGACAATGGTTATGACAAAAGGTGGTCATGTGATCATCCCGATGAGTGGAAGTTGAAACCCGATAACCCGAAATATGTAGACCGTACATACGTAGGAGTGTCTTTTGAATAACTGTTTTTGCTAAGTGTTTCTATTGTAGTCTACCTATGCAGTTATGGACTTTTGGTGCTGCAGGTTGCAGTGGCACTTGTTTATTTGTATATGTCATGGTATCAAATGCTTCTGTCATGGAATTATGTGCAAGTGACATGAAGGAGAGGATCACCTGATTGCCTGACACCGTGAGCTTGGATGCGTAAATGCCTAGTAGACACCGAACAACGGTTATCATCACCCAATCCAACAAAATGAGAAACATATGAATCAATGCCTTCATTAGCTACTTCATCTGAAAATGATAGTGTATGGCCATTCATAAACTCAACATAGAGAGAATGCATACTACCTTAGCAAGAGAACAACAATAACATTAAAGGATGATAGAGGGGGGAAGAGTGACGGTAAGGGGGAATTAATATAATTTGAATTAAATATTAAGTTTCAGAGAAAAACTATCGAACCATTAATATAATTTGAATTAAATCTTAAGTTTTAGAGAAAAACCATCGAAGAAGAAGCAAGTGAGATGGGGTTTATTTGCAGTTTGACGTGTAAGCAGTTAGTTTTAACTGGACACCAAAAGCAAAACGACATGCCACCTATTGGAACCGACTGGACAAGAGTTATCGGAGAAACATATTCACCATCGACTTCGGATAGAAAATAGGTAAGTTTGCTTTCGATAAAAAAAAAAATCAGAGAGAGAGAGAGAGAGAGAGAGAGAGTCTGCAGATGAGAGAGAGGATAGGGGAGAGAAAGAGAGAGAGAGAGAGAGAGAGAGAGAGAGAGAGAGAGAGGGGGGGGGGTGAAAAAGAAAAGTAAAGTTGTAGAGGAAAGAGAGAGATTAGTGAGGATATGATAGAGAGAGAAAAGTAAGAGAAAGTCTGCAGTGGAGAGAGAAAGCCTGTAGAGGAGAGAGAGAGAGAGAGAGTGTGTGTGTGTGTGTGTGTGTGTGAAAAAAGAAAAGTAAAGTTGCAGAGGAGAGAGAGAGAGAGAGAGAGAGAGAGAGAGAGAGAGAGAGAGAGAGAGAGAGAGAGAGAAATCAGTGAGGATAGGACAGAGAGAGATGGAAGAGTCATCTCTCCTCTGTAACTTTACTGTTGTTGTTTCACTTCGAAGAAGAAGCAATTGAGTGAGGGTTTATTTGCAGGTTGACATGTAAACATTTAGTTTTAACTGGACATCCAAAGCAAAACGACATGACACATATTGGAATTGACTAGACAAGAGTTATCGGAGAAATAGATTCACCATCGACTTCAGATATATAGAAAATGGGTAAATTTGCTTCAGATTTGAGGAAGACACCTCTCGCATAACCTTTATCAAAAGCAAGCTTACCCATTTTTTATCTGAATTCGATGGTGAATCTGTTTCTCCGATAACTCTTGTCCAGTCGATTCCAATATGTGTCATGTCGTTTTGCTTTGGATGTCTAGTTAAAACTAACTGCTTACACGTCAACCTGCAAATAAACTCCCATCCAATTGCTTATTCGAAGTGAAAAAACAACAGTAGAGTCGCAGATGAGAGAGGACTCTTCTATCTCTCTCTGTCTCCTATCCTCCTGATCTCTCTCTCTCTCTCTCTCTCTCTCTCCTCTGCAACTTTTCTTTTCTTTTTTCACTCCTCTCTCTCTCTCTCCTCTCACAATTGCTCTCTCTCTCTCTCTCTCCTTTCCTCTCTCAATTGTTTTTCTCTCTCTCTCTCTCTCTGCCTCTCTCCTCTTCAGATGGGACTTGCTTTTTCCCCCCCTCTCTCTCTCTCTCTCTCTGCCAAGTGTCGCACAGTGGAAGGTTGCACCCCCTTCCCTTACCTGCTACTGGTTGCCAGGGTTCCCCCAATATCCGATTTCACCCAATTAAAAACCGGATTGGGTTAACCCCGTAATAAATCCGGGTTTTTTGGTTATTTTGTGCATTTCCCTCCAATTTTTTCATAAACATATGAGGTTGAGAATAATAGGTTTTGTAACGACTTAACATATGAGGTTGAGAATAATACTTATAAATTTTATTTTACTATATCAATTATCTTTGAATTAATTGTGCTAAAAAATAATAGGTTTGTAACCACTTAAGATATGAGGTTGAGAATTAATCTAAATATTTTGATGATAAGATTTTATTGTTCAACAATTAATTAATAAATTAATAATGAAATCTTATCAGATATAATGAATTAAAATTATCAATCTTAATGACTAAAGATAAAATAATTCAAGATACAATATTTATAAAATAATTAAGGAGAATTTTACTGAAATATCCATCTAGAAGGTCTAATTAGCTAAATGTCCATTTTGTAATGGTAATTAAGTAAATGTCCATAAATTTTTATTAATCCCCAAACTACCCCGTTATAATTTAAGTTCCAAACCCCCCATACCCTTCCCTTTTTTCTGTGCAGTTGATCTCTCTCTCTCTCTCTCTCTCTCTCTCCCTCCCTCTTCAATCAAAATTTTGACTTCGCGTTCAATCAGTAGTACAATGTGATTAGGTTTGTATTCAATCTCTCTATACAACTTTCAAATTTTCTTATATGCTTTTCCTTCTATATTTCACTTATTCACTTTTTATTTTCGTTTTTAGGGTTTGTGTGTTCTTAAAGACTTCTACGAAACAACTAGTATTGTTCTTTTGGGGGAAAATGTGGTGGTAACTCTTTTGGATTTGGCATGAATGGTATTTTCTCATAGTTTTTTGGAGGTGGCATCGGTGGTTAGTCCATTTTTGGTGGCTTTGGTTGTTCTTGGATCTCAGTTTGGGTTGAATTACATGAATTTGTAGTTGTTTGATTGAATAGATTAAATTCTCCTTCTTTTTTATTTTTTAGTGTTTTTTTGCTTCTGATTGGAATGAGGTACGAGTGTATTTGGTTATTGATGACAACATGCTAAAATTCTTCTACTCTATAGTGTTCTCAAATATTTTAATGACGATATTCTAAAATATGTATACTTGATACTGTTCTCATATATTTTGAGAACTCTTTGCTGAAATTCTTTAGATATAGAATGTGATGACATTCAAAGAATCGGTAACACTATGATGTGTTTTTTGTGACTGTTCTTTACTGAAATTCTTTAGATATATATTGGTGACCGTTTTTTCATATTGGATTATTGGTGACAGTTAATCAGCTATTTTTGCGGTGACAGTCAGTCATAATTGTGTTAGTTCTAGTGTTATATATAATGTTTGGTGACAATACATTAATATCTAGCTTGACAATAACATTTGGTGGAATTGAACATTGGTTTGGAGCAGAGGATTGTACATGTTTATGATAGTCAGATGAGTCTTTTCAAAATTAGAGTGTTTTGACTGCTTACTAACTGTTCGGCGAAATGTCTAAGAGAGGAACTTGGGAGTGAGTTGCCGAGTGTTGGGCATGTTGTTTGGTGTTATAGTGTTTGTTCTGGTGACGTAGTGTTCTCTGACGATGTTTCAATCAAATACAAGTTTGAATGTGATGATTCTTACTTGATATACTCATAATATATGAGGATTTCTACAAGTTAGTTTGTGTGAGTTTTTGTTCTTTCTCAATGATTGATTTTCAATGCTGAAAGGAAGAGGTTAGAAGAACCTGCTTCAAAAATTGGTCTAGAACCCCTATGTGCTATGGTTTGTGAATCCTGCAGCTCAAAATCTCCAAGGAGTTGTATTTAAGTGTTTTGTTTATACATGTACTCCATTTGCTTCAGAGTTCATGTTGACAATCTTAAATGACCGCTCTGAAATTTTTTTATAGATGTGAACCTGTAAAAAATGGGTTGGTGATAATATCTTAGTGATATTTAGTTTGGTGGTGACAATTTTTTGTGGTTACATGATCGTGGCGGTTACATGGTTGTGGTGGCGATTTTTTGTGGTTACATGGTCGTGGTGATAATATCTTAGTGGTATTTAGCTCCTTAAAATATGTGTTGAAAAGTCAAACGGTATGTATTTTGGATCGAAGGGAAACGAGTATTATATATATCCACCATTTCTTTAAACCTTCCATTGATATTATGCTATGAATTGAACCAACTAATTAATTAAGTTGAACTGATAATACTAATTTTACAAAATACCTTAAAGCGCGCGCGCTGTGCATAAAATAACATATACTAGCTTAAAGGTGAGAAATCAAGTCATATAATCATAATTGGAAGGGAATTAATTAATTAATTAAAGGATTGATGATTAAAAGGAGTGAAGGGATGACCCCATCTCCATGATTAGTTAGGTGGGTACATTCGACTACAGTGGATCGATGGATCCTCCACCCTCGTGCAGTCGTGCATTCATGTGATCCTAATTTTCTTCTATTTTTATACTAAGAGATGAGATGATCGATTAATTAGGTACGTTAAAACCCCCTTCCTAATCCTAATAGTTATCTTCAAACCCTAGCCATTTAAGCATTTGTATTTTGATTGGTGCATCAACACTTTGCATCTTTTATTTATGGTTTCTTTGGGTAGTTGGGTGTTAATAAAATTTGAGCTATCATGATATATATAACGAGTCAACTTTGACTCATGCTTAAAGGCAATGCAAAGCACCACCTAAGATGCCTAGATGTAACCTAGCTTTAATTTGCTTCAAACCCCACTTTAACTTACAAATATGAAATATCTAAAACACGTTCTACTCCATCAACATGAGAATTGGTAACTACAAATTCAAAAAAGTTCACAATAAAAAATATATACCCTTTTGGTCAATTGTTTGAACTTGCAGTGTTTCCCATTAGATTGTTTTCCATTGAGGAAATGGTTGATTTTTGAGAATATGTTGCCTATATCTAAAAGGAGCATGCTTTAAGTTTTTACATGAATTTATGAATTGTGATTCGGTTGCACCTTATGATGTGATTTAGTACTGAAGGATAATTAGATGCGTTTAGCGGAATTTCAGATCATATCTAAACATCTAATTCAAGGATCTTCATGCATAATTGATAGATCAATCATTGTTTAGAGGATATACCTTTGATGCGTGAACCGGATCGAATCTGGATGGAATCGGAAGAGATCAAAAGCCCCAAGTGTGACTTCTCTAATTAGTCCACACGAGCCCGGTGTCTAGATCTTCTTTGCCTTCGACTGCTAGGACGAAGGTCAAAAGACGAGCAATCAAATTGCCTTTGGGTAATGATGGTGATTAGCAAATCAACACTTTGATGTTGCCTTTTCTTTGCTACTGTTGCTCCGATTTTTCTAAGGAAAAATAGCAACTGTGCCTTTTATTTTGTTTCTTGATTTTTACATGCGTGTGTGCATTAGAAAAGATAAATCCCCCTTTGCTCATTTCCTTGTCTTTATACACACACACGGCATAGCCAAAACAAAACTCCTTTTGTGTACACTACAAGAAAAACAGTTTTTTGTGACAAAATATTTCGTCGCCAAAAGTGTATTTTTCGTCGCCCATTCAGGTTTGTGACAAAAAGCATTTCGTCACATGTTCGTCGCCTTAGCCCCGTCGCCCAAAGTTTGGGCGACCAAAAAAAATTTCGTCGCCATATATAGCCTTTTTGTGATGAAATTCAAATTTCGTTGCCCTAGATTTTTTGTGACAAAGTTTTTAATTTTGTCGCCCAAAGTACCAGTTTTGTCGCCCTAAGTACCCTACTTTTTGTGACGAATTTTCCTCTAGTCACCTATTCTACCCATTTTTTGTGAGAAATTTTTTATTTTGTCACTAAAGATAAAAGTGATAAATCATGATTTCTCTCCCTAATTTACACATTTAACCTATTTAACCCATTTAACATTTTTAACCCACTATATATATACAAAACACATAAATTATAACACAAAAATAGCCAATTAGTTTAATCCCAATTTTTTATATTAAAAAAACCTTAGTTTAAAATATATTCAATCCAAAACATATATAAAGATTCCTAGATTACAAATGATTATATTACTAAAACATTGGCATTTTAAAACATATATAAAGTTTCCTCTGCTCTTGTTTACTCATGTCGGTTTCATTCTTGCTTCTGTCTCTGATCTCTCCACTCGGCGTCATCTGTTGTTGTCGAAGCATCTTGATCTCATTCCGTTTCTCCTCAAGTTGTGACTCTAGTATCTTTTTCTCATCTCTGAGAAAAGAAACCAGGGACTGCACCTCCAGAAGCCTCCCTTCCACCTCCGACTTTTGAGCTTTGATGGTATACAGATTGCCCTTCATTTCTTGGAGCTTCTTTTGTGTTTCTTTGCTGAATTCACCAGCTGTCATATCCAAAAACATATAAGATGCAAAATCATCATTTCATTCCAGACTCAATTTACTCACCTATCTACAAATAATATTGCATTAATTTTAACCTTGTTATATAAACTAGTCAAGGCATCCCCATGTTAAGGAAGCAATGCCAATATGAGCATAGTAAATAGCAATCTGTCAACAGAAAAAACCTTTTCATGGCATCTGTCAAAGGAAAGAACATGAGCCAAGGGAGCATCTATCATAGTCACAGACCCATTCAGCAAAAAGAACATTTCTTTCTGTTTTGACATCTTGTACAGTCACAGCCAGCAAAAAAAAAAATATAAAGATGAAGCTATTTCATTGGCAAAGAGGATTTCAGATGGTTCACAACAGAAAGAACATTTCTTTCTATTTCTAAAGACTTCGTGATAACATTATTCACAATCAAAATAAGACACTTTGATTTAGAATAAAAACTTAACTCTTGAAAATCAATCAAAATAAACTATAAATCAATTCACCTTTTGCTTCTTTGAACCCCAATAATTCCCTACGATCCACTTCGTCAGCAGGGTTAACATCTTTGGGACAATTCTCGAGTCCTTCAGCTATGGAAAATCAATCAAAATAGGCTATGTTTTGGGAGACAAAAAATAAATATTAGGGTGACAAAATCATTCTCCTTTCAGTTGTGATACTAAATCAATTCGACGATGTCGAATCTCACAATGCCACGTCCTCAAAGATGTTCCATCTTGCTCTTTGTAGATACTGCAAAGTACATACAAAAATAGAGTGAGCTAGCAGCCTTTAAGTCTAAAAACATAAAAAATGTTAATCCTACTAGTTGGTACCAAAATAATCAAATGGTAATCCTACTATTTGGTACCAGAATAATCAAATGATAATCCTACTAGTTGGTACCAGAAGACTCTTTAGCAAAGAACTTTATGCTGCCATGCATGAATGCCTACAAGAATTTACTAAAATTTTCTGATTTAATCTCATTCAACTTGCCTTGATAATTTCAAGAAGAAGTCTTATCTTGTCTCACCTGGCCACCTGGAGATAGTGACTTCGTAAGAAGAAACAGTCTTATCTCATTCAGTAGCTATAACACACGATCACCAATTATCAAAGAAAGGTGGGCACAATGATAAAAAAAAAAAGGAGCAAGGCCTACCTGCAATATACTTTATCTGGTCCATGCAACAATCCACGGTGTTGCAATCGTCCTAAGCATTAAATAATAGCCTGCCCCATAAAGCATTGCTGCTCAGCAATGGAAAACCAAATACAAATTTTTAGTTTCAAATTAATTAATTGTGGGCAAGGATAATGGCTAAAACTTTCAGAAGACTGCACATCAAAACACCAGGAGGAAAAAAAAAAATAGTAACAAGAGGCGGAAAAAATGTTTTAGTTCATTCAGCAAATTGGCAGGCCATTTAAAATTTCCGCTCTTTCGCATTTTTCAAGTATGATTACAAACCAAACACTAGAAATGTTTACAAATCCTTCTGTTGATCAATGTATAGGGTATCATATGATAAAAGAATGATAAAAGAATGAGTGTGCAGATATAACAGAATGAGTGTGTATAGAGTATCATATGATAAAAGAATGATAAAAGCTGATATAACAGAAGGTACAAAAGGTACAGAAATCTATAACCATTGATGTTACAGACTAAGAGATGTTATATAGACTAACTTACAGAAGCTATAACAGAAGGTGTTGTATGCAGATAGTTACACTTCATGTAGCCAATGATCCACACTTCATGTAGCCAATGATCACATGCCTAATTAACATAGAGAAAGGGAGAATCAGAGTAAAGATTGGTAACAGTATAACTCCTTAACTTCAGTCACCTTCGCCTCTAATCATCATAAAACATTAAGAGGAAATAATGTTAGACATACTAGAAAATCTTAATACGAGTAAGCAATCCAAAATTTCTTGGTATAACCATTAGCAACATATATCCAATGAACAACAACAAACTTATCTTACAAGAACAACCCAAATACACAAGGATATCACTTATGTTCTTAAATAAAGCATCAAGCAAAGTAAACATAATTTATTCTCACAGATGAGTCTTTGCAGAAGATAGGGAATCAAATGACCGGAAGAATGGATTGGACAAACCCAAGCATCTATTATACCAATGTTCTAACTTTTTCACCGGTAGGAAATCAGAAGGTACACAAATCAGAAGGTACATAAGGTTCATATTACCATTTGTTGCTTGTGATTGTTGTATTCTTCGATTTTCCCGATAAGAGCTGCAAGATCCCTCTGAATAGACAGGCCCGGTAGACCCCTTGTCTTGCTGAACTGATTGTTAAGCTGATTGTAAAGAACTCATGGCCCTGCATAAATAATAAGTTAGTGTAGGTAACCATATAATAATCATAAGCTATATACTCCCTCCGTTCGAAATAAGTATTACATTGTGAAAAAAAAATTAAAATAAATAAGATTTTATATAGTTTTTAGCTTCTAAAACTACGTGCCCAAAGTCAAAGCATCGTTTATTTCCGAACGGAGGGAGTATATAAATAACCCTAGCTAATCTAGTGGCAAGTTGCACACGCATCTAAAAGGAAAGCTCAATTGAAAGTAATAAAAAAAGCCCTAGCTAATCTAGTGGCAAGATGAGATCAAATGATATTTTTTAACATCTTTTCTACTGAGCATCGATGGCTCCCATCAATTGGAGTTAATAATTTGCTTTCAATTATATAGATGAAAATACTGTATTGAGACTTGATTTCTTACTCTGCATTACTACTTCCTATTTGTGCTATCAATTACAGAATATTCTTCAGGTATAAGATATTGGCATGGTTTTCATAGCTTTAATTCAGTTTCTTTTTCTTCTTCATGGGAAACATGTGTGATGATTTTGTATCTGCATCGTTATCCTATTAATTCAATATATATATATATATAAGAACATATATACCTAAGGTAATTACATGAAGTCTGTCATTTTTGTTTTTGTAATTGCTCATGCTTTTTTTATGTATGTACTCTGAGTTAGAAATTGAAGGCAAAAACGAGAATATATACAATCTGCAGTACATTTGTGAGATAGGATTTCTTACTCTGAGTTAGAAATTGAAGGCAAAATTGAGAATATATACAATCCGCAGTACATTTGTGAGACTCCTAAAGCACAAATAAAATTGAAGGCAAAACTGAGAATATATACAATCTGAGTTAGTCCAAAGCAGAAGATGTACCTCAAACCAGAAACAGAACTTCTGCCTCAAAAATCCTAATTCACTCAGAGAGAGAGAGAGCGATCAATTCAAAATTGAGAATACATTTGTAATGACTGCAAGAGAGCCAGCGACAGAACAAACCTTCAGTTTCGCGGAGAGCGAGAGAGCGAGCGGCGAACGAGAGAGCGAGCAAACGAGAGAGCGAGCGGCGAGCGAGAGAGCGAGAGAGCGAGAGCGTGCGAGCCAGTGCGAGCCAGAGAGCGTGCGAGCCAGAGAGCGTGCGAGCCAGAGAGCGATAGAAACCAGAGAGAGAGAGGGCGAGAGAGACGAGCCAGAGAGCCAGAGTTAGGGTTAGGGTCTTAGGGAGAGAGAGAGCGGCCAAGGAAATGAAAGAGAGAGATCGGGAAAGAGAGCCAGAGTAGGGTTTGGGATTGAGTGGGTTTTTTTTTCGGAATTTTTGAAAATAAAAAAGGTAATGGAAAAGGAAACGGGGATGGGGTTTGTTTTGTCGCCCAAAATAGCTTTTGTGCCACAAAATATTTATTTTGTCGCCCAAAATAACTCCTTTTGTGCCACGAAATTAATGATTTGTCACCCAAACTACGATAGGGCGATGGTATATATATTTTGTCATTAAAAAATATTTAGGGCGACAAAAGGTGTTTTTTGTCACAAATTTTTTTTTTTGGGCGACAAAAACAATTTTGTCACCCTATAATTTTTTTTTTGTCGCCCAAAACTGTTTTTTTTGTAGTGGTAATTAATTAGGAGGAGGGTTACAACCTTTCACATTCTAATGTACATTCATCAGAATGTGTAACCCTATAATTAACTTCCCTCATAAATCTCCACTATTTAATTATTTCACAAATAAATAATATGGATATATATTAATAATATACAATATATATATTAATATCCAACCACCATTTCCGTTGATCTAGCCCGTCAACTCAATGTGTGTGACCTCATAGGACCCGTTTATATTAGTCATGGACTTAACCGTTTAACTCCATTAATCGTAGTTGGCTTCTAGCAAAGCACTGCGACTCCTAAAATAATCGGATTGTACATCTTTATCAATCGTCCTATTCCATGTTTAGTCATTGCACATTAAATTAAAGGACACAATTCCTTCAATCTCCCACTTGTCCTTAAACAAGTGTGCAATATAAGATACCCGTGTCTCTTAATGTCTTATTTGATGATATGGTGACATTCATATCTATTATCAAATATGTTTCTTGAACTCCGAGTTCGAACTGTCAAATAAACAGATGATTACAAATAATCCATCTGAGCATGGCCATGCATTTTCAGTTCTTGCTCTTCAAGTGGCCTAGACACCATTCCTTTTCGATGCATCACAGTATGCATGAAGAAGGAGGACATCTCAAGTCTTGTATGACTATGACTCCCACTCAACTTTTGGCAATCCCAACTACGACCTTTATAACTCCCTGTTACGGAAAGCGTTTAGCCGTGTCAAAGAAATACCAATCATCAAGAGAGACCATAACATACTCATGTATGAGGAATCTACTAATCATGGTTTAACTTAAAACTCTGCAATCCCTTTTGTGGAGTCTTAAGGTGGGTCTGTCCTATATGTATCATCCATACATATATATGTAATTGACTAGACATCTCCATGTCCCTATAGCCCATTAAACCTGGCGCTATCAGTCAACTTACAATATAGTCATTAACAAAATCACCTATGTCCGAGTTGATGATTTCAGACTACGGACTTGCGATAATTCATAACTGCATTTCACTTAATGGGGTTTCATTTACCAGAACACTTAAGATAAGCCCATTTGCGAACTACAAATTATTTGGACATTTTATTTTTAATATCGTTCAACACATTATATAAATAAAGATGAAATATCATATATCATAAAATCATCCAATCGAACATAAACTCAGTGTTTAACGCTCTAAACATAAAATGTAATAGAAAGCAATCTCAAAGCCATTCTCCAATGTGTTTGAGACCCTTAGCCCTAGTGTGACCATCATGTTTGGGCTAGGCATAAACTTCGTAAATGGATTTGCAATATTGTCATATGTATGCACCTTACACATCTTAATGTCAAATAAGGTGAAATATCCTCATAAAATATACGATCAACTTGTCATCACCCTTAAGAAATCATCCTTGGTTCTTCTCAAGAACTTTAGGATGTTGTTAGCTGCACACTAATGTGCCTCTCATGGAATCGATTGGTATTTGTTACACCTGCTCAAAGCAAATGCAACATTAGGTTGTGTACACATCATGACATAGGAAAAACCCTTTCTTGGAACCTTGCATATTGAATATATTAAGAATCTTATCTATACATAAGTTCCTTGATTTAATCTAAGCAATCTCTTAGATCTATCTCTATAGATCTTTATTCCAAGTATGTACAGTGCCTCTCCAAAGTCTTTCATTGAGAAACATGTCTTTAGTCATTCCTTAATGGACTCTAACATCGGAATGTCATTCCCCATAAGTAGTATGTCATGCACATACAAGGCTAGGAAGACCACTTTACTCCCACTAAACTTCTTGTATACACAAGGGTCCTCTTCGCATCTGATGAAATCAAACTCTTTGATCTTTTCATCAAACCGAAAGTTCCAACTCCTTGATGCTTGCTTAAGTCCATATATAGACCTCTTAAGCCTGCATACCTTCCCTGTATCACTTGGATCTTCAAAACCCTCTGGTTGTATCATGTACACATCCTCTTCCAAGAATCCATTCAGGAAGGCGGTTTTGACATCCATTTGCCAAATCTCATAATCATAATAGGCCGCAATAGCAAGGATTATCCTAATGGATCTTATCATGACAACTGGTGAAAAGGTCTCATCATAGTCTATACCATGAATCTGTTTAAAACCTTTGGCAACTAATCTTGCCTTGTATACAGATACCTTTCCATCCTTATCTGTCTTGAGTTTGAAAACCCATTTGCTCCCTATGGGTTTAACCTCATCTGGCAAATCTATCAAGTCCCAAACTTGATTTTCAAACATCGAATCCATTTCGGATCTCATGGCCTCAAGCCATTTCTTGGAGTCTGGACCCGTCGTTGCTTGTTTATAGGTATTAGGCTCATCATGTTCTAACAGAAGAACATCAAGGTTTACATTCAAGATGAAATCATCATAACGTCTTGGTTGTACCCTTGGCCTATCTGATCTACGAGTGGGTTCAACTGGTTCAACAACTGGAGCTGGAACAGTTTCCACAACTGTTTGTGGATCCTCTTGTTCCGGTTCTTGGATGATTTGGGGCCCTTGGCTTTCCAAAACTATCAACTCGTCCTCGACATCATCTATGTCATTTCGTTGTTGAGTTTGTTTCTCTTCATCATGAACTGGTTCAAGATGAATATTTCTCCCACTTGACTTATTGGAAATCAACCCTCTTTCCAAAAAGACACTATCCCTTGCAACAAACACATTTTGTTAAGCGGGATTGTAAAAGTAATATCAAAAACTACCTTTTGGATACCCTATAAAATAGCATTTATCTGATTTAGGGGCAAGCTTATCCGTTTGTAAACGCTTTACATAAGCTTCACATCCCCATATCTTCATAAAAGACAATTTTGGAACATTTCCAGTCCATATCTCATATGGAGTTTTGTCTACAGCTCTAGACGGAGTCCTGTTTAGTGTAAGTACGACAGTTGTGAGGACATATCCCTAGAAGAATACCGGAAGGTCAACAAAACTCATCATAGATCGGACCATGTCTAACAGGGTCCTGTTTCTCCGTTCAGATACACCGTTAAGCTGTGGTGTTCCTGGAGTAGACAAATGTGTTACTATCCCACAGTTTTTCAAATGATGATCAAATTCATGGCTCAAGTACTCACCACCACGATCTGATCGAAGTGCTTTTATCTTCTTGCCAGTTTGAGTCTCTACCTCATTTTGAAATTCCTTGAACTTTTCAAATGATTCCGATTTATGTGACATAAGGTAAATATATCCGTATCTACTCATGTCATCGATAAATGTGATGAAGTATCTATAACCACCTCTAGCTTCTTTACTCATTGGCCCACATACATCAGTATGTATAGTGCCCAATAGCTTAGTAGCCCTTTCATTTGTTCCTTTGAAAGGTGACCTTGTCATCTTGCCCATCAAACATTACTCACATGTATCAATGGATTCACAATCCACGTCTTTTAGAAGTCCATCTTTATGGAGCTTCTTCATGCGGTTTAAACTGATGTGACCCAAACGACAGTGCCATAGGTAGGCTTCACTCAACTTACTTGATTTTTGCCTTTTTGTATTTATGTTATAAGATTCTGTTGTAAGGTCGAATACAAATATTCCATTAATATCTTGAGCACGAGCATAGAAGATATCATTCTTGTGAATAATTATACCTTCATCTGTAGTGCTAAAATTAAAACCTTCAGAATAAATTACTGCAGCCGAAACAAGGTTCTTTGTAATGCTAGGAACAAAATAACAATTATTCAGTTCTAAGGTTAAACCAGAAGGAAGAGATAAACTAAAATCTCCTACGACAAGTGCAGCAACACTTGCTCCATTTCCGACGCGTAGGTCTATCTCCCCTTTCTTCACTTGTCTCCTATTTCTTAGTCCCTGCACATTTGAAATAATGTGAGCACCACATGCGGTATCTAATACCCAAGTAGGACCATTATCTAATGTGAGGACATTGGTTGACAGTAATTCAATAACATAAATACCTGAAGTGTTGGAACTCAAAGTCCCATTCTTCTTGTCTTCCAGGTACTTAGGACAGTTTCTTTTCCAGTGTCCCTTAGCCTTACAGTGGAAACAATCATGGTCTGCAGCCACCTTGGGCTTCTCACCACCCTTAGGGTTTGCAACTTCCTTTCCCTTCCCTTGGGTATTGTTCTTGTTCTTGGCTACCTTCTTGAACCCTTTTCCTCTGTTGACGTTAAGAACTTCCTTCTTGTTGTCAGTGGGAGTATTCTGCTCAGCAGCTTTGAGCATACCATGGAGTTCGTTCAGGTTTTTCTTAATACCATGCATATGGTAGTTCATCCTGAATGATGCAAAGCCATCATGTAAAGAGTGCAAGACGATATCTGTGGCCAACTCTTGGTCATATGGGGTGCCCAGTGTCTCCATACGGCTAAAAAGACCGATCATGTTGAACACATGGGGACCTACTGGCTTTCCCTTCACAAGCTTGCTATCCAGTATAGCCTTGTGAGTTTCATATCGTTCAATCCTTGCCTGTTCCTGAAACAGTACCTTCAGGTTGGAGATGATAGTGTAGGCATCCTGATGTTCAAACCTCTTTTGAAGGTCAGGTTCCATGCCTGCTAGCATCAGACAAGTAACAGGCAAAGACTCACTCTTTAACTCCGTTACTCTCACCTTCTCCTCATCTGACGAGTCATCGGTGATAGTAGGGATAGGGGTGTTCAGGACGTCCTCACGCCCTTCGGACCTGAGAACAATTCTCAGATTCCTTTCCCAATCGAGAAAGTTTGTTCCATTCAATTTGTTCTTCTCAACTATTGAGCGCAGGGTGAATTTCAAATTATCGTTCGACATAATGCCTAAATATAAAAGGAAATGACATGCAAATCAGTATATGTTCGAAATGCAAATTACTTAAAATTAAACACCTTTAAACTAAGTAAATGCGCATTTTATTCAAGTTGTTATCGTTCCCTAGAATAAAATGATTCCAAGATCCTATTACAAACAAGACCCAACGTACTTTTGCACTGCCTTAAGTCTTGTGTGTTCAAGGTAAGTAACAATTACTAATTATAACTCCTTATAATTCTTGGTTGATGATCCACATCCAATGTAAAATCATCCCCATGCCTCAAGATCCAAAACTTTGCCTTTTGGTCTCTCGTTGGGTACAACCATATCAAGGTTTATGAATCCCCGTATAGATTCACCCTCATTAGCCCAAGATTATGGAAAGACACCCTCACTTTTGTGAAGCCCATCCAACCAAAAATCCAGAACTTAATGGGTTATGATATGGAAAGGCATTGCCCCAATTTACCTTAGGAACTTAAGTATTTTATTTGCCTTTTATTTATAAGTGAAAAAATGTCATAAATAAAGACAATATAAAAACTTAAAATAAAGCATTCAAAATGCAATAATTGTGATCCTAGTATGACCCCTACGATGCAAAATTTTAAAGATCTAATCTTCATGAGTCTCCACCCTCGCATCCTTCATGGATCTCCATCCTTGAACTTCTTATGTCTTCTTCTTCTTGTATTACAATATTTCCTAATAATCTAATTACTGAAAATTAAATACAAAAATACATAACGATACGCAGATCGTGTACAAAAAAACATAACGATGCGCAGATCGTATTTTTGGGCCATACTAGTCACCTTATATATGCAAGCAATATATCATAATATAAAACAAGCATAATAATTAATCTCAATTTAAAATTTAAATCCTTATATGGCATTAATCAATATTAACCATAAAATGTAATAATTGGATTAAATTGTATGAAAAAGATATAATATCAAATATTAATCTTAAGTGGGATTTCCTAACTTTTAGGAAATAATTAAAATAAACAATATCATAATATTATCCATCTTAATTTAATGGGCAAAATCTCAATTCACCGGCAAATATTTTACAACCAAATATTTTACGGCAAATATGTTATATCAAGTATATTTTGAGATCTAGCCAAATATACACTCGGAAATCATCCACCGTTTCGATTCCATCACCGATTCGGATCGAATCCGACTCGGATCGGTGGTATTCTATTTCCATGTCAATTCATACAATTTCATCTCTTAATTCATCAAAATCTCCATTTCAATTTTACATTTTATCCATATATAATTTACCATCAATTTAAATCAAGATCCACATCAAAAATTAACAATTAATCTATTGATCGTATCAATTTATGCAAGATGGCTCTGATACCAATTGAAGGATAATTAGATGCGTTTAGCGGAATTTCAGATCATATCTAAACATCTAATTCAAGGATCTTCATGCATAATTGATAGATCAATCATTGTTTAGAGGATATACCTTTGATGCGTGAACCGGATCGAATCTGGATGGAATCGGAAGAGATCAAAAGCCTCAAGTGTGACTTCTCTAATTAGTCCACACGAGCCCGGTGTCTAGATCTTCTATGCCTTCGACTGCTAGGACGAAGGTCAAAAGACGAGCAATCAAATTGCCTTTGGATAATGATGGTGATTAGCAAATCAACACTTTGATGTTGCCTTTTCTTTGCTACTGTTGCTCCGATTTTTCTAAGGAAAAATAGCAACTGTGCCTTTTATTTTGTTTCTTGGTTTTTACATGCGTGTGTGCATTAGAAAAGATCAATCCCCCTTTGCTCATTTCCTTGTCTTTATACACACACACGGCATAGCCAAAACAAAACTCCTTTTGTGTAGTTAATTAGGAGGAGGGTTACAACCTTTCACATTCTAATGTACATTCATCAGAATGTGTAACCCTGTAATTAACTTCCCTCATAAATCTCCACTATTTAATTATTTCACAAATAAATAATATGGATATATATTAATAATATACAATATATATATATTAATATCCAACCACCATTTCCGTTGATCTAGCCCGTCAACTCAATGTGTGTGACCTCATAGGACCCGTTTATATTAGTCATGGACTGGACCGTTTAACTCCATTAATCGTAGTTGGCTTCTAGCAAAGCACTGCCACTCCTAAAATAATCGGATTGTACATCTTTATCAATCGTCCTATTCCATGTTTAGTCATTGCACATTAAATTAAAGGACACAATTCCTTCAAGTACTTGATTTTTTTTTTTCTAGGAAATTTAGTACTTGATTGATTATTGCGCCTAACCAATTCATGACATGAAACATGGAAAAGTGCATTGATTTGGTGGTTGGTGTTTTGAATTTGAGGTCTCTTTTGGAAACCTGCATTGCACCTTCTTGATTGACGATGTCATACAATAAAGCATATGAAATCCGAAAAGGGACTTGCAACTATTTTTTTTTTGGAGAAACATAAAAACTGAAAACTCACCCTGATATAAAATCCAGAATGAAGCATATCGTCCGCATGGTTTGTAAACACGATTTACAATGGTTACCAATTTACAAACATGAAGGACAATCAATCAGAATATATACACACACTAGGTAATAGGCTACCCTTGTGGTACCCAGTTAAATTTGGCTTTTTGAGCAGCAGAAGAAAGTCAAGAAATATACTACTCCTTGAATTGGCAAATAAAAAGCGGTAATATCCGGGAAACGAATCGAACTGCAGATCTATGGGTACTACCCACAAGTTTTTTCCGGTGAGCCATTCCGGAATGGTTATACTACTCCACTATGACAAAGAACTACAACTGTAACAGATTCATACATACATGGCCTCAAAATATCAGGGGGGGAAATTGAGTCTTTTACGGTTACCTACTCAACTTTCTTTTTTTTTAACGACCATGAAGGTGTGGCAATATGAAAGACTGAAACCCACAACAAGAGAGATATAGAGATAATGAATGTAAAGACCGGATTTTAATTAGTTTCTCGGATTGCCAAAAAATGGAAAGTTTTCGGAAAACTCGTCCTCGAGCGATTGCTATTTTTGGAGTGTGTTTTGAAAACATCCCGACACTCGTTAAAATTCTAAATTTGACAGATCCTAAACCCTTTATAAAACGGATTTCAAAAATTAGGATTCTCGGAAGTCGTTTGAAACAAATTTAAACATCGAGTCGGATTTTGGAACGTCGAATTCTGGATGGGATGTCGAGACTCGAGGTCGGATGAGCGGAATCACTTCTCTCTCTCTCTCTCCTCCTTTCTCACACTCTCTCTTAATGATTTTGTCTTTTTCCCATTATAAACATTAATGAGCCACTACTCCTCACTATTTAAATAAGCTCCAATCCCTAAGATGCTCCTCCCACCTCAAATTCTGAGCCAAAACAAAACCCTAGCCATCCTCCTCTTCAAAGAAAGGCAAAAAACCCTAGAAACCCAAAATTCCCCCTTTTCCCTCTTCAATCCAACTCACTCTCCACTCTTCATTCCTTGTTTTTCTAGTCATCAAAGATCCCCAAACACCTTCCTAAAGATCTCCCCTCACAAAACCAACCTAAAGATCGGAATCAGAAGGTCGTTTCCATAAAAGAAACTGAGTTTCTGCCCAGAGTTGCCACTGCGACATTCATTCTCGTTGCCATGAAGACGAACCCAGACGAAGAAACATAATCTAGCGGCCGCAAGTTCATCTTCGCCGCCGCAAGTTGGGAGCCCAGTCCGGTGTTGGCTCGGTAAATCTTCTTGTTCTCCCTCGTTTTAACTCCGTTTTCTTCCCTGTTTGTTTTCGCTTGATCCTCACTCTTCCCTCTATCTTCCAAGATCAAGAAGAGTCAAATCTAACGCCTTTTGAAGTAGATTCAAGCCTTTCCTTTCCTCCTTCTCTGTTTTTGAGCAAGGTAAGCTCCCTCCCTTCCAACCTCTCGTTTTGGGTCTAAACCTTCGTAAAGGTCCTCTTTTAACCAAGATATGTCCCTTCTAGGCCTTGTCGTAGCAAAACCTTGTTGAATCGGAGCCAAAGGACTTTCCTCTTTCAAGATTTTTGAAGAAGGCTCAAGGAGGCTAGGTAATCCCTCTTCCGCTCTCCCCTCTAGTTCTTGTTTGGGTCATTTGGGTTTCTTTAGTGTCGGTTTTGAGTTAGAAATGTTTTAAAATAAGTTAGGATTTAAGAGGGCTTGAATTGAGGCAAAAACAAGCAAAAAGGTTTTGAATCTCGCCGCGGCGGAACCATTTTCGCTGCAGCTAGTTAGAAGATAGACCAGAGGAAGAAGATGGGTCTCACGGCCGCGACCGCGGATTTCGTCGTGGCGAAAACCCTGCTTCACGACCAGTGAGAGTCACCTTCTCGTGGTGGTGGGGGGGGGGGGGGCTGAGGAGGATTTCGCGGCCGCGAACGGCCCTCTCGCCGCCGCGAAATCCACCCAGTTGCTTGGCCGAGCTGCCCCTTGAATCCTTTGGGTTTCTTTGTTGGTTTTTTATTCGATTACTTTCGAACGAGTATTAGATTGAGGATGATTTTAGAAAACAAGATCGATTTTGGAATATTATTTAATAATTTAATGTTTTACTATTAAACGGGATTTTAATGGAATTCGAGCCATCGGATTTAATACTTAGATGATGTTTTGAAAAGACTTCATTTCAAGTGTCGAGATTCTTTAACTTGGCTAAATGATTGATGATGGTTTTGGAAATGATATTTGGCTTGAATATTGAAAGGATTTAAAGTTATCGGATGACCTCGCTTTTGGACGTTTTCTCGTATCGTAAAAGGTTTGGAAATGGTTTAACGTACTTCTGCTTGGCTTTGGAAACAATTTGAAATGGGGTTTCTGTGTGTATAAGTGGTAGTCTGGTAGCTTATAGTACCCTATGTAATTATTAGAGGTGCTTGCACTAGTACAGATATATGTTGTGGAGGGAAATCAATTATTCAAATATAAAACTATATGAAATCTAACCAACTCCATGTCTAAGCAAATAAAATACAAGAAACCCTCCCGTTGTAGTGGTAGGGTATTCAGGATCGTATCCACGAGGAAGCGTGTCAGCGCTCGCCTTTCTCGTTCCAAATTCCTCTCGAAATCGACTAGAAAAGTACTCCATGTCGAGTAGAAGTACTCGATATCGACCACTGATGTTGACTTCCCTGCAAATGCACAACAGAAAACAGAAAACAAGCCTCTGTCGAGTAGAAATCTCCTCTACGTCGACTAGATTTAGTCGATCTCGAGTTGTCTGTGCAGATAAAAATGTAACCTTTTGTTGAAATAAAAACATAACCAAACACGAAATTTGTGAGATTGAATTCAATAAACTTAAAGCTTCTAGAATTGGGGTTCCAATGCCACAACGATAACCATATAAGAATCATGCTAAAGGTATAAAAGTTCATGCCTTTTCATCAAATAACTTTCGTCATTAACAAATAGGAAAGTAGAGGCTTTCGTATAAACCTTAATTGTTACTAACCATTTTCACATAATTAATCCATGTTTGCATTAAGATCACTTTCCCTTCAATAACACAAATAAGGAAATTGCAATAAAAAATTGTACCTTTAATGTATTACCTTACATGGCTATCGTCGGGCTCACCCCGACCCTAGAAGTTGGGTGACTACTTGCTCTTCATCATCAACACACACATCAATAACATAAAAGAACTAACTTGCATTAAATCAAAACAAAGCTTACAACCGAACAAAGCCAATTCCGCTCCCGCCTCTTCAACTCTACTCGACCACAAACTCCAAATAAAACCTCTAAATTGCATAACTAGGGTTTGCTCAATTGCTTGAGAATAGAATGATCCTAAAACTCAACCCCTAGGGCCTTATTTATAGTGCTCAAGTCCTTGCTAATCAAGGAGAGAACAATTCTATCTATATCTAAATCCTACTTATCTCTTTCCTAAGATATAAATTTGACAAATAAACAAATAAATCTCTTAAAGTAAAAGTAGAAATTCCTAATGTGGATAAATATCTTCAACTAGATAGATCTTCACTCTTCATGATAGATTTTCCACGTGCCTTACTGTAGAAGAAAACTCCACATCCGAATCTCCACTCGATTTCTACTCGGACTAGCGCCAAGGTGTACTCGCCATCGAGTAAAGTACTCGACGTCGAGTAGAATTTTTCTGCTCCTCGGATTGTGCTCGAACTGGGCTCGGATTTGCACTCAACAGGTACTCGACATCGAGTAGAGTACTCGACATCGAGTACTTTTTTGGGATCTCGAGTGGTGCTATCCTCGACTTGTGCTCGAGGAGGTGATTTCGACCAGAAGGTACTTGACATCAACCAGTCTGGCCGGCGTCGACTAGTTCTGTCGAGTGCGTTCTTCCTTCTGCTCGATGTGTTGTAGCTCATCTCCTGTTTGACCTTGTACTTTATGTAGTTGACCTCGAGCTCTCCCATGGTTTTCTTCCTTTCTCCGAATTGCTTGTAAAATGACTCGATTTCTGCGAAATTAAAGAGAAACTAGTGTAGACCTCCATAATTGGAAAATAAGCATAAACTACATAGATTATGTATAGTTCTAACCCAATGATATAAAATCCATACACAAATCGATATAAAAGTTGATGGAAAATATGGCAAAATAGGCGCACATCAAACACCCCATACTTAAGCTTGCTTGTCCTCGAGCAATACTTTTAATGGTCATACAAGGGGAGAATTCAAACTCTCAACATCTTAGATTCATTCTCATATGTCCCTACAATCCATTACTATCCTCAAAAAGGTACTAATGTCACCAAATCCATGCATGTGAATAAAAACAACATCTACACACAAAAGGAGGGTTATGCAAAAACATTTCATAAGTGACAAAGCAACAATAATCAAGAGGACTTTAATTAATCTCAAAAAGGAGTAGATTGGTAAAAGGCTTAAGGTGAGATATTTTTGGCCATGTGGTGCTAATAATCCCGGGAAATGGAGTATTTCCAATCTTTCATATCACATTCCTTCTTCATTTGATTTCTCACCTTTCGCTGATTCACTCAATGCTTTTTTTCATTTTAATGCTTTTACATCTCTAACCTCAACATTGCCTTCTCGCGAGTCGCAAACATGAGTGTCATGAATGACCTCGGATACTTAGTGCTTCGGACTCCTCACCTTGGTGTCCCATCCTGCAGAACTATTATCTCAATGCAGGCGGGGTCGATCTACCTTTATCTCCTAAGGTGACCGAATTTTCTTTCTCTCATTAAATTTTCCATAATATGATCATTCTCCTGCCAAACTCGAAAATAATGTTACAACACAACAACCATATAATAGTCTCCACAATATGACATCAATTTCTTAGCATACTCCCCGGATGGGTCATAAGGTAAAGAAATAGGCAATTTGTAGAACATGTGGAGCAAAATATGAAATAAGACATCATAGGACTTTTGTGATGCATAAGCATAGGTATGGGTTGGGATATAAACAATATGAGCATTGTATGGAAAATATAAAGTCATTCGTCCTCTAATCATGCAACATGTCAAAAGTAATAACAAATTTTACATCCTTTCATGGTTTTCATAAAATAATGCACTTCATTGTGACTTTCTTTTACTAGGCAATTTCATGTTATATCTCTAATGAATCCAATTTTGCATCGTCGAGTTCAATATAACTTCCATGACACTAATCAAAAAAATTTGATGGGGGTGATAAAAATAAACATTGGAAAACAACATGTAAGCACATAGATTAATAATAATTCCAAAGATACCATGCATGAATAATTCAAGAAATATGATAAAATATGCACAAAGTAAGCCTTTCCCCCACCCCATACTTAGATATTACAGTGTCCTCACTGTATAAAAACAAGGGTAAAGAAAGAGACTCACTAGACAGATGTGAAAAAGCTTGGAATCAAGTGCTGAAATTTAATGCAAGAGTGGTCGATCTCGAGTAGTCTAGTCGATGTCGACTAAAACTACTCGATATCGAGTAAGTTGAAACCCTCAGGATGGCCTCTCCTCGACCATAGGCTTTTCTGCTCGACATGGTTGGTCGACCTCGAGTAAAGTACTCGACGTCGAGTACTTCTCTGCAACGTTTCGTGCCTACAATGTGTTAGACAGACAAAATCCACAATAGCAATCCCAAAATAATGTTTTAAAACCTAAAAAAAAAAAAAAAAAAAACAGTGTCTAAAAACCAAAAAATAAATTGTCTTGTTACAAGCTCTAGATTTTATAGTCCCTAGGTCGACTTCTTCCGTTTTAGCTCAGGGTGGCATCTACAGCGCCCATGGGGCCTGGGCCTAATATAAGACTCCATTCTTGTCTATGAGCTGTAGCCCTCCGGAATGGATCTTATGCACTATGAATTGTCCCATCTTTTTGTTATTGAACTTGTTAAGGAACCAATGATTCTTTGATTTGGAGACATAGACCTTGTCTCCTACTTCGTATTCCTTCGGTTTATCATTGGAAACCCTGCATAAGCGCACATACCAAGGCAAACCTCTTCCATGTATAGATAGATCTTTAATCGAAATCGAAGAAGAGATGTCCTTACCTCGACTTACCTTTGAAGAATCTACATTGTTCGGGGCCTCTAGATCTAGTCGACGTCGAGTAAAAGTACTCGACATCGAGTAGTTTTCAGTTTCTGGTGGACTGCTCGACAAAGGAGGAGAAGTCGAGTTGCTGGGAATCTGGTCGACGTCGAGTAGTCTACTCGACATCGAGTAGTTCTTGACCTCTGGTGTGGTGCTCGATGAGGGTGTAATCCACGGGGGCTTCTGATTTTGGTCGATGTCGACTAGAGTACTCGACTCGAGTACTTCTTGTCAACCTCGACCTGATACTTATGACCTGGCAAAGATTCTGAATAGAAGTTAGTCGATGTCGAGTTACCTTGGTTGATGTCGAGTAGATCTTCGATCTCTTCGTTTAGAATTGCCATAATCTCCTCCACCTGGGCTTCCATATCTCTCTCCTCCAGCTCTTCGGGAGTCATATTTCTTACCTTGGGCTCCCCGCAACTGATGTACCTAGCTGAAACTGACTTGACCTCCATAGGACCTTTGTGCCTTTCAGGTTTATTAAAAGAGTACTCAATTACCTCATCACTGATGTTGAAAGTAATCACTCCCTTCCTTACGCTTATGTTGGTATCCATAGTCGCTAAGAAAAGTCTTTCTAGAATAATTGGACAAGCAGGGTCATCTGCCATATCAATAACTAAGAAAACAGCAGGGACAAATAACTTACCTACTTGCACAGGTACATCGCCCACCATGCCTGGTTGGATGGCTACAGTGTTGTTCACCATATAGAGTCAGACATCCGCAAGCTCTAAAGCTCATATCTTGACTTTGGACCAGATTGATAGTGGCATGATGCTGACGTTGACTCCTAAGTCAAATAAAGCATTGAATTTGTATTGACCAAACCCAATAGTTATAGAAAACTTAACTGGATTTGGCCGTTTCTCTAGTAGATCCATCTTATTGCATTCCTCTGCGATCTCAACCATCGACCGCTTCTTGCTTAGGATGTATTTGAGGAACTTGACATAGGATGGCATCTGGTGAAAAGCTTCTATAAAAGAGATGGTGACGTTAAGCCTTTGAAGCATCTTCACAAAATGCTGAAACTTCTTCTCTTCTGGGTCCTTCAAATTTTTTGTTGGGAATGGCAACATTTTCTTCTTTGGAGGTGCTGGAGTGTGATCGACTTCGACTACAGGTTGGTCGACGTTGATTGAGGGCTAGTCGACATCGACTACAGTGGTCGACTTTTGGGTGGGTTCTGCGTTTTGGTCGACGTCGAGTAGGGGGTCCTCGATGTCGAGTGGATTCTGCTCGATGTCGAGTGGTTTGGTCGACGTCGAGTACTCCTCAACAGCTTCTTTCCCCATTTGCTGTTCGGGAGTTTGCAGATGACGCCCACTCCTTAGGTTTATGACAGCTACATGTCCTGCATATTTACACTTAGGGTTAGGTTTAGAGGATCCAGGGAGCGTACCTGATTGTTTGGGGACGGATGTAGCCAATTGAACAATCTGGGTCTCCATAGTCTTCCGCCATATGTCAATTTCCCCAAGTCTAGAATTGATGTCATGCAGTTGAGTGTGGATGGAATTGATATACTGTTTTCTTACCGTGTGATTCCTCCGCATCTTTTCAAGAATAACCTGCAGGTTATCTTCCTTACCTTCCCTGTCAGGGTGACCAGGAGCTCTGTAGGGCGGGGGGTCTCTTTGGTATTGGGGCTACCGATAATGGCTCCAGTTTTGTTGTTGATGTTGCCCCGAGTAGTGTCCTCCCGCATAACTTGCCTCTTCCTAAAAACGAGAATGAGGTTCAGTTCACACCAAAGAAAGAGCTTGAGCAACTCCGCCAGCAGATATAGGAATTCACCACCAGGCAGACAGAATACGCCCAACGAGAGGCTGAATATCAAAGGAATCAACAAAGGTGGGAAGCAAGGGTGGATCGCGAAGTCAAATCCAGACGAGAGCTTGAGGAATAGATTCAGGATGTCCCTGGAAACGCAAAGGAGTATCTGCACCCTACTCTGGAAGTTCCAGAATCACCAATCGTTCTCCCGCACGTCAATTACGAAATTCATCCTTCTTTTATATCTGAAATTATAAGGAATCAATTTCAAGGGAAACCCAATGAATGCCGTTTAGAGCATGTTACTATTTTTCTAGATTTGTGCGAGGCTATTGCAGATGATGCTAATCTAGAATATCTGAAACTAAAGGCTTTTCGTTGGTTCCTTGTATGAGTTGCTTCACAGTGGCTAGAGGGTTTGCCACCACAATCCATTCGCATGTGGAACGAACTAATGGACTTGTTCCTTAAACAAGTTCTTTCCTCCATTCGAAACAGTGCATCTCATACAGCAGATTATGACTTTCAAACAGAAGCCAGGGGAACCACTTGCCAAGGTCTGGGAGCGCTACAAGAAACTGTTGAAATCATGTCCTACGCACGGACAACCACCCTATGCGATCAAGGGGATCATCTTCAATTACCTGGATGCACCAACTAAAGAGCGGATCAACAACTACACTCCTTACATGTATCTCGAGTACACCCCACGACGTGCTTGGGAAACCTTTAAGACGCTGGCCAACTATGACAATACATATGAGACTTTTGCAGCCTCCGACGAAAGGTATGAAAGGTCTGCCCCATCTATGCCCCTATATGAGCCACCTAAGGAAGTTGATCCGGACGTCAGGGACCAGTTCCCTAATGATCAGGTACGTCATCTCACCAAACAAGTCCAATTCTTGTCTAAAAATGAACCTTGTTTGGAATGTGGGTATTTGAGGCACAATACTCCTACATGCCCACATGCCGACCATTACGTAATCTGCTCAGCTCAAAGAACTACACTCATCTCGTCAAAGTTCAAACCCATGCATAAGGTTCTTTTACAAATAATACAATTACAACTTCATAATTAAGTTGACCTCTATCTTCATCACAAATAGTTGAGCATGCCTTATCCTCCAAGAAGATGGGACAAAAAGCTAGCAGGCCGGCTAGCAGCTTTGACAAAAAAATGAAAGGAAGTGGCCACATGAAAACATTACATGTTCGTACAATACAAATATTCATCAAAGGAAAGGAAACGAGCAAAGATTACTTGTTGAATCCGCAGGAAACATTACCTTCTAGAAGACAAGCAAAACAATAACAACTCGACCACAAATCTGCAATAAATGAAATCAATAAGGCATTTCGATCTTTACAAATACGGAAATTCATTTAACCGATCTTTGTTTAAAGTAACATTTAAATTTCTATAGTCAACCAAGTGAATAGGAAATTAAATGCATGAAGGGAAGTAATATTGCAAGTTGATTTCTCGACAAATTGAGAGTTACCTAAAAATGTCATCATTGATAAAGCACAAAGTCACAAACAACATAACCCCTAATCTTGACAATTTCGACTTACCAGGTAGGAACAAACGGAGGCCAAACCACGAAAGAAGACCGACGATTAATGAAGGGTTGTTGTCTAATAAGATACCCCATTTTCTTTGTTCCTACACCATCTGATAATCACTTTCACAAATCTCATGGAAGAACCATAAATTTGATTCACTGATATCAATAGAAAGAATGAGTTGCATTTTACTAGGCTGCATTTTTCAAACATGCATTTAATTCACATCAAAAATTTGTCACCATATGGTTAAACATTCACATGTACATTAGAATGCATGCTAAGACTTTCAAGGAGTCAAACCATCTGTAGATATTTGATGTTCCTAAAAACCCATTTGAAACTTTGAGGAAAAAGCCACCACCAGATCGAATATTTACATAAAAAGGTGGAGGAAATAGGAAGTATTTTATACTCACATGGGAAAGGTTGTGAACAAGTTCCTTTACATCATTAGAAGATATACAAAACTCATCATGCAAGATGGTAGTGCATAGGAAAAAATGCCCTTGGAAAGGAAAATAGAAGAAGAGGTAACTCACAATCATTTCAGGATGCGGTGGTTATTCTATGCCACGTTCATAACAAACTTGGGATCGTATTTCTCATCCAAAAATTTGGATTTCTTGATTATCTGTTCTAGGTCAATGTTCAAAGCTTTTAATAAATTGAACTAGACAAAGAACAATATAATAGAAAAGAAATAGAAAATAAGAAAGCATATATAACATTTAATTTCTATAGTCAACCTGAAATAAATGTGTAGTACCTGAAAATGATTATTTGCTTGGGCTTCCTTTTTACAAAACTGGAATTGAACTGTGGATTGTAATGTAAAAAAAACCAACGGCATACACTAATAAGTGATAACTAGAACAAAAGAAAGAAAATTTATATAAAAAAATGAAACAAGATTTACTTACAATGCCCTTAGTATCCCCAACTTTGATCAAATCTCTAACATTATTCCTTAGATCACAATGGGATAAAAATGTAAGAACAATCCATTCTTTTATCTTTACAGGTTCAACATCTCTCTACAGAAGCAAATTACACATGTGAGACACAATAAGATAGTCACTACAAAATGGTAAAAGAATATAACCTTATATTAAATTTCTCGTGACTAGTGTGTGCAAAGAAATGTTTTTGTGGTGAAATAGGTCAATAGATAAACAAAATGCCAATAATCACTTGATGATTAAATGTTGAGGATTAAGAATAACCATAAGCCGCCAGGAAAAAAACAAAAGTTTACCTTCATAAAAAAAAACAACAGGGGCCTCAACAAAAGAAATGGTTGTCTGTCCCTCAACAACATATGGTTGTCTTGATTCAAGGCTACTCAAGCGTAATGTCTTGATTCAAGGCAATAGCAAACCCCTAAACCCTAAAAAGCATCGATTCATCTATACAATTCATATATTAAATGTCCCAAAAACCCTAACATTCATTTCAATACAAATTCCGAGTATCTATGAAATTCACAAGTCACAACCAACCCATTCACAATTGGTTACGTCAATTAACAAAATTAGCAACATGGACTTACTTAAGATGAAGCTAGCTCCTCGCCATAGGTTTAACACAAGGAGTCGTACCGGGTATCGTCAAGCGCAAAGAAGGAGATGTCGAGTTGTTGGATTCGAGATCACAACGTTGGACCAACTCAGCCTGGCCATGCTTCTTCCCCTTCAGTTCCGAGTGTCGAGGAAGAAGGCGCCATCGAGCACTATAATTCGTTGGGGAAGGTGGCTGTCGAAGGCGCTCCGATGAGCTCAAGCATACAGGGAAGCTCGCAGTGGCGACTGCCTCTAGTGGCTTAAGTTTGGGCGAGGAGGTAGCCATTGGAGAGGTTTTCAACGAGTGGTAGAGAGAGGGGCAGCAGATTTCCATTGTTGGTTCTTGTGTTTTCAGGGAGAAAGAGAAGAGGCATGGAGGCGTGCAATAGATCTCAATAGAGAAGGGGCCAGATTTAGGGTTTTATTTTGCCGCTTTAATTGTTGCCCAAAATTTCAGAATGAAAATTTTGTCCCTAATTCCATGACGTTTTAGAAACACCGTAAAATTTATGAAGTTTTAGAAACACCATAAAATACTTTATAAATTTTGCAATTAAAAATCATGGCGTTTTATAAACGCCATTAATTTTATGGCATTTGTAAAACGCCATAAATAAATCGTATTCTTAAAAATTATAGCATTTTTGTATTTAAACGCCATAAAAGATATTTTTAATAGCATTTTATAAAAAACGCCATGTTTCAAATCTCATCAATGAGGATATATGTAGTAGTGTTGCTGATTGTTGGATTACGCTTTCGATAACTTTTGTTGTTCGACATTTAAGGTAAGTTCCTTTATGGTCTTACTCAGACTGATCAGATGAAAACCTTGTGCTTGTGATCATATGACATACTAGGTGTTGCAGAAGCATTGGAGCATGCCATCTAGTATCATGCTAGGGTTGCACACCTGAATGAGCATTCGATTACTCTTTGTGTTTAAGAAGCAGAACGACCGTTAGAGTCTTTGCTAGGGTCATAGGATAATCCAGCACCATCGGGTTTGTCCTGAATCATTATTGTCGATATATGAGATGAGCTTGATTATGTGCAAACTTACCACTTGTGGGTGGAATTGCTATGCTATAGCACTGAGCTGGCCAACATTTGCCCTAACGGGAAGGGGGGTGGAGATGTTTGACTCTTTGTGATGTTATGGAGAGCTGTTAAGAGAAGCTGTTGGCTTTATTTTTTTGCTGTCATGAATTGGAATGTTCCATCGGGCTTGTTGGGTCTAATTTTTGGCTGGTTCTTTAAATTCTTAGAGCTAGGGGTGGGCCGGATTTAATGGATTTTTCAAAAGCTTAGTGTGAGGTATACTTTTGGGTTGATGTAAGTTTGTATATGGCCCCAGTCTGTTAGTTAGGCTGAGAAAGTCTGGGCCTTTTTTTATTTAACAAATATTTCCTCTTGGTGTTGGAATATTTGTTAAATATTTAATTGGCCCTTTGACCTTATTTTTGGTTCTTATTTCGGATTGGAGTACATAGTGGAGACCTTAGGGGCTGTAGATTTGATTTATTTTGTTGTGAGCACTTTTGAGTGGGGATATGTGGGTAGTCTCACTTTTTCGGAAAACCCTTGGTTTGGTTTTCCTCTTTGTTACTCTTTGACATTTGTCACCGTCTATATATTTACCTTTTCAGGAAGGGGGCAGAGGTAAGAGAGGGATATGCCACTTGACATTCTTTCAGCTATTTATCGTATTTCCGCATATTATATCCTGATAAGCATGACTTGCGTGTTTAAATTTTGTTATGCATTAGAAGCATTTTTATTATAGGTATAGCGTATGTGTATGTCTGCTTATGAGACCCAGAATGCGATAGGGCCAGGTCTGATCCTTGCCCCGCATGTATTTTTAGGTTTGTTTTGCAGTTATGCTTTCTCTATCCTTCTATGGTGTGGGAAACCTCATGGGCGATTGCAAAGAAAATGTCTTACCCCCGCTAATTCAGCTTAAGGATTTCTGATAATATGTTTTGAGGTTTTGGTTTTGACCCGACCTCGTCGTAGCAAGTTGTACTTTACTTTCCGCCTTCGCAATTTCTTTCAAAATAAATTTCCACGACTTAGTCTTTATGGCAGGTTAAGGGTACTCAATGGCCCTTCGATTATTTTGGGGTTCAAAATCCCTGTTTTAAAGTACTGATTCCTTGATGTTTGAAACCTCGACCCGTACCTGAATTGCAAGATCCGAACGAAGGTACTTAACCTTCAAAACGTAATCCGGATATTTATATTCGGGTCATCACAGAGTTGGTATTAGAGCTAAGTTGTGCAATTCGGGTACAAAAGGGTCAGGTGTAGATTTTGGAAACCGCCCATTGATTTCAAAGGATTTTGAAAGGGTTTTTAAAGGGGGAAAATGAACTTAATAAGTCTAACCCAAATGAACTAAATATGAACTTGGCCTAAGAAATAAGAGGAATCAACCAAGGGGATCGAATGGGTAGAAAAGGCGCTAGACTATCCCTATTGGATGTAGTTGGGACGGGTAGGCAAAATGTAGCTTATTCTTTACAGATAGGCCTGGAAGACTCCAAGGAATTGCGCCGCGGTGGTTGGAGTAGCAAATAGGTAGAGACCGCGAGATATTTGCCCCTCCGGCCATTCGCTCCTCGAAGAGCGACTTTAGATAACTTGATGTGTTTTATATATCAATTGGGCGTGAGGATGATCTCCCACGAAGGAGATCATTATGATCGTCTTTGATTGCTTTTGTGTTGGGTGTTAACTGACCCTCGAATATGCAACAGTATGGTCGATACTCGACGCGGATCCATCGTGCGTGGGGGCCCAACACGTAGAGAACGAGGACGACCTCGTCGAGTTGAGATGGACGAGGCAGTCGGCGGGGCTCAGGACCCTGGAGGTGCAGAGATTCCGGCTCCCCAGCCAACGAAGATTTAGAGGAAGATGGATAGGACAACACTGATCGAGATGCTACGAGGACTTGTCGGAGATCCTCCGCCGAATGCGCGCGCCAGAGATTCAGATTCCCATCGGACAACTAGTTGAGCCAGAGCGGGAGATTCCAGTCGGAAAACCAGCGGAGCCAGCCCCTGTCGATGCACGCCCTGAGAAACGTGTTGATTGTGTTTGAGCATTGGGACATTGCGACCCGCCTCACTTCTTAGGAGCATCTGGAGATAACATTGAGGCATGGCTGAGGCAGATCGATAGTACATTCGACTTTATCGATGCCCCTGCTTTCGAACGCCAGAGGCTGTCCGCAGGTCTTCTGCGGAAGGACGCCTTCGATCGTTGGTCCGTCTATAAGGCGGACAAAGCTTAGTGGGGCTATGAGGAGTTTCGTGCTCTGCTGCTTCGTGAGTATTGTCCGCCCGGGACACAGAATGCTCGAGAGGTTACTTTCATGTGTGCTGCTTATGATCCTTCCCTTTCTGTCTCGGAGATTATTTGTCAATTCAAGAGAGAGTTGATCTACTGCGCTCACCTCTGCCCCAAACTCCTCGTCCGAGTTGTCCTCCTCGGATGCACCATCATCATCTTTGTGCTGCTCCCCAGCAGCATCCTGCTCCTGTCCGACCTCACCCTCTCTCATTGCAGACCCAGACGCCCCAGCCTCCCGGGGACCGCACACAGAACCCCCCTCTGAGGCCCGCTCTGCTCTGTCGCCCCGATGTGGTGTAGAATGTACATCAACCAAGACTGCTGGAGGAAATGGATCCAGCACCGGCCTATGAGGATCCATTAGCATCATATTGTCTACGTTCTCCGCGTAATCCTCCACTCGCAACGGTGGCACCTCCGTAGGAGGAACATGCAGACAAGCGCGAAACTCTCCCATCAACTCGCCCACACGAGCATTATTGATATGGCCACCCTCCGCAGATGTCTCTAAATCCACCACTGCAACAACACTCTTCAGCTTCTTCGTAAACTTGCCACACGAAGAGGCTGAAATAATCCGTTTGAGGAACCGATCTCCTTCCTCCCCACCCTCGACCCCACGCTTACGCGTTTCTTGCAATTATGCGACAAATTTTTTCCTCACCTGTCATCAGGGGCGGAGCTAGGCCTGGAAAAAAAATACAAAACAATATTAATTTTTTTTACATATATTTAAAAGATATTTGAAACAAGAGTGTTGTCTAGCTCAAGTGGTAAAGGAAGGAAGGAAGGAATGAGAACCAAAAGGTCTTAGGTCCAAATCTCAAATGCTTCACTTTTTATTTCTTTTACTATTTCATTAATTCTTCTTCATTTCTATCTATATTTTTTTTGTTTCTATCAACTATTTCATTTAAAAAATGTCATATTTATGTTTTACTATATCATTAATTCTTTTTGATTTCTATCTATATTTTATTTTTGTTTCTATCAACTATTTCATTAAAAAAACTATCATATATATATTTAAAATAAAAAAATCACAATTTTAGTGTTTTTTCAATTATTTCTTAGAAAGAATCTTTTTAATAAGTATACACAAAAAAAATATTTCACGAAATTTTTTTTTAGCACCCCCGAAAATAAATCATAGCTCCGCCACTGCCTGTCATATTCATTGTTCCCATTTATTATAAGATTTTTTTTAATATTGTAATTTTTTTTACTTATAATGTGTTTCACTCCATTTATTATAAAATTTTTGGACATTGTAATTTATGTATTTGTACTCTCTAATTTTTCCCAGCATCGTTTCGTTTGTCACGCATATTTCATTCCAGTCCAACTTAATTTTTTACTTATAATTTATGTATCTATAATCTCTAGTTACTTACTAAAACCCAACTAATGTTGTAAACTAATTTGTAACATTAACATCGTACATTATTTATGTTACGAAGATTACATTATTCATATTCGAACGAATACATTATTCATATTCTGACGAATGTTGTAATTTTAAAATTAACATTGTACATTATTATATTCTGAATTTCTGACGACTACATGCCTAACTATTTTTTCCTAATTTTTCTTGCTACATATTTTTTTTATATCCAAATAGGCAAATAGCACATATCAAAATATTTTTTTAAAACATTAAGCGTGAAATAACACATAAATATATGATTAAATATTTATTCTAAAAATTATGCATGGTTTCAGAGTAAAAAAATGACTTAAAGAGTAAAAAAATTCCTTACCTCCGCCACCACTCACGAGTGTTTATCTCGGTTGCGGACGCAACACTCTTTTTCCTTCAGTCGCCGCCGCCGTCAACGATGCCTTAGCCGCCTCAACCCGGCCGCTGCAACCCGTTCCTCTTCCGCTACCCTCTCCAACAACTAATCTCTCTACAACGTCCGATCTTCCGCCACCGTCATCTACATCTCCGCCAATGCCGCTTCAACCGTCACCTCCCGGGCCGCCGACCGACTCCCTTCTCTGCCCCCATCAATAATATCCCGCGTCCGACTACCTAACCGCGTCATCGTTGTATCCAATGCCCTCTCCTCCCGAATCTCCACCGGTCTCGCCAGATCCGCCTCCTCCGGCCTCTATATTTCCACCGACCCTGCCGTCGATGCCCTCTCCATTTCCACCGAGCATGCCTCCGCTGCCCTCTCCATTTCCACCGAGCATGCCCCTGCCGACCTCTCCATTTCCACCGACCCTGCCCCCGTCGACCTCGCCAACACCTTCTCCGCCGCCCCCTCCATCTCCAGCTTCTCACCCGATTCCCAATCCAACGCCGCCAACAGTTCCTCCATCGTCACCATATCCGCCTCCTCCGTCGACCTAGTTGTCGGATCCAATGGGCCGCTACCACCTACCTCGCTCCGCTACTCCTTCCATCCCTCATTTTTCCTCCCAAGCCCTCTCTCTCGCACTCTTTGGCGGAATAAAAGGCTTACCTCTCACCGTTGTCGCTCTCTTTGTCCGAATCGAATGATATGACTACGGATTTTGAAAGATTACACCATCGTCGATTAGGATTGCGAATCGTACTTAATACACCAGATTAGTCCACAACCCGATGCAGAGTCATTTCGAATTCCCCTTATGTCGCGTTTGGTTACATTTCAAAATTAGGCGGGGTAGTCCGCAACACGATGTAGAGTCGTTTCAAATTCCCTCTATGCCGCATTTGGTTACATTTCAAAATTAGTCCTCATCCTAACGCGGACCTCTCTCCGCAACTTCTTGCGGACGTTTTGCCGAGGACCCCATTTAGGCCGTGTTTGGCACGATGCTTGGGGCGGTCCGCAATTCATAACGTAGCTTGGTCCGCAAGAGGTCGCGCAGATTAGCGATGTATCTAGTAAAAATTACCCGTGTATTTATCTCTCCTTTTTTTTTTGCATTCAAAAACCCCGAACAGGTGAGGCACTCGAAAAAAAAAATTCCGAATTCGAATAGCTTAACCGTATCGGATACCCGTTGTAAGATGGTTCGTATATGGTTTTAGCTTTTTTATCTAAATGATTTCGGGCACCCGACACGATTATCCGGTTTGTGTTGGGTACCCGGATATGCCCACCCCTATAGACAAATCATCAAAATTTACAGGTTTTGGATTTCTGCCTTGTAAATTCATTAGTTTAAGTGGTGTTTCTCTTTCATATAGGGTTCGTATGGGACGTAGTTAATAACAGGCTAAAATTATAAACAGGGTAAAATTTATAAACTGTTGGTAAAAGTAGTTAAAAATTTATGAAAAACTATAAATTTCGTATGGGACGAAAAAGTGTTTATTTGTAAAAAAAAGTGGTGTTTATTTGGTTATTATTAGAGGTATTATGATACTTTCAAACCAAATAAACAAATTAACACCAAATAAACACCAAAAAAGTAGCTTGATGTAGCTTTTTTTTAACACTGTTTTTAAACAACAAAATCTGTTTTTTAAGCATCTAAACACTGTTTTTTTTAACACCCACATTTTAACACTTTTTTAAGTGTTTTTTTTTTTGCCCATACACACCCACAGTGTATGTGTGTAAGTGATATCATTTTTTATTGTAGCCCATGCTCCAGGAGTTTGGGAAGCAAAATCCACAGTTTCTTAGATTAATCGAAGACCATCGTACCGAGTTTCTTAAACTTAGTATTTGGACGTGGGAAGCCTATAAAGTCAACGACTCTCCCTTAATCAAAAAGGTAATATCTATAAAAAATGAGTTACTAACACTTGCAGGATCGGAGGAACAAACTCAAATGCTGCTAAGCTCAAACGAGTTTCATATGAATTTTTCAGGAGGAAAGCAATGAAGCCTCCATGGTGTCCAGTTGTGTGGGATGCAACAATCATACCTAAGCACTCCTTTATCCTATGGCTGGAAGCTAAAAAAAAGACTAGCCACGAAGGACAAAATTAAAACAAGGGAAGTTGACTTAGGTTGCGCATTTTGCGACCAAGCAATTGAAACTCATGAACATTTATTTTTTGGTTGTAATTTTTCCTCCCACATTTGGTCTTAGGTAAAGCATTGGCTAGGCCTCTGGAGGAGAATGACCACACTGCAGGGAGCTCTCCAGTGGATGAAGAAGGAAGCAAGAGGAAGGAGTTGGCAATCCAAAGCAAAAAGAATAGGCCTAGCTTCCACCGTCTATCATATCTGGAAGGCTAGAAACATGAAGATTTTTGAAGAGACTACAAAGAGCCTGGATGAAATCATCCATATCATCAAAGTTCATGTGTACAAGGTGCTAAGTCAAAGGTTTTCACTGCACTTCAACGTTGCACCTATACTACAAGAAGGGCTGAGGAGTGACTTTCTAATGAAGAGACTTTCTAATGAAGAGGACTAGCTACACTGGAGAGACTTTCTAATGAAGAGGAATATGTGCACAACTGCCCCTTTTGCATCCTGCTGTGCAATGATTAACAAAAATCAACAACCAACATCAACTGCCAGACCCGAGTTTAAAGAAAGAAGTGTGTAGGTAACCTTTTGTCTCTTGTTGCTTCACCAATGTGTTTGGGTCCTCAGATTTGTAACGCTGTAAAGAGGCGGTAATTTTTGAAATAGGGAGGCTAAATATGGGATTAGGGTGCTCAAAGTGTTAGGGTGAAATCTCCTTGATGGCCGAGCCGAAGGGGAGGTCTCACCTTAACACTTGAGATGTGTGTCCGACTTCTGATAGCCGGGGCTTGAAGAGATACGAACCACACATGGACATCGTCCCACACCCTTATGGTCAAATTAGGATGTGAGCCGTACTCACTTTAAAGGCCACAATAAAGCTAGCCTCGACTGTAGCCTATGGTCCAATCAAACCCCTTCTGTACATATTTAAATTTCAGCAATATATTTACCTTTAAAATAAAATAAAAAAAACTTCTGAATGAACCCTTGATATGGTTCAGAAGGGTGAGTTGCTTTGACCCCTTTGAGAAAGATGAAAATAGATGTCATTTATTTTAAATGACGGATTAGAATGATGGTTGTATTATTTAAAAAAAAAGTTTACCTTTTCATCAACATCTGAAAGTGAAATGAAGCTTAAGCAGGGTAATGGACGAATTAGCTCACATAATCTGAACAACTAATGTATGTGCATATATTGTAGAATTTGGGATCGTACGTGGTTTATGGAGTCATTAACTCCTACTCTGAACAAATCTCAGTTGTCAAGTCAAGCAACTATCTCAATATCTTTTCTTGAGCACTTTTGATGGCTTGAAATATGGTTTCTTCTTTATAGGGATATGTTTGACCAGCTTGAGAAGAACAATAGGCTATTGAGCGTGTATGTAGATTTGCTTCCACTGATCGGAACTCTTAATCCCATATATCTTATTACCCGGCCCCTTGCTGTACAGTGTTGCCATCCTTATTGCTTGCTTATGTGGAATAAGCTAATACAATACGTACGCCATGTCTGTAAGGGCGTGCGTTTGGTAACCATACTCGATCATAATGCAAATCATACTGGTATAGTAATTGATAAGGCTAGGTAGGTGGATAAGAGGGTGTGATAATGTAACTCACTATGAATTCACCATGCTATTTCTGCCCTTTTTTTCTTCTTCTTGTGCTAATGCTTGTAAGTGTTTGGAGAACTGAGTCCTTAGTGGATCTCAGAGGCCTACTCCTGTATATATATCAATGGGTGACAAACCTGAGGGTACAATCGTAACTGTACATGATATGGACATATATAAATAATATAATGCTAACATCCTCCCTCAGTCGCAGCTAGAGGTGAGCGAATAGCAAGACTGGAACGAAAAGAAGTAAAAAGAGGAGTAGGTAAGCCTTTTGTGAAAATGTCCGCATATTGATGTGCGGAAGGGACATGAAGAACTCGGACCTGGCCAAGGGCGACCTTGTCTCTGACGAAATGGATGTCAATCTCGATATGCTTCGTCCGCTGGTGCTGAACTGGGTTCGATGACAAATAAACAACGGAGACATTGTCGCAGTAGACCAGGGTAGCCGATCGAAGGGGTACACGGAGCTCGCAGAGAAGGTTGCGGAGCCAGCAGGTCTCAGCCACGGCATTGGCAACGCCACGATACTCGGCCTCGGCACTCGAGCGGGAGATGGTGGCCTGACGCTTGGAGGACCACGAGACTAGATTGTCGCCAAGGTACACTGCGAAACCAGATGTGGAGCGGCGAGTTTCAGGACAACCCGCCCAGTCAGCATCAGAATAGGCGGTGAGGGAGTCAAACTGGCTGCGACCGAGATGTAAACCCATGTCAGAGGTGCCCTTGATGTACCGGATAATCCTCTTGAGCGCCTGAAGATGGTGCTCGCGGGGATCATGCATGTATAAGCAGATCTGCTGGACGGCGAAGGCAATGTCCGGTTTGGTGAATGTCAGATACTGGAGAGCACCGGCTAGACTGCGGTAGGCTGTAGGATCCTCAACCTTGGGACTGGAGGCAGCGTCTAGCTTGGACTTGCTGTCGACAGGGGTGGTGGCGGGCTTGCAAGACGACATGCCGGCTTTGTCGACGATCTCAAGAGCATACTTCTGCTGATGAAGAAACAGTGCAGTAGGAGTGCGTGAGACAGAGACGCCGAGGAAGTAGCTTAGAGAACCGAGATCAGTCATGGCAAATTCTGAACGCAGCAGGACCATTAGCCTAGACAGGAGGGATGTAGAGGAAGCGGTGAGCACAATGTCATCGACGTACAGGAGAAGATAGGCGGTGTCAGACCCTGAGTGGAACACAAAGAGGGAGTGATCAGACTGACTGCCCTGAAATCCAATGCTAGTGAGGTACGTGGCGAATCGCTGATACCAGGCGCGAGGCGCCTGTTTCAACCCATAGAGAGACTTCCGGAGAAGGCAGACGTGAGATGGGCGGGTGCGATCATAGAAGCCTGGTGGCTGATGCATATACACAGTCTCCTGAAGGTTGCCGTGAAGAAAGGCATTCTTGACGTCAAGCTGATGGATAGGCCAGTCCTTGGTAAGGGCGATACTCAGAACTGTGCGGATGGTGGCCGGTTTGACGACCGGGCTGAACGTCTCGTCACAATCAACTCCAACTTCCTGCGACTTGCCGTTGACCACTAGGCGAGCCTTATGTCGCTCAAGAGTCCCGTCTGACCTGTACTTATGCTTGAACAACCACATGCAGTTAATGATATTAGTGTCCCGAGGCCTTGGAACGAGGTCCCACGTGCCGTTTTTAATAAGAGCACTAAACTCATCCATCATGGCGGCATGCCAGTTCGGGTCCTGCAAGGCCTTGTGGGGTGATTTGGGGAGAGGGGATATGTCGGGGGATGGAGTGAGAAGGTTGTATTTGGGGTTAGGTTTGAAGATCCCGGACTGAGACCGGGTCTTCATGGATGGGGCGGGGGGTGCAGGCGGAGGCGGGTGGTTAAGTGGGGCTACCTGCGAGGGGGGAAGGAGAGGGTTTTGGTTTGCGGCAGGCTGTGCGGCGGGCGCCGCAAGGGGTGCTGCGGGTGCCGCATTGTGCTGCGCCCGCCGCCAATCAAATTGGGCAAGGGTTTGGGTTGCGGCGGGCGCCGCCAGGGGAGATGACCCCGCTGCATGGGTTGCTGCGGGCGCAGCATTGTGCTGCGCCCGCCGCCAATCAAATTAGGCGGGGGGTCTGGTTTGTTGTGGGCGTTGTTCCGGATGAAGCTTGTTGAAATATGTGGCGAAGGAGGGGTGGGAAGTCGTCAGAATTTGGTGATGTGGATGGGTTGGGAACAACAGGGGTGGGTGGTGTGGCGAAAGGGAAGGTCTGTTCGTCGAAAATCACATGGCGCGAAGTGACAACCCGATTGGTATCCAAGCGAAGACAACGGTAGCCTCGATGGTGTGGGGAGATGCCCAAGAAGACACATTTGGTGGAACGTGGGGAGAGCTTGTGATGGGCGGTGGCACTCATGTTGGGGAAACAGAGACATCCAAACACTCTAATGTGATCGTAGGACGGGTAGCGCTTGTAGAGTGCCAAGGTTGGGATGGAGTTGCCAATTGCTTTGGAGGGAAGTATATTGTGGAGAAAGGTGGCCATGTGAAGTGCCTCAACCCAAAAGGAGAGGGGGAGAGAGGCGTGATGTAGGAGTGTTCGAGTTTTGTCATTGAGGGTGCGGAGGATGCGTTCCGCCTTGCCATTTTGTGGAGAGGTTTGAGGACAAGAGAAGCGGAGGGCTATCCCCTGGTGTTGACAAAAGGAGCGGACGACAGTATTGTCAAATTCGCCTCCCATGTCGCACTGAATAGCCTTGACAGGCAAATTGAATTGCGTGCGGACAAATGTGTGAAAGTTTACAATATGACTTTGTGTTTCCGATTTGTGGCGTAGGGGAAAAACCCAAACAAAATTGGTGAAATCATCAAGGACAACCAAATAGTATCGAAAACCACTAGCACTCGGAATAGGAGATGTCCACAAGTCACAATGTATAATATCAAATGGTGCAAAAGTATGGGAATGGGAGAGACTAAAGGGTAGTCTTTTGCTCTTGGTAATTTGACATGAAGAACAAACGGCGGAGGCCTTATGACAAGAAATAAAATGGTTTGAACGGAGAGTGTCCAGGACATGGTCGCCAGGGTGTCCTAGACGAGCATGCTAGACGTCCGAACGGAGAATGATGTTGGCAGAGGGGACGGCGAGAGGTGTCTGACTGGCTGCGGTGGTTACTGGGTATAAGTCTCCTGAGCTATTGCACCGCATTACTGGGGTGCCCGTACGTAGATCCGTCACAAGAAAACCAAACGGGTCAAATTGAATCGCCACGTGATTATCGATGGTGAATTGGCGAACGGAGATAAGGTTTTTGACAATGGCAGGGGCAAGGAGCACATTATTGAGTTTCAAAGGACAGTCAGTGGGTAGGGTAGCAGGGCCCGAACCAACAATTGGAATACGATTTCCGTTCCCGACATAAACCGAAGGCAAAGTGCTAGAATTAAAAACAGTTTGTAGGTTACCTGGATTGTTCGTCATGTGAGAAGAGGCCCCGGTATCCATATACCAATTTCCGTCCGGCTGCTGAAGACCCAAAGGGGCCGTGGGTTGCGACAACGACGCCGCTGGTTGTGTTGTAGACAGCGCCTGTGGTGGAGGGTGGGGAACCGGGTAGCAGTAGGGTTGCTGCAGGTAGGGTAGCGGGTAGCCGGCCCAGGGCTGAGGCCAGTACGACGAAGGGCTAGGTCGGGTGTCCTCCCTGAGTAGCATGTTGGGAGCGACGAGGAAAGGCGACATCGGGGAATTGACTGTGTCGGTCATTGCGAGGGGTTGGGGCAAGAGAGAGGCGGCGGCGGCGGCAAGGGTGCAAGGGGCAGCGGCGGCGGCTAGGGGTAGCGGCGGCGGCTGCGACGGCTAGGGCGGCGGCGGCAGGAAGGGGTGGCGGCGGCGGCTTAGGAGCGGCGGCGGCGGCGGATCGTAGGTGTGAAACGAAAAATTAGGGTTTCACACAAGGCTGTGATACCATGTAAGTGTTTGGAGAACTGAGTCCTTAGTGGATCTCAGAGGCCTACTCCTGTATATATATCAATGGGTGACAACCCTGAGGGTACAATCGTAACTGTACATGATATGGACATATATAAATAATATAATGCTAACAATGCTATGGTATTGGATTTTGTCCTGCAGCTTGAGGCAATGGTTGATAGAGCACTAGTGATTGAAGCATTTCTGGCCTGTGATGTGACCACAACGAATAACTCGCAGCTAACTACTTGTTGGAGCATGCTGATGAACTCAATCAAGACTAGATTTCGGGGATTCTCTCTCACTCATCATTCATACTGCTGCAATTTTTAGGCCCATTAGAATTGTCTTGCCGTATAAAAGAACACAAATGAAACAACGAACATATTGCAATTGTGAAAGGCATTTTTTTGGGGGCTTTTGCTTGTTTCTAACACAAATTTCAATGTTATATCACTAATTAACAATATTATATGTAAAGAAAACCGTGATTAATTCTAGAAGATATTTTTAGTTTATATGTAATATATATATATCGAGGTTGGTTCCGATGTACTCAACCTTTAACGTGTATCATATATTCAGAAATTATTCGTCTATTTGTTCATGATTATTCGTCTGTTTTCACATAATTATTCATCTGTAAAAAGAGTGTAAAAAATGTAAATTTTATTCTAACGAATAATTGTCCAATACCACCGAATAATTTCATTCCAGCGAATAATCTCCCAATACCATCGAATAATCAGAAGTTACTTTTAATCTCCTCCGTTGATCTTCTTAATTCAATGGCCCAAATTTGTTCAAAAGATACACGCTAAGGGCTGAGTACATATGATCTATCCTCTATATATATAGGGGAGGGTTCAAGTGAGAAGAATTTCTACCGATGAGAAGGAAAGAAGGATTCCCATTGGTCCGTTTCACTAGAAAAAATTAAAGCCTCACGCGCCAGAAAGTTATCCATCTCCCACCTCCTCCAACCTCCACTCCGTACTCTCCCTCTCCTCTCTCGACGCTTCCTCCGGCCACCGCTGCTTCGACTGCGTCCACCGCAACGGATCCTCCCTCGCCGCTGTTGGAATGGTGGTTGTCCCACATCGGTAGTTTAGAGAATACTTGAACAACATATAAGGTTGGTGGGCTACTCCTCTCATTGCCAATTGGTTTTGAGATGGAACCCCGTTCGGGTTTATGTGTTGTTCGAGTCTCCCGTATGTGGGCCCACACACACGATCTCCCTCCAGCGTCTTGACCCGCACCAGGACCAACCGAGTTTAACATGGTATCAGAGCCGGGTTCGGCTAGTTTCGGTCTTCGGATTGGTGGGGTCGATGGCTGGCCTTGTGGCATGTCGCGGACATTGGTTCCCATATAAGCGCATGTGGCAAGTGCAACTTGTTGGCTAAAAATGTCGTTGCACTTGAGGGGGCGTGTTGGAATGGTGGTTGTCCCACATCGGTAGTTTAGAGAATACTTGAACAACATATAAGGTTGGTGGGCTACTTCTCTCATTGCCAATTGGTTTTGAGATGGAACCCCGTTCGGGTTTATGTGTTGTTCGAGTCTCCCGTATGTGGGCCAACACACACGACCTCCCTCCAGCGTCTTGACCCGCACCAGGACCAACCGAGTTTAACAAGGTGACTTACCGATCTCCCGATGCCTCCCTCCTTTTCCGGTGTCGGAGCCTCCATCTCCGAGATGCTACCAGACCTCGACCTCAGCTTGCTCCGACGAGATTTCGAGCCTTGCGCTCTGCCCCTCCATCACCCCCTCGACCTCGCCTCGCCGCCTCCTATGGCTTTCCAGGGAGCCACAGATCTGATGCCGTCTACTGTGGGAGGAGAGCGGGTGTAGGTGCAGGTCGGCGCGGAGCACGTGACGTGCTCGGAGGATGCCGCGATTTTCGTGGCGCTGGCGGCTGCGGCGGACCTCAGCGTCGACGCTTGCTTGCCCTTCTCCCAGAAGCTGCGAAAGGAGCTTATACATCCCGGTGAGGAGGTCGTCGTTTGACGTTGATTGGCATTGTTTTGTTCAACTACGATGTACACAACTACATATTCATTTTTGTTGGTATTCTATTCTTCGAGGATTGGAGATGTAAAATTTTTATTTTATAAATAGAGATTGGTTTAGTGTCTAAACAGAGGTTGGTTTAGTGACTAAATGAAGTTAGTTCAATGGCTAAATAGAGGTTAGTTCAGTGACTAAATGAGGTTGGTTCAATGGCTAAATAGAGGTTGGTTCAGTGGCTAAATAGAGAGAGGTTCAGTGACTAAATAGAGATTGGTTTAGTGAACCATTTTATTTTAAAATTAATTAATTAATTAAAAATAAACATTAAAAGAAAGTAAAAGAAGAATGAAAATTTTATAATTATTAAATAGTAGTGGTTCATGAAATAAATTATAATGGTTCATCAAATAAAGAGTAGTGGTTCATGAAACATTTTATTTTAATATATTTAATCTCATTTTTTTTAAAAAAATTATAAAAATGTGAAACTTTTTAGGTTCATGAACCACTTCTTTATAGCTTCATGAACCACTTCTTTATAACTTGTGAACCCTGTGAATCACTACAAATAAAATGGCTGAACCATTGTGAAAAAAGTTGTTGAACCACTGTGAATAAAATTGCTGAACCACTGTGAATAAAATTGCTGAACCACTGTGAATAAAATTGTTGAACCACTGTGAATAAAATTGCTGAGCAACTGTGAATAAAATTATCGAACCACTATGAATAAAATTGATGAACCACTTCTTGACAATTTTTTTTTCAACAAAACATATACAAAGTGGGTGTCTATGTGTAGATAAAATTAAATTACACCCAAATATATATTTTTTTTATATTTTTTTAACAAGTGAAAATGCCAAAAAATGATTTTTAAAAGTTCATGTGAACACTTTTACATGTACGGGTGGGTGTTACTAATTAATTGGGGGAAACCGCGTGTCTCCGAATTTTAATTCACTTTTGCACATGTGGACCAATCCAATTGCTTCTTTCCTTCTCACTTTTGGAGTTGTGTGTATCCGAACCCAACCATATATATATATATATATATATATATATATATATATATATATATATATATATATATATATATATATATAATATGGATCATGTGTACACAAGCCTTATTGTGTATCATGTATACAAATCTCGGCCTTTGGATCAAATCAAATCAAAGGCTCACAATAATCAAAATAAAGAAAAGAGAAAAGAAAAGAAAAGGGGGGTTGTGAATAGTGACGAGGGAAGTAATTTTTTGGTTTTTTTTGTTATTTTCGACCATTTTTAAAAAATATTTTTATTTTTTTAGGATGTAATTTATTTTTATCTACCTATAGACACCCACTTTGCATATGTTTTGCGAAAAAAAAAATTTACGATAACAATTGAGCTTAAGAGTTCTCGTTTTGTTTGTGCCCAGTTTTATTATTCGGTGGAATTGGTGGGTTTTTTGATATTTTTCATTAAATTATTTATGTTTATTCAGTGGAATGTAGTGTTTTTTTTGTAGTTCGAAATCATTTGGAGCCACATTGAGCTTAAGGGTTTTTGTATTATTCATACCCATATTGATTATTCATTAGAGTTGGTGATTTTTTTGATATTATTATTTGAATTATGAATATTTACTCAATGGAATGTGTGTTTTTTTTTACCAATTTCTTTGAATATGCTACCGAATAATGTTTTATTTTTTGTCCATTGATCTTCGCTAAAATAAAACATTATTCGGTAGCATATTCAATTAATTGGTAAAAAAACACACATTACATTGAGTAAATACTCATAATTCGTCAATACGATCGAATAATATTGTAACAACATCGAATAATTAAGCTATACCATTGAATAATAAAGCAATATCATCGCATAATCCGTCAATACGATCGAATAATATAGTAATACCATCGAATAATCAAAATGACTAACCTACAAAACAGACTCATACGATTGAATAATCCTTCATATACTAGTGCATAATCATTCATACGCAACTGCATAATCATCTATGGGAATCAACGGCTCAGATTCCTCTATGGGAATCAACGGCTCAGATTTGTGTACATGATACTCGTTAAGGGCTGAGTACACCAGAACCAACCCATATATATATATTTATTTATTTATTTATTGAAAGCAAACTCAAGGGACTCTTTCTTTTTAAGCAAAAGTTGGAATAACAATAATCATTCCGAAATGGCTCATCGAAAAGGACCTGTGGGTAGTACCCATAGGTCCCCGGTTCGAACCCCGAAATGGTCGCTCTTTGTTTACCAATTCAAGGAAAAACAACTGTTTGAAACCAAGTACATAGAATGAATGAATTGAAATGTTATTACTATTAAGGAATTTTTGAAATGAAACCATGCATTGAATGAGCAAATTTCCGTTCGGTCAAGGAGGGCTTGCATAACATAAGAGATCTTGTACACAAATATAAGAAAACTTACTCTTTTATTTAGGGATACACGATAAAAATCTGGGTGACAGGTTGATTTACCATCCAATAGTGTCCATTAACCAAAGTCAAGAGCTAATGGAGTCAAGATCGGAATGATGCAGCAGCCTTGAAAACCTTATCATGCACCCACTGCATTGATTTCACGAAAAACATGCATACACCGAAACGAGACAAACAATCACATGAGATCTTGAACATCAAGTACGATCATCTCTAGAAAACTTACTGAAAAGGAATAGAATAATCAGTTTCCAAATTGGTTTTAACACTAGTTTTTAGTAATTAGTCCCTTCGTTCATGTTCATTTGTCGTTCACTATTTACACATTTTTATAAAGATAACAAAAACTATGTAAAATATGTATTTTTCAATTTCATACTTTAGTAATTAGTCTTATTTCGTGCATTAGAATATGTTAACTTAATATTTTAAAATTAAGTCAATTATTTATTAAAAAATCTATTAAAAATATCAAATAAATGCAATAAATTTGAATTACAATATCATAATACATATAGATTCAAAAATATTTGTACTTAATTATATTGAAACTATGTAAAAGATATTTATAACTTAAAACACATATTTTTAATCACAACTTAAAAGTTTCTTATATTATTACAAAATACTTTACTATATGGAGTATAAAGTATCATTGGTTAGAAAAAGGAAAAATCTATTATAAAAAAAGTTTTATAAAAATTAAAAAAATAATAAAGAAAAAGATTAAATATTAATTGTTTTCTTATTACATTAATAAAAAAAAAACTACAAACTAGTACAGATAAATAGATAGATCGATTGGTAAATTGATTGTTAGACCCATTTTCTTATTAGATTAGTATTTTAAACCAAAAAAAGCTGATCTAAAAGAGGTTTTAGCCCAAAATTGTGTTAACAAAAATAAATTTAAGTATGATAGGGTTTCACTAATTTAAGTATTTGGTGAAAATTTTAACAAATTCTGAAATCTTAGTTTTTCCTCCATCCGTCCCCTTTTCACTATTTTGGCTCATCAAAACCTGGTTTACCTACCTCCATTATTCCTTCAACCTTCTTCTGATTCCTCACAAATACAAATAATTATTTGAATTACGGTATTGCTTGTCTCTCCTTTCACATCAATTTCAATTTTGATTCCACAATTAATCATTCTTCCAAATTGTTATTCAATTTCCCTCTTTTCTATTGTTGTTTGTTTGGTTTCTCATATATATATAAAAGTAGTAATCATTCATCGCTATATTATGAATTTCATTCCATTAATCATTGTATTGCATTTTCCCTTTTTTGTTTGATTGTAGAGTTACGGATTCAAAGCGTTTGTTTATGATTCAACGGCAAATCAAATGCATCCGCATTGTTAATAAGTCTGCGAAGCTGCTACAACAACGCTGATTGATTTGAATTTGAGATTTTTTTTTTAATTCGGAATAACTCTTCACAGTAAAAACAAAATTATGGAGAAAAGGAAGTATCCGGTAGGGGTGGAGCACTATACGTTGTATGAAGAAATCGGTGAAGGCGTGAGTGCTAAAGTTCATCGCGCCCTTTGCGTTCAATGGAACGAGATCGTCGCCATCAAAATCCTCGATTTTGAAAGACAAAATGCCGATTTGGTAATACATTTTCTACTTTTACTATCTACTATATGAATAACTTGTTAGATTGTTAATTTGCAATGGAGTTTGAATTTTGAGTTTGAGTTTGTTCCTAATTTGGGGATGGCGATTTAGAGTAGCATATGCCGCGAGGCACAGACGATGAATTTAGTTGATCACCCGAATCTTCTCAAGTCGAATTGTTCATTTGTGGCTGGGCAATACCTGTGGGTTGTGATGCCGTACATGACTGGGGGTTCATGCCTTCACATCCTCAAGGCTGCTTTTCAAGACGGGTTCGAGGAAGTTGCCATTGCCACCATACTCCGCGAAGTCTTGAAGGGTTTGGACTATCTCCATCAACAAGGCCACATACACCGTGATGTCAAAGTTCGTAAACAGCTCAATTGAAAGATGGATTGCATCAAGCAATAAGACTACACTGGGTTTCTTACTCCCTTTTTTCTTTATAACTTGTTTATAGGCTGGGAATATTCTCATCGATGGCCATGGTGGTATTAAGCTTGGAGATTTCGGTGTTTCAGCTTGTTTATTCGATTCAGGTGATAGGACTCGGATGCGAAACACTTTTGTTGGCACACCTTGCTGGTATATGACACTACATTACATCTCTAATTATAAGGTTATCTGGCTTCAAATAGATAAAGCACATTGACATTACTTGTTTGTATGCTTCACTTGTAGGATGGCACCTGAGGTGCTGGAGCAATTGAATGGTCATGATTACAAGTTGGTTCTTTACTCTTTGGGGGATAAACTTGTATCTTGATTTGGTCTGAAAATTCTGAAATTAGCATAATGAATTTGATTTATGTATTTGCAGGGCTGATATTTGGTCATTTGGAATAACTGCATTAGAACTTGCTCATGGACATGCCCCTTTCTCAAAGTATCCACCAATGAAGGTAAACGCAAGATCAATAGTCTCGTGTAGTGTCATCGTCGCATGATTTTCGATCAAACATTTAAAGTTGCAATTAACTTGGATGTTTAGCTTTATTAATAGGTTCTACTTATGACGTTGCAAAACGCACCCCCAGGACTTGATTATGAAAGAGATAAAAAATTCTCTAAGGTATACTTAATATGTATATATTCATACCTACTCTGATCAAAAGAGATGTCATATAAATGGCATTATTTGATTTGCTTCTTTATTACTTGTCTTAGTCTTTTAAGCAGATGATTGCGAGTTGTTTGGTGAAAGATCCTCACAAAAGGCCGCCTCCTAAGAGGTTGCTGAAACATTCATTTTTCAAACAAGCTAGGTCAAATGAATACATATCTCGTAAATTATTGGATGGTCTGCCCGGTCTTGGTGATCGTATGAAGGCACTAAAGGTTAATTGGTTGCCTTTGTTGGAATTGTGTAAACAATATGTTTTTATGAAGATTTATATATGACATATTATGGCTTCTTGGACTTATATACATAGGAAAAAGAAGAAGATATGCTAGCACAGAAGAAAATGCTAGATGGAGAAAAGGAGGAGTTATCACAGGTTTACATATTTACATTCAACTTAGATTTGTAAAGCAAATTGACCATCTTCACGCTAATCAATTCTTTTAAGAAAATCGAACTTTTGGTTTTTACTCATTTACACAGAACGAATACAAAAGGGGAATCAGTGATTGGAACTTCAACTTAGAAGATGTTAAGGCCCAAGCTTCTTTGGTATGAATGTGTCCTTCAAAAAATTGAACTTTCATGTGTTCATACCACAACTACTTGCTCGGATTTACATTTTCACCACTTCTCATCTCAGATCAGCGATGATGACATTTTATATGAGAAAGACAATGGCACAAAGGATTATGAGCGCCAATTATCCAGCAGTACTAACCTTTCTCACATATCAGAAACTGTATGTTTATATAGCTTCTACATGACAATAATTGATTTCTTAATTCAAAGCTTTCTATATTCTAAGAGCATAACATTTTTTTTTTCATGTAGGATGAAGATCACTATGACCTAAGTAGCAACTATACTAGGTACGTGTCAGAACTTTCATAAAAGATTTTATGTAATGGATAGTTTCAATCAAATAAAAGAAATGCATTTAACTTTTCATACAGAACACGCTCTAACAAGTCAGATGATGATGCAACAAGTATGGCGAGCTCAAACTATGACCAGACTCCGCAATGTTGCTCACCTCGTCTATTGGATGGCTGCGAACATAATGCACCTGAAATACCTCACATGGATATTGCTACAAAAGTTGTGTCTACCGGTTTAGAGCAACATGTTCATAGAAAGGGAAGTTTCTCTGGATTAGGTTATCTTGGAGAAGCTTCCCCGACACCCAAAGCAGAGAGGTTTGCTAATAACTTTATGACTTTGAACAAACTATACTAGATCTATATATGCATTCCATATAGACACTTTTACAACGTTTGAGTTCCTTAATCTTTTCAGCGAGAAGGCAGCAATGATAATGTCTTTTGATGGAGGAGTTGGCTTTACCTTGACAGATACTACTACTTCTACCGATGTATCACCTATCACTTCAAAGACGATTGTAGGCATGTATTCTTAGAGATATTGGCTTCTGGCTTGAAATCATAACAATCTTTAATGTCCCAAACAAAAAGTTTTATTAATTATTTTTTGTTGTGACAGCTAATAGTGAAGATGTCAATGAGAAAGCAAGGCCTCCTGTTATTCAACAAAAAGGTCGTTTCAAGGTTACATCTGGGAATGTCGAACTGGAAAAGGTAAACTATATTTAGAGACGACAAGACAAGTACTTATAACTTCCGTGTGCATAATTGAATGTATATAATCACTCCTCTCTTAATCTCTTACGTGCACAGGTGACTAGTAGCGCTCCAGTGTTGCACAAGAGTCATAGTTTGCAGGTGAGAAACTTTTAGATTTTTGTTTTAACCACACAATGACACAAGCTCTTATCTTTTGTTTATGACCATCTTAGCTTATGCAACTGTGTTTGGGTCTTGGATTTTGTAGGTCATTAGCCAAACCCCAACTGGATCTCATGTTACTTCACCATTAGAGCATTCACCAGTCAACATTGTCACGTCTTCAATGTCCACAATGTTGCACTCTTTCTTGCAAACTAATATAGCCCAAAGGGTATGCTAATTGTTATCAATTAAGATGGCATGCATATCTTTTACTTTTCTAAACTTACATCTTGTAGCACGTTCTTTGAATGCAGGAGAGTATTCTAAGTATGATGAAACACGTATGTACTACTGAGTTGCCTAGTGAAAGTCGTACGTCTCCTTTCACTTGTAGACATTATGAATTCACATTAACTGATTTTGTTACATATATGCATCTCATCCATTAGTTCCCTTTATTACAGATGTAGGATCTGGGCATTCAGATATTATAGCATTGGAGAAGTCAATGGTATTTAAGACCTTCTTTTTCGACCAGTGTCATTTTCATTAATAAGCTTAGAAATGCACTAATTTAGACCAAGACAATGTAACTTCGTTTCCAAGACCTTAATATATGAAGATGTGCCAAATTTTTTATTTTCTCATGTAAACCATGCTTGAATTTGTTGTAGTTGGAAGCCGCGCACGATAGGGAGAAAGAATTGCTTCATGAAATAGCAGATTTGCAATGGAGGTAATGTCACACAACATCCACATCTAAACCAATTCAAATTAGATTGAACATTTCAATGGTTAGTACTTTATAAGTTTGCTAGGTACTCATGTTTTTTATGATACAGTTTCGTAATACCTTGACTGCGCGACTATATGTTATTTGTCAATGATTATGTTGTGCAGGTTGATTTGTGCTCAAGAAGAACTCCAGAAACTAAAAGCTGAGCATGCTCAAGTGAATCATTGAATGCAGCTTGCACTTGGAGGAGCTTCTAACATAAACTAGCAAGATAGCTTGTGGTTTAACATTTTTTCGCTAATCACTCGTCGTTATGTATTGATTTCGTATTAGTCGACACGATTGTTTTGCTTGAGTAACACTTTGCATAAAATTGCAGGTGGAATAGACGATCAACAACTTTAGTATTCAAGCTTTTGGCTACAACTCCTAACTATAATGCCTTGTGCTCAATGTAGGGTTTCTAGATCACAGTTCCTGTTCTTTTGTGGTGAAATTTTGATTCAATTATTTTGATACTTTCACGGCCCAATCAATCAAATCATGTGTATAAATACATATAAATCAAATTTGTTCCAATTTGCTAGTTACTATTCCAGTTTTTTAAATATATATAAATAAGTGTGTTTGGGGTGTAACTCGAGTAGTAATCTTTGGTGCTGAAAAAAATATCCCCTTAATTATAATTTTATTCAATACTTACCTTTAAATAAGGGTGAAATTTGAGCTCTTTCAAAATTTCATTTTCAGGTGGGACTAAAAGACCATCGAACCTTTCAAATGTATCACCTGTAACACGTTATGGAAATGATGATGAGTTGTTCCCCTGACTTGGGAAAAAAGAAAACATAAAATAACTCCTTCCTTTCTAGATGAGATAATAAGTTCCCTCAAAATCGAATAATACTTACAACCAGTTTGATATGGGTATGGTTAAAATATTGTTAATTAAGGACACGACCACGATACCGACTTTGGTTTGAATGACACCAATTTATAAGTACTAATGCTAGTTTCTCAAGTTGGCAGAGGGCTAGTATCAGACAAATATATCTATCAAATTCAGAAGTTGGTGTTAATGGACTAGCGCGTAAATAGTGATCCCCTTGTACAATAACTATTGAATCCAAATTCTCTTACAAATGTTTATCCTCTCTTGGTTACATTGTTATGGAATACTAGTTGTCACAAAAGACTACCCCATCAAAATTGGCCCCTATACCCTCCCAGCTCAGTGTAGCTCAAAGCCTAGCCATATCAAAAGTTCCATGATCCCTCCTTTTTCTCTTAGCGTTTTGTCTTTACACTTAAAAGGGAATCATACTCTTGCATGCCTCTATTACATTCATCACATATTCCTTTGAATGTACTCTAGTTTGTCTAAACACAATTCCGGTTCCTAGCTATCCAATTCAAGTATAATATACCATTGCACACAATGTAAGCAATTTCACTTGAAAGTATCTAGTCTTACGCACTTGGTGAGGTTCCGCAATGAACCATTGAAGCCAATCTTTAATGCTTTCTTCTCTATGTTGCACCCCCATCCACGTTCACACATGTTCCTGAATTTCCTGCATCACTCGGCAAGCAAACCACAAGTGTGCTTCCGTCTCCGTAGCCTCCTTGCAAAGCACACAAGCACTAACACTTTCTCCTTTATGATGTTTCAGTTTTTGTCATGTTTGAAAAAAACTTAATAATTTTAATACTCATGCATCTTGTTGTTTATTTTAGTCCTTAACTTCAATATCTTAGAAAATCGAGAATCTTAATCTGTAAAGGCTCGGATTTTTAAATCCTAATTCTCGGAAAAAGAAATTAAAAATGAAGTTTAAACGGATTTAATTCGGATATTTCAAGGAAAACTCGTCCTTAATTTCCTAAATCGAAATTGAAATCCTTAAAACAAGTTCCGGCAGTAATAAATTAAAAATTTAAAATATGTTTTATTCCGCTTACTTATGCAAAAATTGAGTATAGTATTCGGAGTTCATTATTAAACTCGAATTTGGAAATTTGAAAATCGTTTTGAGTTGAATCGGATAAGATCGAGAGAGCGGGTTTGGGAATTTGTATTCCGGGTATTCTTTTGACCAAACTTGGGACCACCTCCTTGTTTCTTTTGCTCCCCTCTCCGATTTTCCCAGTAGTAGCCTAGTAGGGGTACAGTATTCCACCTTGTCTTGGCAAAGAAACAAATATCAGTGTTCCCCCTTGTGCTTCTGAACAACCCACAGCCTTAATTTCTTCTTTCCACTGCCAATTTCACGCCAAGCAGCTCATAGCCACCCTGACTGTCGACACCCACCAGCCCTCTTTCCTCTCTTTCCAGTAAACCCGAGCAACAACTGAGCACCCTTCGAACACTACCCGAGCGCGGCTCCGAACACCTTCCAAGAGCCCTGTTCCGCGAGCCAAGGCCGAGCCCGCCGAGCGCTTCCGAGCTCGTCCCTGCAGCACCTCGCCCCCTCACCTCTGTTTTCCGAGCACCTCTCAAGGGGATAGCAGCCCAGCGCCACCTCCCACGCCCAGCCGAGCACAGTCCCGAGTCTCCTCTGAGGAGCTCCTCCTTCATCCAAACAGCAGTCTCCTCCCCCGAGGTCCGACGACGCCGAGCCAAGCACCCCGAAGCTGCCCGAATCGCCGCCGGCGATACCTTCTCCCCGATTTCCGAATCCGAAACGCGGTAAGCCCCTTCCACCTTTCCTTCCGCTCTCAAACTCGACAAAAATCCTCCTTTTGACCTCCTATTGTCGTCCTAGGCCACGACCTCCATGATTCCGACTCCGACGAAGCACAATCGCGCCTCTGACGACGAGTTCCGGCGAAAATCCGAGCCTATGTGAGCACCTCTTCCTCCCTTTCCTTTGTTCGTGTTTACTTCCTTCCGAATCTGTGATGCTCGGGTTAGTTAGTCGATCTCCTGGGCAAAATCTCGAGTCGAAAGGACCACCGGAGCCTGAGCTCTCCTCTCTTCTTCCCCCGTCATTTCCGATTCCAAGAGTTCCGTTCTACTGAATTGGGGAAGGAGGGTTCAGTGAACCGGTCCCTTATTTCCTTTCTCCTGAACCGGTTCCTTATTTTCTTTCTTCTGAACCGGTCGGCTCAGCCTTTTCTTTGGTTCACTTAAAAATGGGTTGGGCTTTTGGATCTGGGCCGGATCCGAGTTTTGTTCGGTTTGTATTTGGGGGCTGAGTTCTTCCTTGGGCCTTTTCATTATTAATTGGGTTAAGTGTGTTATTACATATACATATATATGTTAAATTGTGATTATTTTGGCTAGTTCATTACTAAAATTGTTATATTATGAGATTTTGGGGAGATAAATACATTTTTGGAAATTAGTACATATTATAAAGGTGTTTAAAAGTGACCTTATTTGAGTATGTATTGTGTGGTATTTTAAAATGTGATTTTGGAAATTGTAAAATTATTTATTGAATTTGATAAGGTTTTGAAATAAAATGCCGGAATTAATTCTATAATGTAATTTTGAGAGATTGATTTTAAGGATTAGATGTCAGGGTTCTTGTCTTGGTTTGATGATGTTGGTTTTGAGAAGGAAGTTCGGAAATACGGTTTGTACGATTCTATCAATGGGTTTGACTGGAAGAATGATTTTGGTCGATGTTGATCGTATCGGAAATGTTTTGAAAAAACAGTTTCACTATCGGTTGGCTTTGAGTATATTGGGAACTTGGGTTTCGTATGTATGAATATCGGTCTGGTAGCTTATGGAAATGACTTGAGGATAGGTGTATATTGCCTTTGGATTGCTTTGGACTTGCATTTGGGCCCTTGCTTATATTATCTTGTTGTTCTGCATCTCCAGGTAAGTCTCTTCGGAGCTTACTCAGATTGAATAGAGCTATTCCCTGCTTTAGGTGCATGATATACTAGGTGTTTGCATTCATAATCAACATGCCATGTAGTACCATGCTAGGTTGCATCGATCGTTGAGCATTCTATTTCTCTATGTGTATGTAAACAGAACGGCCGTTATCTGTGATAGTCCTAGAGTCTTTGCTAGGGTCATAGGGTAGCCCAGCCTCATCGGGTACCCTGAGTCAATCGAGTACTTCCTTATATTATGATATGCCTGCGGGCTTTATTGTGGAGCGGGTTAGGCATGCGTGCCGCCCTATTATGAATGAATGCATTCACGAGCTGGCCAGTCTTCGCCTGTCGGAAGGGGTGGAGGTAGGAGAGGGATATGCCACTTGGCATTGTCTTGGGCCCTTTACAGTATTCTGCACATTATTATGAACTAGGAGCATGCTAGTGTGTTTGAATTTCGTACTGCATTAGAGCATCTTTATTAGGTATAGCGTATATGTGTGCTTATGGTTGGGATGCAGAGTTAAGTGGGCATCGATCTGATCCCGCCCCAAATCAATTTTTTTAGGAATTATTTATGTTTATCCTATCGGTGTTGTTTGCTTATTGCGCGGGTCATTTTGTCGGCGGAGAGTGAGCGCTGGAGTTATAGACTTCACCAGACTCTGATTATATTGTTTTGGATTTATACTTTTGACTCCGTTTTGACCCGGCTCCGCCGTGGCACTTGTATCTGTACTTTACTTCCGCTTTACTTCCGTTTGAAATGGTTTCCGCGACATAGTCTTAGGACAGGTTAAGGGTACCCAACGGCCCTTCGAGGTTTTAGGGTTTGAAATCCCTCTTTCTACAAATCTTAAAATGAGTTTGAAACCTCGACCCGTACCTGGATTGCAAGATCCGAACAAGGGGTTTTATCCCTTAAAACGTAACCCAAAAATTATAATTCTGGGCCGTTACATAATCAAGATGAAATTTGTCTCCATACGTAGTATAAAATAATACTACTAATTTATAACTTATACTTTCATGATTTTTTTTTATAATTGGGCACTACGCAATACAAGTAATTGCTAAAATATTGTGATATTTAAACATGATTTCCGTTTAGCACAGGGATAAATTTCCGTTTAGCGCATGAGCAAGTGGTCGCAACGACCAAATTTCAATCGGTCGTTGCGACCACTTTTTTTTCCACACAATATACATGGTCGCAACGACCAATCTAAGGTTGGGTCGCAACGACCGGTTTGAGTTGGGTCGCAACGACCACAGTTTGAGTTGGGTGTGCTATCCGGTATCGCGATCTGATCGGGGAGAAGTGATTACGGGAGGAATCACCGCCAGCGCCAGCGCCCAGGGAAGTTGGAGACGGGAGAGGACTCCCCCTTGAGCGGTTGTGATTCAGCGAAGATGTCCGACGGCGGGGAGTCGACGACTTCCAACTCGTCGACGGCTGTGGATCCGTTGCCAAGGATCTTGAAAGAGATGAGCAGTCCGCAGTCGGGACAGTGATGGGAGATTGATCATGTGCTTTAATTATGAAGTTGAATCATAAGGTCCAGTCGATTAAATCACCGATTTCGATACTGAAAAGCAATTCATCGCCAAGGGTCTTGAAATAGATGAAAGCTTGAATAGCTTTTCCAATTTTCAATTTGGTTGAATCACAAGGTCCGGGCAGATACCAAATTGCAAAACGAGAAGCAAATATGTACGACTTTGTTTTCGAAAGAGATGAACAGCTTTTTCAATTTCTACTGCTTTTGGCTAACAGATTACAGATGTATACTTGTTTTCGAAAATTCCACTGAACACTCATTACCTTCAATCCACTCTATAGTCTATACAAAATTCCAATGAAAGTGATGATTTGTGGGGATTTGCCATTTGGGTTTGGGGGCTCCTTGTTCAACTGTTCAAAGGGGGGAATGGAGTTCTGAAGAGAAAACGTGTGAGATGGGAGTGAGATTGGGTAGAATAGGTATGTAATTTCCTTTATATTTAGGGGTAATTTTGTCTTGTTCTAAAAAAAAAATTTACCCTGCTCTATTTAAATTAAGAGCTCAGATCTCATCTTACTTAATTATTTTGGACATAAATTTAGGTAAAAAAAATATTTATACTTTATATACTTACATTGATATATTTATAAACTTTTATCATAAAAATTATATCTTAGATTTTTTTTTTAAAAAATCGATATTTTAATTATTAATAAATTTTTAAATATAATTTTTCACAATTAAATTTTATAAACATATTAATATAAATACGATCAGTCTATTGCATGTGTAAGGGGCCTAAGCGCATATGATAAATATAGTTTATTGAAAAATAAAATCCTAAAAAGAAATAGGTAAACCATACTCCTACCTTAATTTAAAAATAGTTTAATGAGGTGTATATTAGAGAAATATTTTTCAAATATGCTTCTTATTCTATTCCCTTATAAACTGATATAAATATAGATAGTATAAATATATTTCAAAAACCTTTTTAATACGGAGTATAAATTTATACCAAAAATAATTCAATCTTCCACCGCACGCTTGCGGCTGAGTTGTTATTTTAATAGAAGCCTAATCAAATACTCCGGTACATTTCTATTTGAATTTCAGTGTTGTAATCTCCCTCCCTCTCCTCCTCTTCCACATCCACACGCTCTCAATTTCGCTAGGGAGTAGGGTTTGGTATTTCTGTCTGGATTCAATATGGCGGTTCAGTTGTCGCAGGGGGCGATTGAGAGGATCTGCAACGGGCACGTCGACTTTAAACCGATTCTCCAGGTCCTGGAGGTCAGGCTTGTCAATACTCCCAACCAGACTGCGGCGAATGAGCGGTTTCGGATGGTCGTCTCCGATGGCACTCAGTCGCAGCAAGGGATGCTCGGTACTCAGCGGAATGAACTGGTCAAGACTGGGGTGCTCCAGAAAGGTTCCATCGTGCTGTTGCACCAGTTTATCTGTAATAGTGTCCTGGCAAAGAAGTGAGCTTTCCCCCCTCCCTCTCCCTCCCTCCCACTAGTCTGTAACCGTTTCAATTCTTGTTGTTTTATGTTGTTTCTTGTGTATTTGAATTGTTATGATTTGTGTTGGGATTCTGTTTTGTTTGGTGTGCTTTTGTTTTCAATTATTTGGTATAGTTTGTTACCTCTTTCTTATGATTTATGTATGCTAGGTGGATTACTAGAATGATTATTTTAGGTTGTACTGTTTTTTTGTTTGGTTGATGAGTTAGGTTTCAGGTCATAAGTCGAAGTCTTACTTCAATGTACAAGTAATTGGTTGGTGCTTTGTACTATGCTAGGAGCGAACGTTGAAGATTTGAACTTTGGTTATGGACAAAACTCAATTTTTCTTTAGGTTATTAAATTATTTTCTTTTACTACTTATATAGTAGAGATGCTTCCCTCATTGTACTAGCATGGGCGGTGGAGATTTCTTTGTGTTTGCAGTAGCCCTCTTTCTTTGTCAATTTAGGTCCAATTTCCTACTTATTCATACTTGATTCTGTCATATATGTGCAGAATTGTCATTATTATTGAACTGGAAGTGATCCAGGAGAAGTGTGATCCTATAGGACAGCCAAAACCACTATATGCGCTTCCTGGCAGTGAAAGACTTCCTCAGGTGCAGCCTTCTGCAGATCCGATGAAGACATCGTATGGGAGCCCTCAATTTGGAAATGCTCAATCCCCAAATTCAACTGGAGATCCTCTGCAGCCCCCAAGACTTGAACACAGACCTGTGGTGCAATCTTATGGTAATCCTTATGCGATCAGTTCTGATGCAGGAAGGTTTGCTTCAACAAATCCCCCTTTGCCTCCTAGACCTGGATTTGGCTCTGGTAATTCTGTGACTTCCACTACTGTTGGTGGTTTTAACAACTCTAGGACTGAAGTCCCTCATTGCCCTCCTAATACTCGGCCTGTATATCAGCAACCTCCACACATGTACTTGAACAGGGGTCCCATTGCTACAAATGAAGCCCCTCCAAGGATAATTCCGATTGCTGCATTAAATCCTTACCAAGGTCGGTGGACAATTAAGGCCAGAGTGACTGCAAAGACTGTTCTGAAGCATTATACCAATGCCCGTGGGGACGGGAAAGTTTTCTCCTTTGATCTTCTAGATTCTGATGGTGGAGAGATTCGTGTCACCTGCTTTAATGCTGTTGCTGATCAGTTTTTCAACCAAATAGAAGTTGGTCGAGTATATTTGATTTCCAAGGGAAGCTTGAAGCCTGCTCAGAAAAAATTCAACCATCTCCGTAATGATCATGAGATGTTCCTAGAGTCCACGTCAGTAGTACAGCTTTGTTCTGATGATGACCCTTCAATTCCTAGACAGCAATTTTGTTTTTGTTCTATCGGTGATGTTGAGAGGATGGAGAATAATAAGATTGTGGATATTATTGGCATAGTATCTTCAGTTAATCCTACAACAACAATTATGAAAAAGGACAATACTGAGACACAGAAGAGAACCCTTCAGTTGAAAGACATGTCTGGAAAGAGTGTCGAGCTGGTCTTGTGGGGCAACCTCTGCAATGCTGAAGGTCAGGAACTGCAAAGCATGTGTGATTCAGGGCAATTTCCTGCATTAGCTGTGAAATCTGCCAGGATTAATGAATTTAATGGAAAGGCTTTGGGGACTCTTTCAATCAGTCAGCTGTTCGTAGAGCCAGATTTTTCTGAAGCTCGCACGTCGAAGGAATGGTTTGAAAGGGAAGGGAGGAACACTCCTTGTGTTTCAATTTCCCGAGAGAATATGGGCTTTTCTGGAACTGATGTTCGAAAAACTATATCTCAAATCAAGGATGAGAAGTTAGGTACATCTGAGAAGCCTGATTATATAACAGTTTGTGCTCATATAGCATTCATGAAAGTTGACAACTTCTGTTACACTGCTTGCCCCATCATGGTTGGGGATAGGAAATGCAGCAAGAAGGTCACAAACAATGGGGATGGGAAATGGCACTGTGATAGGTGCGATCAGTCGGTTGATGAATGTGAGTATAGGTACATTCTCCAATGTCAGATACAAGATCATACTGGCGTTACATGGGTTACTGCATTCCAGGAATTTGGGGAGGAGATTATGGGCATGCCGGCTAGAGATTTGTTCTTTTTGAAATACGAAGAGCAGGATGATGAGAAATTCAGTGAAATCATTCGCCGTGTCCTGTTTAGTAAGTACATATTTAAGTTGAAGGTGAAGGAAGAGACCTTCAGCGACGAGCAGAGGGTCAAGTCCACTGTAGTGAAAGCAAACAGGGTAAATTTCTCATCTGAAGCAAGGTTTCTTGTAGATTTGATGAACAAGCTGAAATCAGATGGTTCCAATACCTCCTTCAATGCTGGAAGCAGTTATGCAACAGGGCATCCCCCAGCCTCTGCCACCAACTATGGCGGAACCACTGGGTTCGCAGCTGGAGCTACTGGATTGTCTGCCAATCATGCAGGGGCCTATGGAGCTCAACTCGGTGGTTCTAGGCACCCTATGGGCCAGACATCTAGTGGTACGTTTGCATCCTGTAGCAGCTGTGGAGGAACTGGCCATAGTGTAGCAAACTGCCCCAGTGTGAACAGTGGCCCTGGGTATCTAACAGGTGGTTATGTTGGTCGACCACAGCCTGCAGCTACAACAGGAGGTGCTAGTGGTGAAGAGTGCTTTAAATGCCACCAGAATGGACATTGGGCCAAAGACTGTCCAAGTTCAACTGCATTCACTCACTCTGGGTCAGCCACTAGAGGAGCTGGAGCTGGAGCTGGTAAAGAGTGCTTCAAATGCCACCAGCTCGGGCACTGGGCCAGCAATTGTCCTGGTATAAGCTCAGTTCCTCCTGCGTATGGGTCTTATATGATGCAAAAACAGAGCCTCGGTGGTTACTAGCCTTTTTGTGAGGATCATTTCTATAGCAGCAGCGGATGGGAAATAGCATTTGGCTTCAGATTAGCAAGCATGTGCTTTTTATTCTCCCAAGTGTAATGAATGCTTTTGGATGTCTGAAAATAAGAGCCCTGCATTTTTTTTTACCTGATCTAGACTTGGTATGCTGTTATTCTTAGTGTAAATTGTAATGAATGCTTTTGGATGACTGAAAATAAGAAGCCTGCATTTTTTAGTTGATCTAGACTTGTTGATGCACTTAATCTTCAACAGGCCCTTATGAAGCAGCTTGGGCATTTTGATGCTGAAGCCATCATGGCAGATGAAGAACTAAAATGCCACCACCAACTTCCGAATCTCTACAGATCTACTAGAAAATGGAATGTATGAAGCCTACCCCTTCTATCTTCAAAATACGTAGAGCTATGTTGTCCGCTTTATTACTCCGTACTCCGTAATAATTAGTTGATCTAGACTTTTATTCAGATTGAACAGTTATCCATCAAATATCACATATTATTATGAAATGACTCAAATGAACTTTCCTTCCAATGGGACCAATGCAGCATTTTCAGAGAGATACAGTACGTGGTTGTCAAGGATACATTTATCTACGACGACAAGTGACCAATTTTGTGCTTATAGCATTGATCTCTTGTAGGAAGCTTGAAGCAAATTCTGTGTCTGTACTCTGTAGTAAGAAAGCTTGCAGAAGATTGCTGCAAATATGGAACTAAAGAACAATGTACTACTTCCCCATTAGCAGAAATTGCTTTTCAGGTGGAAACATCACATAATCTTTTGAAGAAGGAGCGGGAGATCTTGCTACATTTTCAGTGGTAAGGTAATGTAATGATTCCATATTGCTAGATTGGTATATTATCAACAAATATTTAGGGAAGGGGTGGAAAGGATGGATTTTTTTTAAAAAAAAATCGAAATTAGTGCTAGGATGTTTGGTTGAAGGTGGAAGGGATGGAGAAGAGGGGTGGAGAAATTCAATCCCATATTGCCCTCGTCCTCGCCTTTCGACATTCGACATCCTCGGCCTTTCTCTATTGCCATCGCCACCGCTGTCGCTGTAGCTGGCGTGGGTGATCGATGATGGAGCTGCTGTTGCTGGCGTGGGTGAGCAATGATGGAGCTGCTGTTGCTGGAGATGAAATTTTAGGCAATTTTAGTACTGATTTTAATCTAGTTGTGTTTATGTTTGTTTTTATGCCATTTCTAATGTGTAGCTATTATCAGAAGTTCGGGTGAACAAGAAATTTACTTGTATTAGTTTTGATGAATCATTAAAGAAGAAAATATAAGAAAGAACCAACTAAGCCTGCATATATCTAGATAAGTAGATAGTAGATAAAGTAGATACTGAGCTCTTCTACCATGAATATCCTGTCACTTTTTTAGTGTAGATTTGATATATGTATCATGTATGTTGATGCTTTCTGTAGGGTCTGAACAATGAAAGTTTGTTTTCAACTTTAGATTATAAGAACCAAAATTCCAGAGTTTTTAAGTAAACTAACCCGGTCCATCTGATAATTCGTGGATCGTGAATTCTTCTAGCGCAGAAGAGCTTAGAAGGAAAAACATGAATCAAATGATGGTGATAGGTGAGGGTGAGAGTAAACTGTATAGGGTTTGATTCTATAACATGTAGAATGATGTAAAAAGAAGTTATTTTTGTACAATTCTAAGTTTGATATATATATATATATATATATATATATAAAAGAACATGGAAATGCATAGCCGCCCGTTTTCACATATTGAACTTTGTATTTCCAGCATTATTGCACTAAAAAATCTACCGTATCATTGATTCTCTGTTTGCTTCCTGATCTAGCTAATCATAATCTGATGTTGAATTGTATTCAGGAAAGCCTGGATGTTCAGCAATTTCAGAGAGTTCATTTACTTTCCCACCAAATTTCAATGCGGAGAATTCCTTTTAAAATTGTTAGTACAGTACGTCATTGCTAATCTAGAAAGTAGCACTAAAAAATTAGACCATAGCCTATACAACCAGGAAAAAAAAAAGTTGTTGTTTATGTTTGGTATTACTTTCCTTGGTATTACTTTACTTGAAAATCACTGATTTTCATTATAGGATGCATTCATTTATCTTCTTTCTTGGGAAAACATCAAATTGGAGGGTCTTGAAATTGATGTTCGGGTAAAAATCCTATTACTTTCCCTGCTGAAAATAAATGACAGCCCATTATAGTCTGATTCAAGTCCTATGCCCTTTAAGAAAGCTCCCATGTCCTTTAACCGATTCAGGTCTAATTCATTGACATGCAAACAACTTGGAAGAAGACGAGCCTCAAGGAATGAGGGCAATTCGAAATAAGATTGCTTCTTGCACACATGTGATGTGACCATTGTTTGTGATACAAAATAGGCAAGTTCGAGAACAAAAAGTCACTCCCTAAAGTAGATCACTTTTTGTGAATTTGTTCCTATTTGGATGCTTCTTATACCATTTTATGTTTTCCTGTGTTGATGTTGGAGAATGGAGATGAAAAATAGACTCAATCTCTTATGACATTGTCCTATTGAATGCTCAATGTGCAATGGTTGTTTACCCAAACCTTCATGTTCATTTTCATTTTCAAACAAAATTCAGAGTTGGTGGAGGTCTGATTGGTGTAATATAAACTGAATTTCAGCAGTTGTAGGTCTGATGGGTGGGAGAGAAGATTGCTAATGCTGTTTTTGGAACAAAAACCTTCATTGTCATTTTCAAACAGAATTTAGATGTGGTTTTGTCTGCATTTAATATCTTTTCCATATACTAAAAAAATATGGATCTTTTTTTTTTACGTAAAAACAAATATTTGGATTCCAAAATGTTAAAAGTTTCTAAAATTGAGTTGTTGCAAAAAAAAAAAAAAAAAATTGGTAAAGTTTTTAAAATTGAGTGTATGCATTGTCAAATTAACAAATATGGCCATTACATATCTGTTATTAGTTTCTTTTTTGTTTCATATGGTTCCACTTTCTACCGTTTTCTGAGGCACTCCCTCTGATTGTAATAAAAAAACACTAGAACTTTTTTTGACAACTGGCTGTTGAAGCTGAATTCATTGCTCTTTTTAAAAAATTGGTTGCTGAATTCAGCATAAGTGAGTACTCAGTTGTGTTGAGTCCAATTTCAGAATCCAATTTTAAGCTATAAAAATTTCAATCTAAATTCAGAATCCATTTTTAAGCTATAAAAATTTTAGAAGATTACAGAAGCTGTCAAATCTGAATTCTGAATCAAATCCAATTTCAGAAGTAAAAATTCAAAACAGAAGCTGTAAAAATTCAAAAGTTGTAAAAATTCAAAATCTGGACAGGTACTCGTTGTTTAGCCTCAAAATATGTGATTTTGGATACTCAAAGATATAGTATATGGCAGCAATAAGTGTTCAGTTTGTTATTCAATCTATTCTAGCTCTTTATTTTTTTTATAATTTTTTGTATACTTACAAAATTAGCTTCTTTTTTTTTTTGGTATTCTAGCTTATTGCCATCTGCTCTGCTATACATACACATGTACTGGCTTTCTTTGCTAGCTATTCATCTTCTTTTATCCTGCAGTGTAGAGAAGCGTCTTCTTTTATCCTGCAGTGTTGACATCTGAATTAAAATTATTTTCTACTATATTTTAAAAAATTCAGAAGTTATGGTGATTATTGATAGCTTTCAATCTGCTATATTTTTCTGCTATATTTAAAACTTGCAATGAGCTGCTAATAATTTGGTTGAAGCAATCTGCTATATTTAAAACTTGCAATAGCATCTTCTATATTTAAAACTTCAGAAGCTGTAAAATAGAAAACTGTAAAAAAAAAAAAATCAGAAGCTGTAAAATAGAAATTTGGTGAAATCTGGAAAAAAAAAATACAGATTTGTAGGAATAGAAATCTATTTTTACAAAAATCTGAAATAAGCTGTATAATATAAATCTGAAAAAACAGATTGTTACAGAAATCTGAAATAACAGATTTTTATAGAAATCTGAAATCTGAAATATGAATTTGCTATAAAAACAGATTTTTACAGAAATCTGAAAAAAATAAGCTTTAAAAACGGAAATCTGTATGAAAAATAATCTGTAGAAACAGAACAACAACAACATCATCATCCCAGTATATCCCACAATTAAGGAGGGTCTGGGGGGTCAGGAACGCACTCTTACCTTGGGGAGCCCGAGAGAGTGTTTCTGAAAGACCCAGAACTTTGAAACATAAATTTGAAAAAATAAATTTAAAACAGAAATCTGAAAAAGTAAGTTGTAAAAATAACTTATACTTTTGTTTTCTTATACTTATATTAAGTCTGAATTTCTTATACTTATAGAAGAAAGTAAATCTGCAACTTGCTTTTCTGTTTGAACCTTATTTTACATGCTTGCATCCTTTTCCGGAAGGGTATTGGATACATGCATTCCAACAATGAAGGCGTTGAACATGAGCAACTCCCAAATTTGTCTTCAAACTTGGAAAAGATGAACCTCATTTTATGCGGGCGGTTCGAGATGAGATTGCTACTATAATATGGAGTGCATATTAATTGAGATGAATATGAACTTATACAAGATAAACTCTAAACACTACACTGTTGATTTCTATTGCTTTGCCCATTTCTTTGTTGAATGCATCAAATAAAATGTCAAATGTTGACATGATTATCTTCCAACTTAAAAGAAATATAAAATCAGTCTTTCTATCCAACTCTACACTGTTGATTATCTTCCAAATTAGGGCATAGGATAAGATCCTAAATTGAGAAAGATACCCTACCAAAAATAAACAACTCTAGAAATATAATTTAAAATTTGGCTAATTCATTTTAATTAAGGACATATTTTTTCTAAACGGGTATAGGATAGAAAAACTGATATAAAATTACTATGAATTTTAAAGGCATATTTACTATTTTCCTTCAATTTGTGTAATTATCTAATAAAATATGGTTATTGCTTTCTTTTATATATTTATACCCATTTTGGCAATTTTACCATTTAATCTCAAAAAAAGCTAGGACAATTCCTTTTTTGGTAAACAAGCTAGGACTATTCCTAGTCATGCCAAACAAGATTTTAAGTTATTTAATCTCTACACAAAGATTAAAAATTTAATCTACTATAGCTTTTATCAAAAATTTCATTTAGCTTATAATCTTAAGCTAGATTAAAAAGCGTCATACCAAACATGCCCTAATCAATTCAACCGATAGCTCTATTTATTTTTGTGAAGGGTATACTTTTCCTCATAAAAAAAATCTTGTTTGGCCAAATAACTACGGGATTATTTTTGAAAAATAATCTACATCTTCTTCACCCCTTATATCCCCAAAAATAATATCTATCCCCTCAATTTTCAAAATAATCTATGTCCCCCAAAATTTTATTCCCAACCAAACACACACTTAAATTCATAAACACTAACAGGTATAAAAAATGACATCAATACGACAAATTAATATATTTTCTTATAAAATTCATTAAATTAAGTCAATTTATATCTTTTGAACTAATTTCTATTTAAATACAAACCTTTATTCTATTTTTAATATTTTAAGTTGTGTATTTAAATTTTAAACTCAAATAGATTTAAAAATCTATTTCAAGTGTATTTTTTTTCAAAATATATATTTTATAAAAACTTGATGTATATATTAGATTCAAAATATATGTTAAACTTAAATAAAAAAATTAATCAAAAGTTTACTTGAATCTTGAAATAATATTCAAGAAATTTTTCAAATTTTATAGTCCCCCACTAATATAATTATAGAATTTAAAATGTTAAAAAAAAAATGGATTTATTTTACCCTTATCAACCCAACATTTAATTAAAAATAAATCGGATTTGTCGCATCTATGCCAATTTTTATTCTTATTGGTTGCTCTAGATTTTTTTTAATACAAATATGTCGTTTGAGGTTGATTTTTATTCTAATTTGGTACTTAAGCTTGATTTTCTGATAATTATGCTTAACTACTACTTTCCCATCAGATGTATCAAACAACAGTTGTCCCCCACCCTTTTGAAGAGTAACATCCACCACCTTGGTCCTAGGAAAAAAATTCAAATATGCAAGAGGGGTGCAAGTAGTTCAAGAAATCGGATCTTTAAGCAAAGATTTTGAGACCATCACATTCCAGCATTGCTATAGAGAGGCAAATGTAGCGGTTGATTTTCTTGCGAACTCTCAGTTTAGCTGTAATTTTATTTTGCGTTCTTGTTGTGAGTTCCATAACATCATCATGTTTGATGATCATGGATGTCGGTAGTACATCCAACATTTTGCCTACTGTAAAAAAAATTCTGCTACAGGTGATTTGCTTGCAGATGGCTAATTGGAATGTTTGAAATATTGTAGTGTTTATTGCGATTTTGGTTTCTGATGATCCAAGTTTGTTGGCTTGTCAGTTCGTGACAGGTTTGTTGTTTCGTAACCTTTTCTCTACAAAATTTTGGTTGCTCCCCATAGATGTTGTATGGCATCTTGTGTGGGACAGCTGCTGAAACCTTTCCTCTCAAAACATTTATACAAACCCTATTCTAACCTTCTATCCAAAAAATTCTGCTACAGGTGATTTGCTTGCAGATGGCTAATTAGAATGTTTGAAATATTGTAGTGTTTATTGCGATTTTGGTTCCTGATGATTCAAGTTTGTTGGCTTGTCAGTTCGTGACAGGTTTGTTGTTTCGTAACCTTTCCTCTCAAAATTTTGGTTGCTCCCCATAAATGTTCTGGGAACCCAATCCTCAAGCAAAAAAACAAGATTACAAGCTATCCAGAATGGATGTAAATGCAAGCAACAATTGAAATGGAAAAAGAGTCTTAAATCGGGGATGAGGAACAACCTTCTGCTTTGTCATCAACCCTATTATAAGTATGACCATCCAATCTCCACAAATATTAAGACACAATACATTGGAAAACAACCCAATGTAGGCAACATATATGAACTCACAACTATCAAGACAAAAGAAATCTACAAGCCTACCGGGCAAAAACCAAACACTTCACATGATTAAGTAGCCTAATATAGGCTATTGGAACATCCGGGGCTCTAGAAGGCCCCTTCTCTAGGAAGAAATCAAGCATACGCGACACAAAAATAAGCTCGATATCCTAATAGTGGTTGAAACCAAAGCTTCAGAACCATCGACAAACCTAGATGTCAAAAATGCTGGTTTTCACAATTGCCACTTTATCTCCGGCCTCTTCTGGACTTAAAGGTGGTGCGTGGGTCCTAACTAGAAGATCTGATAACTTAAATAACGTAAGAGTATTAGAACAAACGAATAGAATGTTTGTGTTTCAAATTCAATGAGAGAAATGCAAAGTTTTTATTGACTCCACCTTGATGATAATATGTGATATATTTTTGTAAGGATGATGGAAGACAAATAAGATAGTATTTTATGCAAATATCAATTATATTATATGATTCTTTTATTTGATTTATTATTCTCGAAATATATTTATTTGGCTAACAAAATTATATATGCTATATGTTTAATTGAGCGGATGTTCTAGAAGATTTGTTTTTGAATATATGCTCATTTATTTGTTTTATTTTTTAAATATCAAATATTTAAAAATAAAAGGTTGTTGAGATTTTGTTTTGAATTCAAAAATCTTTTTTTGATTAAATTGCTTTTAGATTTGGTTGAATATATATATACTTGTTTGAAAAGTGGTTATGTAGATATTTATTTGCTTTATTTTTTTAATTACTTAACAAAGTAGATTTGGTTAAGATTAACATGAGCCAGATTTAAGCTACAAACGACAAGATTTGTTCAGCAAACGTGCACCTATTTTCTAGGTGAAATTGAATTCAAGCGGGCTGATTTTTTGTGCAACAAAAAATCAGATTTGGTGAGATTTATTTCAAATTCAAACCGGCTGAAATTCAAGCTAAAATTAGGGAATTCCAGCAGCAATATATCAGCTCCTGCACCTATAAAAGACGAGAGCAAGTGGTGAAGAAACAACAACACAAGCACATCATTCAAGCGAGCACTTCAAAGCCAAATCAATCATCTTCAAGCTTATTTATTTTCTTTCTCTCCCTCGTTGTAATTGTTTTTATTTCTAGTTAAGAGAGAAAAAAAATCATGAGCGTTATAGAATAAACCTTCTCAGTTGTATCAAGTGTTTAGAAGAAGGAAAGATCTTCTCGGTTGTATCTAGGATCCATAGGAAGTGAAATAATAGTGTTTTGAATCCTATGGGTTGGATAGCCCTATGCGGAGACGTAGACTGGTTTAGAGCCGAACTTCGTTAACAATTCTCGTGTCCTTTATATTTTATTTCCGCACTTATAATTGACATTTTATTTTCAGCTTAACAGGCCTGCAGAAACAAACAGCTTTCTGGAACTATTTCAAGACCCTTGAAGTTTGGTTCAAGACCTTGAAATCCAGTTTAAAGCCCTTTAAGTTGCTGCTGCAGAAGAGTTTACGAAAATCACCTATACTGTATTCAAACCCCCTCCCCCCCTTCTAGAGTATTTCAATTATTGTTATTTAGATTACGTACTCAATTCTTCAGTTGCCTTACTCTTTGTATATGCACCAACGACTGATAGAGAAAATAATCTTTTGGGAAGAAATTTTCTAGATTGTCAACAGACACATGCTACCAATCATTCTGACAGGGGATCTTAATGATATTGAAAATGATACGGAAAAAATGAGAGGTGTTATACCATCCTTAAACAGATTTCGTAGACTCAAAAAGACGTTAAAGAAGAATTGAACCTCCACACCTTATCATTTAAAGGGTCACCTTTCACTTGGAGGAAAAATAGCAATGGTACAAACAACATATACGATCATTTAGACTGAGTGTTGGTTCACTAGGATATCCTAGCACAATATCAAGACATTCACCATCCCTTTACTTCCTCTGACTAGTCTCATTACGCCAAACATTGGGAATAAAAAACACAAAAAGGAGCCTCCTTCAGGTTCGAAATAGCCTGGACTACAAACCCTGAATATGAAAATATTCTTCGTAAAGTATGGGAAAATAAGTTCATAGGATCACTTGCATACAAATTAATGAAAAAACAGAAACTCTTGAAAAATAATACAAAAGAGTGATGCCAAAAACACCCCGATAATATTCAAAGACAACTAGAAATAGTTGAAAAAAATATCCAAAAACTCCAAATAGCGCAAACCTAGGGTACTCTAACAAATCAGGAGACAACTAGACTCGCCAGACTAGAAAATAAAAGAAATCAATTACTGACTTTCAACCACAAATTTTGGAAACAAAGGGAAAAAACCAAACATCTAAAATTTGCAGATAGAAATACCAAATTTTATCAAGCCAGGGCAAAAATCAGATGTTTTAAAAATAGAACAAGTACTTTCCAAACAAAAAATGGACTCAATATAAACAATAAAGAGGAAATCATTAAAGAAATAACAGATGAAATGAATGAGAGGTTTCATGTCCAAAATAATTCTTCAATTAATCCGCGACAACTATGATATATTGATACAAAAATCACAACTGAAGAAAATACAAGCCTTATCAAACACCCTACAGATAAGGAAATAAAAGACACAATAATAAGCATGGAAGAAGACAAAACTCCTAGCCCTGATGGATATTCTCTGGAATTCTATACCAAGTTCTGGCATATTGTATGACCTTCAGTCTACAAAACAATCAAAGCTTTTTTCTATTCGGGGAAAATGCTATCAGACATAAATCAAACTTTCATTGCTTTATTTCCGAAAGTTGATAACCCAATAAATATAAATCATTGCAGACCTATCAGTCTATGTAACAGAATCTATAAAGCAATAGCCAAAATACTAGCAAACAGATTAAAACACATTCTCCCGAGAACCATCAGTCCATTCCAAGGTGCATTTGTAGAAGGAATATCTATTCAAGATAATACATGTATAGCCCATTAAGTATTTCATAACTTCCACAAACAAAAAGGGGGGGGGGGGGGGGATAGATGACCTTGAAAATGGATATGGAAAAAGCTTTTGACAAAGTTGGTTGGAACTTCCTACAAGTAGTATTAACAAAGTTAGGCTTTCATTCAACTTGGATTAATTTGGTTATGAAGTGTATTTCAACTCCCACCTTCTCGGGCCTAGTTAACAATACCCATGGCACCCGGTCTGTCCGATTCCACGTTTCATAAGGGTCACCTAACCTGTCTAATTCCGGGTGACCATTTGGCACCCTACATCTTTGTCATTGTTATGGAATCTCTTGCCAGAGAACTGTATCAAACAGCAATACTCATGATCCTCTAATTGGAATCGAACTCACCCCTCAAGGGAGCCCGATCCCTTTCCTTACATTTGCTGATGCCACTCTCATTTTTGCAAAAGCCTCAAACAATAGTCTCCATACAATCCAAAATATGTTAAACAATTGCACCAATCTATCAAGAGTTCATTACAAGTCTCCATAAATTACAACAAGAGTTCATTACAAGTCTAAAAAAAATATCAACCCACAAATGGCGAGAGCTCTGACACAACAAATGAACATCCCTGTTTCTAAAACAATAAAAAAAAATTGGGATATACCTATAATCAATGGCAAAATAAAAAAATTGCGTGTTTGATGATGCAATCCAAAATCTATCAAAACAATTATCAAAATGGAAAGCATCATCTCTATCCCAAGCTAGGCGGGCAGTGCTGATTCGAGCAAACCTCATCTCAAAAACAAAATATCTTATGCAGAGTTTCATGCTCCCTAAAGGAATTCTGGAAAAGATTGATAAAATAAATAAATACTTCTTTTGGAGTTAGGCCTCTAACCCCTTTCCCCATTCTAATATCACAAGGGTTACTGACAAGATGAAAAAGGAGTTATTGACAAAATTTTTTTAACTAAATTGTTCATTAGTCATTTTTATTTTAAGAGTGCTTTGGAATCCAAAACAAGTTTTGAGAGTTTTTTTTTTATAAACCCTAAAATTAATTAAACCATTGCGATAAACCAACAATCATCGCATCCATATGCAACATCTCCTCTACCCCAACTCCCTCCGCTACCGCCCCAACCCCGTTGCCCCAGTCTGACATCCCGGGCTAGCAATCCCCGTCTCCAGATGCAAAATGAACATTTAAGTAGTAAACTTGCTTGTTCAACACACCAAAATGCAATTCAAAGAACATAATGGTAGCCTTGACAAGTTGACAACAATTTGCAATAACAACATCTAGTAGTTGGTACATGCCGACTCAAAGGTCCATCGAAAAGCTGGCTGCCTCACATCATGGAAACGAACCAAAAGCGTTTATGAACTATTTCTTCAACTAGCACACAACACCCATACAAAGATGAATTATCTGCAACCGTCGTCGCTCCGACCCCATTGTACCCTCCAAATGCAACAACTCCTCCATCCCAAATCCCTCCGCTGCCACCTCGACCTCGTTGTCCCCCTTCGACAGTCCGGGCTTAGGGTCTTGCCCCTCTACTTTCACCATCCCCCTAGCACTCTCGCCGACAATAGCTCCTCCACAACAACTATCTCTGTGGTCCCCGACCACGTCATCCCTCTTCAGCAGCTCGGGCTTAGCACCCTCCCCCTCTCCTTCCACCATCCCCTTGGCGCCGTTTAAAAAGTCGGCGATAGAAGATGTATTGGATCGAAAGCTTTCAATTTCAAGATATGAGTTTGTTTGACTCGTTCATTACATCTAAAATGAAATGGTCGAAATCTTTAAGATCGATCTTGTCCAAAAAAGGTGGGTCTTGATTCTAATTGTTCAACAATGGCGATCAAGGATTGAGACAGTTTCGTGTTTACCAAATTCAAGGATTAAGGTTCCAAAATGAAAAAGGACTTATTAGACAATTAAGTCGATTTTATCTTTTCGATAGTCATTTCATGGTCTTGTCTATAGCCTCATTTCATCTTTGGCAGCCCTCATTCTGCCTACACTCTTAAATCACCATCCTTCTCTGACAAGTTCCTTGACTACATCCAGCGCAACGAGTGGAATGAAACTTATTATGTGATGCAAATCCATAAGGAACTAAACTAAATCAACATTTTTTTTTCTAGAATAAAGACAACACTTATAAACCCATGATTTGGGGGGGGGGGGGGGGGGGGGATGCAAACCTAAGAAAAAAGGTGAAATAGGACCTTATAAATCAAAAGACATCAACAAAATACTCTGAAATTTTTTCGTTGAATCAAACAATCTCTTGGGAAGAACCATCAAGAATAATACATAAAGGAATTGATTTTATAGGAGTATATATAGCGATACCCTAAAATAAGGCTATTTAAGTATTACATTAGTATAACCAAAAAAGGACTATAAGACACAATTATTTGGATTATTAATTGGCGTAGCTCAAAAAGATGGAACCATATTAAATCATAATACAATATATATGTGAATCAAACTAGAAGTTGCTTTGGACCTCTATCTTTGTGTGTGCGTGTGTGCGCGCGCTTGTATAAAGTGGCAAAGGGGCCTGAGTTCAGAAGTACGGGTGGGGTTCGTCGTACGCGCCCCCAATTCGTCGTCTCCAACCTTCGTGAATTCCCTAAATTTTGTGTGAACCCCCCGGCAGTTCTTCCTTCGGCTCTAATAAGTCGTTGCTTGGCCGATTCGGCGGTCCGGTTAATTACCCAATCTTCGATTACCCTCCTTCCAAATCTTCCGTCATTTTGGGGCCTTTTGGAAATCTCCTCTTTGCTATCCCTTGTCTCCCAAAATAGCCTCCCAATGTCACGATCCTTTTGTCCTGGCTCGTTCCCCCCTCGCCGGCCCTGGTGGTCGTTTCTTATTTGGCAGAGGCCTGCTTCTTCCAGTGGCTCGCCACCAAGGCGTGAACCATTTGTTAAGGTTGGTGCTCAGTCGGGTGCTAAAGACCCTTGGTGTGCAAGGTTGAATTTAACCTTGCACACCAAATACAAAATAAAAAAAATGTTTTGAACAAATCCCCGAGAGGGTTCGCACAAATTTCCTTGAGGGTTTGAGTAAACAAAATTAGATTAATAATAATTTCTGGGTGCGTTTTGCTCTGGTTGTGTTCGACTTTGATTGATGAGACTTTGTGGTCTATTGCTTTGCTGGGGTTCTGACATTCAAATCGGGATTGGCTAGGATCGTGGTAGTGTGTACGAGGTGACTCCACGTATGAAAAAATTCCTTGGAGGTTCGTCTTCATTGCCCACATGGATGCTTGACTTCTTCCGTAGTCTACGTCCCCAACCTTCAAGTTTTAGGTATGCTGTGTTTCATCTTTCGTTGTTTGTATTGCTTGGTCTTTTGCACCTTTTTTGTATTGAGGTTGTATATTTGACAGGTTGTTGTATCTTTGTTGGAGTCTTACCAAATAATTAATTGAATTGATATCAAAATTGGACAATACAATCTTTAATGAAAACAAGTTAGACCATAAGATAAATCACAAATGACATGTTCTCCCAACATAACAACCCCTAGAAAACCATGTTAGCCACCATGTGGTGGGGATTGTGGACTATTAAGAACAAAATTGTCTTTAACAACGACAACTTCATAGATAATATGAAAGAAGTGTACTTACGACAACAACTAAAATGATTGACGGACTCTAAAACATTGTTCTAGGAAGACATGGAACCAAATTAATAAGACAACAACACACAATAAAATGCAGAAAAAATATTAGATGGAAGAAATCGGCTGAAAACCAATACAAAATCAATTTTGATGGCTTTAGGCTACCGTTAGGACTAGCTATTGTAGGCATAGTGATTCATAACGACGTCACTTAATTTGTGTTATGTCTTAAGGCTTTTTGTAGGGAGGCACAATCTCTTCAATGATGATCAAACCCTTGACACTCCACTCAGGTGTCGTTGTGACCAAAGACTTGGTCTTGCGACATATTAAGATTGAGAGGGACAATCTCATTATCATCAATGCAATCATTGTTAACAGTCTCACTATTATCTTAATTTCCTAGCTAGAAAATTGAGATGATCATCACAGACATCTAGTTTTTCCTCCAGCAATTCGAGTGGGCACATTGTTCTCATATTTTTCGTAAAGTCAGCTAGGTAACGGACAAGATGACTAATCTAAGACATGTCATGGATCATGGAGCTCTCATCTCCTAGCCGAAGTTCCTATTTCTCATTCGAAATAACCCCATTGAGAGATGAGTCAGTAGAGTCTTAATAATATCCCCAAATTGTTGCCACTTGGGGGGGATAGGTGGATGGGGTGAAGGATATTGCCCTATTGCCCCTAACCACTTCAATCTTCCTCAAGAAGCCACGATCGAGACATCAAAGGGAGAGGGTGGGGCGCTTGTGAAGAGGTGAAGCAGGGATCCGACGAAAGCGGTCCTTCAAATCTCCGGTTACAAGGTTGACGGTCGAGACGTCCGTCCAAAAAGTTGAGGTCGGTTGAGATGTTTGTCCACACAGTCACTGCGTGCAGGTACCTCAATAAATAATCCTCAAACACCATACGAGATACTTTGCGAAATTAATCTCCATCATTTTCACCCCGTAAAATATATCTCCACCCCCTCTCCACCCCTTAAAATTAATCACCACCCCTTAGAACAACCCCCCTACCGGGAAGAAAACACAACCTAAAAATGGTAAAATATGGTTGGGTAATATTTAAGGTTGGAAAATTTTGTACCATAAATTGACATTGTGGATTATTGGTTTAGCACTATTGCAATAGATAATCCAAATTAGAATAACACCTAGATCATTTTCGAAGAGGGAGGTACAACAACACAGTCGATAACACAAGCAAGAGTGTAAGACCCAGAAAAAATAAAAACATTAATTAGATGGAATCTCCCACTTGTCAAAACCTTTAAAATTAACTTCGACGGGTCCATACTCTTGCTTTATGTTTTTTTCCCCTGAAAAACGCAAAACTAATTAAAATAATTCAACCATTAGAGGCGTGTTAAAAAATATCCCCATCTTTCAACCTTTAGGGAGGTAGTAACAAAATATCCCGACTATTTTTCTAACCATAAATAAGGTCGAAAATATTAGCATGGAATTTGTCAACTGGTATCATTCTCATTACTATTGATGCGGCTCAAAGAAATATCGGTTCTTCGACGCGTCACAATGAAGTCAACACCAAACAGGTGACCAGAGGTAAGTCACTAACATCGTAAAGAGACGTCGGGAACTATGACAAGCTCGCTTCTAGGTGGTCTGCGGGCAAAGTTAAGGCTCTGTATATACCCAAAGTTGTCCACGAGCAGGTTGTGAGACTCAGTTGTCTAGGCCACGTGTAAGGCATGCCCTTTTCCCACGACGCCCGGCACACTCACCACGTGTTGAATGTCTTTGGACACTTGCCCATCCTATGTCCGTACAACTGTGAGACTATATATATAAACTAGAATCGAAGGGAAGAGATGGGGCTTTTTTTTGGGAAATGAAAGAAGACCAAACTTATGTATAGAGAGAGAAATAGAGCCTTAAACCTAGGTGGCTTGCAAGTCATCTAAGCCACACTGTTAATGTGCTCCGCGAAATAGTGTGAACTTCCTTCCGCGTCCAAATATCGTAAGATTTCGAGAGGCCCCCTCAAGAGCAGGTAACCTTCCCCCGTGAGCCATAATTGACGCATCGCTCGTGGCGCATGTATGTTTTCTAGTCTCTGTGAGTTTAGGACTTAATTCCTTACGACTGGACTTAAGGGTATCATTTCATCCGCGACACCATGGTACAAGTCTATTCGTATGGATTTCGGACATGTGAGTCAGGTAAGTTCGTATTGACTGTGAATAATCCCATCGGTCCCACCTGGGTCCCATAAAACTGACTTTTGTAAGGGGATTTTGTCATCAATAACTCAATATTATCCAAAATACAACATAATTTTAAATTTAAATTTGATGATTATATGTTCATGTTTTTTTATTAAATTTATAGTCAGAAAAAATAGTTGGGATATTTTTTTTAGAGAAATTTTGGTGAAATATCACCTTTTAAAGATTTGATTAAGTCTTTAGCACCTTTAAAAATTTTATTGGCCTTCTTAACCCCTCTTCAAAATTAATTAGGTACCCCCATCCACTTCCCCTTTCAGACTCATCCATGGCCGCCACCTTCGTCCCTTCTCCTTTCTCGCGCTCACGCTTGCCTTCAACAGATCTAGGGTTTCGCTCGAAGATCACGTCGGACGCCTCCATCACCGTCTCCTCACTCGGCCGCCTCCATCACCGGACCTCCTCCTTTGCCTACCCCTCTTCTATCTCCTCCTTTAGCTCTTCTGTACCCCTTCAGTCAATCCCAAATCCTAGACTCCATAATCCAATCCCTTCAATCCCAATCCCATGAAACCCCATCTGTCCTCGACAATCGCGAGCACTTCCTCCCTGACCAAATCGTCTCCCTCTTCGAATTTCATATAAAGAATCCTCGTGATTTCGGGTTTCGATTAGTGTTTGTTGATTGAGATTCACTGCAATCTGCAGATGCGAAGGTGAGATTGGAGTGCAGGAAGAGGGATTCACAAGAGATGTTGTACTCGGCATAAGGCACCACCGACACAACTAGTTGTACTCGCCCTGCTGAGTTCAAGCACCTCGGATTTGGGACCACCAGCGGTAAAGGGATGGGACAGAAGGAGATTTTTTCTTTCCTCATCCATGTCGATCGGCAGCCAAACTTCATGTAAGTTTCCCCTCCCAATTTCATTTGACTATCCTTTAATGGTGTTTTCAGATGGTCTGGTGTCGGTTGTAAGTAGCAAATATTGATGAAATTGAAGAATTTGGTGCTAATTGATGATGATAGCTTCCAGTAAATGTTGATGAAATTGAAGAATTTGATGATAGATTTTTTATTACTCCATCCCTTGATGAAAATCGGAATAAGTTTCAAAGGCCTTGACAATATGTCTTTGTCAAAGGTCTTGGAGCTTTAACAGTGCTGATGAAATACAAAACATGTTCTATATGTTATTATGTCCGAATATTATTTAATATTATTATATACTTCCATTATATTACTAACTAACCTTTCAGGAAGTATTTTCGAATTATTTCCTTCCTTGTGATGCGTACGTGTTGAGAAGATTCAAACCGGAAAGATTGTGGACTTGAAGTTTCCAAAGATAGAAGATCCAGCCTATGCCATGATCTTGTCTAGCCGTTGGAGAAGATCACTGGCGCCGATTTGTCTCAATATAAAGAAGAAGGAAGATGAAGATAGAGACACATACATTGAACACGAGCCTTTCATACACTCCAAGCCTTCAAGAGAAATCTGTCTTCGTGTGCTCTCTGCTTGTCCTAAGAGTCTGTTATTTTATTTCAAAGCATTTGAGAGTTACACGGTGAGCTTATAGGATATATTCAGTTATAGTGTTATACTCGAGAGTTTGTAACTCGGGAAGTGAACACTAGGCGATTGATTCACTGAGTGTAAGAGGATTGTACTAGATAGCATAGAGAGGTGGGGCTCTTCTAGATTGGTCTAGGACTCCAAGGGAACGAGAGTTGACTAGATTGCAATTGTATAGGAGAGAGGCTTCTCGGGGAGCTACTAGGATCATAAGTCTTGTGAATCAATAAAAGTCGGTTGAATCCTAGGGTTGGTGCCGAACCTCGTAAACAACTCATCGAGTCCTTTACTTTATTGCTTTACCTTATTTCCGCACTTGGTTCGAATTGTTTAACTTTGTGATTCAGGTTAGTTTTCAGAGAAAAGACTAAGTCCAATCTCAAAGGGTTTTGCACGAGCTTCAAAAGTCTTGAGACTATCTGCGAAAAACTGACATACTCTATTCAACCCCCCTTCTAGAGTATTTCTATATTACTTAGTTTTGTATTATCGAACCTTCAATTGGTATAAGAGTTTTACTCACTGCTTTTGATCTAACAATCTTGTGAGTTTTCGATCATGTCTAGTGAAGCAAGCGGAGGATTTGCACAGGGAAGGTCCACAAGCAGACCACCACTCTTCATAGGAAACAACTTTGTCCACTAGAGATCCTTGATGAAGATGTTCATTATAGATCAAGATTTAGAACTTTGGAACATTATAGAGAATGGTCCGAAAATCCCAGAGAAAGACGGACCAAATGGAACCAAAATCGTAAAGAAGAAGTCTGAATACATCCAAGCGGATCTTGAACTCGTCTCCAAAAACTACAGGGCTATCAACTTACTTTATTGTGGTCTTAGCAGTACTGATGAGTTTAACCGTATTTCATCTTGTAGGTCGGCTAAAGAGATTTGGGACAAACTGGTCGTCACCTATGAAGGAACGAGCCAAGTGAAAGACACCAAGATCAGCATCTTCCTTCGAAAGTATGAGCTTTTCAAAATGAAGTCTGATGAGTCAATCATGGCCATGTTCACACGATTCACAGAAATCACCAACAACCTTGACTCTCTCGGCAAGAGCTTTACAAACGTTGAGAAAGTGAGAAAGATACTGAGGTGCCTCCCAAAAGAAAAATGGGGTCCAAAAGTAACAGCTATAGAGGAAGCACATGACCTCACTAATCTACCCCTTGATGACCTGCTTGGGAAGCTGATCACGCATGAGATGATCCTTAATGAAGACGATGGAGAACTTCCAGCTAGCACTAAGAACTTGGCACTCAAGTCTAAGAAGGATGAGCCTAAAGATGGATCTGATTCCGAAGATGAGGATGACGATGAGGATGATCCTTTTGCTCTTATCACAAGAGGCCTTGCTCGAATTCTCAAAATGAAGAAACAATTCAACAAGGATGGATCAGAGTCTTCTAAATTTCGAGGTAAGCCTCAATACAACAAGTATGATAAGAAGACTAAACCTTTGTCTTGTTTTGAATGTGGTGAAACATATCATCTTGTGAAGGATTGCCCTCAAAAGACAAAGAGTCAGTCCAAGAAGGGTGACAAATGGAAGAAGAAAGCCATGGTGGCAACTTGGAGTGATTCTGACTCTGACTCCGATGATGAGAAGGCCAATATTTGGCTTATGGCCTCAGAAGATGAATCCCACGATAAGAAGCTTGAAGCTACTGTAAGAGAACTTATGACAAGTCCAAAAGAGGTATTATCGGAATTCCTTTCTAATATTGATGCGGGACCATCCAAAACACCTCCAATCACGCCTATACTTGGGGATGGACCTATGATTTGAGCTCGTGAGAATGATGTCATTCTCAAGAGAAAGAAGAAGGCTCCCCCATGGGAGAGGGTCCAAAGGTGCAAGCTTGATGATCGTTCGTTTTTAGATTCGTTCAACCGTTTGACAGCTTTTCGACGTCTCAGTAAAATGAGTCGTACGGATTCAATATTAATCGGATTGAGCTGTGCCATACCTTGTTAGAACGAGGACGAAGAGATCTACAACTTTGTTGTTGAAGGTTTTTCCAGATTCGACCTAGAGCTTGGCCGAAAATCAACGTCTTTGCATGCTGTCACTGTTTTGACGGGAGTGCAGCCAAGTGCGCGGGCGTGCATGTGGGTGCGCGGGCGTGCGGCGTGGGCGCGCGTGCACGGCATGGCTGTTGGACGCCGACCATCCATCGTTTCCTTTGCGTTGGCTTGAGATTTTTTAAGTTATATTCTATGTAACTTAATTAATTACGTTGACTAAGTTACTTAGGGGTTTTAATTATTTCATTTTAATTCCTTTTTATTTATTATCTTTATTAGTAAATCAGCCCTAGGTTATATATTGACGGCTGATCATTGTTGAACACTCACGTACAATTTTATTGAAATTTCTCTCTTTTGGCGTGAAACACAAGAGTGCAAGTCAATCGATTCGAAGCGTTGCTCATCGATTCCAAATTGGTTATAGATCTAACTTGGTTTGCTTTGAGTTCGTCAATCTCGCGAGAGCTTGGTGATCCAGGTAATCACAAGTCCCCTCCTTGTGCCTCCAAGTTGTCCGCTTGATTGTGTAAGGTTGTAGAGGCGGGCTTTATAGTCGTTGGTATTTGGTTCCTACCCTCTACGGAGGCCTGGGGTCTTTGCCTCGTTCTATTTTAGTTCGAATCACCCATCTATTGGTATTTCTATTGTTTTTAATCGAGTCTAGAGTTGCTGCGTTTTTATTCCGTTTAGTCGATATTGATTCTTTGTTTGTTGTTCTTGAGTCGTTTGCTTCCATTCTTGTTTTTGAGTCTTGATTGTCGAAGATCTGGCCATCCTACGGCTAACCCCGTATCAAATATGATTGCCAATGAAGAGAAACTTATTGGCCAGACTAACATTCTTATTAAGAGAACTGTAGACCAGGAAAGAACTATTGAGGATCTGTCTACGAGGGTTAAAAGTCTTGAAGCTTCTTATTCAGGTCTTGACATTAAAGTCAAGACGCTTGACTCAGAGAAATCTGAACTCAAGCAAGATCTCTTCTCTCTAAGAAATGAGCATTATGACTTAGAGAACGGGAAGATCTCCATGAATAATAAGATTCAAGATCAACAGACAACCCTCATAAGTTTTACCAAATCCAAAGACACTCTTGATAGGATGCTGGGTGAGCAACAAAGTTCTCTAAACAAAAGTGGTATTGGTTACAATCCAAGGTTTTTAAAGAAGCAGCACATTACCACCTTTGTAAAGGCAAAAGGAAGCAGAACCTCTCCTATATGTCACCAATGTGCTAGAAAGTGACATGTAAAAGAGACCTGCCCCTATAGAAGAAAGGATCCTTATATCATTCGCAATACTTTTCCTGTTCATTTGAGAAAAGAATGGATAACACAAGTTTGGGTTCCAAAAGGCACTATTTTACCAAATATGGTTTACCCCAACAATGGATCCAAATTTGCTTATTGGTCTAGCCACAAAGGTTGATGTTTGTCTTGTAGGAGATCACCAAGGTGAAGGAACATAAATGGATTATTGATAGTGGATGCTCGAGGCATATGAGTGGAAAGAGTTCTCTCTTTCATGATCTAAAGGAGCAATCCACGGGAACAATCACTCTTAGTGACAAAGGAAAATGTGACATCGTTGGTATTGGTAGTGTTGGAAGTGATTCCAACCATAGTATTAAAAATGTATATCTTGTTAATGGTTTAAAGTATAATTTGCTTAGTGTCTCTCAATTATGTGATAGTGGCAACAATGTCAGATTTAACAAGAAAAGATGTCTAGTGTGCAGAGAAGATACAGGTGAAGTTATATTGACTGCATATCGTTACAACAATATATACGCTATAAATGCTGATCAAGTGGCACAAGGAAGCTTAACCTGTCTAAAGGCTTTGACGGACGATCCAAAGCTCTAGCATAGGAGACTCGGTCATGTGAGCCCACATACACTACAGAAGCTTGTGTCCAAAGGGCTTGTAAGAGGGCTACCTGAGATGGACTTCAAAAGGTATTGATATGTGCAATGCATGCACACGAGGTAAACAAACACGTAGCTCTTTCAAACCCAAAAAGGTTGTAAGTTCTTCTAAACCCCTTGAACTTTTACATATGGATTTATGTGGTCCTATGCGAGTCAAATCTCCCAATGGTAAAAAGTACATGCTAGTTGTTGTTGATGATTTTTCTAGATATACTTGGGTTGCTTTTTTTAAAAGAAAAATCAGAGGCCTTATTTGAGTTTTCAAAACTTTGTAAGGAGTTGCAAACTTTAAGAAACGAGCCCATAGTGTCAATTCGGAGTGATCATGGTAGGGAGTTTGATCAACTTCAGTTTGACTTGTTTTGTGCTAAATATGACATCTCCCATAACTTTTCTGCTCCTAGGACACCTCAACAAAACGGGGTTGTGGAATGAAAGAGCCGCACCTTAGAGGATATGACCAGGACTATGCTTTTAGAAAATGCATTACCTAAAACCTATTGGACTGAAGCTGTTAACACAGCTAACTATATTTTGAATCGTTGTCTTATTCGTTCCATCTTAAAGAAAACTCCTTATGAACTTTTCAAAGGCCGCAAACCACTTATATCTTATTTTAAACTTTTTGGCTGTACTTGTTTTTTTCATAACAATGGAAAAGATAACCTTGGGAAATTTAATGCGCGTAGTGATGAAGGTATATTTCTTGGCTACTCCACAAGTAGCAAAGCCTATAGAATCTTCAATAAAAGGACCCAGTTAGTTGAAGAAAGTATACATGTTATTTTTTATGAATGCAATGACGGTGCTTTGAGTGAAAATGTTGCAAATATAGATCTTAACATCCATGCAGAGAACGAGGAAGGTGATGATGCTGCCACCAAGAACACAGAGAAGAAGAACATGCAGGAACAGATTCTTAACACTGAAGAATTGGCCCAAGGTGTTGAAGATTCTTCCAAAGCCCTTGGTGTCCAATCCAACAGTGTTGAAGTGTCAGAAACTGCTGTAACCTAACAGGACCACGGAGTCAGATGTACCACAAGTCAATCCTACCGGTGTGACGAACCAAGGAGCTGAGACTAGCAAAAGGAAATTCAAATACTCCTCATCACACTCATTAAAGGATATCATTTCTGACCCTACTTCTAGTGTTCAAACTCGTTCTAAACTTAAAGATCTTTGTGCTTTTCACGCGTTTGTTTCTCTTATTGAGCCAAAGAAGGTAGATGAGGCACTTCAAGAGCCAGACTGGATCATTGCTATGCAAAATGAGCTTAACGAATTTGAAAGAAACAAAGTCTGGACCTTGAAGCCTAGGCCAAAGCATCAATCAGTCATTGGCACACGATGGGTATTTTGAAACAAGCTAGATGAGAATGGTAAGATTGTGAGGAACAAGGCAAGGCTTGTTGCTCAAGGCTACAATCAAGAGGAAGGTATTCACTACGAGGAGACCTTTGCTCCCGTAGCTAGGCTTGAAGCCATTCGCATTTTATTAGCATTTGCATCTTTTATGAGCATAAAGTTATATCAAATGGATGTCAAGTGTGCTTTTCTTAATGGTTTCTTAGAGGAAGAAGTATATGTGGCTCAACCCCCAGGATTTGAAAGTTTGGAATTTCCCAATCATGTTTATAAACTTGACAAAGCGCTTTATGGTTTGAAACAAGCCCCAAGAGCTTGGTATGAGCGTTTGTCAAAATATCTTTTAGAAAATGATTTTAAAAGGGGGTTGATCGACAATACTCTTTTTATCATGACCAAAGGAAAATGACATTTTGGTTATTCAAATTTATGTTGATGATATATTATTTGGTGCTACTAACACATCTTTGTGCAAGGAATTTTCTGACATCATGTGCAGTGAATTCGAGATGAGTTTGATGGGTGAACTCAAATTCTTTTTGGGATTACAAGTTCATCAATCCAAGAAAGGGATCTTTGTCAACCAAAGCAAATACACTAAGGATCTCTTGAAGAAGTTTAAAATGGATCAATCCAAAGCAGCCAAGACTCCCATGAGCTCAACATTATCTCTAGATCAAGACAAGACTGGGAAAAGTGTCAATCAAAAGGAGTATCGAGGAATGATTGGATCTTTATTATATCTCACGGCTAGTAGACCTGACATCATGTTTAGTGTTTGCATGTGTGCTAGGTTTCAAGCTGATCCTAAAGAATCTCACCTCGTGGTTGTGAAGAGGATCTTTCGATATCTCAATGGCACTAAGGAGCTTGGACTATGGTACCCAAAGCAAAAAGATTTCACATTAATTGGATATTCTGATGCAGATTTTGCAGGATATAAGGTGGATAGGAAGAGCACATCAGAATGTTGCCAATTCTTAGGAGCATCCTTGATCAGTTGGCACTCAAAGAAACAAAACTCAATATCTCTATCCACTGCAGAAGCTGAATACATTGCAGCTGGAGCCTGTTGCTCCCAAAACCTTTGGATAACTCAACAAATGCGAGATCTTGGCATCAACCTCAAAGGCATTCCTATTAAATGTGACAATACAAGTGTCATCTCCATCACTAAAAATCATGTTCAGCATTCAAGGACCAAACATATTGATGTAAGGCATCATTTCATTAGAGACCATGTTGAAAAAGGTGATGTGTCCATTTCGTTTATTTCAACTGATTATCAATGGACTGACATTTTTACTAAGCCTTTGGCAGAGGACAGGTTCACCTTCATAAGACGAGAGATTGGGATGCTTAACAAGGATGCACTTTCGTAAGGGGAGCTTTCCCTTTACGAAAGATAAAATCTACTTAGTGTCAAGACCTTTGAGAATTATGTCAAGGTTTGTGAACTAAATGGTAGATCACATATATCGGATCACATATATTTGGTTAATATCTTTCTAGATATTTAATCAATTATATTTTTATCGGATTTCAAAATTGCCTATTTATGTTATATTTTTATTCCGTTGAGATATGTTATTTTTGGAACAAAATATTTCGGTTATTCCCTCCTATTTTAATGGAATAGTTTGAATTTTGAATTGGAAATTTTTTCAAATTTGGCAATGATATCATTACCCTCCCTTGGAACTCTAAACCCGTCCCATCACTCCATCATCATCTCTCTCTACTTAAACCCACTACTGTACCCGATTTCCATCACACTCTCAGACTTATCCAAAACCTCTCGAACTTCTCCTTTCTTCAACCTCTCAAGCTGTTCTAAGAAAACCTTAGCCGATTTTCTCCATGGCTCCCAAATCAAAGAAAGCTTCCACGCCCAAAAGACTTGGCGCCACCCCCAAGGGACGTCAGGCCACCGCCACCTCTCCTACACCTGAACCCACTCCTCAAGCCATTATCCCTGTTGTTGTCCAGAGCACCATCGCTGAGAGCACGACCACTGTTACCAAGAGCTCTCAAAAACGCTCTGCAAAGAAGTCCCTCAGTGCAAAACAAAAAGGGAAAAAGAAAGTCTTCAAGGAGGTGGACGAGGAAGAGGAGGAAGATGATCTCGACGCCACTCTGGAAAGAGATGCTGCCAAGGAAGCCGAAGAGGAAGCCTTGAAGAAGAAAAAGGCCGAGGAGGAGGCCGAGCTTGCAAGGAAACTTGTCGAGGAGGAAGCTGAGAGGATTCGGAAGGAAGCCGAAGCCGAGGAGGTTCCATCTGAAGAGGAGCCTCAGGAAGAGGATGAAGAGCAAGACGAATCTGGAGAAGACGAGGAAGCTGAAGGAGATGACCCGGGGTCCGGTGAGGACTCGGGGTCTGAGGATGAGGAGGAAGAGGAACATGTTGCCTCTCCCTCTCCTTCTCCTCCTCCCCCATCTCCGAAGAAGCGGAAATCCCCTAATACTGTCAAACCTCCATCTCCCAAGCGCACAAGGAAAGGCACCCTCATAAGCTTTGAGGCGCCTGCCAAGAGAGCTGCTCCGACAATTGCTCGCAGGAAGAATGCCGATCCACCCGCCTACATCCAGGTAAACCAATCCTTACCCGCTTCTTGGTTTGAAAATGCTGAAACGGCCGGTAAGTGGGTAGATGAGTTTTGAACTCGTAGGATAAGCTGTTCTGATTTTTTAGATCTTGAGTTCTTTGAAGCTTTGAAATTGTCTTGCATTGCTCTTCTAAAAAAAATCCCCAGCCTGGACCCTTCTTAACCTTGAAACTGTCTACTATCCCCAGTTGACACGCCTGTTCTACATAAACCTAAAAGCCAAAGACGATGTTGACGGTTGGTCTTTGGAGTCCATTGTCAAAGGGGTTAGAATCTCTTTCAACTCCAATGACTTTGCTGATTTCCTTAGCCTACCTAAACCTTGTCCACTCTCTCCCGAGAACCCCACAAAAGAACAGTGCCTAGCCCTTGCTCGATCCAAATATCTCCTACCCGAAGCATCCACCAGCACTTCAAAGCAGCTCACCCACTCATCCCTTACCCTAGAGGCAAAAATTATTTTCAACATCATTGTTCGATGCCTCTTACCCCGTCTTAACTCTGGCTCGCTCCTTACTGATAATGCCATGGTCCTACTTTACCGCATCCTAAATGGCCTTGACCTTGATCTGGCCAACACTATCCTTGGAACCATGGCTCACGCTAGAAAAGCCAGGAAAGGCTCTCCCCTCCCTTTTGCCACCCTCTTGACCCCTCTCTTCAAAGCTTCTGGAATTAATTTCAAAAATGAAGAACAGCAGCGTCATATGGGTAAGTTCGACTCCAAGAGTCTTGAAAAGATTGGCATCACTCAGTCTCCCCAAGGGACCTTGAGTCTTGCCACTCCTTCAAAAGCTCTTCCCACTGCCTCAGTCGTTGATGAACGCATGGACAACCTGGAGTTGGGCTTGGAGGAAGTTCGCTTGGATCTCAAGGAGCTGCACAAGGAAGTTATGACGGAGATGATGAGCGGGATAACCAAGTTGCTGCAAGGTCTGTGGACGAGGCTCACTGATGATGCTCCGGACGACGAAGCTTAATCCCATCCTATCCCAAACTTGATACATTGCTGGTTTTTTGAAACAATTTCAAAACTTTTGGTGACTGTTGGTTTTACCTCCTCCCTTTGTTGAAAGACAAAAAGGGGGAGATGTTCTTGTGGTTTAGACTTGAAAACTTTTTGCTGTGAAGGTCTTGGAAGACCTTGGTTTTTGATTTTTTGGTTTTCGGTTGGATGACTTTTCATGCCTTCAAATTTTGATCCAACATTTGTCTAACTCATGCAGGTACTTAGTCCGATTTCACTTACATTATTTTTGCTTGACTAAGTTGCAGGGATGCACAGGTTTTGTCTTTTATCAAGGGGGATATTGATAACTCCCTCCCTTGATGAAAATCGGAATAAGTTTCAAAGGCCTTGACAGTATGTCTGTGTCAAAGGTCTTGGAGCTTTAAAAGTGTTGATGAAATACAAAACCTGTTCTATATGTTATTATGTCCGAATATTATTTAATATTATTATATACTTCCATTATATTATTAACTAACCTTTCAGGAAGTATTTTCGAATTATTTCCTTCCTTGTGATGCGTGTTGAGAAGATTCAAATCGGAAAGATTGTGGACTTGAAGTTTCCAAAGATAGAAGATCCAGCCTATGCCATGATCTTGTCTAGCCATTGGAGAAGATCATTGGCGCCGATTTGTCTCAATATAAAGAAGAAGGAAGATGAAGATAGAGACACATACATTGAACACGAGCCTTTCATACACTCCAAGCCTTCAAGAGAAATCTGTCTTCGTGTGCTCTCTGCTTGTCCTAAGAGTCTGTTATTTTATTTCAGAGCATTTGAGAGTTACACGGTGAGCTTATAGGATATATTCAGTTATAGTGTTATACTCGAGAGTTTGTAACTCGGGAAGTGAACACTAGGCGATTGATTCACTGAGTGTAAGAGGATTGTACTAGATAGCATAGAGAGGTGGGGCTCTTCTAGATTGGTCTAGGACTCCAAGAGAACGAGAGTTGACTAGATAGTAATTGTATAGGAGAGAGGCTTCTCAGGGAGCTACTAGGATCCTAAGTCTTGTGAATCAATAAAAGTCGGTTGAATCCTAGGGTTGCGGAAGAACCCTAGGCGGGGACGTAGGCCAAGTTCGTGCCGAACCTCGTAAACAACTCATCGAGTCCTTTACTTTATTGCTTTACCTTATTTTCATCTCTTTTATTTGATCCGAGCTGTTTTTTTTTTTTAATCATGCAATTGCTCCCGAGCTATTTTTTTCATCTCTTTTGGCTTTTGCTTCATAGCCATTTGTTTGTGTATATGGATTCTTAAGTGTTCAATTGCTCTGTTACATTTTTGGCATGTGATCGTGGATTGATCCTGGTCGATGAAATCTCTAATAAGTTAATAACCATCTCAAGTTTCTTGTTGACATAACAACTGAGTGAGTTGTAATCTTAAAAGGATTACGTCTACAATTATTAATTGAGAAAATAAATTCATAATGCATCATTATTTTTTGTTGGGTGATACAGTAGTATATTAGTATGAGATCAATTATTCCAATTGTTGAATACCATGCTCCCCTAATTGAAAAATAATCAAAAGTGTATGCATTCACTCGTTTACGATTGCTTATTCACTCATTAACGATTATGTATGTCAAATCTGATGTACTTTGTGGCACCAAAGTACGCAACTTGTTAGTTTCTTGATTTATCAAATAGCGCAGAATTCTTTTTTTAAAAAAATTTTTATGAGGCACATTCAGTTTCAGATTGATCTGATACATGTGTAGAGTTGCAGGGTCTGAACGATCACACAAGAGCACCGGGTAATGGTGATCCTCCTTCGACGTTTACACCTCACGGGAAAAGTTATGATGCACAACACAATATCAAAATGGCTGCTCAGGATTCCAACATCTCTGATGCTTGAGTGTATGATCAAAATGGTTGCTCAGGATTCCAACATCTCCCGGGAAAAGGTATGCTTTTGTTTGAGGCCTATGGCTTGCCTTTACAACAGCCAAGATTCCAAGCTTTCATGCCACTAGGAATACCAATGTTCTCTGGGATGAAGCCCGTGATGCACAATCCAGGACTTGTATCTGCACCCTATATGGCTATGGGGAATCACTTGGTTGTTACACAAATTTTGGCTTTTCAGGGCTAAGTGTTAATGGTTGTTCTTTCTTGATTAGTTGCTTGAGTGTTGAGTGTATTGACAAGCTTGCACAATCTGGGATCAAAATGGTTGTGAGAGCAATCAGTTTCAATGGAATTTCATTTTGATTCCAAATTTTTTATTTATTTTTTTTTATCAATGAACACACAGTTGGAGCCCCACTCTTGTTATTTTGATTCCTAATTTTTTTATGAATGAGAATTTTCATCATGGAAATCAATGAAAAATAGCATCAATAAAGTGGTATATAAATTTTTTTTATTAGTGAATAATAATATCAATGAAGTGTAATCACAAACGTGTCATCAGTGAATAAAAGTAGAATCGATGAAAATATATCAATATACAATTGATTAAATTAAAAAAAAAAGTGGCTTCAAACGATTTGATTAAAAAAGTGACATCAAGTAATTATATTAGAAAAATGACATCAAAACACTACTTTGAAAAGGTTGCATCACATTAAAGAAAAATGTCATCAAAACAATAATTTGAAAAATTATGGCATCACAGTAAAAAAAATTGACATAAAAAAGTGTCATTAGTAGTCAACAGTAAAAAAAATTGAATCAATGGTCAACATGACATCACAGCAAAAAAAACTGACATCAATGTTTGAAAAAAGTGGCATTAAAAAAAGTGTTATCAAACAATTTCATTAGAAAACTGGCATTAAAGCGAAAATAAAATATATTAAAAAATGACATCAAAACGACAAAAATGGCATCACAGAATACGTCACAACTTAAAAAAATCGAATGAGTTGGTCAACTGTTTGACCGGTCAACGATCAACGTTGACTGATCGGTGGTCAAACAGTTGACCATTGACCATTACTACTCAATTTGGAAAGGGTGCTAGCTAATCTAATTAAATTAGTTTGGGTGCTAATCACCTAATTGAAGGTTCAAAATAGGCTAGTTAGTAAAATAACCCTTTTTTTTACTATCTATTCCAAATGTTAGATTATTTTTCTTATTTTTTCCACTCCTCTAAAAGTTAAGTTATTTTAGGGAAAAGGCTACAATCCACCGCTTTAACAAGACTAGCTTTCTCCTTGTGGTCAACATGGTATATTAGGAACCAATTTCTTTTCCAGCAGACGACTATCCCACAGGAAGATAAAGCGATACAAATGATCAAAACTCATATAGACAACTGGAGTAGAACGTCGGTGCACGAAATGGAATTTGACGAAGAACTTCGCCCGCCTCAGCAGCACTCGGTGAAACAAAGTGCGAATCAACGTTCTGTTCATTGGCGAAAGCCGCCTAGGGGCACGCACAAACTAAATTTTGACGGTTCGGCACTTTCTAATGGTGATAGTTCAGCAGGCGCAATTATTAGGGATTGGGAAGGACGACCTGTATCTTTTATACATCGTCCGCTTGGAAAACAGAGTTCACTTAAAGCGGAGGCCTTAGCTCTAAAACTGGGGGCCCAAAAAGTTCGGCAATTAAATATTCAGAAGATCCAAATTGAAGGTGACTGTAAGATTATTATCGATCATTTAAAGGGGTTATCTACATGTCCTTGAGAAATCGAATTAATCCTTTCGGATACACAATCGCTGCTATCGACGGTGAAAGAAGTAACTTTCTTTCACATTCCTCGCATGGGCAATAGAGTGGCTGATAAGGTGGCACACCTTAGCTACTCTGCCCGAGATGTCGATATTCAAAATGATTTTAGTCTTCTTGACCTCATCCGTAAGGATGCTGCCGGGTAGGGATACCCCACCCGAATTTTTTCCCCATCAAAAAAAAAAAAAAAAAAATTAAGTTATTTTAATTAGTTTTACTTTTAAAAAATATCAGATCCTATTCAAATGAGAAAAAATATCGACAGCTGGTAAAATCTCAACATCAACCATTCAAGATTCAACCCTGTTGTACAAGTATCCTAGGCCCAATTTCTCCGCAACGCCCTCTGATTTTTCCTTTTCCTCTTTCTGTATATGTCGCTTCAATTTAATTTTATACTGTAATTAAATGGAATAGTCCGTAGGTGCTTGCACTAGAAATTTTCAAAACAATGTTGCTTCTTAGAAGCTTCGTCTTGCCGACCGCATCCACTCTTCCTCCCGTCCCAGTTGCCGCAATCAATCTCTAATTCTTTTCCCCCCCAAATCTCTTCGTGTACAGCTAGCTCTCAACCGGCCCAAACCCATAACTTGAGCACACCTCTGTTAGATTGATTACAGGGGGCGCACAAAAGGAAATAAAGGTAGAGGAGGTGCGCAAAGCAGAAGATTCAAATAACAATCAAGAGGACATTGAAGAAGACCAAAGACCAAGTCTTTTTGCAAATTGAAGCTTCGAGGGCTGTGTTTGGGAAGAAATCAGTTCTGGGTCTGTGTTAGATCCGATCCAATTTTGCTGTTACAGGTGAGACCCTCTTGAGTTTTTCTTTTTTCGGAATTTGATTAGTTGGATAGCCGTTGACCTGTTTGCTTGTTTTTTAATCCGATTTTTATGGTGGGGGGTGAGATTGGGGTTTGCATTGTCTGATCTGATTTATTTAGGTTGGTCCTTTGTTAGATGTTTTGAAGTTAGCATTGCAGACAAAGTTCTTGTGGGATGTCGATTTGAATTGAGTTTTGGTTGCAAAACTGCAAGATTTGATTGAGATTGATAGGGTTTTTTTTATTTATTACTTGGATTAATGTGTAATGACAAAATTGTATCTGTAGCTACACGCTATATAAAAAAATATAAGTGGATTAATGTGTAATGGCTGACCCTAGATGCAAATCTGAAGATTGTTCATTGACTTCCTATATTTGGTCATTGTTGTCTGTTTTCATTTCCTATGCTCGGCCTGCTCCTGTAGTCACAGTCGAAACATAGTTTCTTGATAAATCCTTTTTTTTTTTTTTTTCCATTTGTAGTTGCAAATTCAAAAGTTCATAAACAAAATGAGCAGTTGCCAGTTGGGCATTGATGATTCGTGTTTTTATTTTCATACAAATTTGCATTTGTGTTCTTTTATCCATTGTTTGTTCCTTGGTTAATTTTGTTTATTTTTAGTATGTTTTTGGGTCACTCAGAAATACCTCTCTCGTGGAAAGGGTGTATACATCTCAACTCACGGACCTTGCTCTAAGTGGGATAGACTGAGATTGTTGTTGTTGTTGGTTCTTGGGATTATTAAATCTTACATTTTGTGACCCAGATTACTTTTTGTCGTGCTTTTTTTTTTTAATTTAAATTCTGGTAGTTGAACTTGATTCATTGAGAATCCTAGTTTTAACCTAAGCTCTTTGACTGATAGGTACTAGTGCAAGATGATGGGAGCGTCTATCATTGAAAAGGTTGACTTGGAGTCAGACGAGGAGCTTTCTTTTAACCTACCAAGACCACAAAAGGTGCACTCTTTAGATTTCGAGTTGCCTTTGGGACAAAGAGAAGTTGCATATTCAAGGATCATCAAGCAATTAAAGAGTAGCCCCTTTAGAAGTGTGTATGCTGTCTTAATAGCAGCAAAAATTAATGTGTTACTCCCATTTGGTCCCTTGGCTATAGTGCTGCATTATGTCACTCAAAAACATGTAAGGACTTGAACTCTCAGTGTCATTTAACTTTTGTTCTTGGCAGCAAGTGTATGTTAGATGATGCAACTAGTTCTGACAGTTATTTTTGTGCCGTACCTCTTCTTTTATTAGATGATATAACCTTTTGATTTCTCAGGGATGGGTTTTCTTCTTCAGCTTATTAGGCATCATCCCTTTAGCTGAGCGTTTGGGCTATGCTACGGAGTAAGCTTACCTTATTTGAATGATTCTGTTGTTCTTCAAGAGTGATATTTCTTTGACAGAATGATTTACTCTATTCCCTGTTCTATTATTGCAGACAGCTGGCATTCTTCACAGGTCCTACAGGTATAGATAACGTCTTTATGATAAATAATGTAGGTAGTTACCTTTAGAGACTGTATAAGATGCCTGACATGCATTTATTGCCTCTGATTTTATGCAACATGCCTTCATAAATGGTTATGATGGATTATCTGTGGTCCAATATTCATATTACGTATGTATTTTCATGTGTATATTCTGACATGCTAGCTTACTTGTTGGGATTCAGTTGGAGGTCTTCTAAATGCTACGTTTGGCAATGCCACGGAGATGATCATTTCTATGTATGCACTGAAAATTGGGATGATAAGAGTGGTTCAACAATCTTTACTTGGCTCCATCTTGTCAAATATGTTGTTAGTACTTGGGTGTGCCTTTTTCACTGGTGGGATTGTCCATAATCAGAAAACCCAAACATTTGATAAGGTATTATATTGAGAATGTCTTCAAGCATTCTGATAAATGTGTATGTGCATTTATGGTTTTGCATTTCTTGTGACTGAATCGTCTTTCTTCCTTCAGGCAGCTGCCATAGTCAACTCTGGATTATTATTGATGGCTGTCATGGGTATAACATTCCCAGCAGTTCTTCATTTTACGCATACAGAAGTGCATTTTGGCAAGTCAGAGCTCGCACTGTCCAGATTTAGTAGCTGTATCATGCTTATTGCCTATGCTAGTTATCTGCACTTCCAGCTAAGGGGCCAACAGAATCAGTACACTCCAATTGAGGCGGTGCGTTTTAGTATGTCTTTTTTTTCCTCACAAGATGAAAATAGCTTGTACATGTTTTACATTACTGCATAACTTAGTGTCTTGTGATTCTTGCAACAAGTCAATTGTTTTCTTCTTTGTAATTGTTGTAACAAGTTGGAGAGCTATAACATGAATATTACATTTTCATGTACAATCCTTACCCCATCGTATCCATCTATTGTCAAGGCTGATTCTCCGAGGAAAAAAAACATGAAAATTGAATTTTTTTTTTTTTTTAGAAGGATAAGGATTTTTATTTATCATGCCGTAAGGGGAAAAAATCAATTGAGGAAGCTGGAAAAGAAGTAAGGAAACATAACCCAGGACCTTGACCTGAATGTAATACATGAGAATAACTGCTAGGAAACAAGTAAGCTTGTTAGAGACCTTTGCAACTGCTAGGACACTATTTTGTTTTCACAAAATAGTGCCTCTTGTGTTATCCATTTTCTATTTTATCTCTAAAAGTGTCTCATTCATCCTTTGCAAATGGACAGCAAACAGTCGAGAACACCGAGAGTTGTGATGATGATGATGAAGCTCCCGAGTTAACTAAATATGAATCAATTGCTTGGCTTGCTATTTTAACCTTATGGGTCTCAGTATTATCCGGATATCTGGTGGATGCCATACAGGTAATTCTCAACTACAAATATGTAGTTCATTAGACTTCAACTTGTCGAGGACTTGAGGTTCATTCATATATATACGATGATATCTTTGTGAATGAGCATTGTGCCCATGTTAATAATTGTGCTTGGAAAATGTGAAAATGAACAACCCATTGTATCAATTATGTGGGATACTTTCTTACTCAGGACTTCTTTTAATAGCTGCATGCCCTTCCAAAAAATAAACAGCGGCTTCAGTATGTCAGTAAAGTGTTATAGTTCTTTTATATCTTTTTCGAGGATGGGATATGTTGTCCTCTATAATTTTTTTTTAAAATCTATTGTTTGAGACTCTTTAAATGATTTTTTCGTTCAGTAAAGTTGTTATGCAATAGAAGAGTAGAGAAGCTTGAGATGTTTTTGTGGGAAGGCAAAAGGCAAATTCATATTCGTATCTTTCATAAAAGCATCAAAATTTAATGAAGTATAAAAAAATTGGTTATGTGTGTGTTGGTATTACTTTGCAAGTCAGGTAATGGACTGAACAAGACATATGGATGACATTGGTTTCTTGTTGGGTTTACTTTAGGGTGCATCTGATGCAATGAATATGCCTGTGGCTTTTATCAGTGTTATCTTGCTGCCAATCGTTGGTAATGCTGCTGAGCATGCAAGTGCAATAATGTTTGCAATGAAGGACAAGCTTGTAAGTATCTAAATGTGTGCACTGTTGATTGTAATTGTTGTGAAACCCCTCCCCAATTCATCCTGCTACTCCCAAAAGACTATTTGGAAATGCTACTTGATTACACACACGTAGATCTGAAAAAATGAAGTACTTTTTCAAAAGTAAATATAAAAATTCATCTGAAAATCGACGTAGCTATTCTGGGCTAAGGTTTCCACTGCGTTTCTATTCACTATTATTTCTTCTCTGCCTTGATATATTGTTTCACTGTAGGACATCACTATTGGAGTTGCAATCGGGTCATCGACACAGATATCAATGTTTGTGGTAATGTTCTCAAGCAACACTCTAGATGCAATCTGTTTACTTCCTTATTTACAATTGACTACTTGGTTAACTTTTTAAGATATGAAACTTAACCTCCTCATTCCTGTAGTTAATTATGTGAAACTGAGCAAAATATGAATTTATGAAACTTGTTAAGATTCTCCATTTACAAAAAATTTACCTTGGGGGATTTTTTTAGTGAAATATTGTAAGATTTCAAATCATTTGAGGAATGGTTCTACATACAGATGTTTGGTTGCTTATCATGTACTCTAGAGCCGTTTGTTTACTATGGTTGAGGAAAATTGACTGCTTCTGCTTTGATATGGCAGATCCCATTCTGCGTAGTTGTTGGTTGGCTCATGGGAGAAGAAATGGATTTGAACTTTCAAATCTTTGAGACTGCTACCCTTTTTATTGCAGTGCTCGTGGTTGCCTTCATGCTTCAGGTTATTACTCTTCCCACTTATTCAATTCCATCCCACCAAAAATTATGGATTGTCCTTATTTTGCGTCATTTAATCTGAATTCGGAAGGATCCGTCCTTGTTCTTTGATGGAATTTTATGTCCATGATTATTTTGATTGACATTTGATATAAATTGGAATTCATTGTTTCAGGAAGGAACATCAAATTACTTCAAAGGTCTAATGCTTGTACTGTGCTATTTGATAGTAGCTGCCAGCTTTTTTGTTCACGTCGATTTTACTGGTAAGTCTTTGGTTTGATGTCTAATTCTCAACCACTTCTAAGCCTTCGGTTTTAAGCTAGCTTATTTTCAAACTGTCCTGTCAAAGGAGATGCATTTATGTCGCGTATCCAAGTCCCCGTGTGTGATCCTCCTTCATAAGTTTAGATATTCATGGAATTACCGTTACCTTATCATGCTTTGTTAGCTAAAAGCAGGCTATATTAACAAGCCACACCAGACAAACCCTTAATTGCTTGTGGGTATCTGCTGCAGATACTAGCTGAAGTGCCTTGGCTGTCGTCGTCCATTATGGTTATTGGCAGCCACACCCTTTGCGTGTGGCATACAAGACAAGATGCTAGCCTAGAACCATGAATGTGATGTTTTTGGGTATGCGAAAATGGGATTCAGCATACAATTCTGTTGTAAGTTGTGCCGTTTAGGAAGGGTAAGGAGAGGAATGACAGTGTCTTTGTTGGATGTAATGCGTAATTCTTTTTAGAAGCTTCGAGTGAGAAATCATGGACGCGCAGCAGCAGCAGCTTCTTCTTGCCTTGTTGTTCCTTAATGAGATGTGTTTATGCTTATGCGGCTTGATGGTTGTTGCAAAATGGTGGGATGTTTGCACATTACTACTATACTTGAATATGTTAACATCAATTTCTATGTTTCAATGGGATTGTTGGGTTGGCTGCTGCAGTGCTGCTTGTATTTGTATATTATTACGTTATTACTATTATTATTATTTATTCCCACTATCTTTTTGGTTCAAGGCGGGCACGGCTCTAAATTAATGATCTAATATATTTTGCTCAACCCAAAGATCTGAATTTTGCTCTGGTGCGATTTGTCTATGTGTTGAATCCTACCACAACTTGACTCCATTTTTTTTAGTTACATCAATTAATGATCTAATAGATTTTAGTCAACCCCTTAAATGGGCTACATCCCATGCCTCGAGGTTCGAAGTTCGAATCCCCGTGGAAACATGGAGACGCTTGTGAGTGGGAGGGTCAACCCCTTAAATGGGCCTACAGTAACCCGATCTAGATGTAGAGTGGGCTAAGCCCACTTGAACTGGAAAATAAAAATCAATTAATGATCTAATATATTTTAGTCAGGTCAGTTAATTATTTCATAGTATCTTTTAGTCACATCATTTAACATAGATTTACCGCTATTAGTAATCAAAATTAATTGAAATAATGTTATAAAACCATTAAGAGGTAGGTGTTTCACCTCGTTTAACCTCTCTATCTTTATGACTTTTTTTATACCGCATTTCTTATCTTTCTCTATATGAAGGCTTGTAAGTCACATATTTTGACACATGAATAAGAAGTCTCTCTACTCCATGTTGTTCTTCTACGAAGTATTATTCTAGTTTGATGTCCCTTGCGGCCTCGTATTATAACACGTTATCAGCATTCCGCGAAGTATTATTCTAGTTTGATGTCCCTCGTATTAGAACATGTTAGCAGCACGATCTCCCTCCCTTGGCCGTCATCATCTACAATTGCAAGCATTGGCCAATCAACGGCACCCAGGGTGTGGTGGCATTCGTTATCGGCGTGGCGCCCTTCCTCCTTTCGATCGAGAAGTCCGTGTGGGGATTCGCGACGATCTTCGCCCGGATGGCGGAGTCGTTCTTCGTCGCCAAGACTATCAAGAACACGGAGATGGAGGAGGGCGTTTTCTACGCGATGGTAAGTGCCCCATGATGACTTTTCGGGTACTCGTAGCCAGAGCTGTTTGTTGAGCTCGTGCTTTGTCTATTGTTCATCTTCTTTTGCATATATTATTTTCCTATATTTTTCGACATTGTTATACCTATTATTTGCATACATTTTCGACATCGGTGCATAATATGTAATACGGAATTAACATACATATGACCTTGATTCAATTTTTTTGGTATATTTTTAGGCCTATAGTGAGTTTATATATACGGTTCATACATTTGCCTTCCCATACATACATAATATGCATATGTCTTTCCATGCATACATCATGATTTTCCAATATGCATATATGCAATATAGACATGCTAATCTATGTTTTTCGAAAAAGTAATTAATTTCACATGAAAGTATATACGGAGTAGATATATATATATATATATATATATATATATATATATATATATATATATATATATATATATATATACTTTTTCAGGGAGTATATATATAAGGGCCCGTTTGGTATTGATATCTAGATATCGCCCCCGATATCTGATAGCTAGTGTTTGGTATGACTAGATATCGATATCACTTAAAATGATATCGATATCACTTAAAATGATATCGATATCTAGTGTTTGATATTCTATATATAAGATATCAAGTGATATCTGATATCTGTGTTTGATATGGCCAGATATCGATATCGATCACTTGATATCTAGATATCAATTTTGGGCTATTTTGATATACTGATTTTCAGGGGTATATCACTTGATATCGATATCACCCGATATCGATATCTTTGATATCTAGATATCGATACCAAACGAGCCCTAAATGATACTATCTATAAATCATCTTTGTAGTGATGGACGATAAATCTCATCCTTATTATGATGAAACTATGAATTTTCATCCCATAGTGATGAATTTTTGTTTATTCTTTTATTTTATATGTATGTCTTTTTTGAGTGCTTAACCAAAATATTCACTAAATAAATAATAATTAACAAAGTATTCATGGTTTGAAAGTATTTATCAAAATATTCACTAGGGTTCCACTTGTCTTTTATAATTTCCCATAAAACACAAAAAAAAAATTAAATAATTGTCGTATCTTTTTGTAATTTGCATTAATATCCTTAGTTTCTACTTCTTTAGTTATATATTTTGCATTTAAATATTTTAATTAAAACCTTAATCTTGTAATTTGGTAACAGAGTCTAGTTAATTAAAAATAAATCCTAATTAAGCAAGTCAAGTCAATCTGGATGTATCGATAAATTGTCCCCATAAACTTATCCTAATGCATCACATTTGGATAGGGATGATAAACATTATGGAGCACTTCTAAACACCATCTCATGTGAACTAAGAGATTTAAGATTAGAAATAAGGAGATCGGAAGGCTTAGTTAAGAGTTTTAGTGAAATCCTAGTAAAAACTATAAAAGAGACAGACGATCTCCACCAATCTTAAAGCAATATCAACGAGATAAGCCATCAAGTAAATCTTAAGATAACGAGTGAAGGTAAAAAGCCATGTCCTTATAATTATAGTTATCCTTATCAGAAAACAAAAGGGAAATTTACTACTAAAATCGATAAAGCAGAAAACAAATAATCTGATAAGAAAGAAGAAGGACAAGAACTTAAAAATGAAGCAAGTTCCACTGCAATGACAAGCTAGATATTTCCGAACTCGTCTAGATGAACCATGTTGGCTAGAAAAATGCAGCAACATTATCAATCGGAGTATTTAGAAACCAACCTAGTAGAACAAGAAATTATGAGCAATGAAGAGTTAGAAAACAATTCTGATGAAGAAGCAGTATATCAACAAATAGGATTAGTTAAGCTTAAAGATATAAATATATACCATACCCATATGGAAGGTTCAACAAAAATTAAATGAGATTCTAGGATCAACAAATGGGATTAGTTATTCAGATGAAGAGCACCTCGATTCTTCTACATATATTACTGGATCACCAGATTTCAGAAGACTCAGTGCAATATATTTTGAGATCGATTCACAACTTTCATCGTTTCTCCTACACTCTAGGAATTAATTCAGCAAGCTATAGACAGAACTGAATCCAATGAAGAGTATCTTGCAAAAAGTTAAAGGAGGAATATACATGTCTCCAGAAGTTCATGAACGAGTCATTGATTATCAGGTCACATATAATCGAGATTATACAGAATCCTTAATGAATGATCTATAGCTTGATAATTTTCAAATCTGGAAATGGATGATGACAATGGAGATATAGAAGCCAACATGGGAGAAGAAGGGGTCCAGAACCTGAATGATTGAAAAACTCCAAGCTGCACCAGCACAATTACTATACTTTTCGGTTTGCTTTTTCTTTTGGCATTGTTCGCCATGTGAGTCAGACGTATTATAGCAATAAGTGACTTGCTTTCTACATGTGGAGTCTAGGTCATCAATAACGTCAGCCATAGAGACGTTGGAGGCATCCAATGCTCTCCAACCTGGCCTATAAATACAACCCTCCAAGTCTTCAGAAGACAAAAGCAATTTCCCATCAAAATCCAGAGAGATAAACTTAGGAGGAGTCTTGTAAATCAGAAAGAGAAGTAGAAGAGTTTTGAATCTTGAGCAGACTAGTGTTTCCACCACTCTGAAGTTTAAAACCCTTCCATGGATCTTCTGATATGGGTGTTATTAGTTCTTGAGTGTTTTTCATTTTCGAGTGTGTTTCAGTGGTGTAATCTTTCAGATTCATTAAAAGTTTGTTTTTAAGTAAAGGAAAGCTACTTAATCGAACATTACATTTTGAATATTTTGATTTCTTGATTCCAATCCTTCCACCTTCTAAAAACAAACTAAAAAATTAGAGACTACAATTTGAGGTAGGAAACAAAATAGATATGTGTTGTGTTTGGACTAGGGAGGCCTGGTTGAAGGTTAGCCACCTCTAGAAAGCTGGAAGCTACAGGATCGTTGATGGTCCAAAGTAAGTACTTCCAAGTATTGGTCGAAACTCTCTAATTATACATTTTATTTTATCGAGCGTGGTAGGCTTGAAACCATGGAAATCTTATTATTCATAATATAATTAGTAGATTATGATAGTTAGTACCACCAAAAGTCATTTATAAGTATTCTATATTGTATCTTGAGTATTATTGTCGAAAACTAAACGTTAAAGACCAAGTTTATAATTTAGTATAAAGTACGGGCACCTTTTAAAAAATCAAAAAGAAAAAGCTAAAATCTTAGAATATTTTTTTTTTTATATAAGGTAAAAATTCGAGTTCAGGAAAACCTGAAACTCGAGGGTCGACTAAGTCGGTAGACGGAGAACTGTCTGAACAAACATACAATACAAAGAAACGGTGCAAACACATGCAAAAACACCCTACAAAAGCGAAACCAAACCGACCTAAACCTAATCGTGATTAGGACGAACCGACAGACGAAGTCAACTCTGCAGCATAACTGTAGGCCAGCGGTACATCAGGACTCGATCATCCTGTGGGAAGTGAGGACGAACTCCAGGGAAGCGGTCAACCCGAGTAATGGAGACGCCACGATACACACTACCACGACTCCAACCTATCCCGACTCCAATAGCCAGAAACCCATCACCGGTAAAGACAGCACATTCACGCCAAAGTAAGACCCCAAACCGCCTGAGTAGAAGGCACCAGGAAACCCTAATGGGATTTTCGTCAACCCTTTTAGGATTTTATTAATTATATCTATAAATATAATTAATAATTGTTTGGTTATTTTTATTTTATTTTATATTTTAATATATTTTTTTCCAAACGGGCTCATTTGGGCCCAAAGGCTTAGCCTTGGGCCCAAAGAACAACACATGGGCTCGGAAATCAGGTCACACGGGCCCAAGGAGATCCAAAGCCAAAATTCGACATACGGCACCAACACTTGCACCATATGCCAAAGCTTGGCCAGTACGAACATAATTGATTTTTTTTTTCCAATGCTTGCACGAGATGACGAGAAGCACAAACAAAACATCGAGCGAGAGCACACCAGCAAGGGTTGCCGGCGGCGGAAGTTCAGCCAAGGTGCCGACAAGCGCACACTAGATGAAGGAGGTTCGGCCCGCACCCATCGTCACCCAAACGAACAACGGAGGAGAGCCAACGCTTCGACGAAGCCAGCCCGCATGGGCGGACGAAGCCAGATCTGAGATATTGGGACCCTCAATCGAGCCACAGGACGGGGGCCGAGGGCGACTCAGTGGTGGATTCGAATCCGGCGGTATCTCTCCCACACCACCAAGAAACCTAGAGATGGGGAAGAAACGCACGAGCCCGAATTTGAGCGATTGGATTTTGCTGTTCAAATTTTGCAAGGGGAATGATGCAAAAGTGAAGAAGGACCCATCAACAACAAAAGCCCCAAATAAATTCAGGTTTTTGTTCGACTCTTCATCATTGATTTCTCAATTAGGGTTCTTCGGATCTAGTTCTTCGATCAGGGACCGCCGACGAAACATGGCGACCTGAGATGGTGCGAGGGTGGCCGGAGCCGGGTGGAGTGACTGAAGTCAGGATAAGGCGGCCGAAGCCGGAGTATGGCGGTCGAAGCCGGAGTATCACGGCCGAGGCCGAGGTTTGGGGCTCTCTCACTCTAGAGTAGAGAGAGGAGAGAGCAATTCTTTCTTTTACCCATCTTTGAATATTTATGAAATTAGTTATTTCTGAAATTAGTTTGGAAGCTTGACTATTGTGGTAATTAGTTTGAAAAAGTTGAATATTTTGAAAAAGTTTCTATTTTTTTAATTATTTATTCTTCATCTCTCGGAATAGATGAACAGACTCATCTTCTGAAGTAAATGAACAGACTCATCTCCCGAAGTAGATCAACAAATTTTGAAATAGATAAGCGAACACATCTTTCGAAGTAGATGAACGGTAAATTGCATCCCCGTAGAGATGAACTCATAAATGTTATACTCGTAGCAATGAACCAATTATGGACAACGAGCTCGAACGAGCCTAAACTTGTTTATTCAGTTCGACCGAGCTTATCAAGCCGAGCTCGAGCATGTGATTGGACTCGCGACCCAAGCTTGAGCGTCCAAAAAAGCTCGTATAAAATTTAGGCTCGAACTCTCGAGCCAAGATTGAACATGTCAAGCTCGGCTCCTTTGGATCGTATATCACGTACACCTAGTCACGATGTTACCCATCAATTTGCCCGAGTCTTCATCACCTCTTCTACCAATGCGTCGTCCTCCGTTGTACGTACTGTCCCACCCACAACCACCATCTTCTTCATCACCTCCAAACTCATGTCCTTCATTGTCGATGTATGTACCCCACAAATGCACAAATAATTGACCCTCTTTCTTCGTCTTCAACTTTACCAATCCATTGGCATTTGATAGTGTCTCATCCCCACCACCACCTTCTCTTTCTCCATCTCCATGGTCAACCCCCCATTATTTCGAATTTAACAATCGAATTAAAGTTAGAGCTTTCTTGATTCTAGGTTGAATATCTCAAATCGATAGGCTATCATGATAAGTTGAAACTACAACACTCTAATTTTTCATATATGAGCTCGAATTCAACAAACTATCAATCACCCTAATTTAAGAAGTCAAATCACATCTTGTCCTTTGTCTGTCAAAGGACAAGATGTCCTTTGTCTTTCAAACTTCAAATCTCAAGTTTTTTTAGTCTGAATCTTCACATGCAACATGATTGATGAGCAAAGTCACCGCCTTCCAAGACAACAATGACATATCTACTGCTCCCTTGGCTTGCATGCAAGCCAATAGCCATCTAAGCCGCCGCCAGATCAGATCTGAAGGATCAAGAGCTTTAATTTTCTAGAATTTTTTAATGTTAACTTATGCTTATTTCTAAATGTTAGATTTAAATTTTTGTAATTGTAACCTTAGATCTTTTTTTTTACTGGCGACCCTCTGCGTAGGGTCTTTCAAACCATCTGTTGATGGCTTCAAGATCGCTTTTGTCGATCTACTTATTGCCTACCGTAAAAAAAAAATCAAATAACATCTATCAAACCAAATACCAAAAATATAGCAAACCAAATCCTCTACCTCACTCCCTACATCACTATTCACTAATTAATTTTAACATTTATTTAATTTTAAAACATATAAAAAATTACATTCATATTCTAAAATCTATTTTAATATGTTTATAAATTTTTATTTTGAAAATTCATGTATTAAAATTTTTTAAATTAAAAAGGCATTATTTCAAAAAATATAATTATAAAAAATTTCAAAACATGAATTTTCAAAATAAAAGTTTATAAACATATAAAATAGATGTTTAAAATGTAAATATAATTTTTAGAATTTTTTTTACAATTAAATAAATATGAAATTTATTTTATGATGTAGGGGGGTAGGGAAGATGATCTTCATTGCAAAAAATAGCAATTGACCTATACTCCCTCCGTTCGGCAAAACTTGACGTTTTACTATTCACGCACGTTTTTTTAGAAGCTAACAACTATATAAAATATCTAGTTTTTTTAATGATTCTTTTTAATAATTTCGTAGTTATTATTAATAAGTACAAAATTGTTTAAATTTTTTTTAAAAAAATGAATATTTTATATAGTTTTTACCATTCTAAAAAAGCGTACGTGAATAGGAAACGACAAGTTTTGCCGAACGGATGGAGTAATAGATCTTAAATAATCGAATCAAGGATAATCAAGTCCTAATTTGCATGAATTAAAGGCTTAAAGCAAAAATTGAGGGGAAAAAAGGATTTTATTGTCAAGAAAAGATTACTGACGAAGGAGAAGAGCAAATAGGTACGATGCAAACAAAATTGAAATCACAGGGCTATCCAACAAAATATTGAAAAATACGGAGTAGTGTTTACCATGTGAATTGCCCTTAATTTTAGGGTTATCTCGTTAAATTTCCCAAAAAAAAAAGAGAGTATTTGCCATTTGGTAATGAAAGTTCGCGGAACAGAGAACAGACCCTAATGATTGGACCGTCGGCCTCTTTTGACCCAAAAAATGGAAGACATATAGACGGAGTCAGGCCGACTCGGACATTCACATTCCGTATTTTGGTCAAGTTCTCATCTGATCTCTCCTCGAATTCGCCCTCGGTAAGTTCGCCTGTTACTCGATCTTTCTCTCGTTCGATTGCCTTTCACTTCCTAGTTCCGATTTGGATTCCATTTCATCTTGCATCTCTCTGAAGTAAATTTAATTTTTCATGTTTGCTGTGTGAAATTCTATATGATGACATAAAATCAAACGGACCTGTGTTTTTCTTAAATGATTTGATGTTTTCCTATGTGTTTTGATCCGTTTTCCCCCCTTGTTATTGCAGAGAATTCATCGAGGAGTTTTTTTTGCCGTCTTGTGTTTTAGATCCGCCGATAGAGAATTAGGAAACTATGTTAGAGCAATTGCTGATATTCACCAGAGGAGGGCTCGTCCTATGGACTTGCAAAGAGCTCAGTGATGCTCTTAAAGGCTCTCCGATCGATACTTTGATCCGATCTTGTCTTCTGGAGGAGCGATCTGGATCCGCCTCTTTCAATTACGAGTCCTACTGTCTTAAATGGACTTTCCATAACGAATTAGGGTTGGTTTTTGTTGCCGTCTATCAGCGGATTCTCCATCTGCTTTATGTGGATGATCTGCTTTCTATGGTGAAGCGAGAGTTTTCGCAGATTTATGATCCTAAGAAAGTGGAGTATGGTGAATTTGATGATATATATAGGCAGCTTAGGAAGGAGGCAGAGGCAAGAGGCGAGGAGTTGAAAAAATCGTCCAAGTTGGGAGGGAAAGCTGCGAATAGGAAGGTTGATCTGGTGCAGAAGTCGAAGCGTGATCAGGGAAACAACAGGACTAGTAGCAATGGTTTGATGAGTGATGGTGGGGATGGTGACTCGGGGAAAGGAGGTAATTTGGAGAATGGACATGTAAATGGAGGAATCCTAACTAATAGCAACAAGGATGTTAGTGTAAATGGGAGAGATAATGTGAGTTCTGACAGTGGAGCTTTTGATGTAAATAAACTCCACAAGTTAAGATCGAAAGCTGGAAAGAAAACAGATAACCTTGGTAGCAAAAATAACCTTGGTAGCAAGGGCTCAAAGGATGAACCCAAGAAAAAGGCTACCAAAAAGAACAGGGTTTGGGATGAGCCACCTCAAGAGGTGAAACTGGATTACACAGATCCTGTAGCTGAGAACGGGGATGAAAATCAGAAGTATGTGGTAGCAGATGAGGGTGAGAGTATGATGGACAAAGAAGAAGTAATTAGCAGTGATAGTGAGGTTGAAGAAGATGAACTGGATAGCAGTGCCAAGGTTGAGACAAAAAAGAAAGGGTGGTTTTCTACAATGTTTCAAAGGTACACACAGTCTTTGATTTTTCTTTACTGATTGAATCATTTGGTTTCTTTCCTTTTCCTTTTATATGGTGCTTTGTGCTCTCTGTTTGGTTTAGAGGTGACACGTGTGCTATTTTTGGAATAACATTGTTCTTTCATTTGACCAGCATTGCAGGAAAGTCAAACCTGGAGAAGCAAGACCTTCAGCCTGCTTTAAAAGCTCTGAAAGATAGACTGATGACCAAGAATGTGGTATGCTTTTTTCTCTGTTTGCCACTACTTTCATAAAGACAATATTGCCCTTGTAGCTGTTGAATTTTATGTAATGAATAGAAGGAAAAGTCACTAGTATATTTTGTATGGATTGGGGAGCTTGCTCATGTATAGCACCCACTTAATGCTTAAGTTTACATCTTGACTGGCTTCTATGTCTAGCATAAAGTGTTATGCTCTCTTCACTAAAAAAATAAATTAATCTGTCACTCTTTTCAATTGGTTATGAAACTTGCATTGTTCATTTTAACCTCTGCACCTATACAACATATTCTCTTATTTATTTTCATGACTACATGCATCTATTAATTTGGTTTGAGGAAGGCATATCTTTATTTTGAACCTACCAGGAAGTAGATATTATAATTTGAAGGAATGGACGGAGTTCATACTTATTAATAGATCAGCACCATAGAGATGGATTGTTAAGAAAAGGAGAATTAAAACATGAACAACTACCCAAGAAATTAATTTGTGTATGCAAGGATGATGAGGCTGCAATGAATTCCTTTATTGTCAAAATAGTGTCTTATAGAAATATAATAGCTAAATGCAATTAGTGTTCATGACTCCATGGACATCTATGTTTTTTTTCATGCATTTCATAGACTTATCCTGCTTTCCCCCTTCAATTATATTAAGATACAATTTTATTTTCTTAATAAATTTAGAATAATGTGATGTTTTTGTGGAACTTGTAGGCGGAGGAGATAGCTGAGAAACTCTGTGAATCTGTTGCAGCAAGCCTTGAAGGTAAAAAGCTGGCATCATTTACAAGGGTATCTTCAACTGTGCAGGTTTGTCAGTCTATACCTTTCCTTTGTAGTTCATATGCTATTTACTGCTTTCTTCTATACCTTGATTTGAAGAACTTCAGTTAAAAAAAAAAAAACCTAAATTCTAAATGATTGCAGGCTGCTATGGAAGAGGCCCTTGTTCGGATCCTTACTCCTAAGCGCTCTATTGACATACTTAGGGATGTACATGCTGCAAAGGAACAAGGAAAACCATATGTTGTTGTATTTGTCGGTGTCAATGGAGTGGGGAAGTCTACCAATCTGGCGAAGGTTAGTCTAAAACATGTGATTGTTTTTCAGCCTAGAACCATTATATTTGAACTGTCATCTGATTCAACACTAGCAAAACCGAAGCCTTGGAGGACTATAAGAGGAAGATGATTAAAGTCTGATTATATTTTCATCCTAGCTTAAGTATTTTCTGCATTTAAATTAGTAGTTAGAGTCAGTTTTAACTAGGAATTAGTCCAAGTCATTTTCCTTGAATTTAGGAAGCAGTCTCCAAGAATCTCAGTCAATGGTACCACCATGTTAGTTTCCTTGTCAACTTTATTATTTAACATCCAGTTGTAGTCAATTTTAAGTATCAGATTTTCCATCATTATTGAAAAGAGTCGTGGGAAGTTCCCCTGCAATGTCCTCTTGGTAGTTTGCCTAGAGTGGTTTTCCTATTGCAAGTTATTTGCTTGAGTGGTGTCCTACATATAAGTCCTTGTGTTCAGTGGAATCTATCATCATCATTGAATTGTTTAAATGTCATTTGACAGGTTGCTTACTGGTTGTTGCAACACAAGACTAGTGTTATGATGGCTGCTTGTGATACATTTAGATCAGGAGCAGTTGAGCAGCTTCGAACCCATGCACGCAGACTCCAGGTATGACATAAGCCGTGTCTGTTTCTATCGAGACCAATCATCTTCCATATAAAATTTAAGATGCTACATCTGTGTGCTGTGTCAGATTCCTATTTTTGAGAAGGGGTATGAGAAGGATCCAGCAGTTGTAGCAAAGGAAGCAATCCAAGAGGCATCACGCAACGGTTCTGATGTGGTTCTTGTTGATACAGCTGGTCGAATGCAGGTATTTTTATTCGTTATATTACTGATTGTGGCATGTGATATAATTTACAAAAGTTTGAGTTGACTGATCTAAAACCTGAGTACATGACTTAAATGCATCTGTAGTTAGATGTATGATGGCTATTGGGTTTTAGTGTGAGGTTGGCTGTCTAAAAGTTTTGTTGAAATGTATTTCCACACTTCCATTTGAGAGTGCTATTGTTTGACACTCTGACTGCAACTTCTTATGCTCTCCGAACTGATCCCCTGAATATGTGCCATGTTTGCAGGATAATGAGCCACTGATGCGAGCCCTTTCAAAGCTTATTTACCTTAACAGTCCCGACCTGGTGCTTTTTGTTGGAGAAGCACTTGTTGGCAATGATGCAGTTGATCAATTGTCGAAATTCAATCAGGTTTTCTTTCCTAACTACTCCGTATTGTTTTTCAAAATGATAACCATCTATGCAGATGTATTTTTATTTCTGCATTGTCAAGTAACCTGTCAATTTGACAATCCTCATAGTTTCCTGCCCCTGTGCCCCTACCATCAAAGTTATAGTTTCCCTATTTTGACAGTTTTTCTTATATCATCATCCCTCTTAAGAGAATCCTGTAGTTTTATGAAAGCTGAGTTAGGTCTGTGATACTTCCGAGTTTGTAAAATTTGCCAGTAGTTATTACATCTGATAATCTAACCTGTTCTTTGGGTTTTGGACTTGCTACATCTGAAAATACCCAAGCACCCAACTTAAAATTTACTTATAAACATCTCTTCTCAAAGAACAAAACTATTACAAAACTCCTAACGTCTCATTCTCAATACCTGTTTCTTTTTTTAGCACGGAAACGGAATAGAAATTGATTTAAAAAATCTGCTGATTTTTCTTGGCTTTTCAGTATCATAATACCCGTTATTTTTTCTTGCAGAAATTGGCTGACCTTTCTCCATCTCCGAATCCAAGGCTGATTGACGGCATTTTGCTGACTAAATTTGACACCATTGACGACAAGGCATATTATTTGAACCCCCTTTCAGTTTCCGTCTTTATTTAACACACTTTATTCATCAATCTATCCTGTTCTGCCATCTCCTCTGATCTTTCAAAGAAAAAACATCAACTTTGCAGGTCGGAGCAGCTCTATCAATGGTCTACATATCTGGAGCACCAGTCATGTTTGTTGGCTGTGGACAATCCTACACTGACCTCAAGAAACTGAACGTGAAATCCATCGTGAAGACCCTTCTGAAATGATACACTGCATTTTAGGTGCAACTCTTTAAGCTTTATACACTGCTACCCTCTTTTATTATGAAATGTCATAAATTCTCAGCTTAAGATATGGCATGTAACCTTGTACTTTGCCCTGATCCCTGGAGGTGTTGTTTTGCTATCTGTTTTCCATTCCATGATTTCTGTGTAAGAACAAGGAATAGTAAAGAATTTAAAGTGTCTGCTTACATTCAGTGGAGGACTGGTTGGGGGGAATTTTTTATTTTTTTTTGGTTGGCGTATATTCATTATTTGAGGTAATATGATGATATTTGATACAAAGCGTTTGGAAGATGTCGACTGGCCTAGCTCGGTACTGGAAGGGTCTAAGAACAGTTGCGGACGTGTTCCAAAATGTTTTTCTTCGGGCATCAGTGGAGGATACGCAAAGATGGGCTATGGTTCTCTGGCATGTTTGGGTAAAGATAAACAAGCGAATTTTTTAGCATGCTGAGAAGCAGCTGAGGGAGGTGTTTGCTGAGGCGGAGAGGACCCGATTGGAGTATGAAAAGTACGTCGAACATACGCATATGAATCGAAAGACAGCTCTACAACCAGGGAGCACGACTTGGGGGAAACCAAGAAGGCGCTACGTCAAATTCAATTGCAATACGGCGGTATCGAAGGGAGATAAGTTATGCATTAGCTTCATTGGGAGGGACAATAATGGTGATCTAATCATGGCAGGGCAGCGTGAGATTGGATGCACAGATGATGTCGAAGTCAGGGGCGGCCACAGGGGGTGTGGGGGGCGGCCGCCCTCCCTTCGGAGACGGAGCATAATCGAAGTTCGAGAGCCTAAGTGAAGAACAAGTCAACAAAAGTTGTCGCCCGACTGAACTTATAATGCACTTTTTGGAGGCTTCGGTGGTCCAATTGACTATTATAAGTATGAAATAGAAAGCTCTTTCTGAATTCTACAACTTTTGTGCAGACATAGTGACCAAATTCGAAAAGAAAAAAATTATTGTGAACAGTATGGCCGCCCCGCGATCACCCAGAGACGAACTCGTTTCACTTCGAGTGGGTGAGACGACGATTACCCTCCATGATGTACAGTTGTTGTTAGGACTCTAGATAGACGGTGCAGAGGTAGTAATGGATGCGGACCTGGGAGGGGTCATTGAGTGGGTGGCACAAAGGTTAGGTTGGATGGTGGGTGAGGTGGATGACTGGAGGAATGAGGGGGGATCCCCCATGTGACTCTGAAGTTAGGGCTAGGCTTCTAGTCAGGATCGGATTGGAATTTCCAGTCTATTCCAAGACCGATGGATCGGAAACTCCGGAGACATGGTCTGGGGATCGAACTAGGACCGGGATATATGGTCTCGGATTTTCCGGTTCGCGGACCGTTTGGACCGGAATGTCCAGCCACCTTGTTTGCACTTGATTTTTTTTAAACAAAACACATGTTCTACACACTTGCACAACCCTAATTCAATTAAATCAAAGGTTATAAAAGTGAAGGGCATGGGCAACGACGAAGGGCAACGACGATGGGCGGTGGTGAAGGGCGAGGGCGGTGGTGAAGGGCGAGGGCGGTGGCAAGAGATAGGAGAGAGATGCCTACCGATAAATTGAAGGGCGATGGACGTCGAATTGAAGGGCGACGAATTGAAGGGTGATGGCAGTGGCGAAAGGCAAGGGCGATGGTGAACTGTCGATGTGTGGCGGCGAAGGGCGAGCACCGAGCATCGACTCTAGAGAGCTTGAAGTCATGAATGAAGATTGAGTCGAGAGAGGGTGGAGAGACTGTGTGTCAAGTTAGGGTTACTGAGTAGGGGCTGTGAGATTTTCCTTTAAAAAAATAAAATGAAAAGGAAGGCCGGGTGGCTGTTTTTTTTTTTGAAGCAGGATAATATTTTAGTTATCTAGACAAGCATAGAGAAACCGAGAGACCGGGCAAGCCGGTAGATGGACTAACCATCATGTACAACCAAAACAAATAACAAAAGCAAATAACAGAAAAGAAAAACCCGAAGCAAATAACAGAAATGAAAATACGTAAATAAATAAAAGTGCAAGCTATCCTACACCGTAAAACAAAACCAACAAGACAAACGAATCAATCCGCCAACGGAGGACGCACACAGAGAACCCTAGGGATACTAGCAGACATATCAGATTATGGACTCTTAAGAGGCATTAGATATCGATCACAAATCCACGACGTCTTCGGATACAGCAAATCAAACACCGTTCACAGGAGGCCTGCATCACAACAAGAACAACACAGCACACCAGGCCGCAAATCCAAACCCAAACCAAACCATTGCTCAATAAAAAAAAACCAACCCATCTCCAGCCTCAAGGACGATAACGAGATCGTAGGAGACTACTAAGTAGTCAAAATAGAGGCGCACAGATGGGACAGAGCGATAAATTGAAACAACAATCCAAAGACAAAGGTAAAGACGGACGGAATGGAAGCAATTTAATGTTTTATGTTTTCCCAACAAAGAAACCATGGAAGAAGACACGGAGAAGCATCGCAGGAGCTGATGGCTGACGGTGTAGAAAGAGGGTTCTCCGGATCAACGACGAAAGACGACACCGGGCCAGGGAAGGAGCGGAGGCTAGCGGCTGAGAAAAGGTCAGGACCAAACGGAGGCGAAGACGAATAAAGAGACGAAGCCATGGTGGGCGGTGGTAGCAAGCCACGACAGGCGGCGGAGCAAAATAGCTGCAACCTGACGAGGCCAAGAGGAAAGCGGAGAGAAAACGCTTTCCAAATCCCGACGGACCTAGCCGCAAACGATTTGCTGCAAAAAGAACGAGGCTATGGCGGTGGAGCCGAGGCGGACAGTGGAGTCGAGGAAGGCGGTCGGAGTGGTTGTTGGTGGCGTGGCGGCGATGATGGCATGGAGGCAGAGGCCATAACAGCGGAGGACCATGTATGGTGGTGGGTGAGTCTTTACCCAAACAGAGGTAGTTGGAGGCGGAGGCAACATAGAAGCCGGAGGCGGCGAAGGTTTTGGTTAGCTATTCAAAGAGAGCATGCATGAGACCTCTCTAAAACTTATAATTGCTGGACAAATTTTTGAATGGGATTATAATTGCTGGACAAAGGTGGCTGGGGGCCAAGGTTGCGGGTGATTGGTTGCTGGTGAGGGCAAGAAGCCGTGGGAGGGGGCGGCGCAAACGAAACCAAAACGCCTCTCAAAAGAGAGAGCGTTTTAGGTCTTTTCTTTCTATTTTCTTTTTAAAAAAATAGAAAGAAAAGGAAGGTTATGGCACAACATGGTCCCCCTTCCCTTTATAAAAACACATTCCGGTCCTATTCCGGTCCGACCCGAAAATTCCGTTCTAGTCCTGGTTTCGGGCCGAAAACCGAAATCATAAAATCCTTAGACCGCAGACTAGATTGTAATACTTCAAGTCCGATTCAAGACCGTAATTTCTGGTCTGATCCCGGTTCGATTCCGGTCCGATTCAATTTTTGCCTGGCCCAAACTAAAGAAGAAATTGATGCAGACCATCAACGAGGGCCTCTATAAAGTTAGGGTCGGTCACCATAGGGTTGAGACCTTATGGTTGGCATACCTTATCTCTTCAACATTGATGATCGACAAATCGAAATATAGGATACATGTGCCCTTGATCTACTGCCAGGGACAATTACAAGACATGGCAATATGCATGGGGGGTTGGTGTGTTGACACACTTGTACCAAGCTCTGGGTATGGCGTCCCGATGGGAAGAAAAGGGGATGGATAAATGCTCTCTCTTGTTGCAGGTAATTGACATAATTACCTTTAAAGAGCCCAATTTCTCTACAATAAATTTATATCATTGCGAATAATTGTGAAAATTGGATTTTTCAAATATAGGCGTGGATATACGTGTATTTCCCTATTGTTTATGGCCCATTGGCGCCGACGTTGAAGAGAAGGGTGAATGCGAGGTTCGCAGCCCGTTACGTAACGTCGTTGACCTCGAGCAGGGTAGACAACCGAGTTAGAGACTTTTGTTGTGAACTTGACCAATGTGGACCCGACGCATGATGTATAATTATAGTTTTTTTTATCACATATTGTTTGACTATAAGATACAACACGGTTATCATTTGGGATAGGATTATGAACTTGGGCTTGAACAGGGGCCAAAAGATCCACATTAGGATTATCTTCAAGGATTAGGTTAATTTTCCTTGGTCTAGGTGCATTGAGGGGGCACTGATCATAGTGATGATCATAACCACCACAACAGCCACAACCATCAGAAACATCTTCATACCAAATCCTTAGCCTTATGGTTTCATTCTCAGATTTTTTCACAGTGACAAAGGTGGTAAGGGTGGTTAAGAGAGAAACATTGACACAAGCTCTAGCAAATCTAAGTTTGTTCCTGATATTAGAGGCATGATCAACCCTTATGAGAGAGGCCACACCCCCAGCACAGAGGATATGTGAAATATCTTCAGCTGTCTAAAATTGATGAGGCAGGGAGGGGATCCTTACCCACATATCAGCACTGGTGGTGTCCTCTTCCATAGGGTTGAAGTTGTCAGACCAAGGGTAGAGAGCTAGCAAGGTGCCTTGAACATGGTAGGGCATGTTAGACCATATAATGGCTCGGTCTTCTCTATTGACAAATCTGAAGATGATCCAGTCATTGCCAATAGTGTCAACCACCTAGGTGCCCTTGAGATTCTTCCATTCACCTTTGAGTTTTCCAGCAACCAGCTTGATGTCGACAGGGCCCTAGACAAACCTCCCCACAAGGCTGAAATCAGTGAGCTTGTGGTGGAGATCCTTTACTCCAGGGATGGTGTAAGGATCATAGATGAAAGTGGAGTTAGAGCTTTGGTCAGTAGGGGCAGAGTTGATGGCAGTGACTTGGGGAATCTGATGCTCAGTGTTAGTCAGATTAACATTCTGATTTTCACCAGTAATAGGTTCAGTGATGTGGGCTTGGCTAGAGACGGGATCAAAGGAGATATCATGTCTTGTAGTATTGATGAAGGCATCAGCATAGGAAACATGTTGATCCATAGTGAGGAAGAAAACAATTTCAGTAAGATTGAGAGAGGAGGAAGTGAGGGCGTGCATTCTACAGTTAGTGACATGGGTATTTATAGCAGGAAAGAAGATTGCAACACTAGCAATTTGAAATAACTTAGATATGTGGTGCATATCAGAAGTAAATGCTTATATAGGAGCAATTTACAAGGAATAATCATACCTCTATTCTTGGAGCTGTTGCATGCCTCTTGAGGTTTTCCATGGTAATCGTCCGGATGCAATTCATCTTCATGTGTTTGCTTCTTCTCTTGGCTAAAGTTCATAAAGAGCTTTTCCATAGGTTGGCTGAGCAGAGGGATCAAGAGGACAGTAACCAACCGTCCCCTAACCGCCACCAGCTGGCCATAGGATTTCCTTGCATGCTCATTATTATACCTGCATTTAGACTTAATAGTAGTATTATCTAGGTAATTAGAGTAAGGATTAGCCTTGGAAATACTATTGTTAGTGTAAAGGTTGCTGGAAATTTGCAGTTTAATTTTACAGAAGAGGAGAGAGTCCCTTCTATTAGATTTGCATGCAAAGTTGTAGGGTGTGGGAATTGAAACAATTCCACACAAATTTTGAATCTGAATGTTACATTCAGAGGTAGTGTTGGACCCTTTGCTGTTGGCTTTGTGTAACCAAACCCAGGGACTTGTTTTGCCATAAGAGCCACATTTACTGTTACATTGAGGCTAAACTTTGGTTGTGGTGAAAGTTAGATTGTTGGGTTTGGTTTTAGATTTGGGGTAAGTAGTTTTTGGCTTAAGGTTTATTTGTGTAAAAACAAGGCACCAGAAGGAAGAGCCACACCAAGGCTGAGCATCTACCTCCCTGCCAGAAAACCATGGTTTGAGACCCAGAACACCAGCAAGGGATACTAAGGAGGGGAAGGGAAATCAGAGTGTTTTTTTGGAAACACAAACGGAGTTAATTCTCCTTAATATAATTCTTATTCTTATTTGAATGTTTTGCCTTCTTTGTGCTTAATTACTTGAATGTGTTTTATTCTCTCTAGACTGATCAACTAGTAAGAGTAGATTCATTCAATTAATTGCTAAGGTTCTACAGATTCCTTGTAGCGAACCTTAACCCAAGTAGCAAACATACCCCTTTAGGACTCGTATAACTAATTGGATGTGTAGGAAGTTAAATATATATTGAATATTGACCCGTAGCTTCATATTACATGTATCTTGGTTAATTCATATTCTTAATGCTATCTCTAGGTTAAAACTTATACCTCTTAGGGTTATTTAGAGATAATGATTACTAGGACTCCTATTGACGATGCCGTAGAAAATCACCCCTTTGGGAAATATGACTTATGACATCAGAAATAGGCTACCCCTCGAAAAAAAGGAACAGAAGACATTAAGACAAACTCTTTTCGAATACCCACAGGAGGTCACGAAGCAAGAAATCACAAGAATGTTTATACATCACGATCATTCGCATCTTACACCTCATTAAGCAACTCGCTAGGTATAGCTTACCTCGCTGGCATCCCCTCCAAAGCCTAAATCTTAGGCACGAGGGCATGTGCTACACGTGTCCTCGAGCGACCCGCAAGGTCGCCAGCCAACTACTCACTTAAGGCCCCTATAAATACCTATCATAAGCCCACAACCCATGGATCCGATTGAAGAGAGAAGTAGAAGAGCTCTGCGCTTCTCCCTGACTTAAAAACTCTCAGAGTTGAGTTCTTAAGGTCTTTGATTGGAGAAGAACGCATCTAGAGTAAGAACATCATCTGAAGAACTTCCTCTAAAGACGACGATTGAACAGTAATTACCTGATTGCGAGCCAAAGGCATCGCGAGGATTACATGGACCAATAACACACGAACCAATTATCACCCGTCCCAATTGAACTTGCATGTAATTAAGAACATCTTTCGTCACCTTGAGGTAATAAGTATATGTGAAATTCCAGGATTGCGTCACGTATTACTAGTAATTTACATAAGATTTGGATAAGAACATCCACCCCTTATACTTATTATTTTAGAAGCATCCTCTTTGTAAAATATTGCACCACGTGTCATACCCTGAGCAATCCTAGGAAGCCCACGTTCTCTTCAACCGTTTAAAGTCATCCCTCTGTTTTCAATTTGTTAGGGTTTAGGTTTGGAAACACAAATCGTGAAGGGGCGTCTCCTCCATCTCGCTCTCTCCATCAGTCGTCTTCCGCTGTCGCTCTCGGTATGGGTGTTGCCCGTTCGATCTCGCCGGTTGCAGTCGCCTGGAGCCACCACGACCTTCGCCTGTGCCGGTATGTCCTCCTACCTCAGTTGTGACCCTCCTGTCTCCCTCAATTTCAGATATGTCTTTCTTCTACCTCAATTGCGGGCCGGTCGAGCCACCACTATGTCGGCGGTCTCTACAACTTCCGCCCCATCGCATGCCGAAGGAGGAGAGACGGTTCAATGTTGACGTTCGCCCCTCTGTCTTCTTCTTCCCCTTGCTCTTCTCCTTCTCTCGACTTCGAGTTCCCGGACTCCCCTTCCATGGCTGCCTCCTCCACGTCGCCGTCGAGGATCCAAGGCCCATCCTTTAACTGTCCCCGACCTCCCGCATCTGGTGGCGGCGCCAGATCTGAGATTTTGACCCTCCGACGGAGATTGGACTCCTATCCCTCACCGGAGCCACAATCCGAAGCCGGGGCTGAATCTTTCAGCCATTTCTCTATCCCGAGTCCGAGCCCCTGCAGCCGCGAGGTGAGCACCCGAAAGGCTGTCCGAAGTCCCGCCTCCATCGTCCGCCTACATCCTCTCTTTTTCGAATCTCAAACCCTAACTTCAATATCTATACTCTAATGTCGGTTATTTCTCTTATTACTGATTATTTTTGGGACTCTGATCTTGGTTTTATCACTTGAATGTTTTAGTACTTAGATTTGTCAATAGGAAATCAGATTTTAGATTATTAGGGTGGAGACGTTAGATTAGAACATCAGATTTTAGGCAAGACTTCTGAATCAGTTGAATGAGATTTTAGGTTATCGAGGGCAAATTTATTACTTAGATTTTAGGCATGAATTCTACATGAATTTAGGTTGTATGCTTTTCTGTTCTTGATTCTGCATTGTGTTGAGATTATATGCTTTTAGAAAAACATAAAAAAATATGTTCTTGCTTTTATATGGTTGTAGGTTCAAGGTTGTATGCTTTTAGGTTATATGCTATTATATGCTATTTTGTGCAAATGCATTCAAGAAGCCAATCTATATAAATGTCCTGTTTCAGGGCAAATTATAAATTGAAACAATGGGGATGTAGGGGCAGAGCCATATTAAAGTCAAGTACGTCAATCTACTCACACAACTTTGCCTAATTATACTTTAGTATGGTCATAAAAGTATCACCATATGCAAATGCTAACTCACCTGAATTGGGTAATATCAGCATTACTATTTTTGTTATTATCATATACAGGTGATATTATTATTTTTAATTAGATGTTCTTTACTGCCGCTTAAAGTAGGTAATCACCATGTTTTCTCTTTCCTTGTTTTGTCTTTTTAGCTTGAAGATGGGGATATCATATGCTTTCGATCAAAAATTACTTCTAGCTGAGCTAAAGCTGTTGAAAAGTACCGCTATGCTGATGTTCCATCATTTTTGGATTATGTACATAATTGCCAAGTATGTGCTTCTGTTCACATGTTCTTCAATCACCTCTTAACATAACATTCTTTGCTTGGTTATCATTATGTCAATGCTGATATATTCCTGTTAACACTAAATTACTATATAAAAAAAATACATGTCCACCCTTTTTTTTCCAATGATGTGTGCAGGTCATGAGTTATACCTCTATTTCTTTTCATTGATTTCATATCTAATCGTGGGATGTTTTTAAGAATATATATTTCAGGATTTAATTTAACATTATGAATGTCCATATATGGTTCATCCAAGTTTCTTACCTTGTCACAGTGTTTTCTATAACCCTTTGATTGAGAAGGACCATATCCTTCTCAATCGAGCAATTCAGTTTGTTGTGGATTGAGGTTATTTTCAAATTCAAGTTGCACAGTTTCTTGGGTTGAACGATTCTTTGCAACACGCTATTCATATAACGTGGACTTGTGGAGCACTGGATGTATCCTTGGTGAACTATATTCTAGCAAGCCTCTTATGCCTGGGAAGACAGAGGTACAAATGTACAACTACCCATTCTTGTGTAATTATTTTACTTTAAATATGCTGCTTGAGAAGTAAAATATTACCACTGTTGATTTATTGGAATATCTCTGTCTTCCCAAGCCTTTTGTTAATGCTAACCTTTTATTGTGAAATTTTGCTTTTCAGTCTCAAGCAAAAACGTGAGTTAGACACTAATCTAATGTTAAATGATTTGCCACTTTCTCTTAATATCTCCACTACTTTCTATCTACTTTACATGCCTTAAACCTCTAAACCCACATAATTAAAGAACTGAACTTGAATCTATTTCTTCACGATGTTAACCTGTAATGGGAATGGATATAAGCAATATTTGGTCTAATTGCCTAGAAATAGCTCTGTGCTACGAGATGAAAAAGTTGAATCTGGGTAGTTTTATGACGCCCATTGCCCAGGGACCAGTGTGATTATAAATTGCTTTATTGTTATGCTTTCTCTTTGTTTTCTACTCATTTCTCTCTTTCCGTTCACATATTTATGTCCCAATGAATCTTTTGTACAAACCCATAGGTTGAACAAGTGCATAATATTTTCTAGCTTTGTGGCTCTCCACATGAGGTGTTCTTGGCCAAATCAAAATTGCGTCATGCAGCCACATTTAGGTCTCAACAAACTTACAGAAGACGTATAGCTGACAGATTCAAAGATATTCCTGCAGCAGCCTTACAACTTATTGAGAATCAATTTGCTTGCTGTTGATCCTGCCTATTGTGGAACTGCCTCTTCTACCCTTGACAATGAGGTATCTAATTATTTTTCTATTGCAATTGGAAGTTGAAAGGTGGTATCTTTGTGTTTATATATGAATTTATGCATTTTGTGTGTTTGTCGTTTTGCTTATGAAAATTGCTAAAACTCTGGTTGTGCACTTGCACAAACAAATTGTTTGAATCCTGCTTCTATCTTGCCCCTAATGTTTGTGGCTATTGTAATCATGTCGTTCACAGGATTCGATACAAAAAAAATATTCAATTACTAAATTTGAAATTCAAGACATTAGTAGTTGTAGGATTTATTTATTTATTTATTTTAATAACCCCCAAATCCGCTAGCCCGGATTTGATTTGGAATTCCAATTATCTAATCCGTTCAGCTCCGTTTACTAACTCACATGCTTCATACGCATTATCTTCAACTTGATCTTGGATCCTAATCGGACCATTGACTTTCTTTTGTAGGGATCGTGATGAAGATCTCCATATCCTCACACCATGTCTTCTATGTACATAAATTGAAGCTTGATAGTTAAATTACCATATCTACTTAATTTGTTCTCATTTTTTCTTCTAATGATGTTAATACTTATGGAGAACTTTATCAAAAAGAAAGTAAAAAATATAAATTTCAGGGGCAACACAATGGATAGGAATGTAGGATATAAGATTAGTTAATGACATATCCAAGGGAGGATATGGTGGATCAAATTGCTAGAAACTCATAGCTTAGACAAATAGATAGTTTGGGGTTTGTTTGTAATGGTGGCGTGGCCCTGCGGCTTTGGACCCTGAGCATAAATTTATTGTTATTTTAGAAAGCAGATGGTTTCTATTATGTCGCTACTTACCTCGATAGTATTATTTTTTGTGTGGAATCACCCTATTATTGATTGAACAATGAAAACCATGTGTTGTATATTTTCATGTCTTCACTTATCAAAGGAATTGAAGGAAGATTATAAGGGAAATGATATAGTTGGGGATTTTTATTTGTCATGACATAAAAGAATTACAATTCTTATTTGACATTCTTATAGTTATCTGAATTTGAAGCATTGTTCTATGGATAAGGGTCAATAAAGCTTTAACTTTGTGCTCATCAATTAATTATCTGTCTTTTCTATTCAAAATAAGCTTATTATACATTTTTGTAGATGGTTGAGTGAGTCTATTTATTTTTTAGATCTTGCATTCCAATATCTCATGATCTCCAAATTTATTAAGCATGGATTTAAGGTTCTAAAGCAAATTGTCAAGCTTTATTATCAGTTAGGAAAGTACAAGGAGATGATGGAATCCTACAAGGAGACGTTGACATTTATTAAGTCTGTTGTGACTAGAAACCACAGTGAAAATCTATAAACAACATAATAGATTTTGTTTCTGGATCAGCCAACCAGAATTTTGACATTCTGCACTAGTTCTACTAGACCACTTTGAAAGCTCTTGAAGAGGCTAAAAACGAGGTGAGAGATTGACTGCCACTATAGTTTTGTCAAGGAAAAACATGAATTTACATTGATTCACTTGGCATTAGTCCGTCGAGATCCTGTTGTCTAAACTGGCACAAACTTTCATTTAGCGCCACCAAACCAATCTATTTTGTTGGGTTCTCTCATATGCACTTCACTTTTATGTTAACTGTTTTTTGTTGCCGTTGGAAAAAGAGTCACTTTATTGAGATTATAATGTTAAGTTTTCGGAGTTCCTTTTTTTTTTTTTTTTTTGTTGTTGTTGCTGTTTATAGGCAAATGCGTGGATTTTTTTAGTCCTTTTTGCTTCCCATGTTCATTAAACTTCAAAATCACTTCTTGCTTCTTCAAAACGTGTTGCTGCAAACACCTACCAAATTGCTTATGAAAATCAACCTGATTCACAAGCATGATGTAAAATATATTATGTTGATGAAAATCAGGTTTCAATAATAAATAAAATAGGAATAATAAATATCAAAAATAAAAAATATCTAAAAAGAAATCGTCTATTAGAGGTCAAAGTGGAATAATTGGACTCCGATTAGATTACAAACGACCTTAGAACGAGTGAAAATATAAATCATTCATTTTCAGCAGCCCATTTCACTCGCATGGTGTGAAATTTATTATGGTTATGAAAATCAAATCTCGATATCAAATACAATGGGAATAAAAAAAACCAAAAATACTGGATGCTCAACCCGTCATATATTTAGACCAATTTAAGAAATGTAACATGGTAATAGACAAAGTAACATAGAGGATCCTAACTCGATTTTCTTAGGCAAAAAACAATAAGGTTTCTTTTTATTTGCCTTCAAGTAGGGTGGATGTCAATAGAAGCGTGGAAGCGATTTATTTACTATTTTTTTTGTTAAATTCGAAGTATTGATCCTCTCGAGTAAACACTTCACTATGACAATCAAATATTTTGAAGAATGGCGTGACAAGAAGCATGGGCAAAATGACACATAATTGATTTCGGTATTTTGTGAGGTATGTCAAACTCGATCGAAAATATTCTGAAAAAAATCCGAACATGGTTCGGGAAAAGTACTAGTTTGTATGAAAAGAAAAGAACTAGATGATGAGACAATGATCAAAATTCATCAACTGAAGTGACAAATTGTAGGTGAATCTATTTCTCTCTACTGTATTCTAAAATACAAATTAATTTGTATGCTTGCTTCCGCTTCGATAAAAGGCAGATCTTTTTCTCACAAAAACTCTTTTTTCTCTTACTTGCGATTAGATTGACACTCGAATTGATTAGATTTCTTTGTGGAATCGGCCTCTTTTTTACATACTATACTAGTTATAGGGTTGAGTTTTCTTCGACAGAAACAACTTCGGGTTATTCTCTTGTCAGTGGTTGTAGCTCGTGATTTTCGTGATTTATTCCGTGCTTCAATTAATTTTTTTGGAGCAAACTTGACAAAAATGTAGCCAGCAATGTGAACCAAACACAAACAGCTGGGTGCATCCGATTTCACACGTACATATGCTATTATCTTCCCACGTTGCTCTAATCGTGCCCCATGATATTGGACGTTTATATTCAAGCCTCGAACCTTCAAACTAAACTCTAATTTTATTTTATTTTTGGTCGGAACTAAACTCTACAGTAATTTCTTGATGACGACATATCGAAGGTGACAACATAATTTCACATCAATCACAAATTCACAATTTGTTAAGTTTTATGTGTCATGGAATATAAGTAAAACCTGGCTCATTATTTATTTATTTATTTAGGAAAAATAACCAAAAATAATACCAACTATCCATCGTGAACAAAAAATAATACGAACTTTAAAATTGACAATTTCATATACAAACTATCACCACATTAACAAAAAATAATACAGTCGAGTATTCCGGTAGATTTTCCGATCAACTCCGCCACGTGGACGCCGGAAAGACAAATGACATTGCCAACTCACTGCCTTAGTTTGATTAACTTACCACCTCAATTATTTATGAGAAAATAGCATCCAATATACCAAATGTTTGGACCCTTTGCAAAAATGACACTCCCCTCCAAAATTTTCAAAAGTAGCAATTAAGCCCAAAAATTGGCAGAAATAACCGGTTCTCATGACCTCTTTTCACAGGCCACCATTCCTGTTGAACCAAGTCCTCACAGCCCCGCCTCCTTCTTTTCTCCGGTCGTTCCCCGCCCTCCACGAGCCACCTCCAGCCACCCAACCATCGGCGTTCAAACCCTCTCCCTCTGGCGCACTTGTTGAGCCCAGAACCCATCCTGTTCGTGCCTACCCCACCACCACCGAGAATGAAATGCCTGCCCTAGACTCCCTCGAATGGAGACTATGACGATTCCGGTGAAGAGCTTCCAGATCCGGTGAAGAGCTTCTCAGTCGGCGTCGTCCTCTCTTCCTCGCCGACCCCCCTGTCTTTTCTTTCCTCCGGCTCTGACGATTCCGGTTCCAAATCTTCCAGCGACTTCTCCTCATCGGCTGGTGGAATTATTTCCAGCGGGATCCGAAGGGAGGAGGCAAGGTAAAGGACTATAGAAGCTCAGGAGGAAATTGATTTTGAAATTGAAAGTACGGAAGTCAAACCTAAAGGTCCAGTAGGAGGATGAGGCAAATTCCGATCCTCCACGAAGTAATTTTCAGTTCTTCGTCGTTTCTTAGCGAACCAGAAATACAAAAATGTGGAAGTGAAAAACACGACAGTCGCGCCTCCAATTACAAGACCGACCAGAGGCAAGGATGTTGTCACTGGCTGGATATTGATAATAGTATTTACTAGCTAGATGTTGAAGCGCCGAGGCAAGGATTCGACGAGAAGCCTGAAGAACTTCAGCCCCAATTCGAGCAGTCAAAGGTAAATTTCAGCTCTCTACCTTGGGATAGTTTAGCACAAATATTTCAGAAATAGAAAATGAAAATTGAGATTCCTTTGGTTATCGAAGATGTTGAGTTAAAAGAAGCTAGGCCAAATTCAAATGGTAGTATGGAAATTTGTAGTGCACTCCAGGTGTTTGAAGAAATGCATAGAATGGTAGACATGACTATTTTCGACCCGGGTAGAGGTTTTGATGGCCTATGTAGTGAAGAAAATAAAATGTCTTATGATAGAGGGAAATCAAGAAATGAAGTGGCTACTGTCAAGGGCTTTGTTTTTTATCCATGTGGAGAACTTGATTCATGGAAAAGGCAAACAACTAAAATTGAATGAATGTTTAGTGTTGAATTTAGGCTGCCTGGAACAATGTTGTTGTCATGCTGCAAGTTCGATATAAATGGGGTAATAGGACATGTGTTGTTGGTTTCAATTTATGGCATTTTGGGGTTTCAATTTATGAAATTTCGATTTGGGGTCCTTGGGAAGAATGGGGTTGAAAATGTTTGATTTGGGGTCCTTGGGGGTGTTTGGTGACTAGTTGCCTTGAAAATATAATGCTAGAGCAATGGGTGATATTTGTGGGACTTATGAATATGTGAACTTGTGTAGTCGTGGCATTTGTATATTTGTGTCATGAGTGTAATGTTATATGTAGTGGCATAAAAATTATTTTGACTGACAGGAAATTTGGATATACTGGCAAGGATTATTGGTAAAATGGGTATTATGTGAAAAATTGTAAGACAGATTAAGGACACTATGAGAAAAATGAAAGAAAAAAATGTCGCGACGCCGTCGAACAACAAGGAGAGGACGTAGAGAATCCATGTCTGTAAATCGAAAACGAAAATCGTACACTTACCCATGATCATTGATATATATTATATGCAATTGACACATGTATTCCCGTGTATGTCAATAAATATTTCGTTGATGACTAGGATTTTCTTTTGGCTGGCTAGTAACTAAATTGCTGGGTTTTCTTCTTCGAACTTCACGTTAATGGCAACTAGTAGATAATCCTTTGTTTTTCTCTTTTATGTCCACCTGTCGAGGCCACACATCTCTGTTTGCAATCCGTCTTTTTTCACCACATGATTTCCCTCCATTTTGACTAGGCGGGAATAAATAATGTGAAAAGCTGCCCTTGCATTTAATGTTTATGATGTCACATGCCCATTTGCATTAAATGCATGTCATAGTCAGTCTTCTCTCTCTCCCTAATTGTTGCAGCTTTTTCCTCTCTTTTTTTCTTTTTTTTTTATCAATTGAAATTCACTCATCCCTCTCACATTTAGACACATGTCACTCACCCTCTCACATTGTACTCACCATCCTCCGGTTCTACCTCCTACCGGGTGAGCAAGTAACCTATTTTTTTTTTTTTGCAAAACTAACATTTTGCTACCCCTATGCAATTTCTACCCCATTGTCATTTTTGCAAACTTGATTTTTTTTGTATATCTATGCCAATTATCCTTTATTTATTTTCCACAAAATAAAAAAGGGAAACAGATCTCATTATGCCTTTGCAAATTCTTTACATTCTCGACAATTTTTTTTTATTAACTTGTATTCCTGATATGATATAACAAGATTTGATTATTATATTTTGAATGAGAGAGAGGAGGGAGATAATGGATTCAAGCAGCACCACCACCATGGGACTGTGTACATACCAACACAACCTCAAAATTTTCAAATCAAATTGGGGCTTTTCAAAATTAGGTTTTATTTTTGCAAATCAAATTGGAACTTTTCAGAATTTTTAAAAAATTGATCAATCTTGATCCAGATTCCCAAGTTACACAAAAAAACCAACAGTGGAATCACAAATCCATATCCAAAAAAAAGCTTTGATGCTTCTGCCCGAGATCTCGAAAATGGTGGACACCAACTCTAAGGAGAAAGAAGCATATGGGAGGATAGTCGGAATCGAGATCTAGAGATCGAGGCTCCTCAAGCTTTCGAGAATAGAAGACTTCGGGATCGAGAAAGGGACCGGTGAGAGATCTGGCGAGTGAGAGAGCTAGATCGATGGTCGCTCGACGGTGGAATTGACGAAACAAAAGGAAGTAGGCTGGAAAGTACTGACCACTCTCTTGTTCGTCCCTTTTCGGACGGAGGTCGACTAAGAAGGTGATCGAGGCATTGGCGGCGAGATTAATGGTGGCGGGGCGGCTAGATTCAAGGCATCGACTTGTTCTCTCTCCTCTCTATCTTTTTCTCTCTTCTCGATATATCTTTTCTTCTCTTTTTTTGTGTGAAAAAATAAAAAACAAAATAAAAAAATGAGGTTGTAAGTTAATTAAATTAAGGCAGTGAGGTGGCAATGCCACGTGTCTTTCCGGCGTCCACGTAGCAAAGTTTGTTGGAAAATCCACCGAAAAACTCAGCCGTATTATTTTTGGTTAATGTGGTGATAGTTTGTACATTAGATTGTCAATTTTAAAATTCGTATTATTTTTTGTTCACGACAGATAGTTGATATTATTTTTGATCATTTTTCCATTTATTTATTTTATACTTTTCAATTCTCGGTAAAATAGACAGTGTTTTTCTAATCTGTATCGTTGGGACAATAGTAGAGTTGGGATTTTGATTACAGGATGGTAAATAAGTTTATAGGTTTTTTTTAAGAAGATTTTCTTAGAATAATATTTTAAAAACTTAAATATGTTATTTTTAAGTGCAGTAATAGAGAAGAACAAAACTATGGCAAAAAATATCATGAAGAATTTTTTTTAAAACAATATTAAAAGAAAATGGTAAATTTTTTTGTTTAAATATGTCATTTTTAATTGGAAAAAAAAAAGAAAGAAACAAAAATATAGGGAAAAAATATGGAGAAAACAATATTAAAAAAACGGTTTGAATTAAAGACTGTAAACTCAAACCCTAATAATAGGATTCGATTTACGTAAAAGTAACAAGAAACACAAACTATGGAAAAACTAAAAAGCAAAAAGAACACCAAGAAAGGTCACGCGGTTCGAGACTAAGTTGTACATCTGCGGAGTCTCAATCCACATACTAAGGCTGTGTTTGGCAATAGATTGTAAAAAGTAGATTTTGTGTAGATTATGTAGATTTTGGAGGTTATGGGTTTTTTTTGTAGATTATGGAGATTTCAAAGATTATGTTTTTTTGGATAAAAAAGCTCGTTAAAAGCTAGTAAGGTGTTTGGTGAGTGTAAGATTTGGAAGGGGTTTATGTGAGCAAAAAGTCCAAATTACCCTTCACTTTTACCCCTCTTCTCCTACCTCCCTCATCTCCAACGCCGAGTTGTTGTTCTCATCAGCCCATGGTGTTCTTCCTCCCTCACTGATCAAATTTTGATCAATTTCTCAAATCTTCTCCTCCAATCTCATTAATGGCTACCGTATTGTTCCACTGCGAACCCAAGAGCTCCAATTTCATGGCAATCAGGAGGTGCCCTCCGCCTCCGCCTTCCATGGCAATCGGGGCGTCTCCTCCTTCCATGGCATTCGGGCACCTCCGCCTCTGCAGTGCAACCTTTGCGGGGGTTATTTTGCCCTTGTCCATTGCTCTTCGGTTCTGATTTTTGCTCGGGGCTTTGTTTACCTTGTCATTTGATTTGCGATTTCAGAACACATTTGGAGGCGACGGCGGAGCTCGACGACGACGACGGCAAGGAGTTCAATGGTGGAGAAGGAGCTCGAGGTTGAAGACGATGGGAAGTCTGAGCAGAGGCGGCGAGGAGGAGAACTTGGAAGGAGAGAGGCGAGACGAGGGCAACAATGGATTGAGAAATCCGAAAGCTCCTCATAATCTCCGAAATCTTGGTACCCCAAGATTTCATTTTGGGCGATTTGTAAGCTACCGTAATCTCACCATAAGCTTGAAAAGCTCCCGCGAGATCTTCCGCCAAACACCGCACCCGGAGCTTTCGATTTTTGTTGAAAGCTGGAAAATCTCCCAAAGCTTCCGCCAAACACAGCCTAAGTTCTTTTGGCTATTTAAATATAAGGTTGCAGTTACATGCTCAAGTAAAAATCTAAGCTAAACCAAGGAAGAACAAGATATATAAACACAGAGAACAATCTAAAAGAAATGAAAGTGAAGAACTTTTTTAGATCTAGTGTTAGATATCAGATCTATCGTCGAAACTATCGTACAAGCCAGCAACTCCCTGCCGAACGAAGCTATGGGTCTAATCAGAAGGTCTTCGTCGTCGATCATTGTTGAAGCACCGCAAAGGAAGAGACCCTAGCTAACCTCGCCTCTCTTTCTCTCTCTTCTTTCTAAAGGAGCAAGTGTGTGGAACCCTAATAGAAGGTTCCTATATATAGCTGAGCTGAACCGAAATGCAGTGTTTCAATAGAGGAGCGTTAGGGTTTCAATTGGGCTACAGACAATCCGAGCTTGGGTCATTAAGCCCACATAATATAACCATGTAATAATACAAGTTGATCCATACAGATATATTGATACATACATAGATGTTATATTCCTAGTTTAGTTAGGTATTACATATTTTTCCATGTGATTATATGGCCTGCAACCCTAAGTTTTTTTATAAATATGTCAAGCATTTCCAAACTATGTTTCCTTAATAGACTTCTTTATATACCCTTAAATTTATGTATAATAAGAATAAGTACTTTCAATCCAATTATCCATTACATGATTTATACTAAGATCAAGAATGGGCTTTACAATTTTTCCTCCTGATATGAGTATTGATCCACTACTAGAATTTTATTATTTAACATCGGTTTATTAACATCAGTCAGAAAAACCTGCCATGTAAAATAATTTTTTGACATCGGTTAATAAATTTGTGATGTTGAAAATAAAATAGACACCACATTATTTTTCGACCGATGTTAAAAAAAAGTTTTTGGAGAATAAATAAGTGCGGGACAAATCCCGCCCGTATGAAATACAAGCGAAATAATTCAACACTTCAAAAATAAAAAAAAAACTCTGGGAACCCTTTTCATTCCCTCTTCCAAATCCCGACTCAGCCTCCCGCGACAGCGAAAGACTCCTCCTTGTTCACCCCTTCCTCCTCCAATCTCGCCGGCGTTCGAACTCGACGGTGGGTCCGGTGGGGATGTAGGCTCTCCGGCGAAATCCCACTTCTTGTCCCTCGTTCCCATCTCTCAGCTCTTTCATCATCAGCGGCGAAACCCCTTTCATTCTCGTCGTCGTGTCTCCGGTGCGTGGCCTCTGGTTTCCGTCGAACCTAGCTTTGCCTCTATCAGTGGTGTCTCTCTCGCCTTCGAAACCGAACCGGGCTATCGAAATCATTCACTGCTTCTCCGTCACTGCCCCTTCATCAATAGTCAAAATCCCAACTTATTAGGGCACCAGAGCATGACCTATCCCTCCAGGCTGCTATCTCTTCAGGGGTTCTTCAGGTGACCTTTCCTCCTTTTTCTTTTCTTGTTGTTATTATTATTATTATTATTATTACAGTTTTATGTTGATTTTTGGTGTTCCTAGCAATGGATTTCTGGATAGGGTCTGCCGTTTACCACTCATATGAAATCTGCAAGGGTTTGAAAATTGTCTGTTTTGTGGTATGTTTTAGGTGTGTAATTTTGGACAGTAAGCCTTCTTAACTTGTGATTGTGTGTGTGTGTGTGGAACTGGTCCATTGAAACATTTGAATGAAACTATAATTGGAATCTGAAGGATATCTTCTTTATTTAAGAGCATGCAGTCAGTGCTGAAATCTTGCTTGATATTGTAAACATGCTCTCACTGTTATCATTGGTTTTTTCTTTCGGTGATATGGGTGCTTCATTACATCTTCTCTATGTCAATAGAATCCTGACAAGCTTTCTTTTATGGCAGTTCGATCTTTTGGAACAGAGGGTCGTAGAAAGGAGAGCTGCTCCCTTGCCCAAGTGCCAAAATTCAAGAGCTAATCCCACTTAAATTCATAACATGAGAGCCCGTTCCATTAGTACAAGCTTTCCAGCCCGCCAAGTGAAGACCTTGTGAGCTGCGAGCTTGATTACCCAACTTCAAGAGGTGCTCCTATGTAGTATACGCAGAGAGCTCACTGTCCATGTTCGCCTCTTCGATCCCGAGTGGTCTTGTGTGAGTTTTGTTGTTACATCCACTTTCTTCCATCATTTCAAGCTAAAAACATTATTTTTAAGTAGTATTTGCAGCAAGATCTCTCTAGATCTACTAATACTCAAATTTATGATTTTGAGTTTGGATTTCTACAAATGGTAGGGATGTGGAGCTTCGGTGGAGCTTAAAGTTAAAAGAGATATTTTTTTTTCTAGTTTTCCAGTATTTGGTGAGCATTATTCCTCTTGACCTTTGTGTGCTTGAATGTATGAAAATGTCTCCCTTGTTGAAGTGTAATATGTGACTAGGCTTAGTTTTGAGTTGCTTGTTATGTGATTTGTGAAGAACATAAGTTAAACTCATGTCTACCTGAAATTTGGGAGAATTGTAAATCTGCGCAGCTGATCCATTTTGGTTAGATCTTTAGCTTGAGACAACATATTTGCTTGATTCTACTTGGAATAGTTCACCAACTGAGTTGATCAGCTTGTGTTAAAATAAAATTTATAGAATCATAGCCAATTTTGAGATATGAATGATTTACTAAGCCTCATATTCCCCAGAAAACTGTTTTCCCATCTTGACTTGATTAAGTCATAACTCGAGCGGCATAACTCCAAATGAAGTGATTCCACTTGGATTAGAACTTTAGATGACCCTAACATGTGATCTTAAAATGGGAGTATATGATTCGAAGCCAATCATTCCCAGAATTCTAAACAAGTTAGTAACCTGCTTAGATGTTTTAGCTTGACCTTGACAAGATGTTTTGCTTATAACTTTGGTGTCTGAAATGTTTTGTCACTGAATGAGTACTTGAATTGAAGCTAAAAAAAGTTGTATTTGCTGTCATGAGGTATAATAAACTGGAACTTCTATTTGTGATGTTATCATTGGTGATCTGGATTGGGGTTCTGCAGTGATCATTCATTAATGAAAAAATTGATAATCCATTTTAATTTGCAAGTTTTGATCTACTTTAAAACACTTATGTAAGCAAGCAAGTAGCTAGCTAGGTAAATTTTATTCATCTCTTTTTGACTAATAGAACAAGCAATTAGCTCATTTAATCCTCCAATGATTGCACCAAAATAGTAGTACTATATGTGGATTTTTTCTACTAGTGCTCCCTCTTCAGTTTCCCTATGTAGTGCATGATCCCTGTTTTTCGTGCAGGAACTGACACTGATGTTCTATGGAATGATGCTAGGCTTATGCTGTAAAGACCGGAATTTAATTAATATTTATAAAATATCCGTAGGATAATCCGAATATTATCCTCCCTTATGATTATGAAAACCCGGAAAATTTAAAAAAAATTATGCCTAGCTTTACATGGATTTAATGACGGAAAAAATATGCCCAAGCCACTTTTCTCGTATCTTATAAACGTAACAGATTTTAACGCTTCACGATCTCGGGTTTTACATTATGTTAAAGAGGTCATCCACCCAAATTGCCCAACATTGATCCACCAAACCCTTGACTTGTGGCTTGCTTGTGAATGTAGACATTCAACCACTCCCATCTCTTCATCCCATCACCACCCATGCTTTGACTCATAAAGCCAACCACCCCTCTCCTCTATAAGCCTGACCCCAAGACTCATGAGGATCTCATCCAAAGAAGCCCCACCGTCACTTGAGAGGAGAGAGAGAGAGAGAGAAGGAGAGCCTTGCTCCATTTTAGGTCCATTTTGGACAGCCTTCACAAGAAATAGCATAACTCCCTCCATACTCATCCAAATTGAGCAAACTCGGTGGCCATGGATCCGTCTTGAACCCAGCTTTCCATACATATCTCAAACACAAAAATCCAAGGTCTTTTGCCCAGACAAAATCGTCCATCTTTGAAGCTGCAGAAAACTGTTTTTGAAGGGTCTTGAGAGTTTGACTTGATTTCTTGGTAAGAACCCTTCCTTTCTTCCAAAACTGAGTTCCAACATGTTTTATAACTCCTTTTCTTCAACTTTGAGTAAGAATCTAAATCATGTTTTGGGATTTTTGGTGACAAAATGGCAAGGTGTTTGAAAGGTGTTCCGAAGGACTCCCGAGGGTGTTCTTGAGTCGTTTGTGTGGGATTCTTCAAAGGTAATCCCTCATCCGCCTTCCCTCTCTCTAGGAATAGATCTTGTGTGCTTGGAAAGGGCTTAGGAAGTGGAGCCTCTATGTGTTTTTGGTTGCGTTTTGTAGCAAACGTCAAGAGACAAAATGGATATATGTGCCTCTGTAATTTGGACTTTAATTCCAATCCAACGGTATGATTCGACTGAAATCTTAATATGATGTTCATGGGAATGTTATCTAACTGTCCTTCCAAAATTAGGTCGATCCAACGGTTGGATCAAGAGTTATTATAATTTTAGTAACCAGTGTTTATAATGACTCGGTTAGAAAACTTGGTTAAGGGAATGCTAAGAATATGGTTAAATATGTGATGGCATAACCGAAACTTAGAGCATATAAAATACAGAAATGAAGTATACCCATAACTTGGCTTATGATCCGATAAGAAGAAAATCGATTATGTGATAATACGATATAGATTATAACTGGTTAAGTTCGGATCACTTAACCAAAGTGCGTAATCTATAGAATCGTGAACCTTATGTGGATGTATGTTGATTATTAGGTTGGGTACATTGCATTAGAATACCACCTAATGAAAGCTTAATGAAATTAATAGGCTCTTGTTGATTGGATCCTTGGTTGTGCACTTTATTGCTTGCTTATTCTCCGGACTCCAGGTAAGTCCCCTGGACTTACTCATGATGGATTTATGTGATACTCTTTATCTTATCGAGAGTCTTCATGCATCACGCGACCTAGTAACATGTTTAGGAATATAAATTGGTAATATGACGTAGGATGAACTTAGTAAATCCAATAATTCATATGTATGCTATGTGTCTATGGTAGGACGGCCGTCAAAAATCTAAATAAATGATTTATACTCAATGGAACACGAATGAAATGATGAAAGGCTTATGATGAGAAAGAATGAGTATGTTTGAGAAGGATGAGTACGTTTGAGAAGGATGAGTACGTTTGAGAAGGATGAGTACGTTTGAGAAGGAGGATGATGATGATGATGATTATGATGATGATACGGGCCCTTGTGTGTTTATTTCACATTTATATATATCTATACACTTGCTTATGTGTTGCATTTTAACATTCATGTAGTTTAAGTATGCCTCTTTATATGGCACGGAGTGTGCATATTTCCGATGATTGACCCCGATTTATTTCTTGTTTTTAGATTCAGGTACCCCTTACCCGATATGACTTACTGATGTGGATGGTTGTCGGGACATACCTTTTGGACGATTAGAGTGAGGGAGGCGCTTGACATTCGCACTCTTTTGCTCATATGTTTTATCGTTTTGACCCGGCGTGGCCGTGGCATTTTGTTGTATTTATGATTTCCGCTTTTATCTCTGTTCAAAACGTTTTCGCGATAGTCTAGGACAAATGAAGCCTCCAACAGGCTTACGATCTTTTCGGGGTTCGCAATCCCCATCTTTTGACAACTAAATCTTCCGCTTAAATGAACCTAATAATAACTCGTACTCGGTCGTAAGATCCAAAGCTCACGGAAGAAGATCAAACTTCTTCTATAACGTTCCCCGATAATCTAGTATTCCGAACCTTATTTACCTTCTAAGTAGGTTTATGGAGGTTAATTCGGGTACTTAAATTTCGGGTCGTTACATATGCTACCTGATCTTGTTTACAAAAGACCTGTATGGGTTCTCTCTTCCGAACACTTCCTATAACTTTGTTTCAACACAGATTTAATTTGTAGGCACTTGCTGTGCAGAATCACATTCTCGAGTATACTCTTAGATGCTGATTCTCTTTAACTTGCTCTTGCTATTGTCTTTTTTTTTTGTCTGTGAGCAGTTCTGGATGGAGAGTTATGTCCAGTGGTCACCTCTAGGGACATATTTGGCCACTGTTCACCGACAGGGTGCTGCTGTATGGGGAGGTGCCTCTGCATTTAACCGCATAATGTGGTATGCTCATCCTCAGGTTCGTGTATATACCACCGTTTTTTATAATGTTAAGTTTCATTGCTTTAATAATTTTTGTGTTGAGAAAATGGATTTTGTTTTAATGTCTGGTAGGTTAAAATGATTGATTTCTCTCCTGGAGAAAAATATTTGGTTACCTACAACAGCCATGAACCCAGCAACCCTAGGGATGCAGCCCATGTAAGTATTATATTCATGTTAATTCGATAAAAGAAGAGTTAATCCCTAGAGGCCTAGCCTTTTCATTTTTGATTGATAAGCATCTTTGATATGATTTTTGTTTGTTAGAGGGTCGTGCTCAATATCTTTGACGTGAGGACTGGAAAAGTAACGAGGGATTTCAAAGGAAGTGCTGATGATTTTGCAGTTGGTGGCACTAGTGGTGTTACTGGAGGTTCTTGGCCCGTGCTCAAGTAATCTTTCTATCTTCTTATATTACCTTTTCAGATTTTTCTATCTGTTATTCAGTTATTTTGTAGCCTTGTTGTGATCAATATAATTCTCTTTGCAAATGGGCTGGTGGAAGTGGTGACAAATATTTTGCTAGAATTGGCAAGAATGTCATTTCTGTTTATGAGTCAGAGACTTTCTCTCTTATTGATAAAAAGTCTATTAAACTTGAAAATGTTATAGATTTCAGTTGGTCTCCTATAGATCCCATACTAGCCCTTTTTGTTCCAGAACATGGTAACCAACCTGCCAAGGTTAGTTTGTTTCCCACTTTTGTCATGTGCATGTTGGCTTGTGTTGATTGCATCTGAGATTAAATGATTGCAGCTCAGCTTACTTGTAAAGTTTTGTCATGGTACACCACTAGTAGCTAAGAGAAGTGTTTGACATGAACAAGATGTACAAGAATTATTGCTATTAGTTTATTTTCCTTGTTTATTTGATTCTTCAGTTTCACGTGCTCTTTTTGCTATTATGTAAGAACATTCTATCTAATTTAAAGCCTATGCTATTATGTAAGAACATTCTATCTAATTCGAAGCCTATTAGCTCAAATGGTAGAGCATTGCGTTCAAACACAAAGATGCGGGTTCAAATCCCGCATAGGCTACGATAATAAAAAAAACTGCAAATATGTCATTTCACATCGGGTAATAGCCGATGTCTTTCAAAAAAAAAATCGATGTCTATGTGGGGGATGTAAAAAGTCAAAACATTTTAACATCGGGTAATAGCCGATGTCTTTATATGTTATAACATCGGTTATATTTTATAATCGATGTTATAAGATAACAAAGACATCGGATTTAAAAATATAAACGATGTTATAACATACAAAGACATCGGGTTCTAGCCGATGTGAAAAACTTTTGACTTTTTACATCCCCCACATAGACATCGATTTTTTTTTTGAAAGACATCGGTTGTTACCCGATGTTAAATAGCAAATTTCTAGTAGTGATCCCTAATAATCAAAACATAGTGGATATGTATAGCACTTGAGTAAACATCCTGATTGTCATCAACTCAATGTTTTCTGCCAACCCATTTGAATTAGATGTTCAATATCTTTGACGATCCCACCATCGCTCTACATAACCAAACCTAGATACCTCAAATAATCTTTCCTTGGGACAATACTCTCTCCTAACCTAACTTTTGAGCTGGGCTCATCTGCGACCCCAAAATTACACTGTAAATATTCAATCTTGGTCCTATATAGACAGAATACCCTCGCCTCGAGCACCACTCTCATGTTGTCAAGCTAACTTTCCAATTAATCATTCTCTCGTGTTGTCCAAATGCATAATATTGTCTGCAAATAGCATATACCACAGGACATCTCCTTGCATTGGTGTTGATAGAACATCCATCACGGCGAAGAGGAAAGAACTAAGGGATGACCCTTGATGGAGGCCAACCTGCACCTGAAAGTACTCTAACTCTCCTCCAAGGGTGTTAGCACTTTTCAAAGCCCGTACATACATGTCTTTTATAAGTCTAATGTACATCATTGGCGCCCCCTTTTCTGTAAGCGACACCATAGAAAATCCCTTGACACTCTATCATAAGCTTTCTCACTATCAATGAAAACCATGTGCTTGTTCTTTTTCCTGTCTTTGTAAGCTTCAATCAATCTTCTTATTAGGGGGATAGCTTTCATAGATGATCTAACAGGCATGAGCCCGAATTGATTCTTATAAACTCGCACCAACTTCCTCAATCTCAACTCAATATCTTTTTTCCCAACTCTTCATTGTGTGGTTGTGTAATTTGATGCCCCTAGCTATAGTTACCACATTGCTGAACGTCACCCTTGTTCTTATATAGAGGAATCAACTTGTTGTGTCTCCATTCCTTAATAACATTGCAACAAATACACTCAGATGCCCCACACTCATATGCATTGTCCTTTACTTGCTCTACCCTCGCTTTCTCTACTTCCTGTAGCACCTTGTCCCTTAAGCGGTAATTTTCTCTGCCACATCTAATCTTAAGTGGTAATTTTCTCTGCCTCAACCTTACATGACCAAGCAACACAAGATACATGACCAACAATTTATGAGGAGTTGAAATGCCTTCAAATGGGATAACCTTGCAATCCCGACGTCTAACTTTATATACTGCTCTAACCCAAAAAGTCGTCAATCTATGATCTTTTGGCTGGGCTATGAAAGGTGATCAAATGCTCATCTTTTTTCTAAAACCATGCATTGCAGATAACACAACCAAAAGCCATTGCGAACTCCATCAAAACACTACCATTGTCATTCCTGACAGCATATCTGAACCCTCCATAGGCATCTTGAACAACATGGTTTATCAACTTCTCTCCAACGATGATACCCACCCCATTCATGCGTCAATCGGCTCTGAATTACCATAACTTTCACTGATGAAACCTAAATCTCACAATCCCCACCTAAAAGGGGGCCCGGATCAGTCAAGATTGTTTTATTATTTGATCAACGGTCTTACCTGAGATATCA